>OX424576.1:157069538-159469538 GCA_949152435.1 Gastracanthus pulcherrimus
AAGTAGTCTTTAGCGGCGCTAATTAGAAATCTGAGATCATAAATTCATTGGTAGTTTGAGTAAACCACTTTATTTAATATGGTTCTTTCACGAGAATCGACTTTAAATATACAAAATTATAGAATAATTTATTTACATATTACAATATGAGAAATGTTTTATGTAATATAAAAGAATGGTACTTTACTACTTTAAGTGACTAAACAATCTTTTTTATATTTTGAAATTTGAAATGAGAATTTTTTTTTCAAGAAAATGTAAAAATAGAAGCCTATTATTCTAGTGGATCCAATCTTGAGCAACGTACATACAATTCATTTTTGGAATTAAAAATATAACAATAGAACTTTATCGAAAACTAGAATGAAGGCAAACCTAAAAATAAGAGAATCAATTTTCTATAATAAAATTTAACAATTCCCGGGAAAAAATGTTCCATATGTGGTCATATATGACGGCCCATATATGGATATATATGAATTTTGTGTCTATATGGATATATATGAATTTTGTGTCTATATGGACATATATGATCATCTATGATCATATATGGACATATAATGACTTGCATGTATTTCCTATTTGAGTTTTTGAAATAAGGCTGGAAAAACTAATCTGCAGATAGCTCTAGTGTCTAATTTTGGATGTATCACGCGGATGATAACACTCAAACTGACGGACGAAGCTTTGATACGAGTATTTTTATCTTAGAAATATTTTTTTGAATAAATATAACTTTAAAAAAATTAGTTTCATGCATCCATATATGGGCATATATCGGCATATATGTGCATACCAGGATTCACATTAAGGTATACATACATATATGATTATATGCGGATGCATACTAAAATGCAAATGAAATTCCATATATAACCATGTTATATATGACCATATATGTCTACATATAAAATATTTTTTCTTGGGATGATCCTTCGTTTAAAGAAGCTAAGTGCCAATGAATTGGTAGCAATTTGATATTTTATAAATTATGTCATCGAATGTTGCAATTATCATTTAGACTTTAGAAATGATAAATATCCGAATTATCAACATTAGTTTTCTATTATATTTAATAGAAGTAGAAATCGATTAGGTATAATATATTACGTAGAATGGCAATGCATATCAAATTCAAAAAACGATTTTTAAAAATTTTTACGCTTTTTTTAACTGATATGAATGAGAGTGTATACGAGTTATCGAACGTCGAGTTCCAGACGATCGTAAAGGTGACGCTAGAGATAGCATACGAAGGAGACAGAGGAAGTCCATATTGATATTCGATCAGTCTTTACTGGGCAGTGCTAGCAAATACTTGCAACATTTCGTTTATTTGAACAAATCTCTTACGAATTACTCAGTGCCTCACCGTTTTGCCAACAAGCTAGTTTTATCATTCAGTGTTCAGTAAGAATCGTAATCTGCACAAATTTCCATAAAAGCTAGAATATTTTCGTATGTTTCTTTAGAATTTTCATAACGCGAGTGATGGTCGAGTATCAGCCTCGAAATACCGATATACCGTATTGAATATTGTTCATTTTGTATGTTTAAAATCGATAGTCATTTAGTTTTTAGTTAGTTTTGAGTATCGTAATTTTGATATCGATCGAAATGTAACAGGGCAAAGATATAACTAATACTCAATAAAACACATTGTTTTTGTATATGCCTTAACGTGTTTATAAATAAACACTAATTGCCCGCTTGATTCTCGTCCTCTTAAATTGCTAAAACATTCTAAAAGTTATGTTAAAGTCTTCACGTGTTAAAATTATTGACTAAAATTTTATTTGTCAAGTCAAATGGTTTTTTATCAAGATGATAAGCTCTAAGATAATTGTAAGACGTATGTGTCATTGTTAAGATAAGAAATTGACAATTGCACGTAGATGTTTGAGCTCTCCAGTTGAAACAGAAATCTACTATTCTACGTGACCATTAATATTCTATGATGTGAAAATTTTGGTCACTTATTTGCTTATTCCACAAAACCGCAGTCATCTGGTATTCGTATGCTACACAAATATACATTTCACATTTTTAATATTTACTTGATTATATGAAATTCAGATAAATAATGAAAAATTTTATCGTGATTTCGAATTCTTTATAGTGAAAGTTATGGAGTAAGGACATCCAACGGTATTATATAACTTAAAATTTAAAATTTATTGTGTAAATGGATCTTTTTGGAGTAATAAATAGATTTACTCAAATTTAATTATCTGAAATAATTACTTATGAACATAAAAGAAATTGAAGACATTTAGTTGTTAAAAAAGTATTGTCAAAGATATTGACACATGTGGACAGTAGATGGACATCTACATATAGTTTTGTATTATAAATAAATTTGTCGGTGTAACGTGCCCATTGTATTTTAGCTAACTAATAGGTGTGCACACATATAGTTTTTAGTAAAGAATTTTGGTCTAAATGCCTAATTCCTTTATAAAACAAAACCATGGAATTAATAATTGTACAATTTTAACAGTGTACCATGATTGTATGTAAACCTCATTTACACGTTCCTAATGTACGACCTTATTTTGTAATAGCATTCAGAATATATTTATTAGTTAAAAACCCTGGTATAAACAGATTTTAAGGATTCGACATTTATTGACGATTGTACTTTTGTGCAGACGAGAAACAATCTTATTTTATTCGTCATATATTGATCATTGATCATGAAGCGCTTTTTTGTTGATTTTCAAACAGTTCTTCGAGTGCATATTCCAAACTATTTCATAGGTATTAACCGGATAGTTGGTTACGCAATAAATTAATTAAAGGAATAACTATAGTACAAGTACATTGAAGTTATAAATATTATTGATTGTTAGATAAAAAATGGACTCAATCGCTCGTAAAGAATTGAAATAATATTGATTGTTGCTATAGAAACCAACCTATTATAATTTTGAATGCTTGATACAATGAAATCTTGACAAGTTTTTTAAATTTTCTAGGCTTTTAAAGGGTTAACAAATTTGCCCTTTTTAAGTACCTAGTTCCTAACTTTCTAATTATTTTTATTATTTTATTTCTACCAGAAAAATAATAATTTTATCGAGAGTATTTATTCGTATCACATATAAATCAATTAATGTTCTGTTAGCTAGTATTCTGTCTTTTGATAATAACTTCTGAGCAGTGAATTTAAAACAGTGACCGTGGATTATGCTTAGTAGAACTACAACATGCATCTAAACCAGCACGTAAAGTGCTGCTATGTATAGCAGAGGAACTCTAAACTTTTGATGTTCTTATATTTTTAGACTTTCAAGGAAAAGGGTTTATACTGGGAAAAATTAATAAATATATAAATTGCTTTTTTTTGACTATTTTATTTGAAATTCCTTTTATTTTCTGGGTCCTGAGTCCAGCTAAATTATTTAAATTAAAATGTATAAAACCATTAAATAAAATTACACAAGCACTTTTAAGCAATATAACTATAGGTACATAGTTAAGTCTAAAAATTTATGAAAATTTACAAAAAACTGTCTCTTCACAGACTGTCTATACTGTACATTCTCCCATAATTATGAAATAGCAACAGTGATATTTATTTATACTTATATTGTAAGAATATTGGAAGTCTACATTTTTGTGGGCTAAAGTAAAGAAAACTAATCACTCTTAAAAATAATGAATGGAATTTTACTCAGTTTGAGTGAATAGACACTCTGTGAAGAAGTAAAAATGGAACCAACCTCTTTTGAGCAAATATTACAAAAAGTAAAAAATGCTCTCAAAAAGGAGTCATTTTCACTTTATCTTTATTGATTTTGGTCGTTAATTGTGAAAGAGAAAAAATCACTTTACGTACAGTATTTCTAAATATCTCTTCTATATAAATGTTATGGAGAAAGATTCCTTGCATCAGCCACGTTTATTAGTTCATCTGAGTCCATTCACTCAATAACAGTGAAAACGTCAAAAATCGATTTTCACTTTTAACAATAGAGGAATTTTTACTGAATATTTTTAAGTGTGATTTTACTTTTAATGTCGTTAAAGAACATTTATTCATTAATTCATTTTTATTTCAGAAGAATATTCTAATTGAGAAACTGAAGGCAAGACGAAGCGGAGAAACAAGAGACATTATTCATGGTTCATACCAAATGTTCTTGATAATTTTTCAAATAGTACATTTGTGTTAATTAGTGTTGACAGTAATATGTCGAATCCTTTAATACGTAAAATTAAGAAGAAAAAGCTAACGACAAATGACACTAGCTTACCATTTGACGTTAGGTACGTATTAACATACTATGATTAGAGTATAATTATAATATACCATTTAAAATCATCAGATGGGTTCTATGTTTCTTTATTAAAAATGGAGTTGTTATTATATTTAAAGAGGTTCGGGTGTTTTAAAACGATCAATTTTTTCTACGTACTGAAAATTTACCAGTGTCGATATTTATGTATGTGAAAAAAGTGTACATTATAAACTTAATTTTTTTTTTATTTACAATTATGATATTGCTAACAGAATTATTGTCAATTGGAAAAAGAATGCTAACAAGCGCGCCACACGCGGCCTTCGGCCGCATGTGACTTGCCTGCTTCGGAGAGAGTGCTTCGCGCTCGCCCTTAAACTCCTCCGCGCCTTGCATTGCATCGCGTTTTGCATTTAGGCACGACCGAACTCAGCTCGCGCGAAGCGCATAACTAAAGCTTACATTTAACGTTGACACTATTATCTGTTTATTTTTACAGAAATCAGTAAAAGAATATTGTTTATCTTTTTGAAAAGGGGACATCTTTAAATAATTTTAAGATCGATTGGGCGTGCTGCACCGCAATTGTTATTATATGATGTGTATGAAAAATCGTTTTTTAGGCTGTTTCTTGTGTAAAAGCATTTTTTTTTAATATTTGCTACCATAAAAAGTTGTGTTTTTTTGAGATCCACAACTTTTTCATTAAATTTTTTTACGTAAAATGCATACCTGCAAAGTTTTATAGTAAAAAACTGCATTTTTCGATGTCAAAAATCGTTTTTGGACTATTAACTTGATTTAAAAGCATTTTCGCGTCTTGGTGTCCAGAAAAGAAAGTTGTATTTTTCAAAGATCTATAACTTTTCCATTTAACTTTTTCATGTAAAATGCATAGATGTAAAGTTATATGGTAAAAAGCTGTTTTTTCGATGTTAAAATTCGTTGTTGGCCTGTTAACTCGAGTTAAAAGTATTTTCATAAATAGATGTCAATGGGAAAAAGTTGTATTTTTCAAAGATCTACAACTTTTCTATGTAACTTTTTTTCGTAGAATGCTTAGCTTTCAAGTTATAGCCCAAAAACCGTTGTCAGCGATTTTTTATAGTCGCCGCATTCAACGTATATTTGCAGGATTAATCTCAAAATAGAACCATCAAATTGTTGTACTTAGGAGAGTTTTCAAAAAAATTTGGGCCTGATCCGCTAAGATTTCGCGGAGATAATCGTGTAACATTAATTTAAAAAAAAAAAACACGTAAAAATAAGCAGAAAATGCTCGCAATTTAAAAAATACGTACAGGATCGGGATAAAAAAAATGGAATTTCATATTGGTCAAAAATTGCGTGAGATATCCTATCGCACACATTTTTCGCTAACGAAAATATAAGGCACTTCCGTGTCGCGGTCGTGCCTAAAAATGCAAAAACTTTTTCGGTATTCATACAATTTTAATGTTTGCGATCTTATTTTGTTACTTAAATGTTCTTGTATAAATCGGCCAAAACAAAATTTTAAAATAATGTTTGGTTGCTAACAAAGAGCTAATTGTTTACTTAGATTACGTCAGTTCATATAAATTTAGTTCGGGTGTTTTAAATCGATCAATTTTTTTCTACGTAATGAAAATTTATCAGTGTCGATATTTATGTATGTGAAAAAAGTGTACATTATAAACTTAATTTTTTTTTATTTACAATTATGATATTGCTAACACAATTATTGTCAATTGGAAAAAGACACGCTTATTTAAACTATAAGCTCTTTCTTAGCAAATAAAAATTATTTTAAAATTTTATTTCGGCCGATTTAAAAAAAAAAACAATTAAGGAACATAATAAGATTCCAAACATTAAAATTGTATGAATACCGAAAAAGGATATTGCATTTTTAGTAATTTTTCAATTTTACAACATTACAATTGTAGATAAAAATAATTGTTAATGTTCAGAGTGTACACATTTTTTACATACATAAATATCACAATTCATAAGTTTCAACTACGTAGAAAAAAATTTGATCGATTTAAAGCACCCAAACCTTCTTAAACACACACGCACACATATACACACTTACATATATGCACGCACGCATCCACGCATACGTACATACACATATTCACATTCATACATGTGCACGTACGTACGCATACACACACACACGCACATACGTATGCACACGCTAACGCACACCTATGCACACGCACAATCACACCCACGCACATGCACACGCACACGCACACGCACACGCATACGCACATGCATACACACATACATACACACAATTTAAATGAGTGAACATAATCTGGTACCAATCTTGATTCTCTACTAATTTACAGTTACAAGAGTTATAGGAAACTACAACTTTAAATGCGGTGTCGGGTGCATATAAAAATAGTCAATGAATGTTCCACGATACAGAAATTATAGCGCTCAGTTTAAGTTCACAAACATTGGCATTCAAAACCTATAAACACCTATTGCTAACCTAAGTGTCCGAATTATAAGTCTCACGTGAGTGCTTGACTACGGTATTTAAATTTTTTGTTTTCCGTAACTTTTGTAAATATATATGTAAATTAATAGAAAGTCGTATAGGATAAGTACCAAATTTTTTTCAATTAACAGGTTGAGGGCGGCGTGACGCAAATATATGTCATGGATTGACACATTAATGAAACATTTTATACAGCCGGTTATTGTATTCTTTAAGCTCTTAAAAAGAGGTAGAAGCATCGAGTTTTTATCGAATGTTTGAAATTTTAATAAATTTTGTAACTATTTGAAAAAATTGGCTTATACACTAGTCGCCCTTAACCTGTTAAGATAAATGTACCCATGTTTGGACATTTAAGCCCAATAATCCGACACATGTTCATTACCCAACACATTTTGAATTACCGTAAGGCAAACTGACTTAATGAAAATCAAATATAAAATGTTTGAGTGTTTTAACATTTTTTATATTTTTTACTCAGATATTTGTAACATTAAGTATAAAAATCATTTAACTGATCATTATTCTATAGATCTAGGGTATTGCAAATCATTTCATGTATCTAACGAAAAATTATTTCTATTTTTTCTGAACATTAGGATTTGTCCGATCATTGGTATATTAACCTTAGTATTTAATTTGTTTTATTTAAATAAGGAAACGTAATGTTATTACGATACAATATCTATTATCACGTCTTGGTCTTTGTAATCAATTTTATTTCTTTAGGCATGTAGGACATATCGGACCAGACCTAATTAATTGTATAGCTATAGATCCGGAATTAAAAATAGTTTTGGATAAAAAAGGAGTAACAGAAAATCATTTAAACGACGAAGCAACGAGAGATTATATTTCTAATTTTATTGAAAATTACGTAGAGATGAATGCAGCTAAAGACGACATTAAATCAGATAATGCGACGTCATCTAATCTACAACAACTAGTTTCTAATTTTGAGACAAAAAGTGAATCCATACCGCTAGTTCTAGCTGAGACAAAATCATTGTCTACAAATGTACTGTCCAATAACGTAAGTAAATTGTTGCGATTAGTATCTAGACCTAATATTCATGAATTATGGTGTAGGGGTGATTAGCCTATCATTACCCAGTATCCAGTATTAGACAGTAGAAGAGATGCTTGAAAACATAGTTCTAGAGAGATTTATGCATTCTAGACAAAATACTACTTTTTGTGCGTTTCTGTCTTATATCATGAAATTCAGTGTACCTCCAGACTGAACTTTGTCGTCATGTTCAAATATTAACTCTCACTCCTCTATTGTGACTGTAGGCATAGGATACGTCTCGTTAATCTTCGTCTAAGACATGTTCAATGAGACTTTGGAGTTGTTCCACGTCTGCTAAGAATCTAATGGTTGATTGGCGTCTCTTAGTCAGATTTGTTATGTTGAGGTCGTTTAGTCTGAATAATGTTATATAGGTATATTTATATCTTATGTTAGTTAAGAGTTATGGTTTAGATGTTTCTAATGAAACCTTTCATTAGAAAGGTTTATAAATAAAGAAAACTTGATTTATTTTTATATTTACAGATTTTCTTTCATTTATGAAAGTTATATATATATATATATATATATATATATATATATATATATATATTACTTATTCATTTGCTTCTTGTAACACGTCTTTTGCCAGTAACAAATATATATGTGGGTGATTCTCTAGGAAATCAAGATAAAAAATTATTTTTTGTTATTTCTTCGGTGAAAATGTTCCTCTTGGTATGTATAATGTATGTGAATTTTTTCAGATTTTTTGAAACCCTTAGGTTCGAAGTTGATCAAGGCTAAATATGAGCATGTAGTCACTTAATATTTTTTAGCAAATTTCAACCTCTATTTATTCAACAAAACTAAATCTCTTTAAAAAATAGTAACAAACGATTTTTTAGAAAATTTTCTGAGTTTTTCATAAAAAGTGGTCCCAAAACCTTGTAATACCTCTTTCGATTAATTAAACTCATTTTAAAACTTGAAATCCTGAAAAAAGTGGGTTTGATAACTCGTACCATTACACCAAAAATCATGAAGATACTCGTAACTTTTTTCAGAACAAAAGTGACTGCCACATAAATTCTTTGTCTTAAAATACCTGTAACTTCTTTTTTGATACGTTCAAATCCATTACGTATAACAAAAGATACAGCTTGTTCAGTAAAGGTACTTTTTAGACAATCATCAGGTTGGTGCCCCTGAAAATTGTGTCTATATAAACCATTTTAACTCTAACTTTCAGAAAACATAGTTAGAACATCCTAGAAAACAAAGAACTTTGTTTGTTTTTGTGTATTGTACGTATATCATAACTGTGAATTATTCTTTCTAGTCTGTTTTTTTCACCTAAAGTAAACGACATACTATTAAAGTGACATGCACCTTAAAGCTAAAAACGCCTTGCTGTCTCAAGGAAACCTTAAAGGCCAAAAATATTTTGAAATTTTCTTCAAAGATAGCAAATCCCGTTGGTACAGTGGGCTTAATTTTTTAAGGGCTTACATTGTCACTGTCAATAGAAGCAGAGCCAATCATTATGGGTTAGCTGAATCTCTTCATCGTCTTGGAATTATCAATGGCGCTCACTGCAAATGTGACTATACTAGCGAGGATATTAACCACGTCCTTTGGCAATGTAAGCTTTACGATAACAATAGAAAGATACTAATCGATAATCTAAAAAAGATCTATGTGTTTTTACCATGCTCAGCTGATGTTCTGTTGTCTGCACCTAATAGCCTTGCCTGCCAGTACATGTTCGACTTCCTACAGAAATGTCAGCTGAATATATAAATAATATGTACAACTGTATTCACGTTTATCTTCAAAACTCTTCGTAAATCAGGCTAATAAAACCAATATTTCAAACTTATTTTCTGTAAGCTGAAATGGGCCCAAATGCTTAATAAATGAAAAAAAAAATGTAAAAAATGACTACATGTTCATATTTAACCTTAATCAACTTTGAGAGTTTCAAAAAATCTGAAAAAATTCATATATCTTCTACATACCAACCCGTCTGGAAAAAACTCTGAAGTTGAATGTTATTTCGTATCCTCAACTAAAATTTGGTGCGTTATTAGACTTGTACAACATAAAAATTCAGTTGAGGGTACGAAATAAAGCGGAAGGGGAAAGTGGAACATTTTAACCGAAGAAGTAAGAAATTTCTTTTTATCTCGATTTCCCAGAGAATCACCCATATATAAATACCTCTCGGTTGAACTATGTAAATCTGTATAGTTATAGCTTAATCTTATTTGAGTCGAAGTTCCGTATTAACGAACTTTGATGGCTCAAGTTTGTGGATGTGCGTAATTATAATTGATATATTGTATATATATTTGTAATTTGAATATGTATATTTGTAGCTTAAGCTTAATTGAGTCGTTTTCCATATTAACGAACTTTGATGGCTCACGCTTCTGCCTATCTTTAACTATATTTTAATTGAATATTTGTAATTTGAATATGTATATTTGTAGCTTAAGCTTAATTGAGTCGTTTTCCATATTAACGAACTTTGATTGCTCACGCTTCTGCCTATCTTTAACTATATTTTAATTGAATATTTAAATTTACTTATTCGTATTTTATTTAGTATTCATTTTGAGGTACACTAAGAACATCAAAGTTCCGTAGTCACGAACTTCAAGTTTAGTTTTCCTGTTGTGAATTGAATTTAAATTTTAAATTATTGATATAGAAAGAGATATAATTGATTAGATTAATGAAACAAGCTTACTTTTTAAATTTAACCTTTTAAAATTTTCTGATCTCAATTAAACCCCTTAAATCGATCGAAATGATTCTTTTGTTCCCGGAAAATTTTACGTCCAGATACGCTTCGATCTTTTCGTCAAAGTGACCCTTAGAGGTCATTTGAATGACATTTGGAGGTCAAATCATTGTTTCGAACTTCTAGACTGATATCAAGGCAAGAAATAGGTATCGGAACAGTTGATCTTTATGTTTTTGGGGTCGCTGATCACGATGTCGGTGTTCATATGATCCCAGCATGTCTGGTTCAAGGTCAAATGAAGGACAAACCCCTTAAATCGATCGATATGATTTTTTTGACTCCGGATTCTGAAAGAACGGAAAATTCTACATATAGATACGCTTTAAACTTTTCGTCAAAGTGACCCTTAGAGGTCATTTGAAGGACATATGGAGGTCAAATCCTTCTTTTGATCTCTAGCCTCATATTAACCTATAAACTTAAAACCCTTAAACACCAAATCTACAAATCCCAAACCCTCAAACCCGAAATCCATAAAACCCATACACATAAATCTCAATATCCTAAAGCCACAAATCTCGAAGTCACAAACACCATGCTATAAACCCACAAAGTGCCGAAACCATATAACGTTAGAACCATAAACCCCAAACCAGGTTTGTGGGTTTGCAAGTTTGGGGTTAGGGAGTTTGGAGTTGATGGGTCTGGTTTATGGAATTGAGGTTTGGGGTTTGGGGTTTGGGGTTTGAGGGTTTGGGGTTTGTAGGTTAAAGTTGGGAAGTTTGTGGGTTGGGTTTATTGATTTTTGTTTTGTTGAGAAAGTTTTTATGGGTTGAATATTTGTAGTTAAAAATGTTAATTTTATATTTTTTTATTTTTTGTATGCTATTATAATATTTTTTGTTGAAAGACAATTAGATGTGCGGACTTTGGTATAAGTTTCATGCGTGTCCTCAAAGGAGTCGATTTCTTGTATTTATGGGCATCCTCCATGCATATTATAAACCTATCATTTTAGGAAATCACATTTAATTAATGATCATTTTTACTGAATGGTTGTCTTTGGATTACATTGACAGTCTTTTTCCAGGTCAATCAGCGGTTAAGATTCATAACTTATATAATATGTTATAATACGGGACGTCGAATACCGCCAATTTCTTGTGCCTGTTCCCAGGGCACCTCCACGCGGTGACGGCGAGCAACGGGTCACCGGCAAAGTCCCTGGGTGAAGGCGCTCAAGCCGTCATGGCAGGCACAAAGAAATAACTTACGATGCAGGGACTAGGAACCCCAGTATCGGCAATTGGTCAGGGTGAGCAAGCGGGCCCGCAATCGTCGTCATCATGCGATCGCAGCTCTAAATCGGTGGGAGACTTGGCCTTTTTAGAGTTTAATGCTACAAGTTCAACAATAACCCCATGTCATCAGCGATTAGATAACTTTTGCATCGTTTGTGCGAAATATGATATCAAGGATCAGGGGAGGAACTTGAATAAAGCATTCATGATACGTTACGAAAAATGTTTCAATATAGATACAAGTGGGATGAACAATTCTTGGACTCCAACAAAAGTATGCGTCACTTGCTCAATGCGAATCGCAGGAAAGAAAAAACAAATATATGCATCGCCTTCGATCTGGCGAAAAGCAGTCGATCATGACACTGATTGTTATTTCTGCTTGACAAATATATCTGGGTACAATAAAAAGAATAATTTTGGAATATCCTATGTATCTGTTCAATCGATAAATCATGCTGTTTTAGTTAGTATTGGACAGGATGAAAGTCAACATCCGATGTCTGTAGACGAAGTTTCTGAAATAGAAAATTATGATACAGATACAAGAATGTCATTTCAAGAATTTGAAGATCAGCAATGCGTCGAATTGAACGAAACGCAAGAATTTGATAGTGGTTAATACGAGAATGCCCACGGTTTTAATCAAGATGAGCTAAGTGACTTGTTTCGGGACACAGGTCTTTCGAAAGAGATTTCCGAACTCTTAGCTTCAAGATTAAACAAAAAGAA
Source organism: Gastracanthus pulcherrimus (assembly GCA_949152435.1). Taxonomy (NCBI): domain Eukaryota; kingdom Metazoa; phylum Arthropoda; class Insecta; order Hymenoptera; family Pteromalidae; genus Gastracanthus; species Gastracanthus pulcherrimus. Next base: position 157,082,077 of record OX424576.1, read on the forward strand.
TTGTTTAGTTCCAGGTACTAAAGTGAGTTTTTATCGTGATCGAGATCGTCCATTTCGGAAATTTTTCTCAAAAGCAAAAGGTTTGGTTTATTATAATGATGTTGCAGGACAGATAAATGAATATGGATATATTGAGTATACAGTTACTGACTGGCGACTGTTTATCGATTCATCGGTGAGGAGTTTGAAAGCTGTTTTACTTCACAATGGGAAATTGTGAAGTAATTGTGCCCCTATACCGGTTGGCCACTCAGTAATCTTGAAAGAGAAATACAATAATTTCCATTTTCTACTTGAAAAATTGAAGTACCATACTCATAAGTGGCAAGTAGTTGGAGATTTTAAAATAACCAGTATTTTATTAGGTCAACAAAGCGGAATTACTAACAAGTAAACTACCCGAGGTGTACCTCACCGATTTTTTTGATATTGTGATATGCTGTAGTACATCAAAAAGTATTAGACACGTATTTTTTTACGTTCTAATTCGGCGATTTTAGGAGTGAAAACCACCCTTAAAATTTACCCCATAAAATAGTTTCTTTTTAATATCTCAAAAACGAATTGAAATTTTCCGATGAAACCAACGCCGATTTGTTTCGTATAAAAATGCGCTTCTGTAATAATCGCTTTCACTATGAAGGGTTAAATCCATTATTTTTTATAAGTGTATTTAAATCCTCATTCATTAATATCACATAGACAGAGAAATGTTTCACATATCCCTTCCATACTCTGAAGCCATAAACATCAAAAGGTTGTATTCTACTCGTAGTTCCTTTCGGAATAATTTTTAAGATCACTTCTTTATTCTGTGGGGTCGCTTCTTGCATAACAGCAGGACAATGCCCACTCCAAGAGTCTATTAACAAAACACTTGATGAACCAACGTTGGGAAAGTATGCTTCTTTTATCCACGTTTTTAAATGATCTGAAATTGAATAAAATTTGAAATACCGAAACTTAATTTACAATTTTACAAATTTGATTTACTCATTTGCAATATCATTTACTCATTTGCATTCATTCATTTACACATTTACAACATCAAATACATTTTTTACAACATCAAAAGATTTTTTCCAATTACCTGAGGTTAATTTTTCAGATTTAGAAGCCATAACATATACATTATGGGGTCTAAATAAGTCTTGTTCTATAATGTATAACTGACCTAATGAATTGTATAACTATGAGTTGTAGAAGTCACCGATTGCATCAAACATTGAACTTGATTCTGTCCTTCAACTGCTAATGTACGACCTGAGTGCATTTCTAATTGAAAGCCTAATTGATCTGAATTAAATACATTTTCTATACCTTTTTCATGAATCAGTTTTTTTATTTCAATCACAAACGTATCAGCTGTTCTTTCTAAATAATCTACTACTTCAAGTGTTTTTTGGGTTACAAATTTGTTAATTTTTCTACTAACGATTCTGTGAGCTTTTTTAAAATTAGATAACCAATGATTAGATGCTTTAAAACGAAAATCTTCGTTTCCAATATCTTTTTGAGCCTGTAACTCCCATTTTTGTAAATCCTTGTCATGAACCGGATAACCAGCATCAACAGCAGTTTTTAAATTTTCTAAAAAAACAAATTCTTCCTATTTTCTCTTAAGGGGATGTCAGAGCTAAAATCGTGTATTTTCTTTTAGTGATTACTTTTAAAATATAGAATGCAGGGAAACCTTAAGAGCAGAGCACCGTTTTGCTTTTTATAATAAAACTTTTGCATGCAAGATAAAGTTGATCTGATGAGTTATTTTTCTGATTAATTGGAAATACAATAGGGTGTTTACGCATTGAAACCTAACCTCAAAATTGTAATCATACCAAACTTTTGCTAATAACTTATTTTAATGTAATTTTACAGTAAGATTTAGAGCTGAGCACCGTAGTGCTTACTATAATGAACCGATCAGTACAAGATAAAGTCAGTCGGACTTGTAGTTTTTACAAACAATTGGAAATACAAAATAGGTCGGACAGCAAAGGGGGGGGGGGGGGGCGGGACTCCGACATCCCCTTAATACGTTCCTCCTTTATTTAACGTATTTGCCCAACGTTTTAATTGGGTTATGGACTGAACCTTGCGAAAACGATTTTGTACCGTTTTTAATGCTAAATTTTTTGTCAAACCACTTCTCCAGAATTCCACGGCTATTGCTTTATAGTCATGATCTACTTCTTCTGTATCTTCTGTACATTGCTGTCAATCTTTACTAATTGTAAATATTTTACCATCGTCTTCTATAATTTTCATATCAACATCTTTATACGGTTCTTGAAAATCTAATGTTTCATATTCAACCATCTCTACATCGTGAAATTCCTTCATAGCATTTAATATAATATTCTCAATACTATTTTTTGAACTAATCTCTTGAGATGTTACTGGAGTTTTTGGTAAGTTTAAAGCTTGAAATGTTATTAGAAGCAAATTTATAACGTTATAACAAATATATTGGTCAAGCAAAAACAGCAATCCGTGATTTAATCTATTGACTCTTGCCAGATCGTAGGCAAGGCAAATGTTTATTTCTTCTTACATGTGATTCGCAAAAAGCAAGAAATGCATAATATGGTCGAGATTCAAGAATTGTTCATTTCACTAGCATCTATATTAAAACAGACCCATTTCTTGCCTTAATATCAGTTTAAAAGTTCGAAAAAAGGATTTGACCTCCAAATGTCCTTCAAATGACCTCTAAGGGTTACTTTGACGACCAGGTCGAAGCGAACATGGACGTAAAATTTTCCCTTCTTTCAATATCCGGGGTCGAAAAAATCATATCAATCGATTTAAGGGGTTTAACCTTCATTTGACCTTGAACCAGACATGCTGGGGTCATATGAACACCGGCATCGTGATCAGCCACCCCAAAAACATAAAGATCAACTATTCCGACACATATTTCTTGTCTTAATATCAGCCTAGAAGTTCGAAACAAGGATTTGACCTCCAAATGTACTTCAAATGATCTCTAAGGGTCACTTTGACGAAAAGGTCGAAGAATATCTGGACGTAAAATTGTCCGTTCTTTCAGAATCCGGGGTAAAAAAAATCATATCGAGACCGGCATCGTGATCAGCGACCCCAAAAACATAAAGATCAATTGAGATCAGAAATGTTCCGCCCCGATTTCATATTGTGGTCCTGTGAATTATAGTTATTATGTTAAAGTTTGCAGCTATAAAATTAATTAGTTTAAAAAGTTATAAACAATTTCAGTATATAAAATCGAAAAATAAAAATAGAATTCTTAAAAAATGAGAAAATTATATTTTCTTTTTTTAAAAACTGTTTGTATTGAAAGTTTTGAATGCATATTAGAAAAGTTTCCATTAGATTTAGTAAAAGCGTTTTTGATTATTTTTACTTTTTATGTGACTATCTTTTTAACGCGCTTAAAATCGAAGGCACATAACCTCTTTAAACAAATAATTTTATCTCATATATAAAATTACTTTTATAAGGAATATTTTTTTACCTTCTAATTATTGGTGTCTCTTACTAATACAATTCTTTTATCAAGTACATATTACGTATATAAATTGATATTAGTGAAATTTCGCCACTGGGTCTCACAGACGCCACGTTGCGGCTTACGTTGCTAAATTTAACCTCGGTAGTAAAGGGTTAAGATTGATTTTTATTCAAGAAAAGATTCTATATCGATTCCAACTAAGTCTGACTTCTGAAGATGGTCATAGATAAGTGGATCTACCAGCTCATGAACGGGGTTCTATTTATACTCGAGAGGGTGAGAGAGTAAGAGAGTGAGAGAGAGAGAGAAAGAGAAAGAGAGAGAGAGAGAGAGAGAGAGAGAGAGAGAGAGAGAGAGAGATATTTTCCTTCGCTCTTGTGCATCCTTACGATCTCTCTCTTTGCAATTTACCTTATAAATAACTAACTAAATGCATAACAACGTTACAATGCGTTTTTTCTTAAAATATTAATGGATTCATATATAATTAACGATTTATCTGAATATACCCTATATAAAACATAATTAACATTTTTATGTAATTAATAGTAATTACTTCTATTATTTGGTATAAAACTAGATATGTCTTATAATTAAAACGTTATTTTAATGTTAAAATGAGTAAAATGTTATGTTTTGTGTAATAATTAATAAAGTTATATATGAATTAGTTCATATTGTTGTTGTATATACATTTTATATTATTGTTAAGGAGGGTCTTTCGGTACATATAGGGCATAAAACAAGAAATTATATGAGAGTTTACAAAGGTCTTATGATAAAACTATTGAAATATTATTTAATAATAGACCATAACTACGTGAAAAAAAATTGTTCTAAAAAACTCGTGATGTCACAAGTGTAAATATTGTTAATTTAAAAAATATTTAGTTCAACCCCAATTTCTTTTTTATTTCTTAATCAATTTTAATGTTTCTGAGCTTATCTTTTTCCTTAAACATTTCTCTGCAAAGTTATAACGAAAGAATATTATAAAATAATAAATCTGTAACAAGAGAAAGATAATTATTTATAAGTAACCGCGTACAATTTTATAAACAATTGGCTTTCTCTAATCACAGATATATTATTTTATAAATTAATTCCATTAATTTTGTAGAGAAATGTTTAAGGAAAAAAATAAGCCCCGAAACATTAAACATAGTTAAGAAATAAAAAATAAAATTGGAGTTAAACTAGATATTTTTTAAATTGACAATATTTACACTTGTGACGTTACGATTCTTTTGAACAATTTTTTATGTAGTTATGAGCTATTATTTCATTAGTTTTATCATACGACCTTTATAAACTCTCATATGACGTTGTTTTATGCCCTATATCTAGCGAAAGACCCTCTTTAATCATTACGTTCTTATTGAAATTATACCAGTCGCTTTATTTTTATAAGTAATCTGCTAACTAATAACATTTAATCTATTGATTTAATTTTTATCACAATATTGCATATATATTTTTATGTTAATATAAAATTAGTAGAGTTTAGAAACACTTATGAATTATACTTTAGCAGTAATTTGTTTATAATTTTAGAATTTAGTGTATTATAGCAATATTTGATAATAATGGTAATTATAGTGATAATCGCAGTAAATAATAATAAAAGAATAATCATTACTTATTTTCGAATGTAAAATATTCCTTAACCGATAGTAATAAAGCATTATTATTGATGAAAATTAATGTAAACTAAAGGTGTAATAAAGGTTTGCAAATTATTTTTATATTGTTATTTGTGGTTAACAAGATTTCTAGAGTATGTCACTTGAAGTAGATTTATTAATATTCTATTAATATTTATTATTTCCTTTAAAACAAAAAATGTCATTATAACTTGATTAAATAAGGGGATAATTAAAACTGACTTATATTAAAAAGTAGCTAAAAAACTTAAATGATTTTCACGAAGCTGAAATCCATTCCTACCCAGAAACTATTTTGGTATAATTAAAAATTTTATTTTATATATTTCATTGTAGTCAATTTGAATAGTTTAATCAAATCGAATTGTGGAATAATGTTTTGTACTTATAAACTCTGCACAAATTAGTCTATTAAATTAAACATCATTATAAAATACGGTTTTTATTTGAGAGCAAAAAACCTTAGAAAGTTGAGTTGTCAAATACACTACGAATCTCCACTACAGTTTGCTTTTCGTTTATAGAAGCCAAAGCCGCACAGACGCCATTCCTCACCATCTACGAGAACACGCCATCTGGTTGAGGAGGACTCAACACTAGTACCCTTTGACCAAGGGCCAGAAGTTGTGGGTCCTTCAAAACCTTCTATAGTCTCTCCCAAGCCCAGCTTTCGCAGTTATTTGGAGGATATAGAACCTGTTCCACAGGAAGAGATAGGACCAACAAACGAGGAGACTGTCAAGCCAGAGAGAGTAGAAGAAGATGATTCTGATGTTATCAGTTGTGCTCGAGCCAACGACTTCACTGAGAAATGTATTGTAGTATATCTGAATATTCATACTTATAAGAGAAATACTAGGGTTGCAGGCTCTGGATTCTGATGAAAGTTGAAGAATCTTTTATTGGCTCTTAGAAATGAAGCCCAATATTCGCATTTTTATTGAATAAGCTCTAGATTATGAGATATAAGGGCTAATATGAAAAACGTGATAACTCAAAATTAAACTAGATTGAGAAAATGATGCTCGAACTTTGAACCAAATCATTATTTTTACACGTTTTACCTCTCAAATTAATGCTTACAATGTCTATTTTCATTTGAATCTTCTAAATTATATTTACGGTATGTATTAATTTGTGAAGTTATGATTACATATATAGATGTCCATTTTTATCGTACTAAAGCAGATATTTCATACTAATGCGTACATCTTGTCACCTAGGGCTAACTCAATGAAACTACATGGTGATACATAGGCTTCATTTCTAGATACCGGTAAATAAATTTTTGAAGATTCATCAGAATCCAGGATCCGTCACCTTGTTATTAAATAAGCCTTTAGTAATTCTAGCTATTATGTTTTTTTTTCTTTTACTAAATGTTGATCATTGCAACAAAATATTTAGAGGCTCCACTAAAAAGAATAATTCATCTTATTATTTCGCGTAATCTTTTGATAATTGTTTATATGACTGTTACTCTCGAATAGTTAAATAAAAGTTAGAATTCTTGCTTTGACAGCATAATTACTAAGAAATGTGTTTTCAATGTTATTTGGAAGTTCGATAGATGACATAATGTGAATATGCATTGTGTGATAATTTTTGTGATTATTGTCAATGTTTCTAAATTATTAGTTTTACCTCTTATTAAATTAAATGTTACTAGCCAAAATACACGCTCGCTAACGCTTGCTCGTTATTAGGAAATTGTATATTTGTATTTTAGTTTAAAATTAGTTATATTTGAAAATCATAATAAATCCGCTGTGTATTATTAGTTAATTTCAAATATATAATGGTAGAATAGAATTATAAAATGATATTTTTGTTTCGCAAGTGTGCACTGTTGCACAATGATATAAAAAATAAATAATGAATTAAATTTAAATTAGTAAAAAAAAGATAAAAAAAATTATTGATAATGGAAAAATATCACATACATTTGTTAATCCATAAATAAAACGAGATACAATATAATTTACACGGGTTTCTTGGGAGTACGTTGTAACGCAGTGTGATGGCTTTTGTAGAATAAAGATGATTTTATGTTATATTGGTTATTATAAAAGTTGATTAAATAAATAAGCCGTTTGTTTATATAAATTATGTGTCTTTTATTTTCAAATTGGGTTTTCGCTAATACTCGCTAGTAAAATATAAAATTTTATTAAAATTAAATAAAAATATCAATCTAAAGTAAAAATAAAAATAAATTTAAAACCTTTATAGAGTTTGAAAACATAAAAACCGTATTGAATATGTTATTTGCACAATTCTTTTTCTAAAAAATAACTTTAATAAGGAACAAAACGAAACACAGAAATCAATAAAAGATTATAATCACTTGAAATTCATTAATATTAATTTTTTTAAATGAAGGAAGAAATGGGAGAAACGAGAAATAGACAACATAAACCCGTGTCAAAAACATAAAATCTTTGCTAGCTGTATATTTTTTTACGTGAGAAAAGATGACCATAAAAAGGAACAAAATAAAACCCAAAAAAAATAAAAGAAAGTATAACCTCTTTCGTTTTTAATTTATATCAGATCTTATCGATTTATGAAAATTTCCAGATATACGAAATACACAATCAACATAAAAAGTATATTAAAAAGTATATTATTATTATTATTATTATTATTATTATTATTATATTTATTATTATTATTATTATTATTATTATATTTATTATTATTATTCTTATTATTATATTTATTATTATTATTATTCTTATTATTATGATTATTATTATTATTATTATTATTATTATTATTATAAATTCATTTAATATTTTAAAATTTACTATTAAACATGTTATTCAATATTAAATTTGCAGATATTTCAAATACTCGGACAGCATAAAAAAGTACATTATATCATAAAATTTATGCTAGCTATATATTTTTGCTTATGTACCCTGGTAGAAATTTATCCCGTCCACTTTATAGATCTATGTAGAATAATCTCGCGCTGTGTAGATCTATGTAGGCAAACTAGATAGCTACTATAAAGGCGTGTAACGGTCGTCCCTTCTAGTTTCCCATATTATTTGTCCCGATAGAACTAGATAAGCAAAATTATGACAATAACAACTACTTAAAGGTTATGTTTTAAGGAACAGACGCATAATCTATTGAACTTATTATGTATTATTTTGATTTAAAGGTATTTACACGTTATTGTTCACCTATTACCAATGTAAGTAAATGTAAATAACCTCTAAAGTGTAAGGTTATCAAATTTTAGATGCATCGAGTTTTTGTATTTAAGAACTCAATAACAATATTATGTTACACATATATATTAAACAATCAAAATAAGAAAATAATCTGAATATCTAAATAACTATATGAAGTGTTAGTGCAAATATTTATTTTCTTTGTGTAAAATTGGTTTCATTATATTTGATTATGTTCCATCCTAAATACATGCTTGGTTTCAAAACCTGTATGGTTTATGTAAGGAAAACTATTTTCACATACTGTGATTAATTTATAATCAAACACTTTCATTTGACATCTATGGCCAGTTAAAACATAGTAATTTGTTACTTATAAAGAAAATTACCATCTACATGTGTTCGACTAATGTGTTTGTCTTTGAAAATGTTGTCACGGATGAGCAGTTTACGTATTATAAAAACTCACATACGGATACAAAATTATTTGCAATTATGAAATTAAAATTCTAGTATTTAAATAAAGCATCTCATAAAGTACATATTTGTACAATTATTATTATTTATACATTACTTTTCAAGAAACAACTACATCAATCAATAACATTATTTTGTGATCACTGTTTTTCATATGCAAGGAACATTGTATCTAAATTTTCATTTTTTAGGTTACATATGCTTTCTGACTACTTTTATATGTAAATAGTATGAATAGAACTGTAGATCTTATTATTATAATTAAAAACTTGCATGTTAAACTTTCTTTAACATTAATTTTTACAATAAAGGTTCTGTTCAATAAATAATATATAACCTCACAGATTTTATACGTACATATTATTATTGAGAAAACTATGTAGATCTGTGTGGATTTATCGAGTTATGTACAGTCTAGTACTATCTAGTTTGCCTATAAAGGCCATTATAGCGAATGTGGGCGCCACGATAAGATTTCTACCAGGGTAGGAAAAAGTAGAGTGTAAAAAGAAACAAAATACAATACAAAAAAATAAAAAAGGTTATAACATATTTGAAATAATGTAAAGAAAAATGGAAGAAAAATGGGTAGAAACAGCGTTGGGCTCATTTGGATTTCAGATGGCAGAATCTCTAGGTCCTAGTAATAAAATTTGACATTGTGGTCAGCTTTGAAGTTCCGATCGTTGTCGCGAAATGCCGTGGCGTGTTCTCAAACACATCCGGATATTCTCAAACTATTCCCGAGTCGGATTGGTTTGAGAAAACTCGGCGGCATTATGGGCCAACTATTTGAACTTAACTGACCACAAATTACAATTTTGTTAGTAGGACCTACGAATTCTGTCATCTGAAATCCAAATGAGCCCAATGCTGGGGAGATATCACAAATAGCCAACATAAAACCGCATCAAAAACATACAATCTATGCTAGCTGAATATTTTTAGTTATGTAGAAAGACAACGACTATAAAAAGAAACAAACTGAAACACAACAAAATAAATAAGGTTATAACCACTTGGACATAATTAAAAGAAATGGAAGAAAAAGGGGAAGAAACCACAGATAGCCAACATAAAATCGCAACAAAATCATAAAATCTATGCTAGCTGAATATTTTTTATGTTGGAAAAGATAGATTATGAAAAGCAACATAATGAAACACAAAAAAATACAAAAAGGTTATAACCTCTTTAAAATTATTCAAGAAATGGAAAAAAAGTGAAAAATCCACAGAATAACGTAAAACCGTGGAAAAACCACAAAAGGAGAACAATAAAAACGTATCAAAAACATAAAATTCATGCTAGCTGAATATTTATTTTTATGTACGAAAAAATTGTCTATGAAAAAGAACAAAGGGCAATACAAAAAACAATAAAAGATTATGTATAACCTCTTGAAAATAATTTAAAAAAAGAAATTAATAATTAATATGTTAGTTGCACACTTCTTTTTGAATTAAATTAATACAACAATATTAAAAGAAAATAAATTACAACACAAAAACGTTCTAATAATTATGAAAACGTTCAAAAATTGATAAAATCTCAATTTCATGTCTGTTTTGGAATTTTAATATAATGTAGATTCTAAAAATAAAAAATTAAAAATTGGTTGTATCAAATTTTTATTAAATTTAGTCTCTGATACTAAATAATTATTTTAGTGTCGGTAAACTTGCCTCCTATTCCTCCACGATCAAGGACCACTTTCTCACGGGAAGAAAGGACAGGACCTAATTCTGGGAAGCAATCGGTGCCTCGACCTGCAGCTCGGGGGACAATTGCAAGTACTTATGTAGAGACTGTCGTAGAAGAGGTCGCTGGTTTGTCTCTTGAGAACGACGAAGTCCGAGAGAACGGAGAATCAGAGGTAGAATCGCCTGGATCCGTTGACAGTATCGAGGGACAGTATTCTCCATGTTCGATTTGGTCTGCTGAGATCCCGAGTGATGATTTGAGTCAAGAAGACGTTAAACTTCGTCGAGAGGAATCTGGAACCGTTTTCTGTGAGCATATTGCAGTGTTAATTAAGTCAGGGGTTTAACACATACTGCATATGCGCAGAGACCAGTTATTATACTTAAGGGGATTCGAAATTTGTTTCGAATTAGTCCATTATCGGTTTTTCATTTTTATGATTTTTATTTGATGTTGTAAACTGGAGTGACTTTGAACCACTTCAAATTTTTAATCAACTCGGGTTTGTTACACTGCCATAAATAAGTTCTAAAACAAGCCTTAAAAATGTTATGTTAAGCTGCAGTATATATTTACACCATACGTATACAATTTCAAAAGTGTATATCACTGAATGAACTATAAAAAATTGGGTAGCCAAAGTCATTCCGATTACTGGGACTACTTAGAACCACTTTTGTATTATTTCTATTATTAGTATTATTTTTCTTTATTACATTGTAGCTATAAATTTTAATAATTTTTAATCCCCTGTAAGACAATCACAAATTCATTTTATGTACAAAAAGTTTATATAGTGTGATATACCGACCTCATTCCTACCTTACCGACTTTTCTTTTTTGCTTCCTCACAGATGAAGCCTTGTGATGGTAAAATCATTATAGAAGCATGTTTTGATACATTAGGAATCAAAATACACTATTTTTAGAGAACGCCTGTAAGGATGTCTGTACGTATGTGTGTGTGCGTGTGCGTACGTGCGCGCATGAGTGTGCGTGTGTGTGGATGTGGATGTGGATCAACATTACTGTTAATATTCTCTCTGAATATGTTTCAGGGCTGATTTTTTTTTAAGGAAATATGGTCAAATACTTTTTTTTGTTTTTAGCGACTTTTCAATTTTTGAGTTTTAGTTTTTCGAGTTTTGTTAAATACTAACATATTATTTCTTGTTGAAGCGGCGACTAATTTTTTATTAAACGAATTCATTTTTATTTGTTTGTTTATGAAGATAAGAAATCAGAAAAATATTAAAGACTCATCGATTCCTTTTTTATTTTACAACGATTTTTCTATTTTTCGATATTTCAAATTGATAATGCAATTTATGATCACAAGCTTATGATTTTTTTGTTTTTTATCTTTTGATAAACAATCAATGATAAAAAATTTAGAATAAAAGAATTCATATTGGAACAGTTTATTTAGTTTGGAGCTAAGTGCCAATGAATTGGCATCGGTTTTTTATATTTTTTTTCTTTGTAAACTTATTTCGGAAAAATGCGAGAATGTGCCTTCCGTATTTTTACCAAGAATCTTCAGTTAAATTTTAAAGCGATTTCGTTATCAACAATAGGAGTAAAGTGGTATAATCACTAAAGATTACGCGCACCAGGGGAAATAGTAATAAGTATTTTATCTTTTCAATTAAGTAACTATAGAATTTAATGAGACTGAATTATAATTATATTTTGTACGAAATTGCAAAAAAATCTTAAAATATTCTTCAAGTCGAAAAGTCTTTTGAGAATGCTGAATAACGAATACACAAAAAAATCGTTTCACCTCGCTTGCCTAGCTCGAGATCCTTTGTTTTTTCAATAGATTTTAAAATCTATGGTAACAGAGTCTGAAATTTTCGCGTGAGCGTTTCTATCGTCTACCGTCCGCGAGGAAAACCTTTTGTTTTTCCTCGCCCCATAATCCCTCTGGTGGCCAATCGGAGAAAATAGCGACCCCGTACGATCCAATCTGATCGCCGTGTATGCGGCCTACGCAGCGGCATTCACTATATCCGCGTGCGACAAAACGCTCCGCACAACAATTAACTTAGACTCCTTAATTAATAATTTATTAATTAATTAACCTCTCACCAGACAAACGAGACGATTACAATAAATATATATAACGGGAACAAGTGGTTTTAAATTTTTTTAACTCATTTGTCTCCTGGTATGGTATCTGTTATTTATTTATTCCTGAGAAAACACTAGAAAAGTGAAAATCCAGTAAGGTATGAATCGGGTTGGTATTTTACAGATTATTGAGGTCGAGGAAATATAACGCCTAATTTTGAATGTTCAGATTTTGACCTATCAGGGGACGGCGAGGCTCTGAAATCCGAGACACTGCCCTCTTCCAGGTCTTCTGCAGACTCTCCTGGACCGGAGGCGATGCCATCCCCGTCTGCGTGGAAAATGAAAGGAAACGTACTGGATTCACCAACGAAACCAGAGCGAGTCTCTATGGACATGATGAAGGTTTTGGAAAGAATCAAGCACCTTCCAGTGGACACGCAGGATGCAATAATTCGAAAAATGCTGAACATGCCTAGTACCTAAAGATTAGTTTATTTTTTGTATAGAGTAAGTTTTGTAATGGTTACAAAAATATTATCTGAAACGTCACAGAAACATGTTTTACGATAGTAGGTAATAATAAACATATACTTTTTTATATCTTTGTATTTTGCGTGTGCATATTATATGCGTGTATCTCCGAGCGTGTATGTGAATACATATGTATGAGTCTATTCGTGCGCATGGGTGTATACTCTCCTATAAAGGAATGAAAGAACAAGCATAAAAATGTGTCAGGCGGAATATAAAACCTGTGTGTAATGTTTTTTCATAGATATAATGGATTATTGAAGTACGAGCTTCTAATTAAATCGTTATTTTTATTGTGCATTGAACTTTTGATGTGGTTTCTTATACGTTTCATCATAAATATGTCCAATCTACGTATTTTCGCTAATTTATACAATTTTTATAGATTTATATTTTCCGGTTACTACAATAAACTTTTTGTTTGTTATCACGTTGGATATTAATTTAACTAAATGTATAGGTGTGTCTTTCTTTATAAGTATATTAATCAGTTCTTTTAACCATACAGAATGGAACGCTCTTCTTAAATCTATTAATGCAGCTCCTACTAATTCTTTATTATTGAAGTGGCAGTTGATGTCTGTCAAAAACTTATTTATTACGTGAATTGTTGAGTGTCCATTTTTAAAGCCAAATTCTTGCTATAGAATTAATTTTTTTACCCTCGATTCAACCGTAATGGACACTTTATTGACCTCAAAAGCGGGACAAAAGTAGCATATGATTCCTGCAGATCTACTTTTTTCCCGCATATGCGGACAAAAAGTAAAAAACTTTTTTCCCCAAATGCATTTTTTTATATTCTGTAAATGCTTTTTCTCTTTTCTTTTCAATTTTGAGCTTTTCTCTCTCTTTCCGTGGGTCCCGCTTTTCAAATCAATACAGTGGCCACAGTTAAGTCAGAAATAAAATTCTATAGGGTACTTATCCATATTTATGAGCCTGTCCATATTTGTGTGCCTTTTCTTAAACGTAATTTGCAGCGATTAAATCATAAATGAATCTGTAAAACTATTTTTAAAACTAAGATAAACTATTAAGTTAGTGTTTACAAGAGTTACATGAAAGTTTAAAATGTTTTTCATAGAGTTATAATATTTTTAAACATATGAATCATGATTTGGTGGTTTTACTTTATTTCCTTGTCTAAAATGCTAAGGATTGCTTGACTTTCAAAACTTAATTTAATTATTCGGACGTGATTTATGACAAACAAAATATTTATTGTATCATAAAATAATTCAATTTAATATTAAAAAATGTGAAATGAGCATTTTAGACTCAATTTATTAATTTATTAATGAATCCAGTAATACCGCGAGATTTTCGAAGTTTGTCCGTATTTATGCGCCCCCTCATGATCGGCGGAATAACCTCGCTTCTGCTTGTAGAACTGAGAAGAAGTTTTCGCAAGCTTTATTTTTTCCAAAGTTGATGTTAATGAAATTTTTAAGTATAATAAAACAAAATATACATAATATGATAAAATTTATTAACTACTCAGCTTGGGTTAGTTAGATTTAAGATTAGGATTTACATTTTATTATTAATCGTAATAATAACAAAACATTGTAAACACTCATTTTCGTTGTATAGGCTACAATGAAAAGTAAAAAGTATTATATTAAACATAAAAACATAATGTTTTAGAGATAATAAAAACCAATATAACTACATCTCCAAATATATAATAAGAATCCATTCATAACAATATTTGAGAATTTTAGTAAGATAATAATAATTTTATTAATTTATACTAAATAACTGCCTTATAACAACGTAAATCATTAATAATACATTCAGTGAACACGTACGTTTTGCAACTCTCCACCGAGATGGTACGCTTTCCAACTCTCCCCCGAGATGGTCCGTTTTTCCTCTCACCCGCCGAATTATGTAAGTCATTTTTTCCCAGGTATTTACATTTACACTGTAATTAAATATTTTACTAGCATATATTTTTGTTTTATAATTGAATTTATCTTAATCGCGTATTTTATCTCAATTTTGTACCTAACAAGGCGCTTATTAATAAGAACACATTAATAAGAACAATTAATAAAGACAATATCTATATCTACAACACTTGCTTAAATTTCTTAATATTATGAGTAGTGTAGTACTCTATCTTAGTATTCTAGTATTCTATCACAAATGCATAAATGTAACAGATATTTCTATTTTATTACATCGTTTGTCTGGGCCCTTTGGCGAAACCATATTGACTACGAGATGGATTCTACAATCTGATTGGTTACTCAGATTTGGTTAGTTCTGTAACAGTATTAGAAAAGCTCGGTCCCGAATTTTAATAGTGTCTAGGGTTTTACTGTAATTCCATCGTTAGAGTGACGAAGTCGCTACTGAACTCGATTACGCCAGAGAAAGAAGAACAGTGAATGATGGCCTCATCTTTTTCAGAATTTGATTGATACATGCCATTAATCGAGTTCAATTTTTATGATAAAAATGACTATGCCGCTGAAGAATTAGATTAAGTGATAATACTTATGCAGTATTACTTATAAAACTGTATTGTAATTTGTTTCTATAAATTTCCGTTGCGAGAGAAAAAAAATGTTTTTTATCAAATATACTAAATATAAAATATTACTATTAAAGTGTTTATTTTATTATTTTAAAGTATTTGGAATTGCAACTATGAGTTTTGATATCACATTAGTAAAAGGAACCTCAATGCACTGCTGGCTGTTTAATCGTTCAAAAAATGCTGTTATATATAATTTATTTTGTATTATCGTCTTGATAGTATCCAACTTTTTATGTATTCATTTTTTTCACGTCAACAGTTACGCAAATAGAATAAAATTTGAAAAAGTAGTCGATATCATACAAGATATTTTTAGTTGTTTAACAGCCGTCTTTATTTTAACGACATTTTGTGTTCAGTGTGACAAAATGATCGAGATTGCTAACAAAATCAACACAATCAGAGAATCACTGCTAGTCTTTAGTAAAAAAAAATTTCATAAAAAATATACAACTTCAAATGATATTGAAAAAATATTTTTTACTATGGCTGTAATTTGTATTTTATTAATTACGATATCTTTTATTAATAATTCTGTATTATATGATACTCCTATATACTTAAGCAACTTCATTATTTGTGCTATACTATTACAATACAGCGTAATTTTGAAGTTGTTAAAATATTGTTTTAAAATACTAAATAACAATCTGCTTGGTAGTTGCAAGGGATCTGTGCATGCATTCGGAATTCAATTTTATCAGACTAATAATTTAAAAATAAAAATAGACGAATCACTGTATTTGTGTAAATTGCATGCTTCATTGAGTGAGGTATCACAAGATATATCCAAGTTCTACTCTCAACCGATACTATTATGCATTTTGCATATATTTTCGTTATCAATACTAGTTTTTTACTACCTCGCGAAACCTTTTGTACTTGGAAGAAGCGATTTAACTATCATCGTTCTTATTCATTGTTTTCTACGTGGGATTCTTAATATTTTTTTGCTAATAACGTTGACAAAAAGTGTCACCGCTACAGTTAATGAGGTAATTATTTATCGTAAAAACAGTTATGACAAGATGGATGCCTATGGTATAAGTATAAAATTAGTGTAAATATGTAAAACTTACATTTTGGGTAAGAGAGTGAAACCTACATAACCATTTACAGCATAGAAATAATTAAATAAAAGAAAATGGACTCATTTATATGAAGCGCAGTTCTATCAGTCTCTTAATAAACTGTTTTTTCAGTACGGAAGTAATTTTTTAACACAATGTAAATAAATGCAATATAAATGATGATAAATGTTTAATGTATATGATTACCTTAAAAACTAAAATTCTCACATGGGCATGCTTCTTTATAAACAATATAATAAGTTTGAGTATTTTCTATTTGTCAATGTTAAATTCTAACTTTTTTATAACATTGGGCAGAGTAAAAGAACAAAGAAGATTATCAATGCTTGTTTAGTTGACTATGAAGATGAAATAATCGCAATGAAGGTACAATTTCTGATAAAATTACCGCTCTCCATTGAACTATTGGGATTAAAGAATTTTTATGTTTTTTAGTTAAAGCAATTTTCGAGTTACCTACTTCAGATTGATGTTAAATTTACTGTCTTTGGACTTTTTTCATTGGACGAATCTTTATTGACATCAGTATGAATTGCAAAGAGTTTTATTTATTAATTGCATTATTAAAAGTATGTGGGGCCTACGGTGTCTCTGTCGGTAGTGCGATGAATTCCCACACCGGTGATCTGGGTTCGAATCCCAATCTCTACTGAGTTGCACCTATGTAAATGCTACACGTGTTTTGTTTACAAACACACCGTAGACCCCCGTCATTTATAAGTAAGCCGTATGGAAGAGTAAAAAATATGCTTTTTAGATTGCAGGTTCAATTACTACGTATATGGTGATACTTTTGCAGTTTCAACAAAATAATTCTACAGTTTGACTATGAATTTTTTAAATTCTAAAATCTGACGCAATATTTTCAATTATATATTTACAATTGATTGACAAAAAGATGGTTATTTTTAAGAGTATAATTTTCAAAAAATATATATAGTCATTTTTTAAAATTTATTCCTTGCTAAAGTGGGCACACGACGTTTAAAATATAAAAAAAAATAATAAATATTTAAAATATGTCAGTTTATTACAATGAATTCAACATTTTTTGTACTAAAAGTATCCATATTTATCTACATTTTGAGAGGTCTAGGGTCACTTAAAATCCACAAAGCACCTAGTAATAATAGAAAGACTGTTTAAGCTCCTAATCCACTCCCCGTAAGATTCAAAGTGTACTGCTGTTTTAAATAGTATCATTTTTTACAGACATATTATTGCTTTTTAAATTAATTTTTATTATATTAATATATATATATTTTGTTCTACATATTTAAAATTAATTTACTGTATTCATATCATAACTAATGTATTGAAAGTAATATCCACAAACCTGGAGGAGTTTTCGTCCAGCGGTTCAATTAGAATCTTATGAAACAGCACCTGAAATTTCAAAAAACAAAATTTGTAGACAATCAAGATTTAAATTTTCACTATAAATTGTTGTAAGCCCGGGAGCGTCATTGCTGCGTATCGGTGCTTTGTAGTTCTGGTTGGGAGCGCCGGAAAAGCTCCCGGCGCGTGTTGGTGACTAATGTCAGCGTGGCCAACGTCATCTTGGTCCTAACTGCTTGGCTTCAAAGTCCCGTGAGATGACAGTGTTACGCCTATCCGGTTTGAGATAGCGATAATCGATTGTTGGTAGGATCGAGAGTTGTCAAAGCACTGAAGTGCACCTTGAGCGGGAAGTTTGAATGGAAAGACTTTGTTTAAATTGACTTTGGCTTTTAATAATCAATCAAAATGACTAACAGATTGTTTATAAGTTAATAATTAATTGATAATTAATTGCAAAGAACAAGAGCTGACTTTAGCAAAAGTTATGGTGACGACTTTCGTAGACTCTGCTCGCGTGAACAGTGACGAGTAGAATGAGCTGCTGGCCCTGACGTGGCCCTATTTTATATAGCTGGCTGGAGAGGCGGTTGTCTTTGAGGTTAACTGCGTTGTCACTATAGTTGATGCTTATCGGCTTCCCTCGCTTAGCTTGACCTGGAGACAGACAATGGGAGGCTAGAGTGGGCTCCCTACTCTTCTTTGACATTGTTCAATAGCTGCATGGTGATGGGCAGATGTTTGATCTTCTTGCACCCTTTGAGTGCATGTGTACCTGTTGCGTTGTTGTTTGGCCTTCGCGTGTTTTTAGGGCGCATGTGTGTTGTGTTTTCTTTGACCGTGACATGACCTAAGGACGTGTACGTGTTTGCCGTGTCTCATTTGGCCTTGGAGTGCCTGGGAGGGGGGGGGTCTGTTTGTTTTGGTTTTGACCGCTGTATGTACGTGCGTGTTGTGTCTTGTTTGGCCTTGGAGTGCCTGTAGGGGGAGAGCGTGTTTGCTGCCCGATGATTTGCGACAAGTGTGGCTTTGCTACGTCGTATCTAATGGCTCAGTAAAATCAAGGACAAATGCGGACCTTCCCAATATAAAAATTATTATTATTATTATTTTTATCCTTATTATTATTATTATTATTATTATTTTTATTATTATCAGTATTATTATTATTATTATTATTATTATTATTATTATTATTATTATTATCAGTATTATTATTATTACTATTATTATTATTATTATTATCAGTATTATTATTATTACTATTATTATTATTATTATTATCAGTATTATTATTATTACTATTATTATTATTATTATTATTATTATTGTTGTTGTTATCATTGTTATGATTATTAGGGTTTTCAATTTCGTGCGCTTTTGAATTGTTGAAGAGAGTCCCCCTCCATTTAGAGCAAAACATAGGGTTTCTCCACCCACAGTGGCCAATGGACATAATATCTTACCGTCCCTGCGAAAATAAATGCTTGCAATTATTTGTTTTGAAATATGTATATGATGATTCATTTGTTTCTCCCCCTCTATCTTTCTATTACGTTCCCATAAATTACGTAAGAGGTTCATATAATAGAAATGTTGTTTTTCAAAATTTGTACTACACTGTAAAAAAAATGAGTAGTAAAATTACCACATCGAAAGTAGGTAACAAACCGACCTATTTCCAAAGTAGTAAATTTTCCGAAACAATACTAAAATTACCATAGGGTAATAAAATTACCGTACGGAAATAAAATTACCATACGCAGGGTAGTAATTTTAGAAGTAGAGGGATTAGGAGTAGAAATTCATTACCGAAGTAGTAATTTTACCACCCGAATAGTAAAATTTCAATGAGCATGGTGAAATTAAGGTTAAGAATATAAATTTTACGTACATTTTTAATAATACTCATTTCAAAACTTTTCTTAATTTGTATACCAGTTACAAAAATAATCCAGCTACAAAACGATAAGTGGTAAAAAAGAAAATATGTTTGGCATGATTCAAAAAATTCCAGAAAGTCTAGAAATGTATAAATATAAATAATAACAATAACGTGAATGCCGATAAAACAGTAATTAAGCGGTATAAGGCTTCATCTTAGTAATGTATACGTTTAGTATTTTTTTATAAACTACTTCAACATGTTTCTGGTTTCATACGCGAGAGAATTGAAATTTTTTGACTTCACTTCACAAATTCATTGCCTTTTGGCCATTTTATTTGCCAGCGTTTCGGGAGTTTATCTCCTCCCCTTTTCAAGGCTTCTGAAAATATTTACATATAGGATAAGATTACTGTAATCGAAAGTTTGACACCGAATTTATATTGTTTTAGACTAATAACTTACGTGAAAAACGATAGTACAATTTTTTAAAAAACCCAACAAATGCACTGAATTGACTAGAGATGTTATCTATAATAAACGAATTGAAATTGTAGTCTGTGTATTATTAGACCCACCTAGTCGAGTCCCACATCTCTCTTATTCCCAGGTGAGCAAAGGGGGGCGGCGGCATGATGGTACGGCGGCAACGCTCCCTCATGCTACCCAAGAATCGGACTAACTAAGCTGTCGAATTTCGTCGAATTTATATTGAACGAAAAATAAAGAATTATGTGTCCGTGTGTGTATGTGTATGTGTATGTGTATGTATATGTAAAACGATTGGGGGTGCTAAGAGGGGTTGCTTGTATTCGTTGGAGAGTGATGCGAGAATCGTATTTCGTAGAAAAGTATACTTATTCTGGAGATGGCACACATATATGTACTAACACTAGTGTTTAGGCTAGTAGTACTACTGTGTCGCGCCCGGGGAATCCCGTCGCGAGAGCTAGCGAGAGTACGTTTGTCAAACTTAGCTGGTTGCCACCTCCTTGTCATACATGATACCATGATATTGTTACATGAGTTATGGACGGAAATTGAGGCTATTGTTACTTTTTAATTATTTTTGTATATGGAGGCATTGCAACAGGGTGTGTGTGCATATGTGCATGTATCTGTGTGTGTTTATGTGAGTGTGTGTGTATGTATGTATGCCTGTGTGTGTGAAAGAATCGTTTTAAGTTACCACGAAAGCGGCCCTGCTCGCCTGCGACATGGAAGTCTCTATCCTCCACCAGGGAGTAGATTATGTTCTGGAGGTGGCAAACATATATGCACTAATACTAATGTTTTAGGATAGTAGTAGTACTGTGTCGAGCCCGGGGAATCCCCTAGCGAAAGCTAGCTAGAGAACGTTTGTCAAACTTAGCTGGTTGCCACCTCCTTACCATATTTATTTTCGTGATATTATTCAAGAATTACAGGTGGAGTCTAAGGCTATAGTTTTCTATTATTATTGCTTATTATTATTATGTTTTATTAAATCAATTGACTTGTTGAATGTGTTCCTTAGGAAGTTGGTGTCGTATATCCTGTTGATAGTGTCTGTGTGAATTTACGTTAATGTTGTGTATTGCCAATGGTGATATTGTGTCTTTGTTTTTAATGCATTTATTCTGTTCTTTAGTGCAGATTTTTAGCTGTCTTGATATTTGTCCAATGTAAGTAGTAGCTGGACATTCTTTGCAGTCAATTTTGTATCCTACGTGGATAGTGTCAATTATGGCTACTTTGTCTTTCCCTAGTTTTATGAGGTGATTAATTTTATTTGTTGATTTGTTTATGTTATTTTTCTTAAATATGGGTTTTAGTGTAGGTGTTATGTATTTGTGGTAAGGTAACACTAAATAATTATTATTGTTGTCTGTATCTTTGTGTAAGTCATTGTTATTGTTAATTCGTTGTTTTAGTGTAAGAAGTCTTTTGTTTATGTATTTGTTTATAAAGGAAAAAGGGTAGTCATTCGCCAACAGTGTGTTTTTTATTCGTCGTATGTTGTATGTGTGGTGTTCTTGATCGGCTAACAAAATGCATTTGTCTACCAGACTTTAGATAATTGCAATTTTTTGTGTGTCTGGGTGATGTGATTTGAAATTAAAGTATCTACTGATGCTATCTCTTTACTATATCAATTCGTTTTGGCAATGCTATTGTAATGTCGCGTGATTTGGATATCAAGGAAGTTAATTTTGTTATTGTTTTCTTTTTCTGTTGTAAACTGTAGGTGCCTATTGTAATTGTTAAAAGTGGTAAGACTCTCATCGATATGGTTTTTTTTAGCTATCTAAAAACTATCGTCAACGTATCTTTTATAAAAAAGGATGTTATTTCTTAATATGTTAAGACAGTGTAATTCTAATCTTTCCAAGGTGATGTCCGCAAACCATGGGCTAGTGCAAAAACCTATCGGTGCACCCATAGTCTGTTGGTAAAATGAATCGTTGAAAAGTGCAGTCTAATAAAGTCTAGATCCCAAAAATAAATTCGTCTTTAGTTAGTTTTATTTTGTTTTCTACGTAATGCCATTTCGACGAGATTGCTTCTAAGATAAGATCTTTTGGTATATTATAATGCGTTGCTCGGACTGCCATGGGCATGCGGCCCGGAACCACGGTATATGAGGATTAGGCAAATTATTAAGAAAGTTATTATTAATTGCCAATCGGCATAAGCCGTCAAGCAATTAAACATGGACCTCCAAAGGGTCATAATTTTATTCAAATTTGAGCGCTAGGCACTGTATTCCAAATTAGTTAAAATTTGGCAAACTGTGATGAGCAGAGCCCCTCGTCATAAACTTTGAATTTATTATTCGTTTCCTCCCCGAAAAGGAGTTCTCATTTATACTAACTACTTTGAGTTTTCACACTCAGACACGGCTAGCTAAGAGTTGCTTCTACACGCGGAGAGTCGTGGGGTCTTGACGGTTACCGCTTCCTTTGTTTTATTTTCCCTTCACACACGAAAACATAGGCGAAGCTTGTTCGAACAGACACACCTAGAACTGAGGCAACACAAAAAAATAAAGTAGTACGATCTTTACATAGAGTTAAAATGAATGCAGTGGCTTTTATTTCACTGAGAACCTATGCGAGTGGGAGAACACGCTGTAAAGTTTACACAATAACGTTTTACCGAATCTCCCACGAGGCACATCGTTGAAAGTAACAGAGTTTTTCCGTGAGTTAAAATGTTGAACCAAGGTACAATTTAACAGAAGTTCGTCAACGAAATTACCTCTACATCCACCTTAATTCTGAATCTTATTCCTTATCTATTAACCGTAATAAATTTATTACTTTTCCCATTTAACTTTCCCTTAAAAGCTAGTACTAATCTAAATTTAACTAATGGTATAAAAAATTGTATCAAGAAAATTGTGCGGATAAAAAAATCTATCCTCGGCGTCGAATTACTGGCCCATATTAGGCACAAAACGTGGTGACTTAGCTTAATGTCCTTCTCATCCATGGCGTGGAGGCTGAAGCGAGTTGTGCAGTCACACAAAGAGGTTCGGCGAGAAGTTATACAAAAGAACTAAATAAATTTACAAAAGAAATATAATTCGTATAAACAATAAAAAATTATACGATTGAACACAAAAAAAAATCAAAGTCCAGAAGAGACTCGCGGCGGGGATGTTGGATGAAGTCCCGTGGCCTGGAAGGTGTTGGTCGCCCGGGAGGCCGGAGAAGAGTCTGCCGAGTCTGAGCTCGCTGCCGGCTCGAAGTCCTTGGACCCGCCTTCGACGTCGCGTCGGTCATGGCAGGATTTCGCCTCGAAATCGGCCTTTGATGTATTAGTCGCGCATGAGTAACGCGGAGCAAATTAAAAATATTCTCACCGCGTTACAATATATGAAAGCATTTATTAAATAATTTGGCAAGACATTTGTCAAACACGTAAGTTGGGCTATTAATTGCTGATACTATAATTCGTATTGGAAAATCTTTTTTATGTATTTTAATTAAGCCGTAAGCTCTAGGACCGGTGCAGTTTGCTAGTTTCAAATCTAAGCCGTAAAAGACGCTGTCACATTCAAAGACGCCAAGGTCTTCCCAAGGTTTTAATAAGCCTCTCATTTTTCGTAACATGGCATTCAAAGGGTTCGAATTAAGTCTCATGTAGTACATTTCGTCTTTGAGTAAATTTTCCATTTTATTGATGTATGTTTGTTTTTCGATTGCGACTGTTACATTGCCTTTGTCGGCCTTGGTGAAAAAAATGTTTTTTTGCTTTTTAAGAAAACTTCTGTAATTCGTAGTTGTGTGTTTAGTAATTTGTCATTATGTGAGATGTGTGGTATGTTTTTTACGTGTTTATTGATTGTGTTTATAATCTCTTCACAGATTTTACCATTAATTCTCTTGTTAAAATAAATGCCTGATTCAAGACATTTAAAAGTGGAAAATGGTTTTATAATTACTATCTATTGAGAAATTAAATTTATCCCCCAGGCTGAGGATTTCACGGGCAAATTCCGGTATCTCTATTTCCGTTAAATTAACTAGCCATTTATTTTTCAATTCACCAGAATCAAAATCGTTAATTTCATGGTTGCTGTTATTGTTTTGAGAGTCTGACGAGAGTGAAGTGTTATTGTTATTTAAAATTTGAAGTCCGTTATTATTGTGAGTAATGTTTGTGTTTGTGTTATTATGGTTCCAATCCTTATACTTGATGCAGCATCGACCGAGTCTCTGTTGTCTCGACCCGTGCTGGCCGAGTTGCCGTTTTCTCGATCAATGTTGGCGGCATCACTCTCCTCCAACCAACCATTATTACTCTCCCCAACCAACCATTATTATTCTCCTCCAACCAACCATTATTCCTCTCCTCAAACCAACTATTATTACACTCCTCCAACCAACCATTGTTACTCTCCTCCAACCAACCATTATTACTCTCTTCTCGAGTTATTATGCCAGTCGGTCCGACATCGGCAGTAGTTCCAATACCGCCAACTCCCAAATCTGTCAGTCCAGTCAGGGATCTTAAATATTGTTGAGAAGTAGACTTCATAAATACCGCTTCAATAATTATATCACTATCTGAACTGTCATATTGAGTATCATCATTTTCATACGCAAATGCCTGAGGGCTATCTAATCTTCTCACATTCAAAACAGGGTTTACAGACAATGCATCTGCATTCATATTAATCTTTCCTGGTTTATAATGTACTTCATAGTCGTATTCATTAAGCCTGCGTCGCCATCTTGCCAGTCTGGAAACGGGATTTTTCAGACTATGCATCCAGACGAGAGGTTTGTGATCTGTTATCATGATGAATTTACGACCGTATAGATAGGGTCTAAAGTACTCGACGCAAAACACTATTGCTAATAATTCTTTTTCAATAGTTGAATAATTAATTTCGGCTGATTTTAAAGTTCGCGATGCGGAAGAGATCGGTAAATCCGAATTCACTTCCCCTTGACTGAGCACTCCAGCGACTGCAATTTTTTACGCATCCGTCGTGACTATAAAGGGTTTCTTAAATTTAGGAAATTGTAAAAGGGATTGAGAACATAAAATAGTTTTTAAAGCATTGAAAGATTGTTGTTCTAAATCGGTTCATTTAAAATTTACATCTTTTTTTAATAAATCGGTAAGTGGTTGGGCTATTTTCGCAAACTTAGGGATGAATTTACGATAATAACCGGCTAGACCAAGAAATTGTTTAATATACAAATATTGTATATAAAAATTTAATATAAAAATAGGTTTTAGGTCTTGAAAAATGTTCTACAGCTTTGATTTTGTCAGGATCGAGTTCTACGCCGTTATTTGAAATTACGTGGACTAAATAAGTAACTTTCTTTTTTAACATATGACATTTGTCAGGTTGGAGAGTAAGACTTGAAGTTTTAAGTCTGTTTAAAAGTTTAATTAACTTAATCCCGTGATCGGTGAGGGAACTAGCGTAGACTACGATATCGTCCATATACAGAACAAGCTCTATACATTGAAGTCCCGAGAGTATAAGGTCGACAAATCGCTAAAAAGTGGAGGGGGAATTACGTTATCCAAATGGAAGTCTAGTAAATTCGTAGTGTCCATATGGTGTTGAGAAGGCTGTTTTAGGCGCCTCTTCAGATTTCATACGTAATTGATGAAATCCGGAAGCTAAGTCAAAAGTCGAAAAATATTTTACTCCACCCAACTGATCCAGGATGTCCGTAATATTCGGTGAAGGATAAGAATGTGCAACTGTTATATTATTTAAAGCTCTATAGTCTATGACCATCCTGTACTGTTTATTACCTTAGGCATCAAGGTTCTTGGGCACAATCCAGGCGCGAGAATTGTAGGATAACGTAGAAGGTTTAATTATATCGTTTTCCAACATTTCTTTAATTTGTTTTTGAGTTTCTTCCCATAAAACCGGTGGTTGTCTATATTGTTTAATATTTATCGCTTTGTCATTAGTTACCTTTATTTTATGCTTAATAACATCAGTATATTCCAATTTATCACCCGACAAAAAGAATTGAAAAGGGTGTTTAGCTATAATATCTTCGACGCTTTTTGTTTCATCCGGCTTAAGTTCATCTAATTTCAACTTAGTTATAATATTCTGGATTCTTTCCTTAGATATATCGTCAGTTACTGGTTTAATTCAATTTATAGATTTTATGTTCAATTGATCAAAGGGTACCAACTCCACCAATGGTACCGCAATTTCTACATTTTGTGCCGTACAATTTATGGCAAACAAATCGATCCCTTTGTCGACTACTTTTACTAAGTTTTCTCGAATAAAGATACCAAGCTCGGCAGAAATTAAACGAAGATATCTGTCTTTTATTTCGGGATGTTAATTTTATTAATTTCTTGGTTTTTGCTGGTATCTTTATTTTTTTATATTCCTAGAAAGAAAGATTTAATGACGATGCGTCAGGAAATATAATTTTATTTTTTTAGAATGATAGTACTGCATTTTTTTCCTTCAGTAATTCCATTCCTAGAATGCTGTCTTGTTTAATAGGAAAATTTTCTGAAACAATGTGAAATTTATAGGGAGATCCCTCCAGCTCAACAGTAATTTCTCTCATTGTATGAATCAATCCTGAATATATACCCATTAATCCACAAAGTTTAGTGTAATCAATAATATTTTCAGTTTTAATTTTAATTACTTTAAGAATATTTATTTCTGAACCTGTTTCTATTAAAAAAAGACAGTTATCATCAATAAGGTTAGAGCTTCCCATCACTGTTGAGATGGAAGATTCTTTTTATTTAATCGTAGGAACTCGTATTTCGTTAAGCACTAGTGTCTTGGGCCGTTCAACGTTGCGCCTCCACGTTGAACGCGTTGGTATTTTAAAATATCCCTTGTGTAAGGTTTTCTTTTTTCATGTTCTTTACGTGTTTTACAATAGTCATATTTGTGGTCATAATTTCTACAATAGCCACAGAAATTTTTTGGACATTGTTTTGTGAAATGTCCTGGTTTGTCGCAAGTAAAGGATTTTCTAAGTTTCCGTTCGTTTCTTGGATTTTCGTTGTATTCTTCAATGGACCAAACCCTATAATCTCTATTTACGCATGTAGGCGGGATTACATTATGTTAGTTTTCCGAACGGCCGAATAGGATTTCCTGTTGCAGGTCTTCGTTTTCACAGATTTTAGCCATAGAAATAGCTGTGTTAAATAAGCCTCCTCTAAGATTGTAGGTTCTTTGAGTGTCATAAACATAGATATTTGATAGTTTAAACCTGAGATGAAGCTTTTCACAGCGTTTCCTATTGTGCCTTGTATCAGACCAGCAGATATTTCTTTTCCCCGAGTTTCTTTTATTATGTCAATGATTTTATTTAAAATCTGCGAGACTCGTAGACCGTATTCTGAGACGTTTTCTTTGGGTTTTTGGGTAATGTTAAAAAGTTCTGTTTGTAATTGAGGTAAGGTTGTCGTGGGGGAAAACGCGGTTTCTAGTTAGCTTTATTATTCGTCTAAAGTTTGAATTGTTTGTATTCTATATATTTGCAAGCTTGATTCGTAACGCAAAAGCAACATCGTGGGATGACGAGCCAAGCAGTTTACACCTCGGGTACCTGCAGAGAGCTTGTCGCACTCCTTCTGTTGTTACATCCATTGGCTACTTTCGGTGGAGAAACCCTATTTTTTGCTTTAAATGGAGAGGGTCTATTCAATAATTCAAAAGCGCACGAAATTTAAAATCCTAATAATCATAACAATAATAACGATAATAATAATAATAATAATAATAATAGTAATAATAGTAATAATTGCAATAACAATAATATAATATTGAGCCAGGGATCATTTTTTCAATGGGAAGGGCCGCATTTGTCCTTGATTCTACAGAGCCATAGATACGACGTAGCAAAGCAGCAATTATCCTTGACCTTCAGAACGACAATTGGAACGTCGGGCAGCAAACACGCTATCCTTCTACAGGCACTCCAAGGCCAAACAAGACACAACACGCACGTGCATACAGCTGTCAAAACAGAACAAACACGCTTTGGAGAGGGATGACACACAGCACTAACCCCTCGCCCTAGCTCTCTATAGGTATACGATCCTAGAGCTACTCCAGAGAAGCACCCCAGCGACAGTTGTCGTCGATCAGTGAAGCTATCTCGTACACCGATCTAGCGCTTGCGCAGTGGAGCCTTGCGCAGATTGGCTCTCCACGCGCGATTGATGTGAACTCGCCGTGGTTCTCCGCTCAAGAACGCAGCAAAGCGGATGGACCTGGGATAAATCCGGGGGATCCGGAATGTTCTTTTTATACTATTAAATCTCGATCTCCCGTGAGTAAATTAATGTTGAATACATTAAATAATCTATATTAACTAAACCGTAAATGATTAAAATAAATTGCCCACGCACTAAAGTTTAATTATTTAATAGCATAAAATAAACCGTAAACTATTAAATCTCAATAACCCATGTGTGAATGTTCAATGCATAAAATATTTTGTTAATAACCGTAAGCAAATAAAACCAATTGCCCCATGTATGAAAATTTAATTATTAAATAGCATGAAATATACCGTTAACTATTAAATCTCGATGCCATGCGTGAATGTTCAATACATAAAATAATCTGTGTTAAATAAACCGTAAATGATTAAAACGAATTGCCCCACGCTCGAAAGCTGAATTATTAAATAATATAAAATAAACCGTAAAATACTAAATCTCAACAACCCATATGTGAATATTCAATCCATAAAATATTTCCAATATATTTTGCTTTCACGTGACCTACAGACTCACCCAATCAAGCAATTAAAGTTTTATTTAAATTGTTCATCTTAGATCCTATTTTGACCCTATGATATTTATATTAGTTATAATTATCAATGACATGCTATTATTATTGTATAAGTAAACATCGCTAAAAGCGAAACGCTGTGCTTTCGCATAAGGCACTCGCCTACTCAGAAAAGTTTGATATTTGTATATCTCTATTGAAGTAATAATTTGAGGTAGCCATAATATTTACAAACTCAATACTTACATTTATTTTATAAGCCTATACAGAATAAATTTCTCTATTGAATATGACGAGTAGATTTTATTATTGAGGTAGTCATAATATTTACAAATAAAAGCCTACATTAAACTTATGGTCCTACAATGAATAAATAATGTTAATTAAATTACTAGCATTATATTAATAAATATTTAATAATACTTAATATACTATTAGGTTTCATTGGAACATATTATTTTCTGAAAGAACATAATTAAAAACTTATATATTATTACGTAAATATTGTAAAAAATTAAAGAAATATTAGTAAAAATTCTTTACACTTGCATATCTGATATATTATTATGTTATTAATTACATACGAACCTTCTATTTATAATATAACCGGGGGAGGTGGCATCCCCGCGGGCGGTGATTGAGAAACCGGTGAAGACAGTAGCCGTGGAGGAACCAGAGTTACTATACGACCCCTTCTCAGGGTCGTACAAACTAAGGAAACCGGTAGCTCAAATTGACCGCTCAAAGGGGGCCATCCCAAAAGAGTCGTACGGGGAACAGAAATATCGAGCCGCGTGCCCCTTTGACCCGTGCAAAACGTTGACGGTGTTCAGGGCACCAACGTTAGACACCACCCGAGCCAACCGCTCAACAAGACAAGCCGAACAGCCCCAAGAACCGGACGAGGATGAATACCCGCCGATATCCCCCCATCCGAGGAAAACCTACCCTCCTATCGCGCGATCCCCATCGAACCCCCCCTCCTACCGTAAACCCATACCCAAACGTGCCAAAGAGATTATTAGGGTAGTAAACGATTCAAACAAGGGTCAGGTGCGCATTCTGCGGGGTGATGAGGTCAATACAACAGGGCAGCGTCAACCCAAACCACATCGGAGAAGGAGTTACTGATTGAGAAAGGGAGGAGCCTCAGGAAGGAGGTTGGAGCAGAGCGGGAACCCTTAATAATGCAGGTGGGACCAATTAATTTTGTGAAGGGAATTCAGCCCAGCTCAGTACCGCTCGCGTCGACCTCGATCGCTGAACAGAGGATCATCCCTAGCCTAATGGACCTGAGGATCCAGTCTCCAGCCTCGTATCAGCCAGATGACTCGGCCTCCGTGTCATCACAAGGATCTTGCTGGAACTGCAAGGAAGAGGGGCACCGGTATGCACAATGTAAACAAAGGAGTTACAAATTCTGCTACCGGTGCGGCCAGCATGGCGTTGACGTGTACACTTGCCCGAGATGCTCGGGAACAACATCGTTGGGGCAGGCGAAGTCGCTTGATCTCCCCTATAAGCCACCAACTCGTAAGCAGGCGGAACCCGAACCGGCCCCCACACCACTATCGGCACCAGAGCCGACATCTGTGCCCGTACCTACCGCGGCAACCATAGCTCCAGGGACCTACAGTTCTCAGCCAGTGTTGTTAGTGATGCCGGGAGCGACTGTCTACTTCACCTCACCCCCAAAATAAGGAACCCTTGAAAAAAAAGGAAAATAATCCCCCCTATCGCCAATACCGAACACCTTTTATCGAAATACCAACCTCCTCCCTTCCGCAATACTGAGCCCCTCCTATCGCCAATACCGAACACCTTTTATCGAAATACCAACCTCCTCCCTTCAGCAATACTGAGCCCCTCCTATCACCAATACCGAACACCTTTTATCGAAATACCAACCTCCTCCCTTCCGCAATACTGTGCCCCTCCTATCGTCAAAACCGTACGCCTCTTATCGCCAATACCGACCCTGTTTCTTTTTCTTTATCGTCAATAATGCCCTACCAAACTAGTTCTCCCCTATCGTAATACCGAACCTTCCTTGTAAATATTGCAATCATATTTCGTAACCTAGAAATGTAAGGGATTGTGCATACGTAAAATGGAGTAGACGGTATAAAGTGGTATAAAGTAAATTAAGGTATATTTTTTTTTTTTTTTTTAAATGGCATTTCGAACTCGAAAGTTTATCGCCTCATCTACGCAAGCCTTCCACGTTTCCCTATTTTGTGCCAACCCCATCCATTTCGCGCCTTCCCGCCCAATTTCAGTTACATCTGATTTTACGTTATCCTCCCATCTGCGTCTAGGTCTACCAAGAGGTCGCGTTGCTTTCGGTATTCCTTTCATTATGCGCGCTGCTGTACGATCATCGCCCATTCTTGCCACGTGCCCTGCCCATCTTAGTCTCCGTGATTTTATTATTCTGTTAATATTTGCTGACGCGTACAAATTATGTAGCTCGTCATTGTGCAGTTTCCTCCACTCCCCAGTTTCCTCATCTTTCTTTGGCCCGTATATTTTCCGCAGAACCTTATTTTCAAATACCCTAAAACGATTTTCTTCCGCTTTAGTGAGCGCCCAGGTTTCGCACCCATACAAGATTACCGGCATTATTATAGTCCTATTTATCCTTATTTTGACATTTTTCGACAGTAGCTTTGACTTAAGTAATCTGTTCACAGCGTAGAAGCAGGCATTACCCGAATGAAGTCTCTAATTAATCTCGGCTTTAATTTCGTTTCGATCATTTATAGTTGTACCTAAATATCTGAATTCGCTAACCTTTTCAAAAGTGAAATTTCCGACTCTGAGATCCCCCTCTCCTTCGCAAATGCCCAGTTTCTCCATGATCATATATTTCGTTTTCGATTCGCTCACTTCTAACCCCGTGTTTTTAGCCGCATTTATAAGGATTTCCGCATTTCTCGCCACCGTTTCACCATTATCTCCCACTATATCCAAGTCATCCGCATAGCCTAAAATTTGCGTTGTTCCGTTGAGTGTTGCGCCTAGCTCGCTAGCCTGCATTTTTCTAACAACATGCTCTAGCGTCAGGTTAAAGAGTACCGTTGAAAGCCCGTCACCTTGCTTCAAACCGTCGCGTATCATGAACGATTCGGATACATTACCGCCTACTCGGACCTTTCCAGTGCTTCCGTTCAGACATATTTGAATTAATTTGACGAGTTTTTTTGGTACGCCAAGAAGCACTAGGATTTCATACATTTTGCTTCGTTTGACAGAGTCGTACGCTTTCTTAAAGTCCACAAATAGCTGGTGTATAGTTTCGCAATATTCCCACTTTTTCTCTAATAATTGTCTTATGGTAAACATTTGATCGCTCGTTGACCTGTTGCGCCGGAATCCACACTGATAATCTCCTATTATATCTTCCGCGAATGGTGTGAGTCTGGCCTGTATTACGTTTGACAGAACTTTGTAGCAGGTAGCTAAAAGTGAGATTCCCCGGTAGTTATTGCAGTCTGTTTTATCTCCCGTTTTAAAGATCGGTATGATGATGGATTCTTTCCAATTTTCTGGTATTGTTTCATTTCTCCAAATAGCACATACTAGATAAAAAATTTTAGATGTAAGCGCGGTGCCTCCATATTTAAGTAGTTCAGCTGGTATAGAATCGTTTCCTGCGGCCTTATTGTTTTTTAGCTTTTTGATCGCGGCCTCTACTTCTTTGTAGGTCGTTTCGTCCATATGGAGTTCAGCAGTGTGGATTTCGTCTCCCATTTCCTCGGAGTTGTCATGCACGTTTAATAACTTATCGAAATAATCTTTCCATAATTTCAATAGTTCATTTTCGCTTGTCACGAGGTTCCCGTCCTTATCTTTCATTAACTGCGATCTACTCTGAAAACCCTTCCTAATAGCGTTTATTCCTTTGTACATCTCGCGCGGGTTATTTTCCCTACTATTAGTTTCTATTTTTCTAATTTCATTTTTCTGATACTCGCGCTTCTTGTTTCTGTAAATCACACGTACTTGCTTTCTTATTTCATGGTATTCTTCTACGGCCCTACCGCTTTCATTGTGTACATTATCTAATTTAGCCTTCTTGCGCCTTTCAAACCAGAGTTCGCACTCTTCGTCAAACCATGGTTTGCTCTTCGGCCTTTTTTTCTTACCCAGTACTTTGTTCGCGGCCCCTTTTATAGTTTTTTCGATAGCCCCCCACAACCTGTTCGGATCGTCATCTACTCCCGTATGTTCATCCGCTTCCTCGAGCGCCTGAAATCGGTTGCTAACTTCTACTTGGTACTTGATTCGCTCTATCCCGCTTCGTAGTTTTCCAATATCAAAGGTTTCTACTTTGTTCGCTCGCTTACTATTTTGACCGGCTACTAATCTGGCTCTTAATTTGGCCACTACTAGATAATGATCTGAGTCGCAATCCGCCCCCCTACAGGTCCTTACGTCGAGTACATTCGTGTGGCGCCTCTTATCAATAAGAAAATGATCGATTTGATTGTGCGTGGCCCCATCCGGCGATGTCCACGTTGCCTTGTGTATATCCTTGTGCTTGAAGCACGTGGTCTTGACTATAAGATCTTTTGCGGCTGCGAAATTTATGACCATTATACCGTTATCATTGCTGGTTTCGTGCAGACTTTCTTTGCCTATGGTGGGCCTAAACATTTCCTCTCTCCCTATTTTAGCATTGAAATCCCCCACTACTATTTTGGTGTCGTAAGACGCGAATTGGTCGATTAATTGCTCTAAAGTTTCATAATAAATATTTTTGACTTCTTCCTCTTTGTCCTCCGTGGGACAGTGGACGTTAATAACCACGTAATTATACCACGCTCCTTCGATGATGATATACGAGAGTCGGTCATTCACGAAATTCCAACTTTTAACGGAATGTATGATGCTTTTGTTAACAAGAAATCCGGTGCCTAGAGAATGCCCGCTCGCGCCCCCATATAAAAAGGTGAAGTTACCGGATCCTAGCATCGCGTTATCTTTCCATCGGGTTTCTTGTATTGCTACCAAATCTAAATTGTACCTCTCAGTTTCATTTATGATTTCCCGGAACGCGCCTGCTCTGTGTAGACTGCGTACATTCCAGGTTCCCACCTTCAAGTTTCTTTTCGTTTTTGTTTGGTTTTGTTTTCTTTGAGCCATGATAGTAAGTTGAACCCGCGCGTTTTGGATCCTGTTCCGATCGCAGGTGAGTCCATCCGTCTAGGGGTGATAACCCTCATACCTCCCTAGAACTAAGTATGAGAGCTTTCTGACTTTGGCGAGGACATAGTCAACTCGTCGTCAGACACACTCGGTTTCATTCTCATATCCTAACGCCCCCCTGCAAGGCAGCGCGCCTTCGCTGGCTTCGTTGCCATGTAAGACGAGGTGGCGAATCATTCTACACATCCCCTCTCAGGGCAGTTGTCATCGCTCCCGCATCCTCCACGACAGCAGGATTTTTGGCCCATTTTTTGTTTGAAATGTGTGGTAAAAGAGATAGATTACAGAGTAAGGTAGAAGAAGAAAGTAAGATAGGAGATTTTGTATAGTGTTTGTAGTTGTTGCGGTGCTTGCGTAGTGTTTCTAGATGAATGCGTTCGCCAGTGCGGGCTCATCACACCCACGCCTGGGCCTATCGGCTGTCCGCGACTGCTTATTCGCTTTATTCGCAGCTAACCTCTTTCTCAGAGGTCGTTCCTCTATCCGCAACCTGAGGACGCGCTGTTTAGTGGTGATAGGCACCCACCCGTCCGCTCTGGACGACTACGCCCAGGACCCGCTTAGGGTAACGGCGTTGCAACAGAAATTAAGGTATATATGGAAAAAAAAAGACTGACATGTGTAATTGCCAAGACTGATTCTAACTACCTCGCTAAAGGACTTCAATTGTATATTAGGACGTGGGTTCGTTACGCGAACGCACCGAGCATTCACTCACTGGATACAAGTAACTAGTAGTAAAATCGGCATGTACCCTAGTGCCAGCTACATGCACAAAATTAGGTATTAACAATTATATAGAATATTATTCTACTAAGCACAATATTATGAAGTGTCCCTTACTAAGTTAGGAAATCTAGACTTTAAGAATTTAGTTTATAAGAATATCTTTGTATATATCTATGTTATTAGTTTTTTTTTAAGATACAACCGTACTACCCACAATTTAACCACGTGTATAGCATAATGTAAGTAATTATCGGTATTTAAATGTATCATAGCGCCTAAGGAATACTTACAGATAATGTTCAACAAGAGAACGAGAAGAAATGAGACTAAATGAAGTATTTAAGTTAAATTATACATTTTGCGTAGGCTAAGTATTTATCTAGTTAGAAGCGTAAGAACAAATGGTTAGCATATAAGTTAGTTGCGTACCGAGTGAGCACGTCCCTAGTAAACTGCGAACCGCGTAGCCGCGCTTCGTTTTAGTAGGGGGGAGTTTGTAACACCACATTTTGTGTGTGTTACACAATGTGTACGACAGCACCGTACCTACCCATCGCACTCACTATACAAGTACACATACATACACTATTCCCCTGGACGACACAGAGCAAGCGAGATCTCATACCCTGAAGCAGCTGAAGAGGACGCGCAGCTGCCATTCCAGTAAGCCTCGCATAGGTGGGAGCTGGCTGGTCTCGGCTGGGGTGCGCTGAGCATGTCCTGGCGCCTCCTCTCCTTACTCCTATCCCTTCGAACCAACCTAAGGAAACACACAAGAGATTAGAAACTGGGAAGATAAGTAAAATAGTATTAGAATGATATCCACCTTATTTTATGCCTTGAAAGGCCTGAATAGATCTACCTTGGGCGGAGCGACTGCTTCTCTAGACGTGAAGGAGGCCTGCAGCATACACCCTAGAAAATATAAACAAGAGTTAGTCTACAGCAGTACCTGCTCGCTTACCTGGTCTGGAAGGTTTGCAGAGGCAGGGTGGTCCCTCAGGTACAGCAATGTAACTCAACTCGTGGCCCGCTCCCGCATAACAGCAGCAGCAACAGCCTCCGAAGCACTCGCCAGACATCTAAAAACAACACAGCATTAGTAAGGGGAGATTACAGTTATAAACTAAACACTAATCTCACCTGATAATAATGGCAGTGGATGAATGCAGTAGGAAGCTGTAGGTAAACATAACCTCTTCGAGGTTAATCGTGCCCACTGCTCCTGCTGCAAGTACGCCGTCCTGGGCCCTGCAGCTCTCGTCTTCGTGACCCTTCGTCGGCACCATTACGCAGACACCTCTCCTGCTGTATCGCTCGTCGCACTTCCTCGTCCTGACGACTCGTCCTTCCTCGTCCTCTCCAACACCGTCTGCAGGCCGTCGGCTGCATGCCACATAGCGTGACGTCACCGCGAGCAGACGCTTCCCTTTCCGCCTTCGCACTTATCTTTCTCCCTCGCCAAAGCATGCGCTGCGCCCTCAGGCGGGCACGGTCCGCACTACCGAAACCCGAGGGTAGCGCTGCGGGAACGAAGGGACGACGAGTCCACTTCGTATTGAGCTACGTACACCGACGCTTCGTTTTCGATATTAGCTCCGTGCGAATACATAAAGAACCGCTCGTTCCTCTCGTGAATATAGCTCTAGATTTGTATAAATCGTTTACCGTGTGTGCCGACCAACCTGTATCGTCGAAGGAGGCCACACCAGATTCTAATAAAAGAGTAAGTTGCACAGATTACTATTGTGCTTAGTGCGGAACGATAATTACATATATATATTTTTATATAGGTAATATTTTGTAAAGCTTTCCCACGTATATTTCGTCGTCGGAAATTACTTGAATTCGCGTCCCTGAAAAGTAGCTTCTTCCCCTCCCGACCATTTACCGTTTTCCACCGTACCGCGTGCTCACCGTAGTT
This sequence comes from Gastracanthus pulcherrimus, assembly GCA_949152435.1. Lineage (NCBI taxonomy): Eukaryota > Metazoa > Arthropoda > Insecta > Hymenoptera > Pteromalidae > Gastracanthus > Gastracanthus pulcherrimus. Next base: position 157,119,198 of record OX424576.1, read on the forward strand.
AATTTATTGTATAAGTTAGTTTTATTGTTTCGGTAGAATAATTGTAAAATCGTGCTGCGAATTCGCGCAGATGGCGCTCAACTTTTGTACTTAGATTGAATAAACCCACAAGTGCTCATAGTATTATTCAAAATTCCCGTGTACAATTTATTTCAATCCTTGAATAAAACTATGTTAAAGCCTGCATGTGCGGCGCAATAATCATGGCTAAATTAGCTAAAATTATTGATATATATATATATATATATATATATATATATATATATATATATATATATATATATATATATATATATATATATATTTTTTTTTTTTTTTTTTACTACTTCTGTGTATAAATAAATAATTCAAAATGATGTAATAAGTACCTACACATAACCAACTCTATTACTGAGTTTCAAATAAATATATATATATATATATATATATATATATATATATATATATATATATATATATATATATATATATATATATTTGAAGCTCAGTAATAGAGTTGGTTATGTGTAGGTACTTATTACATCATTTTGAATTATTTATTTATACACAGAAGTAGTAAAAAAATCAAATATTGGATTCAACCACTTTCGTGGTCAAATCCAATAGGCTTTCGCCCTGGTCTATATGAAGTAACTTTGGTACTTCATATAGGGGCGAGTGCCTAAAAAAGTACGTATATTGTAATCTTTTTACTGCTTTTCGATTCTCACAAAAACTTCAAGTGGTAAAATTAAATTTTCTAAATAGCTTAGGGTCAAAATAGGATCTAAAACAAACATTTGACTTGTAAAACTTAAATTGGTTGATCGGGTGAGTCTGTAGGTTACGTAAAAGCAAAAAAGGTTCGAATCCAAAAATCTCAGGATGCTAATAGATTTTAGGCCTGTCTGGGGGTAATTTGATCATAAAATGTATTATTCTTTTCAAATTATTTGTTTTTAAAACTCTAATTACTTGCATTTTTCTTTTACAGCCAAAAATGCAAAAATAGAATTTATAGGGATACTAACCCCTCAAGCCGATAAATATGTACTACTTTTAAACATAACGCGATTTGGAATATATAGGACAACTTTCGTACGTGGGGCATTTGGTTTTAATTATTTACGGTTTAATTAACAAAATATTTTACGCATGAGATATTCATCCATGGGTTATCGAGATTTAATAGTTTACGGTCTATTTTATGCTATTTAATAATTAAACTATCGTGCGTGGGGCATTTGGTTTTAATTGTTTACGGTTATTAACAAAATATTTTATACATTAAATATTCATCCATGGCTTAACGACGAGATTTAATAATAGTTTACGGTCTATTTTATGCTATTTAATAATTAAACTTTTGTGTGTGGGTCAATTTGTTTTAATCATTTAAGGTTTAGTTAATACAGATTATTTAATGTATTGAACATTCTCGCATGGAGCATCGAGATTTAATAGTAAAAAAATACCATTTCGGAAGCCCCCGGGATTATCCCAGGTCCATCCGCTTTGCCGCGTTCTCGAGCGGAGAACCACTGCGAGTTCAAGTCAAGCGCGCGTAGAGAGCCTATCCGCACGGGGTCGTACTGCGCAAGTGCTAGACCGGAGTGTGAGATAGCTTCACTGTCGTCGATGAGACAAACCCAAGATATAATAGATATATAGAGAGGAGGGGGAAAACAAAAAAAATATTTGAACATTAAGTTTATTTAAGCCATGATTTATTTCTCAACTTAAGTGGCCTTATAGTCGTCTCGAGGTGTTACTATTAGGAATGTTTCTAGGCAAGTTACTCGGATGAGATTTCACGGGTGCCGAGTGCTTTGGCGACCGGTCCTATATGCCTTTGTTTCGCCGATTTTTTCCGCAAGTTGGACGACGCCACCTGGTGGTGGCGCTCGGAACTACGCCATTGGTAACTTCGCGCCGCCGCGCAAAATTTAAAACTCAGCTATTCTCTAAGTCGCGCGAAAGAGCCTATTCATGGGCGGATAACAAAATATCTATCATAAATTGCAATAATACTCATTCTATTAATTTTCTGTAGTTTTAATTTCATCTGTCCATCAAATTGAAGCTTTTAAATAGTGGACATCCGCATCTGGATATAATAAGCTACAATTTATTATGTAAATTTATTATGTAAAAGATAGAGCCATATGTCATCTTATTGATGAGCCCAGCGGTTGGTTCGAGGCGAATCGCACACTTTATTTAATTTCAGTTCATATAGTAATCTCTTAGATCTTTATCAGTTTGTACGTACTTGGTTAGTTCGCAGAGACCAATTAATTCCTATTACAAATAGATGTACAATCGCGAACGATAGAGTCATTTAGAAAATAAAAGAAAATGCTTAACTTTAAGTAGATAATAATGCGTACAATAAAAAATTCGCTGCTCGCTGAAAACTGGCAAGCCACTGAATAATGTTTTTGGAACCAGCTTCCACACAGAAGTATTGAAACTTTCATTTGAATTCTGTGTAAAACCTCAATTTGGTGGTGTAGCATCCTTTCTCTCTTGAACTGCAGCATTCATGGACTTTTGCGCTACTTCCTCGTACACTTCACTCAATTGACTATTTATTGAATCAAAAGCAGATTGTGCTACTGGTTTTTGAAAATCCACAATGCCGCAGAAAATAGACATTCCAGCAAGCCCATGACCAAGTGCACATAAAGCAAGTACACTTCTTCTATTCATTTCCCATGTGTTTCCTTTTTTACCTACTTTCTTGCTTGAGTTTATGGAAGCACACACAACGTCAGTTATAAACCCAAGTCCTTCTGTGCTTGACTCACTGAACTGTACATTGCCATGACATCCACTGCAATGTACAATATCTTTGAGTTTTGAAAATAGAATATTGATGTCAATAATTCTATTTTTTGAATTACAAGACTTATGAACTAATAATGCGATTTTGAGTTTTCTTGAAGATGAAGAAGGTCTTTGTGTCTTTTCATCCGGATCATCGCTATATCTTTTTTCATTAAATTCTCTTGGTCTCCTCTTAGATCTACCTCGACTAAACTTTTTATCCGGATGAGTACTTGCATATCTCCCATATTATTATTTCACTTTATTAGAAGACATTTTTATACACTTATCACACGACAAATTTATACTATTTACACTTTTAAATCACACTTGCACTTACACTTGCACTTGATATATTTACCTATTATTAAAATTCACAATTGGCCTATATTTTAGATTTATGTAATATTAATACATTTTTCACTAAAACTACAATTCACTTAGTTTTTACTCACGAATTCACTCATGAACGCGAAAAATATTATTCAGACTTAACAATAATTAACGATGGATAAAAAGAGCTTTCAAAAATCGAATGCTGAAATCACAGATATTAGCTGTGTTTACATATATCATCGAACAAGTGACAAAAATGTCTCTCAGTACAGAGACTCCTCATATAATACTCTTCATGACACTACAAGATAATAGGTACGTGAATATATAGGAACGGAACCGACCGTCACAAAACTTTCCGAAAGAATTGAAATTATATATATTTTTGATTTTATTTTTACAAATGAATTGCACAAAGTTTGTCATATAAAAAATATTATATCTATTTTTCTAATGTATAGATTATTTTTTTCTGATATTTTAACGGATATTTGGTTAATATAGTCAATATCTTACTCACAGTAACAAGCAAACAATTATTAACTCAATAAACAAATTTTTTTAAAAAGACGTAATTTTAAGAAAAAAAGTAGCTAATAAGTACTTTTAGTATTTGGCGTATAATTTTGCAACACAATTTTTAAACTTTATAAAACCAAGGGGAGCGAATTATGCGCGAAATTTCATGTCAAAATTGGAATAAACAAAAAGATTTTTTCATTATTCAAAGGTGTTTTTCCCCCTTAAATTCAGCTGTCATGTCTATGGTAGCTGAGGTAAGCCGCTGAGTCCAGGACTTGCTAAAAACTAACAAACATTATTTATTTTTCAAACTAATTTAATGTGTATGTGTAAAATAAAAATAAAAACAAGCATACTTGAAAAGTTTACCTGATGCCTAGTATTTGAATCGTATATTGTTAAAATAGCATTACTGATAAAACTTTAATTTTCAGCGTATAACAAAAGTCAATATATTTTTCACGAACAAGGATTCTACAGTTTATTTCCTGAATAATATTCTGAATATCCTGAATAATAGTTCAATGTAACTATAATGTTTTTTTTAATATTCACTGTCTTTTTCCAGAGATTTTTAGTATTAAAGTTTTACACTTACGCTATTTTAACAATATACACTGTAAATTTTAATGTAAATAACTTTTTAAAATGGGTATACAATCAAGTAGTATGAACAAAACTGTATATATTGATTTTTTGCTGTGGATAGCATACTATGAAGTTTAAGTATTACATTATTATCCTCCGATGCATATGTTATATTAATTGAAAATTAGGAAAAGAAATTTACAAATTAATTGTTCGAAATTTTTAGATTAAATATATCTAGATATAAAAACTGCTACTATAGCTTCTATGTATTGGTATTATCTCACATAAATGTTACAGAATGCTTGGTATTATTGTACAGAATTGAGGAATGATTAATCGATAACGTAAAAGAAAAATGCTACATTCGCTGTTTTAACAGTATAAGATTCATTTAATTTTGAGCTCTCGTCTTGGTGATGCCTACCTACTTTCTGATAATTGGTATCCTCTGGACATGAAATTTCATCCATTCGTCAGCAGTATATCCAGGTTTGATTTGAAATAAAAGCAACTTCGTCCATTATTAAAACATGCTACAGCAGTTGACACATCAAGCTTAAAAACTAACAAATCACTAAAGGATGTCTCGGGAAGTAGTTTATACACAGAGCTATTAAAAGTTTTATTGGAATTTAGCGTAAAGCTCCTATTGTATTTTAGGATAGGATTATTGGAATTTAGCGTAAAGCTCCTATGTATCCTCCCATTGTATTTCTTCAGTAGCTCTTATTACGTCAGATCTTCATAGGTGGGGTTTATGTTATCTATTATAGCAAATGGTAATGGATGGCACAGAGGCGTGCCTCATCATTTATTATTCGTCACTTTTCGAACCACTTATTATCAGCCATCTTTTGTAGAATTCCTCATATATATTTCGAGAATATGTACGTACTTATTATAACTTTTAAGTTTAAAGTGCTAACAAAATTAATTTTGATTCTCTAAAATACCTACTTTTTGAAAAAGTTTATTCATTCTTAAAATTCACTACTTTGGCTTAAGAATAGCTTTAAAGAAGTCTTGAAAAACATATATCAAAAGAAAATGTATTTAAAAATGTTTGTAAAAACTGACTGTTTAATCAAAACAAGACCTCAAATTTATAATCTATTTAACTCTAAAGTATATTTAGCTCTAAGTTCAAATATATGTACCTCATATGTCTGCAAAATGTCAACGCGTAATATGCTTCCGTTTAACTGTTATGCGGGATAAAAAATTTGAATCCGCACATACGCTCGTGCAGAGCGTACCCCCTTCACACGCATGCGCGCACATTAGATTTGAAAATTCCATTTTCAAATACCTATCTCTATAGTATTTCTATGTTTTAATGACCATTTGTAACAGTTATTCGGGTAATAAATTTTGTTTATCGTCTGACGTAACATGAAATTTCCCATATATATATGTGTATGTCTTACCGAACTTATCTGTCAGCTACATCTATATATTCTTCGAACGCGGCTGTACTGTTATTAGATACTTATTGTTATCTATTACGTTACTCGTTAAAACATTTTCTGCCTAGATAATCACCACCTATATGAACCCCCTCGATAATTATCACACATTATGAAAATGTCACACTGGGGCATCGGCAAAGTACTGCCACTATCCAACAGGGAATAGAATGACAATGACACGAATATGAGTTATTCATAGACGATTGATTTTGCTGTTGTAGTGTATTGCAAACTTTAGCTTGAGAAGTTTGAGCGAAAATGCTTCTCACAAACTCCATTACTTACGATGCGATCTTTCTAAAATGTTTATTCTTCGCTTTCAAGATCTTTGGAGTCGCGACAATGAATTTCAAGGACAAATCGATAACCACGAATAGCAATCCGCCCAATATTTTATTCACACCTTCAAAAACGGGTACCCTGTACAATATATTCTTAGTTTGCCTGGCATTTATCTCGACGTACCTCAGCATTCGAATGTCGTACTTTAGCGACGATATAGAAGACAGAAACCAGATGGAAAAAGTAGTGGACACGATTCAAACGATGCTCACTATTTTTACAACTTGGTCAATACTGATAATATTCTGTGTTCATCAGGAGAAGGCAGTGATGATTGCTAACAAACTCAATGAAATTCACCATATATCGATGAATCTGAGAAATAAAACAGATAATAATGAAGAAGCATCGGTAATATCAAGCGTGAAAAGAATCGTTTTCGTAAACTCGGTAACTTTAATTACTTGGCTTGTCACGACCCCAACTCACAGTATCGATTTGTTCCTGTTCTTCGTCACCGTAACACTGTATACTGTTATCATTAATGCCATGATTATGCAGTACAGCATAATTCTAAAATTCCTACATTACCTATTCCATTCTGTCAACGGAGATTTACGCGAGATCTGCAATGTATCGACTTTTATACGTGAATTCCACAGCATCTGCTCGAGTAAAAGCGTGCAAATGACATTAAAGATATTATCGCAGCAGCGTAAAATTCATATGACTCTGAGCCACGTATCTATGGTACTCTTGATAGTGGTTTCGCTGATTATATTGACGAGAGCTGCCAGTGCCGTTGTTATAGAGGTAAAGAGTTGCTTTATATGAATGAGTATACCTTATTAAAAAAGAAAGCAATAATAAAAATAACAGATTATGTAAAAAATTAATATTGGTAAATTTTCAATCAACAATTAAAGTTATTCTAGTTTTTTCTGTTAATAGCAATAACTTTGGTAATAGTTAATAATAATTAATAATGTATAAAGTCAAATTAAATGCATCAATATATAATAATTTAGATTTTGATGTACAAAAATATATGCAAACAGCATATATCTTAACAAATTTATTATTTACAATTATTTATTTTCTGTATGATAAGATTACTTTTTTAATTTTCTGTCCATTAATGTATAGAGCAAAACAACAGGGGAGATTGTTACTGAATGGATAGCAAATTGTCAAGATGAATATATTGAACGCCAGGTAAAATGTATAACTTATTACTTAACTGAAAATGATTCTTGCCTTTATACATTTTTATCGATTTTGTATATTTTCTAGTTAAATCGATTTTCAAAGTATTTGCTGCACAATATCGTTCAATTTTCCGTGTTCAATCTTTTTTCACTAAATGAATCTTTATTAATGTCGGTAAGTAATACAAAATAATAGTCCTCCCATGTTAAAAATAAGCCTGGGACAAGTCTTGGAAAAGTCAGACTACGGAGATTAAGTCAGACCTTTAGCAAAAATTGCAAAAAAGCATCGAGTTTTGTCAAGTCCGAAATAACCACAATATAATATTTCATTTTTTATAAATATTTTAATTTTATGGAAGATTGCAATATTAAAAGAAAATCTTTTCCACGGATTAAACGAAAACTATTTTTTACGATTCCAGCCTATATTATAACAATAAAGGTATATCGTCTTGTATATAATCTGTTATAGTCTCCATAATAGCCAGACTTTTTCAAGACTTGTCTCAGACTTTGATTTTAACGCGGGCTATTTTATTTTATCCATTAAACTTCTGTATGTTTCATTTTTTAGATTGTGGGTTCTATCACTACATATTTGGTAATCCTGTTACAAGCTAAAGAAAGCAGTTATATACAAGTATAAAATAAAAATTTATTTAACCTCCTGTAATACTGGTTTATAGAAATAGGGCAGGTAATCACCTTTTTACTTATTTTATGCACATAGATTTTTTATAAATAGGAAAATGTCCTAAAAACGTGATATTTTATGTTTCCTGTAAGAATCGTAATAGATATTATTGGGTATTGATTTTTATGCATTTGACGTTCCTCTTTAACGTCAGAAGGTTCTTTTTTAAGAAATGGTCCAATCTTCATTTAATTAGTCGAATACGTAATTTGTACAATAGCTGTTGTCAGGCTCTAGACCAGACTAGACTGCAAAGACTACGGAATTCATGTGTGAGATATATCTGCGGTAACAGAAGAGATGATCATATTACTCCCTTTTGGGAGAAACTGAATTGACTAGATTTAGAGATGAGAAAGGCGTATTTTGCGAGTACGGTCGCAAAATACACCTTTTTCATCTCTAAATTTAGTCAATTCAGTTTCTGAATTGTATTTTTATTTATTGTATTAGTCTTCTACTCCATGTTAATTGCCTTGTAGGCAATTAACATGGAGTAGAAGACTAATACAAAATAATAAGTGTGTGTGAGGAAAATACATTTTAATTTTTTTCAAATCAATATTATACGTTAATCGATTAGAAAATAACAGTTGAGTCATCATAAAAAGCAGGTCTTAATAAAAAAAGCATTTTTATAAACGTATCTCATGTTTGTATTGTTGCAGCTATGCATTATTACTGCGTGCCAAATACTACGGTAATTTGGATCACTATTAATAAATCTTTATTATTAAAATATTTATTGTAGTGTTATTTCAAATTAAGAAATAATATATTAAATTAGATAAATTCGTAAAATAAAAAATATTATCTATTTTTAAATACGTATTATTCAAGAATGCAGTATTGAGTACATAATTTCCCCATATGAGTGCATTATGGTGGGGTTATAGAAAATTAAAAACTTTTTTAATATTCAATCTTTTTTCCCAAACTTTGTACACAAATTTGCATAAAAAATTAAATTTTGAGAAGTTTTTGAGCTTTTTTTACTGAATATTTTAAGCATGACTACAGATAATGCATTCATTTTTAATAAAATGGTACAAATTTTCCAAGTCTTCTACGCACTATATTTCAAAGCAGACCAACAAAAAAGTGCCGCTGCCAATTCATTGACACTTAGTTTCCTCAAAATTTATAAATTGTTCCAATATGAAAAACTTTGATCTAATAAATTAATTTTAAATAACTATATCTCTTTCTAATTATGAGAAAATAACTATGAGACACTTGCTACGCCAAGAGGCTGAATAACATAGAAAAATAATTTATATTATCGATTTCAGAAAATCGTAAAGTAAAAAAAAACGTTAAGAGAAAACGGTGGCTCAATCTTTAAATTTCTTTTTAATTTCGAATCTTCATTAAAAAACGAAAAGAATGAGTTCTGTTCGGTAAAAACCGCTGCCAATTCATTGGCACTTACAAGGAGAGTGCACACCCTGTGGAAAACGATTTTTAGCAAACTGAAGGATGTGGTTTATGGTACCTAAAAATGAAGCCTACTCGGACCTTTCCAGTGCTTCCGTTCAGACATATTTGAATTAATTTTACGAGTTTTTTTGGTACGCCAAGGAGCACTAGTATTTCATACATTTTGCTTCGTTTGACAGTGTCGTACGCTTTCTTAAAGTCCACAAATAGCTGGTGTATAGTTTCGCAATATTCCCACTTTTTCTCTAATAATTGTCTTATGGTAAACATTTGATCGCTCGTTGACCTGTTGCGCCGGAATCCACACTGATAATCTCCTATTATATCTTCCGCGAATGGTGTGAGTCTGGCCTATATTACGTTTGACAGAACTTTGTAGCAGGTAGCTAAAAGTGAGATTCCCCGGTAGTTATTGCAGTCTGTTTTATCTCCCGTTTTAAAGATCGGTATGATGATGGATTCTTTCCAATTTTCTGGTATTGTTTCATTTCTCCAAATAGCACATACTAGATAAAAATTTTTAGATGTAAGCGCGGTGCCTCCATATTTAAGTAGTTCAGCTGGTATAGAAATGTTTCCTGCGGCCTTATTGTTTTTTAACTTTTAGATCGCGGCCTCTACTTCTTTGTAGGTCGTTTCGTCCATATGGAGTTCAGCAGTGTGGATTTCGTCTCCCATTTCCTCGGAGTTTTCATGCACGTTTAATAACTTATCGAAATAATCTTTCCATAATTTCAATAGTTCATTTTCGCTTGTCACGAGGTTCCCGTCCTTATCTTTCATTAACTGTGATCTACTCTAAAAACCCTTCCTAATAGCGTTTATTCCTTTGTACATCTCGCGCGGGTTATTTTCCCTACTATTAGTTTCTATTTTTCTAATTTCATTTTTCTGATACTCGCGCTTCTTGTTTCTGTAAATCACACGCACTTGCTTTCTTATTTCATGGTATTCTTCTACGGCCCTACCGCTTTCATTGTGTACAGTATCTAATTTAGCCTTCTTGCGCCTTTCAAACCAGAGTTCGCACTCTTCGTCAAACCATGGTTTGCTCTTCGGCCTTTTTTTCTTACCCAGTACTTTGTTCGCGGCCCCTTTTATAGTTTTTTCGATAGCCCCCCACAACCTGTTCGGATCGTCATCTACTCCCGTCTGTTCATCCGTTTCCTCGAGCGCCTGAAATCGGTTGCTAACTTCTACTTCGTACTTGATTCGCTCTACCCCGCTTCGTAGTTTTCCAATATCAAAGGTTTCTACTTTGTTCGCTCGCTTACTATTTTGACCGGCTACTAATCTGGCTCTTAATTTGGCCACTACTAGATAATGATCTGAGTCGCAATCCGCCCCCCTATAGGTCCTTACGTCGAGTACATTCGTGTGGCGCCTCTTATCAATAAGAAAATGATCGATTTCATTGTGCGTGGCCCCATCCGGCGATGTCCACGTTGCCTTGTGTATATCCTTGTGCTTGAAGCACGTGGTCTTGACTATAAAATCTTTTGCGACCGTGAAATTTATGACCATAATACCGTTATCGTTGCTGGTTTCGTGCAGACTTTCTTTGCCTATGGTGGGCCTAAATATTTCCTCTCTCCCTATTTTAGCATTGAAATCCCCCACTACTATTTTGGTGTCGTAAGACGCGAATTGGTCGATTAATTGCTCTAAAGTTTCATAATAAAGATTTTTTACTTCTTCCTCTTTGTCCTCCGTGGGACAGTGGACGTTAATAACCACGTAATTATTCCACGCTCCTTCGATGATGATATACGAGAGTCGGTCATTCACGAAATTGCAACTTTTAACGGAATGTATGATGCTTTTGTTAACAAGAAATCCGGTGCCTAGAGAATGCCCGCTCGCGCCCCCATATAAAAAGGTGAAGTTACCGGATCCTAGCATCGCGTTATCTTTCCATCGGGTTTCTTGTATTGCTACCAAATCTAAATTGTACCTCTCAGTTTCATTTATGATTTCCCGGAACGCGCCCGCTCTGTGTAGACTGCGTACATTCCAGGTTCCCACCCTTAAGTTTCTTTTGGTTTTGGTTTGGTTTTGTTTTCTTTGAGCCATGATAGTAAGTTAAACCCGCGCGTTTTCGATCCTGTTCCGATCGCAGGTGAGTCCATCCGTCTAGGGGTGATAACCCTCATACCTCTCTAGAACTAAGTATGAGATCTTTCCGACTTTAACGAGGACATAGTCAACTCGTCGTCAGACACACTCGGTTTCATTCTCATATATCCTAACGCCCCCCTGCAAGGCAGCGTGTCTTCGCTGGCTTCGTTGCCATGTAAGACCAGGTGGCGAATCATTCTACACATCCCCTCTCAGGGCAGTTGTCATCGCTCCCGCAGCCTCCGCAACAGCAGGATTTTTGGCCCATTTTTTGTTTGAAATGTGTGGTAAAAGAGATAGATTACAGAGTAAGGTAGAAGAAGAAAGTAAGATAGGAGATTTTGTATAGTGTTTGTAGTTGTTGCGGTGCGTGCGTAGTGTTTCTAGATGAATGCGTTCGCCAGTGCGGGCTCATCACACCCACGCCTGGGCCTATCGGCTGTCCGCGACTGCTTATTCGCTTTATTCGCAGCTAACCTCTTTCTCAGGGGTCGTTCCTCTATCCGCAACCTGAGGACGCGCTGTGTAGTGGTGATAGGCACCCACCCGTCCGCTCTGGACGACTACGCCCAGGACCCGCTTAGGGTAACGGCATTGCAACAGTTCAATCTCACGGTTACCCACAATAATTATAATAATAATAATATTGTCAATAGTGAGAGACAATGTGTACATTAATGTTTCCGAGATACGTTTATAAGTGTATTTGGTCTCAAAACTTATATTTATTGTGTACGAGGTCTGTCCCAAAAGTATCCGACCTACGTTCATATCTTCGCGCGGAGAGACTCAGGCGACCTCTGGAGGGTACGAACGTCACCAGCAACTCCTAACCTTCTCGTCAGTAGCCTAAGATACCGATGAAACACCTTAGTTCCCGCGCAGCGTGTATTTGTTTACAACGGCTTTTTTGCGTTCGTCGCAATTTGCTTATTGCTAAAAATGGCAGAACGAACCGAACAGCGAATTTGCATAAAATTTTGCTTTAATCTCGGTAAAAGTTTTGCGGAAACTATTGAAATGTTGCAAAAGGCCTTTAAAGATGAGTGTATGGGCAAAACACAAATAAAAGAGTGGTATAGGCGGTTCAAAAGTGGCCGCACATCTGTTGACGGTGATCCTCGAGTCAATGTTGATTGTTTTTTTCGATTATGAGGGCGTTTTGCACCACGAATATGCCCCTACAGGCCAGACAATCAATAAAGAGTACTACGTTGAAGTTTTGAAAAGATTACCTAATGCAATCAGGAGAAAACGACCGCAACTTTGGGAAACCGGTGACTGGCTTCTTCATCACGACAATGCTCCAGCGCACGCATCAAACCTTGTGCAGCAGTATTTATTGAAACACAGTGTTGCGCAGCTCCGCCAGCCTGCATACAGTCCTGATATAGCTCCCTGCGACTTTTGGCTGTTTCCTTGATTGAAAATGCCGCTTAAAGGACATCGATTCGACAATAAAATTGATTCGATTCGAAAATAAACAGACTGTTGAAACTAATGCGACGAATGCTTTAATAAGTGGAAACATCAATATGAGCGTCTTGTTCAATCAAATGCGGACTACTTTGAAGGATGGCACCCCCCGGATGACGAAGAATAAATCAAGCTCCGAGAAATCGAGGTAGGTCGGATACTTTTGGGACAGACTAGTGAATGTATTTATAGGCGTCAATGGATTGGATATAAGTTATTCAATTATATGAGGGAGTAAATTTTAAATTCATCTAACGTGATAGATAGTCGAAACAAAATACAATATGTGCAATATATTTTATGATTCAGGTTAATAATTGATGACTCGTGATGTGAATTTTGGCTTTAAGTATATCAACGATATGATTTTCTTTTAAGTTATGTAATACGTAAGTATAAATATTTTTGTTTTGCAAAAATAAATTTTACATGTATCTATATATGTAGTATGAAACTCTTACAAAAGTAAACTTTAATAAAAATCCCTTTCAATTTGTTGTAAGCGAATTATAAACAATTTATATATAACGTTCTGTAAGGATTCTATAGTACAAATAATAAAGTATTTTAAAGAATTTTCTTCAATTTTAAATAAATTTTAATATTTCAAGGCTTTTGTTCTTCTTTAAACATTTATCTACAAATTCACGGTTTGAAAATTATAGAATAATTTAATTTTAAGAGGCAGAAAAATACATAAAAACAAAAAAAAATACTATTTAGCCCACTTCCTTTAAAAGAACAAAAAAGACTAGCTCGTCACGCGGTCAGCGGTCTGCGGCTTGCAGGCTTCTATTTTAGGTTCCTCTGTTAGAAAGAAGGTCGACATTTTTTAATTTAATTCTTTTATGATCTAAATAATGGCCCAGGATCATACATCTACTCTAAAAACTTTCCCTTGTTCCTCTCGCTTCAACTGTGATACTTTTTGTGCATTATAGTGTACACGTGATGCGCGATCCATCTATTGTTGCCTGAAGGTAAGCATCTTTACAAACTGATAAACTTGGATTTGCAACGTCCAGAGTTTATCTCTCCGAGAATTTCTTCAACCTATAGAAGTAGACGTCAGCTGTCATTAAAATACAGCACAACGGAGCGTCAAGATTGTGTCGTATGTATGTCCATCGATTTGTGTATGTGCGAGTGCTACTCGTAAATTCGGTTGACTTAAGTTTGTAAAGGTCTTATGTAAAGTAGTTTTTAAATTTGTTCTAATAATACAAAAATTATTTTAATAATCTAATTCGATTTAATTCAAATTTATTTATTCGCTAAACCCATGAATCTGTTAAAATAATTTTCTTTAGACGTTTATAATCTCATAAAATATTAAATGAAAATTTTTGTAATTTATTTATAAGGTTATATAAAAAATAGAGCGTCGATTTATTCCACTTTATCAATGTTATTGTTCTGTTATGCCACAAATGCATCATGAACAGTCAAGAACTCGTAGGTTAAAAGCGCTTCTCCCAAAACCTTTACGACGTTGCCATTCAATACAAAACATTCAATGCGAATATCTTACTAGCGAGTGTACCTTTGTCCTTATTAACTAAAATTGTATTGTACATAAAATATTTGGTTTGTAAAAAGCCAATATTAAACTTCGTGTTAAATATATTAACGAAGAATGTTCTGTTGCTAAAATTCTATTATTTTCTTTCATTCAATTGAAATACGTTTTGTAAATATGTGGCGCCCCCGGTTCATCGCCGCAAGCAGCGCCTCTGTCCTCGGGAGCTGTACTAGCTCGGCAGAGGCGGCCATCTTCGTGCTCGCTTCTCCCCCACCTCGAGGTGGCGATAAGCGAGTCAGAGCAGTATCGGCTTGGCTCTCGTGCCGCTCGCACGCTACGACCAAGCCCGCTCTGCGACCGCTGTAAATACAATAAAGACTATCTACTCGACTTCTCGTCTTTGCGTCAATCTCTCTCCCTTCCTGAGGAACGATTCCCAAAGCGGTGACCCCGACGTGATTTCCTTCAAGGTGAGAGAACGAAGTGCGCGTTTTCACTCTGTCCTCGGGAGCTGTACTAGCTCGGCAGAGGCGGCCATCTTCGTGCTCGCTTCTCCCCCACCTCGAGGTGGCGATAAGCGAGTCAGACCAGTATCGGCTTGGCTCTCGTGCCGCTCGCACGCTACGACGAAGCCCGCTCTGCGACCGCTGTAAATACAATAAAGGCTATCTACACGACTTCTCGTCTTTGCGTACAATCTCTCTCCCTTCCTAAGGAACGATTCCCAAAGTGGTGACCCCGACGTGATTTTAACAAGGTGAGAGAACGAAGTGCGCGTTTTCACGGGCTCGCTATTTGCCCCTCGTAGCACGCTGTCTCGCAGGACGTCTCCTCGAGCAGCCCTAAGTTTTCGTACTTTCGGACTAACTCGCATCACTTTCATTCACGAGAGCCGTGAGCGGTTCGAGCGAATCTCGCAATCGAGCGTTCCTCCGTCTTTTCGCGAAGTAAAACTCTCGCGCTTTCATTCGCGGAAAAGTCGCCTCGCAACAGTCGTCGCGACATTTCAGCAGCCTCGCACGTCTGCGAAAGCGAATCCTTTCCCTGGGCATTTTTTCCTGCCCAGGCATCGCGATCTCTCTTTCTCGGCTTTACCGAGAATTGAGGCATTTGTCCGGCTTCCGCGGTTTCTTGGAAGTCGCCGTCTCGTTGATTTTGCCGCCTTCGTGCGGCCCACGTGGTTCCGGTTGTCTTGGGAGCGGTTCTCTCCCCCCCCCCCCCACTCGACGCTGATTAGCAACCGCCGCGTGCACCACCAAGCGCCACCGTCGCGAACTAACGCAGAGCAGCAACTGCCGCGCGCGCCACCAAGCGCCGCCGTCGCAGACTAACGCAGAGCAACAGCAGCCGCGCGCGCCACTGTGCGCCGCCGCCACTGACTAGCGCAGAGCAGCAGCCGCCGCGCGCGCCGCCGCCGCGGACCAGAGCAGAGTAGCAGACGTCGCCGAGTGCCTCCGCCCCATCGCAGAGCAGCAGCCGCCGCACGTACCGTCAAGCGCTCGCCGCTGACGACGCAACGCCGTTTCGCTGACTGCCGAGCTCTACACGGCGTCCTACAACATCGCAGCTACACACACCGCTACAAGGAGCCATGGCCCCCCCGGATAACTCCGACAACGCGAGCGATCCTGGCACGAACGGCAACGGCGCGAACGGCAACGGCGCGAACGTCGAGGTAGCATCCAAGTGCTCTCTGCCGTTATTCTGGAAGTTCTACCCAAGGGTCTGGTTCCTCCAGGTCGAGTCGGTGTTCGAGGTCAACCAGATCCGCTCGGACCGCTCGAAATATAACCTGGTAGTCACCCACCTCACACACGACGTCCTCCAAGAGGTGGCAGACGTTTTGACCAACCCGCCGGACACCGGCCGGTATGAGCATCTGAAGCAGGCGATCACGTCGCGCCTGACTGACTCTTCCGACCAGCAACTCCATCGCTTATTTTCAGAGCTCCAGCTTGGCGATAAGAAGCCGTCTCAGCTTCTCCGCCAGATGCAGTCTCTCGCTGATACGGCCGTCACGGATAACGCCCTGCGGGTAAAATGGTTCGACTTGCTGCCGCCCAACGTGAGCCGTTTGCTGAAGGTTCTTAAGACTGACGACCTCGGCGATCTGGCCTCTATAGCAGACGAGCTCGCCACGGGCGATCCAACAGTCGCCGCCGTAACCGCCCGTCGGCCACGCTCATCCGCATCGCCGAGCAGGCAACCGAAGGAGGACAGCACCGCTACTCTCGGGAAGCGACTCGATACTCTGCAAGCGGCCGTCGAACAGCTCCTCGCGGAGCGAGACCACGCGGGTACGGGAACCGGCCAGCTACTTCAGCAGCAGGCCAGAAGCCGCCCACGCTCGCGCCCCGGCTCAGGCAGGACCGCGAGCCGTAGCGCCACTCCTACCGGCAATCCACAGTGGTGCTGGTACCATCGAACCCACGGCCAGCAAGCTACCAAGTGCAGGCCTCCCTGCTCGTTTCTCAGCTCGGGAAACTAGATGCGCGAGCCCCGTGTCAGACGGCGGAGGTTTGCGCGTTTACGGAAAACCGCCTGCACCTATACGAGAAGGCCACTCGTCTCAAGTTCCTGGCGGACACAGGTTCGGTCATCTAGCTTCTGCCACGTTCTGTTTTTAAGCAGTTCCGGCACCGACAACAACTCACGCTTCATGCAGCTAATGCGTCGCCCATCTCGACATACGGCACGCATAAGCTGGCGTTAGACCTTTTCCTGCGACGCCCGTATTCTTGGGAATTCACCATCGCCGACGTACAGACTCCGATCCTCGGAGCCGATTTCCTGGCCCATCACGGTCTCGCAGTCGACCTCAAGAGCAAGCGTCTTATCGACACGACGACCTTGCTCTCAACTCCAGGCTCTCTGGGAGTGGCTGTGGCGCCCCCGGTTCATCGCCGCAAGCAGCGCCTCTGTCCTCGGGAGCTGTACTAGCTCGGCAGAGGCGGCCATCTTCGTGCTCGCTTCTCCCCCACCTCGAGGTGGCGATAAGCGAGTCAGACCAGTATCGGCTTGGCTCTCGTACCGCTCGTACGCTACGACCAAGCCCGCTCTGCGACCGCTGTAAATACAATAAAGGCTATCTACACGACTTCTCGTCTTTGCGTACAATCTCTCTCCCTTCCTAAGGAACGATTCCCAAAGTGGGCTGGGCGGGTCGGCCGAGTCTCTATAGGCTGGCTTCAAGCTGTCGGTGGAGATCGTGCGGTGAGAGCCGGCGATGTCGATCACGTAGGCTCGATCGCTGACGCGCCGGATGACCTTATGTGGGCCCGTGTAAGGGGCCTGCAGAGGCTTGCGGATCGTCTCGACCCGCTTGAAGACGTGAGTACATGTCCGGAGATCCTTGTAGACGAAAGGATGGGGCTCCCGGACGTGTCTCGAGGCCGGGAGCGCTTTGATAGCCTGCGTCAGGCGGCGAAAGTCCCTGATGAAGGTCGGTGCATCGGCATCTGGATGGCTGGAGGTGGTGAAAAATTCGCCTGGAATCCTCAGCGTTGTCCCATAGAGCATCTCGGCCGGAGATGCTTGCAGGTCCTCTTTGAAACACGAGCGGAGGCCGAGAAGCACTGTTGGGAGTGCGTCAGGCCATGGCATGCGCGGGTCACACATGAGCGCCGCTTTGAGGGTACGATGAAAACGCTCCACCATACCGTTGGACTGCGGGTGGTAGGGAGTGGTACGTTGACGGCTGCAGCCGATGAGCTGGGTGAGGGCGCTGAACAGCTTGCCCTCGAACTGCGGTTCTTGGTCAGAGGTGATCGTCAGTGGCGTTCGCTTCTCCCCCACCTCGAGGTGGCGATAAGCGAGTCAGAGCAGTATCGGCTTGGCTCTCGTGCCGCTCGCACGCTACGACCAAGCCCGCTCTGCGACCGCTGTAAATACAATAAAGACTATCTACTCGACTTCTCGTCTTTGCGTCAATCTCTCTCCCTTCCTGAGGAACGATTCCCAAAGTGGTAAGACTATCTACTTGACTTCTCGTCTTTGCGTCAATCTCTTTCCCTTCCTGAGGAACGATTCCCAAAAATGTGTTAGATATAAAGTTTTTTCAAACTATTAATGTTGCAAATATTTTAGGGTATAGTGATAATCAACTTCAAAAAATATAATATATGAGGCGTTAAGGCGCAATACCTGATAAGTCCATTTTCCATAAAGGCGACAGTTGTTCAGCCGAGCAGTAAACTATCGCCGAAAAATGGACTTGGTAAATATTGCACCCCAATGACTATATACTATAACGCTTTCGGTTTTGTCTATTTCAATTGCTCGTTGTCTTTTCTTTTAGTTTATTTTTTATCAATTGTTTTATCAATAGAAGATGGAAATAAAACAATTTTCTTTGTCCAACGCTTTTTGAGTTAGTTTATTTTTCTATTCTGAGTAAAAATATTATTTTTAAAAAATCGCTTTTCTATGGCCCACGACAACTAGAGTAAAACCGAATGAATCCTGCTGAAAAATTACAGTAAGGTAGCTTTGTAATATCTCTTTTAATTATCTCTCGAAGACATTTTGCGTGCAGCAGAACAGGAAGGAAACCGACTTCACGCGCGAGTTCGCAAAATCACCCTACCTCCTACCCAAGGTCCGTACACCATCCTAGCACTATCGAACACCATTGACGATTTTTTCAATAAATAAGCGAAAAAAAGATCACATTAATATTAGATCAATTTCATATTGGAATGATTAACTAAGTTTGAGAAATCTAAGTGCCAAAAAATTGACAGCGGATTTTTGTATAGTTTATAAAGCAGGGTTCTTACTAGTATCTTATTGCATGTCAGTGGTATCTTTTAAATTTTTTAAACAATCCGTTTAAAATATATCTTGACGATGCACTTAAATGCTGCTAGGAGAAACAATATCAAACACGAAAATAAACAGATGTTTTAACAGCAAACGGTTTATTTTCAGTGAATCAATAATAAATACATCGTATAGAAATTAAATAATGTGATTAAAATTAGAATCAGGATTTTACTGGAAGTTTTGTTTTTCTTGTAAATAATTTTACTAACAATTATTTCAGAAAATTATGAAAATAATTGAAAATATTAAAAAATTTCATTAATGTCAATAAATTAAAAAAATTTTAAAAAACTGAAATATTTGAAACGTTTTGTACATTTTGAATAATTTTGTAAATTTTGGAAAATCTTGCAAATTTTGAAAAATTTTGTAAATTTTGAAAAATTTTGTAAATTTTGAAAAATTTTGTTAATTGTAAAAATTTTGTAAATTGTGAAGTTTTGTAAATTTTGAAATTTTTGAAAAATATGTTAATTTTTTAACATTATGTAAATTTCGAAAAATTTTGAAATTCTTAAAATTTTTGAAAAATATGTAAATTTAGAAAAATTTTTAAAAATTTAAAAAATTTTGAAAATTTAAAAAAAAATTAAACATTTTTAAAATTTAAAAAGAATGTTGAAAATCTTGTACATTAAGTTTTACATAAAAATTATACTATTATAGTAATAGACTATTACGAACTACCGCTAGGTGGCGTCGTGTCAACAGCGCATATAGGTCAAATAGTTAAATAACTATTTTAAATAAATAAAATGCTTATAAGTTTTTTAAAAAAAATTTTAAAACATGCTTTTCAAAAAAATAGTAATAAAATTGAACAAAAAAGTAATAAAAAAAATTTTTTATAACATGTTTTTAAAAAAATGGTACAAACAGTTGAACTAAAATGTAAAAAATAATTTTTTTACAAGAACAATTTAACAATCAATTGTACTACATGTTTTAAAACGTTAATTACTTTGGAAACAAACGAAAATTAACTAGAATTTTAAATAATGTTAAACATATTTAATTTTTTCTTAAAAGAAAAGTGTGGGCTCTATACAACAAAGTCCCTGATAAATTTATCAGATAATTTATCTGATAATCTTTTAATATTGATAATGATGGCCTATGGCTAAATCTGTCTTATGGTAAAACAAAAGAAAAGAATGTAAAAATAACATCCTGGAATATGAATTGCATATGCTAAAGACATCTCCAAAAAATTAAATTTGATTTACCTCAGATGACTTCCACATATACTTCCGTCTTCGGCGAATTGAATATCCAGGATAAAAGATAATATTCAACATTGTATCGTCACATGAAATGAGAATCTATACAACTATGTAGCACAAAACGAAGTCTTGTAGTGGGTTAAATTAGATTATCGAATTTAAATAAGCTACACACTTCCAGTTATACAAATTGATTAATTTAAGTATTGTAAAATGTATGTGTCACTCAAATTATGATAATAAAATTAATAATAATAATATTGAACCAAATTTAAATATTACAAAAAAACTCAAAATATATAATATTATTTGAAATTACATCCGATAAATTTATCAGGGACTTTGTTGTAAAATTGTAGTTAGTTTTCGCTTGTTTCCGTCCAGTCGAATTAGCTTATTTTGAGGCGAAAAAAAAATTGTTAACAGGATGGGGCAGTTGGAAATGGTAAAGTGGCGTATATTAAATGGTAAAAAAAAATAAATACGTGAGCAGGGGTATTTGGGGGGGGGGGGTGAAAAGGGGTGAATTTTGTATTATGGCGATTTCCGGCGAAAGTTGACGTCGGAGAGAAAAGTGTGCAATAGAAAAGTTGTAGATCATAAAAAATCTACAACTTTTGTATTAATGATTTTTTCACATAACCTTAAAATCTCCGAGTAAAATGCGAAAAACCGCTTTTTTCGTTTTTTATTTTTCATTTTCACAAAAATAATTTTATTTTGACGAAACTTGGTGAAAGTATACATTTTTTTGTTTAAAATATCCACAAATTTTTTAGATTAAAAGAATTAAGAGGCTTCCGAGATAATCACGTTTTTTGGCCCGACAAAATATTTTTCAAATGAAATTTGTCCTTCAGAAAATTATCGTAGTGACTTCTTTCAGGTCGCAATTTTTTCGTTTTGAGTTATACTTTCTTATAAAATGAAAAAAATATAGTCCCCATTTAAAAACATGCTCAAAAATTGAAAAACTCAAAAAATGACTTGTGCAACAATCAATTTTTTACTAAATGTTAATAATTTGCTGAAATTTTTAAATAATTCTTAAAATCTAATTACACCATTCAATTCTACGGAAAAAAATACAGAAGATCCTTAGTTTCATTACTTGATAAAAAACTTTATTTTATATTTACATTAACAATTAATAATTAAATGAAAATACATTAATCGAGGTTTTTTTAAGGCATTTGTAATTTGATCTTCTCTTTCTTCAATATCGCTTCTATTTGTAGTTTCATTTTCACCTTCTTCAATATCACTCGGATAACCTGAGGATTCTTCGGATAATTGATTTTCTGTGATCAAGCAAAGGCCTAGCTGCTTCATTTCAGCAGAATTATCTTCGGATTTATCGGAATCTTCTAAAATTTTTTCATCATTCAAACAATATTCCGAACCACGACATTTTGTACATAAATCAGTACATCGATGCCCATGCTTTCGACAACCACATCTATTGCCTTCACAACTGGTTTCACAGCTACAAGAAATTATTTTTAAGAATTGTTCAGGTATGACAAAATCTTCAGTATATACTATAAGAGGCGTTCAGGTATTTAATCCAAATAGTAATTTTATTTATCATACCTGGTACTCCAATCTGCATTAGAATTTGTATGCTTAGGGGAGGATGGGGTATTGCCGATCACCTAAGAGAAATAGCTTACTATTTATAGTAATACATTTTTCACCACACTGCGCGTAAAGTGTTGACTGTACGCCCTCTCAGCAGGCCGTACAGTAACGCATGGACTGCCTAGGGAATAAAGTGACTTGCGCATGCGCGATGCGCCTTTTTCCGCTCTCGACTGCGTCTCGAGCGGTAAAACAGCGCGTCGCGCGTACACAAGTCACTTTACTTCTAGGCAGAGCATGGGGTACTGTACGGCCTGCTGAGATGCGTACAGTCATTTCTTTACGGGGGTGTGGTGAAAAGTAGTATACGCACCTCTGGAGTACGGAAGGCAAGCATGCACTGTGTGAAATGCCGACCTCGCTTCGCTCGGTCGGCAACGTCACACAGTGCGTACATTGCCCACTTTACTCCCTTGATGCATAATGTACTATTTCCACTTAATTTTAAATAATTATTTAGTAACTTTGAAGTATTTACTTTTAATATTTTCAATAAGTTTTAACTAAAACTGATAAGTATTGAATTTATAAGCTAAAATAAAAAAATGTTTTTGACCTGATTGTCATACGTCATCATGGCGTCGGGAGGAGGTGGACTACCTCCCGAACCTCCTGATATAAACTCAGAACCAACATATACATGCCATCCAAAAAATAAAGTTACAACAGTGATTTGTGTAGTGTGTGATAATATTTATCATAAAAGTGACTTTGACAAATATAAAGACAAAATATACGTAGGGAAAGCACTTGTGGTTTGTCCTGCACACGTGGAGCTTGTTCTAACCTTAAAAGAGAATAAAATAAAATTAGATGAAAATGCTAGAATTTTAATTGCTCAGATAAAAAGTGCTAAAGAAGAGAAAATAAAGCACAAAATCTTAAATGAATTGAATGTTATATCTGAAAATACACAAAAATCTGGAACGAATGAAAAACTAGATGCCACGTTACTGTCAGAAAATTCTGAACTAGAAAATCTTAATATCGAAAATCAATTACTTAAACAATTAAATAGTGAATTAATGGACAAGAATACTCTGTTAAAAAGATTATTGAAAAAAGAGAAGAATGAAGATGAATTTGAAAAAGTGCAAATAAACCAAAAAACATATGCTGAGGTATTAATTAATAAATCAGTAAATAAAAAGAAAAGAGTTCCAGCAATAATTGTAGAAAATAAAAAAAAAGACAAAAATCCTAAAGATTTTTCAAAAAAAGTGTGCAATTATTTAATAGATGATAAAAATATTCAAACTAAATATGTGAAATCAATTAATGATAATGAATTATTGATTAAAAGCTTGGACGAAAGAAGTGCTAAAACTACTTTTGATGTTTTAACAAAAAAGTTATCTAATAATTATAATGTTGTGTATGAAAAAATAGAATCGCCAAAGATGAAAATAGTTGGAGTGGATCCCACACAAATGAACCAAGATGAACTCGAAAATGATATAAATCGAAGAAATTTTAGTGAATATCAAGACAAATGTAAGATATTACACATAAATGAAATTACGACTACTAACAAGTTAAGCCTAATAATAGAAGTACCAAGAGATTTATACAAACGTATAAGAGACAACCAAAATAAAATTTTTATTGGTTATCAAAGTTGCAGAGTCTGGGATTTAATAAATATCAAGCCCTGCAATAAGTGTGGAAGATTTGGGCATAATCCTCGTAACTGTGAAAATGAGCTTTGTTGCATAAATTGTGCTGGAACACACATATCTTCACAATGTGATAACCTGTCCAATAAAGTATGTATCAATTGTTTTTATAGCAATACTAAATATAAAACAAATTTAGAGGTTAACCATGTAGTTAATGATACGGAAAAATGTATAATATTTAAGAAAAAACTTAATAGATACATAAGTATGACAGATTATCCTATGAATCCTACTATACCAAGATACATGGGTAATGTAGAAAATTACAAAAAAAACACTACGACAATGAACTCAACTAAACCAAGAATGAAGAGTGCAATACTCAGCAAAAATGCAACGCTTAGCAAGAATGCACCACTCAGCACTAGTATACTATCATTAACAAGCCCAAGCACAAGCAGAAATAAAAGTAAATAATGGAGCAACATCTAAATCTCATAGAAGAATTCCAAAAAGAAGTAATTCAAGAGGAAATATCATATCTTGATCTAAAAACTCTTAATAAAAATTTGAATATAAAAGACAGCCTTATACTGTATGTTAATATTAGAAGTCTAAATGCTAACTATACAAAATTAGAAATTTTTATTAAGAGCTTGAGGATCAAACCTTATATAATTGTATGCTCAGAAACATGGTGCTTACATAACTGTCAATATTTTGCTATACAAGGTTATAATTTATATTATAATAATAGCAAAATAAATCAAAATGATGGAGTAGTTGTATATATAAAAGATTGCGTAACAGAAATAACCGAAACAATTGAAATTGGTAAATTGAAAATATTAAATACAAGAATAACACTAAATAGAGGTATTTCTCTTGAAATATCAACATTATATAGATGTCATAATCTATCATGTACTGAACTCATTTCCAACTTAAAATCATATATGAACGGCAAAAAAAATATAAAAAATCATTTAATTATTGGTGATTTTAACATTGACATTATGAAAGAAGATCATAACAGTCAGGAACTTTTAAATAATATGCTTGAAAAAGGTTTTTACCCTGGGTTTATATATACAACTAGACCAAATGATAATAGTGGAGAAGGCACATGCATTGATAACATATATATAAAAACCAAATCTCTAGACACCAAATCCTTCAAACTTTTAATACCATTTACTGATCATTATCCATTATTTATAAAAATAAACAATTCACAAACATTAAATAAAGAAAATATTTGCTATAAGTATGATTACATTAAACTACGCAGAGTAGCTGCTATGAAAAATTGGAATATAATTGAATCAATGCATGATCCTGAAGAAGCTACAACAACTTTAATAACTGAAATACAAGACTGTTTAGAAAAATCTAAATATGTGTTAAAAAATGGAAAAAATAATAAGAATAAACCAAGAAAGGATTGGATTACTAAAGCTATTATGATCTCATGTGAAAGAAAAGGACAATTATATGTCAAAATGCGTAATGAACCTAATAACGAAAGAATAAAATTAGAATATAGGAATTACACAAAGAGTCTTGATAAAATTATTAAAGAAGCTAAAACTAAGCATGAAAGAAATTTAATAATAAAAAGTAGCAATAATTCCAAACAACTATGGAAACATATAAAAAGTAAACTGGGTACTAAATCGCAAAATAATAATACAATTAATAAAATAATAATGAATAACGATGAAATAATAGATGACCCTACAAAAATTGCCAATCAAATGAACTCATATTTTTGCAAAATAGGAATGAATTTAAGTAATAAAATTAATATTCCGCAGGGTAAGATATTAAAACTACCACCCATGAATTGCAACTCTATTTTTATAAAACCAACTAATAATTTTGAAATTTTACAAATAATTGAAAATATGAAAATAAAAAATGGCGGTGTTGATAAAATCCCAACAAAAGCTTTGAAAATACTATCAAATCTAATCGTAAATGCATTAACTCATATATTTAATATATGTCTAGAAAAATCAATATGGCCTGAATCATTGAAAACAGCTGAGGTAGTACCTATCTTTAAAGCTGGAAACAAAATGGAAATATCAAATTATAGGCCCATATCCTTAATCTCAAATATAGCAAAAGTTCTAGAAAAAATTGTTTTTGTAAGATTACAAGAATTTTTTGATAAATTTAAACTATTAACTCACAATCAATATGGATTTGTAAAAAATAAAGGTACTAAAGATGCTCTTAGTTATATAACGAAAGAAATATATAGCAATTTAGACAAAAGCAAACCAATAGCAATCACATTCCTAGACTTAGCTAAGGCGTTTGATACTGTAAACCATTCTATCTTATTAGATAAATTATATAATTATGGTATAAGAGGTAAAGCACATAAACTAATAATGAATTATCTAAGCAATAGGAGACAAAAAGTTAGAATTGGAATAACAGAAAGTCAATATGAAACAATAGACACAGGTGTTCCCCAGGGTACTATACTAGGACCACTTCTATTCATAATTTACGTTAATGATTTATTAATAAATAGAACTGACAGCACTATCTCATATGCTGATGATACAGCAATTATAGCATCTGATGATACCTGGGAAAAAGTTGAAAATAAAATGAATAAGTACTTGGATGATATAGCTAATTGGTTAGCTCTGAACAAACTATCTTTAAATATAAATAAAACAACCTACATAACATTTGGCAATTACTGTGATAGTGTTCCTAAAGATATGAACATAAAAATACAGGGTACTAAAATTTGTAGGGTAGAATATTGTAAATATCTAGGTATTGTATTTGATTACAATCTAAAATGGGACAGACATATTGAATATATAATAAAGAAAACAAAATATATATTATTTATACTTTACAAAATGTCAAAATACATGCAATCTGATACACTTAAGATAATATACTATGCATTTTTTCATAGTATAATTACTTATGGAAATATAGCTTGGGGTGGTGCATACAGAAACAATCTGGAGTTACTTCAAAAGACTCAGAATAGAATCCTAAAAATTGTTAATAAAAATAGTTTCAATCAGGACAACCCATTAAATTTAAAACAAATTTTTGCTTATGAATGTGTATCGTATCATTATAATGAACTCAAGAATTTATACTTAACGTCTAAAAGCAAAACCAGAAATAAACTTATTATACCACCAAAATGTTCAAAAGCTGTAAGTGATAAGAGTAATCACATTAGAGCAATACAAGTTTATAACTGCTTACCAACAATTAATATAAATCTTAAAATACTAGACATATCAAAGATTTATAATAAGAAAAAATTAAAAAAATGGATAAGTACGAATATATTATAAACATCAACAAGTCACTGTTACTTTATCCAAGACAAATATGTACTTGGACACTTAGGTTTTAAGTTAGTTTTTAGTTTTACTTAGATTGTAAGTTAATTATTAAGTTATTATACACACCGGACCTATGTACAGGTAGCTCTGACTACCTCTATAGGATGTGGGTTACTCCAGATATAATTAATATATCTGGAGATTAACTACAACATGTATTACGATGTATTACTCTGGTTAAATAAATAAAATAAAGATTTGCCCCACATTAAGGGGTAATGCCGGTCAGCGTCCGTACAATACCGGTTATGAAAAATGTTTGCTTTAGATGGGAGATTAATTAGTGAAAATGAATTGTATAAACATCAACTAAGTTATAAACATTTTTATTTTAAATATTTTAAAAATCGCATATTATTTATTCGATTTTCAACAAATAAACCTTTTTATAATTCAAAAATACAAACAATAAATATATTTTATAATTTCATTCTATTTCAATCGATTTTTGATAAATATTTATTTGTACTTAAACAATAATTAAAGCACTTACAGTGAATCACAGACTGTTTTCATTAACATTAAATTATCAGTCGTTTCTAAATCTATCTTATCAAATACTGTTACTTTTGTTTTATTTTTGACACATTTTTCTTATTAATACTTATTTTCATCTCTGGAATTTTCTTTTCTTTTATAGCACACTAACCTCAAAATGCCAAGTTTATTGTCGATTTTGAGGTTGTTGTGCTATAAAATATCGTATGAGACTGTTGTGGGAGGTGTTTTTCTACCTTGCTCGATTTTCTCACTCGCTTCGCTCGTGCGAAAACCCTCGAGCAAGGTAGAAAACCATCTCCCACAACAGTGTCATAATATACTATTATGTTAATATACATCGTATCCTTTTCTTTCTTCTTCGCAAGCATTTTCTCTTTTTTTTTAACTTTTTGCTTCTCAATCTTTTCTTGTTTTATTTCCTTAGCCACTTCTTGAAACGTTGTTTCTTTCTCTTACTTTTGTACTCTTTTCTTTTTCTTATCTTCCAAAATTTTTCTCATAGGAGAACTGGTGATAATAACAGATTTCTGCTTGCGAGATTTTCTGTCGAATTTGGTTTCCGTTTGAAATATATGTTCTTTGTTTTCCTTAAAATCATATGTGATCTCAGATTCCACTTCCATCATTTGATCATGAGTTCCATTTGTATCATACAATGGATCATCAGCATTAATAATTTCCATTAGGAGTACATTTTGATCATAATCCGTATAAGATAAATCTGTCAAATTATGTTCTTCTTCTTGGATAAATATCTCATGTGTGGTTGCTTTTTGATCAGATGTATCATTATTTACACTTAAAACTATCACAGGGGCTTCATTGTTTTGGTCGTACAATGGAATATTTAGTGGCTTAAACAATCTTAACAAATTATAAGAAGAATTTGTAACACCAAGAATAGACGAATCATTTTGTGCTGCGCCCACTACCTTAGCGACCATCAACTCTTCATCAGAAAAAACTTTTCTATTCAAAGGGTATATTCCCGTTGCTTTGAAACCTGATAAGCCTTTTTGAATTGAAGCTACATTACAATATGCCTTGGTCACTATCTCTGCAACGCCATCATGAGTGATTTTCGCACAATTTTTCTTGTTGAAACTATCACATTCTTTTTTGTATTGTGTTTTGAATGGTCCAAAAAACTGACATCCAGTGGTTGCATGCGATGAGACGTATGAGACACTAATGACACCATAACAATACCCATTGCTCGACAATAGTCAAATGCTTCTAAGCTAATGTGACTCACGTGATTATCCAAGACTAATAAGACAGGGTCATCTGGGCTGCAGGTAACATTATTTTTAAAATGACGAAGCCACTCTAAAAATAGATCAGAGTTTGACCATCCATTGAACGAGCAGCAGTAGACAGCTCCTTCTGGACCATTTTTCTTTAACGATGCTGACATTCTTTTTCGAGGCTATATAAACAACGGTGGTACATAGGAGCCTGCTGCACTCATTGTACAAATTACGGTTATATTTCTTCCTCACTCTCCACTACTTACTGAAGCCACTCTCTTAACTCCTTTTTGTGCAAGAGTTTTTTCAGGCTGCTGCACATTGGAAATTCCAGTTTCATCCATATTCCATATCTTCGAAGCAGGAAAATTAAACTTACTATCGAGCATTTCCAGATTATCAAAAAACTGATTAATGTCGGCCTTGTTGAAAGATGTCACACGGTTAAAACTTGTAGCTTTAGGCTTACGTATTGAAATACTTGGGTGTCGTTCAAGAAAATTTTTAAACCAATCATAGCCTGCTTGTTTCTTTTAGTTAAATTTATTTGGTATTTGGTTTTCTTGAGCAAAATAGTAGGCACCATGTCTACCCGCCGTTTTCAAATCGAGTTTTGAAAAAAATGCAAGAGATTTGTACTAGTTTTTTTTTTCATTTCATATTTATAAGGTGTCCAAATTATTATAATAGTAGAAAAAGAACTGTACACTATAAAAAAATATATATAAAAGCTTATGAAATGGACGGGATTTCTTATATGAAAAGTATCACAAAACTTTTCTTGTGCATAATTATTTAATAAAACCAAATAGACTATTACTTCAACATAATATTAGTAACATTTTATATTTAGTTTAATATATTTCAAGAATAAGAATGTAAAAATGTTTAGATTTCAAAATAAACGGGTGACCGGAATTTCCCAATGACCGGCATTACCCGTTCTCCCCTATGTCAAAGAAATGCGTTGGGAATAATGGCATCTTCTCTTGAGCGCCCCTAGCTGGCTTGATGCTTTGTAACTGATGCGTGTGCGCGCGTCCTGATTCAAAACGCACTGTGAGTCAGACCTACCCCCTCTTTGGGTACCCTGGGACCGGGCCAGCTGTTCTATATAGCTAAAAGAGAAAAGGGAGACTGGGAGGGGGGCTAAACGTCCCCTGTATGAAATCTGGGACTTTGTTTGTTTAAAAAGAATTTGTTTGCTTATTTATTGGGTATCACACGGTCATTTTTCACCAACAAACGCTTATTATTTTCGGTTTTTGATTAAGAATTTAAATCAAAAGAATTTACAAGATTAAATGAATCGTTTTTGTTTTATAACGTATTTTCATTATTATATTTTATTTTACAAGAAAATTTCCATCAATGTTTATCGATTTGTTTTTGTTTTATAACGTTTTCTCATTTTTATGATATTCATGTTTTTTCAAAAAGAAATTGAATCGCTTTTATCTTCAGTATTATGCGGTATTTTTTTTACCATTCGAGGCTCTATTTTTTTGATAAAGTTTTAAATAAACAGAAAATTAAGAATCATCGATTCTATTTTGTTTTATACCATTTTATCATTTTTATGATATTTTTGTAATTAATGTATAAATTCGTTGTTCATAAATCGTACAAAGTTACAAAAATACGAAAAAAATTTATTTGTAAAATAGTATACATTATATTTATAAATAAAATTTAATCAACAATTATACTTTTGCAAAATTTATTATTGACAATTGAAAAAAAATGTAACTTGATATGCAAAAACGTTTTAAGTTTTTACGCAATTTAAATATTTTTTCTTAATCTATGCTATACTTTTGCGTATGTTCAAAAAACGTTTTATTTATTTCAGACCATAAATTGAGTTTAAACACCGTCAGAAATATCAATTTACTCCAATAACTTGTGAAAAAATATTTTATTTAATTTTTTTTAATAAGAATAGACTGTAGAGCATTTTTAGTTAATCGATATATTTTTTATATTTTCTTTTCCAATCCAATTTGTATGGAATAATATTTAATTGAGTTAAATTTTGAGTTTACAGTCAAAATGGGTTTGAATAAATTATTTTGAATAACTGACTCGAATTATGCTTAATAGAAATTTTTAAGATTTTCTTAGTTATATCTTATCATCTTATGTTAAATTTATTCGTGAAAATAGTATGCATTATATACATTAAAAAATATTTTAATCAGCAATATTGTTTCATAATATGGTCTGTTTTTACATAATTTTAAATTACAAAATTTATATATACATATATTTCGACACATTAAAAAGCAACAGATTTGTTATTTTTATTTTTCACCACAGTAGTAAATAGAATAATTAATTTCATATTGGAACAATTTATAAAGTTTGAGGAAGCTAAGTGCCAATTAACTGGCAGCGGTTTTTAATGTGTCAATTATTTTTTGCTTTGAAGCATGCTAAATTAAATCGATTATAATATTTTGCATAATTTATGATAAATAATATAAATATTTGTTTTCAGCTTATTTGAGTCGATTTTCGAATAGCTTATCAGTTATTAACTATTATTGGAAGTAATTACCAGACCTCTAGTTACATCGATTACTGGGAAAAAAAAGTACAACAATATGTTAGTATTTACACGCCAAGTAAGTTTATTTGGTTGTGTATGCATTTGGGGTCTAGAATCGTTTTATTCAAATTAATGTGCTACGTAAAATGCCGATAAAAAACTTATTAACTGATAATACTTCATTAATGAAATATTTCTATTACTTTTTTAAAGCATTTGGACTTGTAACAATTCAGTTTGACCGTAAATTAGATAAAGAAAACAAAACACAAAATCCGTTATTCATACGTTCTCGCACCAGTTTACTTTACAATGCAATGCTAATTTGCGCAGTGATAGTATGGAATTATTTTGGTATTTTAACTGCATATGATATTAACGATTCTAATGAAGCATCCGACTTGGAAAAAATGATTGATGTGGTTATAATATGGGTCTCTTGTGTTACTGCTATAACTATATTGATAATATTTTGCATTCAGCAAAAGAATCTGGTCAAACTAAGTAACACAATTATAACTCTCGAAGACTATCTGATATTCATAAATGAAGAAATATACGAAAAATATAAACCAATATGGAATGGAATAATAAAAATTTTTCTTACCAATTTTATATTTTTGTTTATTGTAATCATTACAACTGAAATACAGAATGATTATAGAGACGTATTGTGCTTTATGGGTTTATTCATATGCGAGACAATAATCAAAGTAATGATAATACAGTACATCGTCATTTTGAAATTGTTGAAGTATTTTTTTAAAGTTATAAACGCGAACTTTTTTCATACATCAGTGAAATCTTGGAACAGCAGCTTAATATACGTCGCTACTAATAACGACGTTTTGGAAGTTACACAGCTAAAATCTGACCAGATTCCGTGTTTACAAGACCTACATTTCTCTATCTGCGAGTTATCGGAAGATTTGTCGGATTTCTATGCTAAACCGATGCTTTTCTGCACTGCTAACATGTACTGTTCATTAGTTCTCTATACTTATTACATTGCAAGACCTATTGTGACAGGAATTAATAAATTGACAGCTAGACAGTATATCCAATGTTCCTTTCAAATTCTTCATATTATCACTTCATTGATATTCCTATCGAAATCTATTAATGATGTAGTAAGAGAGGTAATTCACAAATTTTTATGATTATTTACATTATACTATATGATTCAATAATTAAGGTTACAATGATCTTTATCGCTATTAACAGAGTAAAAAAACTGGTAAGATTATAAGTAAAGTTTTGACAATTAGCATAAAAAATCAACAAATCGAGAATCAGGTAACTTCATATATTTATTTATTTATGCTGATCAATAAAACTATTTATTCGTATATTTTATTATTATTTATTTTTAGTTAAAAAAGTTTTCAATTTATTTGTTACATCAGAATATTCAGTTTACTGTACTTGGCCTTTATTCATTGGATACTTCTTTATTGATGTCGGTATGTACGTGTAAAATATATATTAACAATAATAACATAGTTATATTTGAAAAACAATACGTTTATTTTTAGATTATTGGTTCAATAACAACATATTTGGTGATTCTCTTACAATTCCAGGAAGAACATACCAAGTGAATTTAAGAAGAATTCCATACCTAATTGGTGTTACAATACATACGATAGCATGTTTTTATTGTAGGAGACCAAATTGTTGTGTATTTACGTTGTGTATTTATATACATTATTTACTTTAACTTTAGCCTGAATCAAACTATAAAAAAATTAATTTTATCAGTCTGTAAAAGGGTCTAAAACTGTCTTACATAACAGCCCGTTATTTTAATTTTAACAAAATTTTCACATACAAAATGTATTGGGAAAATAAATAGTATCAAAATAGTATTTTAATAAAAAAAATAATAAACAGTATTTATAAAAAGTCGTATATTAAATTAATATTACCAATTAAGGTAATGCTGAAGTCACCTGTCACCGAGAGTTTCGAGGACCCACATTTTTAATTTAGTTTTTATTTTGTAGTAAATTGTAGTAATAACAAACAACGACGAGTCAGAAAGATATTATCTTAAAATTGAAAATTATAAGATAACAGTGATTCCTCGTATTCTTTGGTAACACAGGGGAGTTTCACATCAGTAAAAGTATAATCCGAAAATAAAGTTCTCAAAAAATGGTCTGGTTTTCTGGTCGCGATGTAATGCTTTTTAGCAGGTTATTAGAGCATTTAAGGGGTTACAACACCCTGGTCAAATTCAAGGCGTAACTTTCGGTACATTTTACAGAGAAATATATATCGTTATTCTATTATAAGCCCTTTATTATACACATATTGTCGAAGTATCAGAATTTTGTTGTTTTTCTTTTATGCAAAATTTCGGCGCTGCAGTCCATTTTATCCAAAGACTTTTTTGAAAAGATACTCTACGGTGACACATCTGGAAAAAGCGTTATTAGTTGAAAACAAATTTCTTTCAGGAAGCTGAGTGCAAACGTTTGCATTTAAAGTTCCCTACCTCGATTTTAATGTTTTTTTAAAGTGTATTTATGCGTTTTATTCATAAAATAGCTAAAAGAAATTTAAACGTAATTTGTCGAGCTAAAAAATTGTTATTAATTGATGATATCACTAGAATAAATAATCAAGTGCGCCCTGCTGCTGAATTTTGTTTCCTTCTAGAGGAAGCAATGTAATAGTAACTGAAAGTTTTCTAAAAAATACGTTTGTGACACGTTTAGGGCCATTTGGAATCAAAATACACTATTTTTATAAAATGTCCGTATGGATGTATGTATGTGTGTGTGTGTATCCCTCTATATCTCCGGTAATCCACGGTTAAATTTAATGTTTCAGGGCTCATCGTTTTTTATTTTTGATGCACGAAGGCGGCTGACAAGTAATATTTTTGATTGGTCGATGCTTTTTTGTTTATTTAACAACATTTCGATTTTTAGGTTTTAGTTTTTCTGATTTTCTTATAGGTTTAAATTAAGGTGATGCTAAAGCCACCTGCCACTGACAAATACGAGAAACCACTTTTCTCATTTAATTTGAAATTTTTAGCAAATATCTTTATGAAACGTTATTGCCCTAATCAAAAACAACAACTTTCGAGAGAGATATTTTCTCAAAATTGAAAATTAAGTGAAATAAGTGGTTTCCCGTATTTGACGGTGACAGGGGGTTTAGCATCACCTTAATATAATCAATTCGGATAAAATGCCTGTGAAAGAGCTTAAAGTTACCTATCTTTACCAACCAGAAATATTTAATAAGGTAATTCTTTTGTTATACACGAATACGTAATTTTCTTAGTCGGTTATATTTCGGAAATATATCCTGGAAATTTATTGAAAAAAATTCTGGTTATTAGTAACACCGAGAGGAATATTTAGTCAAATTTTTGAATCTTAATACTTTTCTGCTTCCGAGATAAAAGATTATTTTGTAATAAAAATCGATTTTCTATGTCGTACGAAATCTTGAGTAAAACTACATTATTCATTTTAAATAATTCCAGTATGGTAGCTTTTAGTTCTCTCTTGACTGGGTTCTATGCCGTGATCATGAGGACTTTTATTTTTCAAGATTTTTGAGGTTATGTTTCTTTAAAATTTTTTATTGATCGCTTATATCTCGAGAACGGCGCGGTCATTATTTTCCAACTGTGGATCGTTTTTCCATGTAGTTAGAGGCCCAGCTATAAAACTTTTTGCAGCAAACATAACTCAATACCTTACAAATTATTAACGCTCTATATAAAGATTTATATTATACGTATGAACTATTACGCATCTTTTTCAAACACTATTACTCTAATTTTAATCATACCTACTCCTCAAGTTATGAGCTTCTAGAATCAATTACCGATAATCGACACGTGCCGATAATAAAATTGTTTGGACGACAAAAATTGTTCGAATATGAAAGGAAAATTCTTATAATTTGGGTAACAATTCCTCAATATGGAGTAATTACAGGGGTGTCTAGAAAAACATAATTATTTAATCATTTCTTTTTAATTTCAAGAAGTCAGGATGTCAGTTTGTTTGATTGAAGTATTTAAGTTGTAATTACGGTATATGTCCGCTCTAATAACTTTACGTTAAAGCGTTACGTTACTTCATCTATGTATAAGTTATAAAAGCGAAAAATAAAATTGTATATTTGTTGAAGACTTGAAATTCGATAAGTGACTTTCACACCACATCCGATGAGTCATAAAAGTAATCCTTGTTATACGAGCGGTTAGCACCGATTACTAAGAATCGATACAGTTGACAATTAGATCCTTCGGGAGATAAAATTATAAAAATACATCGTTAATAGTCCTTTATTTGAGTTAGAAAAAATTTTAAATAGTAATTTTATATTGATTTTCATTACTATTTACTGTTATCTATCATATTGTACCAGCCATTTTCAATTTTGAAAATCATATTTGCAATAACTTTATTTGATTGGTTTTTAATTAAAGTAGTAGTTGGGATATAACGGGCCACCTTATTGGGGTATAATGAAACAGTAGAATTTAACATTCTTTGTGATCAATTATGGGCACGCAATTTACTTAGGAGAGCTGTACAATATTTCTTTATATTTAATTAATCATGATATTAGATCTAAAGCACTTTATAAACACTGATTATCAAAGACAAACATCATTCGCTATGTATACATTTTTTTTTATTTTCTCAGCTGTAAACATTTTTGTGCTATCAAAATTTTTCTGCTAAGAGGAGAAATGCCTATAATAAGAACATTAACTCACTACGATTGCAAGTAAATTATCACGAGGAGCAAAATATTTTATCCCTCATAGGAATATCTTATAGAAATTCTGGTTGGTGGCCCGTTAGTCTTCCCTATATGTGTTTCTATGCATATTGATTGTGCATTAAATCTTTTTGAGAAAGCATTGTGCTAAAGCAATTAGCAGCGGCATTACTTTTAGCATCGGTTAAACCGGGGGTTATGACCACATATTTAGAAATTCTCTAATTTATTTCCATTTGTAGATTGACATTTACATTCTACAGTAGATTTACATTCAAAATTCAAGTTGCTCAACTTGATTCTCATAATTTTACAATTTGTTGCTGTCACGAATTTAATTTTATATCAATAAGGCGGACGAAGAACGACTTTGTCGGGAATGAACTGCGGATCTTTCTGTCCAGAGGCAAACACTCTACCACATGAGCTATCGTACCACGCCGATGACTGTCTTGCTTCATTAAGAGTATATCTCCTATTGCACCTGCATTTCTTCTAACTCGTCACTTAATTATTATACACGTGACATTGCCTATTTTATTTTTCTTCTCTTTAGAACGTTAGAAATTTGTCTCCGATCCATTAAGAAAAACCGCTTATACTTTATAGATTCAAAACAAATTCAAATCTACAATTCGAAAAAATTCATGCTAGTGGGATACTTTTCTGAACTTCTATATAAAAATTGTATCGTGTTAAAGCATTGCAGCATCACGATTACATATAAATTTCTAAACTAATATTAATAGAAGAGTAAGAGCACTATTCACAAAATGTAATTACACTAATGTATTTTGTCTGCCATTAAAATATTAAACTTGTGATCGATTACAGTTACAATTCATCAAGAAACAAGAAAAATATTAGTGATAAAGGTCAT
This sequence comes from Gastracanthus pulcherrimus, assembly GCA_949152435.1. NCBI lineage: Eukaryota > Metazoa > Arthropoda > Insecta > Hymenoptera > Pteromalidae > Gastracanthus > Gastracanthus pulcherrimus. The sequence goes on from OX424576.1 coordinate 157,156,315, forward strand.
AGTGTAATAATGATTAAGTGCGTGGAATTATATATATATTTTTTTAAATGTTTTAGTAGCATGTACGGTAACAAATTTTAATTTCAAATCCAATCATTACATAAAGATGACAACCACACTATAGTATAACAATAGTACTTTTTCATGATATTATGCTATTCGTCAATTCCATACTTACTCAACAAAATTATAGTACTTTAAATATAACTCTCCATGGTATAATGCTACAAATTTAGTTTTAAAACAAATACAAAAAATCAAAATGCTCTTCAAAAATACGCCTGTCAAAGATGAGCTACTCATAAAATGCGCATACTATTACTTCAAGTTTGTCGGCCTCGCAACCATGAACTTCCGCTGCAAATCAATCGATAACAACAAAGTTCTTTGCTCACTATTCACATGTTCTAGATTCGGCATACTATACAACGTATTCTTAATGGCCATCGTGATCGGTACGAATTACTACAGCATGAGATTCTTGTCTGAGGCAGATTCTGTAGAACAAAGTATCAAGTTCGACCAAGTGATCGACCTCTGTCGTGTAATATTTTCCGTGATAACATCCCTGCTCGTCTTGATCGTGTTCTGTGCACGACAGGACAAAGCCGTGCAGACAGCGAACAGAATCAAGACACTACGTGAAATAACCGTGCACTTGAATGGCTTAGCGGGGGACGATAAGAGGACCATCTATTGTATCGCGAAGGAACTTTGTTTCGTGTACGGCACCTTGTGGATTCTTCTGTTGGCCCTTACTCCCAGAGTCGAGGCAAAAATCATGATCTATTTCTTCTCGGTGGAGCTCTGTGACCTGATAATTACCTCCATGATCATGCAGTACAGCGTTTCACTGAAGTTGCTGCATCGACTCTTCGAAATCGTGAACGCCGATTTCTTCCGCATCTCCGGAGACGCTTTTCGGAGTCGCGACGTTAGCCAAGTTTGCAGCAATGAATTCGGCACAGAATTGCACCTACTCAGTAAGTTCTCGCAGCTGCGCGAGCTGCATCTCGCTCTATGCGAAGCCGCAGAGGATCTGTCTGATTACTACTCGCTGCCGGTGTTCGTCGGCACGTGGTACATCTTCGCCTCGCTGATACTCTACGCCTACTTTACCGTGAAGTCGATCATGCAGGAAGTGCGGGGAGTCACGAGGGGGGTACTCGTTTTTTGCTTCTTGCACATGCTTCACTATGTAGTGCCGCTGGTGAGCCTGACGAGATCCGTCGGTACTGTTATTGCTGAGGTAATTGGGGATGAATCAATGTTTTAAAGGAAAATATTAGAATATCAATTAGCTTAAAAAACATTACGTCATGTAATTTTTGATTGTTTTTTATTCTATTTGTTTATATAATGTAGATCTGATTATTCTAATGATATTCTCTGATATTCTAATTCAATTATAGAGTAGAAGAACTGGAAAGATCGTAAATAAATGGATGGGAAATTTGCAAACTCAACATATTTCCATTAAGGTAAAATCGATTAATTAGTTATTAAAAATTAAAGATTTAATAGAATAGATGAAAAACTATCATACTATGGTCAATATATTTTGTAAGAAAATATTATATTTTTTAATATACCGTCTTTAAAATCGTCTCTTATGTTCGTTTACGAATATTTTTTAATCATTTTAGAGTATTAATCGTGTGAAAATCATTAGACATGTAGTTAAGTAATGTTTTTAAACTAGCCATTACGCGTATTATAAGCTTAATAATGTGACATTAAAAATTTAAAATGAGACAGAAATATGATTTTTATTATAGTTGAATCAATTTTCGAACTATTTACTGCATCAAAATCTGAAATTTTCCGCGGCTGGCCTTTTCTCATTGGACTTATCTTTGCTAATGTCGGTATGTTCGAAATATAATTTGAATTATATATAATGTAAATACAGCAGGGGTTTAATTTTAATGGTATTAAATATTTTTTTTTTAAGATGGCAGGATCAATAACTACGTACATGGTGATACTTTTACAATTCCAGGATAGCAAGTCAACGCAACTGTGATCATTATAGATTAATGAAATTTTGCAATTTTTTAGAGTATGAATAATATAAAAAACCCTGATGATTTATAATAATTTAATTAAACTACTGATTATTATCATCATCGTCGTCGATATCATCATCGTTATCGTCATCGTCATCATCATCGTTATCGTCATCGTCATCATCATCGTCATCGTCATCGTCATCATCATCGTTATCGTCATCGTCATCATCATCGTCATCGTCATCATCATCGTCATCGTCATAGTTATGGTCATTATCATTGTCATTAAGGTTGTCATTGTCATCATCGTAGATACGTCAATACCTATACTATAGGGCATCGAATTCAGAAAGCCCCCACAAAGCGCCGGAAAAGAATATAGACCCGTGTCTATTCATGATATTGAGATCACGAGCTCTCTCATACAACTCCTGGTCTGGTTTTTCTGAAAGAGAGCAACAAGGCGCGGCGGCTGTTCAATGCGAATAATTTATACTATAACAAAATACTCTCTCATTCCCTTCATGTTTCGTTTTGCTCGTTCCTTGTGATGCTGCAAATGTATCTCACGCACGCATTCTGCAATCGCTGCCGTGTGGTCTCTAATTCATCAGATACATCAACGTACACGACAGATCAATAGTCGAGATGACATATGATCCAAAGAAAGGAAGATCGTATAAAGCTATATTCACTTTCCTACGAACTGCATTGATCTGCGATTTCCAGTACAGTGAGAAATCCACCACTAGCCGTGGTGGAATAAAAATGCAGCTGTGCTCTTTCGGAGGTCGAAATCTCAACTTGTTCTGCGTAGATTTGGTGACTGCAGGAAGCGGGAACCATATTGGAAATTCGACTAGTAGTCAGTATGAGGCAGTTGCATTTCAAGTTTTATTGTTTAAATTTTTTATTGAAATCAGCTTTAGGTAGTAGATTCAGGATTTAGGGTTTTGTTCAGCTTTGGGAAGTTATACTGTTTAGTGTTTTCTTGATCTTAGATTATTTGGTTAAACGTTTAAGGTTTACTCGAGCTCAGATAGTTAGTATAGTATACTTTTTAGGGTTTTATTGTTATTGGGGTAGAAGATTTTACATTTCAGGATTTTATTGAGCTTGGGGTTGTTAATTTTAGGGTTTGGGATCTTCTTGAGTTTCGGGTAGTTGAGTTTTGGGTTTATGATTTTGTTATGGTTGAGATAGTTGATTGTAGAGTTCAGGAATTTATTAAGGTTGGGGTAGTTGGGTTTAAGGGTTCAGAATTCAGTATTTTATTGAGCTTCGGGTACTTAGATTTAGAGTTCAGGGTTCAGGATTTTATTGATTTTGGGGTAGTTAAGTTTAAAGTTGAGGATTTTATTCATATTGTGGTAGTTGTGTTAAGAGTTTATGGATCTTATTCAGCATGGAGTGATTCGGTTTAAGGTTAACTGTTTTATTTTGTAAGTTTCTTTTTAACGGTATATTGATTGGTTTTGCGTAGTATAATCAACAAAAATGGGCCTAAAACGATATTTTTGTTTCTTTTTTCTATTTTGTGGGTCATGGAGGTCCTATACAGTGTTATAATTAAAATATTAATGACAGGTTTTATAAAAAATTACAGTGACAACTTTGAGTGAAGTCTCGCACTTACCACACAGGATAAAACCAATAATATCGATATTTGAATACTTAAAATGAAATCTGTCGGTACTTAGACTTGACCAATCAAAAAATCATTATCCATATTTATTTCTTATATGAGTTAGATATTTTTAGCCCTCCCCGAAATAGTTATCTTAAAAATCACTTTTTTCGACCCACCCTAATAAACAATGAAATGGTGAAATGAATAATTGAAAGATTATTCTAAGAAATAATGGTTTGTTGTAGTGTAAAAAAGTATGAATATCAAACTGAAAATGTTAGGGATAATATAAACTAATTTTTTCATATTCCAAAATGGTCATATAACGTAGAACATAACCCCGAAAAGTGTAAGTGTATATTTCAATTAAAATATCGCGGGCGTCATACTATCGGTTGGTTAACTAACATGTCTCCCGCTTACTACATCGTTCTCATTGGCGAATCAGAATTTTGTATTACTACATGTACAACGCCAAGGTTCGTGAGGGTATCTAAAAAAGAACGAATACGCTCATCTACACCTCAACGCTTGGCAGATTCAATTTTCCTCCTCAGTTAATATTGTACTCAGACAGTCCATTAAGACAGGACCAACAGGATGTACAGTAATGTCGATCGATAATCCAAGGATCTGCATTATCAGTGATTACCATCACCAGAGCGAATAAATGGCAAGAAATTTAAGTTACCCAATTGACATATAAGCGAAACCTAACCTGTAAATTATAGACGGAGAGTAACCCCACTTTACCTACAATCGATAACTCAATATCTATATGGCCGATGATCGATAACTCAGGATATGAATTACCGGCTGAGGATCTGCATTAGGGATCGATAATTTGGATGGGAAATTAAAACTTTTACCGCTTTAAAATGTATTATTGATCTTTTTGATAATATATCTGGCGGAAAATTCAAATGTAATAGGTAATATAGATATAACTGTATTACCGACCGAAGATAAACTATATTATCATTGTTTATCATTTTTAAGGAGAAGGCATGAGGGACAACTCGTATACCCCTATTAACCTTCTCGTCCTTCTTTGTTCCGAGTTATCAACTCATTTTGCTTCCTCAACGAGGAAGCTTCGTAATAATAAAAAAAGTTTTACTAGAAACATGTTCGAAACATTTTATGCAAATAAACTAATCAATCTAATCAATCAATTAATAAATCTTACTCTTTTTCTATCACTCACTCACTACTCACACACTCACTTACCAATGTACTCGCTTGCTTCCTCATTCACGTACCTTTACACTCATACACTCACTTACTAACTCACTCACTTGCTTACTTACTTACGCACTCACACACGCTCATACTCATATACGCACAGACTAACTCACATGCTCACTCACACAATCATTCGCATACTCACTCGCTAGCTCGCACAGTCACGCACTCACTCACTCACTCACTCACTTACTAAATCACCCATCCATCCACTCAAATACTCACTCACTCACTCACTCACTCACTCGCTCGCTCATGTACTAACTCACTTACTCACGCTCTTATGCATACACTTACTCACTCACTCACTAACTTACTTACTCTCACATATTTCTTCACGCATACACTTTCTTACTTGTGTGTGTGTGTGTGTGTGTGTGTGTGTGTGTGTGTGTGTGTGTGTGTGTGTATGTGTGTGTGTGTGGGTTTGTGCGTATGTTTGTGTGTGTATGTGTGTATGTGTGTGTGTGTATGAGTGTGTGTGTGTTTGTGTGTGTGTAAGTGTGTGTATGGGTGAGTGAGTGTGTGCGTGCGTGCGTGCGTGCATGTGTGTGTGTGAATAGAAATGTAAATAATGTGATTGAAATTGTATCAAGATTTTACTAAAAGTTTTGTTTTTCTTGTAAATAATTTTTCCAACAATTATTTCGGACGAAAAACTTCTAACCCAAATTAAGAATTATTAGCGATTTTATCTCCCGTTTCTTCGATTTTTGTAGTAATTATCCGCAGTATTGACCTTTGGTAATCGTTACTAATAACTCATATAGCAAAATACACTTTTCATAACCCTCCAGAATGTGGGATAAAAGTCACTTGTAGTAATTTCGAGACCTGAAAGAATATATTAAAAATTCCTATACAACAGAGAAATTTACGGTATAATTAGTCATATTTTACTTTTTCTTTGATAAGTTTAACAGTAATAACTTTTTTGTAGTTTCTTAGAAAGATAAATATTTATGGGGAATACATATAAGGTTAAGTTGTTAGAGTAGATGTATGAATTTGGACTATTATATAGATTATAAAAAAAATTAAATTAAAAAAACTTTTTTCAAAAAGAGGAACCTGAAAAAGGAATCAATAAATTGTATATATCTAAACTCTACCTGTATCTATATCCATATTACAAGGAACGCACAAGTTATATTATAAGAATGATTGGCCTATTTCTTTGGTTTTATCAAAAAAGGTATTTCCTTTTTTCTGTTATACATGGAAACATCGTTTTTTGTTTATACCGCGATATCTAGGAACTATAAGATGGACAATTTTTGAAAAAAATTAAGGAGATTAGGAATATGGAGACAAATATTCTATAAAATTTTCAAGACTAGATCTTTTCCTTTTCCAGAAAAAAATTATTTTGGTGGATAAATTTGTGCGAAACATGGATTTTCTATATCATACGATAACTTGAGTAAAACGGCACCATTCCTTCTGAAATTTTTCAGAAAGGGAGCTTTTTACTACCTCTGGAGCCCTTTATTTGCCCAGTTTATAACGACCTTTATATTTCAAGTTATTTAAGGTAATGTTCTTTTAAAAATTTTTTTTGATCGTTTATATCTCGAGAATGGCGCGGTCATTTCTTGCCAAACAGGGTTCATTTTTTTCGTTTCTTAATGAATATTCGGAATTGAAAAGCAATTTTAAGATTATAGCGGCTGAACACCGCGCACTAAAACCATTCATCCAGATTCGAATATTTACGACTTAACATTTTTTTGTAGGTTCCTGACAATCAAACGTATGGATTTGTCTCAATGTTTTTTAAAACGGAATATAAAATTTAAAATGCAAAAAAAGGTTTCAAAATGGCGGATTAAAAATTTTATTCTTTACATACGCCATTTGATTCATCGTGAAAAACTATGTTAAGAAACATGTTATTCACCCACAGTCATTTCATTATCAGTAGGCTGAAATTTCATCCGGGCCTCCCCTTAACTCGCTATATATTGGACATAAAACCAAAAAATCATACGAGATTTTATAAAGGTCCTATGATACAAATAGTGAAATGCACTTAACCCTTTAATGCCGACGGATCTTTATTGATGGGGAGGAATATCTTTTCCTGTTAAATTATGGTTAAAACGATCCTAAACTAAGAATCCATCCATTATAGTCGCATAAAGAATACCTAGAATACGATTCCCGAGAGCGGCCGTGTGCGACCGTCCAGGCGTTTACGGGGTAAAAATGAGCTTTTCTCCAAAAATCGAAAAATTAATATTGACATAATTGAAGACATTTTTCTTATTAATGAACAATAAATCATTATTTATTATATAAGATTATTATCATATAGTCTCATTTCAATAATATAGAATTCTCAGTTCGGCTGTATGTGCCTGTATTACATGCTGCTTTGTTTTCTGAACATCGGGATGCTTAGCTATGTTGATATTTGTAACAAGGGTAGGTTCTCGTTATTCGACACTGATGTGAGAAAGAGAATCATCTAGAGATTTTCATCAAAATTTCAGAAATCTTCTGCTTTGTGTGGAATTTGAAAATTTCAAGATCGATAAGATTTACGCTTACATGTTGTCTTACTTTTATTTAAATAATATTTATTACATAATATTTGAACTGAATAAAATTATGTTTTTAAATTATAAATACAATAAATAGTTAATAACATGTATAATAATAAAACTATAGGTTTATCATATATTGCAGCGTATATTTTATAAATAAATATATTTTTAACATAACTTATTCATGCATGTTTTTGCACGTATCTTCTTTACTCTTACACGAACAAAATATACAACATGGGGTCTTAGCTGCATTACATCCGCAGCGTTGTCGAGAACAAGTTTTTCAATTACAACTTGGTATCCGTTCATCAATGGGTGGATATATATTACATACATTTTCCGGTACAATCATATCGTCTGATTTAAAGATCCAAAAATAAATCTATTTTGCTCACACATGGGTTAAAACAATAAAAATGTCAGTAAGTCATTTAAAATGATCTTAAAATGTGCTGTCATATGATGCGATTAATTTTTGTATTTTTTCTTCTATCAAATCTCCTTCTTGTGCACAGTTTAATAGAAATGAGAATAATCTAGCTTGATCTTTACGCACTGTTTGTAACTCAAAAGCACGACTGTTTAAGACGTAAACATTATGTCTGTTTACAGCTCCTCTATTCATAGCGACAATGCGTCGATAAGACTGCTGTGACGGTGCAAGCGTACACTACGTAGTATAGGGACACGCATGATAGTGGGCGATAAAATTTTCACAATAATTTCTTCCTTACTCGTTAAAACTTAAATGAAATTTCGGAAGAAGCAATTCTTCTATTGTTTCAGATGATAAACTTACTTTTGAAGTTACTTTTTAAAATTTTTTGATATCTGTTTAGTTATAACACCGGACACACATGACATCAATTAACTAGGTACGCAAGACAAAATGTAGTTATAATTCCACTATACTTAAAAAATATACAATGAAATCTTCTAAAATCACCAATAAATAAAAAGGAATGGTTAAATTAACAAATATAACCTGCGTTAATAATCAATTTACATATCTTTATATATTTAAAATTAATTTTATAGGACGGGACACACTGACGCCAAAATTAATGGACAGATTTTAAGTGATTTTTAAATACTCATAGCATGAAAATTAAGATATTACACTTAATCTATTTGATAGCTGAAAATAAGTTTAAGCAATCTGATGTCTACTTTTCTATTGAAACATCATCTAGTAATAAAATTTAAAAATAATATCAGATAAAATTTGTTGGGGACAGGACACATATGACATTCCATGGTGTTTTAGATTTTTAATTCGAAATCAAACTTTGTAGTAATGTTCTAGATGTTATATCTAATATATCTAATTTTAAGTTAGACCGATATATCGTTTTAATTTTGTGTAAAATTACGGGGACACGACTTGGTCGACTTTTTAACTTTTAGCCATATATAACTTGTCTCTATATAATAATGCATAATTATACATTATTATATATAACTATAAAATAAATATAATAAACAATAATTCATTATACTGTAGCATAACATTTCTTTTATAATCAATCATAGTGAGTGAATGTGCGTAAGTTTAATGAGATGTTAAGCCCCCCTGTTACCAGACGAATATCTGAATTAACTATTTTCAATTAACTTTTAATTTTGAGAAAATATTTCTTTAGAGCATTGTTATTTTTTATTAATACAACAATGTTCCAGAAAGATATTGGCTCAGAATTGAAAATTAAATGAAAAAAGTGGATCCTAGTAATTGTCGGTAACGGGTGGGTTTAACATCACCTTAAGTGTACATGTGTCTTCATATATATATGTATATGTGTAGGCTTATGCGTGTGAATATGAGTTTTAATATCTATTTTTATCGTATACATACGTGGGCACATAGATACACATAAAGTATGTGCTACTGTTTTGATATGTATCCGAGTATTTCGATGTTTGCTTATGGATGTGTGGGCTACCTGCATGTGTTTTGATATTTCTGTATTTTAATATGAGTATGTGCATGTTTTTCGATGAGTGTAAGAGTGTATGTAGATGAGTATAGATGTATATTTTTATATGTGTGTATTTTCTGATGTTCTTGTGTATATGGATATGTGTATGTATTCAAACGCTTGTTATAGAAAAACTATTATATATATATATATATATATATATATATATATATATATATATATATATATATATATATATATATATATATATATAATCATATATGAATATATATTATGATATGTGATAATGTATTATCATATATTGTTTTATAATGTCATTAACAATTATGAATACTCAAATATAGTTGTGTTGCATTTGAACAATTGGAAAATTGTATATAATAGTACATAATAATTTTGTACGAGCATATACAACAATTCATGACTCTATGTGGTCATACACGATCATGCATTTTTAAGCGCAATTATATAGAGACAAGAATTATACGAAATTATATACAATTATATATAATTATATATGACTCATTTTGATCCGGTGCACGCACTGATGTACTCTCTTGCGATCTTTCTCACGTACTCACTCTCTCACTCACTGTTTCTATTCTAAATTCCAATGGCGTTTAAGAAAATCAATTGGTATTAGTAGGACATACAATTAAAAATCGATGTCTAGATTGTATCGTCAAAAATGCTGAATCATTGCTGTATCACGGTTATTACGTACATCAAAATATTAAGAAAAAATTTTAATCAAATAATAAGAGCTTAATTCACATAAAAATGGTAATTACAGTAATGTGCTTTTTATCCACTAAAATATTAAACGTTTCAACAATCGCACTTACGATTTATCAAAAAGCACAGGCAATATTAGTTTTAACGTTCATAGTGCAGTAATGATTAAATGCGTTCACTTATATTTTATTTTATTTTAAATTTCTGTTACTAATTTAATATAAACATTTTAGTGCTATGTATGATATAACATTTTAAATTAAAATCCAACTGTTGCATGAAAAATTCCATTGTACAAAAGTATTATTATTAATATTAAGCCAAACGTTCATTCTGTACTTACTTAACAAAATTATAGAGTTTTAAGTGTAATTCTTCACTAAAAAATATTATAAAGCTAGTTTCGATTCGAAAATAACATCAAAATGCTCTTTAAACATTCGATCTTTAACGACACGCTATTCGTAAAATGTGTGTACTTTTTCTTCAAGTTTGTCGGTCTCGCCACCATGAACTTCCACTCCAAATCGATCCATAACAACAAGATTCTTTACTCGCTATTCACGCGTTCGAAACTTGGCATATTTTACAACATATTCTTGATATTCATAGTGATTACGTTGAATTACTACTCCGTGACAATCACGTACCTGGCTGATTCTACAGATCAATGGATCGAGTTCGACCGGATGATCGATATCTATCGCGTAATATTAGCAGTCGGAGCGACCCTGCTCGTCCTGATCGTGTTCTGTATTCGTCAAGACAAAGCTGTACAGATAGCGAACAGAATCAAGACACTGAGAGAATTGTCCATCAATTTACACAACAAAGAGGGAAATCATAAGAGAAAGTTCTACCAGATCGCAAAGAAAATATGTTTTACCTACGGCACCTTGTGGCTTCTTCTGATAGCCTGTTGTCCGAGGGTCGAATCGAAATTCTTGATCTACTTCTTCGCCGTAGATCTCTGCGACCTGATAATCACCTTCATGATTGTGCAGTACAGCATTTTGTTGGAATTGCTGCGACGACTTTTCGAAATTGTCAACGCCAATTTCTTTCACATATCTAGAGACGCTGTACGCTGTTGTGATATCAGCTCCATTCGCAACAGCGAATTCGGCGTAGAAGTGAAACTGTGCCAGTTCTCGAAGCTACGCGAACTGCATTTCGCGCTGTGCGAAGTCGCGGAGGATTTGTCGGATTACTATTCGTTGCCGATGCTCGTCTGCACTTGGTACATATTCGTGACACTCATACTCAACGCTTACTTCATCGTGAAGTTGTTGATGCAGGGAATGCAAGGGATCACCACGTTTACGACGCTCTTTTTCAGTTTTGTTAATATGCTTCACTACGCCATGCCGATGGTGACCTTGACAAGGTCTGTTAGTGCTGTGATTAAGGAGGTGATTAGTGGTGATTAGGTGTTCAAGGGTAGCGATGGCAGAAAAAGCGTTTGACAAACTCATTTTAAGAAATTTTAGAATGCTGAAATATATTTGGTTAGAACGATGATTGTGTTTTTTTAAATATATTATGAAATACCAAATGTAATATTTATATCCTGGAAGACATTTCAAACATCAAAAATAAAATTATAGAAAAACGCTTTTTCTACTTTCGAAGTTTTCTGGTGCATTTATATCTATAATATAGATTTTATCATGTTGATGATCTTTTAGAGCAGAAGAACTGGAAAAATTGTAAATAAATGGATGGGTGATTCGCAAAATCAACAAATCGTCATTAAGGTAAAGCCAGGTTTCAAAGGGGTTTTAAAAACCAAAAGTTAAGTTTACTATATATAAAACTAACAATTTATGCTTAATCATTATTTTTTAGCGGTTTATAACATAAGAATTGAATATTTAATTAATTTTGTATGACATACCTTATAAAATATTAATTGATAGTCATATAGTTTTACTAAAAATACAGTGCCTTAGGGAGAATAAAGTACAAATACTCTGGGCAAAAGTTTTGTTAATTGCAAATGAACTATAAACTTAAATTCAACTAACCGTCTACTATTGACAAATATAAACTTAAATATGACAATATATTTTAAGAAAAAAATGATTATTCCAAAACCATATAAAATATTTTGTTGTAGATCTATATTTAGGGATTCTTGAGGTCGCTAATTAGTTATATTTTGGCAATACGCATACCATAAGAATAACAATTTTAGCATTTAACCCTCCTTCGCAGGAAGCTGAGTATACTCGTCCAAAATACATGCTACTCTTCTATATATTTTGGTGACACAAATTAAAAACCTATTATCATATAATTATATTCAAATTCACAATTTAAAGCTGAATAATGAATAATGCAGTTTTTATTTAAGAGGTTGTGTATTTTGCATTGCATATAATTTTAGATTCTTGCTCAATCAAATACAAATAACTGAAAATAAATTACTGCGGAGGTAGGTGTTATAATTGGATAATAAAATAATATATTGGAATAATGAATTTCATATTAGAGTAATTAATCAAGTACACTTATTTCTTAGTACATTTTAATAGAAAAGGCCTTTGCTTACAAAAAAAACGGGAATATGCACATAAACAAACCAAAGAAAGTATGGAATACTTTAATTAATAATTAAAGTTGTTGAAACTCTGGGAAAATGTTTATTTTAATGTTAAAAATGACAAAAAATGGCAGACTTCGTGAATCAGAATGTCGAAAGTTAAAAACCATGATTTTTATCAATTTTTATAATTTCTTCTATATTTGAGCATTTTTCATTTAAAGACTTAAGATTTAAAAATCGTGCCAAATTTTATTTTCACGTAAATTTCATGAAGAATATGCCTGAATTTTATCAAAACTTACGCATGATTCATTATAGGGTACTCGGCCTAATTACTGTGGCATGAAGCCAACACGTCAAAGTATTAATTAATCATAAAATTACACAGTCTTGTTTACTATTATTGTAGACTGATAAATATTATTTGGACAAAAAAGTAATATTTTATCAAGATTTTTTGAAAATGAAAAAAAATATATTGTGTGTCAAGGGCGAGAAGTGACTCGTCTCCAGCTCGCTGTACGCACTCGCCTTCGGCTCGTGCTAGCTCACCTGCGACTCGTACTGCAAACTCACACTCGGTCAAAAAGGCCCTCTCACCCGTGGTGCACACTATATTTTTTGTAACGCATGTATTGATTTTTATAAACCAAGTTTAGGCCAGTTTTATTCTCATTTCTATTGGCTTCTGACTGAGCGGGCGCAAAGTAAAATGATGGAAAAAGGTCACTTTAGGCCCGGTTTTGAGGGTGAAAACCCGCGAAAATCATACATGCGTTACAAAATAGTATATTATATATCAGGGGCGAGAAGTGGTCCGTTTTTGACCGAGTATGAGTTTGCAGTACGAGTCGTAGGCGAGCTAGCACGAGCCAAAGGCGAGTGTGTACAGCAAACTGCCGGATATGAATGAGACCTCGTGTGTTTCCAAACTCACGGTCGAGAACGGCACACTTCTCGTCCTTGGTACACAATATACTATTATTAGTTTATTTATTATTCTGTAGGTAATTATTGAAATAAAAAGGTAATATTTGGGCGTAAACGTTTATATTTGCAGACTATTTAGTATAGTAGTAACAGCAACATGCGGCAGCGTAAATATGGTTAGGATGGCAAAAATACATGTGTGATGGATCACAGTAATATGAACAAGCTGGAATATCTCGCAGTATTACGAGATTTACTGTTAATAAATAAAATATGCTTGATAGATGCTTTTGTTATATTTTTTATTTAAATTTAATCACTTTATGATATGTAGATACACTTCAAATGATGCAGAAAGTTTCAATAATAATAGAATACATAACTCTATAAAACAAACAACAGTCTTAACCTTTCCGCTAAGCAAATTATTATTGTAAAATAATGTAAATACATTATATTTTCTGTGAATTGTAAATATTAGGAAATTAACTTGAATTTAAAATATATGGTGTCACTTCGTAATTATAGTGTTAACTTTTCAATCCATTACAATATAAAAGCACAGTAATCGGGTCAGGCACGGTAATCGGCCCAAGTACCCTACATGAATATTACTACTTGTCAGCTATTCTGGTCAGTGATTAAATGTGTAGTAAATAAAATTAATACTATAACACTAATTTTAACTTGAAATAAACTAAAGTTATATATAAAATGTAAAATAAACTTAATTTTTCTTATACTTAGTTGAATCAATTTTCGAATTATTTACTACATCAAAATATGGAATTTACCGCGGCTGGCCTTTTTTCATTGGATTTAACTTTGCTAATGTCGGTACGTTGAGATATAACAAAACTGTGTACATTTTTATACGAACTTTTTATTCTTATTTAAATCAAACGTTCATTTTAAGATTGCAGGTTCAATCACTACGTACATGGTAATACTATTACAATTTCAGGGTAGTAAGTCTACGAAAGTGTAATTTTTTATTTACTAAAAGCATAAGAAATTTTAAAGTTCTCGAGCACAAGCAAAAAACTTATCGCTAGGTTGCGCTTGTTCGGTAAGAAATTATCTTAAGTAATTACTTAACTGTCAATTTGTTATACATGTTTTTTAATAGCAAAATTATTAAACTTGTATTATTTTTTATTTCTAGTACAGTTTTAGTTCATAATTCATAACAGGAAGAAATACAGAATAAATTGGATTAATATACTATAATATATATACAGTATACACAGATTATGCAAATTAAAAAATATATTTTCTTCAACGTTTCTCTATATCATGATCAGATAATAAAACTTAATTATGAATTACGAGAAGGTAAAATTTACGAAAAGAGAAAACCAATATACGTAATAAACATTTTTTATAATTTAAGCAACCGTTAACAAGTTTTTTTTAATCAATTTAGCCAAAAACTTAAAAAGTAAAGATATTATTACTATATTCGATATGTTCCTTTGAAAGCGCCGCTTTTGTTTTATAGTATTTTAAGAAATTTTTTCTTTACTATTGTTTGTTTCTTGTACGTATATGAATGTATGTTCCAGCGGTATCTCGAGAACGGCTTAACCGATCGATATTAATAGAGACACTAACAAGTAGTTAACAGTCTAACAGTCTAACGCTGTTTCAATTATGAGATATAGCTGTAAATATTAGTATTTCTTGTATACACAATGTTAAAAATATATACTTTATGAACTGTTACTTCGCGAGCATACATATAATATAAACTCAATGGGGGCAGGTATTTCGTCAGAAGGCTAAATTGTCAGATGGACATTGTTTTAGAAAATCAAAACTTTAAATCATAAAACATAATAAACATAAACACAACAGTTCCGAATGATTAATAATGAAGAATACTAAAAGTGCCTAAGGACACTCTTAATAAAGCTACAATTAAAAAAATGGATAAGTTTATATCAATGAAATTACGACGTCGTAAATACATAAGGCTAAATATCAGAACATAAAAAATAAAAATTCTTACACTTGCCTAAATAAACTGATTTTTCGATTATATTTTGTTTTAATAATTGAAGTGTTTTCTAATATTTTCATTTCTGTTCTTTGGTATTTCTTCTAAAATACCAAGAATACTCGGCAGTTTTATTTTCGACTTTTTTTCATTCTTAAATTTTCACTTGAATGCAAAATAAATCTTCAATTTTTATACAATACAACTATGGTTTCGGCTTTTATAATGTTGTATTTTAAAAATATTACATTCTGTTATTATTTTTTCTGAAAAAATATCCACATAAAAATGTAAACTTCTGATAGAATACCGCCCCTAAACTCAATTTGATTTTGTAATTAATTTATTTTTCTTTTACACTTTTAATATTGTTAAATTTGGCTTTCTTGCTACTTTAATTATCGTTTTTGTGAACAAACTTATGCACTCTTAGAAACCAACGCTAAGTAATTGTTATATCATTGATGATGGCTTTTAGTTCACGATTTCTATACTATATTCTCACAAAAGAAATAAATATACATGTTAAAAAGTATCATAAGGTCTTTCATGCATGATATAATTCTTTTTTGTATAGCAAATGACCTAAAAATCAATATAAATGAGTTAACAGATGTAATGATCCAATATTTATTGTCTCTTTTGGCACCTATTATTAGCAGATTTCTTTCTCAGAATTTGTAAAAGGCATAGGCAATTTGCTTTTGAGGATTTGCCCATGTTATTAGCTGTGACCTGCAGGTTTTTAATATGCGTAAGCTTAAGACACTGATTAAATCAAAGCAATTTATAAATTATATAAAGAAAATAAATCGTTAAAAGTGTATAAGAATCGATGCCGTATTTCCAATATTTATAAAGTATCTTGTAATATTTAACAAAATTATACATCGGAAATATGGATATAAGAACGATCAATATTATCACCTTCAAATTAAATTGTTTAGTGTTTTAATTATCAAATATTACGTAAAATATGCAACGATCATATTATGCCTAAATTATTGAATTCTATAATAAACAGTGATAATATACATTATTGAAAAAAATTGTTATATATATATAATAGAAATATAATTCATTAATATATCTACATTTTTTGCCGTCAAAGTATAATACCCCCTTCATAACGTGTCTAAGCTTATCTTTCAGCTTCATCTAATTGTTCTTTGAGCCTGACTGTGCGGTCATTAATGACATATTGTTCTATATCATGCTACTCATTAAAGCACTTTATAGCTAGATAATCACCATGCATAGAAAGACTCTTGATATACATCATAAGTAATGAGAATATCATGAATACATGTCATGCGTGGGTATCTGCTTTTTTGTCACAGTACATCGTGAATTTCAGCTTCAGATGTTTGAGCAAAAATCGCAATGATTTTCATAAACTCCTTTACTTACAATACCATCTTTCTAAGATGTTTATTCTATGCCTTCAAGATCTTCGGAGTTGCAACGATGGATTTCAACGACAAATTGATAGCTGAGAATAACAAACCACGCAGTATCTTGTTTGCATATTCGAGAAACGGTGTACTATACAATGTGTTATTAGTTTTTTTGTCGCTCATCGCGTCTTATTTTAGCATTGAAATATCATATTTCAGCGATAGTATAAAGGGTAGAAACGAATTGGAACAAGTAACGGACACAGTACAAACGGTATTTACTATTTTTACGTCTCTTTTTATACTGATAGTATTCTGCGTTCATGGGGAGAAAACTGTAACAATTGCCAACAGACTTAATGCGATTTACCAAATATCAATGAGCATGAACAACACAGTAGTAGATAATAGTGAAAAAGCATCGATACTGTCCAGCGTGAAGAAAATTGTTCTCGCAAACTTGGCAACTATAATTCCTTGGCTCGTTACGATCCCAAAAAATAGAAATGATTTGTTTATGTACTTCATCGCCATGACACTGTACAATTTCATCATTAATGCCATGGTAATGCAGTACAGCATAATTCTTAAACTTCTACATCACCTATTTCGATCTGTAAACGCTGAATTACTTGAGATCCTCAAAACTTCGATCTTCGTACGCGAATTCTACAGCACTCACTTGAGTAATTATGTGAAAGTTACATTGAACAAACTGTCGCAGCTACGTGAAATTCACATGTCGCTGTGCCATATATCGCGAGACGTGTCAGCCTTTTACTGTCTGCCGATGTTTATCTTCATGATTAATATCTTTTTCACACTGTTAATCTACTGTTACTACTCCGTGAAACCTCTGGTTATCTGGAAAAGCAATTTACCAACCATCTTGGTCATTCACTGTCTGACTGTGGTGCTTTCGATCATGGTTTCGCTGACTATATTGACGAGATCTGCCAGTGCCACGGTTAATGAGGTGAGTAATTGTTTTATGAATTGGTAGCTTAATTAAAAATAAATTATTAATTATGAAGAAAAGAATTCTTGAAAATTTTTAAAAACTAGTAATGTTATCTCAGTAGGTATACAATAGGGCTTCTGGGACCCCCCACCACTCCACCTTTCGACTCACCTGTACAGGTGAGAAGCTTTGTGATTGGTCAAGCTGGATAGGTGGAATAAGCCCCGCCCCCACTCGACTCACATGTACAGGTGAGCAAATGTAGGTCAGGTGGAAATCAGCACCCTTCCTCTTACTCGAATTTTTTAGTAGACTTGTAGGTGACGAAGCTACTCTCCAATGCATGCAAATGGGAGTATAGTAGAATGTGTGCATGTGTACGCATGCACGTACCCGCGTGCTCGATCATCGTCGAAGTTTCGCACAGACGAATGACATCATGCTCTTATACCGACAATCATTCGGGGGGTGTCAGGTTGCATTCAGTGCACTTTAAAGAGGTAGAAAAAATATCTCGTGATACGAATGCTGTCA
Source organism: Gastracanthus pulcherrimus (assembly GCA_949152435.1). Taxonomy (NCBI): domain Eukaryota; kingdom Metazoa; phylum Arthropoda; class Insecta; order Hymenoptera; family Pteromalidae; genus Gastracanthus; species Gastracanthus pulcherrimus. The sequence continues at coordinate 157,174,798 of OX424576.1, forward strand.
TGAATGCAGTCGGATATTCAATGGAATATCAAACTGTAAGACGCACATTTAGACATGAATTGTCTGGAAGCTTCTCATCATTGACGAGGATCGACCATCGATAGATCTGTGGATGAGCCAGGCCGCGATGTACGAATGCTAATGTGTTTCGACAGGCTGACACAAAGCATGTATATCTATATATGCACAACGCTAGAATCTTATATCTGCTGCTATAGCTTTGGCTGGTAAGCAGCGAGTTGTAGATGCTGAAAATTCTTTAATAAAGAGAACAATCATTATTAGCCCATTTCTTTTAAAATTTAGCAATATAAGTATACGACTACATAAGATATTTACATCTCTATTTATGGTACGAGGGTAGTTCAATAAGTCTTTAGAATGACCAACAGATGGCGCGCGAATCGCTCCAAATCATCTGTTTTCAGTCAGTACCACTCCCGACTAGATATATGGTGCAGTCACAGTCCACATCTTCTGAGTTTACGTGTTTTTATAACCAATTGAAAAAAAAAATTGCTTGTTAAGAAAAATGGAAAAAAACGAGTTCAGAGCGGTAATTAAACATTTTCATTTAAAGGGTTTAACTCCATATGAGATAAAAAATGAATTGGACTCAGTTCATGGCACATCTGCCCCTGCCTTAGCAACGGTTTATAACTGGGTAAATGAATTTAAGCGTGGTCGTACATCAATAAGTCACGGTTCGCTTGAAGCAGGCATAAGTTGACCTAAAATGTGTCCGAAATCGGCTAACGCAGAAAGTTTCTGTATCATCTGGGGATAAAACATCTGTATAAATGCAAATCCTAGCTGCTCGGTTTCGCAAGTTATGGCCATTTTTCTATTTTAAGTACAGTTCGCTCGTGAGAGGAAGAGTCAGCCACTTTTGTATGGTCATTTTGTATGGACACAGTCATTTTTCTAAACTCTATTATTGAAAAATTTTTACATACATGAACTAAAAATTGTTCAAATTTGTTTTTTTTTTCTCAAATTTACATGTAATTTTGTCAACGGCTCTCTGAATAATGCTGCTTTTCCAATTTTTTCGCTTGATTCATTATGTGCAGTTTTATGCAGAATTTAAGAAATTTTAATATAATTTGCGTCATAAATGATGAAAAAAATATGCATTGTCTACTTTTTTATTTATATATAATTCATACATATCTATAAATCCACCTTTAGCGAGACCCAGGATCAACGACGAGGACGTAGTGGATGAATGACCCCATGTTTTTTTTTTGTTTTTTTTTTGGTATTTTTTTTCTTTTTTTTTGGTTTTTATCTTTTACTATAAAACTTTTAAATGAAAACAGAATTAAAATAAAAATAAATAATTAAATAATAATACTTTAAAGGTGAAGGGATGAAAATTCAACTACTGCCTTAAATAAATTTGATAAGTAAGCATCATGATGGATACTGCTGACTTTATAACGTTCCCAAAACTTCAAAAACTCATGGTGTATTGATTCACCACTTTGTTCTGACCAATACCCTAATCCATTATTCTTTTCTATAAACTTTAAACTTTCTTTAACGTGTGAAATTAGAACATGAATTTTTAAAGTTTCAGGAAGATTATCAATACTGTTTAAAGCGTTCTTTAACTCGTTGATATGAGCATCAAGAGAAGGCCCTACTTTTCCAGAGGTAAAACAGCAATTTACTACTTTATTCATTGCTTTATAAGCTGTGATATAGGGCATTATTTTATATATACCAACATCTCCGTAAATATCTTTATCATTAAGCATATCCGCATTTTTCAGTAACTTTCTACACGCGTTCCCTTCAAATGCATCTCCATGATAATTTTTAGATATTAAATTTAATTTTTTTGGCCACAATAAAGCTTTTTTTTCGCCTAATAAAGGAACTAATCCTTTCCAAAATAAATGATTAACAAAACCCTGCTGCACATGTAACTCAGGAATCACACACTTCTGAAGTACGTAAGTGTCGTCGCTTTCATCGAAAAGAGGAGAATTTATAGTGCTATGACATTCTTTGCTATATTTTTTATCTTTCCCTGCAAGGCAGTATTTTTCATAATCTGCTCTTAAGTTTCCATATGTTTTTAGTTCAGTATTATTCTCCATTCCAATTTGATGATATGAACTACTAGCATTATCGCTGCTGTTGGAATCGGGTTTACTCCTTAAATCGTGTAGAGAAACAAAACAATATGGACAAGGGTAGGCTGACGTAGCAGTTTGTTGTCCATTCACAATCAATAAAAGTTTAAAATCTGCAACAAACTTGAAAGGAATATTATTTATATTAGTTATGTCAAATAAAGTTTTCATATTAGCATGTGTTTCTTTTATATCAGGAGTTATGCATAAAAGTATCAAACCATCGACACTGGTGAGCTTACCTTTTTTACTTATGCTGCCATCTTCAGTATACAATTTTCTTTTTTTATTTTCATTCAAATCCTCCGGATTGTATTGGAAATTTTCATCATTATAAGTCTCTTCTAGAGAGCTGTCTTCAACAGGAGAGTAGTTTTCGGGAAGGATAGTTAAGCTTATTTTGAAAAAGCCTTGACCACTATCAGCCATGACTTTAACAATTACATTTCCTTGCAAATTTCTTTTTTCAATGACACGATCAAGTAGTTCTTCGGCGTCCGCATAAACGACAGGTCGCAGTGCTTTATTGGTCGACTTTTCACATTCAAATTCATATACTCCTGTTTTGTATACATCTCTTAGCGAATTCGACATTTCCGTCATGTGCTTCGAGTAATCTACAGGAATAGATTTTCGTCCCACATGACATCTTATAAAATTTGTAATTTTTTTCATCTTACTACTAGAAGCTCCTATTTTAACTTTTAAATTATCTAAAGATTCTTCATCAAACGAAACATTTTTATTTGCAACTGGATTTATTTTTATTCTTATTTGTCGACCACCAGTAGAAACATTTACATCAGAATTTTTTAATTTTCCACTCGTATCTGCATGAGAAGCAAATTTCTTCTTTATGATACTAGAAAGAAGTTGCTCTTGACTTTTTTCAGGAAGTTTTTCGACTATTTTCATTACATTACTATTTACATTATTACAAGTATGCGATTTTCCTTGCCAATTTCTTGAAAACACGTACTACATAACTTTATCGATTCTGTAGATGTAAGCTTTTGTTTCAAAGAAAGTGACTCTAATTTTTGAGATTCGTAATATCCAGCAGTAATGTCAATTTCCTTGCTCACATCTTTGAACTTACCTTTTCCTCTCTTATTCTTAACATGCCCTGTAAATCTGGCAGTGAAACAAATGTAGCAATTACAGACACTTTCAGTTAAACGAGTTATTTTTGGTAATATAATTTCGTTATATTTAGGCATATTTTGCAATTGTCTGTAAAAATATCTTTATCAATTTCGAGAAGAGTTACAGAACAAGATTTACATATACTCAAGGGATATTTCTCATCAGTCAAATCATAATCTTTTGATATATACTGTTTTATAAGATGTTCAGTGTTTTTATTTATTAAAAACTTTTGAGGATTTACAGTTCCTAATACAATTTTTTTCCCACATGGGCCGCATACTTTTTTTCTGTTGTCATTATGACAACTTTTGGAAGGCATTTTGAAACCTAAAGATTATTTAATAAAATAATATTATTTTATTATTAAATAAAGATTATTTAATAAAATAATCTTAAATGTAGCAACCAATTTGTGACGTTAAAAATTTTTTAACGCAGTTCTATTACTACAGATATCCTCTTATACATATAGTTTAAAGATACCAATTTCTATAAAGGGTTGTGAAAAAAGGTATGCGACATCTAGCGGAGAAATATGAACTAAATTTATCAAAGAAAATAATTTTTTTAAATTAGTCAGTTAAGCTGTTTTTATATTACACTAAGAAAGCGAACAAAATTGGAACAGCAGCATTATTCAAAGAGCCGTTGACAAAATTACATGTAAATTTGAGAAAAAAAATCACATTTGAACAATTTTTAGTTCATGTATGTAAGAATTTTTCAATAATAGAGTTTAGAAAAATGACTGTGTCCATACAAAATGACCATACAAAAGTGGCTGACTCTTCCTCTCACGAGCGAACTGCACTTAAAATAGAAAAATGGCCATAACTTGCGAAACCGAGCAGCTAGGATTTGCATTTATACAGATTTTTTATCCCCAGATGATACAGAAACTTTCTGCGTTAGCCGATTTCGGACACATTTTAGGTCAACTTGTGCCTGCTTCAAGCGAACCGTGAAGTGACGAACCACGTTCAGGAAGGCCCGTAGAAGCAAATACTCCCGAAATCATCAATAAAATCCACGATATGGTGTTGAAGGATAGAAGATTAAAAGTGCGTGAGTTAGCTGAGGCCACAAGGATATCTATAGGTGCAGTTGTTTCAATTCTACATGAAAAATTAGGCATGAAAAAGCTATCGGCAAGATGGGTGCCGCGTTTGCTCTCAGCTGAGAATAAACGCAATAGAGTGGTCGCCTCTGAGGCTCTTTTGGCGCGCATAAGTCGGAATCCTGAGGAATTTTTTCGTCGATTTGTGACTGTGGATGAAACATGGATACACCACTACACTCCTGAGACAAAGGAACAATCCAAATAGTGGATTTCCACAGGCGAACCAGCTCCAAAGAAGGCAAAGACCGTAAAGTCAGCTGGTAAGGTTATGGCTACAGTTTTTTGGGATGTACGTGGAATTATACTTATTGACTACTTGGAAAAGGGTAAAACAATTACTGGTGAGTATTATGCATCATTATTAGAGCAGCTGAAAGAAGAAATTAAAAAAAAACGACCACATTTGGCGAGAAAAAAAATTCTCTTTCATCACGACAACGCCCGAGTTCACACATGCTTCGTTTCAATGGCTAAAATTGAAGAACTAAAATTCGAATTGGTCGAACACCCACCGTATTCACCAGATTTAGCCCCCAGTGACTTTTTCTTATTTCCAAACTTGAAAAAATGGCTCGGTGGACAGAGATTTACGGACAACGAAGACGTCATTGCCTCTGTAAGTGCTTATTTTGAGGAACTTCCGAAAACGCACTTTTCTGAAGGATTAAAAAAACTTAAAAAGCGATTGACCAAGTGTATAAGGCTCCAAGGAGATTATGTTGAAAAATAAAAAAAAATTTACCCAAAAAAAATTGTTTTTATACTTTATTCTAAAGACTTATTGAACTACCCTCGTATATACTTAATATGAATATTCAATATAATCGAATTAAAGAAAGAAATTCGAAGAATGTTTCAGATAATAGTAAAAATTAAAACAATCTTTAATTTTCAAAATTTCAAAAATGAATACCCCTATGTGATAGATGACCCCCGAGAGTGGACCTTAATTTTTGCACATTTAAACGAGCGCTTATAGTTAACACTATAATATGTAATCAAGTAGTGCGCACTATATATGTGTTGTATGTATACGTGAGTAGCAGCTTCGAAACCATCGAATCTGATATCATGTGAGTATATCTATATAGCTCAATTAAATGAAGATGCTTTTCATTTGATTAAATTATTAAAGTAAATATAAAGCTTTAAATATATATTTTATAGCATATATGGGTAGGTACAAGGGAAGTGAGAAATAATGGATCGTATAAATAAGCTACAAATGTTAAAAAAAATTCCAGTTTATTTAATGATTTAAGTCTTTTTATAAGCATAGGAGTAATAAGTTTACCATCACACCTGCCAATAGTGGACCTTAACTTTTGTTTATGCAAGAATGTATAATCAAGAAGTGCGCATATAATACATACACTTATATACAATACAGCGGAATCTGATATTGTGCGAGTATATCTATATTGGGCCTCAGTCAAATGGAATAAGACGTGTATGTGTATGTATATACACAAGACTCGAACATTTAACGTATGTTTATGAAGCAATAGTCCCAAAGTCAGTGAATCCAAATCGAATGTTTATCTTTATTGACGATTCAAGCTTTTTTATAATTGCTGCGAGGACGTATATTAATGTAGGTGAAAGGTAGTCTAAGACAAATTTCTGTAAGGATATGAAAGTCCCTCTGAACATGTGTATCCTGCAGACAGCTTGTGCATATGCAGGTATGCTAGTATAAATGCATCAAGTGATATATCATGAATTACTGAATATTCATTTTATTCTGGCCTCTACTCCTATACAGAGACAGTATATCTATATATAGCATTCTCGATTGGTATTTCGAATGCTGGATTATTCTTAATTCAGAGTTAATACTACAATACGTACCAATTTTTAAATATCCCCAGCTGATCTCAAGGTCATCAGTCATGGTGTATAGGAAGATCGCGAGCAGAGCTTAATCACACAAATAGAAAAAGTCAAATGTCATCAATTTCACAGTATAACGTCACACATTGACGTGTCAGGTGCATTCAACCTCCACACAATTCTCTATTATGATCTTTAACATCACATATTACAGAAATTTGCTTTGTCGATTGAGATGTTCGAAATGCAGAATATTTTAAGATAAAATGTGCTAGCCTCAAATCAGTGGAGTTTTTAAGTGCACTCTACACCTAAGTTAATGGTATATACAACATTTATTTACGTATACTAATGTATATAATATATATATTTATAGATATACTTGTCACTGAAGAAGATTTTAATTTGAACTTTCTTCATTGCGTAATTATATTATAATATTATAAATATAAAAATGCTACTCTATTTTTAAATCTTGTAAAGTATTTCTGTATTAAAAAAATGCTATACCGCGGTACATTCGCTTACATTAGAACATAAAACTGTGACTGTATAACATACAAACTGCGACTCTATGACATAAAAGGGACTACTCTGTGTCATAAAAGGTGTCGTATTATGACGTAAGTTTTCATAGTATTTAATAAACCTGTTACATTATGACATGAACGTGTTACTCTATTACATAATATTGCCTTATTGTAACATAAACGTGTTACTCTGTGACATACAGTTGCTACATTATAATGTAAAAGTGTGACTTTATAACAGCAAAGTGCTACTCAAAAAGTTAAATCAAAATTGTATAAGATATCTTGATAACATATGTGGAGTTTATAAGCAAGGAAATACACTTATAATTGGTAACTCACCAATTCAGTTTGATACTTCTTTCGTCAAATTGAATGAGTCAAGATATCCATTAGCAAAAGGTTTATTAGAATTGCTCTTTAGAAAAGAGCCTAATAAATATCTTATAAGTTCTCATGATACAGAAAATTATTACAGTATCATTGAAGCTTTAAGTGCTCATAAAAAACGTTACTGTGAAGTCGAATCGATTCGTAGACTGAAGAGCAAGAAATTTTATGATTTAATGGTACCAATGTCCAACAAACATTCTACAAACGGACTTCAAGTCAGAAATGTAAAGAGTCAGTCTACTGATCATCAAAACAAGGTGCTCTTGCCAGAGAAAGATGTTCTTAATAAAGTTGAAAAGACAAAGAAGGCTATTTTGAAAATGCAAGTCGAAACAAAATGATGCTTTATACACTAAGAGAATCTTAGATGAAACTTTTAAACCAATTATTGATCCGGTACAAAAACTTGTAAATAATACAGAGGTAGAACAATATCAGAAGATTGAGAAACTCGTTACTGATGAAAAGGCTTATGCATTCAATAAGCTCGATAAATCTCATAAGTCAAATGAGGCTTATGAGTCTAATGAGCCCAGTGCATCTGAATCTGGTGAGTCTAATACAACCGACAAGATATCTCAATCTTCGTCTAAGAAGTTCAACAAGATATCTGAATCTGATGAGTCCAATAAATTCAACAAGATATCTGAATCTGATGAGTCCAATAAGTTCACCAAGATATCTGAATCTGATAGTCTAGTAAGCTTGTAAAGAGTTACGAATCTGATGAGTTAGAGAATTCTAATGGGTCTGATGAGTCCGAACAGATTATGAATTGAATGAGTCTTTTACAATTCAAGATGATGAAACATTGCCTAGTCATTTCCAATAGTTGATAGTGAAAAAGATGACGATGAATCTGATCCTTATCAAGATATTATTGGTAAATCGAGGGCTTATAGAAAACATTACAGCAACGATGAATCCTTTCACATTGAGAGAAGCAAAAAGTTTAATAAATTTATTGATCCGTTAATGACGGCATTCGCTGTAGAATTAGGACTGCAACGTCGATACAAGAGACCTTTTACCTCTGAAGAAGATTGGATCCCAAGAAATATTAGCAGAGAATATATTGCACGGATTCCTAATGAACTTGATGATGACTCTATCAATCCAAACATATTGGTCGATCGACTTCGAGTACTTGTGACTGAGCAAAGGATGGGGAATTTCAGCAACAGCAGTGTTACTGATAGAAAATCGTTGATTACGGAAGGAACTCGAGGCGAGCGTGGAGCGCACGGATTATAGTAATTATTAAATTGGTTGTAATGTCGCAGGCGTTCCTCCGCGATCTAGCCTTCATTGCACGAATCGGCAGTGCGATTCGTGGCTATTAAGCTTTAGTTAGGGGCTTCTTGTAGTTGCCCTGAGACTATTATCGACTTCATTTGGTGGATCTGTGGCCGTCAAGCTAGAAGGCGAAATCGTGGGAGGCGTTGTGCTTTGATGCATTTGTGTGTAGTTCCTATGATTAGTTATAGTACGGCTGTGCGCTCGGGCCGCCTCGTATCCCTTCGGTAACTATCGACGACGGCGTCAAGTGTCTGCGGCGCCGATATTTAGCGGCGAGCCGATAGCAGGGCAGCGTGGAGAAAAGAGAGCGACATAACTTCACTTCGCTCTAGCCCCTGGCTCCAGCCACTCGCTCGCATATATACATATATATCCGTATTAACCGCTTACATATATAATCTCTTTGAAGTTCATTTTACTCGATTTAGTTCTTTAACATTATTTATACGTATAGTTATAGTATACTACGATTTAATACATTATTGTACTTTTATTATCAATCAAAATTAAAACCGATCATTATTATTGACCAAAGACCTTTTATCCTGAACAAGCAGTGAGATAAGTTTGATTATCAATAAGCTTCTTAAAGATGGAATTGTATATTGAGCACATAATTATTCTTTTGTACTACGATTGCAATAGATAGACATTCTGATGTATTATCTCAACTGATAGCTTAAAATTTTATTAACAAATGGTGTAAAAGTTAAAAGTTTAAATAAAATATATTTTTATTCTAAAATACGCTTCCTTCCACTTATTTGATACCCAAATCAGTGTTTCCACTCCTAACCTTCCATAAGTAAATACGTTTAAATATTCGTGTCAGAAATAAGTAAAACTGTTAACAATAATCCATCTACTGAAAAACTTGTTTATTTCAAAGCTGAAATTTCTAAAATAATTATGTTACTGATAAAGTTTATAATAAAATATTCTGCACTTCCAACATCTCAATCGATAAAGCAAATTTCTGTAATATGTGATGTTAAAGATCATAATAGAGAATTGTGTGGAGGTTGAATGCACCTAACACGTCAATGTGTGATGTTATACTGTGAAATTGATGACATTTGACTTTTTCTATTTGTGTGATTAAGCTCTGCTCGCGATCTTCCTGTACACCATGACTGATGACCTTGAGATCAGCTGGGGATATTTAAAAATTGGTACGTATTGTAGTATTAACTCTGAAATAAGAATAATCCAGCATTCGAAATACCAATCGAGAATGCTATATATAGATATACTGTCTCTGTATAGGAGTAGAGGCCAGAATAAAACGAATATTCAGTAATTCATTCATTTATACTAGCATACCTGCATATGCACAAGCTGTCTGCAGGTTACACATGTTCAGAGGGACTTTCATATCCTTACAGAAATTTGTCTTAGACTACCTTTCACCTACATTAATATACGTCCTCGCAGCAATTATAGAAAAGCTTGAATCGTCTACAAAGATAAACGTTCGATTTGGATTCACTGAATTCGGGACTATTGCTTCATAAACATACGTTAAATGTTCGAGTCTTACGTATACACATACACATACATGTTTTATTCCATTTGACTGAGGCCCAATATAGATATACTCGCGCAATATCAGATTCCGCTGTATTGTACGTAAGTGTATGTATTATATGCGCACTTCTTGATTATACATTCTCACTTAAACCCGAGTTAAGGTCCACTGTTAGAATTCATATATGACATAGAGGGTAGACCCAGCCAGTCAGAGTGCTTCTTATCTGGATCAGGTGTGATGGTAAACTTATTACTCCTACGATTGTAAAAAGACTTAAATCATTAAATATAAATTGGATTTTTTTTTAATTTGTAGCCCATTACTTCTCACTTCCCTTATACTTATCCATGTATGCTGTAAAATATTTATTTAATGCTTTATATTTACTTTAATAATTTAATCAAATGAAAAGCATCTTTATTTAATTGAGTTATATAGATATACTCGCATGATATCTGATTCGATGATTTTGAGGCTGCTACTCACGTATACATACAGCATAGAGCTCGTTTTAAATGAGCAACAGTTAAGGTCCACTCTCGAGGGTCATCAATCATATAGGGGTATTCATTTTCAAAATTTTGAAAATTAAAGATTCTTTTGATTTTCGCTAGTATCTAAAAATTTCTTTGAATTTCTTTTTTTTATTAATTATATTGAATATTCATATTAAGTATATACCCTAAATAGAAATGTAAATATCTTATGTAGTCGTATACTTATATTGCTAAATTTGAAAAGAAATGGGCTAATAATGATTGTTCTCTTTATTAAAGAATTTTCAGCCTCTACAACTCGCTGCTTACCAGCCAAAGCTATAGCAGCAGATATAAGATTCTAGCGTTGTGCATATATAGATATACATGCTTTGTGTCAGCCTGTCGAAACACATTAGCATTCGTACATCGCGGCCTGGCTCATCCACAGATCCATCGATGGTTGGTCCTCGTCGATGATGAGAAGCTTCCAGACAATTCATGTCTAAATGTGCGTCTTACAGTTTGATATTCCATTGAATATCCGACTGCATTCATGACAGCATTCGTATCACGAGATATTTTTTCTACCTCTTTAAAGTGCGCTGAATGCAACCTGACACCCCCTGAATGATTGTCGGCACAAGAGCATGATGTCATTCGTCTGTGCGAAACTTCGACGATGATCGAGCACGCGGGTACGTGCATGCGTACACTTGCACGCATTCTACTATACTCCCATTCGCATGCATAGGAGAGTAGCTTTATCACCTACAAGTCTACCAAAAAATTCGAGTAATGGAAAGGGTGCTGATTTCCACCTGACCTACATTTGCTCACCTATACATGTGAGTCGAGTGGGGGCGGGGCCTACTCCCAGCTGTCTGGCTTGACCAATCACAGAGCTTCTTACCTATACAGGTGAGTCGAAAGGTGGAGTGGTGGGGGCCCTAGAAGCCCTATTGTATACCTACTTATCTCCTATTGCATATTGATAAACTTGCTACAGGCAATTCTAGTTCTTCCATTTTCTTTATCTTGTAGGAGAACCTTTCGAGGTATCGCGCGCTAACTTTGTTGAACCTTATGTATATCAAAGAAGATTCGTAAATAAACGACACATATTTCTTTCATCAGCCAATAAACATTGTGTACACCATGGGTCTTGTATTGCAAAACTAATACGCGGGCAAATAAAAGCGCAATTCTTGGTTTAGGTACGCCCTTTCTTTCTAGTTATTTTATTTTAAGGGGAGGAACCGGTGAAATTTCAGCCTAGTGATATTTAAAGGATCGAAAAGAAAAATAATTTTTTTAGACTGTAATTTGGATGAAAAATTTGATAGCGCATTCAAGAAAAATCCAAAAAAAAATTTCCAATATTTAAAATTTTTTTTGGTTTTTGATTTTTAATTTTTGACCTATAACACGCTCAGTCTAATCCATGCGCTAAGTTGTTTGAAATCATCCCAGGAAGTAGCAAAAAAAATTTTAGCCCAAAAGATGAAAAAGTGTAGAAGGAGTAGGATTGGAATTGTATATTGAGCACAGTATATAGGAAATTTAGTGTGCCGCGAATTCCCCTTGTCGTTCCGCGCGAATTCCCCTTGCCGGCCTGGTCGCGGAGTCGCGCACGGGCTGCGGGCGGCACGGCGCTGCAACCCCCCGGTTTGCCTATGTATATCTACGCTTGATTTCGGACTGAATTGTGCATATAGTCGTTTTTTCATATTGCAATTTTACTTGTACAATAGCTTTTTCAATATAAATGTTGAAATTTGCAGCTCATTCTAAGAGGAATGTCAACTGCGATACTGCGAATTTCATTCTACTTTCTCTGTTTGAGAAGTTTATCTCATAATTGATTTTCCTTTGTAAAACACTAGAAATCCATACTCATAATAAAAAAAAGGATGTATAACTCGTTATATATATGTATATATATATATATATATATATATATATATATATATATATATATATATATATATATATATATATATATATATATATATATATATATATATATATATATATATATATATATATATATATATATATATATATATATATATATATATATATATATATATATATATATATATATATATATATATATATATATATATATATATATATATATATATATATATATATATAACGAGTTATACATCCTTCTTTTTATTATGAGTATGAATTTCTAGTGTTTTACAAAGGAAAATCAATTATGAGATAAACTTCTATATATATATATATATATATATTGTGTAAATTGTTATCCAAAAACTGGCGTTATGCAAATTCATTTACTAAGAAACATTATGTAACAGAAAATTGTTATATTGTATGAGTGCTATTGTACAAGTAAAATTGCGATACGAAAAAAAGACTATATGCATAATTCAGTCCAAAAGCAAGCGTACATATAAATAAGCAAGCCGGGAGACCGCAGCGTCGCGCCGCCCGCAGTCCGTGCGCGACTCCGCGACCGGGCCGGCAAGGCGCGGTACAAGGGGAATTCGCGGTACATTAAATTTCCTACTCCAGCTACACTTTTTCATCTTTCTAGCTGAAAATTTTTTTGCTACTTCCCGGGATGATTTCTAATAACTTAGCGTATGGATTAGACTGAGCGTCCTACAAGTCGGAAATTTAAAATCAAAAACCAACAAAAAAAATTTATATAGTGGAAAAAAAATTTTTGGAATATTTTTTAAATGCGCTGTCACATTTCTCATCCAAATTTGATCTAAAAAAATTTTTTTTTTCGATCCTTTAAATATTACCAGGCTGAAATTTCACCGGTCCATCCCCTTAATGAAGAATTTACATTCTCATTCAATTTACATGAAACTATGTTATTATAAAGTTCAATAAATACCCGAGATAAAATGACTTCATGTAAGATCATATACCTATACCTATGGTAGAACGGGGTCATACCAATCACTTAAGGAAAATTTGTGTTAATTAAAAATTATTAGAACTTTTTGCTTTTTATACGTTTTATAATAAGTTTAAACCTTTATCTTTTAATTTCAATCATGTTAACTGATACAAAAACACAAGACACTCTTTTGTGTCAACACATAAAAAAATGGATTTTTCAACAATGATCGTACAAGGCGGGTCACTTCTGATCAGATAGACAAAACGTAAAATAAATTTAAATATCCCTTTAATTGATATTTCTCATTCTCGTAATGTTAAATTTGAATATGCAAGACACTGTTTTGCGCTAGCAAAGTCAAAACAAAGCTTTTATAAATGAATAATTAAATGAAAGTAATGTAAAAAGTAATTAAGTAATGTAACTTAATGTAATGGTATTAATGCAAACTTTTATATGTTTGGATTTCAAAATTTATTAAAGTAAAGATACATTCTAAAGAATATAATATTAGAGTTTGCCGTACGAATCGTAGACAAGCGAGCACGAGCCGAAAGTGAATGCGAAACGCGAGCCGGAGACGAGTAATACAAATACACGAGGTTAAAAAGACTCACTCGTCCGTGGTGGACACCATATTTTTTGTAACATATGTTTGGATTCCGCGTTTTTCTTATACCTATAGAGCGGTACTAAAGTGATGACATTATTCGACACCGCGCAAATGTGGGACTGTTAGATTAGAAGATTAAAAACATATGTGTGACCTATTTTACACAAATTAAGCTAGTAAAGTGTTTAGGCACCCCTAAATACGTGGTATCATCCAGATGGTACCCCATGTTTAGGGGAGCCTAAACTTTTGGCTAAAGTTTTGTCTTGTTTTCTCAGCGAGCTAAACAGCTCTTAGTTGGAAAAAAAGTCAAAAGCAGACTCAAGAAGTCAAAAGCGGGCGCAATAATATATTGTGTATGTGCAACGTCGATACAAGAGACCTTTTACCTCTGAAGAAGATTGGATCCCAAGAAATATTAGCAGAGAATATATTGCACGGATTCCTAATGAACTTGATGATGACTGTATCAATCCAAACATATTGGTCGATCGACTTCGAGTACTTGTGACTGAGCAAAGGATGGGGAATTTCAGCAACAGCTCAAGAAGTCAAAAGCGGGCGCAATAATATATTGTGTATCAAGGACGTAAAATGGGCTTTCTAACCTCGTCTATTTGCTGTACTCGGTCTAAAAAAACGGCCACTTTAGGCCCGCTTTATAGGTAAGAAAAACGCGTAAATCTTGCATGTGTGACAAAAAAATATTTTCATCTTTCAATTAACTTGAACTAAGACTATTAAAGACAAACTCTTTTATTGTTCAGTCTTATGAGCTAAAATTTTAAAGGCTGATGTAGGATGATATAATAGATTTTATATAAATTTGTTGCTTAAGATATTGATTATTTTCAGAGTTATTGATAAAAATAATTTTTTTTTAAACGAAAATGATCAGCTTTCAAAATGGCACTTGTGCAAACCATTTTAAGAAAAATTTCTGAAAAGAATTGAGTCACTTCCTTGTTTGGTCAACAAAAGAAACTGCTAACATAATTTAAAAAATCCTTTTTTATTTCCTTAAAACAATTTGGCTTTCATTTGACTTATAAAACTGTTTACAAAATCACGTTCTTTAACAATGACTGACGGATAAAATGAGATAAGAAAAAAAATTTAATGTAATCAACAGTTTATGTTCTACATACACTAAGGTATATTATCTGAAAGTTTCAAAACAATTCATGAAAACCTCTATTTAAAATTAGAAAAATATTTGCGAGAAGAATGAGACGTTTGAAGTTTCAATTTTGTATGTTATCTAATGTAAATTGTTGTACTTAAACGCGTATATCTTTGTTAAAATATCGAGTTTTGACATCTGATGGATTTCAAAACATTCTTACAATAATGAAAATTAAGAAAATTAAAACAAAAATTAGATTAAGAAAAAATAAAACACTAGAGCCCTACCTTGTGATCGTTTTGACTCACCTGATCGGTTTGACCCTGTTCTCCCCTATATATGACCAATGGATCATATATCATTATATAAGACACCTCGAAACGAAAGATTCTCTTGTTAGTAGTGAAAACTTTGTTAATAACTTATAAACTTATACAAAAACAAAATGAATTATTAATTTTGACCTTGGTGTATGAAAGAAAAAATATGAACTTCATTTAAACAAATTAATTACAGTTGTTTATTTATTTTCTGTACGGTAATATAACTTTTCTAATTATTATCCAATAATGGATAGAGCAAAGCAACAGGAGAGATTGTAACTGAATGGAACACAGATTGTCAAAATGAACGTATCGAACACCAGGTAAAATGTATAACTTATTTCTATTTAACTTTGAAAGTAATATAATATAATAGTAATACATTAATAATACATTTCGTGCATTTTCTAGTTAAATCAATTTTCAAATTATTTGCTGCACAAAAACGTGCAGTTTTCCGTGTTCAACCTCTTTCCACTGGATGAATCTTTATTAATGTCGGTAAGTAATCCAAATACAAATTCTATTTTACTTTATCAATAATATGTTAATTAAAGTTTAATTTTTTAGATTATAGGTTCTATTACTACGTATTTGATCATCCTGCTACAATTTAAAGAAAGTAGTTCTGCACAAGTATAAAAAATAAATTGATCTAACCCACTATTATCAACTGGAGGAAGCAATTTGTAAACTGACAATAAACTTACAAGGAGAGTCGGAATAAAATCAAACTATAGAAGTTGGCTTCTGGTACCTAAGAATGAAGCTTAGCACCCGATTTTTTTTCCAAGCATGAACATTCGATGAAATTTAATTCTTTTAAAATAAACGATTCTGCATGCATTTTCAGTCATCATCTTCAATTGTTAATAACTTTGCATCAAAATAATATTTGTATATAAAACAAAGCTTAAGTAATAGCTCTTTCCATTTACTTTAATTATCTTTTGGGAAAATTTTTCTATAACACAAACTTACTGAGTAATGGTCAGTAGAAGAGGTACCTTTTTGCCTTAAAATAACGCATATTTGGAGTAAAATCCCTCATATATCGAGAACAAGGGACCATTGGAAAAGATTACGGGTGCTAGGCTTCATTTTTAGGTCCCAGAAGCAATCTCCTAAAGTTGGATAAAAAAATGGTTTTCGCACAAGAAACTCCTTATGCACTTTCCTTATTAGAATGCGATTTTTTAAATATTATAAGATAGAAATAACAAATGAAGCAATGTATTGGAAAAATATTTTTTATAGCACACTACCCTCAAAATGCCAACTTTATTGTCGATTTTGAGGTTGTTGTGCTATAAAATATCGTATGAGACTGTTGTGTGAGGTGTTTTTCTACCTTGCTCGATTTTCTCACTCGCTTCGCTCGTGCGAAAACCCTCGAGCAAGGTAGAAAACCATCTCCCACAACAGTGTCATAATATACTATTATAACACGTGAATAAAAAAGACCATTTTCGACGCCTATAAAGTGCAGCGAAAATAGAGTTTTACGAGAGTCAAATAAAGGGTACCGAAAATACTTATTTTCACTACCTTTTATTGGTAGCGAAAATACTCATTTTCGCTACCTTTTATTTTCGGTACCCTTTATTTATTTTTGCTCCATTTCCTTAATAAAGTGGATGACTCGAAAAACTCTATTCTCAATCCACTTTGTAGACGACAAAGAATGGCCTTCTTTATGCACTTGTTATACTTCATACATGCTGGAAAAATGACATATTCCGTGACGGTTTTGCGTACGTATAATGGTCAATAACGCATTGCGGTCGTTATTCCCATAACACAGTCAACAGTGTTACGTAATGAAAATAACGCACACTTTAGCGAAGATATACGCAATTACGTCACGCTGTCGATTGCGTTATAGGAAATAAGACCCGTAGTGTCTTTTGACCGTTTAGCGTACACAGAACCCCCACGCAATATATGTCATATTCCCAGCACTTACGATAAAAAATATTGTGTGAAACTTGTGCGGTGTAGTGTCTAATAGCGCCACTTGGGCGACATGTCAAACTCGTTCGTTCGTGCGCCAATGCGCCCGCGTACGCTATTGGACAATATACCGCACGTATTACACAATGTACTATCAGATCGCGTATGCTAAATTTTAGAACTAATGACAACATCGATTTCGAATATAAAGCGAAAAAGTAAATAAAAAATCACAAAGCTTCCTCTATGAGGAAGCAAAACTAGTTTAAGGTGACTCTGTACAAAACACTTAAAAATACGTTTTTTCTATTGTATTTTTTATATTTTATAATTATATATAAATATTTTTATATATTATTATAACTCAAAAATTAAATAAAGAGATAAGAGTTTTAATACATTAAGATGGCTTTCCAGTAAAAAAAAATCTTCTAGTTAAATTTGAATAATGTGGTATTTGCTTGGAAGGTATTATTGTAATGTAAATATTTAAGTTATTTATCAATTTTCAATTATTTTTACATTATTCAGAATAATGTGTTTTTTAGCTAAATTCACGTACAATGAAAGTCACTCTGACGCAAACCAAAATTATGGATCTGATTGAAATTTTTTGAGAAATTAAAAAGAAGAGACATAATCTAAGTATAAATTTGTTTAAGAAAACACTAGTTTTTTATGTGATAACTCTTCCTGGTAAAATTTAATAAAATGATAAGCAAAAACTAACTGTACCCTTTTTTTATTGATACTCTAAAGAATATTCCCTGAAAATTTCATCCAAATCTGTATATATCTGGCTGGCGCCAGGATGAATTAAAAGATTAAAAGATATAATCGTGAGGAAATATGGGTTTTGTATAAAAGTAACTTTCTTTAATAAACTTACTAAAATGCATGAACATCCATTTTTTTCAAAATGCAAATAAAAATTATTTCGACGGATCCTAAGAGAAAAGACGTATCTTACCCGTTACGATTAGAAACATCGTATCTTACGCATTACGATTAGAAAAATTGTATCTGACGCCTTACGTTTTTGATCTATGAAGTTATGAAAGCGAAAAATAAAATTGGATATTTTTCGAAGTCTTGGAATGACGGTAAGTGACTTTCACACCGCATCCGATAAGTCATAAAAGTATGCGGATGTACGAGCAGTTATAACCGGTTACTAAAAATGGATAGAACGTACAATTTGATCCTCCAGACAATAAAGTCGTAAAAAGGCGATAGCATCGTTAATAATTCTTAATTTGAGTTGTTTTGCCGTACGATTTTTACGTAGAAAGATAAATATTTGGATAAATAAATATTAGGAGAATCATGTAAATAAGTGCTTAGTTAATTAATTTTTAACAAATTTTGACATAAAAAATGTTTAAATAGTAATTTTCATATTAATTCTTATAACTTTGTACTTTTATCGGTCACATTATATCAGCCATTTTAAATTTTGCAAATCTTTTTGCAATAATTTTATTTAATTGTTTTTTAATTAAAAGCAGTTGGGATATAATGAGCCACCCTATTGGGATATAACAAAACAGTGGAATTTAATATTTTTTGTGATCCATGATGGGCACGGAGTTTACTTACGATAGCTGAATGTACAATGTATCTTTATATTTAATCAATCGTGGTATTAGATCTAAGGCACTTTACAAATACTGATTATTATCAAAGAGAAAGTTTATTCGCTATGTATAACATTTTTTATTATTTTTACAGCTGTACACATTTTTGTGCTGTCAACATTTTTCTGCTTAGAGGAGAAATGCGTATAATAAGTACATTAACTCACTACCATTGCAAGTAAATTACCACGAGAAGCAAAATATTTTATTCCTGTAATAGGAATTCTGGTTAGTGGCCCGTTAACTTCCAATCTCCCTTATATATATTTGTATGTATATTTTCCCAAAATCTCAGAAACGGCTTGACTACTCGAGCTGTAATTTGGTCTCTAGCTTCTACGAGTATCAGCGAGAGTAAATAAACCATTTTTTCAACGTAGGCATGAAATGGGCCTTTTTTCATGCCTGTAAACTGGGTAGAAAATTACGCATTTTGAGCGTGTTGGATCAAAGTGTCGGGAACCTCCATTTCGATTTTTTGAACCTCTCTTTGAGAAAGCACTCTGCAAAATGAAGATAGTAGCGATTTTTATTTTTAAAGTTCTTATTCTTATCTTTCAAAATAAAGAAAAACGCGACCAACTGCTTTGGCATTAAGCTTTTTCAAAGAGAATTTTATTAAAATTCTTATATAAATAAGGAAGAGCTGCACAGTAACGCCCATAATGGTTATTTTTTAAAGATTGAATTATTGTTTTTTCTTTTCATTGCAAAAACATGCACAAGACGCAAAAACGTATCATTTTCTAAATCACTCTTTAAAAAATGTTACTACTATTTAACATATACTAGTTTACACATTCCATCATTAAAATAGTATAAAAATTATATTTTTTCTATGCTTTATTGTAGATAGATACAGACTCAATATTGTAAAAATAAATGATGTAATTATTAAATAATATTTAAAAAATCAGAAAATAATATTTTTAATATAACATTATCTTTCCAGTTTTTAGATTTTTTCGTGCAATATAATACGTAAAGTTGACTAGAAGTGTAGAATAGTAAATCTCATATATAATATCTACAATAAAAAGCACAATGATAAAGCTTAGAGATGTCGTGATATACAGGGTGAAAAAGTATTGTTTAAATTGAATAATCTCTAATATCTCAGAATTATGAACCAAATCGGCTAAAAAATATTCTGCCAATAACCTAACAAATATTCTCTAGCATTTTCATGGCATTAGATCAAGTATTACTTAAGTTATCGTTGTCCAAAAAATGCATTTTATTTCTTTTCCCAGAAAACAAACTATTGTATTACCTGAAAATTTACAGCAATATATCTGTATATAAAAAAAGTATTCAAAAAAAATTTCACTGACTTTTATCGTATGGTTTTTGAGTAATAATTGTTGAAAAAATAATGTTGTCACACAGTATAACAACTGAATAACGACTCATATAAAATCGTTTCCGGTCCTAAAATCAAGGATTTTATGAGTACTTTATTGTTTAAAACAATCGTTTCCCAAAAATCATTCCTGCATTAAAAAAAATTTTAAAAACCGAAATTAGAAAATTCTTAAATTTTGAAAAATTACCACAAAGAAAAATCTATTTGACCATTTTTGCTGAAACTTTCAAGCGCACAACGGGTATTGATAGTGAACATCTGTGTAAAGTTTGGGAAAGTTATACGGCAGATTGAACGCATGCATGCACGCACGCACGCACTCACGCATGCTCGCACGCATGCACACACACACATACATACCTTTTTTAAGACTAGTGTATTCGAACTCCCCAAGGCATAAAACATGTTTATACGTTAAAAAAACACAAAAAAATGTTTACAATCACAAAACTTTTTCTTTGAGAAAGCAAAAAACAATGCAAAACTTATATAAAGAAATATTTTCTCAAAAATTAAAATTTGATGAAAAAAGTGGTTCTCTGGATTTGCTGATACCGGGGGGTTTGAATCACCTTAAAATACATCGATTAAATATTATTCATAAAAGCTTGCTAATGAAAAATAAATGGTTCTTAGCCTTTTAAATTTTTAAATATATTGACGCATAGTAGTCGCTAATAACTTAGTCTTGACAGTTATTATCGACTAACGTAAAAAGTACAGTAGTACATTAAGTTTGTATTTACAAGTCTAGTTGCATTACATAGTATTTACATTGCAGGTAGTGCTTAACTTTTCAGCATTGAGCGGATTATTGTAAAATGCAAATAAGAAACTTAATCATCAATAGTACTATAAAAGTAAAATGTATTTATTACCTTTTCAAAGCACTTGGACTTGCAACGATTAAATTTCATCTTAAAGCAGATAAAAAAAAAGTCATTATTTACTCTTTCTCGTGCTAGTGTAATCTATAATATGACACTGATTTGTGCAGTAATAATAGTGAATTTTTCGCGACTCACCACGTTGGAAAGTCTCACACTTGGATCGACATGATCTTTACTGACGACAATGACGTAGTGCTGGATGCAAACAACATGATGGCGACTTTTCCAAGTAAACACAACATTGATGTCACAATTGATATCGAAACAACAAAGCCCCCTGCTTTTAACAGTTTTTCATATAGGAATCTTAAATCGATTCGACAGGAGGAGCTTATATCCCTTCTAAATGCTTGTGATTGGTCGCCTATCAGTTGCCCAGGCAAGGGTGTCGATAGTAGGCCAGAACATCTCAGCCGTAAAATCATGGCAACCATCGACGAACTTGTCCCCTTTAAAAGAGTTTAGGCTTAGAAAGAAAAACCACCCTCCATGGGTGGACGCTGAACTGATGCATCTATATAATCAACGTGACGCCGTTTGGTGGCGGTATAAGCGGACTGGAGAAAATTGGTTATGGCAAGAATTTGAGACTCTCGCTGCTCAAGCGGAACAGCTCACAGTGGAAGCGCGAGAGGCTTTTATTCAGACTGGAATTACTGATGCTCTACATAATAATAAAAATATCTGGAACGAACTACGTTGGCTTGGGTTACTGTCAAAAGCTAAAGAAGAACTGCATGGTTTCAAGCCAGACGAGTTAAACAATTATTTTGCAGGGGTATCTATCTCCCCGACTGAGCATGATGCGGATTTCGACAACATTTTATCAAAGGCCAGTGATGATGGCTTCACTTTTCGTAAAGTCACTTTTTCGGACGTAGTCCTGGCTGTTGCTCATTTCTCATCACAGGCAAAGGGGATAATGGAATACCCCAACACATCATTGCAAAGTCCCTTCCAGTAATAGGCCAACATTTGGCTGATATTTTTAACACCTCCCTACCTCGTGGAGTCTTTCCTGAGGCTTGGAAGAGAGCTAATCTGGTGTCACTTAAGAAGACGATGATTCCATCTGCCCTCTCAGACTTTCGTCCAATTGCCCTCCTTAGCTTTCTCCCTAAGCTTCTCGAGAAGATAGTCCACGAACAGATGTCAGAGTTCATTTCTTCAAAAAAATCCTTGATCCACGTCAAACTGGTTTTCGGCAACATCATAGTACGCAAACAGCACTACTGAGTCTGTCAGAGGATATCTGAGCTGGTATTAACAATTCGAAATAGCTCCTTACCATACTCCTGATGTTTGATTTCAGCAAAACGTTCGACACAATTTCGCCGTCTAAATTACTACGTAAGCTAATCAGAATGGGGTTTTCTAGGTCCGTAGTCCTGTGGATCAAGTCATATATTACAGGTCGTAACCAGCGAGTGGTTACTAAATCAAATGGGGAATCTGATTGGCTCACAACCAATCTTGGCGTTCCACAGGATTCGGTTCTGGGACCTCTTCTGTTCAGCCTTTATATCAATGATCTCCGTGATATACTGGCGGCGTTTAAAAATCCACAGGGCGAATTATCGGAAAGTGTTGAACAATTGCTTTATGCTGATGATTCACAAACCTTTACGCGGGTCACCAGGGAGAGTCTTGGTGTGGGCATAGATCGTTTGTCAGCTGTGGCGCGAGCAGTATCGGCATGGGCTTCTGAGAACGCTCTTCGCCTAAATGTCGGGAAGACAAAAGCCATAATTTTCGGATCAAATTACAATATCAATAAGTTGCAAGAACTGCACCTTCCAGGGATTGAGGTGCAGGATAACGTTTTCATTCCCTTTGCTGATACTGTCACCAACCTTGGTATTGTTATGGATTCGAAATTAACGTGGAAACCGCAAGTGGATGCAATTAACCGAAAGGTTAATAGAGCCCTGTATGGGCTTAGATCTTTTAGATCTTGCACCACTGAGGCGTTACGTAAACAGCTTGCAGGCGCTCTCGACGTTTCCCACTTGGATTATTGCTCTCTTGTGTACCTTGACGTATCAGGTGAGCTACAATTCCGACTTCAAAGGTTACAAAATTCTTGTGTGAGATATATTTGTGGTGTGAGAAGGGTCGAGCATGTTAGTCCCTACAGGAGAAAACTGGGCTGGTTAACTGTAGAAGCAAGAAGGACGTCTTCTTCGGCGGTGTTGCTATATAAAGCAATCATCATGGGACAGCCACCGTACCTTGCGGCCCTTTTTGGAAAAAACAAATCCAGGACCTCAAGTAGGAATCCTAGGGAACTCGTAATGCCAGGGACGCGCACTGATGCCGGCCTGAACTCATTCAGAGCCCAAGGTTCTCGCCTCTGGAATTCACTCCCCCCAAACATTAGACATCTTTCGTCCTTAATCAAGTTTAAAGCGGCAATTCGCAGGCACATCTGTTTAACCGTTGATGAATAAAATGCCACCTGCGATTAAAATCTGACTGTAAACCCTTTCAGAAGCACATTTTTTTTTAAATTTTCAAAAATTTTATCAAAAAAACTAGCGTGCGAAAAGATTTGAAAAAAATATATATTATAGAGCTGGACACGGACTATAAATAAAAAAAATTTCAGAGCTCTAGAGTTTTTCGTTCAAGAATAAACGATTTTTTACGAAGAAAAACGAGTTTTTTGTGATTCAATTGTTTATAACTATTTATAAATAAATAAATTTGCATACTTTTCTATACAAAACTTATAACTTATCATCTCAAGAGTCCAAAAAGTACTCACACGCATAGGAGCACTGAAAAATACATCCGAAATACAGAAAAAACTGAAAGCAAAAAGGTGGTACGTATACGTACCACTGCCCCTGAAAGGGTTAAATCACCTAGTATTTTAGCATAGCTATAAGTGCTAAATGTGACGCGATAGAGGAGAACATGATATAAAACTGTGAAATATTATTTTAATCTATGACAAACTCTTGTAAAGAAGCTGTGATATGTATATATGTATTGTTAACGCAAATATTGTTATGACATGATTATGTATATTTTTGACATGTGCAAATAAAACTCTATCTATCTATCTATCTATCTTCAATATTACAATGTGATATATCGTAATGTAATATTATAGAAAGATTACTGCAATACTGCAATCTTGAAAATCATACTGGAATATCACAGAACAATAACTGGAATATATCAACTTATCCGCAATATCACAGCAACGTTGAAATATTAATTATCATTAAAGCAACGTGCATACTTTTTGTCCAGCAGTTTGCGATAAAGTATTGATGACAACAGTATCTACAACGAAAAACGCAGTAGTTTGCTGTAATAGACCATCCTGCCGATGCATTCGCAAACTATATTTTATGACTCATCAAATGTACCCGGAAAAAGATCTTGGAATTCAAAATTTCGCGAGTATAAACAGTTCTTTCTCACTTCAGATTTCAGTAAAAAGCAGTAGAGGTTAGTTCCGTAACACTACTAAATTACTACTATGTAGTAGAGTATAGTATGTGGTTGCGGCATGATTAAGCTAGAGCGCATTGTGCTATTCCCATTCCGTTTTCCCTTTTCCTTATGTTACCCTTATTTTTTTGCCTATCATTTTCCCTATACCTATTTAAAGATTCTCTTCTACTTTCCCCGCTCGACCGCTGCAGATCGACGGAGGACACCTTATAAGGATCAGGCTTCCGATACAACCTATCCGGCTCCCGCGAGGCAAGGTATGCTCTAAGTCACGGCTGATGTATCCACAGGTCAACCACCCGATCAGTTTTTAAAGCTGTCGGTATTGGCCACCCTGCTTCAACTCAGATGTATACACAGGTGAGCCGCCCGATCAGTTTTTTTAGACTGTCAGTATTTGTCACCCTGCTTCAACTCAGGTCGGATCGAAGGCCCTATTTTCCACTTTGGAAGCTCGGTACTAGCTGTATCGGTATGCACTGCCTTTAAGAGTACCTCCTGTCGCTCCATCACCGATTCCAGAGTGCAAAGTTAAAAGAGAATCTGTAACTGGGTGGACCTACAGTTTTAGATGGGCTCCGAATCTTCAGAGCCGCAGTAAAAAGTAAGCACGTGCGATCTGAGAAAATCCAATGCAGAGGTGCTGGCGAGACGGCGGAGGCCGGGAATCGAACCCAGGTCTCCGACTTGAGACTAAACTACTATCTAGATACTATTTATTAGATGTTTTACTACAAGTAAAAATTGTTTTTCGTTACCTAATAGTACAGTAAATAAAGCGTATTTGCAAAAAAGTTCGTATGTTAAGTCTAGGAAAATGTCTGTTCCGTAACAGGTCAGTCCCGTAATACTCTATGAAAAATAATATGTAAGTAAAAGGCATTTGCAATCACTTTCATAACAAACTAATAACACCACGTGAATCTACGGCTAAAAATACATAAACAGTCATACGAAGTTAACTCTTGTAAATTCATGGGAACTAATGCAGGCTGGGGATAAAAATCGACAATTTTCACTCATCCGTAGTTTTTATGTTTGTTTTGGGTAAGTTACGGCAGAATCACCCATATATTTATGTACTAATACTACATTCTAATCGCTATAGTTAAGCATACTTACAATTAGAACCTCTTTCCAATACATTTATTTTGAAACTTAATGACTAAATTAATTATAGTATATTCTTAGTACAAACAATTACAAGCTTATGCTTATAACTTAAATGATCGATTTCAAAATATCGTAAATTAGGAAAATTGTTATAAAACAAAATTGAATCAATTAATCTCTAAACTCTTATTAAGTCTTTGAAACACCACCCATTTTTCAAACCGCTTTTTCTTAGCGAAAAATTTATTTCATATGTGCACTTTTATGTATTCTCCAGAAATGTTATTTAGCTTCAAATATAGGTTCTAAGTTTTTTAAATGTATTGAAACACAGTAGTCGATAATAGCTGAGACGTGTCAATTATTATCGACTAATATGAAGTTGCAATAACTTTGTATTTACAAGACTAGTTAGTAAACTCGATTTTCACCTACAGGTTCTACGCAGTTTTGAGCGGATTAATGTGCTACGTAAAATACAGATAAAAAACTTAATCATCAACAAGAATGTACAAGTTAAATGTATTTATTACTTTTTCAAGGCATTTGGACTTGCGACGATGCAATTACACTTTAATACAGATAAAAATAACAAAAAACCAAAGTCATTATTCACACTTTCTCGTGCCAGTGTAATCTATAATGCGACATTAATTTGTGCAATTATAATATTAAATTACTTCGGTATTCGAACTGCATACGGATTCCATGAATTTGTTAATAGATCTAAATTGGAAAGGGTGATCGACACTATTGAAATATCAATTGCTTGTTTTACTGCTATCATCATTTTGATAAAATTTTGTGTTCAGCAAAACAAACTTGTTAGAATGGGTAACAAAATTTTTATTCTCGAAGAACACCTGCTATTAATAAGCAAAGAAGTATACGATAAAAATAAAGTTATGTGGAGTGGAATGATTAAATTTGTTCTTGTTAATTTCGTAATATGGCTCATTCTTATTTCCACACTTGAATTACAAAACAATTACCGAATCGCACTGTACTTTATGGCCTTATTCATGTGTCAAATGATAATCAAAATCATAGTAATGCAGTACAGCATTGTTTTAAAATTACTAGAACAATTTTTCAAAGCTATAAACGCCAACTTCTTTCACATCCTGGTCAATACTTTTCGCACCAACATAATTCACGTTTCTCATAACAACCATGTTGTACATGTTACGCAAATGAAAACCAACCAAATTGCGTATTTACACGACTTACATTTATCCCTGTGCGAATTATCGGAAGATTTGTCGGATTTCTACGCTGAACCTATGCTTCTCTGCACTTCATACATGTATTTTTCGCTAATTGTCTATGCTTATTACGTTTTAAAGCCCATTGTAACTGTAAATGTTAATATGTCGGCTAAACAGTACAGCCTTTGTCTCTTGCAAATAATTCAAATTGTGATTTCACTGATAATCTTGTCGAAATCAGTTAGTAATGTGATTGCAGAGGTAACAAATAAATTCTTAATGATTATTTACATGATATTTATACTGTCAACTATTAACATTAATACTATAGGTTATTGATATTAACAGAGTAAAAGAACAACAAAAATTGTAAGTAAATGGTTAACAAATTTACAATATCCAGAAATTGTAAGTCAGGTAAATTCATGTTTTTATTTTCTATAAATCAATAAAACTATTCGATTCTATTTTTTATTAATAATTTATTATTTTTAGTTAACTAAATTTTCAATTTATTTGTTACATCAGGATATACAGTTTACTGTATGTGGCCTTTTTTCACTGGATACTTCATTATTGATGTCGGTATGTACATGAAAATACATATTCATAATAACAATATGCGATTGTATTAGATTAACTTTATATATTTATCTTTAGATTATAGGTTCGATGACAACATATTTAGTCATTCTTTTACAATCTCAGGAAGAGAATCGTTAGAAAATTGAAGATGATGAAGAAAATAATGATCATTTATTTTACAATCAGTTATTTGATATTACCGCTTTTCCTTCTTAAACTTCATTGCGAATTTAATCGTCACCAAATTAATATAGTGAAGCTCAGAGATGAGAGTACTTTACCATACATATTATGCACATACATTCGTAAATCGTTCTGTAGTATAAATAATAATTTAGCAATAATATTATAATTTCAAGAAGACAAATAATAATGACATGTTTATTATTATTACTGCAGCGTCCATTCGTACTTGTGTCTCAGCCGGATTGAAGCTAATCCTAAAACACTAAGGTAGGGGGAAATGTGTCAACACGGGTCGACAGTTTTTCAACGTACGAGTACTATATAGTTTCTAATTTATTTAGAAAATTAAAGGTTGTAACTTGCATTATGATGGAATATCCTAAAAACAAAATGCACCTAGGAAAGGAAAACTATTTTTGTAATAAGACAAATGAGAATATGCATGAAGCTATAATGAGCTCACATAAATTTTCGATGAGGGCCCCACGCTTTATTATGTAATTTCTAATACAACATAAAAGGAAAGTTAACCACTTTAATATAACTTAATTATTTGATACTTTTTAGTGAATTGCAACATAAAAGCGTTTTCTAAACATTCTTTTCTTAGTTTATTTTGTTTAATATCTTTTATTCTTAGTAATATATTAAAACATATATAATTAACAAGGAGAGTGCACACCCTCCGGGAATCGAATTTTGGTCAGACTTTGGGGGGTGGTTTCTGATGGTAACCAAAAATAAAGCCTAGAGCTCGTAATTCAATCTCATGGACCCTTGCTGTCGAGATATGAGGTAATTCACTCGAAATATGCGTTATTTTAATGAAATAAGGTACCTCTTTGTCTGACCATATCTCTGCAAGTTTTTATTATGAATAAAAACTCAAATAATAATAAAAATTAGTAATAATTGAAGACGGTGACTGAAAATGCATGGAAAATGAACGAATTTAAAAAAGTTACATTTCTTCGAATATTCATGCAATTTCGGCCACCATCTTCAATTATAAATAACATTTGATCAGATTAATGTTTTTATACGTAAAGAAGCTTAAATAAAAGCTCCTTCTGTCTACATTTTTAATATTTCTCGATTTTTTTATAATAAAAACTTCTAGATTTATCGTCATAAAAATAGGTACCCCTTTTCATTAAAATAACGCATATTTCGAGTAAATTACCTCATATCTCGACAACAAGGGCCCATTAGAATTGATTACGAGTACCCACACCCATACACTTGTAATACAGATTGATTTGAAAAAGTATAAGAATTAAACTTCCTAAAATATGAATTGGCCATACTGGTCCAAAGTATTCTAAGATTATTTGAGCTGGCTCAAATGCATAAAAACGCATTTGAAAGACGAATAAATTTGAGAAAATATAAAAAAATAAACAAAATAAAAAATTTTGTCATACTCCTCCAAAGTGGCCTAAACGGACCGAATATTATTTGAACGGGACCAAATAAAATATTAAAACGCATTGTCGTCCGACCTTATGCATTTGTCATAAAAATTTCAAATTTGTATCTCATCGGCGAGTGTCTAAATTAACCATTGCAAAGTTTTGAATATGTAGACAAAAAGTTTAAAAAGAAATATTCAATTAGGGCATCAGCTTATGAAGAAAGGGTTTTAATGATTTTTTCTAATTAAAGATTATAAGCGCGAAATTTATTAAATATTTCTTGCAGGAAAATGTAGAAGCAAAATTCCTACTGAGATTTTTGCAAATTTTGGTTAGACGGATTTAATGATAAAAACAAAAATGAGAGGAATATAGATAACTTATATACTATATGTATATTAAAATAACATTAATGCCCATGTCTCTGTAATTAGTGGAACGATATAGGTTTAAATTTTGGGAACGATGTGGGTTCTTTTTCTTTATTTGTTGTAATTGATTACCAGTAGTTCTTTTATGTAAAATTTTATTTGTTACTTGTTTATAAGTGGCTTGAAGAAATTTGAGAGTACAACAATGAATTATTTACGAAATATTACAAAAACTTATATAATCCCACAGCCCATAATATTGCCACATCACCTCCTAATAGGTCGTTCGATAATGTTGTCCCCATTTACGCTACTCCTTGAAAAATTCATTTTCTCTAATTACGAAAATGTATGCTCTGCATAAGTGTTTTCTGTTATCATTCAATCTTCTCGACCTGTAGTACATTTATCAGACCATTTTAATTTATATTTTAATATCCAATGTTTTAAGGTAGTTAGGTCATTTTTAATTGACCATTAGAACAAAAATGATATAAAAAGCTTGGGAAGGTTCTATAATTTAAATCATATACTTGGCATATTAAAGAAGAATACTTAATGAAATGGAAACAAATTATTTCAACAAAATCGTGACGTCAGAAGCGTAAATATTGCCAATTTAAACAAAATTTACTTATACAATAGAATTTTCTTTATTTTTCAATCAATTTTAATATTTCGGTGCTTATTTTATTCTTTCAATATTTGTCTGTAAATACACCGTTTAAAAATTATATATTTTTTTTATCCTTAAGGAGAAAAGAGTATTTGTTTATATATTAAAACGTTTCTTATGTAAAAACTTATAAACAATTAGTCTTTTCTCCTGAAAGTTAAATTAATATATAATTTTTTTAACGATGAATTTATAGACAAACGTTTAAAGAAGAAAGTAAGCATAGAAATATTAAAAGTGATTGAAAAATATAGAAAATTCTATTCTATAGGTAGAATTTTTTTAAATTGACAATATTTATGCTTCTGACGACACGATTTTGTTGAAATAATTTTTTTTCATTTATTAAGTATCCTTCTTTAATATGCTATATTATTTAAATTATAGAATCTTTACAAGCTTTTAATATTTTTTTTTCTAATGGTCAATTAAAAAGACCCAACTACCTTAAGTAAAATTAGTTTGTGTCCTTTGTTTATTTTACATTACATCGATGTAACAAAGGTATGCATAACTTATTGTTAATAATTATTAATATCCATTTTTTGCTTTGTAAAGTTGAATGTTAAATATAGTTTGAAATTCGAATAAGCTCGACTATTATTGCTAGTCGTGTAGTCATTATCGACTGCTGAGATGTAACTGCACAATTAATGCATTCGATTTTTCTAGATCAGTGTTTATACGTAATGTAATGTATCTGGTACCAGCTGGCGCCACACTACAGACAGTGTGACGTAATGACACGTCACGATACTTGCGAATCGCGCATTCGCTAATTTCATACATCGAAACGCGCAAATATTCAAATTGGAAAATAACTCTAAAATACATAGCGTTCATAATTTAGTAGATAGACCTCTAGAAATTCGTCACTCAAATAATTCACTCGATAACGCAAAGGCACGGACAGGAAATACAAAAATAACAGAACGAAATTCTAAGTGGCTCACACAAGTAAACAAGACCATAAATAATAAGCAAGAAAAAAACTAACAGCGCATTTCTCGCTCGATGCACACAAAAGGCCTCTCATAAATTTCCAAAGAAAAGCTCGGAAATCTGAGTGCATTTCATCGGTCGAAACAGCTACACGACAAGCACATGAGCAGAAACACGTGTGTTCATAAAAAAAAGGGTCGGGGGAAGCCGAGGAACGGAGAGCGAAAGGAGAGAGAAAGCAAGTACCTACAGGCAGTCCCAAATCAAGAGCGAAGAGAGGGAGAAGCCCGATTGCTACCCTTTGACCTTCTCTGATTGGCCACGACTAGAGAGCTAGGGTGGAGACAAGGAGAGCGGCACCAGAACGCGGAGTTTGGAAGCAGCATAGAGGAGAGGAGAGCGGCAGTCCTGCCCGAGACGCGAAATCATTTAACTGTATCTTAATATATATACATTTGACAATATACAGAAGGACTTAGACGGTTAAGCTAAGTCCTTGTTTAAATTAAACTCAATTATTTTATTTAGATTCCTTTATGTCCTAGTAAAAGCATTCCCTAAATTTCCCATCAATAACAAAAATATAATATAACAATTATAATCATTTTGAACTCTTTTAAATACTGTTGAAATTACGCGCCCGTAAATCCACGCTACCACTTCGGATCCAACGACCTGGATCATCACAACAGAAGTGTGAGCACTGTGATATCCCGAGTCGTCGTTTCTCGAGTGGCGGCGTGGTTTGTCGAGCGCGCAATTTAAATGAATTGAAATAAATGTTTGATTTATTGAAATATATTGAATATGAATGTGTGAACTTAAAGGAATGATCTTAACAGGAGATTTAGGATTTTAAATGACAAACAGTTAATTATTGATTAAACAAGGACCTAGAGTAACTGTCTAAGTCCTATATATATTCAAAATCTTAGAGTTAGCTACAACTTGTTGGTTTCGCGTTTCGGGTCTGACTGTCGATCTCCTCTCCCCTCTGCTGTTTCTCCGCCTCGTGATTTTGTGGCGATCTCCGTGTCTCCACCCTCGCTCTCTGGTGGTAGCCAATCAGCGAAGGTCAAAGGGTAGATCGGAATTTTCCCTCTCCTTACTCTCGTCTTTAACTTGCCGTGTACGTGAGCTCTGTTAACGAGTGTGTGTGTGTGCTCTCTCTCTTCTTTCTCCGTCCGTTGCTTTCCCACGATCTTTCTTTTGTCACATGTGTTGTTGCGAGCTTATCGTGGCTCTCGTCTTGACGAGAAAGCAATAAACTCTCCGTGCTTTCCTATGAATTCTTCAATAGAGGCCTTTTATGCATTTAATTGAGCGATATCCTATATTTTGATATTTATAGCCTTGTTTACTCTAGCGAGACACTTAAACTTTTGGTTGTTATTTCCGAGTTTTCTGTCCGAGCCTATCGAGTGATTTACAGTTAAAGGAACGGATCGACTTAAAAAATTTACATTTCAAGATCCATGCTTGTATATTCAAATATTTGCGCGTTGTTATATGTAATATTGGCGCATGTGCGAATTACGAGTAACGTGACATGTCATTACGTCACGCGTTTGAACAATCAAAATTAGACATGTGATTATGTTTTTCAGACAAATTATGTGTTTTTTACGGTTTTTTAAATATAGTAAATTGAAAATTTTCAAACCAATTGATAATAGGATAATAATTTGTCAAAAATCTCAGATTCTGCAAAGAAAAATGGAAAATCCGCCCGTTTTCCCTATTTTCAACAAATTATTACCCTATTTCAATTGGTCATAACTTAGCACGGGAACATCCAGTTTCGAAGAACAAAAACTCAAATTATAGGTCTTTTCTTCTACTTTTATATACTTTAAAGTAAAACCATTTTTTTGCTATATTTAAAGAACCGTAAAAAACACTTAATTTGCATGAAAAACATAGTCACATGCCTAATTTTCAGTGTTCAAATGCGTTTTATGCAGAATTTCACCCTTAAAACAAGATAGAAAAGGTTTGGAAACCTGTGCATATAATTTTTTTTGCGATTTCTGGACCCCAAAAGTGAATTCTTTTAGATTTCGTCATATACTAAAGCCAGACATAGATTATACAAACACTAGAAAACGTACCAATGAGTTTGAGATCTGAGAAATACTCAGCTCTCAAGATCTGAGTGAGGACTATAAATTCCGACCTTAGAACGTAACCATTTCTATGAACGATCAGATCTAAGTAAGCCTTAGGCACCATACTACCGTGTGAACTACTCACTACTCTATAATGCAACATTAATTTGTGCAGTAATAATATTGATTTACTTCGGAATTTGAACTACATTCGAACTCATCAAGAAAAGCTTGCCAAAATATTTAACCAAATTTAAATTCTTCATGAGCACTTGATATTCATAAACAAAGAATTGTATGATAAAAATACTTTTTATAGTCAATTTTATAGTCTTATAGTATACTTTTTAAAGTCAATTTTGTACTCTG
The DNA here is from genome assembly GCA_949152435.1 of Gastracanthus pulcherrimus. Taxonomy (NCBI): domain Eukaryota; kingdom Metazoa; phylum Arthropoda; class Insecta; order Hymenoptera; family Pteromalidae; genus Gastracanthus; species Gastracanthus pulcherrimus. The sequence goes on from OX424576.1 coordinate 157,208,512, forward strand.
GTTCTATCTAATTGTCACAAGTGAAATACATACGATTATTGAATTGGATATTTGCATGAATTTTTTGTATGGCTTGATTTGATAGATTACACACTACATTATATTATTATATGTATGTCCTTGGTAAACTTTTTGAATTTTCTTCGGATTTTAATTTTTTTGAAAATTTAAAATAAATGAAGCGTCGGCTTATGTTCTTCATCCAAATCCTGAATACCGCAACGAAAATTTTTTTCATGCAAATACCCAATTGTATGTACTATTTTATTGCAATATTTGTGTGCGAAATTAAAATCAATTTCACGGTAATGCAGTATAACATCGTTCTAAAATTGCTGGAGCAATTATTCGAAGCTATAAATGTCAACTTTCTAACACCTCGGTCAAATCTATTTACTTCAGTTAAATTAATATGTGTGTGTGTATCAATTTTCAAGTCATAAGATTCGGTGCTTCTAGAGAAAAGAAAATGTTAAAAATATTCATTTTTTTGGACAAAGCTAACTTAAAAGATGTTTATACTTTTGTTTGAAAGTTACATTAATACTAGCAGTATTTTGATAACATTTTTTGTTATTGCTTTCTCAACGAGAGCACTTTGTGATGGTAACACTTTTTTGTGTTTTTTAACGTATAAATATGTTTTATGCCTTGGGGAGTCCGAATACACTGGTCTTAAAAAATGTCTGTATGTATGTGCGTGTGCGTGTGCGTGTGCGTGTGCTTAGTTATTTATTATACGAAAGTAGATGATATGTAAAATATAATGTTGATTATTTTTTATTTTTCGTCAGTAACGATTGCCCTTTACATTACAATTATATGGATAGAGTAAGAGAACAAAGGAAATTATTGATGATTGTATAATAAACTTTGAAGATGAGAAAATTGTAAATCAGGTAAATTTTTCTATTTTTATTAAAATTCTAGGGATCTAACAAATATTTGATTTTTCAGTTAAATCAATTTTTAAATTACTTAATCCAAACGGATAGAAAATTTACTGTCTTCGGTCTCTTTTTATTGGATGAGTCTTTACTACTGTCGGTACGCATTTATATTTGCAACAATTTTACGGCATGTAATGGAAATTGCAGAGAGTGTGTGGTCTACTTCAGAAATTTATTATATAATATTTATGAAGAATATTAATGAAATTGCATAAAATTTTAATAAGTAATGTTGAAGAATCGCATTGGAATTGCAAAGAAAAACTTTTTATTGGGTACTTTAGGAAGTACAAAAAAAAAAGACCATAAAAACAAGATTGAAAATATTTTTAAAATTTTTTATTTTTATTAAATATATGTTTCGAATTCAAATGGATTAATAAATGGTTAGAACGTACAGAAATAGATTTAAAAACCGGATTGGAATGGGTTAAACTTTCCTACTCCGTTTTGACACAAAACTAATATAACTATAGGAATTGTGCAATTTGTTTTTCGCACTTTTCTGTTCTGTAACTCTTCTTTCCATTATGCGAATTTTTGTTTCCACTATTCTATTGTAATTTTTCCGCAATTCTGATACAAACGGCCTGATACAATTATCTGCCAGCAGAAACATAATAGAAGTTTGTAATATGTACTACGCATGCTCTGCGCAATCGCGTGTAGGAAAGATTGTACTACCTCCAGGGTAAATTGGGTATTATTAAAAGCATCCCGTTTAGATTTCAGGTTCAATTCTTACGTATATGGTGATACTTTTGCAGTTCCAGCAAAACAATTCTGAATCTTAACTTTAAATATATAAAAACTGAAAAATATAACGTCGAATTTTCGTATGTGTATAATGAATTTAATTATTTTACTTTATAGGAAGCTATTTTTTAAATATTTGCTGTAAACAACCCACTCGGCATGTTATAAGTTAAGTGTACCTAATATGGTCCACCTAAGCTTTAAGCGTATACCATAGTTGATGTATTTATTTTATTTTATTTTATTTTATTAGAAAATCAACGGACTTTGTCAGTCCTTACATAGTTTAGTAGTAAATTAAAGTGCTTGTGTTTGAGTTAACAACAAATCTATAACAATTTTTAGAGATTAAGTACTTATAAGATATACGTTTCGCAAAACATTAAAGCGTGTTTATCACATAAGCCGACTGTATAATTCAAAGGTTCTATCTATGAGAAATGTTACATTGCCAAAATAACATAATAAAGTAATATTGAAATAAAGTAATATTGTATTGCTAAGAATGTATAAAGAAATACAGAAAAGTTTAATCATAGAATCACAGGCAGCAAAATTGCTGCAACTTTTCAATGTCTGCAATCATGTCAGTGCATCATTGCTGAAATATTTCTGCAATAATTTAGTAATAGTAGACATTTCAGCAATGTTAGATGAATATTTTTGGGTAAAAATGAAAATAAAAATAATATAAAATAAACTATATTTGTAAATAAAAAAAAATGAAAAAATCTATATTTGTACAATAGAAAATTAACAAAAAAATTGTTTACAAAACCAATTTGTTAAATAATATTTAAAATATAATAAAAGTATTACAAAAAATTGTTTTAATAGATTTTTTTTCATGTTAATACACATTTTTCGAAATCGGGACTCGAACCTGTAACCCGTAACTTTCCAGCTCGACAGTCCAATGACATATCCAGTAGACCACGAATGCACCCGTTAGATATATTCCGAAAAGCACTAATCATCGATAACGGAAAACATATTTCAGGAATCTTACATTTATATTCCACTGCCCCCAAAAGCAGAAGCGTTTCAGCAACGAGTTTTTGAAACTAGACATCGTTGAAAATTAAGTTATCAAACGTTTCTCAAACGCTGAAATTTCCGCTTTTGTTGCCAAATATACGTTCTGGAAACATTGAACAAACAAGGTTTAAAACGTAGGAGCAACGTTTCTGCAACTTGATTCATAAAATTATTATTAAAAAAAATAAATAATTAAAATGATCACTTCCGATGCATGTGAAACATCCCTTTTTGTTGGTACCATCCAGACGGTACAACTAAAATGGTGAATCTTTCCTATCAAAATGGCATATTTATATTGGTTAATTTTATTAATATAATTATAATTTTATGAACAAGTTGCAGAAACGTTGCTCTCGCGTTTTGAACTTCATTTGTCTAACGTTTCCAAAAAGTATATTTCAGCCTTTAAGAAACATTTCTGAAACGCAACTTTATTTTCAGCGCTTTTAGTGTAAAAGAACACGTTGTAAAAATGTTTCTGAAACGTTTTGTGTTATCTGGGCAACATTACAAATAAAATCTTTCAGAAACCTTTCAGGAAAATTGCATCGGAAATATACCTAATGAAACATTTTAGAAATATTTCAGAAATATTGCATTTACAATGTTGCGGATAAAATGTTGTAGAAATATTACAAGTGCAATACAAATCTGTGGTTTCTCGGAATAACCACTTAAGTCCATTTATTGAAAATTGAATTTTTAGTGATTTTGGTATCTACATATGGTGTACTTTTAGATAAAAAGTTAAAAGTTGCAAAAACAGTTCATCTAAAACTTTCTTTTTTTCGTAAGTTATGCTTTTCTTTAGCATAGGTTTAAATGGCAATTTTAAAATTAAAACCTCAATATCTCGAAAACACGAAAAATGGACTTAAGTGGTTATTCCCCACAGAAATGTTACATTACATTTAGTATCTATCAGCCATGTTTCATATTGCAGAGACATTGCATTTGTATGCAGTATATATTTCTCTATAGTAGACCCTTCTTAACACTATAAAAAAACTCAGGTGATTTTTCACCTGATGTTTTTACATAATTTATTACTTGATAGAACCACCTGATAGGAATCACGTGAGATGATCACTTGATTTATCATTCATAAGCTTTATTACGAAAAAAATGTTAAACAAATGTTAAAAACGTCAAGTATAATACCCATATAGACAGTTAGACCTACTATTACGGATTTTGACATTTAACGTCTATTGAAAAAAGTTTTCTGTAACAAAATATTTCGCTGATAAATCAGGTCTTTTTTTTTTTTTTTTTTAAATGGCATTTTGAACTCGAAAGTTCATCGCCTCATCTACGCAAGCCTTCCACGTTTCCCTATTTTGTGCCAACCCCATCCATTTCGCGCCTTCCCGCCCAATTTCAGTTACGTCTGATTTTACGTTATCCTCCCATCTGCGTTTTGGTTTTCCTTTCATTATGCGCGCTGCTGTACGATCATCGCCCATTCTTGCCACGTGCCCTGCCCATCTTAGTCTCCGTGATTTTATTATTCTGTTAATATTTGGTGACGCGTACAAATTATGTAGCTTGTCATTGTGCAGTTTCCTCCACTCCCCAGTTTCCTCATCTTTCTTTGGCCCGTATATTTTCCGCAGAACCTTATTTTCAAATACCCTAAAACGATTTTCTTCCGCTTTAGTGAGCGCCCAGGTTTCGCACCCATACAAGATTACCGGCATTATTATAGTCCTATATATCCTTATTTTGACATTTTTCGACAGTAGCTTTGACTTAAGTAATCTGTTCACAGCGTAGAAGCAGGCATTACCCGAATGAAGTCTCTTATTAATGTCGGCTTTAATTTCGTTTCGATCATTTATAGTTGTACCTAAATATCTGAATTCGCTAACCTTTTCAAAAGTGAAATTTCCGACTCTGAGATCCCCCTCTGCTTCGCGAATGCCCAGTTTCTCCATGATCATATATTTCGTTTTCGATTCGCTCACTTCTAACCCCGTGTTTTTAGCCGCATTTATAAGGATTTCCGCATTTCTCGCCACCGTTTCACCATTATCTCCCACTATATCCAAGTCATCCGCATAGCCTAAAATTTGCGTTGTTCCGTTGAGTGTTGCGCCTAGCTCGCTAGCCTGCATTTTTCTAACAACATGCTCTAGCGTCAGGTTAAAGAGTACCGTTGAAAGCCCGTCACCTTGCTTCAAACCGTCGCGTATCATGAACGATTCGAATACATTACCGCCTACTCGGACCTTTCCAGTGCTTCCGTTGAGGCATATTTGAATTAATTTTACGAGTTTTTTTGGTACGCCAAGGAGCACTAGGATTTCATACATTTTGCTTCGTTTGACAGAGTCGTACGCTTTCTTAAAGTCCACAAATAGCTGGTGTATAGTTTCGCAATATTCCCACTTTTTCTCTAATAATTGTCTTATGGTAAACATTTGATCGCTCGTTGACCTGTTGCGCCGGAATCCACACTGATAATCTCCTATTATATCTTCCGCGAATGGTGTGAGTCTGGCCTGTATTACGTTTGACAGAACTTTGTAGCAGGTAGCTAAAAGTGAGATTCCCCGGTAGTTATTGCAGTCTGTTTTATCTCTCGTTTTGAAGATCGGTATGATGATGGATTCTTTCCAATTTTCTGGTATTGTTTCATTTCTCCAAATAGCACATACTAGATAAAAATTTTTAGATGTAAGCGCGGTGCCTCCATATTTAAGTAGTTCAGCTGGTATAGAATCGTTTCCTGCGGCCTTATTGTTTTTTAGCTTTTTGATCGCGGCCTCTACTTCTTTGTAGGTCGTTTCGTCCATATGGAGTTCAGCAGTGTGGATTTCGTCTCCCATTTCCTCGGAGTTTTCATGCACGTTTAATAACTTATCGAAATAATCTTTCCATAATTTCAATAGTTCATTTTCGCTTGTCACGAGGTTCCCGTCCTTATCTTTCATTAACTGCGATCTACTCTGAAAACCCTTCCTAATAGCGTTTATTCCTTTGTACATCTCGCGCGGGTTATTTTCCCTACTATTAGTTTCTATTTTTCTAATTTCATTTTTCTGATACTCGCGCTTCTTGTTTCTGTAAATCACACGTACTTGCTTTCTTATTTCATGGTATTTCTCTACGGCCCTACCGCTTTCATTGTGTACACTATCTAATTTAGCCTTCTTGCGCCTTTCAAACCAGAGTTCGCACTCTTCGTCAAACCATGGTTTGCTCTTCGGCCTTTTTTTCTTACCCAGTACTTTGTTCGCGGCCCCTTTTATAGTTTTTTCGATAGCCCCCCATAACCTGTTCGGATCGTCATCTACTCCCGTCTGTTCCTCCATTTCCTCGAGCGCCTGAAATCGGTTGCTAACTTCTACTTGGTACTTGATTCGCTCTATCCCGCTTCGTAGTTTTCCAATATCAAAGGTTTCTACTTTGTTCGCTCGCTTACTATTTTGACCGGCTACTAATCTGGCTCTTAATTTGGCCACTACTAGATAATGATCTGAGTCGCAATCCGCCCCCCTATAGGTCCTTACGTCGAGTACATTCGTGTGGCGCCTCTTATCAATAAGAAAATGATTGATTTGATTGTGCGTGGCCCCATCCGGCGATGTCCACGTTGCCTTGTGTATACCCTTGTGCTTGAAGCACGTGGTCTTGACTATAAGATCTTTTACGGCTGCGAAATTTATGACCATAATACCGTTATCATTGCTGGTTTCGTGCAGACTTTCTTTGCCTATGGTGGGCCTAAACATTTCCTCTCTCCCTATTTTAGCATTGAAATCCCCCACTACTATTTTGGTGTCGTAAGACGCGAATTGGTCGATTAATTGCTCTAAAGTTTCATAATAAAGATTTTTGACTTCTTCCTCTTTGTCCTCCGTGGGACAGTGGACGTTAATAACCACGTAATTATACCACGCTCCTTCGATGATGATATACGAGAGTCGGTCATTCACGAAATTGCAACTTTTAACGGAATGTATGATGCTTTTGTTAACAAGAAATCCGGTGCCTAGAGAATGCCCGCTCGCGCCCCCATATAAAAAGGTGAAGTTACCGGATCCTAGCATCGCGTTATCTTTCCATCGGGTTTCTTGTATTGCTACCAAATCTAAATTGTACCTCTCAGTTTCAGTTATGATTTCCCGGAACGCGCCTGCTCTGTGTAGACTGCGTACATTCCAGGTTCCCACCCTTAAGTTTCTTTTCGTTTTGGTTTGGTTTTGTTTTCTTTGAGCCATGATAGTAAGTTAAACCCGCGCGTTTTGGATCCTGTTCCGATCGCAGGTGAGTCCATCCGTCTAGGGGTGATAACCCTCATACCTCCCTAGAACTAAGTATGAAAGCTTTCTGACTTTGGCGAGGACATAGTCAACTCGTCGTCAGACACACTCGGTTTCATTCTCATATCCTAACGCCCCCCTGCAAGGCAGCGCGCCTTCGCTGGCTTCGTTGCAATGTAAGACCAGGTGGCGAATCATTCTACACATCCCCTCTCAGGGCAGTTGTCATCGCTCCCGCATCCTCCACGACAGCAGGATTTTTGGCCCATTTTTTGTTTGAAATGTGTGGTAAAAGAGATAGATTACAGAGTCAGGTAGAAGAAGAAAGTAAGATAGGAGATTTTGTATAGTGTTTGTAGTTGTTGCGGTGCTTGCGTAGTGTTTCTAGATGAATGCGTTCGCCAGTGCGGGCTCATCACACCCACGCCTGGGCCTATCGGCTGTCCGCGACTGCTTATTCGCTTTATTCGCAGCTAACCTCTTTCTCAGGGGTCATTCCTCTATCCGCAACCTGAGGACGCGCTGTGTAGTGGTGATAGGCACCCACCCGTCCGCTCTGGACGACTACGCGCAGGACCCGCTTAGGGTAACGGCGTTGCAACAGGATAAATCAGGTCATTACATCCGGTAATTTAATTAGCTGATAAAATAAGGTGATTACATCCGGTAATTTAATTGGGCCCCCTTAAAATATCGGAATGTTATTTATTCGGAAAGCCAAAATATCGGAATATTTAAAATTCCGATATTTAAAAAATCGGAAAGTTGAAAAATAGGATTTAGAAAAACTCGGAAAATATTTTTACTGAGAGTTAAAAATTCGGAAAATTTAAAATCGGATTACTAAAATAACGGAAATTAGATATTCGGAATGCCGCAAATTCGGAATATTAAATGGAGTGGCTCGCCGTACTGAAAGTATGCATTCTCTAGGGAATCTAACATTAAAACAGCACATTCGTATTGGCGCCATAAGGCCCATGTACAAATAAATGAAGTGTCTAGATTTGTAATCAGTTTACATTTGTTAGATATGAGAAAACATAGTTGCCTTTGAATTATTTTTCCACTTTTAGATATGTCCGACTTTTAATTTTTCGAATTTTTAACTCTCAGTACCAATATTTTCCGAATTTTTCTAAATCCTATTTTTCAACTTTCCGATTTTTTAAATATCCGAATTTTAAATATTCCGATGTATTGGCTTTCCGAATAAATAACTTTCCGATATTTTAAGGGGGCCCATTTAATTAGCTGATAAAATAAGATGATTACATCTGGTAATTTAATTAGCTGATAAAATAAGGTGATTTCATTATAGAAGGTAAATAATTGATAGAATTAGGTGATACATCAGGTAACCGGATATCCGGATCAGGTGACATATCATATCTGATTTTTTACCTGATATCACCCGATTTTTTCAGTCGGGAATTAACAAAAAAAATGCAAAAATAAATTGAATAATTCCGAATTTCAACGTTTTTTTTTTCATTTTACAACTTAACTATAGCTATAACTGATTTCAAATTTTCTGCACGTCTCATTTAAAGTTTTTTATACAAACCTTAGTAGAAATGGTTTCAATGTCAAAAGTTTGTCAAAGTTTGCCGGAGTTTGCCAAACGTTTGCCAGAGTACACCAAATGTCTTCTAATTGGCCATTTTGGAACAAATATGACAAATTTTGGAACATTTTTGGCAAACTTTGGCAAATTTCGGCAAACTTAGACATTTCACATTAAAATATATTTCTGCATGGAACTATTCTACATGAGAAATTGTTTATGCTCTATAATTTAAAATTGTTAAAAACACTAAAATACTTACGAAATGTGCCTTTATAGGTGTTGCCAGTAGGAAGATAACACCAAAACTCAGGGACAAAAGATTCTAATTTTTATTTTTTTAATTTTGCAATAAACTAATTTCTTTAATTTTTGTTTTTTTTAAGCTTAGTCACTGAGTTTCGGTGTTATCATTCGGATGGTATCACTTTTAAAGGCCTCGATAAAGGCACATTTCCTAAATTATTTTAGTATTTTTAACTTATGCCTTAATTTATCGGAAAAAGTGCACTTTCAATGTAAAAATTGGACGTGCCAAAGTTTGCCGAAAGAGTTCTAAAATTTGCCATATATGTGCCAAAACGGCCAATTGGAAGACATTTGATTTGCTCTGACAAACTTTTGCAAATTCTGGCAAGCTTTAGCATATTTTGACGCACCCAGGCAAACTTGAGCATACTTTGGCACACAATACAAATTTTCATTATAGCTATATTACCTTTTAAAATAGAATGATTTTAGAAAGAAAGATGGTTTGAGAAACTTATTGTCTACTTTTATACCCTTAGTCACAACTTATAAATATTATAGGACTATCCCGACTCTCTTTGGACCAAAACTTAAAAAAAAAGTTTATATCCTAGGTGATTTTCATTACATATCGACTGTATGTACTAAGCATTTACGTTCTTCAATTATAATATTTTTATTTTTATTATATTTTATTACAATTGAACAACATTTTTTTTAAATTTCTATATAAGAATGAAATACAAATACTCATTTCTTTTCAGAATAAATTAAGAAATAATATTTATTCAAAAAGTATAAGTTCAAGATGAAAATAAAACATTTTTAAAAATTATAATTTTGCATTATTACCAACGAATATAAACTTGTATAGAAGCGCGGTTCTGTAGTTGCGCCGGGGCCTCGCTTTCTTATACACGTAAAGCCTATACTATACTATAGGTGTATACCCACAGATCGCATGGAGTAACCTATAACGTACTATACATGTTACCCACGATTTTGTTCCCAGGTGCAGCATACGAACTGTTCTTCTATAGGGGATGGTGGGGCAGTACGGGCACCCTAACTTCAAAAGAATCCTGTACTTTCTATATTGTACCAATACAAATTATTAAAAGTGCTTCTTAAAGTAGAATATCTCAAGATTTAGATACATTATTTTTTATTATAAAATATATATTGTATTGTTTTTTATAATGCAAAGTACAATACCGCTAAAACTGCCCATTTTCCCCACCCGTGGGGCACGATTGGCATGGAGGTGGGGCACGATTGGCACGGTGAATTAATGAAAAATTTATTTAAAAAAAAATATTGGACGTTACTATTAAATTTGCATTTTATAGGATTGAGGATCAAAACTAAAAACCAGACCATTTCATTAACACTGACTCTTTCACCAACATCTAAGACTCCGACTCCGAAATGTTAAGGGCGCAAAAGTAAGGTTAAGAAAATCAGCTGTTAAACTCGGCGGAAATAAATTGACGACTCACGTATGCCAATCGTGCCCCGCTAGTGGTGCCAGTCGTGCCCCATTTTAGAGTATTTTTATATGTAATATTACTTTTTTCCTAAGCATCGGAGATCATCAATCAAAAATGCTATTAAAAATTTAAGATTTAAACTGTAAAAATAATTCCCTTTCGAAGCTCATATGATTTATTTGTTCTTGAGAAATAGATTAGAATTATGGAAAAAACAACGTTTTGAAGTCCTCAATTTCTAATAATTCTCATACGATTTGTATTAATTTTTTTCATTTAGGATTTGCAGAGGGAAAAAGTAAAAGCTATTTACAACATATAAAAAATACTATCATGTTAGAATATTCATTTATTTAGTGAACATTTGAATGCCCAATCCACCCGCCAAACCCATCGTGCCCCACCGTCCCCTACAAGTCGATATTCGTTGTTACTACTATTCCCGCAAACAAATACGTCAGTTAGGTTAGGCCTATTCCAAGGTGTAGACGTCTAGGTTAGGTCACATATTTTCTCCACGTGCAGATTATAAATGTTTGTTGTTTTACAAATAAATATGATAATAAAATACAACAGTAAATCTATTTGTTGAATTGACGGTACAACTTGTATAATGTTTTCACAATCAGAAAATGTACAAAGGTGCGCTTTGTGCAATGGTACGAATTTTTACAAAGAAGCTGGATTTTATTTCTGCAGCAAATGTCAAACGCAAAATGCGGTAAATTCATTGTTTTCGTAACATTTGATTTCGTTATAAGGCTAATATAATTGACTAAATATGTTTTTACGAATGTCTTATTAGGATATCAGGGAGGAAGTACTTGAAACTCGATACGATACTACAACAAGACTTCGAAAAACTAAGATAAGAAGTAACAAATCAGAGAAAGCTGGTGGTAAATATTTCATATAGTCTTTATTTATGCTTTATCGTAACAATCATTTAGATACTATTTATAGTTGAAATATTTTTTCAGATGTTATTGGTTGGACAAGTTGGGAACTTTATAATTTTGTGCTTATTGGAATAACTAATGAACTCATAGAAATAGGTGCACATCCTAACATAAAGTTGACAATTTTACAGCTTTGGACCTTTTACCTATCAAAATTGGAAGTATCATTCACATCCAAAACTAAGAAATGTGTCCCAAAGATGGCTCGACGTTACCATAAAAAGTATTTGACTCAATTCACTAATTATAAATTTTTATTTACTTTTCATGTGTTAGTAAATTTAAATATTAATTGTTTATACATTTTTAAATTAATTACAACAATTGATTACAGAGATGCTGAGATCATTTATGGTAAAATTCAACAAAAGAAAAAGAAAAAGCGAAAGAAAACTAGCAACACAAGTGGTTCTTCAATGATATCTAGTTTTGTAAGTAATGGTAGCAGTTCTGTAAGAGAATTAAATAAGAATAAAGTAAGTCCTTATTCACTAGTACAATATGTTTTCTTACTTTTAGGAATGATAAAACTAATGTGGTTTAACTTTTTTAGAGACTTCTAGTTGCATCAGAATATGACAAGTACTTACAAAGTCAAGCTAGCTCTGACACTGATGGATTTAGCTCCCTAAACCAAAGCTTGTACAGCTTAAAATCTAGTATAAGTCAAACATCTAGTACTGCTGTTAGGTAAATTAATATATATACTACTTTTAAATAATTTATTCTGCTGCTGTTGGAATATAATATAAAAGATAAATGATTATCTTGCAGAATTCGTTTTAATAAAAAAGCAAAGCTAGAAGCAAAGAAAGTTAAAAAGTTGTCGATGAAGGTACCTCGGGCCAAACGAATGAACTATAGGAAATACCACATTACCAGACAGTATGAGGCAGGGCCAGATGTTATTACTCCTTTAAAACTTTGGTCGATTATTTATTTAGCCTTAAGAATCAATAATCAGGATATTTATATATCTGACATGCTAAGGTAAAATTTGATTCGAAAATTGTTTTGTCATAATTTATGAAGCTATAGATAACATGTTTGATACAGGTTTAGTAGAGAAGGCCATCTCTCATATTACAAACTGGATCACTTGATTCCTCCAGAAATAACATTGACCAAAACTGATGTTAATCTCTTAACACAATTTGTAGACATTACACATAAAGGTTTACGAAGGACTGCTGCAAGTATTGCAAAATTTCTTGACGTATATGACCTTGCTAAACCTAATTTCTTATGTTTAATAAGAAGATACTGTGAGGATCTTGAGCTACCAAGTATGAAATTTATTTTTCCGCTACAATAAATTTTACAATACTCATTTTACAAAATAATAATGTTTCCAGGAGGAATTATATTGTATGCAGAAAAGACATTCCTATCTGCACCATCAGTTATGAACTTTACAACAAAATCATCACTAATTCCTAACTATGAAGGCAGAGCAATAGCTTATATCATAGTAGTTTTAAAAGTACTGTATGGTTTGGATGATATAACAGAGAAGGAAATAAGTAGAGTAGCAGAAAAAATAAACAGGTATGTAAACAAATTATTTATAAATATTATATGTGACTGGAATTTTTATTCTTGGTATGGTATTTCACATACTTCAGCACTATTCTAATATAATTTATCGTTTATGAGTTCTTTTAGTCATGTATTGAAATTTCTATTTAAAAAAATTCACAGCACTAGACCTGTTAAAATGTATGAGTTCTTAACAATTTTATTTTATTGTGACAATAACTAATTACTACTTAAAACACATTTACCATGAAAGCTCTGATTTTCATTAACGTTTCTTACTAAATGGTTGAATTTCAAATGCTGAAAATATACTAATCATCTCATACAATTATAGGACAGCAGAAGAAAACCAATTGTTAACAGCAAGACTATTTAGTTTTTGTGAATGGCAAAGGTACATTGAATGTCGAAAAAGTGTTCTAGTAAATTTGCATTTTCCATCTAAAATCAAGTATGATCCAGAGTGTATAGGCACTTCGCACTTGTATCTCAGATTCATGGGGCTAATGAAGTCAAAGCGTGATGTTGAACAACCTGAAGTCACAAACTTTAAGCATGCAATATCGCAGAGTCTTGTTGGTGCATTGTATCAATTTATGGACAGACTCAATGATAATTTAATACCTCTAAAAGAAATGGAAGTATTTTCTCCATCCTATACTCCAAATCGATCTTATATAACTCAGCTCATAGAAAATCCACATTATGACATGCCGAGTATATTGAGGACAAATTTTTATGAAGCAAAGATTGGATATATGACAAAACCAGATTCGTAAGTTTTTGTAAAGTTATAAATGTAAATTGAAAAATCTATTGTTTATTATTTACATATACTAGAATTTTTCAATTTCAATTTATTATTAAATGTTAAAAATAGGCCGGTAACAATGTAACAATAATTTGGATTCTAATTTTCAGGCTCATTGAATTAGCTTCTCAATGTGGGATAAGGCTTGAAGTTGTAGATCATAGCTTACAATATTTAGAAAAAATTGTTCCACCATTCGAACAGCCAAGGATGCCAAATTTACAAGAATTGAGTGAACTTGTGAAAGTAGAAACGCCTACCTCGCACAAACATCACAATTTAGTGCAAAGTGAAAATTTATTGGATTACTCACACAGAAACCGTGTATGTAAATTTAAAGTAAATTTTGAGAAGTTCAAGTCATATTCTTCGGCCTGTCTGAAGCTTCCAGAACTTGATGAAACTTTGGATTTGGAAGAGGACAGTTGTTTTGATAAAATTTTACCAGATGGACGACTTTACATTCACGAGGATACTGATTCTGAGGATGATAATACTGTAAATCAATCACAGAAGGAAGAAGTGAATTGTACCAATAACAGTTGTTTGTTAAATGAAAAGTTTACTAAGAAGTACAATGTTCAGTTGTATAATCATGAAATGGAATATCTATTAAATGGGAAGAAAATATTAAAAGACAAATACGAACGCTGTCGAGATAAAAGAGGAAAATTCGTGAAAGCTACGGAAAGAAATTTGAGAGAGAGCAACAAAGGGTTTTCAAAGAAGGAATATAAAAGGATCATAGATATTGCATCAACTGAATCAAGTGAAGAAGAAACGTTACGTAAAACAGAAAGTAAAAGGAAATATTTTAAAAATGCAATTCAAAATAATTCTGAAGAGGAAAATGAAGTGGTTGAGTTGCCTATAGATTGTTTTGAATTACCTGATTCAGATATTTCAATTCTAGAAGATAATGATAATGAAAATGTTGCAGCTGAAACAGATTTCGAAAACTGTTCAATAGACAACAATGAAATACTTTTCAGACCTTACAAAGATTATTGGATGTATCATTGTATTTTCAGTCGAGTTAGAGGAAAAAACTTTGAATTGTTTGAAAAAGAAGTACCTGGAAATTTTTTGTGGCTGTTGAATGAATGCGCTAATATTGTTGAAATGACAACTGAAGATTTGTATGAAGAAGTATGTTTAATCGAAGCATGCCACTTGAATATTTTAAAAACCAAGAAATCCAAAGATGATGTAGATTATGAATTTCATGAATGTAAGACTAAGTTGTACTCAAACCATATTTTAAACAAATGGTAGTAATTATTTTGTATAATACCATGTAAACATAAAAAAATGATCAACCTAAAGAAAAGTACAAAGAATAATTTATGTTAAGCTTATGTTCTCTGTAAAAAATGTAAATAAACAAGTTTTTTACTTTTTAAAATACAACTTTTTTCTTTTATACTTCATTTATTTTCCAAATTTAAAAACAACTCATTTTAGATTTCGCGCCAGTGTTTCATAACAGCGAACTAACCTAACTCGAAAAAGCTAAACTAACCCCAAAAACAGCTGACTGATGCGTGCATTATCGTAACATTGTTGCTTTTCATTTTAAAAATATCGAAATAAAGATAAAATAAATAACATGTTTGCTACTCGAATTGCGAGAGCTTCGACGCTTCTACGTGGATTTGCAACGAAGCCCGAAGAAATAGGACAACTGGTCAAAGTGAGTAAAACGTATATTTCTTGGTAGCCGGCAATTAACGTGCTATTGTGAAATAATTCGTAACAAGCCTGTAATTCGGCGATTTGCTTTAATTGCAGAAAAGCAAAGTCGTAGTATTTATGAAAGGCATTCCGGAGGAGCCAAGGTGTGGATTCAGCAATGCCGTTGTACAGATTATGAGGATGCATGGAGTTGAGTACGATGCACACGATGTTCTTAAGAACGAAGACCTCAGGCAAGGTAACCGTTTAACTTTTGAATTCAATTACCAAAGTAGTACTTAATTTATCTGCTTTTAAACAAATAGCCTCAGTGCTATTGTACATGTCATAATAGTTCTAACAATTGCTCAGGTTATTTGAACTATTTTATAATGGTTATTTTGAGACATTTAAAGTTTTATTATTAACTGATTGTAATAGACAATAATGCTTTTAATTTATTAATCAATTAATTTTGCGTTTAATGATCATTAAGCTGAATCTTTAATTTATAAATACATTATACATTATATTTACAATGTAGGAGTCAAAGACTTCTCTAGCTGGCCAACGATACCTCAAGTGTTTATCAATGGTGAATTCGTTGGAGGCTGTGACATTGTTTTACAAATGCATCAAAATGGAGAACTCGTTGAAGAATTGAAAAAAGTTGGCATTACGAGTGCACTTTTAACAAAGGAACAAGAAAAAGAGAGTTCGAAATCAGAGAAGGGTTCGAAGGAGTAGTTAAACTTGTAATTGTAGATAAATAAGTGTTCTTCATTAAAATTAATTGTAATAAAAATGTTCTTTTTAAACTTGATCTATTTTATGTTTTACATAATAGAAAAATATCCAAATTGTATATAAATTCATAGTGCTCTTTCCATACAGCATTTTTTGTTACAGTTACTCATCCATTTGATTAAGGTATATTACTCACTCAATATGTATTTCTTTATTTTATTTTAACAATTATTATTAACCAAGAACAGAAAAAACTTAATGAATTTTTTATTGAAAAAATAGCATTGAGCACTTTACTTCTTAATAGCAGTAATTTAGATAGTTGGATATTTAGTCTGCTATTATTTATTTTCATGTTGTGATGCATATTATTGTAGTAAATAGGTATTTATAAGTTTGAATTATTAATTTATTTACTTATTAACTATATGGGAATTACTATTATAAAGTTTCATACTGTAGCAGAACCCTTTAAATATCACAATGTAACTTTTTTAAATTATACATTGTAATATTTTTAAGTAGTAACAGATAAATTGATAAAATTGTTTTTCTTATCTTACTAATTTATAGGAAATAAAAGATTAAATGTGTATATATATGGTTCATAAAATTAATAATAAAAAACATAATACCAATAAAAGCACAAAAAAGTTAAGTTACATTGTGATATTTTTCAGTAGTAAAATGATCAATAACGAAATATCCTATCAATATATCGACAAAAGCACAAAAAAATGTAATTCCAAATACATCTCAAATTTACCACTTTAAACTCTACATATCCCCAGATCGCATAATTGGGTCAATAAAAAGGATCCGCACGTTGGACGGACTAATTTCGAAAAACGATCGCGGACACTTTTTTTTCTCTCACCGGACACTTTTGCCTCGTGTAAGGTGAAAAGGCAATTTACACGACACATACCCTTTCTCCCGGTGCAACCGCGAAAAAAAAGTCGTCCCACAGCCGCGTCCAATTTAAAAGTAGGGGAGGGGGCGTCGGGGGGCCAGTTATAATACGACGAGTCCGCGCGCTCATCGTGCAAAGTTTTCCCCGCGTACGTGTCGATTGTCGGGGAAAGGTTAATTAAGCGAGATAATTTCATATCGACGTCGTTATCCCCACGTAGGTATATTTTATGTATGTTATAGGGGACATGTGCCTGTATCCGGACAGTTCCTAAATCCGGACATTCGTTCGTTGCATTTTCCGGATATGTGGAAGCACTGGCGATTGCATAGCATTTTGAAACTTTATTAAAAAAAGAGGCGCAATTACACGATTTTTAAATTATTATAATAACTAATAAAAACGACAATACTTTTTTGTTTTCTATCGCATTAATCGAGCTATACTCAAGTTAGCTTGTAGAAAAATTAAATACATTTTTTTCAAATATTTAAGTAGGTTAAATTGTTTTAAAGTTTTTGTGAATAACATCTATTACCTAATAGGGTTTATTATTTTTATAATTATGTATTCATGCAATATTTATGTATAATAATCTATACGTTTGACAACTACCAAAGATGAAAAAGTTATATATTCTAACAATCTTTAAATTTCATGCACGTAGAGGGATCCAGAGTTGCTTCGCAAACTTTCTTTTTAAAATTTTCAGTACTTTTAAGCTTAATTAAAATAATTTTTATTATGATAGGTGGTTATTGAGTTTAGGTTTTTGTCTAGCTTTTAGGTACGTATATTTTGCAATTAGTATTCTTTTACTTGTATCACTTAGATAATCGTTTGCCAACCACGAGGTAAATTCGTCAATTACCTCTTACTTAATTCCCATTTTCGATTCTCTGGTAACTTTCATAATCAATGTAACTCATTTAAGGTGGCAGAAAAAGTATTTTTTTATGTAAAATAATGCATAAAATGTGTAAATGATGCATAAAAGTAGATTAGTTTTTACAAAATAACACCTACTTACAAAAGTCTTTTGTATATGGAAAACTTGTTTCAATAATTTGATATACATTTTATGGATTAGCAAATGTTACAGAAAAGCATTAAAAAATCGTAAATTGTCGAATAAAATTTTCTTTGTTGATGTATTGACGGATGTTCTCCGGTCAAAATTGTTCATTTCTATGGTAATTTCAATGTACCATACAAAAAATTGCAAAAGATGTTGAGCTTCAACATAGTTGAATCTTACGTAGTTGCCCCGTATACGAAGTTAAACCAAAATATACGTTTATAAGAGAAGTTTAAATGATGTACAGAAACTTTTTTCTATTCTGCTGCATTACCTATTACTCTTACATCTATTTTAAAGACCGTGAAATATTCATAAGATGTATATATTAAATTATAAACACGCGTTTCTACACATATTTATGAAATCGTTAAAATTTAAGTAGCGCTTAAATATTTATCATTTCATAAATTTATTAGTTAATTGCGTATATATTTGTTTATAAATTAATAGTAAACATACAGATTAAACGTAGTTAAATATTTTACTTTTATTATAAAAAATTTGTATCACGAACTCCATATAAATAAGTTAGTCATTTAAACTTGCCTGTTATGATTTTAAGTAATCGTAAAATTTTAGATTTCATAAAGGAAGAAATTGATCAACAATAATGTTATGTGAATATGTTGTTATATATACAATAATTTATTTCTTAATTATAATTTAGAATTAAATTCCGAAATAGCTGATTCTTCTATTGTTTAACGCTATAAATTTGTTTTTTATTTTATTATTTAAGATTTCTTGATATTTGTAGTTTATAGTTCTGTGAAATCAATTAAGATTCACAGGGCAAAATGAAATTATGATTCGTCTTTACTTGAAAAAACTGCTGCTAACTACATGCTGCTAACTGCTGCTAACTGCTTTCAAAAGCAGCTCTTTCAGAATGCAAAAATTGATTTGGCACTCGGCTTTCTCAAAGAGGTATCACTTATATAGTAATTTTAATTGATGATCCTAAATATTATACTTAATTGTCCCTATTCGTATACAGTTATATTATATTATTGTATGCATATCAATATATCTGATGATGGTTTGAATAAAATACGTAAGTTTTTATGAAGCAAATTGGATTGAGTAATTTATAAGCATGTTAACTACTATAACATTTTAAAGTTAACGCAAAATATAAAAAATCACTCAAGTTAATGCTGTCCAAAATAAATTAATTTTTTTACTGTGTTTTCCTCTTTGTCAGAAAGAAATAAATCTTATTAATTCAAAATTTACAGGGAATAAGTATAGGTCAATAAGAAACAAATGTCCAAAAGAAATTCATTTTTTAGACTTTTTGTTCTCCTCTGGAAATTCCATACACAATATAAAAAATCACTCGATCAAGTTATCGTTGTCCTAAAATAGTGTATTATGCAACAAGTGAGTAAAATACGATTTTACTCACGAGTAGCGATCGCCACGCACGAGTCGCAGGTGAATGGCGTGCAATCGTATGAGTGTGTAAATCGTACACACGAGTTACATACGATTTTTTGATGCAGTGTGCGTAAAAAAGTTTGATTTTACGCCCGTTTTGAGGGCATGTAATGCAATATTATATGAATATTAAAAATATTGTTTGCGACTCGGGCGTTGAATGTTGTGCTCCAAGTAGCAATCACACCGGAGTGTGAAATCCCATGCCTGAGTTGTAAAAACATGATTTTTATATGAGTGCGTAAAATAGCATTTATACCACTCTAACCCCAAATTCACAACTTTGATATGATTTTTCGGCGTTCGATGTATGAAATACGGTTCGAAAATAACGCGTAAGTAGATTATTTACCTCATGTGACTTTTCACTCTCGCTTCGCTCGAGCGAAATGAGGCAAATAATCTACTTCCGCATCCGTGTCGAAATGTACTATTTACGCACATTGTATCGAAAATAGTATATTGTATATACCAAAGGCGAAAAATGTCAAGTTTTATCTTTTTTGTTCAGCGAGCTAAACAGTTGCATGCTGGCAAAACATAATGTTTTTGCCTGCTTTGTTTGCCAGTCGGAAAAGGTCACTTTCACACCGCTATATATGTAGTAAAACGCAAAAATCGTGCCTGAAAAAAAGACATTATATCTATATTATATCTATTATCTATCTTTATATTTTTGGAAGAGATAGCCGTGACGCCAAAATCTATGGAACAGATTCCAAGGGATATTTAAATATACTCATATATCACCGATCACGTATATATTCAGACATTGCTGTTGATGATTTTAACAGTTTAAAATAAGTAGTAACAATCAGCTGCTATCCATTTTTATCTTGAAACGTCATCTTTGACTCAAACTTTCAAACAGACTTGACATTTACTAGTGTTTTTTATTCACAATTTGAAATTAAAGGAGTCAATAATTCGAAACTGTGCAATAATATTCCTCATCAGCTGATTGTTAGCTAGGTCGATACTTCGTTTTAATTTTGTGTAAAAATGCGGAGACACATTCAACTTTTCGACTTTTACCCTTATGTCACCGTCTTGACCCTACGCATATTTATACATAAGTACACACCCAAATAGAGCCCACCCATCCACCCACCTATAATCTAAATACACATTATACATATACACATGAGTTCGCTCCAATATATATATATGCATGCCCACGGTTATACACACTGGGGGAACGTTGCGGGGTTATAGCTTCAGGGAGCGTATTAATTAATGGCGTGACGAACGAGTCTCTCGCGACGCGGCGCAGAGGTCCAGGGTAACCCTGCAATAGCAGCAGTAGTAGTGACGGTAGCTCGTCCCTCTCTCGCACTCTCTCTCTCTCGCGCGCGCGCGCGCGAGACGATCTCTCATTTAATCGAATATGAGATGAGCTTGCACACATGTGCAGGGGCTCCCCTTTGAAATTGGAGCTCGGCCGGGCCGAAAGGTACAGCTGGGGGGCGGAATTAGTCTAATTAGGACGGAGGGCGCTAGGAGAGGAGAGACAGAGTTGACGATGAGCGCGGTTGCGTTGTCGTATGGATGAGTGTGTGTGCGTATTGTACGTACGAGTGGACTGGAAGAACGGGGGTGTTTGTGAAATTTAGCAGATCTGGGGATTGGGGGAATTTTGGAAGTGTTTCTGGATGTAATGGTTGTTTTTTCGGGGGTCCGGGCTTTTTAGGAGGTTGATGATGCGATACTTATTTGTATTGTATAAGTTTTGTAACTTCTTGTTTTGATTGATATTAGATAATTGCTTTTTTGGAAATTTATAATAAGTAGAAAAATATTAATAATTAGTTTTTAAATATTTTGGAATCATATAAGGTAAAAGTACCTATTATGGAACGGTTTTCGGGGTACATTTCATACTTTTGTAAAATTGAGATTGAATAAGCGTTTAACGTTAAAACTTTTGATAGTACTCGAAGAGCTAGACTTTACTTAAGCAGATAATGGCTTTAAAATACAAATTAAACGTTATAATTAATTATATTAATAAAATACTGAAGTGATCCATTGCACGTATTATGAAACAGTGCAATCGCACGATGTCCGGGTGTTTCATAATTTATGTCCCTATTATGGAACGTAATAAATATGTAATTATTACTTTATTTGACTGCTTTTACTTACAATTGATATATCTGTCGTAAACAATGCGCCTAATATACACGAGTAATAACGTCAACATAAGATTGACATCCTTTTTTAAAAAGTTTTTAATAACAACAAAATGATCATTTTTAGGGTTATGCCTCATAGAATCAACTTCGTAATCTATAAGTTACAGGTTAGGCTGCTAAATTCAATAAACATGCTTATTTTACTTAGTTTTCATATATACGAGAGCTATATCATTAAAATGTAGTATTTATTGCTTCATAATACAGAAAATAATATGGAAATAGCTAAAATTATTAAGAAAGACCCCTTGTAAAGGTGTTTCATAAATACGGACTTCCGCTTATTCGCGCACCTATTATGAAACGGCTACATATTTAATAAAAATCGCATCGACATTAAAACAGTTTGCAGATAATTCAAATCTACGGACCGAAAGCTACAGTCTAAGCTATTGCACATGATGTCAAGTCATTTATATTTATAAATATAGTTAAAAAACAAAGTCGTATAAATCAGCTGCTTCGGCTCCCAAAACCGCCGATTTGCACGGGTTTGGAGACACGCAGAATTGAATGATTTTTTTATAATACTACTTATTGTATAACAATACTCATGTTCGTGTATTTACAGACGAAAGAATTCATAATTATCAATAAAAATTTTATATTCGCTTATGCATGTTATAATTATTTCTTATTTTATCATTTTTGATACTGTTTCATAAAAGGGACACAGTTAAGAGGGTGTTTCATAATAGGTACTTTTACCTTATGCAGACAATGTAAAAAAGTACGGATGACGTTGTTATTTCTTATAGTAGCTAAAAATAAATTTCTTACTTTTTCGTCAATGGCTGTCCAATATTGGGTGTTACTACTTAATCAACACGCAGGGCATTATACAGTCAAATTAAGAAAAAAGGATTTTAATTATAAGAAGTATTAAGTATATTGAATTCTGAAAATATTATTATATTTCTTAGAATTAATTTTTAACTCAATATAAGATATTCACACCAATAGGTTATCTACATTTCATATAAGAAAAGTTTGTTTTAAAATCATTTTTATCATTTTTTACAATAATAGCGAAAGTAATAGCAATAACAAAAGCAATTGCAGTAATAATAACAATAATAATAAAAATAATAATAGCAATGTCAATACCAATATACACATTAACAAAATTAACAACAATAATAGCAGATGCAATAGCAATAGCAATAGCAATAAGAATAGCGATAATAATTACCAATAGCAATAGCAATAATAGTAACCGTAAGAACCATCATAACTATATTAATAACAACAATAGCAGGAGTATATAAAAGCAATATTAATTACAATAACAATAGTAATATTAATATTAATAAAACAATAAAACAAATAATAGCCATAAAAATAAAAGAACAATTGCAAAAATAAAGACCATGGCAATAATATCAACCACAACAATAACAAATACATGTTAAGGTTGTTGTTGTTAATAGGAAGCAAATGGTAAGATTTGCTTTAATTATCGGTATCCCATTTATTGAGAGATCTGGTGTTCCACAAGATTCACATCTAGGACCCACATTATTTATATTATTCACAAACGATTTACCTAAGGTTATTAAACATGCTAAAATTCTAATGTACGCAGATTATGTGAAATTATAAAAAGAATTTACATTCTCTCTAGATTCATCTAATCTGTAAAGAAATCTTATCTTACTTATTGATTGGCCTTTATTAATAAATAAATTGAATTTAAATATTGATAAGAAGTTATAATCTTATAGATTTTAATTATATTATTAAAGATAGCAATATAGTATCAGTAAATTTCATAAAAGAATTAGGTATTTTAATCGACAATAAATTGAAATTTATAGAGTATGTTGAATATATTGTAAATAAATTCGACAATTTATATTGCATTACGAGAACATGACAACTCCAAATTCTATATTTCTATACTACCAAACAAGTAACGTAAATTTATCATGAAATACACTTATTTTACATAAATTTTATTATTGTATTATATATTCCCTACCTCCTTAAATGTTTTTAAGTGCATGCAAGGCTTCTATATTCGTAAAGATTTCACTATTTTATGTACAAAATCAAGTAATAAAAATTCTGAGACGTCATAATCTTGTTCTGGAGAGGCAACATATGGATTCTCTAAAGAGTTTGAATCAGTAACAATAAAATATCTCTATTTTAGTTTTTTTAGTCCGATTCTAAGCTGAGTATTTAATGTAAATGCTCAATCAACTTAATCACAAGTTATTAAGATAGAAAGTTCACAAAGAGAAAGAGTGTCTTTCGAATATTTTGATATAATGATTAAAAAGTTAATAGATTATTGAAGCAATTTTGATGATATAATATAAGAACGCGCATTTCTCTCTGTACTTTGTTTCATTGGCCTAAAAGCGGTAGCAATTATACATTAGTTAGGTGTATAACTTTATGGAATTATCTATCTAATGAAGCGAAAAATTGTATTAGTTTATTATTATTTAGAATATAAGCAAGGAAACTGTTTGTGAACGTTCCAAATCTAGCTTTAATTATTAAATAATATTTGACACAATAGTACTTTTCGTACCAAGGGCGTAAAGTAGAACTTTACGCACGAGGTACAAACATCGTTTTTCGCCAGAGTTGGCGAAAAGTACGCAACCAAGTGACCATATAGGATAAGGAATGCAGGAGGATTAAGAGAAACGTGTAGTCGAATATGGTTAATATGCAACTACGAAAGAGAACGATGGATGATGAAGGGAAGCGTGGGAGGATGTGGGGTTGGGACACCAAGCACAGTGTGGGGTTGGGATGCCAAGCACAGGGTGAGGCGGAGCCCACCTCTTCATAAATAAATTAAAAATAAAAAAAAATTTAGTTAAAAAGAAAATATTTTAAATTTAAAAAAATGTTATAACAAATAAATTTTACAATTAAACAAAATAAGTAATCAAAAAAAAATTTAATAATAAAAAAAACAAAATCAATTTTTATTGAAAGAAAAAATTTTTTAATAAAAAAATAATTCTACAGCAACAAAAATTTTTCATTGAAAATAAATTTTAATTAAAAATAAAGAAAGTTTAAAGAGTACAAAGCGCTTATTATTCACCATCAGAAAAAAAATTAAATTTTTTTTCTGATGGTAAATAATAAGCGCTTTAACTTCCTTAAATGAACAAATATTTAATAAAAAAAAAATTTTAAATTTTAATTAAATAAGAAATTAATATTTAAAAAGTTTTTGATTAAAAATATTATATCGATATTAATTAACATACGATTTTACACTTTATGGACAATTTTCAACTTTACGCCTAATAGATGCAAAGTACTACTTTACAAACGTTCACATAACAGTCTACTTTAACGAACTATATGTTTTGTATTTAATACAGCGTCTAATTTAGCATAACAATAATATATATTATACATTTATCAGTACCAAAACTCTAGAACCAAATAAAATTTATATTTTAATTTTGTTACAGAATTTTGTATAGGCTTTTCATCATGTGTATTATACATATCATATACATCAAATAAATATATAAATACCAACATTTACATATTTTTTCTTCTGCCTACAATGTAGCAAAAGATTACAGTTCGCAGCACAGATGCAATTTACAATAGAATTAGCTTTCAAACTGATTTGTAACCCGTCCAACCAGCTCAAATCCAATGATACGCGGACTGACGCGATAGCCACGCTTTCACGGAAAAATCGAATCGCACGTAGTCGGCCGCGCATACGTCGTATGTGTGTGCTCTTGATGTATACACAAGACCCCAGCGCGCTCGAATTTAAAAATCGAAGACGCGCCCGCAAGCTCGAACCTCCTCCCTCCCCACCCCGTTAAGACGAAGGTCATTCAGCGCGCGCTTTCTCGCGGTTTTGGATGTTGTTCGCGAGTACACTCGCACGCGATTCGGCGATTCCTGTAAGTATAGTGTACGAGGTTCCTTGCATCACGGGATATTCGTGAATTTCGAGGAAAATCGTGGTTTTATAGGTGTAGGAGATTATTTGACATTGGGATTTTAAATATTTCCTTTTTATTAGGGTAAAAGTAACAATTATGACTGACCACTGTCTAATACTTAAGTACTATTTAAAGGTAAAGTCTTCGTCGTTTTTTCATACGTGAAGAAAAATTGTCCAGTAAATTTTATAGAGAGTTGTCGAATTCTTACCAGACAGTTTGGCAATTTGATCAGAGACAATTTTGTTAACGTTATAAGACAGTACAGTATTTTTTTGTTGTGAATTTGAAAGCATTTTGAAAAATGCTGTTGGGAATCGAACCTTTGTTAAATCAAAGGTCAAAATTTTCATTTGTTTAATCAAATGATTGATTCTCGAATCACTCAAAGTGACAGATTAAATTGTTTTGATGCGTCAAAAACTGTATTAAGATAAAAGTGTTTTAATGCATTAGAAACGGTATTATAATGTCAAAAAAGTAAAAAAAATTAGTAACTTAATTGATAGATCGTCTTCTAGGATTACCTAAAGGATGGACTAAATAGTTTTTGATGCGTTAGAAACGGTATTATATAGTTACAAAAAGTAAAAAAAGTAATTAACTTAATGGATAGATCTATTTCTAAGATCACACGAAGTAATAGACTACAGTGTTCTTGATGCGTCACAAACGGTATTATGACCGTCTGTAAATAGTTACGAATGATTAGAGTTAGATAGGTAACCTTATAATTTGATATATATAGCTTATCTAGATAATCTACTCATCTTGTTTTGAATTGCTCTCATTAGGATAACTCGCACAGACTTATACAACTACAGAAAACTCTGCTTGAACCTTGTTATCGGCAACCCGGTACATGAAAATATAAAGTACGACCGGTGTTTTCTTTACTTCAATTCTGTAGAGAACGCAAACACACATATACGCGTATGGCAATGTAATCTTAGTTGGATTGACAAGTTAAGATACAAGTTGTATTGACATAAGTTGAGCTACATGGTGACATTATAAATCACTCGGAGCTACCTCTGGTGCCCATAATATCCCACTTTGAGCATTTTCCTTTATTGAATATTGATGATATCTTAGTAGAAAATAAATTAAATTATAACCTATGCATACCTAAATTAGGATACATAACGTTTCTAATACGAATTTCCGAAAATTTTAATACCCTCTGTCTTACTTTTGCAAGAGTTTGAAATTATGCAAATATTTCATTTTTTTGCTTCAAATTTTCGATATGATTTTATAGTATGTTACAATCTTTTTCACTACTTCTTTATAATGAGGACCATATTTATGCATTTTTTCTTACATCTACCGAAAGAAAATTTTTTAATATATTTATTTTGCAAATAATATAGAGGATTGCCCGTTTAACCCGCCGTATCCAATTAAACCTGTCGTACCAATTTTACCCTACACTCCCCTACGTTTATTTATAATATATAAGGACAACTCATAAGAACTTTTAACTTATTGTTATCAATAATTAACAATTTTATTGTAATTGGAGTTTCACATATAGTGCTTTTTTAATTTTTTTTGATATAATAATAATACATATTGATAAGATACTTTATAGTGGCCTATCCTAGAACATGTTGCCATTACTTGTTGTTTTCTTCTTATGTTATCTGCTGGGATTTTTCACAAGAAATTGTTATATATTTGAGTTATATAAGCAGTCATAAACGGTTTCATGCCTGACCAAACTATCACCGTTACTACTTGTTTCATATTGAGTGTAAACACTAATTACTTAATTTAATCAAATGTTGTCATATAGGTTTTATCGACCTCATTCTTCTGAATTGCATTTAATACTGCAAGTGTACTAGTATTACCTATTTATAATTATTTCATTAACACATTAAAAAAACTATTTCTTGCTATCTATTTCTACCGTAGAGCCACCGTTAAGCCCGATTTCTCAAATTTCACACCTCATCTACAAAAAATAAATCAAAAAGAAATCAAAACGCATCCTTTGACTCCACTCTTATAAAGGCGCGTCGACTCATTCTCAACTCGACGACCCCCTTCCCCCACCCCCCTTTCTGTTTGATTACTACGTGAGCGCTCAATTTTCGACCTCGAGCACGATCGTGTAGCTCGAATAAGATCAGCGAGCGCGTAGCGCACGGTTTTATTTGTACATCCGCGGAAATATGCGCGCGCTCGCGACGCGCCAGCCCGAGCCCGCGTCGCATAATGTGCGGAGCTTTACGATTGCCCGTTAAAAGGATCGCTAGCGAGCGAGCGATGCGAACGAGCGCCAGGGTAACCTTGATCCATTTTTCATTCGCCGAATTGTCTTTCGCGTTACGTGCGCGGTATAGCGCCCCTGCGTCGACACTCTGCCGCGATTGTACTTTCTCGCGGGTCGTGGCGTTTTCGCTTCTGCGCGACGCTGCTGCTTTTGATGGTCTGTTTCTTTTGTTCTTTTTTTTTAAGGGGGTGGGAGGTTGAAGTGGAGTGAAGAGATTTTGAGGGAGATTTGTGAATTTCTGATAGTTAGTGCAGGTAAAGAAATTCACGGAATGATCGGCGTCGTTTCTTGTGTATTATATATAGTGATTATTTTCGTGTAGAAAAATTTGATAATAGAAAAGAGCTTTGAATTGAAATGAGGGAAATTGAAGATACCGATGAATTTAATAATCGTTACTGAGTTTTGTAAAATTTAATGTTAATATACTCTTAAACTGAAAAAAAAATTTAATGCGCAGTAGATTTTAATGTTTATTTTACGCAATATTTTAAAACTAAATAAACTTTTATTTTACGATTATGTTTATTTGTAATGCATCAGTAAATAAAAGAATATGTATGAGGAATTCTGCAAAACAACTTCCCATCTCTTCTTGAAAGACTAAAATACATAAATTAAAAAATCGTTATAAAAACAACACCTCATCGAAGAATAAAAAATTGTTTATTTTGTTACATAAAACAAAGTATCTTGTATTTATATTTTACAAAATTGCGAAAATAATGTCTACAGAGACATTAAGAATGATTTATTATGCTTTTTTCCATAGTCTGATAAGCTATGGAATACTAGCTTGGGGTAGAGTTTATAAAAATAATCGAATTTTAGTTCAAAATCTACAAAAAAAATTTTAAATATCATTAATAATCGAAACTTTATTGTACAAAATAATCCTTTAAGCATAGAACAATAGTACATTATGCATCAAGGGAGTAAAGTGGGCAATGTACGCACTGTGTGACGTTGCCGACCGAGCGAAGCGAGGTCGGCATTTCACACAGTGCATGCTTGCCTACTGTACTCCAGAGGTGCGTATACTACTTTTCACCACACCCCCGTAAAGAAATGACTGTACGCATCTCAGCAGGCCGTACAGTACCCCATGCTCTGCCTAGAAGTAAAGTGACTTGTGTACGCGCGACGCGCTGTTTTACCGCTCGAGACGCAGTCGAGAGCGGAAAAAGGCGCATCGCGCATGCGCAAGTCACTTTATTCCCTAGGCAGTCCATGCGGTACTGTACGGCCTGCTGAGAGGGCGTACAGTCAGCACTTTACGCGCAGTGTGGTGAAAATATATATTTTAGAAGCTATAAAATATCATTATGCAGATCTCAGAATGTAATATACCAAATCTACGAGTGTAACAAGGAAAAAGAATTTAATTTTACCGAGTTATAAGAAGAAAGTTGGTGATAAAAATTGTTATAAAAAGCTATAGTAACTTTCAACAGTTTTTCCAATGAATTAAAAATTTTAAATATAGATAATGTGTCACATAAGAACATTATAAAAAATTGGATTAAATTAAATTGTTAAGGTTATTGTTTTCTTTCGCATTTTTATTTTACTGTTATGAATTGAAGAAAAAATTATTTGTTATAATACGTACTATATGTTAAAACCAAAATTTTTTTATGTAGTTTGTAGTTAAAGTAATTTTAAGTTTAGATCTAAGTTTTAATATATAATTTTAATATATTTTCTTCTTTTGTATCTCTTTTTTTGTATTGCCAGGCCTGTGTACAGATAACGTGTTTATCTCTACAGGACTTTTACAGGGCATTCAACTACCCTGTAAATCTTTCTGGTTTAAATAAATAAATAAATAAATAAATTACAATAGAGCGCCAAAAGAATAAAGAAATTGAACTTTCAAAAATTATATCTGTGACAAACGCACTGATACCGTCACCCATATCAACACCCACACGCATAATATATACACACATACGCACACAACCATACATTATACATTTATTTAAAATAATGTATTTTGATTTCAAAAGTCTCAAAACATATTTCTATAATGTTTTCATCAAAACTTTTTCAGACCATTACAAAGCTCCGTCTTTAAGGAATCAATATTATTAATTTCATATTAATTTTTAACTGGCGTATATTATTCGTAACATTTATTAACGGTCTACCAGGTACACGTCTTATCGTTACTTCAATATCACTGTGCATTACGTTCGCACATCCCCTGTTTACATCTGCCATATCAATGCACCGTAAAAACCTCAAGAAAAACTCGTCATATTCCAGGGCTACGCCGATTATTAAAGCCCCAGCTCCCTTCACAACAACAAAAAGCCTGTGCGCATCAACGGGTGCTCGATCACCGAATGAAAGGAAAAAGCAGCCGGTCTCCGTTATAAAAAAATAACGCAACTTTACAGCAGCTCGGATCCAAGATGAGCTCTTCGCCACTCGCGATCGAAGCACTATGCGCGGCAGCGAAATGACGTCCCTGTAACCTTCCTTTTGTGAGCGCGATCGTAAATAAGTAGTTACAGCCCGGGACTGGCAAGATGGGAGAGTAGCTGGAGCCTTGCGACGAGTTGCCGCGCGTGCACGTGTGTATGCCGGGTTGCCCTTTTTGTTTTTTCATTATTTTCAATCTTTTAATCAGTTATCTTTCTTGTTTATCTAGGTTTTTCTAGCTTTATGTATTATGTTTTCTAGATATATGATAGAATGATGGGTGCGGGGTTGTAGAAATTTGATGTTGGATTGGTGTTTTTATTGATCAGTGTTGTCAGAGAAAATGTTTTTTATGTAATATTTCTTCTTTATGTTCATGTGATATTTATCCTAGGTTACCGCACGTTATTCTGGATTACACTGTCACCACACTGGTGCGAATCTGGATTATGCAAATCTTTTAGAAGGAATTAAGCAAATGTAAAGAGTTTTTGAGATCGTTTTCTGAGATGAACTTAATGAGAAATTAATTTGTATAATTTAAATTGGCTAAAATATGAATTTGTTAACGAAGAAGTTTACTTGAAAGAGTGATATATAAAAAAAATCATTTTTTAACTTTATACTTGTAATGTATACGAATTGTTTATGAATTCGTTAAAGTTTAACGAATAATATATATATATATATATATATATATATATATATATATATATATATATATATATATATATATATATATATATATATATATATATATATATATATATATAGTATACGTAAATACGCACCCTCAGAACAAAACTATGATAAATCAATAGTCTAAATTTTTGTAAAACTTAGTAACGTCAATTTCTAATGGGATAAAAATTGTTTACTTTAATTTAATTTTGCTAATTTTTTAAATCTATTTAATAAAAAAATGTGCTATATAGTTTATATATTTAAATTTTAAATATTTTTGTTCAAAATATTTCATTACAGCTAAGCTCACAGAAAAGAGAATCAAGATTTCAAAGTCCAAATTTCAATGAGCCCACCGTTTATGCAATTACCATTAATGGCGGCAAAAGGAATGTACATATACATACATAAATACATACAGGTTATCACCTAAGGCACCGTGGGTCGTAAAATGGAAACTAATTATCGGGCTTTGTGTGCCGCGCGTTTGTTGTTGCTCGCAGCAATCGACCGCACTGGAGAAGATCCACTAGCTCTACGTTCCAGTTAAAACGTGTAAACTTCGTGAGCGCGGCGTATGTAGCATCAAAGGGAAGTGTTGGAGATGTGCATTAAGAAGAATGAAAAATTAAATGAAAGCTCGGTTTACGTGCACGTGAATGCGGTAAAAGATTGTACATTGATATGAATACAATATTTCATATTCAATCTCAGTGTAAAAAATATTTCGAAATCACTAAATAATCTTTAATAGCATATTCTGATATATTAACTAGTATTAACCTTTTTTTCATTTACTTCTTATATCTTAAAAATTTTGTAGAAAAATTTGATGTTTTTAAAATCGTTTTATTTCTTTAAGGATAAATAAATGCAATTCTTGTAAACTGTATAATATATTAGATATCATATTATATAGATAACGGCGTATTAAAATATGTAACCTACTGTAATAATAAATTATTGCCTTTTTTCTAAGTTGTTTAACAAATTACTAATTAATCAGTCATGTATTAATTACTTTCTATTAACCCTGGTAGAAAATTAATCTAGAACTATGTAGATCTATCTAGTTTGCTAAGGAAATAATCGAGGGCCTCGATAAAACTAGATAATTTTCTACCAGGGAAACTATGCTTTTTTTCTTCTTACAAATTGAATACCTCGTACGAAATAAATAAGAAGATTTGCAGACAAAATTGATGTTTTTATACAAATCATTTCGTTTACAGATAAATATAACTACAATTAAGAATTAATTAACTGATACGAGTCAAATAAAAAGATTTGTAAAAAATTAATGTTTATCAAATTCATGATTTCGTTTACAGATAAATAAGCACAATTTCTCGATAATCTAGTATATTAGATTTCAGTAGAGATATAAATACCGCTTAAATACTAAAATATTCATCCAAATCTGATAATAAAAATATCGCCTCTGTTTTTCTGAAGTTTTAGTCGAGCTAATTGTCTGAACTAATTAGTCGAGCTATTTGCAGAACAAATATTTTTTCTGTGCATATACTTAATGTTCTCTCCACCTTTCTTCTCCATTTCATCCTACTATTTATGAATCGCACGTTAAACTACATTTCTCTTTCCTTTCCGTGTATTAATTAGATCGTGTGCGAGACAAAGAAGCGCGCGCAAGCTTTATTTCTTTCTCCTGCGCGCGCTTAATTCAGATTGCCAAATTATAAAACACACACTTACGTTTGTCTTGTATCCTTATCACATTTACTTCGTAACAAAAGCGTTTTGACGTGATATTCTCGCGCGAAAATACTCGAGAAGCGCGTTTCCGCAGCGAATTCCCCGCATTCATTAAAAAGTACGACTCCCCGCGGCCGCAGGCTTCAACGACCTCGTTATTTTCGATTTAGCATGAATTTAAATTGAAACTTTAGGTATATACTTGGTGTCGCCGCCGCTGGCGACTCGACACAATGTAATGCACATTGCCTTTGCGCGCGATAATCATCCACTTTTCGATTACGTGCTCGTTTAATTGGTAGGTTTTGAACTTTATGGTTTGGTTGGTAAAAAAAGTAGTAATTTTATTCCAATGCCTATTTTATTGCTTTTATTGATTCAATCATTTCAGTCATGACTTTTTAATTCGTGGAATTTAGTATTGGTTTTCTCGTATGCCAAAAGTACATGTTTAAACCAGTAATTTGGTGCAAGTTTTCGTTTTGTCAATTCTTATTAAATGTGAATTTCGAAATATACCTGATATTATATTTTTATAAAGTTTTGAAATACATTATAGTTACTCTGAATTAACAGATTTACAATAAACTTTTTTAAACAAAAGCTGAAAAAGCAAAATAAGTTTCGTGAGTAAGTATTTATTGTTATAAGTTAATTGAGTCCTGATCATCTATCGGTAGGATTTTCGTAAAGAAGCGTCCTGAGCAGAATAAGCCAAGGAAGCCGTCTCAATAAGGATCACTTATACGTATATACATTAATTACTTTGCGCAGTTCTATGGTTTCGATCTTAAGTAGTTAAAGGAGCATGTTGGGTTAGCCCTATATTTAGTTTACTTCGCCTTATATACACGAGTTTGATTGTCGTAAAATTTGTTTAATTATATTTATTTTAGATTTAATGTGTGACGTACTGGCTTTTATTATTAATTAATAAAGCCCGAACGTTACGGCGTTTCTCGCGTCGCGCCGAGCGGTTTGCACGCGCGAGATTGTTTGCGTGGCTAAGGCAGGAAAGGGAGGCTTGGATAGGAGGCGGTTAGTGAGCAGACTCGAGAGTCTGTTGTAGGTTTATTTTAAATAATGTTTATTAATTTACCTTATATCGGTGGTTTTATTCAACTAAGGAGTCCTGATACAATTTCTTTAATTGCGCTCGGCGTTCGTGGATGCACGTGGGCGCGTCGCTGGTGTGTTAGTCGCACGTCGCGTGTAATAATTTTATTTTAAGCACGTTACCCGAACTTGAGATTAACACGTGGTTTACGAAGTGCTTGAGGAGTAGCAACGATCTACACTCGGTGACTTTCACGGCAAGAATGATCTACTCGCAGGCAGACTTGCATGAGCTGAGGGCTCCTTCTTACTTTGAATATCGATAATAATGGAAAATTCTTACAATAGGCAGGTGCGCGTTTCCCTGTGCGGCGGACCTCCCGAAAGTTAAATTATTATACAAATGGTTGTGTCAGACGCTATGCAGCAACATTGCAGTAGGCTTCAGTCAGCCTGAGTGTAATCAAAAAGTTTATTTAACGAAAGTAGATTCAAAAAACGATGCTCGCCTCGTATAGACGATACAATAATCATCGCCGAGTTCCGGAAATCCGACATTCTTCTTATGTTGAATACTGATCATTTATCCTCTTAGCATGGCACTCCTATTACGCGAGAGTGAATTTTCAGTTTCTACCACCTGGCGGTGGCACGCGAACTATACTTTGCGTTATAGTACATAGTCATTTCGGCAGAATTGTGTAAGATGCTGCAAGAGCGTGACGCAATAGTCTGCTGTAGGTCTACTGAAATTCTGGTAGACGCATGCTTGTTTTATATTAACTCCTTGACTGTACCCTGTGTGATGCATTTCTACCTCAATTCTGGTGTAAAGAGCCTGACGCAATGATTGAGGGTAATTTTGCTGTAATTTTACTGCAAAGAGACTGGGGCAATCGTCTGCTGAAATACTACCACAATTCTGCTGCACGCGTGAGTGCAAAATATTAGTCAAAAGTTTGCACTTGAGTTTTCTTAAGACTTGTACAATTCTTCTGCAGTGAAACTTGGTGCAAGTTATGGGGATCGGAAATGTATGCACTCAAACTGTCACAAAACTTGCACAATTCTGCTGCGTACGCCTGCCGCAATCGCCTATCAATAGAAATATATTAAAATTCGGAAGTAGAATATGCACGTTCTGCTGCACTTTTCACGACATGCAGAGAAACTGCGACAGAATTGGAGCAGAATGGCAAATGGCTTTGTTACCAGGGATGTAGTAGAAACTTTACATTTGTTAAGTATGCATAATTTCATATAATGATCTAACTAATGATGCTAAAAATTGCAATAGTTCATTATTATTTAGAATATTATTAAGGAAATTGTTCTCAGCGTTTATAATTCTATTTCTTAACTGAAATTAAGTAATTATATGTTTTGTACTTTATACAGCGTTAAATTCAGCAGAACAATAATATACACATATATTAGCGTCAAACCGCCAGTATCAAATATAATTTATCTCTAATTTAGTTGCATGATTTTGTATTTAGCCTTTGCATCATGTATTGTTTCATCAATTCAATAAATAAATAAATAAATAAGTATCAATAATAAATAATTCTCCAATAATAATCATAACTTCGAAAAACCAAATGAACGACAATTATACATTGTGAACGGCATCCACGCGCCCCGATGTCTCTTAAATTTCCAATCTTCGCGGAAATTCACAACGTCAATTGCGCCGCAGGCCACGCGCGCGCGTCAACTTCACCGTTTCGAGCGTGTCTCTTCTGTGTGCAGCAGCTGTAGTTGCAGCTGCAGTTGGCTTCGACGATATTTCGGCTCCCTTTGTACTTTATCGGCGTTTCGGCTGTTCTCCCGCGCATTTCGCGAGCAACGCCGGCAACACGTACGTACGTACGCCGCTTTCAATGGCGAGAGCGAGAGCAATTTATGCCGGTGATTCACGGCGCTAAACACGACACTATGCAGCAAGAGAGAGAGAGAGAGAGAGAGTGAGAGAGAGAGGGAGAGAGAGAGAGAGAGAGAGAGAGAGAGAGAGAGAGAGAGAGAGAGAGAGAGAGAGAGAGAGAGAGAGAGAGAGAGAGAGAGAGAGAGAGCAACACTTTGATACGCGCAGCAATGAGCCGTAAACGGTTCTGAATTAGGCGTGCGTCGCACAAACGCTGGTCGATTGATTGTCGATCGAGCGATTGTGGATTGTGGGAGGGTGTTTTGTTTCGTATAGTGGCTTTTTGACTTTTTGTTGCGATGAATTTGGGAATCGATAGGAATCTAGAAGGAAGTGTATGAGGGACTTTTAAGAAGTTTGAAGTTGTTAGATATTAAGGGGAGGTTCTGGTGATAATTTTTAATATTGTAAGCAATGTCATATATTTATAAGATGCATTACATTTTATAAATTTTCGTAGAATATGATCTCGTATATGACAGGAAATATATTTCATGTACCAATAACAATCGCAGATGACTGATTTTTTTTATACCTAATTTTGGTTTAATCCTTAAAGCACAGCGATAATGCTGGGTTACGACCTATATTTTCATCATTTTTTATTATTTAAGCCATCCATTTGACCTTTTAATTCAGATTTTTATACTTACAATATTTATAAGATGTTAATAAACACATAAAAAATGTGAAGACCTAATTTTCAGAAATTAATCATTTTCAGTGCTCTATAAGTAATATCGTAATGAAAAAATTATCATTAACGTTTTCGGGGTCGCTGATTACGAATCTGGGGTCAAAATTATTTCCATTTTACTTCATTTTGAATCCGCTATTTTGAACGTTTGAATTTGAACTCCAGACCCCAAATTAACAATAAAGAAAAATGTGTGCTTCGAAGGGTTTAAATTTTGTATGCGCATACTAAATTAATTAATCATCTTGAAATTCAACTAATAATAAGTGTTGCAATGTTACAGATAAAAGTTGGCTTCATTTTGCAAACATTTTTATTTACTGATTCATATTCAAATATTTCACGTTAATTGCAAAATATTTTATTCTAGGCGTTAATAAAATATTTAAAGCAATACGAATACAGTTAGTCTTTTCAGTTCATTTATAATAAGTTTGATTAATTTAGTTGTATACACTATTTTAAGTCAAAATCAGGAATTCGAAGAAATTGTTCATAAGAGACTAGTTTTGGCACTTTTGCTACATAAAAAATATTTCTTGTTATACATAAAATTAGATTTTGTAAAAATTTTGAAAATATAATCTAAATTTTAAAAATAGTACATCATTTACAATATTAAGAACTGTTAGCATAGAATATTACATACATTAGCTACCTTCCCTGAATAATATGTACCATTAATGGATGTGTAAAAGGTGCCAGATTTTGCCCCATTTTGAGTAAGTAAGGTTATCGTAATTTTTCATTATGTTCATGTAGTAATATTATATTTCGTAAACTACATGTCATGTAGATTATGGGAAAATATTTGGATTAGTTGAAGAATCTTTTTAACAACTTTTTAATCTATATTAAATTGTAATTCAAGCAGTAAAATTTGTTAAAAAAAAATTAGTGAAAAAAACATTTTGTTACATTTTTTCATCCGTAAGCGTTTTTTAATTTTCTGTGGATAAACAGAAGGAAAACTGTAAAATTAAAGTGTAAAATTTTATGTTTACACGGGGCAAGATACGTAGTTTTTACACATGCTTCTAGACAGCTTAGTTGATTCAATATATAATGTTGTACAATACGTACTTCTTAGAAACTACTTATTCAACATTGTTTTGAAATTTGTTTCACTTTTCGTATAAAAATATAATCAAAAGAGCTATAACTTTGATTGATTTAGTTTTATTATATTTATTAAAAATGGTTTGTATATATTATGTTATTAAAAATGTAACTTTTATTATTTAAAAGTTAAATAATATAATTTAACAGTTAAATAAATTAAAAAATATTGTTTACAAATATGTATATTAATATTTATAATATAAACTCTGCGTTATCCAGTTTATATTCAAGATTTTAGTAGCTGTGGTTAATTCAACGTGTTAAGTCAATTAGAAGGGATCTTATCGCGCAATGACGACCTGGAACATTAAAATTTGATTGACCGTACGGGGGTTTAATTATTCTAAGTGTAGCGCTGCTTATGCGATTACAATCTAGTTTTACGTACACTGCCCATATTACACGGGCATTTATATTTTTATTGCCCTAATTTACTCTTAACGGCGAGAACGCAATTCAGTTATTTTTTATTAAATTAATGCTAAACCCACACGTCACCGACAATTACGAAGACCCACTTTTTTCATTTGATTTTTCATTTTGCGTAAATATTTCTCTGGAACGATGTTGTCCCAATAAAACACAACATTCCAGAGAGGTATTTTTTAAAAATTGAAAGATACTCGTAAATGACAAAAGTGTTTTCCCGTATTTGTTAATAACAGGGGGGTTTAACATTACCTTATGAAATTAGTCCTTTGGTAAATATTCTTGTTTTGATGAGTTGCGCAGTAAGATGGTATAACTTGAGTTATACCGTTTATTGTTTTATTGCACAAAATGAATTATTATTTTCGATTGTAACTTTAGAACAGATTGATATTTTTATATAAAACTAAGTTTAAACTAAAACTCTTTTCGTCAAATTTCTTTTATCTTGTTAGATCATTTCTCTAGCCACAAAATTAACAGAGTGATGATTTGAAGTATAGGTACCACTATTACCGAAACTACGGGTACAAGGC
This sequence comes from Gastracanthus pulcherrimus, assembly GCA_949152435.1. Classification (NCBI taxonomy): domain Eukaryota; kingdom Metazoa; phylum Arthropoda; class Insecta; order Hymenoptera; family Pteromalidae; genus Gastracanthus; species Gastracanthus pulcherrimus. Next base: position 157,247,008 of record OX424576.1, read on the forward strand.
ATAATTTTTAAGAACCAGAAATCACTTTTCGAAGCCTCCTCGAAATTCGCTTTCCGCAGATTGTGAACTCTCCATGTTAGTGTCAATGGGAAATTGTAAAAAAGAAAAATTAATTGCTAAAAGATGAAAAAAGGTGTTTACAAAAGCCGAACAGCAATGAGCCATATTAAGCTCAATTTGATCAAGATTTAAAAAATTAACATTGTCTTATTCGACTTCGAATAATGTACCAAAAATTTCGAACACAAAAAGACACAAGAGACTTACAAAACAACTCACCCAAGCAACAACGAAATTATTCATCATTGTTTCAATGTAACGTTCACTTACGATTCTACAGATTCATTAACGATAAGCCAAAAATCGCGAAATTACCTTTACAACGAATCATTACGAATTTCACGCAAGAACTATCTTTCGCCACAGTCCACACCCCCTTAAATTAACAACCCTCGCTCATTCGAGACACACACATACACGCCAAATTCACCGTTACCCCGTCCTCGGATCTTGCGATCTCTCACCACTCTATCGAGCACCTCGTCCCAAAACTCCAGCCGCCTTCCGCGCCAAATGATCCACGCGCAGCGCCTCGCTATATAAGAGCATCACGGGCAGAGAGAACCCCGAGACCGCAAGCCACTCGAAAGTGCATCAGCGAGCTCGTGCTCCTTTGAGACTCCCTATATATAGCTGTGGCTCTGCATCCCCGTCGCGTATATAGCCGAGTCACAATTTCTAACGCGGAGCTGGAGATGCAGCTGCGCCAAGCACAGAAGCCGTCGCCGCTGGCTAGGTGGCGCCCTCCTTGAGTCTCTCTGGGTCTCTGTGATGCTGAGATGTGTGGGTATACCTATGTATGCGAGCATGCAGTGAACGCGAGGGGGGGGAGGGAGGGGAGGAGCTTTATACGGGTTATTCCGTGTGGGGCTAAGGGGTTTTAGCTTTGGATGAGGGTAATTTTAATGTAACGGTGATTGCTTTTGTACACGGCATACCGATCACGCGAGATTCGAAAGTTTAAATAGAGTTTTGGTTTTTAAAAGTTTTCTCCGATTTTCGGGTGATCGGTATCTGTAAGGTGATTCATGCGTGTACGTGTATCTTACAATATTAAAAGATATAATTATGGAATAAGGACACTTCAAATGACGATAAAAATTTTTTAACGATATTTCGATTTGGAAAACACGAAAACAGAAAGTATGCGTGTATGTATGTGTGCGTGTGCGTGAGTGCGTACGTGCGCGTGCGTGTATATTCGTGTGAGCGTGTGCGTGTAAGAGTGCGCGTGGGTGCGTGCGTGCATGCGTGTGTGTATGTATGTATGTGTGTATATACCCTAGTATCTCAGAATGTACACGGTAAAAATTAATTTTTCTTGACCCACTTTCTTGATTCTTTTGCGAGGTGGAGAAAAGAACATTTTTTATTGATTATTGGATTCATTTTGTATTTTTAGTAGTTTTTCTATTTTTGGGTTCAAGTTTTTCAGGATTTTTGGTACGTTAAAAATAATATCATTATTTCAGTGTAAATGCATTTCAAAGAGCATAGAATTACCTATATTTTCCAAACCCAAATTATAGATAACTTTATTCCCTTCTCTTGTTATACAATAGAAGAACACATTTTTTTCAAACAGTTATATCTAAAAAACGTACGATGGAAAATCATTTTAATATTTGAAGTAATTAGTAATACCGAGAATAATATTCAGTTAAATTTTTGAGACATTTATTTTTTCTATACTAGATAAAAATGGCCCACCATATCTGGAATAAAACCGTATGAATCTTGCTGAAAATGTATAGAATGGTAGTTTTTAGCATCTCATGGCTGAGTTTTCTGCTTAGAGCATCAGGACGCCTGTCAGAACTTTTTGTGTGCAGCAGAGCAGATGGAAACCAACGCGTTCGCAAAATCACCCTTCCTCCTGCCCAAGGTACCTACATCGTCCTTTCACATTCGAACTACATTGACGATTTTCCCAATAAATAAGCAAAAAAAAGGTAATGGGGAGAATATCACATTCATATTAGAACTACATATTGGAAAGATGCACTAAGTTTGAGAAAGCTAAGTGTCAAAGAATTGGCAGCAGTTTTTTTCATTTTAGTCACTTACTATCGGATGCTACAGGTAGGTCATTTCATACAACTTTTAAAACTGCAAGCCGAAAAATGCCTTTTTCAATACTTACATCGCATTTTCTTTCGTCTTATTTTTAAGATTTTAAAAGAATTCTAGTCCCGACATAGCTACACTCATCTGTTTAAGTTTTTGCTTTCAGGACACTCAAATAGCTGGAATCGTGGTAACCTACGAAACTAATTTATTTTTATTAGCTATCGTGAATACGCCATAACTCCGCGTATAATCGTATTTTTAACTGAATGTTTTTATTCAAAATACCCCCTTGTCGATTTAAATACAATATAAGACATTTTCTATTATCATCATTTGAAATCTACTTTAGAATTACGGTCAAAGCTCTTTGAATCATCGTGAATACTGTTATAAGTCTGTCCCTTCATTGCCAAGTTAAGTTTTGGAAATGTAACTAGAAATCACGAGAAACTAAATCAGGTAAATGCAGAATATGACCAAGCGCTGTAATATTTTTTATAAACATTTCTTAAAATCGTTAAGTACGTACCAGTCCATTGTTATGCAGCAGCAACCGAAAATCTTATTCTCGACACTCAAGCAGAGCTCGGAGTATCCTATGCCATATGTAAGCCACGCGGAACATCTAAATAATAATCTAAATTAACGGTCTGGCTTTGGGTTGCAAATCATTGGTGAACGATCCTTTTTGATTTGAAAAGAAAATATGAGCAACGCCCTTATGAACGAAGTATGTCAAGAAATTATTTTTTGATTGCTTATATCTCGAGAACATCATAGCCATTTTTTACCAATCAGGTCTCAATTTTTTCTTTTTACAATGAAGATTTAAAATTCAAAATAAATGTCAAGATTTATCAACATGTTTTTTTTTTTATAACGATTTATCGTTTTTTTTTTATTTTTGAGGTTTAAATTTCCTGATTTTTTATATATTAAAAATAATATGATAAATCTATTGTAAATTGATTAACAAGAGCATAAAATTACCTATCATTTACAACCACAAATTTTGGATAATTTTTAGAATAAAAAAAACGTGACTAGACGGAGAGAAATAGTCTAGTAAAAATTACTTTTTCGCATGGTAATGTCGGGACTTAGTTGCACAATCGCAATAATTACTTTTTTATTTAAGTAGTCAATGCTACATTAATAGCAGTTATTGCTTTTTTTCTATTAATATGTACTAGCGAGTGTAGAATAATCTGCTAAATAAGTAAAGTAGAATAGTGTATAGTATAGTGTTGTTTTAGCTTTTTTTCGACTTTTCGATTTTTGAGTTTTAATTTTTCTGTTTCTTTAGTGTAATTTTTAGAAAATCGTATTGATTTTTCACCACAGAATTAAATAGAATAAATAATTTTATATTGCAACAATTCATAAAGTTTGAGAAAGCTAAGTAATTCTTTCTCGTAATTTCTGCTTCACATAAATTTTCGACTTAACTTACGATTAGTTTTTACTTCAATTTTCATGGACCAAAATATATTTATTTATATTCAAATAAACAATTAATGTAAATTAGTAATCGGCATTAGAACTAGCGGAGACTTCAATTTTCATACTTAATTATCTTGCTTCTTGGATCAATAATGAAATCTAAAATTTCGCTGCGTCATAACAACTCGTATTACGAACAATGCATTTCAATTTCACCTGATTCCCTTGATATTCAAGTTCGTGCAACAACTACCTCTAATTTCTAGAAAAGCCGCAGCGACTCCACGCGGAACAGCCCGTGTACGCTTGTAAAGGTCTTCGGCGATCGAACCCCAGGCTGGGTATGACGCGTTGCTGCTACTGCCGTGGCCACTTCCTCCTCCTGTTCCTCCTCCTCCTCCTCCTCCTCTCTCTCTCCCTCTCTCATTCTTCATCTTGTCGATCTTGTGTTGCGTAGTTATAGTCATAGCACTCGCAGTATAGGGTTGGCCTGCTACTGCTGCGAGATTTTACAATCCTACGCGTGACCTTTGCACGTTGAACGAAATAACGAAGCTTATTTTCAGTATGCTTATGATCGTGTAAATATGCGGTGGTATGAGCGTAGCCTATTTTCGATGTTTACGGAAGATGAGCGCTAGAGGAGTATTCTTGGAAAAATCTTTTATTAAAATATGTTTTGATTGTTAATTTTTATTGTTCATGACCCTCAGTCGTTACCTGGGCTATGTCATACAAAAAATGTTATCGATTTTTTTGTAAGAAGTTGTTTTATGTTTTTGAGAATATCGTGTGGACTAATAATTTGTCAAAATTTTAACTGGAATATTTGGTTTCTTGAGAGTTTAGCTATTCAAAGATTAAATTGAAATTGATACACTTAACTTAGAGATATAAACACATGAACATTACTGGAATATACGGTACTTGTTGGTGGGCCGGAGGTTGTGAAATTAAGGGTTTATAGGAAAGATAACGTCATACACACACGCATACACACATATTCACACACACACACATGCATACCAATAGGTTTGTATATATTACCTATACACACATATGTGTTTTTGGAAACTTAGGTACGTTCCTATGAAAATCTCAAGAACTACGCTGAAACGTAGGAGGAAGGTTGAAATGTCTACTTTGCGTTTCAAGAGAAACCTTGTAGAGACGTTTCTGCAACCTTACTGACTACTTCAAACTGTCTAACATATTATTTTTTACGTTGAGGAAACGTTTCCACAACTGTTTAACAAAAACATTTAAAAAATTGTAAAAAATATAATAAAGAGTGACAAAATCTTTAGGACTAACCTATTATTTTGGTTGTAGCATTCGGATGATGGTATAACAATCGTTCCTACATCGAATCAGATAACATATTAGCCAGCTTAACGTAATCAGTAACGGTGCAAACAAAATTCTACAAGATTTATTTTTACCCGCAAAGTGGACATTTCAAGGTTTCTGCAACGTTTTTACGACGTTATTGAAAGTTTCGTAGGAAAGTACCTAAGTTTTTAAAACACATTGCAAAAACATTTCTGCAACATTTCCTACTATGAGGATATATATATATATATATATATATATATATATAATAAAAAAATTCATTTGATTCGATAACAATGAAAAATAGTTGGTTTTAATATTATTATTATTATTATTGTTGTTATTATTTGAAAATGTATGTATTTTCAATTAAATTTTACAGAATTTGGTTATCTTTAAAAAAAGCAATACAATAAAAAAATAGTAAAATTAAGGTGTAAGATAAATATAAAAATATTCTAATTGGATTCGGAAGATTGCATGACATCTCATTGTTTAAATACACCAGTACTCGAAAAAATAAGAAATAGAAAGCGGAAACTAGGCTAAGTCGCGTGCAACATACCTACATACTACAGTGCCACAGTATTGGCTGCGGTTAAATTTGATTTGGCTCGTTAGGGCCGAGAGCGAGTGCCAAAAGAAAAAGTGGCTACGAGCAGTAGCCACTTGTCCGCGCTGTATGTGAAACCAGGCTCTTCGACACCTGTGTATTCTTGAATTCAAAAGAACGACTTGAAAACTTAAAGAGTTTGCGAATCAAGTAATTTATTATGCTTATCGTATGAGTTATGTTTTGTAGGGCTGTATTACTTATATTTTAAAAATATATTTTCTAGTAGTTTGGGGTTGATCCTATGAAAACGCTTTAAAATATTTAGGTCTTACGCGTCTTATAATAAAAATCGAAAGTATCGTAATAGATTATTATAACTAAAAATATATATTAATGGAAACGTTGATCATTTTCGATACGTATCAATTATTTTATAATAGATTTAATTATTTTATTAAAAATGTGCATTACTTATTATTTAATTGTAATGCAAGGTGACTTAAAAATAAAAAGTTGAATGCTCATAAGCAGCTTAGCAAAAATCAAATTTTCAATAAAATACTTCCATAAGGTATTTTATAATAACACAATTCATATAAGACGCTTTAGCTTTATACATTATTTATGGTATATAATTACTTTTCAATAATTAACTTATTTGGCAGTATACAATTACTTATTAATAAAATACCTAATTTATTAAAATAGTATTTAAATAATTATATTTTGTGTTATCATTGTTAATCAAACACAATATATTCGAATTCCCTATTTATGAAATATTAAAACCCTGAATCTCCGAAGTAAAAACAAAATAAAAAATGGATTTTTCTTTTATAAATATACTGAAAATTTGAATATGCCCTAGAAAATATAAATTATGTATAGTTATATATGTATCACTATATATAATTGTATATATTAATATAATTAAATTTCACACATGGGCATACATAATTGTATAGAGATATAGTTATATACAGTTATATAAGGTCAAAATCCATATATAATTATATATAACTACAAATTAAATTATTTGTAATATCTATAAATAAATATTTTAATTATAGAAAGCCATACATTTTTGAGTCGTAGATATTAGGAGCGGAATGTTTATATATGATCAGATTGACGAGATATGTTAATATTTTATCTTAACTCGCATATATAATCATATATGAATCATTTGTACTCAGAATATCTATATTATATGGTTATATAATTATAACTCATTTTTTCGGGTACTACTACCATATTCTGATAGCAATTACTGGCATGCTACAAATTAACGGTATTTCCAATATTTGACAGTTAGAATTAAATGGTTAATTATTGTTCAGTATGACGCCACTAATAATCAAGATATTTATGACTTTTATTTTACCTCAAGATATTTATCACTTTGATTTCTAGCTTTGTATAAATTTGCTAACAAAATTTGTATTGGTGATTCTCTCGCCGAAAACTTTCGTATAGATACATTCTACTTTGGCTACGGACTCCCAAAGGATCGGCCGCGGATTTTCCGGGAACCGGAACCACCTTCCAACACCACTGTACGCTCGCCTAGCACTCACCTTACACCTCGACGGTCTGGGTGTGCATACGCCCTCCCCTCTCTCTCTTCCCCGCTCTCTCTCTCTCTTTCTCTCTCTCCTTTTCTCACGTTCTCCCTCGTGTCTCCCTCCCCTCCCCACCTCCTTCTCTTTCTCTTTCCCTCCTATTCATTATTCTTGCCTAATTTGCTTAGACTATGCCGCGTTCTCCGGTTCTCTTCGTTCTCGAGCTGAGATTTACTCTGAGACAAGGGTTCGTTGAGGTTCTATTGCTACCGTTTCCCATTTTGGGAAACAGACTCGGGTAGTTTCCGGAGGTCTGGGGGTTGGGTTTGGGTTTGCTGTTTTTTCATAATTATAGTTCAATTTATCTATGTAACTTTCTTTAGTGTTCATAACTTAATTGATTGGTATTACGTTTTTATATGATCTTTGCTTGTATAAATTTACATTTCAATAAAGTAATGATACAATTGTTATTGTAATCTATATTTTAATAAAAAAATAAATAAATAATTATGATTCATTATTATTTAATTTTATATATTATGTTTTATTTTTACTTTTCTAAATCCAGAGACATTTGAGAGAGGAGAGTGAAAGTTTAATAAATAACATAGGCAGTATATCTGTATACATGGATAAATGTACGAAGATTTTATCTGGAGGGCATGTCTGACTATACTCGACACATATCTACTTGATCAGGGATATGGGATACTCCATTCTATTTCGTGAAAAAGCAAATCTTTTATTCAATTTATTTAATCTTAAATTGATTTTTTAAAATAAACTTTATTTAACTTCTCGAATAAATGTATTCCATATACATAGAAAAACAAATAAAATCACGAAATTATAAGTTAATAGTAAAAAATTTACATTTATAGTAAAAATAAAAGTTAAATTTTTTTAATAGAATAAAAGAAGTGTGTGTGAGAGAGACAGAGAGACAGAGAGAGAGAGAGAGAGAGAGAGAGAGAGAGAGAGAGAGAGAGAGAGAGAGAGAGAAGAACAGAATTTAGCCGTTCTTTTAGATATTAAATGACAGAGAATTTCAAATCTGAGTCTCACTTTATATGATCCTTATATCCGTCGAGCTGACAATATGCGTCGCGGATTCTCACTTACCTATATATTATAAGAATATACACTACTATATTTCTATCATTAAAGCCACATATATAAAAAAATGAACTATTAGTTATCAAATTAAAAGATTTAACGTAAGTGTTGAAAGGAATTTGAAGAAGTGAAGACATAAGATAAGACTGAAGAATAAAAAATGCGAGTATGTATATGGGTTAGTGTGCCCATGCGTACATGCATGCGTGTGTGTGTATGTGTAAATGTGTGTATGTGTAAATGTGTGTATGTGTAAATATGTGTATGTGTAAATGTGTGTATGTGTGTATGTGCGGGCGTATGTGAATGTGTATGTGTGTGAAAGATAGATGCTGTTTTAAGTGAATATTAAAAATGCTTTGTTAAATGGATAATTTTTTTATATTATTACATTATATTAGATTTCTAATACAATGTAATATTTATAAAATAAACTTAAGAATTTGCAAAAGCTCTTTCCCTATACATAACGCTATCAAAACAAATACATGCATCCCTTCCACCGCGATGTATCCGTAAACTTCACGTGCCCTCGGCATCAGCTCTCTTCTACGATTCATCGTTAAAAAGTACATTCCCCAGCGGACAAAATCCACCTTTTTCTTCTCCACCCCATTTCATCCATGCTGCATCCTTCCGCTATAATACCCCTACACCCTTCGCTCTCACTTGCTCGATAGATAATGCAATTTACTGAGTAACATATTGCTCTTAAAATAATTACTAGTGTTTACTAAAAAGCCTATATTATAACATAAATATTCTTATTACTGTTGCTCCTTCTATTAAATCTGATCACTACTGCAAAATAAAAATAATCGGTAGCTCTACTAAGCAAATTAATCGAATCGATTATCTCATGTAGTCGGCCGTGTTGTGTTTTCGTGGCTACTACCTTTGAAGGTAAGGTTATAAATCCAGCTTTGATGAAACAGATTAAGAGCGTAGTGTGTAACCACTATTAAGTGCACTTCTAACGTAATTTGTGCCTATCAGTCAAGCTAAATTAAGTATTTTACTGGTAAATAGACAATCAAATGAGCATATTAACAGTAAAGATACCTACGGGTGCGTATTAAGTATAGGGGAACACAGGGGAACGTAAGAAGCTTACTTTGTTATTTAGAGCTTTTCAAAATATAAAAATTAAAAAATAGTTTGATTCAGGAAAGTAAAAGCAAACTTCAAAATAGAGGATATAATCCTATTAAATAAGTGAAAAACTCAACATTTCATCCGAAGCTGAACAGTAAAAATTTAAAATATTAACTTTTTTCAAGTTTTCCGTTTTAAACAGAAGGAAATTGTTTTTTAAATGCTTAAGATTTTATGGATTATTCATGCTCGTATGATTTTCATAGTTCCCCTGGGACCACATAAGCATCCATAGAAATCCTGCTTAAGTAAATGTTATTAAATTTTTAGTTTCATCCCTCACTAAATGAAATACTCATTCTAACAAACAAAATTTGCTTCAAACACATGCAAATATCACATATGCACCTACACACACATACACATTTATACACGTATGTACTTAGTTATGCTCATATGTACACACGTGTTCATACACGCATACACACATACATCACACTAACATACACTTTCACACAAACATACACTCACACATACCTGCACACACACATCACTCGGACATACACATTCACACAAACATACACTCATACATACCTGCACACACGCACACACATCCACACCGATATATTTAAAAATAGCGTATTTCGATTCTAAATACCTCAAAACATTTTTCTACCTCTCTTTTCACCATCACGAAGCTTTTTCTACAAGTAAAAATAGTCGTATCAAACCACATACCTACTTCAAATTGAGTTAAATACTTATCCACTGAATATTTAAAAAAAAAATCAACATCAGAATCCACGAACCCAAAACAAACGAAAACACCCCACCTCCGCCTCGAGCAACCAACCTCTCTCTCCCTCTCTCTGTCTCTCTCGTCAAACAGCCGCGTACTTCCCCTATGCGATACACCTATAAACTCCGCGTACCATCCCCTCCTCCCTCGCCTCCCCCCGCCCACCCCTCCACCCCCCAAAAAGTGCATTCCACATCCGCGAGCGAACATACTCGCATCCTCCACCCCATCCCACCCCTGCGCTGCAACCTCCCACTATACACCCCCACCCACCCCCACCCCTCGCTCTCTCTCTCTCTCTCTCTCGCGCAGCAGCAGCAGCAGCGCGACGCGACCGCGGTGTGTGCTGCTGCCGTTGCTGTTCAGTTCGCGTTCGGTCGTCGGGTCGAGAAAGAGCGAGCGAGAGCGCGAGAGCGTGTGGTGAGAGAGCGCGCTCGCGGGCGTGCGAGAGAGTGTGCGTGCGGTGTGGTGCAGTGGTGATCGTCCTCATCGCGCTCTCCGCCCGTACACGGTGCGGACGACAGGGTGCACGAGATAGAGCCTCCGTCACCCCCGTGTGCGTTCTCACCTCCTCCTCTCCGCACCTCGTCGTCGGAACGAAATAAACAACAACAACAACAGCAGCAGCAGCAGCAGCCTGACTCGCACGAGTGTGCTGCCGAGCCTGTGTGCCCCAATCCCTCCCCCTCCGCCTCCCCACCGTTTTTATCGCTCTCGAAAGAAAGGAGAAGAAGCGAGGTATATGTAAAGAAACGTCGAGGAGCTTGGAGTTTTCTCAGTGCGGTGACGAGATACGAACGTACGTCGTGTGCACGGTGGTACCAGCGGTGGTAGTAGTGGTGCTGTGGTGGTTGGTCGCAGTCATCAAACGTGCATGCACACCAAGGTGTGATGTGAACGGTCGTGTGCATCAGCGTACTGGTCGTAGGATAATCGTGTGCCGCACACGAGAGAGAAAGAGAGAGAGAGATATCCCGTGGCCTTTCTCTATATATCGCTCTCCCATCTCTCGATGCATTTAATCGATCACCGGAGAGCGGGTACGTGCAGCATTCTCTCTCTGACCTGTCTCTCTCTCTCTCTCCTTCCTTCTATTTCCTCTGTCTATGACTCTTCTCTCCGTCTGTACTAACTGATCAGCCAGTGTGTGCCTCACCGAAGCAGCAGTGTCAATTAGCCGGCCACCCAACGCCACGCTGGATACACAAATAATAAGCCAGTCCATCCGTGTGCTGCACACTCTTTCTCTCGAGTATACCCTCCTGCGTATACTCGCTGCACAAGTTACAACCTTCCCGCGTGCTTTATCCACCTCCTTCCTTGCATTCTGCGTGCGTCTCCCGATGAGGGAGAGAAGAAATTTAGAGAGCAGCAGCTTTTGAGAGACCCGCGAAGCAGGCAGCATGACACACTTTGCCCTCTGCGCGAAATGCTTCGTGGTCCGCTGCACCGCCAACGCGGAAGAAGCCGAGGACCGAGCTACCAGTGATCGCAGCGGAAGTGGCAGCAGCTGAGAAGTGCGCGCATTGTACTCGGGTGCTGCAGGTGTTGTCGGTGTCGACCGCCGCCTCGAGCGAAAGTGCAACAGCAGCGACTGCAGCGGATCACCCGGAGTAGCCAGGAGCACGGGGCTGGAAACGTGAGTGCGCGATTATGATGATGATGATGATGATGAAAGAGAGATTTTAGAGTGATGAGTGCGTGCTGGAGTGATTTGAATTCGCGATGAGTGAAGAGAAGGGAGAGAATTGGCGGGAAAGTATTTCTCACGGTGGAGGGTGTGTTAGGTACCAAGCTGGTTATTGGTTTTATTGGTATAAGGAGAGGGGAACTCGTGAATGAATAGTAGGGGAATCAAGTCTTACAAGGATAACGATTAAGAACACTCAGATAACAATTAAATAACACTCAAGCAGCTCTCAAAATAACACTTAAGTATTAACACCTAAAATATTATTCGACTATCAGTTAAAGTAATTCTCTCAACAGTCAAGATAACATTTAAGTAGCATTTAAAACAATACTCAAGGAACACTCCTTTAACACTCAAACAAAAATTAAGTAACACTCAAAATAATACTCAAGTAGCACTCAAAGTAATACTCAAGTAACACTCAAAATAACATTCGTCTAATACTTAAAAAACTACATTCGAGTAATACTCAAAATAAAATTTAAGTAACACGTAAAGTACTACTCAAATAACATTCAGCTAACATTCAAAACAGCAATTAAGTAATACTCAAAACAAAAATTAATTAACACCCAAAATAAAACTCAAGTAATACTGAAAATAACATTAGACTAACACTTAAAATCACCGGAACAACACATAAATTAACATTTAAGTAACACTTAATATAGTACTCAAGGAACACTCAACTAACACTCAAAATAACATTTAAGATACCATTTAAAAAAACGCTAAAAAGCACTCAAAATAACACTCAAAATAATACTCAAAATAATACTCAAATAATAATCAAATAATACTTAGAATGACACTCACGTAACACTCAAAACAACATTCAAATGATACTCAAAATAATACTCAAGAAACACTTAAATGTATACCTATTAACAGTAATCGAGTATGATTTGCATCTAAGATAAACACTTAATTGAGTGTTTAACTATGAGAATAAACAAAAGTTCGAGTGTACATTAAAAAGTCAAGGGTTGCCTTCAATATCGAGTGTGAACCTTCGATATTTAAAACTAAAATATTTAGTGTTACACTCAGAATTCAGCGTAAACTCTAAACACATAAATATTATTCTCAATATTTCAGGGTAAACCCTTATAATTTGAGAGTTAACTCTTAACATTTAGTATTAATACTTACATTGATTTTGAGTGTAATCAATCAAACAAGAGTGTTAGCACTCAAAATTTGAATTATTTCGTAAGAGGAAATCGAAAAGTCGACAAATCATTCGCTATAAAAATTTCTAAATATATCAAGTAAAAGTCAGACTAGAAACAAGCCTGTCTTAGGGAAATCTGATATAAATATGGTTTTATCTAGCCCCAAAAATACATTTTTATAACTTTGATTTTAGTAGTCTTCGAAGAAACGAGCTTTCAAAAATAATTCGATTCCTACATATAAAGGGATATTATTAGTGTTAATGCTAAAATTTTCAGTGAACAGATTCTAACATTTTTGGCTTATTAGCTATTCATTACCTTCATGAATCTTATACTTTGTCCGACTTTTATTTTAAACTACTGCAGTTTATCTTAAAAGAAAAACAAGCAAGCACTAGTTAATTCTAAAAGAAATACTCATCAAGTTATATTTCTGAAATATAAATAAAAAACACCAATCTTCAGTAGATGATTTCAATATATGTAAATATGTCGTTAGTTTTGTTATAAAAATGGGATAGAGTTACCACTTCAAAATTCTGTGTTAAGTAAAATATTTATCAGTATAAATGTCAGTTATGAAAATTATGTTTTATGATGTCAAACGTTTTTCATCGTCTATAAATGTTTGGCAATTCAGGTAACGAATTACTGGTCACTTTAATTTATTGGCCCAATATTTCTCGAAATATTGGATATGATTCATATAAAACTTTAAATTATAACCTTATATTTTAAATTAATATAAACTTCATTTAGTTATTTTGCCCGTTAGTAATATACGTTAGTTTTGTTACGTTTAAACAAAACAATATGAATAAATCGAATTATAACTCGTTAAATTATATGTACTCAATACATTTTAATAGATTCAACATTTATTGCAAGCGTTTAAAATAATTATTTTAAAATATAACTATTTGATACGAATATTTGAGTACGTTCACAGAATACCAGGGACAAAGAAATATAACACTTCCTGAAAATTATCCACATGAATGACGTATTGATTGACTCTTTCAATCCTTTGCATTTCGTATGCAGGTAAAGTTTACAAGTTGAATTTTATACTGTATGTGGTAGGGTGTTGAAATAATGACCCACTTAAATAGCTGTTTGATATTAATACAATGAAAATATAAAAATTGAATACTACTCTTTAACTAATTTTAGGATTCATTATAATTTATATTTATTCAACCAACTTTATACTTTTAAAAAATAAATTTATAAAATAATTTGTACTTTATTATTGAAATTCAGATGCTCGAAATAGTAGTATTTTGGGTATTAAAATAGTAAGCAGCTAATTTATTTACTTTAAAGCTAATTTACGTACTCCTACGAAATGATTTAACTTACTCTAACATAATACGGTACATAAATTTATCCCTAATACTCAAATGACCTGTGGTTTGAGGTTATGTATTCTAATTATTCAGCAGCATTGATTTTTATTTTAAATGCCATAGGTTAGCGACTACTTTGACTCTCTAAGAAATAGAATTTCAAATGAAAGTTTTTCACGAAATAAAGATTTAAATTTTTTTATAATAAAATTATATTTATAAAATGTGTAAAGAGATCGTATAAAAAATAATCATTTATACATTGCAATAATGCCATTGTATCTCTCAAACTATATAGGTTTTTAATATGGTAAAAATATTGATATTTTGTAAATTTAATAAGCATTACACGAGTTTAGATAATATTTAATAAAATAACGTTCTTAATATAAGCGTATAAGAAATCATAAAGAGTAAAATAATATTTTTAGAGTTTAATGTCTTCATTTACGTATGTGTACTTATGAAATGGAGTGTAATATTGACACTCATCCAAGGGCTGGATTATTTGTTCAGTATTTCTTTGCATACTAAAACTTTTGCATCTTCAAACAGATCTAGCCAGACATTTAAAGGAAGAGCTTACTAAAGATTGCAGAAAATAAAAAGTTACATTTGTTATTTAGATTACTTGTTTCAACGGAATGTTATTGTAGATAAGGAAATGCACGAATACATTTTTTTTACAAAAATTGAAGTATGAGTCTTAAAATTATAATTTCTGTTTAATCTTATCTGGGACAGCCATTACGTTTCCAGATTAAACTACACAAAGTTCTGCTAAAGACGAAGTTAAGTGTTAGTACAGTTGCTTGCAGTGAAGTTTCATAGTTTGCATTGTCCAATACTTCAAAAATTTACCTTTTGCATTCTGTAAGGTCAATTGTTTTGCAAGCTAAAGCTAATATTCTCTTTTGAGAAAGATTAAGTCAAGAAATAAAATTATATTTATTTGTTTTTAATAAATAGATAAGTGTAATCAGGTTATGTAGGTGTGTAGATAATCAACATACATTTATTGTCAAAGGGTTGAGAAACTATTGCGAATAAATTTTCACTATAGGGCACTTGATTAATACGTTTTTAAAAATCTTAGTATAATACAATTACTTAACACTCCTGTTTTCTATGCAATAAATGCATGCGTTGCCGCCTTTTAATTATTAATTATTATTCGAAAAATGGTGCATTACAAAAATTAAATAAATTGAAGCTATTCTCGCCTAGTATATTTTTTAAAATACTTAATAAGAATTTAACTTGTTTATTAATAGAACGTTGTTGTTGTAAAAATGGCTAATAATGATTACACACACCTACTACAAACTTGAAGAAATATTATTAAATTGTAATAAGTTACAATAAAATATGCATCTTTAATCCTTGAATCAACAATGTAGATATGTCGTGCATTGAAAACCACTACTCATCACAATATAGTTTAGTTTAGACAGAAACCTAACCTTCAATTCAAAAGTTTAAAGCCATCAAAACGATCAAAACCGTTTAATATCATTGAACTAGTACCTAACGTTTGACATATTCAAGGATGAACACAGTCTGCTTGCATGTATATCTATAAAAATGTACTACGAACACAGTGAGTAGAAATTAATATATCATATTCAATTGGAGAGAATGTTTGTCGCTTTATATCGAGGTACCAATTAACTTTCTTCTATCTCAACCTCACACTATCTCAAGTTTAACCGATTTTCCGCATATTCTTTCTCACTGGATGTATCAATACCCACTGAAAAAGACAATTGGCGCCAAATTTTAAAATGAGAATTCCGTAACCCATTCGTGACATCGATCCGAATTTTTATTACAAATACGTACTCCTATATATACATATCACTGAAAATCAGAGGGCCGCGGGGCGCATAAAAGTATTCCGCGAGCTAGCGCGCGGGCGCACGCTACATTCGCACCTTGAGCTCTCCGGCTCTGAGGTAACGCGCCTCAATGCTAGATGTTTACACGACTGAATTTTGAGCAACCCCCCGCGCGCGCGCCAGCCAGCCTGCCTGCCCGCGCACAAAACTGGGGCACGAATCCGCGCCGCCGCCGCCGCTACTGCTGGAGCTGGCGCGGAGCTCGGCTTTCTTTGTTGGCAAGGCTCTCTCGCGTATACACGCCGCCTTTCAAGAGTTAATCAAGCTAAAAAACTTATTGTTACGTGAACTTTGTGTATTTTGAGGGAAAAGCAGAGCACATTTTTTGTTTGTTGAATCTGATATCGCTGTGTATGTGGAGCTAATTTATTTATATGTTTGTGTGTAGAAAAAGGTGTAGTTATTCAAATAAATATTTTTAATTAGTAAGTTAATAATAAAGTAATGTTTATAAAAACGAATGGTGAAAATTGTAGAAATATATATATATATACATAAATGACTAAGGAAAGTTTTTTATTATTCTAGATAATATATTACAATTTTTACATGCTATGTTATGAAAAAGAAGCTATTGATTACATGTCTAAAATTAAATTGCCATCTACTTTTCTAAAAGAAAATGTTTTTCATATGACGAAAAAAATTAAAATAATTATTAAAAATTAATTGTCTGTTTTTCACTGAAAAATCTGAAACGTAATCAACAGTTTTCTTTCTTTATATAGAGTAAAGACCAGTAGTCGACCACCTAGAGTCAGTAGTCGACCACTTCTATTTTTATATTTCAAGGTTATTAATGTTGATATGTTTCAATTAAAAGTTGACTGACAAGAATAAAGTAAACTAGTTTAATTAAACATTTCCAAAGGCTCTAGCCGAATAAGCATGTCAAAAGTGAGCTACAATAAGTATTGTCACGTATAACCCTTGAAAATTTTTACCATCTCAAAATATATATTTTCAAGGTGGTGAAAACTGGCAGAGGTCGTATTTCCTTATGCTATTTATTGCACCCGACCCGCAGGTTCATATAACTGGGGGCACTTTGACATGCTTATCCGGTTAGAACCTTTATTTAAGGTTACCTTACTTTTCTTTAAATATTATAAACAAAATGATTGACAATTGGGGCGCTCAGAACCATAATGAAATAAGTCCATTTTAGAAATATTTAAACTGCAATTCATACTTGAATATATTATTTATTAATTGCATAGTTTAAAATAGACAAATAACGATGTGATGTACAAACAGTTAATACTTTTTTAAGGACGATTACTAAATTTCTGAAATGGACTTATTCCATTATGATTCTGAACGGTTCAATTGAATACTGGTTACCAGTAACAGTTCTACCCTACACTAAGAAATAGTTTCTGAAAATTTTACAAAATGTGATTAAAATCTTTTACGCAAGCCTTAATGATAGAAAACTATGTTTTGAGAAATACGCCCTTAAAATTATAATTGTGTATGCTATATAAAAGTCTAATGTAAATTATTCCACTAGAACTGCTACAACTTTTTCTATAAGTCTCACATTCATCGAGTCTTAAAAAAACTGTACAACTAAAAAGGCATAAAAAAACATAATAAATGTTGATATTTTGTCCAAAAAGTATCTGATTCCTATCTTACTGCTACTAAACTATGGAACTTCTCTATATGAAATATTCTCTTAACCCTTTACTACCGACCTGAAATTTAGTCACTCAACTTTCTATTTTTATTTTTTCAATTTTCTTGTGCTAAAATTATTTATAATTTTTTAATTAATTAATTTTTCAACATCAAACTTTCACATAATCATTGTAATGATATTTAAAAAAAGTTAAAAATTATTATAAATTTGAGTAGGGTCTCCCAGGCGTCAGATCAGTAGTAAAGAGTTAAAATTATAAACTGGATGAATGGAACAAATCATGCATATATTATTATTATATGGATCGTGACGACACCTATATTGATCTAATTAAGCATTTGTCTGACTAAATTCGGCTTGTTCTACTTCGTACTCCAAATTCGTTTGTCTTTTAGGCTCAGACAACGTCTAAATTCTATCCATATGACACCTCCTAAAAAAGAAACTTTTCTTAATATTACATAATCGACACACATCTTCAAACCTAATTTCATTTCATTTTTTCTGCGCGCTATCTATCCATCTTTACGCGGTCGACAAGACGTGTTTTTATTTTTCGCGCTGATTATTCCGTTTTTTTATTCGCGCTTCGTGTTTCGATGCTTTTTAATGCATTTTTGTACCCGCGTTTTTCTGCATTTCATCTCACTTACCGAGGATGCGCACAATTTTTTTCTCTCTGCGATGGTCGCCACGGCCCCGACTTTCATCGGACCGTCAAATGGCGAATCATGCTTTTTAAATTGTCGGATGGGATACGAGGATGCGAGAGAATGTTTATTTATTCTCTATTTTGTGGACGGGGTCACGTTATCGTTGTTTGGGAAAAATTTGGCTCGCGTATGTAATGTGCTTCTAAATGAATAAATTAATATTATATGTTCAAAGGCGAGATGAAATGCGTGTATATTTAAAATTTAAAAATGTTTTGTATCATTGACAGCTAATGCACAATTCACTGTATTTACAACTTTTTTACAATCGTTTGCCGAATTTTGATATTTTGTTGAATTATATACTTTATTAAAGCTATATTATTATTATTATTTATAATTAATTTATTAATTTCTTTAATTTGTTTTTATGACCAAGAGGTACAAAATACAACATTTTTAACAAAGTAAATGCAATATGCGTTTTAATTTTAAATGTATCGTATAATCATGTATATTATAATAATTATATTATACTATTAGTATTTATTATAATTATTCTTACATACTGGTTTATTTATTTAATCGGCCAAATTATCTACAGTTAAAATTAAGCTACTTTTTATAATTATAATGGTAAAGAACGATATATTTAAGTAGAATGTAGACAAATATAGTCAGCCAGGAATATAGAAAAAGTATAGCCATGTTAACCATGTCAATTTATTTGAAGTTTTACTGGCTTTTTCATTCTTACCCATCATTCAAAAATATTCCTAAAATAAAACTTATTTTGCAATCTTTTTTATATGTATAATAGAAATATGCTAATCATATGTTCATTACATTTTCATCACTCCATTTTTATTACATATTACTAATTTTCTGGATGAAAGAAAAAGTCTTTACGTTATTTGAAAGCGTATTTACTAGCGGTTTAGAAAGGTAACCTACTTCGCAACTTTCGTACATAGATCGTTTTAATATTTTACAACTGCGGCGCGACATCATGTCGCGTAAAAAAGTTAAATATTATTTACCCAACAATCAATCTCTTTTACGTGTGTGTGCGAGCAAGGACTTTTTATTCATCTACTTAACAAAGTGGTTTTATCACTCTGCTTAAATCACAAAAAACAAGTATAGTAACGGTATTTTATGTAAAAAATCTTGACACTGAATTTTCTAGATCACGAAAAATCATTTAATTTAAGGTGGCGCTCTAGTGAAATCGAATTTTTCTACAGTTTTGATTTTTATGAATTGATACTAACATACCATATTTGTACTGATATTGTGAAGTTGTATAGAAATTTTCAGACTTTTACCTCTCTTAGATTTAGAGTTATCCTAGGAAGTGTGTTAAATTTAAAAAAAATATGAAATCGGTTACGATTAAAGTCATTCTGGCGCACAAGTCATTTTTGAACCCAGATGAAATTTGTAGGATATGCTCTTTAAAGTATATAGAAAAAAGTGTGTATTTTCTTTTTCTCTAAAATTTGTTATTAATTTTTAAAAAACAAAACATTATTGATTTATGATTTTGCTTAAAAAAGAAACAGTAGTTTTACGATAATTTTACATGTAATGACTTTTAAAAATAAAGCGGTTCAAAATAAGTTCAAAAACAAAATGCATACTTTTATTCCAAATACTTTGAAGAATATTCTTCTAAAATTTTAGCCGGATCATTAATTTGGTATGCGCCAGGATAAAATTAAATTTTTAAAAACAAATTAGTGAGAAAACTATGTTTTTATTAAAATAGCGTCTTTATTGAATAAAGTCACCATAATTTTCGAAAACTATTCATTATAAATATATTTTACATGTCACTAACTCTTAGAACACATCTGACTTGTATGATACAGTATTTAACGGCGAAAACTTCAAGAAAAAAATTATTATTCACTTCCTGAAGAAA
This sequence comes from Gastracanthus pulcherrimus, assembly GCA_949152435.1. Lineage (NCBI taxonomy): Eukaryota > Metazoa > Arthropoda > Insecta > Hymenoptera > Pteromalidae > Gastracanthus > Gastracanthus pulcherrimus. The sequence continues at coordinate 157,267,387 of OX424576.1, forward strand.
GTAAATTAATGCATAAAAGTGAAAAAATGACGTTAAATGACAAAATGATCTTTTCGTAAAACGTTTGTTTATTAATGAAAAAAAATTAATCCCGTCATACAAATATTTTTACTTGATGAGTTATTTTAGAATTTTTGGTCAAAAATCACTAGAGAGCCACCTTAAAAAGTTTTTTTTTCAGGATTTTAAAAGTTATAACAAAGTCAGTTTGAGTAGGGGAAACTGGGGTGAAGTACACACGGCCGGGTAAAGTGAATTATGCGTATTATTTCTAAAATGCGTTATTATTTATGCATACTTTTAACTTTAATGAAAGATAATTATGCAAAATGATAATTAAAAAGTTCAATACATAGCAATTAATATTCTAAGAAATAAAAAAAAATATTTTCCGGCCTTAAAGAAAAAGTTGGTTTATCGAATTCGGTATATCGATTAAAGATGTTTATTATTAGTTGTATTGATAGATTTTTTGTAATTACTTTAAATGTGTTTTACTTTCTATTGCCAAAATTGAAGACCATCAATAAAAGTTTTTATTTTTTTAAACAAACATTTTTAAGAATAGACTACTCGAGGTAAAGTTGTAAATCTCAAAAAATCACACCGTTTTGGTATTTTAAACTTTTTGCAAAAATGTTACTAAAACCGAGTTCACTGGGGAAAAGCGAAAAATGAAGCGCAAAAAAGGCATAAAATATCGAAATTTAGCTGTATCTTGGGTAAATTTTATATTTTTGCTAAATTTTCCACGGTAAAGAGCTAAATCTCAAAAAGCTACAACTTTTTTGTATTTAACATTTTCACAAAAACATAATTAAAACCGAGTTGAACATCGTTAAAAACGAAAAATAAAGTGACAAAAGACATAAAAAATAGAATATTAGTTGTCTCTTGAGTAAATTGTATTTTTTCACAAAATTTTCTACGGTAAAGTTGTAGATTTCGAAGAAACACAACTTTTTACATTTAACACTTTTTGCAAAAATGTTACTAAAACACAGTTCACTGAGGAAAATCAAAAATAAAGCGCAATAAAAGCATAAGCAATTGAATTTTAGCTGTATCTTGAGTAAATTTTATATTTTTGCTAAATGTTCCACGGTACAGTTGTACAAAAACGTCACTAAAACCGAGTTCATTCGAAAAAAGCGAAAAATCAAGCGCATAATACTTATACCATAAATAATGATCTTTATCGTGAAAACTAATAACTTATACCATAAATAATGATCTTATATGATGAATAATTTTTTTTTTACTTTTTAACATGTCAAACCAACAGGGATCAATAAATATTATAGACGAGCGCGAAGCGCGAACGTTGGTGGTCGTACCTTATATGCAAAGAGCTACGCTTTTTGCATACCTTGCATTGCCGGCGATACAAGGCGCGAAGGCGCTTCAGACCGAATAAGCTCGCTCGGAAACGTCAGAGCGGCATGCCCCGCGGCCCACGGGCCGCAGGCCGTAGACTGTGTGTCGTACTAGTTATGTTTCAAACAGTGCTATAGATTTTGCCTATTAGCGTTACATAGGTTTACCACTTTATCAAAATTACTACATCTAGATTCCTGGATAAAAAAGTGACCATTTTGAGGTTAGATAAACAAGGAAACTATAAAAATAAATTATAAGTTTCTCGTAAAATGTATTCTTTCGTAAACAGTAAACGTTACTCTGGTGGTAAATAATCTTGAGTTATGTAGATCTATCCAGTTTGCCATGGTAAATAATTGAGGCTTGTATTTAACTGGAATTTTCTACCAGGATACATGCTTGATTTTTCAAAAACAATGCATTTTGAATTGCCATATCCTTGTTATGTTATGCGGGTACAATATATAATATTTATAATATATTCTAATTTATGAAAAAATACGGATATATCGAATCTCCAGTATAAGTATATGACAACTCAAAATTCTATGTTTTTTTTAAGATCATGCAAGAAACATAAATTTGCCATGAATTAAACTCTTTTTACCTGAATATTATGATTGTATTACAATTTCTTAATCTTTCTAAACCATTTTTTAAAATGTATTTTCGAAGGACTTTGATTTAATATGAACTATTTTGTGTAAATAAATCAAGTTTAAAAAAAATCGTGTTGTCATAGTCTTATTCTGGGGGTATAATATTAATCAGTTCAAAATTTAAATGTAGGAATAATGGCTTAACAGATTGGAGAGATAATTTAAGTTTGAGAAAGTTTTATATACCAATGATTTAATTAAATTAGGCAGTATTTTTTGTAAATTATAACAACAATTTTATAATTAAGAGTTAAGGAAAGATGCGCCAACTCGTGCTCTAATTCATTGTTTATATCTCGAAAATTCAAGCCTCCATCAGCTCTGATTAAAAAAAATAATCTCAAAAGTATGCAGATTAGTCCTAATACCAGCCCCAAAATTACCTCACTCATCCATACAAGCTAGCCTCAATTCTACTTTTATTCTCAAAATCTTCATCCACCGCGAAATCCTGCACTTGGAAACTCTTGAAATATAAATATAATCTATACACGTAGCTCGTGGCAATTGACCTTTAGCACAATGCTATAGGTTTTTTCACAGGCCTAAAATAGGCTTACTTACTTATCAGAATTTATATATCTAAATTAAATTTTGGTAAAATAATAGATAATCATAATAATCTCTTTAAAACAATACGTATGTATTATGTATTATTTATAAGCTTTAGTGTAAGACGTGCTACATGTCAAAATTTCAATTAGTTGTAAAATTATGAGCGATCAATAATTATGTCAAAAATCGTATGAAAAAATCAGAGTATATAAACCTACATTTAGTTTCTCATTTTTGCTTTCTCAAAGATAAAGCACTGATTTGATAAAAATATTTTTTGTATTTTTAACGTGAAAAAATGCTATATATTATGACTTATGAAGTTCAAATAAGTTACTTTCAAAAAAAGTCCGCTGTATGGATGCCCGTGTGTATGCGTGTCGTGTGTGTATGTGTGTGTGTGTGTGGGTGTCGCTCACCCACGTTCAAATATTCTACAGTAAAACCTAGCCAAATTTTGCGAGGATGTTTGTTATCAATATTTACGAGGGGCTTAAAAATTTCAACAAAAATAGACGATACATTTCGGGTTTTTTGAAAATTTTGTAATGAACGAATTTTACACTTCTTAGTAAAATACTTATTAGGTTTTTTCACGTATAGCGTTATATTAGTTGTACCTCCAGCGTTCTTGACATCTTATTGGCTGGTGAGAGCTGGTAACCTGGTAACGCGTTGTTTTACCTCCAGCGTTCTCGTTGTCTGATTTATGCAACCTCAGACTTGAAGAAGTTTAATAAAACCCATTATTTGAGACTGGAAACGATGCATGATTTTTTTTAAACCTCTATAACTCTAAAAATACAAGGTATACTTCAATGCAATTTTTACTGAATATTAGTTTTATTTGACTGAGATTTTTGATATTTTGCTTTAAAGCTTAAGTGTCAAAAAATACTTTATTTCACCCCCAACCAAGTATAGCCTAAACCTAATACTTTGCAACATGTTTGCTGTCCTTTCAGGGTATTAAATGAAAGATCTTTACAAAATCTATCAATCCTGAGTGATTTTGAATGGGCGACGTACCTTTAAAGCATTTTTATTTTATCAAAATTGCAAAAATACCAAATAAAAAAACGCTCCGCTCTTTACCGAGCCCTGAACCACGACGAGGACGTGACAGAGCCGCGGTCTATTTTTTTAATATTTTTTGTATCAGTTTTAAATGTTCTTTTTTAATTTTTTGTTGTATTTTTAATTTCTTTTATTTTTTTGTTTTAGTTTATATATAAAGTAAGAAGGATTTAACGTTTTAGCAGATTGAATTAATTTTCACTGTCTTCCTCTGATTCTATAACTATATAATCATTTTCAAAATACTGATGTAAAAATTGTGCTGGTTTTTATAAGTTGTCCGAGTGCCTGCAGTAACTTAAGCACCAGACTACGAGCATTATATGTGAGCAACAACCAAGTATTCGTGCGAAATTTCTACATTGGCAGCAATACGCAGTAATGTAATAAAATGAAACCATTACCCTGTCACGTCCTCGTCGTGGTTCCGGGTATGGCAAAGAGCGGGGTGCTAAATGGGGCGAAAATAACTTTATGTAAAAATTCAACAGAAATAATTCAACATTCAAAATCACTCAACATTGATAGATTTTGTAAAGAACTTTCATTTTGTACACTGAAAGGCTAGAAAAAATGGTGCAAACTGTTAGTTTTAGGCTATACTTGGTTGGGGATGAAATAACGTATTTTAAAAAGAGTTTAAAAAGAGGTTAAAAAATCATCATAAGGCATACGTCGTCCAATAGGAGTAGCGTCCATAATATTGCTCATAAAGCAAGCTTTTATTTGCTTTTTTGTACCTCTTTTTATCTAAATTCAATAGGGGTAGGGTAGTTTAATAAAAACTAATTAACCCTTAATAAAAGGGTGCGTCGTCCATTCTAAAACACTCAGGATTGATAGATTTTGTAAAGATCTTTCATTTAATATCCTGAAAGGCCAGAGAAAATGGTGCAAAGTAGCAGTTTATCTTGGTTTTGGAAAAAGTTCAATATAGTCTTTGAATGAATAATGTTTTATAAAACATCATAAGTTTTTTTTTATGAAGAGCAATACACTAAGTATGTGAAAAAATGGGTATTACGCGAATGTTTAAATTAGAACTAAAGTAAAGGGGGGGGGGGGGGCATTTATGACCCCATACGCTAAGGGTTAATTCAAAATGATTGTCGCAACATGTATTATTTGTCATTGATACATTAAGAAATTTCTTTGTCATTTTTTAGACATTGTACATTTAGATCACACGTATAGAGAAAGCTTCATAATATTTTTTTAATATAGTATAAGGTCTTTTTTGTTTCACAATTTTTTGTAATCTGGCCGCATTATGCTGGACGATCTGTATATTGTTTATTATGGTAGGCAGTTAAACTTTTGCGCGATTTGTGTTATAATTTAATATCATATAATATTTAAAAAAATCTGCATCCACCAAATAATGACTTAAAAAGTTTGATTCCTTCACTTTTGTGCACAAATTCACTCAAAGTTTAACAAAAAAAAAGATATAGAAAAATCACGTATTCCTTTCAAATTCCACCTTCTATCTCAAAATCTACCATCTCCATCCCGAAATCCCACCCGAAGAGAACCTCAAGAAAATCAACGTATCCGCGGCCGACCTTCAGTCGGTCTCCGGGTCAGTTTCTGCACTCGCAGTAGAGCCACCGCGCGTTCGCGGAAATCGATGGCGGCATTCCGCGCTTCAACCCCTCCTCTCTCTCTCTCTTTCTCTCTCTCTATCTCTCTCTCTCTCTTTTGCTCCGTTCGCATCGCCTCGAGCTTACCTTCGCGTGCCGCGATGCACTCGAAGTAAAATTTTCGTCCATGCGCGCGGTTACGTAAGCATGTGTGAGTGCATGTGTGTGTGTGTGTGTATGTATGTGTGTGTGGATGTGTGTGTGTGTGTGTGTTTGTGTGTGTGTGTATGTGTGTGTGTGTTTGTGTGGTTGTGTGTTTGTGTATGTGAGTGGAGTTTAGGACCGAGCCTCTCCGATGATTTCGCAGGAAGTGTCGATGTGCTCTTGACCTTAATCGCACCGTGCACTGTTGTTGTGTAATTGAGGAGCGCGAGCTTTTTGATAGTGCGATTTTCTTTTGGAATGGCTTTGGCGATAGGTTGGACGAGGTGTAGAGGGTGGATTTTGTTTTTATGCGGATGTCTTAGATTATAAAAGTGAGAATAAATAATTTTGAGATCTTGAGATTCAAAATGAGAATGATCGTTATTTAGAGCAATGCATGACTTCTGTTTTAATTCTATAATGTCAATATGAAATACATTACTATATTGTTTATATTTTTATAGACAAACGTTTGCGGATAATCTACAGCCTACAATTTTTTACACTGTTTTGAATGCTGTCGTTAGTCAGTATTTTAAAGTATATACTTTTAACTTTATGCCGAGTACGATTTTGAAGTTGGATAAAGTAATAATTCTAGCATGATATAAAGTATTAATCTATGTACAATTTTATCAGTCATTTTTATTCATTGTCAATAGATAAATAGTTAGAATTCACGACATTAGAAAATAGAATTGTAGGTTGTAGGATATGAGATTTCTGTTCAAAAACAAAAATAATGAACTGTCTAGATGTCCCAGCCCGCCCCCCACCCTCTGGGGGATTTCCAGAAATTTTATGTTTGAAGAATTGAAGGTACTGAAGGTTATATACTATTGTATATTTTTTTAGCTGCAAAGTCAAAAGTAGAAACTTGTGAAAAACTTGTGAAAAGCAGAAAAATACGAAAATTATGTATATATTTATCATATTTAACACTTGTCATTTATCACATAAATTTTTCAAATTTTATTCACCGTTACAATCTTTAAAGAAAAAAAATACTTGCAAAACGGCAAACTTTAAAAGAAAGTGTCTAACTCATAGCAATCAATACATTTTTATTCATTTAAATATTAATTATGCGTAATCATATTGTAAAATAATTGAGTCTCTCCACTATAGTAAACTTTTTAATAATAATATTAAATTATTTATTAATGTATAATGATATTTTTCATAGGTAAATTATAATCTAAAGATAGAAGGTGAAATGTTTTATTGAAATGATTCCTTTTTAATAGACTTAGAACATATTCGAAAAGTAGGTTACGACCATCTTTATGTAAAGTCATTTTTTTTAGCATTTTGACATTTTACACGCTCATATCCCTGTGAAAGGTTATGCGCGGGTATCATCCATAAATGACCTACATATGACTTGAAAAACTGACTCGACTGAATTGCGTAGTTCGGTGTAGCTTACACTTTGCGAACTGCCATAACTAGTATTTTTTACGAAATTGGACATAAGGTATCTGCTAATGATAAAAATATTGCTGTATAATGTTGATTGTGTATGAATATAAGTTTGAAATGATAATTAAAGTACTTTATTTAAAATTAGAAAATATATATAAAATATTAGATGTTATTAGGCAATAATTAATCGTACATACAACTTTGATTATTATCGATAAATGAAGAAACACTTCCAAAGTTTTAAAATTCATTTTTTAAGCTTTGATATGTCGTTTCTTTACACGTATCTTTATAGATAAGGCAGATTTTTAAAATTTATTTAACATTCAATTCAACTTCAACTGAGCGTATAAGAAAATTTTCTTTATAAATATATATTGCGAAAAATGTAAGCGAACACGGACACTCGCCATTTGAATGTAAAGCTTCTTACCATCTGAAAGAGACGATACAAAGAAGTACCAGTGAAAATCGTGAACCTCTTTTCACTGTTAAAATTTTTCTTTATATAAATGCGTCCAATCATAAAAATATAAAACTTTTAATTCTATAGTGTTTGCTTGTATATAATTATCATTGTTGAACGATTATTTCCGAATCTTAAAGCATCATAAAAATTGGAAATTCATAAAACTTTTTTATTCTCCATCGAGATTTTTTTACTCTTTACTTTTAACGACTTGTCATCCTCATGCAAAATCGCTTTATCACGACTTTATCAAGTGCTTAAAGGCCTTATTTCCTTGCGCTTTAAAGCATCTTGGTACAAAAACGAAATTCTTGAGCTGAGAACAAATTTGCACTCCAAGTCGTATATCACGACCAATTTCTTACACCAGTTCCCACAAACTAAAGCAACTGTATCGAAGCTAACCTGTTTTACACCAAGAGCTTTTATAAAAAGAAATAATGATTATAAAGTTTGAAAATGTTTCATACGATAAACACATTAATTTAACACTCGTTCACACTGTTTAATTTAAATAAGCAATAATGTTAACATTAAAAGTAATTTAGATAAAAATGTATAGTATATATTATCAGAGAATTATATTATGTTTCGGTATATTTATTATATTTTAAGAACAATTTGGGGTTATCAAGTTTTTTAATAAACTGTATGATATAAGTGTAATTATAAATGAGAACTATTAATAAAAACAAATATTTACATATTTATAAAAATTATTATAGCAACTTAATAATCTTTAAGCTGAATATGTAATTTTAGTACCACTACTACAATAATTTATGCAAAGGAAATAATATAGTAGCTATATATAAATAATATAGATATATATTTATGTATCTCTACAAGCAAAATTTCTTGCACATAAAAGTGTACAAATTAAATTCAGTTAATAACATGATTTTCGAGTGATTCATGAGATACTTATAATACTACACATTGTAGAGATTAGTCGATAAAGTTTACATTCTCATACATTCACGCATATACTCACACTCATACACACACGCACACGTGTACACACACACGCACATACACGCACACACATACACACACTTATAATTTCCTGATAGTTATTTTCATCGTAATTTCATAATTTTATCAAAAATCGGTTTGCTATATTGGATTCGCTATTTTGGTTTGACAAGAAATCGTTTGAATAATTTGAAAAAAGGGTATTTGTTTCTTTTGGAGCCACCCGTTCTGAAACGATTGATTTGATAAAGTAGAGGCTCAATAAGGACGATATTAGGCTTTTATGCAACGGAATAAAATGGTACATTTTTTGTGAAGTGGTACCAACGATAGGTTTCCTAGCTATTACATAATTTTTAGTTAAATGGAAGCGAGTCGATTAGTATAAAATTCTATTTTCTTTGTTTCTATGATGCAGTTGATAAGGTTTTATAACACTCAAACTAATCCCTCTAATGCTTCTTTTGAAGTTCGTACATTAACTAGGAAGATTTTGTACCTGACCAAACGGTTTTAACTTTCAAATTTTAGTGAATATTGGCTGATAATCAAATGACCTCTTCCTTCTATAAAGCTACCATTACACTCATGCAAACATCTCACTTAGCATCCACCCCACCCTCCAATCATTCACACCCACACCATCTAAAACCTAAGTCTCTAATCCTTGCAAACTTCCACTTCCCCCTTTCTCCAAAAACCAAAAAAGAACATTCTCCCACTCCTATTATCTCCTCGTTTCCTCTTTCTTACTGCCAAAAACGCTCCTCCAATCTCCCCTCCGCCCTCTCCCGCCTCTTATCTTCCTCGCGCGTCTCTAGAAGGAGAGAAGCTCGTTAAGTCGACGGCGCCGCTGCAGAAACGGGGTAACCCCGTTCTTCCCGCACGCGCCTAGCGCACAGTGCAGGCGAGCCGACACTGATCCTCTTTTCGCCCCCCCCCTTTTTTTTTGTTCACGCGCGACGTCATCGACACGTCGAGAGTCACGAGATCCTCAGCTCTGATTATTGTACACGAGAGTGGGAGAACGAGAGGGACTTTGATGAAGTCTCGAGGAGAGAGAGAAAGAAGGAGAGATAGAGGGAAAGAGAGAGACTCAGTCGGCGGCGTAAACTCGCGAGCCGATATCGATTCGACAAGTAAAGAGGAACAGAGCGGAGAGCGCGGTTCTTTTATTTATCGTTCGAGTCCGCCGAGGATGTCGCTCCTTTTTTTTCTTAGCGCGAGCTTCCGCGTTTCTCTTTCTCTTTCGCGCTTTCTCGCTTTCTTGCCAGTGTTGCGGCTGCTCGTGTATAGAGGCTTTTATCTCTAGGTGCGATGGAAGCTTATAAGTGCAGTGTAAGTCGGTGATTTGTGTTTTCTTTTTGCGGGTTTGCTTGCGGGTGCTGAACTTGTTATGCTCTGTGCTCGTATTACCGGGAAAGGGAGAACAATAGGTTTTGCTCTCAAAATGTCGGAAATGTTCTTAAAATAAATTGTCATTGAGGTCCTACATAATGATATGGAAGCACGTTGCATGCTAGATTAGACGCATGCTTTAATTTTATTGACAATGATCAAAGGTTCTTATTTTTAAATTCCCCTCTCAAACTTATATACAAAATTAGGAATACGCAATTATACTTTGTGTCAAAAGCTATTTCTAGAATATTAAACACACGTTCAGTGTATAAGTAAACCAATACTAATTATTTTATATCACATCTTCAGAACAAGACTATGACAGCTTAAAATTTTTCAACTCGTTTTTTGTACACATCAAAATAATTCATCCGAATATAATCCACAATATACTTCGAGAATTGGCCGAGAAAATGGTCGAGAAACTATAATAGAGTAATAAAATTTAAGAAATAAATTGTATCCCATGAACAATTGGTGTTACTTGCTTAGTTTTACAAAAACATAAATGTGTTGTCATAGTCTTATGCTGACGGTGCGATATATGATATGATTTAAAGTAAATAGACTTAATAAGTAAACATATAGTTTTATAATGTTTACAAATACATTTACATACATTTTAAGTATCAATTTCAACCACTTAGACCAAATTACTCTTCTAAATACCTTAGGTAATAAGATCCGTTCATATGACAAATCCTATTCTGAAATTTTGAGTTTCACCTAGGCAATCAATAGTTACAGCTAAAATAACTATGGATATCCGTACTGGGGTATTCTCCCCTATATAAGAAAAAGTGTGTGTGTGCGTGTATGTTTTTTAATAAACTGTATGTTTGTGTGCGTGTAGTGTGCGTGTGTCTACGTGTATAAATGTACGTATACAAATATATTTATATATTATATAGTTACAAATGTGCACACTTACATACCGTTGCATGTCTAGACACGTATCATATAATTACACGTAAACAATTTTTGGCGGGAAATCACTACTACGATGAAGTTGTCTTTCAACATCCACCGCTTCACAAATATCTCGCATATACGAGAGAGATTGCACACTGTACACACGACATTCAAAAGCAGCAAATCAAAAGCCCCGACTGCGTGACGGTCCTATGTAAACGATGTTACAAACTCGCCGCGCCGCCCTACTGCTACAAAGATATGTATAATGCGCGTAAGCAAGCGTGTATTACACGGCGCAAGCGAGTATCACGGCAATTATACATTCTCACGGCCATGAATATACATATATATAACGCTCGGGACGATAATTCATAAAGGAGTCGGTGTGGTGCGGCCGCGCACAGTGCGCAATACCGAAAACCTTAATTGAGAATTCCGCTGCGAGGCGTTTTTGGCGCGTCGTTATCGCCGGGGCCGCGCGCGCGGACTTTGAAGTATAATTAAGGATGCTCGCGCGATGATGGTAGGTACTCGTGGATTTTTCCTGTCTCTTTGGTGATTTGCGGTGTGAAACAGTTCTTTTTGAAGCGTTTTAATCAACAATGAAGGAAACACTTTTAAAGAGATAACGTTGCTCCGATATATTCAGATAACTTTTTTAGTCTATTTAGTGGAGAAACTTAGTTTCAAACGGCTAAAGAGTTTGCTGGATTAATTGATTCATATATGGATCAAACATCATCATATACGTTCATAAATAAGTTATGGCAACATGTGAGAGAGAAAAATATAAAACAAGTTTTTTTATAAGGGTGCCTTGAATAATGTTTTATATAATGCTTTGAATAATAATCTGAGGTTATATAATTTTTATAATTTTTGTTCACATTGTATAGTTTTAACACTGTACGGATGAATGCGGTTATATTTTTGCTATTATATGTCTATTGACTTTTAGTTAATTAGCTGCATTTTGCAATTTGGTTGATCAAATTAAATGCATGATTAAAAATAGAAAATGGTAAAGATGTAGATTAATAATTTCATAACTCACGACTTTTCAAAACTCAAATTAAGTATAAATACTATTTTACTGTAAAAATAGGAGAGATTAAAAATCTAAAGAGTAAATGGAAATTTCTTTCAAAATGCATAGTATCAAAGTAATAAAAAAATTTTACTTTTGGCAAATTTCTTTATTTTTTACAGATTGTTAAAATTGTTTTGTTTCTAGTCTGATAAACTTATTATAACAGCGACATTTTATGTGCATAATTTATTAGAAGAAATTGTTTTACCATAAATATACACATGCATTCTAACGACAAATTAATTTGATTCTCAGAATACAAACACATGTTTGTTTAATTTTAAATTCAATACTTGTTATAACAATGCTCATTTAATAAAGAAGCAAAAGATAAAAAATTATTCCCTTACCTACGCACACTGTTAAAAATCCATTCCGTATTTTACACAAATTTTGTGTAATTCATTTACACTAATATATGTGTAAAACTTACACAATATTTGTGTAAAATCAAGCGTTGAAAATCGTTTTTTCCATTACACAAGAATTACACAAATATGGTGTAATTTCAAACGATTTACACTAGGATACCCATTGCAGCCCCCTTGAGGGAACTTATGAAATCAATGCCGTCGTTTAAAGCTCATTTTATATGAATTTTAAAAAAAATTCACTCTCCTTAAGTGCAGGGAAACCTGAACAAAAGAATATCTATGGATTTGTCCCATTTAAAGACATGTCTAAAGTCTAACCGTACTCGGGACTGTCTACTTATTTTTTCGAATTTTCACCACGTTTTTCTCAAACTTCCCCGCAAATGTAGGGGTAAATTTTTTTCTTAAAATTCGTGTTTTAGTGAGTTCTAAATGATGGCATTGGTATTATACGTTCCCCTTCAACGCATAAAATACTATAAATTTGTGGGCATACTCCTTTGCATAATGACTAGAATCGTATTTCAAAATAATAACAACTTATTTACAATTTTTTATTCGTATGTATAATTTATAACTATTAGTATCTAAAATCCTGTATCAGAGCGTTAATGCTACTTTCAAATGTCTTAAAAGTATTAGTTAAATAAATGTTAATAATGGATACTTTACGTTAATATCGTGACGGATTTATTGTTTAACATACGTAAGAAGTTATTTTATCTATACTTATCTTCACAAAAGTACTATACTGTTTACAATTTATTCTTATATTCAAATTTATTCAAAAAAGAGATTTGTAATTTATTTTATAAAAACTTGAAATTTTGAAGAATAATACTTAAATAAAAATCTATCGTAGGTAGTTGTAATTGATATATCAAACGATTTGACCTTAAGACTCTTAAACATAAAATTACGTGAATGCTAGCAGTGCATTTGATATATAGATTTTCTGAAATTCGCCAATAAGGTTAGCGAAAACGAACATTCGATCCAATTAGGTTGCAGTATTTAAAAAAATTCAAATAAATTCGACCAGAGTTTTTTAACGTCGAGTGTACACCTTAGATGCGCCATATTGGACCATTCTCTCTACGGGTTTTTAATATTTACGAAATAAAGTGTAAATTTATTTATTGATATCTCTGCTTATTTATATACATCGCATCCTTTGTCACTATATTTTGGTTACTGATTCCCATAATGATATATTCTAAGCAAATAATATATATCTGATAATTCATTATATTATATATTTTTTAACTCCTATCAAATCAGTTTTCATTATCACAAAATTATTCAAGTAACGGTGCATTTATTCGTAATACATATAAAGAATGAGTTTTTAATTAAAACATTTGGTAGCGGAAACCAGGGTAAAGTGAACATAGTAACTCTAAAAGTAAAACTATATATTTTTCAGACTTAAAACATTACTTTGTAAGTTGCACAAGAAACTTCTTACATTAATAAACATATCGCATTATTTTCCGGACCACTTTACTCCGATTCACTTTACCCTGAGACGTCGATTCTTCAAAATGTTCGTTCAAAAAAAAGAACAACCTATTTTAAAGCTCTGCATTCTTGGTAATAGTACGTAAAACATATTTGAACCAATTAGACAAAAATCTATCTCTAAAATTGATTATAAACATCTTTAATCGTTATAATGAATTCGACAAGTCAACTTTCTTTTAAGGTCGAAAAATACATTCAGTATTTTTTTTGTTGTAAAATATTAATGGTTATGCAGCGAAACTTTTAATTATCATCCTTGAATAATTTTATCTTTAACTAAAATTAAGATTAGGCGTAAATAATAATTTGTTGAAGAAATAATAAGCATGATACACTTTACCCGTGTGTTCACTTTACCCCAGTTTCCCCTACTCTACTACTACTGTGAAACAGTGAATATTCATTGATTCATAGTGCTAAGTATACGACACTGGTACACTTGACACAGAAAATCAGTGAATATTCACTGTATCGCCGTGAAAGTCACTGATTCAAAATAAGAGAGTAAGTAAAAGATTTATTAAGAAACGAAGACCGTGAAACTTTTTCATAATTTTTGCAGCAGAAATTTGCGGATTTGGCGTTATAAACATCAAATTGGCAATACATTCAAATAAAGTATTTTCTAGAGAAAAAATTATTAATATGTCATATTTTAAACGAGATTGAATAGATTCATGATTTATTTTGATTTAAAACGGAAAAAAATAACTCTAATACACCACTTTTGTCAAGTCTAGAGGAGCTAGCGTGAGGATTCAAAAATACTTTTTTCAACTTATCTTGCCACGTTCTCTTCCCCTCCCTTCTCTCTCTCTCTCTCTCTCTCTCTCTCTTTCTCTCTTTCTCTCTCTCATTATCTATTTCTCCAAATAAATTTGTGAAATATAAAAAATTTCACAAAATTTTTTGTTTGTTTAAAATTTGTGTAAAATTAAGACATTACACAATGTTTGCACAAATATTTGTGTTAAATTTATAATTACAGATGATTGTGTAAATTTTACCAAAAAATATTTAGAAAAATATATATATTCAAATTTCTTTACATTGCGTATTGCATTGCAAACTTCAAACGACGAAAGCGATAACAATAGATCCACAAGCGAACAGCGCGCAATTACGCAACCGGCTGCAACAGATATAAGCTTGTCAAAACTCCTTTTCGTAAGTTAATTAATCCCCGAAATGAAAAACAAGAAAATTGAACCATCCCGATTATCGACGAAAAAAAGTTCGTAACTGTCTTACGTAACACGCGAGAGGCGCGTATCTATATAACGATTAAAACGTGAGCTCTCTCGCTAGTGTAATATTCATTTCGCAGCACGCGCGCGTGGGAAGTCTTCGTTTTAAAACGAGCTTTATTGAATTTTTGCGCTCCCTGCTCGCTTATATACATATATAATACCCTACGACTTTCTCTCTCTCTCTCTCTCTCTCTCTCTGTCTCTCTCTCGCGTACACGACTACGTCACGACACTGACGGTGGATGAAAATTCTATGACATCCCTTTCCGCTCCTCCTTCTCCTTCTCTGTTTTTTTATCCATCGTATGCTATGTACGACACTCCGAGCTTATCAATCTTTCACGATTCGTCCATCTCTGTTTTTCTCTATTTCGGAGCCAGCGTATAGTCGTATTTATGGAGAGGGAAAAAAGGTCTGTTCTTTCGGCAGGCCAAAAATCCAGAGAGATACACACACGCGCTCTGGAAAATTATGAATAAGGCATGAAAATGCGCCAAACGGCCAAGTTCAACGTCTGCTCCGCTTTTTAAAGTTTGAGAAAATCTGTTGGTTATCGCCGGCATAAAAAAGCCGTTCGCTTTCCCCCCTTCGAACCCTTGTGTATTTTTTTCTTCTTCCGCGTATCTTCGTTCGGATTCGTAAATAAAGTACGGAGGGGTTCGGTTTTTGTGATGTCGCTTTTACGGTCTTTAATAAGATATGCCGCGAGTATAAACGTGTATTATTCAAGCGCGCGATCGTATAATTTGTGCTGCGCTTCGTTTGGCCGAAATCAATTTTCGGAACAACAAAGGTGTAAAATATTACCGACCCGTTTTACGGTTTTACATCGATGCTGACGTATTTATACGCTATAAACGTTAATGCTTGGTAAATTATAAATATATACAGTTATCCGGAGAGCCGATTGTTTTCAATTTTAAAAGGATGTATCCCATCATGAAAAACGAGAGATTAAACGCGATATGCAATGTAAATAAAACAATTTTGATGGAATATACCGAGCCATTAAACTTGGCCGAACACATCGTAAAGTTGGGAGAGTGTAAAGTTGTTAATTCACTAATGACGAGGAAGAGGGCGGAGATTTTTGGCACAACAGTGTCGTTATATGTGTATACGGGGCGAGTCATCGCGCAAATGTGTATATAGATATCAAACTTTGTATACATATAGCCGCGAAGCAGAAGCGAAGTTGCCAGCGACTTCGTATCTGACCTCTAAACCTGCAAAAGCTGTTCGTTCCATTTTCGAAAATAGCCCAATTATTTAGTCTCTTCAACGGCGGCTTTTATAAAGAACAATAAATGGCCAATTCGACTTGTGGAAATTGTAGTAGGATGTCTGCGACTTTGTGAAAAATGCGAAATTTTTTAAGACTGCGTATTTTGCATACCAAATATTATTAAAACATGATTTAAGCATTGACAATAATAATATACGATTTAGTAGGTAATTTTACAGCCATTTTGCGGTAATGAAGTCGTGATTATGCAGTTAGCCTAAAAGTTAACTCTTTAACGTGTTTATTCATAGTTTTAACGGAGTTAAAAGCATCATTAGTGAACATTGTAGCGATAGCTGTAGAACGTATATTTATATACAGAAATTTGTATCAACAATGTTATAGGTACTTTTATCATTGAAACGTTTATTCAGAGGCAATTATTTAAGACTTTCTTTCGGGTACGATCAGAGTATAGAGTTTCATTCGTGAAGAGTACTACATTATGAATGACAGTGATTATACCAAATAAAGGATAAGGTGGCATTGCATTTTCGTATCAATAATTAAAACAAATGTATAACAATCAGCACTGAAATGTTACAGTATGTTACCTTCAATTTATGGTCAACTCTAACAAAGTCATTTCGTTGATTCAATCCTGTTTAAAAGAATTTCTATGAACTAATATCATTCTCTATGCTCATTTCTACTATTTGTCATCATTCAAAATTAAAAAAAACAATCAAACGAGTAACGAATATAAATCTAAACCTCTTACTTATATATTTTAAATGAGTTTAAAGTTTTATAATTAAACTTGAACTTTGCTAGAATTACATTATTTGTATTCGAAAAACACTGGTTATATTACTCGATAATGGTTGGAGATACAGACATTAAATTATTTCTTCACTCCACAAAAGTAGAGAACAATATTGCTTAATACGTTTATACCAGTCTACAATTTGTTTTATCTATGATGATAAAAAAATATATTAAAATATGATGAGTATCACTCTCTAAAATATTTTATGTGACAATTTGTGGAAGATGTATATTATTAAAAAGAGTTTTTTTATGATATAAAAACATGGCACCAATTACATATTTCTTTCAATTCTTCGATTCTCTGTTCGTGTGTGTTTGCGTGAGAACGTGTAAGTGTGGTTCTGTATGTCGATGTCAGTGTATGCTGTGTACTTCTTATTTATTTATTTATTATATTTATATTTAATTAAAAGAAACTAAACATTTGTCTTTTAGATATTTTGATATTTTCTACACATTTAACGTCAAATACTTTTCAAAACGTGTGTGTAAAAAATGATTATAACTGTGAAAGAAATGCTAAAAGAACCCATTAGAAAAATCACGATGATCAGTAAAAACCAAATCAATATCCAGTAAAATTTTTTTCCGCTTTCAGCAACGTCGTCGCGTCGATCATCATCATCAGCTCGCGTCAGGCTCGCAGCATGTGACCCGGCTGACGCACGGCGCAGGTGGACGCCTGGTGGAGGAGTCGAGGCTGCTGCCCCGCGCGCGGGTAGCTGCTGCTGGCGCAGCAGTGGCACTGGTCTCCGAGGATGCCCGCGTCCTCGTGCTGCGGCGGTTGCGGCAACAACACCACCAACAACAACAACAGCAACAACAACAGCAACAGCAGCAACAGCAACAGCCACAACCACCACAACAACGACAACAACAACAGCAACAACTGCGACTCCGAGGAGGAGGCCGAGGATGTGGAGGGCGCGCGACGCCCAGCACCTCCTCCTCCAGCAGCAGCAGCAGTCACAGCCGCCCTGCAGCCGCGCCTGCACCCACTGGATGGACTGCGGCTAGATCAGCCGGCCCCACTACTGCAGCAGCTGCGCTACTACTCGCCGTTTAGCAAGCGAAAAAGAAGCAGAAGAAGCAGCCGGGATTCGTGTCGCGGTGGTAAGCAGCAGCAGCAGCTGGACACGAGGAAAGCGGGGCTGGCGATTGCCGGCGGGCTCGTCGATGTCGTTGTTATTGTTGATCGACGCAGTTGCCGGCCGTGCAGTCGTCCTCGTAGTCGTCGTTGCTGTGGGCATTGTCAAGCGCACTTCGCTTTGCTGAAGACGGAAGCCAGAGCAGCAGCGACAGGATGCCCCGTTTGTACTCGCCGATGAAGCGACCTGGACACCTCAGCTGACCCAAGGTGTGTAGTATTTTAATTGATCTTTTTTTTTATGAAATGTAGCATACAAATTAGTAAATATTGTAACCGATTAGATACTGAAAAGTCTCACTTGGGATTCTAATTTCTGAGTTTTACCTGGAGCCACCTGGATTCCACCTGGCTTCAACTGGCCTTCAGTTGAATTCATTTGGATTCCGGAATACACCTGGAATCTAGATGACATTCGTAAATGGGAATGAATTGGAGCTATCTGGGAAGCATGTATGAACCCCAGATGTGATTTTGACATTGTACTCTAGAAACTCAAATAGTACCTTATGTGGATTTTTTATGATATCCAGTAAGATATTCAGCTGGAAAATAGACTTGCATTCCTAGCTTGAATTCCATTTCAATCTAACTAGAAATCTAATTGAATCCCAACAAAATCTAGATAAATTTCAGCTGGATTTTCACTCATTATGAATTCATTATCTAAATTTAATAATCTTAAAATTAGGTTCAATTTACACCGATTACTTTATCCTTTGAGGCCCCTCTTAGTTAAGCAAGAGTCAAAAACGCTTTTATTAAGCTTTGAATGCTATAACATTATTTTTGACATTACCATCTACTTTCATCTATAATTTCACATGGTGAGTTGTGAGTTGGGTCCCGTGTCAAAACTCCTTTTGGATCCGACATGTGATTCATGTAAATTTTGTCTAATGTTTGACTATGTCTATGTCTTTAATATGCCTGATAAACAAGCCTAAATAAGTCTTTGGGTTAAAAATATTCGTTATAATTTATTCAAAATGCAATAAAAATGAAAAAATTTATTTCGTGATAATTTCAATAGTAGACAAAGTAATCTATATGTAGCCCGGATCTAGAAGTCTTGTTAGCGGGAAGGGTGGTGAACAGTTTGACATTCGAAAAACAATCACTACTTGATATTACTTGTTAGGAAATACAATTGCAAGATTGTATAGTTGAATTGTGCCTTTGGAAATCTTCTAAAATATTTTGGATTATTAGGATATAAATTGTCTTTCTAAAGTACGAAGCTGGATTATCTTGTTGAGCTTGCTTACGACTTGTACAAGGTAATTCTATATTTATACCTAACGCAACTTCTGCAATGCCACAAACTTCGTCTTAAATGTTTCTGAAGTTTTCCTCGGAATTTAATTTTATTCTCTAGTTTCTTCTTTAGCGTTTTTTGTACTATTTCTGGGGCTACGTTATTATCTATTTGCTTCTTTTAAAAAAAACCTACTTATTAATGAAAGTGGACATTAAAGAATATCTAATAGTGCTATTGAAGCAACTAAAAATTCCGCGCTGCAAAGTATTAAGCATAATAATTTAGCTTTTCAGCTTTTTAAATGTCTTTTCAACTTCAAATTTCGTCTAGCATTTTTCATTCTTTTTTACAATTAACATTCTAAATAAAAGAATTTTATCATATATTTCCATCTAGCATGTTTCGCACAATCCAGATAGCTTATGATCCAAAAGTTTTAAGATTAGGTAGTCTTTTGCTAAATTGCGTAGAAAAGTGACAGTACTTTTCGTGATACTTATTGTATGCCTACATGCTTCCACATACGAAGACTGAGCTATTAATAAATCTAAAATGTGATTATAACACGTGCCGTGAATGGCATTAAAATCTTTATCTTTTATTTTTGACACAGCTCCAGTTTATCAGATACAATCACAGTATACATATAAAGCAATATTTCTACACAATTATTAATTTTAATATTTAGATATTTTAAATCACAATGATTTCTAATGGTTTTCCTGTTAATTTCAATTTTGCACCACTATTTTTAAGGTCAATAAGTTTTACAAAATCTTCGCAATAGGCGCATTTTCTTCTACACTACTTAATGCAATACTTACTTCTGACATATTGACAATGTCAGTTGTTCCATGAAATATTACAGAATAGAATTTAGCTTTTTGTACTCGTGATATTATTACTCATTAAAAATTATACTCATTGTGATTTTTAAAATTTCTTCTCTACAACATTGAATACTTTCATTCTGCGTAGTTTTCCTGATATATGATGCTCTAGATGTCGCTTCCAAATGTTCTTTTAATTTACAATCTCCACAATGAATTCTGAAGCGTGATAATTTTATAAATGTTCCTTTATTTACAGCAACATTGTTTGATACAATGTTACATATACTAATACATCACTAACATCATGATCACCCCAAAAAGGAATATTTTGACGATCATGCATACTATATTGTACAATTAGGGGGAAAATGGGCATATTCTAAGCGAGGATGATGATTGAGCACGAGTGGAAGTCGAGGGCG
This sequence comes from Gastracanthus pulcherrimus, assembly GCA_949152435.1. Classification (NCBI taxonomy): domain Eukaryota; kingdom Metazoa; phylum Arthropoda; class Insecta; order Hymenoptera; family Pteromalidae; genus Gastracanthus; species Gastracanthus pulcherrimus. The sequence goes on from OX424576.1 coordinate 157,287,988, forward strand.
GCGAAGGCGCCCGAGACGTACACGAGTTCTCAAATCATTATCTGACTCTGAAAAAGCCTTTTCCACCCGTGTTGCACACCGTATTATTTTTAACAAATGTGTGAATAGAGCCTTTTTCATGCATACAAAGGGAATGGGGAAATGGGTACTTCGAGTCGCCCACCAGACCTACGAAATAAACAGAATAAATTTTTTCAAAATTTTTAATTATTTTCAAAATTTTGAGTTAAGATTTCGGAAAATATAAAAGTTTGTTATTATTTTCAGAGATTTTCAGGAGCGGGAGGGAATGTACATGACCATTCCCTCCCGTTCCGGCAAAGACGCTAGGAATGCCCAGTTTTCCATTCGTTTTGCCAGCATGAAAAAGGGTCTTTTTCACGCACGTGTTGAGAAAAAATTATTGTTTCCTCAATAGGTTGTAATCGTAATCAATTATCTTTTACTTGCCTTATTCCTGTCCTCTCGTTTTAATTTATTATTAAAGATTATGGATTCTTATCAATTTTGAACAAACATTTTTTCGATGTAGATGTTGATCCTTTTTTCAAAAAGTTTATGAATCAAATAATTAGCTTTCTCACTAATTATCCCAACGCTACATTTTTGCCATAACCGACTGACAAAAATACGCTTTTTTAATGTTGAAGAGAATAGCCAATGGTAACTATGAAAATGTTTGTAACTTGCACAATGGTGCTCTTCTTTGTCTTTTTTATTGTGCACTGAGTAAAAAAAGAGTAGTTTTTTGGCGGAGTCTATCTTCGATATCATTTTTGAATGGATTGCAAATTGTCTTCTTCTTAGAGACTTAAATTTGAAACGTAATTGGATTGTGCGTACGGATTTGAAAAAGCATTTTATTTAAAAATGGTACATGTCTACTAGCAGTTGATAATATAAACGTCAGATGAGAATAGATTAAGTAAAACTCGTTTGAAGTCAAGAGAATACTTTAGTACTTTACATAGAAGTATTTTCAGCTATTTCCTTTATCGATCCTTAATCTATTTATTTATTTATTTATTTATTTATTTATTTATTTATTTATTTCACCGCATAAGATCAAAGTTTGTTTGCTGTTAATTCTGCAAACTATCTAAAAAAATACTCGCAGTCATACAGTGATAGAAATAGTTTTGAAAATAATTCTAATGTATAAAGTGTAATAATGATAATTACTAACGACATTAATTTATTGGCGTACTATCGCTTCTACAACAGAGAGCAATTATTCAGCTATGTCATTATTTAAGTCATGCCCTTTGCGTATGGTGTATAATAGATCATTTGCTCGTATACCACCTTTGCTAATCCTAGGATTAACGTTCTGTGAATGGATATCTCTTGCTATCCCCATTTGCCTTCTATAGCGGTGCCAATTCATGAGTTCGTGTATATCGTGCGTCATGTGCACGTTAAAGCAATATGCAATGGCAAAACAGAATTTGTGCGATAGCTTAAATAACGATTTAAATATTAGATGTACACAGGTATTTTACACCACCAGGACAACACTTTGTTGTTGACACACGGTGGGGTTTAACCACTTTTTATTGAAGGGATTTGGTAATGAAAATTTATTTGTGATGACAGACATACACTGACAATGTATAAGCAGTTTAAGACCAAAATCAGAATCTGTCGGGTCTTTTTTGAATAAAGTCCACTTATGTATTTAATAAATTGCAATGCAGGAAGTAGTTGTTGTTGTTATTATTATTATTATTATCATTATTATCATTAGTGTTTGTCGTTATCCTTCTCATTGTCGGTGATATGCTAACAGAAACAACTATTTTCATTTTTATAAATTTTTCCGAATTTCATCTAATACCAGTGTTCGATTTACTCTAGCTTTTTACGACAAATGTGTATACATTTTTTGCTTTTTTGGTGTATATTATTCGGCTGCCATGGTAATGAAACGGTAGTATTGTTATGTTCAAATTTTTTCGAATTCCATCTAATTCCAGTGTCTGATATTTTCACTCTTCATTTATGCCTATTCAACAAAGCCTCTTGAAACATATCGACAGAATATTAATCAAATGTACATACATTTTTTGGCTCGCTAGGAAAAACTGCTAGGAAAAACTGTAATTGTCATTGTTATAATATTTTTTTTTGAGTTTCATCTAATGAAAGTGTTTGATTTTTTTCTCGGTTTATTAAAACTGTTTATTCAGAGCTCCCGGAACGGTCAGAAGTGTATTAAAATTAATGTACATAAATTGTTTTTGTTCCATCTGGAGTAGGTTTACTAGATGATATTGTGGGAGAACAGAATTTATATTAAATATTACATTTCCATTGAATTTAGCTACGTGATACAGACGGACTTTTGATAGGGGGCACTTAGGGACCTTTATTTATTTTGAGTCGTGCAGAATAACATATCAAATTATACGAAAAACAAATTTTTGGCTTAATCTATAAGATATACAGAGGCTCGATATGAAATATAAAGCCTTTCTATGGATATAGGGCGATTTTGGTCTCACAGTGTTCATATAATACTAGTGTAATATAATGGCAAAGAAATTCACATTTTCAAATACCTTGCAGTTAAAAATGGTACTGCCCCACCATGTGCAGTGTACAGAGTATCGATCTCTGAAAAAGTTCGGTAAATTAAAGCAAACAAGAAAACTTAGCAAAGTAATCCCAAATGTCTTATATCGAGATTTACACTTTTGGAAGTTAATTCGTGCTCTGCGCGAGCGCGCGCGAAAAATGGGTCAATTTCGCGAACCCTTTTACATAATCAAAACGTCGTTATCAATTATTGATATCTTTCACGGGATATTTCACAGAGATCGTCGTTATATCGATTGGTTACGTAAGTGGGCGGTACGGTGATTACTCAACTTCGACCGCACAATGATTTGCAAACTCGTAATTTTTTCATCCAGTTTGGAATTGAATGTCGAACTCCGCGTTGATGAGGAGGAAACAAATTTCGCAGCTATCGTTAAATATTTAGCTTGCAAGTTCCATGTTTGCGAGCGTTGTTTGTCGGATTTAGCGCTGCATCGTATAACTTCTCATTTGCTTACTTTCAGTTCGACGGAATAAAATCGTAATGTACAGATAATGGGTATAGTTTGTTCCACACAAACTTGTTTAGAAGTACATGATCCAAGTTTATTTATTTCTATCAATTGTATTAGCATTTCATTGACGTTCACATAAAATTGAAAATAATAATTGTAGTCCATTTTACCTTTGAACAATATTTAATTGGCGTTTATTAAACTTTAAAATTATATATACGAATGTTATAAAATAATTGAATTGTAGCTTTACATTTAAACTTTAATGTCTAATATTTTTTCTGGATTTGAGTCTAAACCGCAATGATGTAAAATAAGAACGATACTGCGAAGCTAACATTTTCTTAACCTGTTATTGCTCCAATAGATTCGACAGTATAACTTCTGTTTATTTATCTCTATTTTAGTTAATAATATAATATTAGAATTCATAATATCACATGGTGTGTATATATCTGAAAAACTTATACTGTATCATTTCCAGAATTTATATATCTTATATTTTTGGAAAATCGTAAAAAAGTAAAAAAATGGAACGATTTTAAATGTAAGGAAACAATTATTATATACGATATATGTCCCCTGTACTAACACATGAAGCTTAGATGTAAAATATTTCGGTAATTTATAGCTTATCTTTTGTAGGAACCATGTACTATTTTCGTGGATTTTGTTAGTTAATCGCTCTTACATATTACAATAAAAGTTTTTATTCATTAAAGCAAAATAAAATAGTGCATGCTGCTATTATTGACACTTTCAATTTTTCGAACCAAATACTGGCAACCAAATACTGACATGATGCAAAGTTATTATGTTTCCAATATATGACTGTAATAATTAAACAGTTATCGTTTATTATAAAATCACTAATTGTACGCTCATCACATTTATCACTTCGGTTTCTATGAATCCGCTAACTAATATTTGATGTAACCTAATTGATTACTGTTGTCAGTAGCTGGTACACGTATCAAGATCGAATGCGTTCCTATTACCGACAGTAAGGTTATATTTACCTTTGAATATCTTTCATATTTGGATTATTATTGAAAATGTTAGCAAATACAGCTGCAGTTTTAGATAATGCGTATTATATTACGTGATCGTATGATATTTAGAATGTTTAGTAAATTATTGAATTTAATAAAATTAGAAATGTATGATCTGTCAGTAGAAAGGACGTTTACCCTGATAACATTCTTTCAACAGGGAGTTTTTTTATAAAATATACATTTTTTATTCTACATATTGTATCTAAAAGCAATTTATAAATAAATGTATTGTCGACTATTGGATGGTCAAAAGTGTTCACTACTATATAAATTCTTATACATGTATGAGAAAAAAATTATGAACATTTTAAACGAGTCATTAAAAAATTCAGTCAATTTAAAACAATAGATTTCTCTTAAGGGACCACAAAAAATAAGGAATGCAATTGATGTACAAGCTTTACTTTTTGATTAATAAAATTTCAGTATACAACCATCAAAGAGTAAAAAAATCTCTATTATATCCCACCTGAAATCTCTGGTGGAAAATTAACCGGTTCAGGTATTAGATCTGGAAATTAGCTGAGACAATGGAGTTGAGCCCTTATTCTTCGAGCATGGTTAATCTCTTTACAGTAAAACAAAAATTGTTATATCTTCATATACTAAAAGATATGCCCTAAGAGGTTTCAGATTATTTATTAATTATTATTATTCTAAAAAATTCTATACAGAATCACGGTAATTTTATCAGCTTATAAAGTCTTCTCCCATTGACAGAGTGAAAATGAACTCATATTGCACTCAAATCGTTCAACTCACTTTAAGAAATCAAAATTGTACAAGTTCAACCCTAGATTAGTAAAAAATACCTTAGCTTGCCATTAGAGATCTCACCAAACCAACCTACTTTCAACTCACCCCACACTACAAACCGATCTAACGTCCCGATTTTCCTTTTCACGCTCGACACCGACGGTCAGAAGGCGTCCGTCACCGTACCCACCGCACTCCCTGCATACTCGTCCTCCAACGTCGAAGCCCCGACCACCGGAGGACAGCAACGACGACAACAGCCACCACCACCACTATCACCGCCACCAACACCACCACCGCCGCCACGACGACGACGACGCAGCATCAGCAGCAGCCCAAGCCCAAGAAGAAGAGGAAGAAGAGGCGCAAGAAAAAGAGTGCGTGCCGCGGGTGATATTTATTGGTGTGCTCGCGCATTACAACCCCCCCCTTCTACCCTCCGGAAATAAAGCATATATAAATATATATATAAAGAAAGAAAGTTCGGACACCGCGAGTGCCAGTGCGAGAGTATATCGAGGAGAAGAATTTTCTCTCTGTCCGTCGCTTTTTCCCGATTGTTTATTCGTTCTTTTTTTCGTTGTTCGGGTTGTCTTCTGTTTGTCGCGCGTCCTGCTCGAACCGTATATAAATATATATATATATATATATATATATATATATATATAAATTTATACGACACAGGAGTGCGGCGAGAAAGAAGGCGTGAGTGGAACAACGCTGTGGCGCTGGATGCGCGTTTCGAGATTGCAATGATCGCCAGGGGGTGGGAGCCCCGGGATTCCCCTGAATAGAAGAGAGAGAGAGATAGTGAGTGAGGGGTGAAGAGGAAGAGAGCAAAGAGAGCGAGAGAGAGAGAGAGAGAGAGGGACGAGCCTAAGGTGTTGGAGGAAGGATGCCCGGGGGCCGAAGGGGCCTGGTAGCCCCGCAAAACACATTCTTGGAGAACATCATCAGACGCAGCAGCAGCCAACGTGAGTAGACGATGAATACACTTGGCTTTTTAATAGTTAAGTATATAGAGAGTTCTGGGATCGTATTGTCGTTTTGAGGGTTTTTCGTGGTAAATTGGTTTTGAATGAACTATCAGCTTTTTACAATGATTCGATGTAAATCAAGGGGACAGGTTGATTTTAAGCTTTAAATAAGTGAAAATTACCAACTGCTAGGCACTTTAACTCTTTAGGAACCAATGTATATTACAAAAATGGATATACTCAAAAGAGAAAGAAATACGCAAAATTAATGAATTGCCGGTATAAACCGTTTGACATGTTTGACAAGTCAAGATACTTAAAAGAGTGGTATATTATGCATAGGTTTCTACAAGTCAGGTCTTAGTCTCAGCTTGCATTATAGGCTTTTGAAAAAACAATTTTAAATTCATATTTTCCAGTACAAAATTATAAGTTAGTGTTTAATTAATAAGAAATTTTTGTTCTTCTCATAATTTTGATTTTCGACTTATAACAAGAAATAAATTCTGTTAACTAAAAAGTGTAAAAAATGCAACAATTTAAGAAGCTGCGGAGCAAAATTCACTTAGTGAACACTTATTGACTGTTCCAAGAATTAAACTGAGTATAGGTACGTACTTAGCTAAAATTCGCTTACCAGAGGTTTAGAAATCAAATTTTCAACCATTCACTTAAAATTATGAGTGAATCTTTAAAATATGCTTATTCCTTGATTGAGTATAACACTTTTTATAAAACAGTTAAACACACCGTTTTAGTCAAGAAAGAAAAATATATATTTTCAAGATTTCCTCAAAGTTTTAAATTTCATTTTTAAGCCACGGGTAAGCGAATTTTAGCCGAGTACGTACTCTGTTATATTCCTCGAATATTCAAGTGCCGATACCCGGGAAAAGATCTTTCATATATAGACATAATATATATGGTCATATAGGATTATATATAGCCATATATGGCCATACATCAATTATGAATCTATATGGCCATATAATAAGATACAATTCAGAATGAATCCATATGTAGTCAATAGCCGTATATAAAGATATGTCCTTATATAATCATATATGACCACATATAACCATATATGATTATATATGGTTATATATGGTTATATGTGGTCATGTATGATTATATAAGGACATATCTATGATTACATACCGAGCTTCATTTGTACCTTAACGTGAATCCAGGTATGCCCATATATGCTCATATATGGATGCATGAAATGAAACTTTTTAGAGTTATATTTATTAAAAATAATATTTTTAAAATAAAAATCTCATAGCTTAGTCCGTTAGTTTGAGTGTTATCATCCACATGATCCATCCAAAATTGGGCACTAGAGCTATCTGCAGTTCAGCTTTTCAAACCTCATTTAAAAAACTCAAATCAGAAATACATGTAAATCATATATGTCCATATACGGAACATTTTTTCGTGGGTGGGTGGATTTTTCTTCACAACGTCTCAATTTATTGCATTTTTTAACACCTGTTAATTCAGTATAATTTATTTCTAAGTGTTACGATTATAATACAAAAGTTGTATAGTATTTAGTAATCTTCAGTTTTTTAGGATTTAACACTGGCTTGTCCTTGTGTGGCCCATAGAAATGATAAAAACCATAGTTTTAAATAAATCAAAATGGAATTTAGTTTACTTTATAATTATATAATGTAAAATTATATTTCTGAAAATATTTAATGTTTCAATCCATTAGTAAAGTACACTTAAAAAATTACTTCAAAAACAAAAATTTTAAAAAATAGGGTATAGCGGGCCTCCTTATTGGAGTATAACGAAACAGCGCAATTTTGCACTTTTTGTGTTCAATTATGGACACGAAAATACTCTAAGAGATCAGTGCAATGTTTCTTTATGCTTAATAAATCTTGCTATTATACCTAAAGACTTTACAACCACTGATAATCAATAAGAAAGTTCATTCGGTATGCATACATTTTTTGTCATATTCACGGCAGTAAAAACTTTTTAAGCTATACAGAGAACATTTTATCCCTCTACATAGGAATTATAGCTAGTGGCTCGTTATACTCCAGTCTCCCATAATTATTTTTACTATTATTTTAAGTACGTTAACATTTGAAAGACCAAAAAATAAAATGCTTAAAATTTTGAATAAAGTATCGTTTGTTCAAAATTTTAGCACATTTATTTGTATTTCTCTAGTTGATGAATATACTATTTATCTGAAAATGTGACTGATCAATCAGTCTATATAATTAAATTGATTATTTGTGCATTCGTTTAACTATTGTCTGCACGAGTATAATAGTTCAACATGCACATTCTAAACCTTGAAATTCTGCACATAATTGGTTTCCCTCCCCCTTTTTACATTCTATTTCTGTTAAATATGACCTGATTTGTAAGACCTTTCACGTACGTCAACTGTCATTATAATCTGTCTACGTCGAAAGCAGGTGTACACGTATAATAAAAAGTTGATAGTTTTCAAGATATGAATTCATCAAAATCATATACAATGAATGAAAAAATATAATTCTGTCATCGATAAAACATTATTCATTTGTTTTCACATTCTTTTGATAAATATGATATTTCAACATGACAATATTTCACGGATCTCTCCATTTTGGTATATATATTTGCGTGGACGAAAATAAGTTGATAGACAAGCTGGAAGTCGTTCTTTTTTACTGGGGAAACTTGAGGGGATTGTATCTTTGTGTCTATGGCGCGATCTTTTTTTTTTGCGGAGCTGTAAAAACAAAAGAGTGTTTGTATCCTCTTTTTTTGTCCTATGCTCAAGTCATCAGTGGAACGTAGCTCCATCGCAATTCTTTTCGCCACGACCTTTCTTATACAATTTATTAAAGCTTATATTACATATATTTATTAGTTACTTTTATTATTGTAAATTCCAGTATTACTTTATAAACTGAGGACAATTTTAGATAATCCAGAAGATAAACAGTGTGACTTTTCAGAATTAGTTTTTTTGAAAATTTTATATATTGATGATTTACCATCATCCAATACCTCGAAAGTATCAATTTCGACTATCATAGACGGAATATAAATATACTTTTATAATAAAGTTATTGGTTATTTCAGTATCGTTACGATACTAAGGGATACCGGATTCGCCAATGAAGCGCGAGTAATGTAAAAATGAAAAATCGAGGTACAAAAGTCGATTGCACACTTGACTTTTATGTCACTTTTTACGGCGGCGCGCTCCAGTGCCGATACATTTTCTCTACGCGTAACTTATATTCCAGAGTGCGAGCGAGCGTTTTATTTTATGCAAAAATATGGTGAATGCGCCGAAGTCTTGTGGAGTGATAACTCATTTGATCAGTATGAGGTGAAAAAATAGTAGTTTAAACCCATCAAAATTAGAGGCGACTAATCTTTCTGAATAAAGAATAGACGAAATCTACTCGGCTTTGATAATTTGTCTTTATTAGACCAATTGATTATTTCACTCTTATTGCGCATTACTATACGAAGATAAAATTACAGATATGATCCAACAATAGAACATTTAGTCGACGATAACAGACAGAATAGAAATTACCACCTCATCGCGATAAAATGTCGTCCACAATGTTATTATGTGCTTCACCTTCACCTATACAGAAAATAGAATACCCTGATAAAGTCGAATATATTTCAATCAGTGGTAATTAAAATATAGTAATTAACGCATACACCGCGTTAAAAATTGTCTGAAGGAGACAATTTTTAACGCTGTTAATTTTTAAGGTCTGTCAGAAAGAGTGTAGGAAAATATTCAACGGGTATTTTGTCTTTTTCAAATGGGCAATAGTTAACCAAGATACAGCAGATTCACGATTCATTTTGACAACACACGGCTTTTCAACCTAGTATATATCTTGGTTAAAAATTTTCCAAAATTTGAAAAATTTCTTTATTCTTTCAAACAAACCTAAGGGTTTCAAAATTTCTTTTTCATGCAACATCCAAAGCAGGATATCCATGAATGCCTATGAGGTTCCAGATAGAACATTAATTCGGGACCTATAGAACTGATATAATCATGAAGAATCCATAAAATCATAAGTATTTAAACAGAAACGATCTACTGTATAAAGTAAATGGAAAATATGAAAAAAGTCACTTGATTCATATTTACTACTAAACGTTTGATAAAATCTTGATTTTTTCACTTATTTTATCAAATTCAACCCTGCCTTTTTAAAGTTTTCCTTCTCTTGTCCAGATTATAATTTCAGTTTTTTTATTTAAGTTTTTGACGAGCTCTATACCTACAATGGAGTTAGTTTTGTACGTCCCCTTGCAATCTCTTACTTACTCCATAACAGTGGGCATCCGCCGTTTGAACTTCACTATGAATGAACCATTATTTGCACAATTTCAGACGTTTTTATACTTAAAATAACTAACTATGTAATAAAATGTTGATATTCACTTCAAAATAGACGTAGCTTGACACTAATTTTGGAGAGACTATTCTCCATTTTTAATATCAATACAAAAAAAAATTGTTCAATTTAGCTTCTTTATTCAATTTACTTTTTTATTTCAAAATTAAACCTAAAAGTTATAGAATTATATTTGTATATAAATAACCATGCGGAGGCTGTAAATGATTCGATAAAATCTAATTCTCGTGGAAAAACATGAAAATTAAACAACATGATTGCCAGGAAAAGAAACTTCTGTATCAAATTAAATCTCTTCCTTTATTTAATTAATTAATTAAAAATTGTATAACAGGTTCAACGCTATGGCGATGGTGAATTTTCAGATTTATACAAGATGAAAACAAGCGAAATAAAACAAATGCAAAGTACGAACACGTGCGTGTTTTCAATGTATCTTTATCAAGAAAATAACCATAGCTTAGCGATCTTATGTATTTGGCTCAAAAAAATTCCATTGACCCACATTTCAGCCTCGACCCGAATATTTAATAATGTTATTATCACCGTTCAGCACGACCACTACAATTGAAAATAACATTCAAACTAACTTTCACAGCGTTTTTAGAATATAAAATTAATTGTTCATCTGTATTCGAGTATTACAGGCCCAAAGCGAGTCCGTTCCGCGTCAAGTGACCGCGAGGACGTAAAAGTAAGCACGCGCGCCCAGCGGCGTTATAAACCATCCTGCAAGAACCGCGAGAAGAATCCGCCGCGGGGAGCAAAGTAAAAACCGAGGGATGTTTCTCCTTTAACGATCGAAGCTCCCTCACTCTCGCGAGACTCTCCCGCTGGATCTCCTTTTTTTTTCTACCTTCCCAGTACCATCTTGTTTTTGTCTTTACGGCCGCGGCACTATCTTATAGCCACGTTTTTTGCTCACTCTCTCGTCTGTTCCCTTTTTTCTTCACTTCGTACCGCCGTACGTACGTCGATTTAATACCCTGTATAGAGAAGTAGCAAGAGTGAGAGAGATAGAGAGAGGGAGACATAACACGTGGGAGGAGGAGGAAGAGAAGGAGAAAATATGACGAGCGCTGAGAGCGCCGAACGACTTCCGGGTGTGATAAAACGGTATGTGCGACGTGCCTCGATACGATGAGTGAATTGTCCTTGTTTCCATTTTCTCTATGTGTGCCCGCGAGTTCGTGATTTCTCTCTCTCTCTCTCTCCCCCATTGTTCCACTTTGCGCGTCGCGCATTTTGCAGTGGCACTTTTTTCTCCGGGGGTGATTTTCTGTCTCTCTTTCTTTTGAATGCTGCAATTTGGATTATGTGGACCGTGTAAAGGTTTATCTGCAGCTGCCGCTGCTACGCGATATGTGGAGCAGATGTCGCGCCAGTTTATTGGTTGTTTGTGGATCTTCTTTTTTAGTTGAAATTTTGATGATACTTTAGTTTGATTTAAGGGATCTGCAAGTAGCTTTAAATTAAAAATGAGTTGTTTGTAGTTTTCGGTCAAAATAAATCCTACGTCGTTAAATGCAATTTTTGTATAAGTTTGAATGTATTTTATTATAATATACTAGAAAAAACTTTACTTAATTTAAAAGTAGCTGTAGGTTCTCTTAAATAGCCATAATGGAAATAGCTGTAAGGTAAAGTGCACGAATGTGGGTCAACTTTTTTAAACGAAGTTTTTTTTTGGCTCAAAGATATTACACTACTTTTGTGTCAATGACTTTTGTGTTCAAAATTCAAAGAAGGTTCTCAATTTCGTTAATCTAGTGATACCAAATCAAAATTCGTAGTAATTTATATAATTTATACAACGGTTTCTACGATGTTACGATGTATCCGTTAAAAATGTACACATTCTCAAAATTGAAGAAATTTCGATTTTCTTTGGATAAAAAAATAGACGAATTTTCGTATTTATACTGATTAGTAATAGATCATTCCCAAATTACGTCACACTGTTTTTCAGGATTTTTGATCCCCCCTTCGCTAAATTAACACATTTTCACTGATTTTTCTATATCTTTAGCACACATCGACACACTAACAGCGATTCGCCCCTCTTCCTCCTCAAACAATGACGTAATTTATGATTGTCCTAATTATATCTATTGAGGTACCACAAGGTTTCGTTATTTAAAAAATCATATAATAATATTGATTCGATCGGGGTGTTTAAAGTTTTATAATATTCTGATATATAATATACTGATTAAGATATTTGTTACGCGATTGTGAAAATTAAGGAATTCACCTTGAATTGATATAATTTATTATTATTTGCAATAGTGCATGGAAATTCGATTTTTTTAAATTATCTAAATTATTAATCCTGATTTTATAAGATAATTCTAAACTATCGTGAGTTAACATTACTTAGTATTTGAGAATATCACTGTAATGCTTGCAAAATGCTTTCGAATTTTTTGTGATATAAATTGTCCATTCTAAAAAATCTGTGACCAGTTTCGACCTAAATATCTCGAAATAAGAAGGTACCTTTTTGTGTCTGAATAACGCATATAATGTGCTTATAAACTTTGTGATTTTAGTTTTAATATATATTACGCTTGCCTCCTTCTAATTAACCACTTCTATCATCAATATTACTGTTTATTAATTTATTAGCGTTTTTTAATAAACAGCTATGTTCACGTTGTACGATGAAAGATAAAAAAGCACGCGATATTGAAATTCGTAGACTCAAAAAAGTAACATTTTAGAGGTATACTGTCTTTTTGTAGTATTGCATGAACTACTTTCATTAAAAAAAGAAGCGCTACTGTTTCATCTTTTTTTTTAAATACTACAACATGAATAAATTATGAGATAATGCAAATTCTGCTTGCATTGTTTGGCTATAGATTTTGGACAGAAATGAATACTGATAAGTTTCATTTCTATTCATAATTTAAAATTCTGCCGTTCTTGCCAAAAGTGTGTTTTTCCGTTCTTCTGACTAGCGGATTTCAGCAATCTGGCTTTGATCTATATCAACAAGATTTTATAGCTATACGATTATATCGATTTTAGAAACTTTTGGATTTTTCATATATCAACGATAAGTTACATTTTAAGTTAATTTTTTCCAAAATGAAATATACCATCGATAATCATAAAATTCCAAGATATATCACTGACATTACATTGAAGCTTATTTGCTAATAAAGTTATTACTTGCATACTATGCATTGAATGTTGATGTCTTATTAAAGATATATTTGATTTAAAATACAAAATATTTCATAAAATGATGATATTCGTACCAGAGATCGGTAAATATTCGAACTCAATATTTATTCACGATACTTCTTTCGAATAATTTTTTATTCAATCTATATTGCACTTATGCGCTATCTAAGACTTCAGGAAACTCGAATTGTTTATACTTTTGAGGAGTTATGATACCACAAACAAAATAGTATTCAAAAATATTGAGCTCGAATACTTTATTTATAAATAAAATAAAAATAAATAACATCAATTTCTTCAGTAAATAATTCAGGAAAATTTGCAAAAATACAAGCAGTTTAAAATTGCATTTCACGCCACAGCCAATAAAAGATGCGCACTCGACCGCAGCATCTTGCGAATATCAAGCAAACATCGTTAAGTCTGCGGAGCGATCGCCGCCACTGCTGCGCGCGAAATCGAAATATATCCCACCCCAGCAGCACCACCTGAAAACGGATTTTCGCGCGAACTCGAGGAGATAGCTCCGATAAATCGAAGAAAAAGGGTTGAGCGAGCGAGAGGGAAAAGCAATTTTCCGCCGAAGATCCCAAACAATTCTCGCCATAACTTTGCGCCCGTACGAAAAAAGAGAGAGATAGAGAGAGGAGCGTATACGTATATACGTATACACGGGCGAAGACTGTCTCGGGTGATTAAAAAAAGGGAAATCCTCGTTCCGCTGGAAGAATGGACACGTATATAGGAAGCATTTTCATGAAATTTCTTTTCCTCCCTTTCTCTCTCTTTCTCTCCCTTTCTCCTTCTCTCTCGCTTTCTTCTCTTTTTGCTTCCGCTCGAACGAATCCATTCTACGCGGCTCGTTTCTCCTTCGACGACGACGTCGGGCTTTTTCCTCTCTCTTTCTGTCTCTCTCTATCTCTTATACCGCTGATTACGATGAGGCGCGAACGAGATTCGCGCACTCTGTCGCTCCTTTGTTTGGCTCTCTCTCGTCCTTTCATTTTCCATTTCGCGCGCTACGCTGTATTTCAGACTTCGAACGTCACGTCTTATTCCTCGTCTATTCTTTGCTGTTGCCCTTTTTTCCTTACTTTCTTTGTTCGGAGGATGAGATGAATAATTTTCTGCGTTGTTGTGCTTTCTTGTTTTAATGCTCGAGTAGGTTTAATTGAATTACGCAATTACGTAGGAATCTTTAATGTGTTCAGATTAATTTTGAAATAAATGATTATTATCTTTTATTGTGTGGAACCGTATTGTTAAGTAATTTAGCAGGTGAATCATAAAATGGTAATGATATTTTGTTAGATAAAATAGGTGATAATGTAAAAAATCTAAGACTACTTTTGTAATTTTGTAAATTTTGTATTCTGTACTTTTTTTAATTCTGTATCATTGTTATGAAACTTGTGTGGTAAAGTAATTCAATAATAACATTTTATTTATAAAATATGATTCAGTCCAAATTTTAATCTAATTTCGAATTTCACATAAATAAATGGATGTATAAAACATGTTTGCGAACAAAAATAAAATTTAATATGAGTTGAATATTTTCTAATAAATAGGAAGAAATTTTCTATAATCATTCATGCTGATACGTAATACCGCAAGAATAAACAATTTAAATTAAGTAACATGAATATTTTAAAATTGTGAAATACGCTCCCATTTGTATAAAAACTGTTTAGTAAAATAAATTAATGCATAATACATGATGCTATTTTACCGTTGTTTTACCAAGCTTATTTATTCAAGCTTTAAATTATTATTTTAATATTTATAAATGAAATATGTTTTTTATTATATAGATAATCGTATTATATAATGAAATTAAAAATTAAATATGAATTATAAAAATGTATAATAAATGAACAAAAGGAGAGTTTTATTTTGTTTCTGAAAAATCAAGTGCAAAAGATGCAATTTTTAAATTTCATGGTCAAATTTCTGTTGAACGCAAAAGCCGCCAATATCATA
Source organism: Gastracanthus pulcherrimus (assembly GCA_949152435.1). NCBI lineage: Eukaryota > Metazoa > Arthropoda > Insecta > Hymenoptera > Pteromalidae > Gastracanthus > Gastracanthus pulcherrimus. The sequence continues at coordinate 157,303,422 of OX424576.1, forward strand.
TTTTTATTTGTGGGTCAGAACACTTGACGTGAAATGCCTGATACGTATATAAAACTTCTCTAATAAACAAAATATATCAATATTTGTATGAAACTTGTTTTATAAAATAAATGGATTTATAAAATATAATCCTGGTAAAGTATTAATACAAATTCAAATTAATAGCACGAGCTCTAACGAATTAGTAGCAAATTTTCATGATTGACCATTCCTATCCGATACCTTCCACCACCAAAATAAATAAATTAAATGCAAACAGCCTATCCCTATATCAATCCCATCAGCTATACGCACATATCAAAGTTACTCAAAAGGCTGCCTCTCCTATCAAAATTCGCAAAAGCGCATCGGCAGCTCGGCCATACATACCCTTTTCCAAGCATCGAATCCACTTTCCTCCACTTTTCTCGTACATACGTATATATATATGCACATGCGATTGCGCTCGCGTACGATCGATCGCCGCGCGCGCAGTCAAACGAGATACACTATACTAGCCCACTATATTCCCTCCTCTCTCTCTCTCCTTGATATCGCTCGAATATAAGCCCGCGAGGATTCGCGTGGGCGCGCGTATCCTTCGCGACTGATGTGCAGATACATATGTATATAAGAGTGTCTGCGCGGTGTATAAAGTTCGAGACGCGACGCGGTCTAGCCTCGACCCCCCACCCGCGGACGTACATGATTTCACGTTGTGAGGCTTTTTTTGGAAGTGGGGGAGAAGGCTGCCACTGCTGTGTTTTTATATTTCACGATCGCGGCTTTTTCGGGGCATCGATTTTGAATTAGAGGCGTGTCTGCCAGTGTCCGGAGTGCACGTGGGTATGCGCTGGGTTCTATTTTTTGTTTCTTTAGGAAGGATTGAGTATGCATTTCTTTGGGAGGGGCTGAGTGGGAAGCTTCTTTTTGATAGACTTTGGAGTGCTTTTAAGGTTTGATTGAAAAGTGTCTAATACATTTTCATGTAAAATGAGTATATATAGAAATGAGAATCTTTTTAAACTCGTGATTCTTTATTTTATCTCCAATTTAAACATATCGATTACTAGTTATTTGAACATATCTGGCTTATTTTAAATCTTCATTTTTATAAATTCTAAAATGTTTAAGCACTATTTCCAGAAATAGTTTGGCTTGCATTTTTTTATGTAAAATAGTTTTGGATATATAATAGATAATCATTTATAAACACATTAAACTTTTTTTTTCCTATTTCTTAAAATTTCTTAGATGGATTTAGCATTCAGGCAACAGACTTACTTTAAAAGTATAGATATGACTCCACAGTTCTATAACCTCAAATCACGTGTCTCAAATACAAAAATAGAATTTGCACAATCTGAATCTGAAACCTCAAATTCTAAACTCCCCAAACTCCTAAAACTCATGTAACTCCTTGTTTTTTTTCGAGAAATTTTAGTTTATTTTCTTTATTCTTTTAACTATATCAAAAACTTAATGTAATGGAGCACGAAACTGCATGTAAATTTGATTTAGCGACTTACAATATGTATTGTATATAAGCATCGTGTTATTCTGAAGTATTTATTAAAAATCTTTTAAAAATGCACGTCGTATCCCACGCAGGATTTTGCTAATACGTCCTTCTGGAATTCCATATGAGACTTAAGTGAAGCCCATGTGCGACTTTTATAGAATTACGAATTTACGAATCTTTTCACAGTCGTGTACGGGACTCATGTGGAACACATAAATCTCGCATGAATCTCACATTGGTCTTACATGGGTCTCACGTGGTCTTATATGATTAACGTGTCAGATTTTTTAGTAGGACTATATAATCAGAGACTAATAAAAGTAAAAAAGAAAATATACAAGCAGTAAAACCAAAGAGTTTTTAATAGGATTCAAATTCATACATACGTAAATAAACCTTTGATCACAAATAAGATCACGACAGCTGCAATTTTAACTGTAAATGATACTGTCAATTACAGCCTATAAATAAATTAGTCCCTCACTAAAATAGCACCATGCAAAGAAATCGATACATACTTACACTCTTACTAGATCGCTTACGATTACTTATTTTTCTTTTATCACGGATCGAGCACTTCTACAATCCCACTATTTCCCCGTAACGAATCCCACGTCCGAAATCCCTCTTTATTCTCCCCTCCCTCTACCTATCTCCCCTTTTTATCGCCGCACGACACGGCAAAACGTCCGCTCGAAGCGTCAATTTTCTCTCGGCGTCCGTGAGACGTTTACCGTACAATGCGACCGTCAGCGCAGATCCCTATCACTTCTTATATTATGTTTCTCCGCTTGTTCTCCCCTGTACACACAAGCGAAACTTATAACGAGCCGCCTCCGTCGTCGTCGGCGTCGTCGTCGCCGTTGTATGCTGCACGCGGGTTCCCAAGGACTTGGCTAGGAGCTTTAAACGCTGCCAATCGCGTGATTTATAATTGCGCTCGCCCTTGACTTATGCCGCTGAGCTTGGTTTCTCACGTGCATATATAGCGCGTGCTGCTGCTGCTGTGTTTTAGGAGGTCGATGGATATTGTGCTGGCTCGTGGAAAATGCATCGTTAGAATGCATCTGTTTGCTTGGGTACGTGCATTGTGATGTATTGCTTACTTGCGAGATAACGAATGATAGTATTTCTTTATCATTGTATTTTTTTATTAGAGATATACGAATTGAGAGTTATTTTTTATTTTTAATGGGAGTTGGAATACAGTTAGTATATTTAATGTAGTTGTAAAATTTCTCGTATAATTTCATGAACTATGTTTTTAAAAAAATACTATTTGATACAATTAAATAAATACAATGTTGATATAATACAATGCCACTAACTCTTTAAGATCCTGTGGGTCACTAGTGATTAGAAAACTTGAAGGATACACAAAACATCTGTAATTGATAAAGTAGCTTTTATTTCCTACCGTTTTCTGTTATTCATATATTTCATTTTTATAGTTTGTAAGAAGATTAAGTCAATTATGCTATAATTCTGCTGCATTTCCTACCAAGAGTCGATTGCGCCAGGCATTTTTCGGGAATTACGGAAGAATCTCGGAGCAGCTATTTTGCATCAAAATTGCGTTAGATTTGCGGCAATTAAAGTGAAATAAAGCCATTGATTGCTGTTTTAGCAGCAGAATTGCTGCAGTCTTACGACAGCTAAAGGACATACAAGGGTCACGCATATTTTATCTGTACGTAATGTAGAATTTCGGCAGTTAAAATGCAGAAAGAAAGTCTTGTATTGAAATTAAATATTGCATATAAAAAATAATAAATACTACAAAAAGAGTTTCTTGATTTGGTTTCATCTGAAATGTTCGTGTTTAATATTCTACTTAAAACGTCATTTAATTACACAGAAAATAACGTATTCGTAATTTAATTTATAATTCAAGTATATTTTATCTCTTACTTTCAGGCAATGCTCAATCTCGACGTAAGAAACCAAACAGTCTGAATATCAGATTGTTATGAACACCCAAAATTTCAGACAATGAAAGATAAAATTCATTGCATCTTAATTTTTAGATCAAATTACATCTGAAAGTAAGAATCTCTTTTTGTAAAGAATTCAATATGTTTCTTTGTCCAAATCTTACGCACAAGCACATGCTTCGGCACATGCTTTATGTCAACCGCTGACTACAATTTAGCTGGAGATAGTCTCATGCGATTCTCAAGCAAAGCGGAAATAGAAACTCATAAAATAACAGTCGACTGACAAAGTTTTTTTTTTCCAATTACAGTTTATAACGTATTCATTTATTTATTATTTCTGCTTTAAATCGAAGAAAATTACTTTCTCACTTTACTTGAACTTAAAATGTGACTCCACGTCTTTTAAAAATTTATTGCATCCACGCCAAAACGTATATTTTTCTCAGTGAAATTAAACGAACATTACTTTGCCGCGCCATTAAAATAATAAAGCAGCAGTAAAAAAAGGAGAGAAAGTGAGGGTTTGCGCCCGTTGAAAAAAAGAGCGATCAATTAAAACTTGCAATTACTTCGACAGTAAAACGAGGACTAATCCGGACTCGTTTTGCCGTGGTCCCTCTAGCGCTGAAAAAACTCGCATACGGAAAATTCAAAAGTTAGAGGGAAAAAAAGCGCGCGTAATAAACGGCCACCGGGTCACAAAAATCCAGGTGACTATTAAGGGCTATACTCTTTCTGCCGTTAGTGTAGAAAAAAGAGAAATGTGTAAGCCGAATCGTGGAGGCTATTTTCGAAAGCGATATGTAGGTTGATGCATTAGTTTGTAGAACTATTTTTGCGTTTCGATGATTATAATTGGAAGGAAAAAAACTGTTCGCACCTTATACCTAGTTAATTGTAGATATTTCTATCGATACACTGTATATATTTAAGATTAAAAGTTTATGGTTTATTAATATTACTGTCTATAGTTACGAAATTTAAATGTTATATCCAAACATGGACTTCTTTACATTTTTAGAGGTTTATTAGGTTTTATTTGAGAATTATTGTTTGTTGTTAAATAAGAACTTCTTTAATAATTATTTGTTATATTATTCTTTATGTACCTGCTCTTTGTTTTAACTTACTTTCTTTTTGGTTACCTTTTGTTCTATCTCAGTTGCAGAGTGGCAAGTTAAGAGATTAACACTATTATTGGAACTATTTATAGAGTACTATTGTTATTTTATAGAAGTTTCACTAAGTATATTCATAGCAGTATTATAATATTACAATCACTCAAAAAATTCCACAATCAAAACCTGTTGATTCCACTCGAAACATACCTACCCCTCCATACATTTACACTTAGCATCCTCCACTAATCCAGAAGGATTTTTATATAAACAACACGATACTTGAATTATCGGTATTTCCTAAGCCGGCAATAAGTCATAGAGACAATGCCACTAGTCAATACAGTGGTATCGTTATATTTTAGGCAATAAACTATCGTCCAGGCGACGCGAGTTGGATGCCTGATCTCCCCTTTATATTTGATTATTGTTCTAGTAACCAAAACTGGTACAAGACGCCCCACATTGGGCGCCACCTGTTATGTTGAATTTATGTGTAATAAAATTCAGGTAAAACAACCTGTGCGTCGATTATGTAATGTTTGTATTTAAAGGATAAAACCCTATATATGAACAATAACTATAGGATGGACAATAAGAATAATATTGTTACTGCAACCGTTATAGACTACAGTGAAAAAATAAAACTTTTTGATAAATATTACCTTCTCATAACTGGGATTTTTTCAAATGTTAAGTTTTTAATGTAATTGTGGTATTTTTAAAATATAATTTGATCTATTACTATGATTCCCGTCATAATATCACTTAACTTCTCTTCTGGTCCTTTAAAATAAGTGTATTAAAACCTTTTAAAGTGATGCTAAATCCACCCGTCACCGACAATTATGATACACACTCTCCTCATTTCATATTCAATTTTGAATAAATATCTCTCTCGAACGTTGCTGTCTCAATGAAAACCAACATTATTCCAGAGAGATATTTCCTTAAAATTGAAAATGAAGTTGAAATAGTGGTTCCTTGTATTTGCCAGTAACACGGGGGTTTAGCATCACCTTAAACAAATTAAAAAGATTACAGCTTTTCATCTGATAAACTATTGTTTGTTTTTAGTTTTGAAACACTCACGGTGCCTACATTTATAACATTTGTATGTTTTATTATTGATCAATTTGTAACGTTCTACTTTGTCATATTGTTTTTGTGCACCCTCAATTTAGCTATAATGGTTACCTTTTCCCTTCTTAGTTCTCTTGGTATTACATGTAATGTTCTCCTTGTAAATATCAAATATAGATCAAATAAAATAGTATAAACGTTCTATCCACGCATCTCTAGTAGTTTAAATTATTATTTACTTCATTGTGAAACATTCATGGGTCACAAAAACGTAACATGTTTGAAAACCTATTGACTAACTATTTAAAAACTTTAAATGATATAATGCGCGCAAGTTCCCTATACTCAAAAACTTCGGAAATACCGCAAAATTCGTCTCACACTTGAAAAGCATTTAAAAGGCCCCCTTTGTCTCTGGCTCTCTTCTCCGCCGCTGACATTCCGCTCTCGGCTATGCTCCTAATATCTCCTGTGTAGTGCCGCTGTTTTGCCATGTATGGAGGAGAAGCAACCCCAAAATTACGGAGAGCGCCGGGATTGCGGAGTTCGGAATGGCGTTATCAAGCGCACAAATATTTGCGTGAAGTATGTAGAGGGAGTGGCGGTGGGGGGGGGGGGGGGGCTTAGTGCTTAGGAAGCATTTGTCTTTGATTACTTTGTGATGGATGAGGTGGAATATGTTGATTTGGAGATTAAATACGCGGAGATATTTGTGACATGGAGAGTCAATGTGTATTTATTTATTTTTGAAAGTTGAAATTATCGTGCATTATGCACGAGTAGAAAAAATAATTGGTGGAAAAGAATGTTTTGTATAGATTTTGCTATTAGTTTGTTTTGCTAGCAGATAATAATATTTTGTGGCTAATGGTTAATTAAATTAATATGCATATTTATAGATCAAGCGTATTCGTTCGAAATAACAAGTTGTTTTCTGCTTAATTTGAAATTATCCATAACACATCATGAGCACTATAATTCTAATTAATAATAAAGTATTTTATTAAAAAAGACTAGTAATTCATTTTTATCACATTTATCTTATCTTATTACGAGCAAGGATTTTAATATTAAAACAGCGTTTGTACTTTTAATAAAACTATTTAATAAAAGTATTTTTAATATAACTGCTTAAAACTGCAAAAAATACCGTGCCATTTTTTACCAGAGATGGAATAAACAAAGTTAATTTTTAAGTTAATGTACAATGTTTTCTTAAATAATTTATAAAACATGCGTAGCATCATATAGACCCTGGTGGAAAATTAATCTAGAACTATGTAGATCTATCTAGTTTAACATGGGAGTAATCGAAGACCTCAATAAAACTAGATAATTGTCTACAGGGCAGATACTTATTTAATATTAAAACATTTTATTTTATTTATAACATTATAATAAGCAAAATTAATATTTTTCTATTAATTTAAAAAATAATTGAAGTAAGCCTAATTATATTTATTATAACTTCTACGTGGAAACTATACCTGTTCATACGTTTGAAACGTCTTACTTGAGCACGAACCTTACTACTTAACCACTTGAGTCTGCAATTAAGGAACTGTTTCTCTCATAATTAATGCGTACAGTTTTTGTCAAAATTTTAATTAAGCAGTTGCTATTTTCAGAAACAGCGTCATCGGTTTTAACATTGCGCAAAGTTTTGCGAAATATCCGAAACAGTGTAAATACCCTTCTTTATTTACTTTTTTAATGATTGAAGTTCTGATATTAATTTATTTAATATAATAAATTTTAGTCTTTACGAATAACCTAGTGAATAACATATGGAACTTTTCTTTAGTTTAAAAACTGATTTATAAAATGATATACCTATTTCCACTATACACCTTCTGTAAAAGTCAAAAAACAAAGGAAATACTTGTACATTAACAAGTTTTTTCATCGAACTAAGAATTGAATTTGCGCACTGTAAGCAAGTTCGGTCAAATAAAAAATAATATTTTTTTAAACAACGCAGCAGCTGCTGAATGTCCAATTCTTATAGCATGATTATAATGTATTGTACTGTCAGCAATACCATAAATGCAAATAAAAAAAGTAAATGAATTTTTTTAAATAATTGTTAATAAAGAGTAACATTTTATATTAAAATAATGAGAAAAGCATGAAATTTACAGTCTATAAAAATTGCCGAAAAGAAATGGTAGCTTATAGAAAATAAATGATTCTTATAGACTGAACTAAAACATTACAAACAATTCAGACTTAGCAAGGAGCTCCTAAAAAAATGAACTAAAATTTTAGCAGTGACTACTTCACATTTCAACTATTAAATCTATTTATAATATTATTATATGCAATTTTTATGCTTATGAAGACTGGTTGAACAAAACCATAAAAAATCCATTCCGATTTGCACTTGATTATATACTTTTTGTGCATTTTATTTCCTCGTTTCTTATTTACTTATAATAATAATTTATAAAAAATTTCAATATTTAGTCATTTAAATGAATAACAAATGTTTCATATTCTAGAACTAAACTAAGAAAATACTTAAAAAAGTTCATTTAGCTTTGTGTCAAAATTGAAAAATGGAATAATCCGTTTCTGTTCCATTACTCCTCGCACATCACAATTGTTGTCAATCACCCTGTCAATATTTCGAACATACCACGCACACCTCCTTAATCACCAACGACGCATCTTCATCTGCAAACTTTACGCACCCCTCATTATGCATCACTACACTCCTCCTGCTTCTCCTCTGCACCCACTCTAACGAAAAAATAAGACTCTCGCGAGAAAAGTGTCTCTCTCTCCTCGTACTCGCTCGCTCGTCGACACGTGCAACATCTCACGCTCCACACCTCGAATGTGTTTAAAAAAAACGGTCGCTCTCGCGCATTAAAACACTCCGCGCGTCACTCACGACACGTGCCGCGTCGGAGCCCGAAGCTGCAGCTGAAGCTGAAGCTGAATCTAAGGCGAGGGTGCATATAGTGCATCCTCGAAAGTAGAGAGCGAGGGAGAAGAGGCAGCCGTGAGATTACGACGTTACGCCACGTTAAGCCCGTGTGGCGGACCCTTGACGCCTTGCGCCCGCGTCTTTTAAAACTAGCTTCTGCTGCTACTTCTTGGGGTGAGAGAGAGCTGAGACGTTTACATTTAATCTAGGCGGAGGCTGCTCGCGGCGAAAACTTTTGTATTCGTACTCGTGGACAGAGCGTGAGATATATGTATATGGATACGAAAAGTATTATTTTTGAAAATTTAATCTTCAAGCATGAACAAATATCTTTGGAAAGAAGAAGAATACTTTCAGATCCATTTAGGTATAAAAAATACAAAAATCAAGATAGAAGGGTATCATTGTCAAAAAGCCTTTTTTTTATACTCTGTATCTTTTTTTCGCACAATATATAGGAACTTTTAAATGTAAATACTTTTACTCCAATTCTTATACATTAAAGTATCTGGATATAATTGTATCAAAATATAAGAGTATTTAGATACTCTTAATTTTTATTACTTTAGATCAAAGATCGTCAATTATTCGAGCCCAATATATTTTCCAAACATTTGTTGTTTGTGGTACTGTGATGCTGCATTCGTCAAATACTTTTCTTGGATACCAGCTATTCGACAAAAGTATTCCTCGAATACTTTTCTCAGGTACTCAATAAACAATAAAAGTATTCGAAAAATACTTATACTAAGAAAAAGTATTTTCTCTAAATAGGAACAACGTTAACGCAATTTACGCAAGGAAGATACAAAAAGATATATGGATATTTTTTGGAAAAAGTATCTGAATACTGGTATTAAATATACTTTTTGATAGCACATCCAAATACTTTAATTCTATTTTCAGACATTATAGTATTTATATATTTCATGGTATCTTTACTCTTTTTTTAGTTATAGTATGTAGGTATAACGATATCTATATACAATATCTAGATTTAATATTATCTATATACCGTATATAGATATAATAATATTTAGATACATTACCTTTTTTCAAAACCTATGTAATACTTCTTAGTGACAACAACTTTTGTCTAAAAAATATTCATCCATTTAATTCTGCTTTAAAAAAAATACTGGTATTTAGCATCTTAGATAATTCAGCATCTTGTACGAGTATCTTCCATAAAAAAAATTAATTTTGTCCATGACTGTCCATACGTCAGCACGGTGAGTTTCGCGACGAGCGGGGAGCGAAACCTTTCTAATTTAACGTTCATAAAGATGCATATACCGCACGCTTGCGTCGGTCGGAATGGGGGTGAGCAAAACGTGGGTGACGCGTGGGCTTATACACTGTGTCTGTCGTTATTGTGATCGTGGGGGTTGGCCGCTGCTGTAGTTTCTTTGAATTTTTAAAGAGTTTAGTTGACTCGGGGAGTCAGCGTAGGCGCTGGCTTCTTAAACTGCACGTCTCGATGTGGGAGGTGCACAGCTCTGAAAATGTTTTTCGAGATGAGTAATTTAAAATTTCTTGTATTCGTAGGTAGAATAGTCATACAATTCAGAACTAACAGAAACTTTTAAGATATTATAATAGTTTTATTTTTTCGTAGACTTAATTATTTTATTTTTATTTTCTGCTTAATATTTTGGAATAAATATAATTCTAAATATTGTATAATTTGATTTATATTAATATGTATACTTATTTATTTAAATTTAAAATTATTTCTATTTAATTTTATTCGTAGGTACTGACGACATATAGATGTGACACCAGTATATTTTCTTTTATACACAATTTTGTTAATATTTGAAAATATCTTCAAAATTCATAAAATTTGTCTAAATTCAAAATGATAAAATAAATATTGAATATCTGTTCCAGAATGATTTTAATTTAAAATGTTTGTGGGTGCGAACATTGATTAAGTTCTAAAACATATAATTTATACAATGAAGTAAATATTTCTTAATAAGAAAATATTATGTTTTTATATAAGTTATACTAAAATGTACTTAAAGTAATAAGAGATGTTTTTATAATTTGATTTATAATATTTTGGTTCATGACAACTAAATTAATTTTCATTTTTGATACTCAATAGATATTTCAAAGCAAAAACTATGCAAGAAAGCTACGTTTCATCCATTAGAAATAATTAATGTAAATAACTAATTACTTAATACTAGTATTAATAAAATTTACCTCACTAATATGAAAGATAAGTTTTTCTCGTGAAATTGTTGATTTTGCAAAAAATATCAGAACTACCGAATACAGGTGTCAGATCTCCATTACGTCGATAGCTAAAGGTTAAAATTTACCCCTCAAAACATATTTATTCATCATAAGAAAAGTTTCTTACATTTTTTAATTGTTATTATCAAAGTTGATGCACCAACTAAAACATCATACAACTCACGTTAGATTCATCTCAATAACAAGTTACTTAATTGCTCTACATAAAATATAGCATATATATCCACCTGATTCCTCTTCTGATCCAGTATAAAAACATATCACGACCTCTCGACATATCAAGGCAATACTCGAGCAATATCGCGTTAACAAACGCGAGGAAGAATTTCGCGAAACGTGCATTGTGACGTATACACAAGTTTTTCTCGAATACCGGGGGAGAGGAAAACAAGCTCGGCGCGCGGCCAACCGGTGATTGCATTTAAATAATTTCAATTTTGCTTCAGCGAGCTCATTTCGCGCGACCGGAAGGGGGTGGGGAGGGCTGCATCCTCCACGTTGAATTTGAGAAGTCAGCAGTAGCACGAGTTGCTGCCTACTCTCGCTTGCCTGGAGGCGATTTGGACGCGTTTAAGACAATTTGGTTCATCCGACTAAATCGAAATGAAGCTGTTCTAGTGACTAAAATAGTTTGTTTTAGGGTGCTTTTATTTTTGAATGTATGCTAATTTGAATGCTACTTGTTTTGCAATTCAATTTTTGGACTTTAATTAGCGGTGAAGGTATAAATGTATTCTTTTATATTGTGAAATATATGAGTAGGTGATTTTACATAGAGCAGTATAATATAACAAGTTTCATTATATATTAGAAATTTAGTTTTCGACATAATGTGATGTAAAAAAGTATCGCAAAATAAAGCACAAACATACAGCATAATTCAATCTGACATGACTCGCGAACCAGTCTAACAACTAAATATGGCACTATACTTATGCATGAATTTATATTGCTTCTAATCCTACAATTCAAGTGTTACGTTTTATACCTATATATTTGAGGGAGAACAAAGGAATCGCAGACAGTTTAGCGACAACGTGCATATTTTCAGTTTTGTAAAGTTTTTGTTGGTTTTACAGTGTATAAATAATTCAATATATATAGACTAACAAATAGCATTAATATAAATGTCTATACAATATTCGATCATATTGAAATTGTAAGTGTATAAAAATATTGACCAGAATTTTTAAAAACGTTGAGTAATAGCAGTCGATCTTCTAATGTATCGCACCCCCAGAACAAGACTATGACAACTAAAAATATTGTTTTTGTAAAAGCAAGGCATTAAAGTAAATCTTTCATACTTTTAATATTTCTTCAAGAAATACCTATACAACAATACGTAATCGCCAGATTTTTTACAATTACTCGCAAAAGGAAAATAAATTGCAAATCAATTACATCAAACCATAATCCGCAAACGCTCACGATACAGCGTATCAATCTTCATTTGCCTCCGAAGTCAAGGGATTACGTAAGCCAATAAGTGAGTTGCGCGCGCGATAGCCGCGAACGGCCGCTAGAAAAAACGAAAGAGAGAGAGAGAGAGAGGCGCGGCGGAGGAGAATTTTAATTGCCGAAGTGCGCGAATATATCGGGTGACCGCGCCGCGAGAGAGAGAGAGAGTTGATCGATGGCCCTAATCGGCGAGCGGCGTTACACGCATAGCTACACGAGCTCGACCTCTATGCCCCCATCCAAGTGTTCATTAAGTTCGACGAGGGAGAGTAGGGAGAAAATGTGCATCGACTGCTGTCGATGTCGAGCCGGATCGCTGTTTTTGGAGGGAATGAGGTTTGCTTTAAATAATACATTGCATTGTGGGGTTTTTTGGTTCATTTCAATTGTTTCAAGGTTGTTTAGCCTTAGGACACACGAACATGGGTTTAGGTGACCCTACGCGAAATGTCTTTTTCAAATTTTGTAAAAACAATGATCTAATATTTTTATTTATTTATTTAAAATACTTTCGTATATGTAATTATGAATTGGAGGATCTGATGACAAGAATATCTCGTTTTGAATTGATTAAAGTCATTGCGCTTTAAGAAAGCTATGTTGGCTCTTTTAAGTTGCGTAGGGTCATAGTTAATCCGATTAGTGTTAATACAAGCTTATGTTCGGGTTCTATAGTTCATCATAATATTTATTGATCGATTTTCCAAATCTATGTACGTATGTACGCGTTTGTGCATCTATGATCTATGTGCATGTATCCGTAAATGTGTTTGTCTGTCTATGTGTATATGTGCCCATGTTTATGTGAATGTGTTTATATGTCTTCGCGTATATGTGCCGATGTATATGTGTATAAATATGTATCTATGCGTATGTGTATATGTATGTGCGTCTATGTACACGTGTATGTATATGTTCGTACGTTTATGTATACATTTATATTTATATATGTTTATGTGTATGTATATGTTTGTATGTTTATGTAAACATTTATATTTATATATGTTTATGTGTATGTATATCGATATGTATGTATATGCATGTCTAGGTGTGAGTATATGTGTGTATATCTGTGCCTATGTGTATGTATGTCTCTTTTTTTCGAGTATGTGTCTATGTTTGTCTGTCTACTTGTATGTACGTGTATGTGTAATTATATGTATATTATTCTGTATGTTTATGTGTATATGTATTTCTATATGTACGTGTATTTATACGTATATGTGTATATTTTTATGTATGCATATGTGTGTATGTATAAATGTGTGGTCGAGTAAGGTTAGATGTGTGAATGTGTATGTATATGTGTGTGTATTATGTGTGCCTGTATAAATATTATATTCATATGTGTGGGTATACATAAATGGGTGTATGAGTATTTGCATGGGTAGTGTGTATGTATATCCAATAATTTTTTTGTAATACATATAAATCTCGAATGCATTCGCATTTTACATTAAAATTTTCTCTTAACTAATCTAAATTTTGAACATGTTATAAAAAAATTTTAATGAAATGTTTAATAGTATCTATTTTAAATTCATACACAGTACTACTGTATAATTTAGTTAATTCCTAATTAGTTTACGTGGCAATTACTAATTAGCCAATTATCGCAATGAAACCACAGTAAGAATGAACATTGATAGATGTTTAAATGTCAGTTAATTTACTGCAATAACCATTTATATAATTGCTAAACAAAATATGTAACCATGTTTTATTTCAATTAATATCACTAAAAAAATTAACAATATAATATAACTAATCTTAATTATTTGTATGCTCAAACAAATACTAATTAGTAACCATTTATGAAGATTAAGTGAGTAATTGCAACTGAGCACCATACACCCACAATTCGAAATAACACTGTAGCTCGACATAATTTCGCGTTAACTATTACATACTCGATATCGTCGGCTGCCATCTCATAAGCGAGCGCTGCACAGCCCTTGAAAAATAACCTCCCCCGTTAAAGGAAAGAGGAAGAAAAAAAAACACCGCCTCTCTGTCCCAAAATAACCCAACCCTGCACTCCTCCTCAAAATCAAGGGTATTTCCGGTCGCCAGCGTTGCCTGCTGCAGCGTAGCCCCTCCCCCAACCCCTCTCTACCCTGTATATAGCTGCGGCGCGCCAGGCAATCGTTACACCGCGCTCTTGAAACACTTTCTCAGAGAAACGTGATGCGCGTAAATCCCTGCTCGCACACTCACACACACATATACACAAGCATAAACTCGCTCGTTCGCTTGCTCCACTTGTTTACCACGAAGACGAAGTAAGGCATAACTCGAGCGCGCGTCGCGCTGCGGAATGAAAGGAAAAGGTTTATATAGGGGAAGGTGAGGCGACGTGCGGGCATGTACCGCGGTTTTTCAGCGTGCTAAAGTTTTTGATATATGGACAATTAGAGGTTAATACTTACGTCATTACTGCAATAACCTAAAAACAAATTTCATTCGAAGAAATTTTATTTCTTTGAACAGAAAACTTTGAAGTGGTAAAATGAATACGTGTGTATGTGTGTATATATGTGTGTGTGTATGCGTGTATGTGTATATATGTATGTATATGTATGTATATGTGTGTATATGTGTGTATGCTGTGTCTAGGTACTTTATAGAACTCATTTTTGTTATTTTCCGGATAAATATATAAGACAAGAAAATATTTTTTGATTGGTCGATGCAGTTTTATTTTATAGCGATTATCCGATTGTCGTCTTTTATATTTATTGTACATTAGATATAATATTATTGACACAGTGCAAATGCATTTGGAAGAATTATAATTTATCTATCTTTTCGCATAAATGTTCTTACGTAAGCTATTATTATTTATTATTCTTTTGTTATACTTCTGTGTACACAAGAACGTATTATTATGTTAATTAGCAGTAATCTTTCTGAAATTTTATAAGTAATTTATCTCAACTCATTGGGTAAGTTTTCGAAATATTGAAGGTTATGTATTTTTTAAATGTTATAATCCTATCTATTCCTGTATATAATGACAGATTTATGGATGTATACACGGATATTTGATACCATGAAACTGATCATTTGTGCATGGAACACATTTTAATTAATCTTTTTTAGAGATCAAATTAAACATTTAATTATTTTCAACCAAAAATTAAGATCGAAGAATGAAAACTCCTATTTTAAAAGCATGTAACATTTCCTGCTTATGTCATTTTTAATAAATTTTTTAACATTTCTTTTTTTAATTATTCAAACACACATTTTAAATTTAAGTATCTAAAAATACTTTTAAGAATGGTTCATTCAAATTAAACTAATAAAATTAAATTATCTTAACATCATTCGTACAACGATCCATCAAAACCATCACATTCGCGACGAATCGCCCCTATACGCACTGTCTCAAACAATCAAAGCGTTGGAATCAACCCCGCGTCCAAGTATATAGCCCCGTTCTCCCCGTCCTGGGGGCCACTAGCCGCGCGCGCGCATGCAGCTTCGCGCGTATAGGGCTTCGCTTCGCGCCGTGCATGTGTGTTCGCCGCCGTCCCCCCCTCCTCCCCGCGCGTGCGAGGGATCACCTAGAAAGCAGTCGCACAGGGTCGCGGCGCGGCGCGCGAAATCGGTTTAAATTTCTTTTTACAACGCGAGCGGAGTGGAGCAGAGCAGCAGCAGAGCGGAGTGCGGAGCGGAGCGACTGACCTAGAGTTGCGCGGATGTGCGAGCGAATTCTCGGTCTCACTGCACCGCGGCGACGCGACGCTTTGAGGGACCGATCGATCGCTCGCTCGCTTGCTTGGTTTTCTTAGGGACAAGAGAGGGAGAGGAAGAGGGAGATAGAGAGAGAGAGAGGATAGAGAGAGGGAGAGAGAGTGAGAGAGAGAGAGAGAGAGGGGAGAAGAGAGATTAGGGTACTTTATTTGTACCCAGCCGGGACTCAATTTTCCCGTAGAGCACACATAAGTATATTCTAACTGCAAAAAATGTTGTATTAAGTACGAATTCTGTGTAAATCCCACAAAAATTGTATGATTATTACAGAAGTGCGTTGCCTACACAAATTTAATGTAATTTTAGTGAATTTTTATATAAATTTAAAAATCAGTTTTACGCGAAAGCTTTACACAAATTTTGGTATAAGTATGACACACAGTTTTACACATTTGTGTAAAATACAGAAATTCATATTTTATCTAATTTAGAATGGCCTGCAGGAGTTAATAAAAATTTTCCTTCTCATTCCTCTAGTGTAAGAATGAAAATTCAAAAATAATAATGAAATTTATTATTTATATATAACACTTTCAGACCCCGCGTCCATTAAAATGTATATACTCGAAAAATGTAAAAATATTTATTTATTGGTATACACTGGTATACATGTATACATGAGTATATACATAGACATACAGGAATATATACATAGATATACTTGAATATATACATATACATACATGAATATATACATAGATATACTTGAATATATACATAGACATACATGAATATATTCATAGATATACTTGAATATATATATATATATATATACATACATGAATATATACATAGACATATATGAATATAAACATAGACATTTATGAATATATACATAGACATTTATGAATATATACATAGACATATATGAATATATACATAGACATATATGAATATAAACATAGACATTTATGAATATATACATAGACATTTATGAAAATATACATAGACATACATGAATATGTTACAAAAAAAAATTTGGCAACACACAAATTTCTTAGTTAGGCCATAAAACGTAAAAATTCGCTTGAAAAGATCTGGAAGGGATAATACATAATTTACACAAAGTTTGTGCACAGTGCTGAATACATTGCTTTTAAGAGAAGAAGAACTTAATTTAGATATACAATTTTTATAAAAGCAAATAAAATATAATATTGCAACATAGATTTCTAAGTTTTACTGAAACAAATACATAAATTCAAGCTGATCAAAATTCATCAATACTTGTTGCGCAAAACGATAATCAAAATAATGTATTTTTGTGTAGATTTTCTGGCTCCCCTGATATTTTAAGGGCGGTTTATCTTACATAGTGCAAATATGTTATTTTTTACGTCTTATTCTATACAAAAAAATATTTGTCAATGCTGAACAGATTTTGTCTTTTCTGTAGCTTTTTCTTTTAAAAAAATAATTTTGATCGGCTAATAAAAAAGAAATCTTTCTTCTAGAGTTTAACTTAGGCTGGCTCTCTGAAAAGCTAATGACGCCAACAAAAGGTATCCTGTCGGATCAGATGTGGTCAGGTTTGTGTTGGATCTGATTGAGTCTACTTTAGGTTTAGTCAGGTGAGGTCAGGCTTAGACACAATCAAACTCGTCCCTGATATCTCACTGTGAATGAGCCTTTATACAGTGGAGAGAATGCTTTGCTTATTACGTATCACATTTGGTTACCGTGCCACTTTCTGCTTCAACTTCGATATAACTTATTGAAGGTTATATCACGTTTCATGTGATAAAATTACAATGATATATATGTATGTATATATATATATATATATATATATATATATATATATATATATATATATATATATATATATATATATATATATATATATATATATATATATATATATATATATATATATATATATATATATATATATATATATATATATATATATATATATATATATATATATATATATATATATATATATATATATATATATATATATTTATATCTGTAATTAAGAGTCTCGAGATAATCGACAATCCTTCTATTTCAAAAACTGTTTTACGATCAATGACACTATCGCTAACGGTAAGAGTGAAGTTGTTAAAACTGATAAAATATTTGTATACCAATTACAAAAATATTTATACTTTGCTTTATATACTTGACAGCTTTTACTTTCAACGAAAGATGTAGGTTTGAATTTAATAATGAAAAGATAATAACCTTATACAATCGTTGATTTGTAAGATGATTATATAAGTAGAAGACTCGTGACGTTAAGTGGCAGTCAGAAGCTTACACGTCTGACCAAACTCGACGCACATCTACTTAATTGTATTGCGCTGCATGCTATTATGTTATCTAACAACAGAAATCAACCAGTTATTTCTGTATTTTTCGTTGATTGATAAAAATTATGCTTGTTAGTCTATTTCCTATACCCCATCTATTTCGGTATGCTGTACAAACAATCTGACGAAAATTCGGTCCGAAACATAACACCAGATTTCCCAAATGCACATGTAGAGCAATTTACTACGCGATTCCGCTCAAATCCCGTGTACCTACCTTTTCGAAACAAAAAAAAATGTTACACCCCGAATTCGGCGCTAAATTCCCGCTGCTGGCCCAGCATAAAAATCTCTGACGTTCGTCTACGTTAAAATTTCAGAGTCGAATCCCTCGCAGTGCAGCCGACATATAGAGAGGTAGCAGAGATTTCGCTCTCTCGTACCGGGGTTACCTTAAATTTTTGATGAATTTACTCGGCTAGTGTAAATTATGCTTCGTGGAGTAATTTTCCCAGAAAATAAATGTACAAAAGTAACAATGTAACTGAGCCTTTTGCGACCCTGGGGGAGTTACTGAGCTATATTAATGTTTTTAAAGATTTCTTTCGGTAATACAAGTGTGGATTAATGAAACACGCTTATTATTTTGATGCATGGATTTGCATTTTACGTAAGATTGAGATAATATGAGGATGCAGTGTTTGTTTTCGATCATATAGTCATATATTTTTTATTTTGATTAAAATTTGTAAATAACACTTTTATTATACTACAAGAAAATTAAACTGACTGTAAAAACTCAGGAGCATCCATATTTAATATATAGAGTTAAAAAATTGTGATATACAACAAAAATTACCTTAATACAATGAAAAAGAATTGAGCTATGCAAAGATAAAAATTTATCTGGTATAAAATATTTATTTATTTTACGATATTTTGTAAAAAGGTTTATGTCAATCTTGTTCACCCCTCACAGAGTACAAATAACATTACACTTTTAAACGTAAAAAAATAGCTTTCTCCCTTTTAGGTACTTTAAAATTGCATACCCTACAGTACTCAAAACAACACATTTTCCCAGCACAAAAAAGAAGATTCGCGAAATATTCGATCGAGACCTCCATTAGTCCCCGAGAAAACGAGAACAACAACACACATAGGTACCCACATCACCCCCAGCCTTTAAATATGCAGAAACGATTTTTTTTCTACCTCCACTTCGTTTCCTCCTTTCTCCGCTCGTCGCGATCGGCTTATTTGCCCACTGCCTTCCGCGGAATTATCGTTCTCTCTCTCTCTCTCTCTCTCTCTTCGACTCGCGCTCGCGCGCCAACCTTGCGCCAAATCGAAACGAGACCGCAGAGCGCGGCGTGCGTTCGATTGGCTCGCGGCAGCGACTTTTCGACTCGCGCGGGACTCTCTGTTCTGTTGTGTTGCGGTTGATCGATGGCTTTTTTCATGCGCTACTGGTGGGTATTGTGGAGTTTTTTTTTGCCTGTAGTTGCGTGTGTTGATATATGAGTGAATGTTCGAAATCCGGGGTCCTGGAAGATATAAATTTTGAGAATGTTTGAGCCTGTCGAACTCGGTTACTTGTATAGGCGCACACTTAGCACCTCCAGAACAAGATAATAATAGCTCAAAATTCTTGTAAAACGAAGTAACAAATTTATCACAAAATAAATATTTTTACTTGAATTTTATTATTGTATTATAGTTCCTCAACTATTGTAAAACAATTTTGGAGAGTACGAAGGATTGTTATTTTTGTGTGATGTATTTTAGGTGCGAAAATCAAGTTAACAAAGGCTTCCTCTTTGAGGATGCAAACATTTTGAGTGGTCATAGTGCTGTGTGTATATTTTTTACCGTTATTTACTAGTATTTACGAGATATATGAACTAAACTGAACGAGGACACTATTTGTAGATTCTAAATGACGGTCGTGATTATTATTACTAAAAAATCCATGTTTTAAGTTTTTATTAATATTTTAATCTACCGATACATGACTAATTTTGAAGGGACACGTTCATCCTTTTAATTTTATAAATTGAGCAACGATAATTTTACTTGGTATTCACTACAGTAAGTTAAAACATAATTACTTTTAGAAAATCTTCTTCTGACAAATTTTGTATAATAAAGTACAGTCTAAACTACATAACTAATTTTTTCAGAATTTTTCGTCATGGGCTACGTCTACATGCAATATGAATGTTTGAATCGCAATAATCCCTATTTGAGGGTTTGCTCATATAGGCGAGTTGGTACGCTTTTTCTGCTAGCGTTTGCGTTTGAATGGAAGGAAAAATGTGACTCAATTGTGGATTATCGCTTTAAGTTGAGAAGTTTTGTTTATGATTTTATGTGTTTGTCGAATTCCTAGAAATATATATGGTTCTTGGAGTACACGCTTTACTCTGTGTCAAATGAGATTTTTTAGAATAAAATTTTTAAGAGATTATGTACACATGTATGTTTATATAGTATATTATTATTGCTTTACATTGTTTTTTGACATGAAATATTAACGCTATAATATACGAGAAAATATAACGTATTTAACTTATACAGTGTTCGCAACATTACGTTCAATAAACAGGTACGTGCACATATACGCACACACGCACAACCACATATACACATGCATACATACACATACACACGCACATGCATACACATTCATACGCATATAAACATGTGAGTGGTGGATACATTATATCTATAGGGACGCATAACACTCACCCACACAAACAGACATAAAAATAGATATATCCTCGCTCTGTCGCGGGCATTACGTTTGAATGGTGGCAATTTGGTATCCTTTTAGAGGGACCCACAGCCTATGAAAGAAAAACGAAGCAAACAAACACACACACGCATACGCACATGTACGCGCGCACGCACATTATACACGCACACGTATGCAAAGTCCTTACAATGCTTCCACGCACACTTTTTCATTATTATCGATAATCACCACTCCAAACAATCTTCCCAATAGTTTCGCCAAACGTCCAAAAATCTTCACGAATCAAATCTTTCACCATCAAACCACACCAATCACCCCACAAAAAAGCATCCGCGTATTTTCGGCATCATTCAAGGTCCACCGTCACCTCCTCCCCTTCCTCTCTCTCTCTCTCTCTGTCTCTTTCTAAACCCCAAGGAATCATCAGCCCCTCGTCGCGTGCCGGCGGCAGCGGTGGTCACAGCACAAAGGGAAAGGCGAAACTGCTGCTCTGTATCCCCTATTATCTCTATCTCTGCTCCCTCCGCGTGTGTATACACTCGAGCGCGGGTCAATCTGCTCGAGATTATCCGCCGTCGTCGTAAACGTCAAGGGGGGAAGGGACGGGAGAGGAAACCTGCGGTGATTCCCGCTGAGAGCATGCGGACGTCCGACGTTTGCGAGACACTTGGGCGTATTGTACGCGTTGTGTGAAGTGCTTTAGTTTAACATTCAAGTGGTGTTTTGCTTTTTTAGATAGAACACTGGTTCGCTGTGTGGTGTCACTGGTCATGGACGAAATTTATCTTTTTACGGAAGATTTATACAGATACAAGATACAAAACACGGAAGTATTTAAGACACTGTATATGCTAGTATCATTTTTGAATATTCGCGTGAATTAACGAGATAGATACTGTATCCAAAGAAAGTATCTAAATAATCAAGGTGAGATAATACCTTGATTATTTAAATATTTTTTTTAAATACAGTATCTATTTGAAGACTTATCTGATCTATATACCATATATCTGGTATCTAGTATCTATATTTATATAGTATCTATGTATGTATCTTACGATACCGATGACTTTATCTCGTTAATTCACGCGAATATAAAAAATGATACTCGCATCTATAGTGTCCTAAATACTTCCGTATCTTGTATCTTGTATCTGTATAAATCTTCTATAAAATAATACATTTGTATGCTTACTATACGCAAGTATCTAGATACGATAGTGTCTGAATGCAGAATAATCTGAATACTTCTCTCTTGCCAAATACCTCTAATCTCACGTTTTAGATGCATTTGTATGCTTATTATACGCAAGTATTTAGATAGTTTCTTCAGAAACGTTTTATCTTGTCTGTTTAACACAGTATCTAGATATTTTTGTCAAAAGATACTCATGTATATTGAACCTCTTTGACCAACAAGGTTGAAAGTGTTTGCCTTCGCTACAAAAATTGATAATTTTAAGCTTGTATTGTTAAATTTCGAAGAAGATTCTTTTTAAAACATACTTCTAATGCTAGACAACTTTTTATAAAATAACAGAAATGTAATAAACTGTCATTATATATTGTTTTTTTATAAAATAATTCGTTACTTAGTAAATAAAATGCTGAAACTATCATGAATTAGTAATAAATAACTTGTTATTTTGAGCAAATTATACACTTGGGCAATATATATTACTATGTATTAAATTAATAATATTATATAACATTTCAATCTAAGATGCTCACCAACTGCCCAGGAGAACCGTTCTATTCTATCACGGATGTTTTTCTTTCTAGATACTCAATTGCACTAAAGTTTAAAATATGCTACATAACATATCAAAAATATGGTTATAGAATAAATAAAATGTGCTTATTCAAATTGTGATCTATATTCACGTCAGCATCAAATTTTGTAACTAGCCAACAGGCGACCACCAAGAAGATCAAAGTCAACGACCACTTTGATTTAATGGCATACATGGCGTTAGCTAAATCACACGCCGTAGTTGCAGTGTGTCTCACCGATCGTATATATTAAGTGGTTATTGACCTCGGCTATTTTGAGTAGAAACTATGTATTCTACTTATTCATCTAGTTAACTTTATCGTTTGGAATTGAAATATTTTTAGTTCTATATCTTTGAATTTCTGAAATAACAACTTAAGTCCATTTTGAGTGTTTTCGAGGTATCGAAATTATAAGACTGGTAACTTTCAACTTTCTTCAAATTGGAAATATACAGATAATACTCTCGTCCTAAGCTATTGGTTATTAAAACTAAAAATCCTATTTTAAAAACGTTATTATTAAAGAGGGTCAATGGTCCCGGCACCATTTAAAAAGAAATATTATATTTAGGGGATTCTTGTTTATTTTCGATAATTGAGATCTTACTAAAATATGCGCCGCACTATATTAATTAGCAATATACTTTTCAAGTTTTAAATGGAATATCAATTTGCAAGATAATAAGATTTTTAAATTTTATTTTTGGATAATTTAACTTTGTGATGTACACTATATAGAGAAGTCTTAAAACGTGGTTTTCTATATGAAGTATATAATGTGAAACTTTTATAATTAAGGTTAGTTTATAATGGAAAACTTAAAATCTCTGGAAATAAATAGTAACTCAATAAGTTTTATTTTTTATATATTAACATGAAACTAAGAAAACAACAAAATTTCAGAAATATTTACCCCTATTACCAAAGGTTAATTGCAATAAATATTAATTGTTGCTACGATTTTATGAAGAGGTCTCCCCATTGTGACACCTCGAAAAGTTAGTAAAATTCTGTAATTTTTATAGAAGAAATTGTACAATGTATCGACTTGAAACTTTTTTACATTTATTGATGAACAAAAAGCTATAAAAGCATACAAGAATATCATAAATTAAAAGAAAAAATATTGGAAACAATTACAGGAGTTATAATAATCTTCCATATGAGTCTTCTTAAAAGTTTCTTTTTTAGGCTCTTATGCGTGAGTACGTCACAGGTTAACGTTGCGATTTAAAAACGTTGTGTTTTTTCTGTGTTATATTTTGGTGCCGAAACCCGGGAGCGTTTTCACTTTCCATTGAAGAACCGCTAGAATTATTTTATTGCAAAATTATGTACATCATACATATTTAAGATATAAAAATTTGATCAACTTAGATAAGGTCAAAATATTTTTGCAGTCTATTTAATGGATAATGACTTTTAACAGACTTAAACCAAAGCTGACCTTTCAAAGAGTACGTGGTGAAAAGAAGCTATGTATTGGTATCGGAATAGCAGCTATACATAGATACATAATAGCCGTGTAAAAACAATTGAAGAAACCTGCTCTCACAGCTTCAAATATTCGCCATTTTTTTGTTAGCTATCGATATATATATATATATATATATATATATATACTATATGTAGAAAAGGAGAGAGGTTCCGATTCAAATAGGTTAGTGACGAAGTAAAACTTCACAGTTCACCCAACTAAAAGTAAAATCGTTTCACCAATTCCCGGATCGAAATCTTACTCTAACAGCTCCAACCGTACTTCTTGCATTGCGATATATACGCCAACGCATTACCATAATTCCTGCCTGGGGGAAGTTTCGCGTGCGCTCGCGCGCGTGTCTTTTCCGCTCGATCGAACTGTGGTAGTTGAAGCTCGTCACAGTTGGACGATAGAGAGAAGGTTGTTGTAATTCTCTGCGCAGCGCGCGCGCGTTGTACTATAGTTGTTCTGTGTCGTGGTTATTGCGTAATTGAGTTAGGCATGACGAGGGGGCGTGTTTATAGTTATAATTGTGCGGATTGATATGGAAGGAATGGTATGAATGCACTGTCGTTCTGCGATGAAGAAAGTACTTATATACATTATTTGTCAATAATGAGTTTTCTTTATTGTCGGATACGACTTGAAATGACGACTTTACAAGGGCAGGTTAAGGGAAGAAGATACAGCAAACACTAAAATCCCTTAACTTAAGAAAAAGAATATTTTTTCTATATAACATGTTATAATATAGAAAAAGATGACGTTTTAGACTGGTTTTGTTCAAATTCACCACTCTTTGAAGTAGCCATTTTGAAAAAATCTGTAAAAACAGACATATGTTTGATTATCAATGTGCACAAGGGGTTACAATGGATTGGTATACATTTTTTCTTGTGAACCTTTAATGCTACAATTAAGACATTTAGAGAGCAATATTTTCAAATAATATTTTTTAACTATTCTGAGGTTCTATTCTATATGAACAATTTATTGTTTGCGATATAAGCAGTAATTTAATATTAACTTATATTTTAAAAAATTATATTTTAGGTAATAATAAAAAAAACTCTCTTTAAATTTGTTCAAAATATGTTACAAAGAAAGTACAAATATTTTCTGCGTGATTCACGAATAACGGTTGCGCAGGTTTACAAAGTAAGTTATAATAAAGTAAAATTTATAAAAAAGTTTACTTGCAAAGTGTAAACAATTTAAACATGTACAACAATTAAAGACTACCTTTCAGAATTGTGTAATTAACCAGACAATTGGTAACGTACCTTCACATTCAACATTTCTCTAAAAAAGGGTATTGTTTACTCTTAGTCCGTTGATTGCATATGCTGGTTTTGTTGAAAACGAAAAGAAGACACAAAGAAATCAACTCTTTCTAACAGTCAAATTACTTATAGAACTATAATACTTCCCTGATTTAATCAATTTGTAATACAATAATATACTTCTTGATCCACTGTTAAGACAAAATATTTTAGTCATAAAAGTAAAAATGCAATTATCGCTAAGTCGGTAAAATAGATATCGTCGTATACAAGACATGCTATACCAGCTATACTAATATTTGAAACGGAACACGCGCGAAACTTTAAAACTGTAGTACTAGTAAAATAATAATTTAAGATCTTTAAATTTATTATCTTTGTTTGTATAATGGTTCTTAAAATTTTATTTTTAAGTACAAGACACCCTATAAATAAAAATTACATCACAACATTTATTACAATTTATAGGTATAATATACAAGAAAATCATTAAAACAATGACAAAAATTTTGGAATTTAATTTAATTAAGTGTATAAAAAATTGAAATTAATTAATTGAATTAATTGAATTAATGAAATTAATTTAATTTAAGTGTATAAAAAATCTACAGCTTCAAATAAGTCGAAAAAAAAATTGATTTCACGCAAACCTTTTACTTTAGAAAGAAAAGGGGTTAAAAAAGTGTTTTACCACGTAAAAAAAGAATCGGGTTTTACCACTTAAAAAAAGAATCGGGTTTTACCAAATTCGATAGCTTCTTCCCTTAAAATTGAAAATACTATTTATTCTTAGAATAAGTGTAGCTTAAGAATACTGAAATATCTTAAATTTTAGAAAAATTAAAATTTTTCATGAAATTATATGTATTTTGAGTAAAATGAGACATACAAAAGTCAAATTTGTTAAAGTTGACTGAGTTATATGATTGTTTAGAAAAGGCATTTGAAGTGAAGATTTTCCATGTAACTCAATGTAAATATATATCTTTTTTCACTTTTACCTACAAAAATGACTTTTATTGATATTGGTAATTTAAATTTAGGTACATTTCAGCATTATTTGATGAAAACATCTGATTTTTACTAGAGCTATCTGCGGTCCAATTTTTAAATCCTTATTACAAAAACTCAAATCGGAAATACATCTAAGTCATATGTACACTCTGCTGCAATGGATTCTTTCACGAATTTTTTAAATATTAACGCTATGAAGTAACATATAATATATGGTCATATACGGGCATATATTGAAAATATTTCTCAGATATTTACAGGCTTTTAGAAATATTAAGGTTGGGTATACTGGAGTATGCAATGCATACGTGATGTAAACGCGCGAAAACTGGCATTGTAAGCTTTTAATATTTAACAGTTAGTAATAGGTCGAGCCACGAAAATTCTAATCATTAATTTCCAATATTATAGTTAGATTTTTTTCAGTGCAATAACAACTTTTAACGATTAAGATTAATATTCTACCATAGCAAATATCGGGCATTCGCGTAGCTTGCGCGTTACATAATCTAGTATACCCAGACCTTTACTGGCATTAAAAGCAGTACGTGCAGAAGATCAGTCGTATAATTTCCAGAACGACTGGTCAATGTGAGCAAAAAGTCTTGCTTGGAAGAGTAAAATTTGAGAAAAATAAGCATAATATCTAAAACAGTATATTAAAATTAGTTCAAAATGACATTTAAAAAATTTGTAAACTTTAATAAAGACTTTAGAACTGCCACTACTTCATGTAAAAATAGTTTTTGCTTATTCTCTTGGTTTGAGTTTTAATACAGATATAAGTACTTTCTTCTTCAAATGGGTAGAGTAGGGTAATTGTTTTTGCTTTCTCAAAGAGAAAGCTTTTTAAAATGCTATTATTTACCCTTAGTTTGTCAAGTGAATAAATTTGTATCTCTTGAAACGCTATTTAACAGCTCTATAAAAAAGTCATAGCAATATTTGAAACGACTTTTAAAAGATGACATTACAAATGTTGAAGTAAAATCTTAATAATTGCTTTATGTTTTATATTATGTTTCGAATATCATATTATGTAACAATTTTGATTTTTGGAAACTTGATATTAATCACTACAAACAGGTATAATTTTTTTTATTACACTGAGTTAAAATTCAGGATTTTAATAATTACTGTAAGTTTTTGAAAAACATATTACTCAATTAATTGTTAAATTGCTATATTGTTTAATCTATGTGCATGCTCAAAAGATACCTTTGGAACCCTGGTAGAAAATTATCTTATTTTGTCTAGATTTCCTACTTATAGTTGAGGCTTCACAGCTCTATAAGACGGGAGCCTCAATAAAACTGGATAATTATCTATCTGGGATTGTAAAACAAAAGTAATATATTAATTAATTAAAATGAAAGTTATTGTAGTTAAAAGTAGCATACTGAATCTAGAGTTTGCCATGTTAGCATCCAAGGATGTATGTTTGTTCTCAAATTTTCAAATTGAAAGTTAATATATTAAAAAAAATAATAGTTTTTAAATTGTCGGTGCTGGCCTAGACTGGATAATAACGCACTTTAGTGATATTTTCAAAATAGCGATGTTTCGATATTCAGACATTAAAAGCGATTTTTTTAAATATTGCATTATTACTCTATAATAGAAAATTACCACTAAATTTATTAGATGCCAGGTATTTAACATCTTCTATCAATTAAGTTGTATCTCGTGGAAGCATTTTATAAAGTCATATATATCTCAACGTTCGAAATAAACAAGTGATGCAGTATACACGTATATAGTTCGAAGAATAAAGCGACCTTAATTAAATTAATTAAAGTTTATGTTTGCGTTATTTTTGAAAAATGGTATGCGCTTGTTATTGGGTATCTAAATAAATTGGTACATCCAACCCTTCTGCCACATAAGCAACTAAAATGTTGGTGAGGTAGATTTTGTTGATCTAACCTCAGGAAGATCAACAAAGTCTACCTCACCATCGTTAAAAAATTCCGAGGAATAACTTCATATTAGAGCTTCGTCTCTAATTACATAACAACTAAAATGTTATTTGGTGTTTTTATCATTGTTGGTTTACATAATAAGAGACATGTTTTATAAGTTTGTTCATTTATGTTTGTACATTTTAAAGTAATTTGCAATGGTTTGTTTGATTACGTCCGCTGTATTTTTCTTCAATAAAGAGTCATACAAGATTTAAATTCTCATTTATCAAGAGAAATTTTTTTACTTGTGCATGTGGGTTATTTTCAATAGACTGTGACTTTTAGATGCCCTCAAAATTTTACATCTGCAGATGCTTATACTATCTGGTGATAGATCAACATTTTTAAGAATTGTTATTGTTGCTGAATATATACATCAAAATATTGTATATATTTGATTCATATCGCTATTTATATTAAAATATTTGTAACTTCCGTGTCTATGTTTTAAGACAGTCGTGGCATGTATTATTTTATACATAATATATTAATTTTTTAATCGAGTGTAGAATCCTTCTTTTTGCAATTTTATGACCGAGTATTTTTATACGTTAAAATAGAATAGACGAAACATTTTATTAGTGTGATACATACAATATTTTGAAATATGAATAAAATTAATATAGCAAGATAGAATAACAAGTTTGATCAATAGATTCATGAAATATTCATGAGGTGACAGATGTTTAATAGAGCAGCATAAACATTTCAATGCTTCGACTATTGATTTACCTAAATAAATTCATATTTTTTTCCATCGTATACTTCGTTATATTTAATGTTGGTTACTTGTTTTTTTAAAGTAACGAATTTTCATATAAATGAGATTCCTCGTTAAAAGCTTAGGGAACGTATTATGCAGGAATATGCGCTACAAAAAAGTACATGCACTCTGATTTTTTTGTTGCAGATTTACATGATAACTTTAAGAGCAAAATATCATAAAAACTATAAAAGGAAGTTTTGCAAAGTCAGGAGATGCAATGTACTTAGCATGTTTGTCTTCGTTAAAGATAACGTTGTAGAATGGTTTTTGCTTTTTTCTTTGTTAATTTTTATATTTTTCTGCTAGTATGTGCATAGATCCGCAAAGATATACTTTTACTTTATAGTTTGCATCGCAATATCTAAATTTAAATAAATTAATTATAACGCATATATCATTAAGTATGAAGTACTCTTTTTCATCCCAGAAAAAAATTCAGTTTACATACTTAGTATAAATAAATTATTTATTATTTAATTAATTTGTTTTTCAATTATATCGAAAATTTATTGATTTTCAATAAATATTTTCCTTTGCCTTAAAAACACACCATTTTCGTCAAAACGTTCGACTGCATATTTTTGATATTTTTCGACATATTCGAATTCAGTGAATCAGAATTTATGGGCTTTTACGAAGTGTCTGCATGAATGTAACGATTTTTTTCGCATCCCGATAACTCCCAAACGGCTTTCGTTATCGCTTTAAAAATGTTGCCGGGTCATTTTCTTCCTGCTGAAATTCACCTAATCTGTTTTTGTTATGCAAACGTATATTTTATCTTTTTATTATTTTTTATAAGCGTTTATAATATTATGTCAAATAATTATTTCATAATAAAGAGAATAATCGAGTATAGAAATAAATGAAATTAAAGATTTTTATTCTTTTTAATGTTTGGTTACTCACTCAACGCGTTGATTTTCAGTACTACATTTCATGTCATGAAATATAAACAATATTCTTACCTTATTCACAATATTTATCCTGTAGCTTTTAAATATTGTCAAAAATAATACGGGCTCAAAAAATATGAATTTTAACAAGTTATTACACTCATTAGTATAAAAATCTAAATTACTAGTCACTTTCCAAAATATGAATTGATAAATTTTCCACAATAACAATCAATGCAGCAACAAAGTTTATAAGACTAGGAATCATAGACGCGCTACGCGCGTCACAATTTTCATTGTTGACTATATCAATCTTAATATGAATTAAAGAAAATAGATATTAATATCCATCTTGTATATAAAATCATTTATAAGTATTATTTATAATATAAAGAATATGATTGTTAATGCTATTAGATAGTTTTAACTTAAGTATCAAACATATATGATTACATAAAAATAAGATGATGTGATGACAAAATATGTAAATAAAAGAATAAAGAAACTATAATGAAAACCTTTAGATGATTTACAAATAAACAATGGAGTAAAACATACCTTAAATTTTAACACACTTTTATGTACATGAAGTCATTACTGCGCATGCGTGTAAGCATGTAATCACTATCGCGCATGTCTGCGTGTACGAAGTCACTACTGCGCATACCTCTGTATACGCCATAACTTATGCGCACGTCTGTGTGCCTTCAGTCATTAATGCGCATACTTAAGTGCACATGGGTACAACTGCGCATGATATGTGCAAGTGAGCATAACCGCACCCCTCCGCACCTCCTCAAACCCACCTCATGCCAACCTTCTGAATAACTATAACTACCTAAGTGAATGCAATTCCGTACGATCTCTCTTTCTTCCCCTCTTGCCACACTCCACCCAGTTATATTTTCTTCATTCTTTTACGCTGCCTATTCTTTCTGACCACTTTATTTCATTCGTCGACGCACTACTTCATAGAAAACAATTGTTCTCTTACTAAGAGAAAGTACCCCCACCACATCGCTTATTTCCTCCAACCACTTTTCGTACCTATCCTAATTTTGTAATCCACTTAGCACTATTTTAAAGTAATAACACGTTTAATTTAGCATTGCGGGGTCTATATCATTATTGTCATTATTTTATTAAGAGAAAAAAACCCTCTCCGCGTTCCCCATACCCCCCCCCCCCACTTTTTCTACCTATCCTAAATTTGTCCCATTATGCTACCATACCCTTCCACCATCTCGACACTGACCCTCTTAGCATATTATTAAAGGGATAATATGTTTAATGTAGCGTTACGATGCATATATCATTACTTTCATTATATTTTAAAAAGAATACCCCCTCCATGACCCCATACCCACACCCACTTTTCCTACCTATCCTAATTTTGTCCCATTATGCTAATGTACCCTTCCATGATCTCCAAATTGACCCTTCCAGCACTATGTCATAGGTATAATATCTTTAATTTAGCGTTACACCTATTTCCGGTTTTAGTGATTACAATCATTCTTTTACTCTAGAGATAATCTTGAAATATAGCTTATAATAGAGTGCTTAGATACAATTTTTTCATTATAGTTATTTAAAAGTTCTTTAAAAAATGAATCTAAATTTTTCAATTTTGTATTGATTGACTATATACGTTGATGAAAGTAATGAACTAAAATATATCTTTTTTGTCTGCTTCTTATAGAAATATATTGGCAACAATATGGAGTAAATACATTATTTGTTGCTTACAAAGGAAAAAATAGAAATCAATGGCATATTTACATTGTATTTGTAAAATCATTGCACCAAAATCTTTATAACAGAATCATCTAGATCATCCCGGACAATCATTAAGTAGAAAAATTTTTCATTACACTGCCTTGTTCTACATTCTCCCTAATACTTGTATATTCACACCTATCTCGCTCGCGCGCGCCGTTATTGCTTTCAAATTGTTCATCCATCTTCTGGCTTTCACCTGCAAACCTCGATTTTTCACTCTCTCCCTCGTCCAGTATATAATTCAAAGTCCGCCCCTCCCGAAAAACGGGAGAAAATTGCGAAAAATTGAGCTCGGTAGTAAATGATTTGAAAATCGCGTTTGTGAAAATGTTAGAGTAAAAAATTATAGAAACTTTGTATCAGTTTTTTATTAACTTTTATGTAATTACTTTTCTATTACAAGCTAACTTTTTCCACATTAAGATTATTTGTATCATGCTGTATAAGTCATGGATGTGAGTTACTAGAACATCGAAAGTTGAATAGTGGATTAGGTTATTTTTGGTCGGCCATGTATCACTGCATCAGATCAATTAAAGTTCTTATTTATAATTTACAATCACAAAAATCCGATTATATTATTTTCATAATTATGAGTTTATCTACTAAATTTTTATAGTGAACTGATAATATGAGGATATCGACTTAGGTAACTTGTGCCAGTGGGCAGCACGACTATATAAGACTCCGGCCAATCAAAGGCGGCACTTGCTACGCTCTGATTGTCTGGAGTCTTATCTACTCATTATATACACTCATTAACATTTTTTTATATTTTCAATTTACACGCCCTTTTACCCCTTCTCCTCTAATCTCCCCCTAACTATACACGTGTGACGTAGAAATACACATACGCGTGCACCACGTACTTGACCCAGAGCCGCGCTCTGCACTTTGTGTGCATAAACGCGCGTACGTATGTACTCTCGCATACGTGTACACGATATTCGCGAGAGCTAACGATTTGTTGGGGGTGGGGGGCTGAGATGGAAACGAGCGAAAGAATTTCCCCTCGTTGCACCAGTCGGAACGACCTGAAATTTTATCGCAGGCGTTTTTTTCACCTGCTTTCGGGTGTACAGTCGCGCGGAGCGATGATACGAGGGTTGGGTGAAAGTGATTTTTCGAGTTTTTAATCTCGTTTGCGGCGGAATTTTCGTCCATGTGCATGAGTGGCTCGCTGTTTTTTATTGATGATGTGAAATTTGCTGATTCGATGGGATTTATTCGCGGAGGAATAGAGTGGCAATAATTTCTCGAGTAGACGAGTGGGATTCCGATATAGTGTTATTGAAATTTCACAGTGATTTTGCCTTCGCTTATTTTGCTCTGTATATATATTAATAAATGGGTTTTATGTGAATTTTTACTGAAGTCACTTGAGAATGAGTCGATAAACGCATTTAACTTTTCGTGAAAAATAAAAAATATGAAACTCTGTGAAAATTACAATTTCAAATTGCGTTTAAAAATGACTTTCCGCAATTTTCCTCTTTTTGCCGCGAGCATAAATGCTGTTTCATTTCTTTCCATGAAACATTTTTAAGCGAATTTCATATCTCTGGCAATTTTGTACGAAGACTTTACCGTGGCACTAGAGAAGAACATTTTTAACTCGCTGCGCCAGATTTTTCATCGAGATTTCCGTAACCCGACTTCACCAGTCCGTTGGACAGCTTGAATATGAAATGAAAATGTTCAGAAGTCTCATATCATAGGGTAGATTTCCATTACAAATCATTTGTTACGTTTTACCCTCATTTGAATTTGGAAAAACTGGAGTACCTACAAGATTTATATCACGCAGAGACTATTGAAAAATATCAAAACGCCTTTTTGCTCTTATTTTTGCACAATTAATAAACAATATTGATTGCTGACATAAAGTAAAATATATATATAATTATTAACAAATATTCAAAATTCACGTATCGAAAATATTGTTGTACACATTTCAATCTTTGACCTTGGCTGATAATCTCGGGTATACAGCAAAATATGAATACATGAGAAAATAAAAGAACTAAACGTATTTGTATTCTTGATTGCGTGCTTGCACTTGTTAGTCATTAACGGCAATCAAGGGCTCAAGAAACATGCAAACACATTATGTAAATATTTCTTTTTATGTAGGTCGTGAAAACTGGGCTCATAAATAATTCTCGAGGTGATCGGATATGAAAAAAATTATAAATCGCGCATTCTTCAGACTTTCCCTCGTTGAACTTTGCCGCGCGTGTAAATTAAATTTTTATTCCACTATCAGATTGTATTCATTTTAGTACTGGTCGCAACATTAATCCTACATGTGAATCTACACCATTATTTTTATATTTGAATCATGCATTTTGATAAAAGGTAGTGTTTATACGTTCCGTAGGTATATGTACCTTAAGAGAAATAGAAGTTTTATGTTTATTTAACACCGTCAGCAGTTTTTAGATATGGAATAAAAGAAACTTAATTTCACAAACACGCTTTTATATACATTTTTATCTACATATTTTTTATCCTAAATAGAGAAATTATTTAATGACAATTCTTATCAAACAATTCTTACTTACAGATATTGAAATTTCTTGTAAATTTAATTATAGAAATAAATTTAAATGTATATAATTTAAAGTATAGTATTATAAACTTTTAATATGATTAAAGAATCTTCAATAGAAAAATAAGTTCAATTTATGTTTTGTATACTTTAAGTGGTGCTTGACTTTTATTTAAGAAAGCTAAAAATTCTTTAAAGACCCAATAATTCTTTTAAGTATTTAGTATAAAATAGGGTTTCGCCAATTTCCAAACCATGTTATACAAACCGTTGAAAGTTATGAATAAAGACATTTTTTTCGAATATAAGATCAGCAGAGTTACCTACAAAATATTCCATGCATCAACATAACAGTAAGTTAGGTTTTATTTTTTTATGATTATATTAAGCTAACTTTGTCGAAACGTTAATATAAATGTATCATAAAAGTTTAATCATGTTATGCAAAAGATTCTAACGCATGGAGCCAAAATACAATCTTTGAGAAATTAACAATTTTACACCACGTCCTATTTAAATACTTTATTTTCTTTACTCAACTTTATTTCTCTCTTTAATACCTAAACGCTTGATTCCACAAAAAACAAAAACGAAAAAAAATTCTTCGTCAAAACGACGGCAGCTATACATTGCATAATAATTAAACTAAATCCAAACCGACATACACACTCACACATACACACACTCACTCACACACACACACACACATACACACTTCAAAAAAGAAAGCATCCCCGAACTACGCAACTTGTTAAAACTCCGTACCAAATTAAACAAAAGATCCGCCCCGACTGCAACCGCGAAGCGCGCAAAGCCGAAAACGCCAACTCGCGCGCACCTCTTAAAACCAACGAAACCCACAAAAACAACAACAGCAAAAAGGGCACGTCGAGAATCGCGATTCGCGGCACGCGCCCGCGGAATTCCTGAATAAACAAACTTCTTTCTGTGCCTGGAGCTGCGCGTGGGGCTGCCAAAAAAAAAATAAAGAATCGCGGCCTCCCGCCGAAGTGTATACTTATACGTACATACGTATATAGATAGGGGGGGGGGGTAACAGTTTCAGTTTCGGCTGTGGTTCGATCAGACGCGATGACGAGCCAGCGTGCGCTCGAAGATGTGGGAAGTAGAACAGATGGACGCGGAAGCGGCGAACGCTCGAGAGTCGGAGAACGCGAGACGACCGGGAGAATTAACCTCTTTTCCCGGAATGCTTTGCTTTTCGAGGAGGATGCGCTCTTTTGCGGAATGCATGATTCGGGGGATTGTTTTTTAGTTTTAGATAGGTTGTGTAGGTAACCATATTGCATTTTATACGTATATTGGTTTACGTATGTTGGTATTTTTATGAAAATAATGTGATAGTAAATATATACTTAGACTTATTACGCTACTTATAATGTAGATAATATTTATAGTTGATTACCCATGTGGTATTTTTTTCTAACGTATAGATGTATGTGTAATTCCACTAAAATGCAAATTTGTATTCCTGCTTAATACTTTTTAATTTCAAACATTTCTAATTTACGCTGAAATTGTAAACTCTGCGAATTTACTCAAACAATTTTTATATCAGATAAAGTATTGCAAGAACTTTTGACTCTTTTAAGGTATAAATTACCGAGCAAAATTAATTAGTTTAGCTAATATCAACGTATTCGAGACATGACTTTGCCAAAAATGATATTTGAAAAGATAATTTTCTTCTTGTATTGTAAAATAATATATATTGTTTTTTCGAAAAAAATATTATCCTATGAACAAAATTGGATACAAAATTTCAAAATTACCACAGAGCTTAAAGTTTACCCCTTTTCAGATAATCAACTATGTGTGAATTTATTATGAAATTTATATAGTTTTAACGTATATACATGTGAATAGTTGAATATCATGTTCCTCTCGTCGTGAAAATGTAAAATTTCAAACAATCTTAGAAATTTGTTAAAAAATCGGAGAAATTTTGAAATCTCGAATCTTTTTAAAAGCGTATACAACAAGGGCACATATGTCATAAATAGACTGTGGAAGTTTATAATGTTTTAATAAATTAACATTGAAATTTTTATTTTGCATAAACTTCTGTAGTCTAGTCATAAGGTTGGAAAGGAAAAATATGTATCTACAGACATGTAATCGGGCAAATTTTATTATGTCACATAATACAGAAATGTACTTTTTTCTTGCATTTCATGAACTTTTATTGCAATTTGTGTTCGTCCTCTCCGGATGCTAGTAGGTCAATTTTTATTTTATTTAAATTCTTGTTTTTTTTTTCGTGCACTAAACGAGGATATACGTATCGCGGATTGGACTTTTCCTGGTAAAAAGTGCACTCGCACGGCTCTGGGGGCTGTTTCTTTAATAGAACGTGAAATGTTTTTGGTTGAATTCTATGTGTTTTTAGAGAGAATTGCTGATATCTATGAAATATTCACACAAAGAAAACTTTTACTTCCTTTCATGATTTACGCTTTGAAAGTGATTTCCACTTTAAAGTTCTAAGCAAACCTTGAATTAAGAACCGTTGCAAATTTTCTTTTTGTAAAAAATAAGTAATCTACAATTGTTAGCATCTTATTTCGAAAAATAATTTTCCAAAGTCAAGGAATTCTATTTTTAAGTGAAGCATATCTGAACTAATTTACATTTCCAAACGTAGAGAAATAGTATGGTAAATTTTACAAATAGTTTTCGAACTTTTATCAGAAAGTATAGTATTTTAAGTGCCAAAAATAATACTATACTTTCAAAAAAGTTTTATTGTATGTCATACGTGTAATAAATTTGAATGCATGTACTCTTGTAAAAAATGTGGTCCAGTTTTCTGGTGTATCCTAATCCTAGCATGTTTAGAACTATCAAATTGTTATGACTACTATGTCCAGTAGCCCTAGAAAGAACTACACAGACAAAACAAGGCAATTTACTACCAGCCTATAATGAATTTTAAAGTAATCTTCACAAAATTTTATTAAGCAAATATAGTAATATTTTGGTTTTGATAAATTACTAAGCTTATTGGTAATCATTCAAAATCTATATGTAAAATTTATTATACAATTTCTCTCGTTTCAGTATTCTGAATAAAAAAAGTATTTAACTACTTACTATGCATACCATAAAGCATATTTTAAAAATAAATCTACATTCGGAAATGATAAAATTGTAAAAACCGCACACTCTACAAATAACTTCACCGTAATACAACGCTTCATTCGCAGCCCATTCGAAAAAAAGACACTGACATCAAAAGCTTATATGCAAAAGTTCGCTCGCCCAGCTTATACACAGCGTGGATCAATGGCGGCGCGAGATCCTGAAAACTAAAAGCGTATTTGCCACATACGCGCTCTTCTTTTTTTCTCTCCGCCCAGGAAACGCCATCTTCCTTTTTTTTCGGGCTATCGAGCACCAGCGGAGTCTCACTTTACCACTTTTGTCCTGGCCTGCGCACGCAAAACTACACCCCGCTATCTGTATATATCCATCAGAAATGGCCTTTTGAGGACGAAATTCCCTTCTGAATTTAAAACGCGGATGTGCCGC
Source organism: Gastracanthus pulcherrimus (assembly GCA_949152435.1). Lineage (NCBI taxonomy): Eukaryota > Metazoa > Arthropoda > Insecta > Hymenoptera > Pteromalidae > Gastracanthus > Gastracanthus pulcherrimus. Next base: position 157,341,561 of record OX424576.1, read on the forward strand.
GGATATTGTCGTCGGTGGACGAGAATACAGTTGATAGTTGATACCGTGAAATAAAAATTTCTTTCGACTGAAAGAGCACGCAAGTATTACACTTTAGAAGTTTTTGTTTTCAAAGAGTAAGTGGATTGTAAAATGAATTTGAAAATATTCACAGCTACGATAACAATGGAACCAGTTTTTAGAATTGATGTGAAATGATGTACTACTTATTATACCTTTTAGTATAACTAAAAACTTTAGTTAATGTTAGTTCATGAAAAGTTAAATTGACTAGAAAATATATTGAGCTTCACAATTCAAAAGTTACTTAAAAATATAATTGTTTATAATAAACGCATTTGTTTAGTGCAATAAATAGTAAACTTTATTAACCGCTCGGTACCAATCACTTTTTTTTACATTTTCTTACGCTGATGGTTTAGATTCCACTTGTTATAATGTATATGCACTTCACCTACTAAAGTTCACACATGTAGGAGGGGGAATGGATGCATCATGACGATAGGGAACCACTTCACTTGAACTTCGACCTGGAACAAACAATAACAATAACATTCTAGAATAGATATAAGCAATTCGCATTTTTCTTGAAAAACTCTATTTGGATGATTATGTAGAACGATGAAAAATAATGATGTGATATGTTTTATTTTTACTTAAAAGCGAGTATTAAAAGTTATAGACGTTTTACGTTTCAGTATTTTTTATGTATATAGATCTATTGCAAAGTTACTTGACATCACGAATATTGCTCGTGACGTTACGTACGCTTCAATCGCATAACTACTTAAATTGTTGATTATTTGAAAAAATAAAAAATACGACCTAACTATTTTTTCTCGTTCTACGTATACAACCAAAGAGAATTTTTCATACAAAACGCTAATTCGGCAATAAATGGGGGAGAGGGGGGGGGGGGGGTTAAACTAACAGCATGTTATACTAGATCATATCAGAATTTCTCTATAAACTTTCTAAATTTTGTTAATATCTCTAAATTCAAGAGATTTGCCATTCTCTAAAGTTCTTGTACCGTCACGATAGTAATCTCGCGGCATCTTTTCATATTTTGTTACGGTAACGTAGTTCAAAGGAGCATTAGTCTTTTATAGCTAATGTAAGTATAATTTTTGTAAAATTCAAAAAGATTATGAAATCAATTTTCTATTGATTTAAACTTTAATCAGTACAGTTAAAATAATTTTTTTCTTTTATCCAATTGCATAATACAGATATAAAACTGATTGTCAATTATAATCAAAATTTATAGAGTATTCAATTATTCTGTTAATTAACGAATTATGCAAGTAATGTAAAACCACAAGTGTTGGATTTTATTTAAACAATAATAATAATTATTAAAATAAAATACATTGTGCAGTTATTACAGAGTTAGTGTATTAATAAAGTGGTATAGTAAATCTAATACATTGCACTGTGAGAAAGCTATATAACTGAATAAGTAACTTTATGTGAAATATTAACTTTATATAAACTGTATATGTTAACTGTATATTATGAATCGCCTCTATAGTAATATCCTGCTGTGGTCTTGCCTTTACGTCGTGGAAGTTCCGCACAGATTGAAGCTGTTCCTTATGTTTCCTTCCTTCTTTAGGTCCTTTGGGTCCGGGAAACTATCATAGAACTGCATGTCAAGAGACCCAACACTTTCCCGCTTGACTATAATATGTGCGTGTACTGTAGATTTGTATGTGTACGTATACCTATACTGTCGTTAAACTCCAACAACAAGTAACTTTTTACATTTTTTAATAATACATACTACTGAGAAATTAGGGTATAACATGGAATTATTGTAATGGACTTAACCTATTACCATCGAACCGTATATTTATGGGTTATAAAATCTAAAAATGTCTCTCTCAACCTATATTTTTCAACTCTTAGAGGAAACTTTGATAATAGCCTTAAATGTGGAAAAGCATTCTCTAAATATCCATGGATCTTACTTTCTGATAGAAATAATAAAATCTAGAGAGATCTAAGATACTTACTTAGAATCCTTATATTTATAACCTGAAACGTGTTAATCTTAACACCTTTTCAGCCACAATCTAGTTATTTCCAAGGATTAAAAGTAGAAACTAAGCATTAGAATCGCTAATGTAAACATTTCTAGAGTAGCATTACGTTCGTTCAGACATTCAAGAAATTAATTGGTTATAAAGCAGCAGATTATAAAAATAAATGTCACTAATAAGTTGAGTACAATTCTATGCTCGTCGACGCTTTGTTGCGCAGTAAATATATATGTATTATATATATGTAATATATATAATATATATATATATATATATATATATATATATATATATATATATATATATATATATATATATATAACAACAGGTACCATAACAAAAATCTATAAAAAATTAAATTATGAAACTAAATTAAGTTGAATATTTTCATTATCAGTTGTTAAAATGTATGTTACAAAAATGAATCTTGTCGCAGGTGAAGAGTGGTACTCAAAAGATTAAAGCTTTAAAATTTTGTTTATTTATATTAAATTTTAAAATTTAGTATACGTAAAGAAAATATCCAAACACGATGTAATTAACTAAAATAATTTTACTATTCTATAACACAATCCAATCTTTCGATTCCACTCTTCATTAAAAAAACACGCACGAATCCATTCCTCATGAAAACCGACAATGAATTACCACGAAAATCAAAAACCAACGGAATCATTAAAACAAGCAGCCGAACGAACGCAGCGTTCCCAAATGAAAGTATCGCCGTATCCACGAAAAGGCCGCAGCCATCTCTCTCTCTCTCTCTCTCTCTCTCTCTCTTTCTCTCTCTCTCTCTCTCTTTCACTCCTTCTCTCTTTCTCTCACTGCAATGACTATACAACAATCAACTCCGCCGATCGAAATCATCGAACCCAGGGAACCAAAAAGGTCCAGAGCGACGTAAAATCGCTCGCACACACATCCACCCCCCGACTGCACTGAACTCATTCAAACACACAACGCGAGAGCCATGATACCTCCTCCTCCTCCCCCCCCCCCCACTCTCCACTCTCGAAGACAAAGAAAGATCGCGGAAAAGCAGCTCGCAGCTATCCGCGTCGCGCGCGCAAGGCTCTTCACTCTACATGCGCTGCGTGTGTACAGGCTGTGCACGGCGGCAGTCGGCCGTTTCCGGCGCGACTCGGGAGCATCCGCCAGGTCATTGGGTCAAATCCACGAGAGCGCGAGAGTACATGGGGGTCAAGCCCAACGTGTGTGTGCGCGCGCGCGCGCAGTGGTATGGGGGTGGGAGAGCACGGTAGGGGAGAGAGAGAGAGAGAGAGAGAGGGCATAGCTGCTATTTTCTCTCGCGACGACCGGCTCCGAGCTATTTTTAGACGCCAGGCAGGCAGCAGCAGTGGAGCCGCGCCGACGCGCGAGGGAGGGAGGCGAAGGGGTTAGACGAGGAGTGGAAAAGGAGGAGGTGGAGGAGGAGGAGGATACGGGCAATCGGCGTGCCCGATTTTGCCTTATTGCGCGGCGAGCCGGGAGACGGGGATTCGTGGGTTCGATGATTTTTGGGCTTGGATGGGGGGTAAGTCTGTTTTATCGATGGCGTTGGATTTTTGGCAATTTGGATAATGGCTTGTAGGACTGGAGTGTATTGAGATTTAAGTTAGTTATAAGACCTAAGCTTATATTTGTAAATATGGATGGATTGTTTTATCGACGGAGTTGGTTTTTTTAATAATTCGTTTAGGTTTGCGATTCAAATGTGAAAAAAATTATTGTTACTTGAATTAAGGTGGAGTTCTGAGCATTTGAGATTTTTCCCCTTGGTCCAATTAGCCTAATTTTTTAATATCTTTTTCTGTGCATTCAAAAATAAAATTCTGTAAATTTTTTATTTACATTGATATTGTAGGAAAGGCTTAATTATTAATTGAATTAATCAAAACACAGCTTTAGTAGAAAAGTATCCTGCGCAAACCATCTGAATATCGTGACTCTAAAAATTTGATTATATTCCTCGCAGTAGAATGAAAATTGACAGTGATTACATTTTAGAATTCGTTTAAAGCTGTTTTAACATAAATAATTCATATAAACATAAACAATTTATAATAAAATTGTTTAAATTAGCATAAATGTTAATGTTACTGAATTTTGCATTAAAACCTTGAGAGCTAAAATGAAAATGTAACTACTGTGAATTGTTGTTATAGTCTTCAGACATACGCTCAAATTTTTTGGAGTCATAGGATTTAGATGGGTTGCGCAAGATACCCTTTGAATATTCTAAAACAAGAAGCTGAGAAAATGAGGTTTTTGTAGAAAAAGTACTATATATAGAACCCAGTTTTTTAACTTCGATACCCTCTTTTCATAAGTATAAAAACCTAAAGCAAAAATGGATTTTAGTATAAGTTTCTATAAGTATTCAAGAATACTTTAATCCAAAATAAAATTTTGGATTTTTTGGTCAAAAACCACCAGATTTTCACTTGAAGCTAGTTATGAATAGTAGTTCCGTATATGAATGACCTATTTTATCGATGGAATTGTATTTTTGAGTATTTACATCGGAGCTGTTTTGGTTAAAATTCAATTGAAAAAACTCATGATGCTTCTATATTTAAGAATTAAGTTAGTTATGAATCGTAACCAATACTCATATTTGTACTTAGGGATGGTCTGCTTTATCGATGAAGTGTGAGTGTATCAAGACTGATTTAATTATGAATTACTATCATCCCCCGTCACGGCTTCGCCCGTGCTAATAGTGCGTGGAACTCACAAGTAAATAATATCTATTATTTGACTTGGCGACTTGAAATTTTATAATATAATAAAATATATATGTGTTATGGTTTAGATAAGAAAGGATTGTGTCCCTTTTGGGTAACCATAAATCCATAAATTGATATTTAGGTAGTTTCATAGGCAACCTTTGGGGATAAAAATCAAATTCATCACTTTCGATACTCCGAAGATATCGATAAAAATCTAAAAACACGTTTACCTCCTTTTCACCCTCTTAGAGGTGGATGGGGGTAAAATACGTCCTTATCTCACCCCTACGAGATATATACCACAAAAATGTCAAGTCTATAGATCCAGTGGTTTGGTCTGGACGTTGATGAGTGAGTGAGTGAGTGAGTGAGCCAGTGAGTAAGTGTATCGGACATCTTCTTTTATAGATATATATTGATTTATAAATGTTTATTTTGCTTCTTAATTATATTTAGTTGAAAATTAACTTAAAGAAATTTATACTTATTCAAAAAATTCGCACATGAATCAACTTAATCTTTTGTCTTCAATAAAATCTTGTTTCGTTGGATAAATTAAAAAAATATAGTACAAAAATATTACAACACATTTCACCCTTTTTCACCCCTTAGAGCTGGAATTTCGGCAAACCCAGAAATTGGTTGTTACATAATCGTATTTCTGATATTTTGCCGCAAGAATCAATTTAAAATCTTATTTCCTTGCAGAAATACAGTAAAAAAAACATAAAAACGCATGTCATCCCTTTTCACCCCTTAGGGGTGGAATTTCAAAAAGCCCTTTCTTAGTGATTACCTATCATTTAGTAGGAAAATACCCACAAATTTTCAAATTGATCGGTCCAGTGGTTTTGGCTGAGCGTTGATGAATCAGTCAGTCAGTCAGTTAGGTCATGTTCTTATTTGTATATAGAAGATATTTCCATACTCATCGTAAAATACTCAAAAAACCAACGCAAACTATCGAAAATAATGCAGGAACACAGTGATATTACTCACGATTGGCTAGGGCTCTAAGACTCCTAATGCATTCTTAAGGCTCTATTGCCTTTATATATACTCTAGAATCGATTATTTCACTTACGGGTAAGGCTCAGCGTAGCCATCTAGCGGCACTTTATCGGTACTGTATACTTTACTATATATGTGAGACATGTATGAATCTACTTTGATTGGAGAACATAATAAAAGAAAGAAAAAACACATTTTAACCCTTTCCACCCCCGGGGGTGGAAATTCATAAAACCTAGAAATCGTTCTCGATATAATCTCATGCCGCAAAAACCGTCTCAAAATCTTTTTCCACTGAAGAAATATAGTAAAAAACTAAAAATCACATTTTAACCCATTCCACCCCCTGGGTATCAAATTTTAAAAAACCGTTCCTTAGTGAGCATCTACTATGTGGGTGGAACGTACCCACAAAATTTCAAGCCGATCGGTCAAGTGATTTTGGCTGGGCATTGCTGAATCAGTCAGTCAGGACAAGTTCTTTTATGTATATGTAGATATTGGTTACGTTTATGAATAGCCTGTTTTATCGAAGCAGTTGGACTTTTGGAAAGGAGGATGCCCACAGAGTTATAATATTTGAATCGTTAAAGAGGAACGTATAAGACTAATACCATTATTTAGAGCTCCTTAACTGTGAAGAAAGTTGAGGAAAAGGTGGCGAAAATTAGTAAAAATTCCCGATATGGTTAGATTTTTTACATGCTTTAAATGGGATAAATTTATAGTATTATTTTTTTCACCTTTCCTCGCACTTAAGGGTACTAATTCTTTTCATAAAATTAATTTCTAAACGAGCTTTAAACGATTGTGTTGGTCTCATACGTTCTCTCGAGGGAGCCGCTATGGGCATCTTCCTTTATATGGGAGGTACATTTATTGATCAAATTTGGTAACTATGAATTGTATCCGATATTAGTAATCGTAAATACGAATGGTCTGATTAATCGATGGAGTTGTCTTTTTGTTTTACAATTTTGTATAGGTTTTCATTTAGGATTGAGACGTGAAAATCGTATAGGTTCAAATAGGTATAGGTTTTCATTTAGGATTGAGACGTATTAACTGCACAATGTATTTTATTTTAATAATTATTATTATTGTTTAAATAAAATCAAACGCTTGTGTTTTTACATTACTTTCATAACTTGTTAATTAACAGAATAATTGAATACTCTATAAATTTTGATTATAATTAACAGTCAGTTTTATATCTGTATTAAGCAATTGAATAAAAGAAAAAAATTATTTTAACTGTACTGTTTAAACTTTAAATCAATAGAGAATTGATTTCATAATCTTTTTGAATTTTACAAAACAAGTTATACTTACATTAGCTATAAAAGACTAATGCTCTTTTGAACTACGTTACCGTAACAAAATATGAAAAGATGCTGCGAGATTACTATCGTGAAGTCACAAGAACTTTAGAGAATGGCAAATGTCTTGAATTACTAATTTTTCATATTTCAAAAACATATATCAGTATATTAAGACTTAATTGTGAATAGTGGTTACGTATATAAATGATCTATTCTATTGATGAAGTTAAATTTTTGGTAATTTACATGGGAGCCGGTGAAACTTACATTGCAAAATTTATAGTGCTTCTATGTCTAGAACTTAAACTCATATTTGTATAATAGGGATGGTTTGTTTTATTAATGATGTCACTATTTTGGGAATGCATAGGTTTCTGTTGGAAATTGAGATGTTGTTTAGATTATTGATACTTCTGGCCTGTCTTATCGATAGTGCTGATATTTTGCGAATTGTAAGAGTGTTTAGTTCGGGGTTGAGTCTTATAAAAATATATTCTAATTATTACATTGAAATACTTAAATTAGTTGAATGGATTAATAATCTAGTTAGGTATGAATATTGATTAAAATTATGAATAGTCTGTTTTATTGATAGAGTCGACTATTATTATAATGCCTTATTGTACATAGTCAACATATGGGTCCAAATATAATTATTTGTAACTAATTAAAATCGCCAACAATCGCTAAACAGCTAAAGTAACCTATTAAGTAGAACATTTCGAGTATGGACAGACATGAGTGCTTTAAGTAACTTATTGTCAACTATTATTATACTTTCCTGAAATTCCTTTATAGATGCAAAAGAATCAATTCTTTAAGAACGTTGTGTTTGATGCTATGTATCTTCACATATTTTAGTTTTTCTTTGAAATCCAGAAATTTCATTTTAGCATAAAAATATACACATTTACGTTCAAATGTTTGATTTGAAAATTGATAGGAATCTATGAAAATTAAATTTTTTCAAGATATACATAAAACACAACTATTTCATTGTATGCGTATGCAATGAGTTGAAGCAGTTCCAAAAGTTTGATTTACGTATTGAAAATTTTAAAATTCACAATACACTATGAAATCCAAACTCATTTATCGACTTTTCTGCAAACCGGTGTATCAAGTTTGGATATTACATTGCATATAAAATGTACGCAAGTTTTATATATAGATATATCGATACACGTATAACGAAAAGAAACTCGGATATGATTTTAAAGACAAATGTTAAAAAATGTGATAAAAAATATACATGGACTTTATTTTTTATTTAGTACAGCAAATATATGTATTTCTTTTTCTTTATATATTTTACCGCTATAAATAAACTCTTTAATATTATTATGCAAAATCCGATAATAAGACCTTAATGTTACGTGTTACATAAATAGTAAAAATTATATATGCTATAAATATTATATGCATATATTATATCCTACTTAATAAGTATATAACTATATTTCAATATTATTTTATAAATGGAAAACACGCATGTGTTTAAAACTTTTATTCTCTAACTGTCGTTAATGAGGCTTTAGGTCTGTGCTCATGTATCTTAGCTAGGGCGCACGAGTCAAGTGTAACCGGATGCACACGTGTTTAGGATCCATATCGACTCTCTTTTCGATCCCGAAATGTATCTTCTAAGCGCAGCATTTTCCGAGCGGAAAATCACGGGCTAAAATATTATTTCGAAAGCGGATAGCGTAGCGTATATAATAATAACTTTTTACATTTTTTAAACATCGTAATATAGTTTTATAATTTCAATAAAAATTTTGTTCGAAAAAATCAAGTCAATAGCTGTATTTTAAATGTAGTTTTAAATATTCTGTTGTAATAATAATACTTACATACGAGTATAATACGATAGTTTTAAGTAGTGAAATATGAATGTTTATTCACTAATTACATTTTAGATTCTAGACATTTTTTTACCGAAACCTTTTTATGCAAACTTTAAATTTAAGTAAACATAAATTAATATTAACTTTACATTCATCACTTATTTTCATTATTATTATTAATTAATCTTATACTATTTTAACCATCTGTACACTTTAATAAATTACTATAATTGCAGTATGATTTTTAACAAATATCGTATCTATATAATATAAATATGTATATATTGTTACAGATAGAATTCATTACTAATAAGAAAATGTAACTGTAGAATAAGTTGCTTTGCAAAAGGTCTTTAAAACGTTCTGTGTAGTTCAAACACGATAACGTTCTCGAGTTTCTTATGTATATGTTTGCGGCGGTCGTCGGCGGCGACTTTCGGCGGCACGAAGAGCGACTCATTTCTAGCTCAAAAAAGAATGACACAGAGGCCAGATGTACTTTAGCCCTTGTACAAAACAGCAGTTTCAACGCGCGTTGTAACAACCCGGCCAATGTATATAATAATAACTACTTTAAATACAAATTGCATATAAATTATCTTAATAAAATCCTTCGTATAATTACGTTCCGAACATATATAAAGTAAATATTTTTACAATACTATTATTACTGGTTTTTTATAAAAACTACTATATTTTAAAATCATTTAGTAAATAAAAATATAATAAACATTGATATTTTAGCTTAAATATTAAGAAAAACCAATGTAAATGCGAAAGATAGAGAAGAAGCATGAGAGTAAGTGAGAGAGAAGATCTCCCTTCTATCTCTCGAAAAAGCTCGTCCCACCAAGAAGGCCCGAGCCCAAAATTTAACTGCGCGTGCTTCTTTAGCGACTCCCCTTTGAGGACCTTTTTACCCTCACTCTCTCTTTTTTTTTCTCTATTTTAAGCATCAGACTGATAAGAGGAAAAGCGCGTAGGAGGAGAAAAGGTAGGAAACGTTCTTTGCTATTCGTCCTTTCTCTCCTTCACCCCGCTCGCTCGACCCTTCAGCATAGACGAGATACAGCGGAAAACTGGTTAAAAGGCACCGGTCCACGGGGTCTCACCAGCACTAGCTGGCCCGACCCCAGGCAAGCTACTGACTCACCAGCATTCGCTCGACAAGCATCTCAGGAGCAGTATATATTCCTGTAAAGCAATCTTGTGTCTGACTCAGAGTATCTCACTCGCCGAAGCGCCTCCAGAGCAGTATCTGTTCAGGTAAAGCAAAGCTTGTGTCGAACTTTAAACTCGAACTCTTACTCGCCGAAGCGCCTCCAGAGCAGTATCTGTTCAGGTAAAGCAAAGCTTGTGCTGAAGTAAGTGTAAAAAGGTCTGACTGAAGCGCCTCCAGAGCAGTATCTGTTCATATAAAGCAACGCTTGTACAAGATAAAATAGTAAAAAGACTTAGCTCGCTCTAGCAACCTCTCGAGGCATATTTTCTCTAGTATCGCTAAGCTTGCTATAAATCTTTGTAGACAATTATATTGACAAATTCTAGATTCAAATATTCGGGTAGACAGTTTAAGTCGAAAACTCACAGAATCTCCATTTTATTAATAAATATTTCGGGTTAAAATACCCAAGACGAAAATAAATATTACGGATTAAAATACCCAAGACAAAAATAAATATTACGGGTTAAAATACCCAAGACTCAAAATAAACTATTTAACGATTTTGTCTTAAATAATAGAACTTCAAAATCAACATCCGAAAAGTAATTATGTTTTATCTTACAATTTTTGTATCGATTATTTTAAGTTATTTCTTGTATAAAATACTTTTAATAAACAGTTTTATTAATAAAAGATTCGAATTTACTAAAATTACCTAATATATACATCACATGATAATGCACATCGTCGCTAGTATCTAGTAACGTATAGCATACTTGTGATTTATATATATGCTGAACCTCGCGTCTACCTTAATCTGGATATCTCAAGGTAGTAAACTAATAAAAAATTCCAGGAATATCAATCGATTTCCGAAAAGAGACGTCATTCCTAAGAGTTGAAGTAAGGTCAAGAAATCCCATATGTTTAGCAACATATGAAATGCTTTATAATATCAATATTAGTAAGGGTTCGAGACAATAGAAATGATTTATATACGAAATATTTAAGAGACCCTCGATATTCTGAGAAAGCATAGGCCAAAATAAAAGGCGCGTTTAAAAGCTTGTAGCTTTAGTCTTATTGTAGTCTGTTGGACGTCACACATATAATACGAGGCATTAGGAAATGTCTAATATGCAAGTGCAAATAGACAAAGATTATTCTTTTCTATTTTACTTTTAAAATTCAATTATGTATTTTTATAAAATAGTTATAACACAGTGAATAGTTTTAAGGTGGTTCTATAGTAAAAATTGACGAAAAACTCGATTTTTTTTAATTTTTTTTTTTGATACATCGTACATTTTTAGAACAGAAAATGATTTTGTATTGGAAATATTGGCCATACAAACAATTTTAATGAAGTTAATAGTTATTTGTACGTATTTTCCTCCGACCTTTATTGCACACAATCCAGCATGTTCCTACATTAACTGAATCCAAACGCGTGTCCAAATCTACTCATATACTATGCAGACAAAATTCAGAAAACATAAAAATTATTATAAATGAAATTTTTAACTTTTTTTTTACAAAAGTGCAGTTTTCTTCAGTTATGGTTTTCCAATGTTCAACAAGTCTTATGCGCATATGATTACGATGAATTAATCTGAAACTTTAAGCTTTTTTTTTTTTTTTATATATTTCTGGAAATTTTCAAAAGGAATAATGACATTTTACTTATGTTATCGATCGCCAAAAAAAACTATTTTTCTTCAGGAAAAAAGAAAAGTATAAAGACTTGAAAATTTTACAAAATATTCTTATCCATATTCCTTATCACCTCAATTTTTTTAAAAATTTTTTATGTTATATTTTCCAGATATCACCTTTTAAACAAAACACGACGTTTTCGTGCACCACAGAAAAAAGAAAATAGCTTATTTGAAATTTCGGGTCGGAAAAGATAGATAATTTTATGCTCTTTCAAATTCAATAAAAATTAATTGATGATATTATTTCAAACATACCAAAAACAACCAAAATACTAAAACTCACAAATCGAAAAACCGCTACAAAAAATAAAAAAACATCGAAAAACAATACAATTTTTTTTACAGCTTCCTTCCTTTAAAAAAAATAAAATCATTGAGACCCGAAATATTACTTTTGACCGTGAATCTTCAGAGTAATCTTCATGCACATCCGTCCATATACACCCACACACCCACACCCACACACCACACACACACACACATACGCACGCACTCACTCACACTCACACATACATACACACTCACACACACATACACACACACACGTCCATACAGACTTTTTCTAAAAATAGTGTATTTTGACTTTTAATGTTTCAAAACATATCTCTAACATATTTTTAGTAAAACTTTTTGTTTTACCATCACAAAGCTTCAAAGAAGCAAAATTGATAGTGTTATTCTCTATCAAAAAAGAATTTTTTTACAAACTTCGAGCCTATTAGTGTAGTAATTATTGGTTTACACACAAAAATGTACTTTTTTCTACTTAACCTTTAGCGGCATACTTCACCAGAATTACATAACTGACACACTCGGGTCTTTTACGCCTGACCACTAAAACGTTTTCTACGAAAAAGCTATTGTTTATTGAAAAAGTTTCAAGATACTCTCCGAATGATGTTTTATAAGATGTAATAAGTTTCTTTGATGAAATGCAATATTGAATATATGTATGAAAAAATAAGTATCATGGGTGTGTTTAAATTAAAATTGGACTAGCCTGGGAAGTTTAAGATCATAAGAATTAATTATAATTATTAATATATGTACAATTATTATTAATGTAATTATATCTAGACATATATTTTTTGAATAACAATAAATGAAGTGAATTTTTGTTATTTAAGGAAGAAAGAATTTAACAAAATTTTAAGACTATAAAAATATGTTTTGAAAAAAATGCATTTTTACTTTTATTTTGTTTACTACTTAACCCTGTAACGTGAACAATGGCCGAAACCGTATCGTTGCGACCTGCGTTGGTGTTAGTAAATCATTGTTTGTAATTCATTTTCTTAAACGGTGAATTAAAATATTAATAATTTTACTTTTTATGTACACTCAGTAACGTATGAACAATTATTTTAGTGCCTTTCCAGCTTAGAAAGTAAAAAATTAGGCGGGCAATCGCACAAAATAGATTTTATGACGTTACTACTACCAATACACGATTCACATTAATGGGTTAATGCCAATTAATTTATTATATCACCATAACTTCATCAATTTATTTAACTGTGATATCGAGCTAGTCTTCAAGTATTCCTGTCATTATAAACTGTAAGAAAAGTCAATAAAAGAAGAATCGATTTGTTCGTAATGTAGAGCTACACCTTAAGTGTATTAAGATTTAAATTAACCATGAATTATATCGAATATTGATATTCATAAATATAGATGGTCTATTTTATTTATGAATGACAATTGTCTTTTCTTAGGGAATGATACACTGGTGGTAAATCGATAATAATACAATAATAGAAAAAATAAGTTTTAAGAACCATTAAAACTAATAACAAAAGAATAGTACAAGCTGCCTATCATGATTAAACAAAAACAAGAGCATAATAACAGTAACCACAATAAAGATCCGCCTGGAAAATTCCGCGACCGAGTAGCGTGCCACGTATTAAATGTATTCTCCCCGGGCTCTTGATTCTCAGTCGCTGTACACCTATACTGCACCCCATCACCACCGAGCCTCCAGTCTCCAGCTTCCCTTTTCTCGCGGAGTATAGCGTCCTACAAGGCAGTTCTCTCTCTCTCTCTCTCTCTCTCTCTCTATCTCTCTCTTTTCTCTCCTCCTCCTCCTCTTTCTTCTTCTCCTCTGGCTTCATGCGGAAACTGCATATATTCCCGGCACGCGTTCATAATGCAGACCTTTTGCACGAGGGAGACGACGAGGAGAGAAATTCGCTGCCGGCTCGTTATACGCCGCGGCTATTTTTAGAAAGGCGGATGCATGCAGCAGAGGGAGAGAGAGAGAGAGAGAGAGAGAGAGAGAGAGAGAGAGAAAGAGAGAGAGAGAGAAAGGGGTTTTTTGCACCGCGAGAATTCTCTTGTTCGCAACGAGCAGCGGAATTTCACTGGATTGTTCGGTTGTTGGGTTGGACTGCTTGTTTGTCAGGTTTTAAGGTTGGATGCTGCTGCTTTTTTTTTATTGCATTAAGGTGATTAATTGTTTTTTGTTTATGAGAATTGGATTGTGTTGGAGATTCAAGTAGAAGGTTTGTGAATTTGTAATTGCACTGTGCTGATTGTATTTCATACAGCTTATTGCAGTTTACAGATATTAATTGTAGTTTATTTTTTCGATTTTGTTTATGGATTGTAAATACTATTATTATTTATTATCAACGATAATCACATTTTTTCAATTCCTAGTCTTCAGAAGATACCAAAATTGGGCCTCTACTATATACGAATAATACGGGTGTATTATTAACTTAAACCTTATAGTCCAGGTAACAGAGGCTCAAAAAAGTTCAAGAAGGTTGCAGTCGCGACTTCGCTGGAACCTTTTAGAATATTTTATAAATCTATTGAGAAATTTGAGAATAATAGTTTTTTCCAAAATTGGGCTACGTTAAATTATTTATTTAACAATTTATACCCAGATAATCAAAAAAGTCTTGTGACATAACTTGATTGGAATTACTGTTTAAAAAGTATGAGAGCATTTTGATTTAGTACTGATACTTTATACAACCTATAAGTATTATATTCATATTTCAACAATTTTATCATTTAAAATAGAGTAAATATAATATTTTGAAATCTGAGATATTGATTACAGTTATTATATAACATTTTAAACAAGAATTAGAAATGTAAAATATGGCTTCCTATTTTAAAAGTTTGACACGGGTTCAGATTTTGTTGTATACCTGATAACTTTTAAATCAGAGTTGTTTTTAAAACGTATTTCTTGACACATATTATCCGGGTCTCGTTTTTTATACATCTCTTATATCTCAGAATCATTAAATCATATTGACTTGTTAGTATACAAACTTTACAAATCCCTGCAGGGACATTCTGAATTAGCATCGTGAAAAATATCATTTTTAGAAAGGTGGATGCATGCAGCAGAGGGAGAGAGAGAGAGAGAGAGAGAGAGAGAGAGAGAGAGAGAGAGAGAGAGAGAGAGAAAGATCAGTTTGTCTACGTTGAAACTTTGTTGTGAAAAGGACTAATTTTATGTCTCATTATCACTAAATAAAAGATCTGTGCTTCTCATTCAATTTAAGCCATTGAAATAATTAGTACGCTGTCGCGGGTAAAAAAAATCAAGTACTACCTCGAGGTGAATATTAGTTCAACGTTTAAAACCTTGAGAAAGGCTGATTGCATCTCGTCCTCGGGATTGGTGTCGTACTGCTCGTCCTCGGAATCGGTGCTGCACTGCCCATCCTGTTGGTGCTGTCGGCTGCAGTGCATTGTCTTCCAAGCGTTGCGAAGAAAAAAATCATTCTTTTCGCGAGAGTGCTCCCTTTTTAATACCTCGGTTTGGCGATCCTTCGCGCAGAGCTCGCGCGCATTGATCTACCCCTCCACGTGACAGACGACCAATCAGCGCTTTGTGCATGAATATTACCCCCGCCACGCGGCAGTTAGCCAATAATATGCGAGCAGAATTATTATCGCAAGGATCAAAGGACGGTGTTTTCGTGACAAGAGCACATTCATTATCATTGAGTGGTTCGATGAGATTATTCAGAGAGAGATTGACGTTTGGCCTTTGGAGAGGTTTGGTTTTTGGCCTCCATCACCACCACTGTCACCGTCACCGCCACCGACACCACCATCGATCGGCATACCATTGGAGGAAATAGCAGAGTCGACTTTTCTATATAATCCATTCCACCAAAGTTACGTTGCGGTCGTCGAGCAGATGGTAACACCAGAGCCGGTCGTGGTGGCATCGGCAGCAATCAAGGTGGCAGAGCCGGTCAGAAAGTCGATGCTGGTCGAGGAGGCAGAAAAATCCAAAGTCGTTAAGCTCTCCTCCTTACCGATTCACATCGACATCTCGTCAGCGGAGTCGTCGCCTATCGTCGGTGTTGTTTCCTATAAATGACGAAGGAGTAAAAGTGGCAGTACGTAGAACCACGATAGATCCATTCGTTATTTACTAATTTTAATCCGTTGACTTGATTGATTTCTCTCTACTTTTTAGTAAACTCTGTAACAGTGAATAGTACTCTTGTAGAGCTAAGTATATATATACATATATATATATATATATATATATATATATATATATATATATATATATATATATATATATATATATATATATATATATATATATATCTCTCTCTCTCTCTCTCTCAAGAGTTTTATCAGTAAGATAATTGTAAAATCTATTGTAACCTAAAATATTTTATATTGTTCCCATGAAAAAATCAATCATCTTATGAAATTAGGGATTTGATATTTGTCAAAAAATATGACAAATGCTTTAGTATCATAATTTCAAACTCGATTGTTACTAATTGATGTTACTTTCATGACAAAATAATCATCTTATAAGCAAAATAAGACATTCAAAATTTATAAATTACTATGGTGTTTATACATATATTGATGAACCAAATGCTATTTCCATATAAAAATATTATTTTTAAAACCCACTTACAACGGTTGTTCAAAATTCGTCTAAATAGTTTTTATTCCCGGTTTATTCACCTTTTAGAAAAGTGCCAAGATTCGGATTTACAGGGCAATCTGCATTATTTAAGCCCTAATAAACGATGTATCTCATAAGGAAGCTCAATAGAAGCCTTATTTCCGATATATTTCTAAAACTTAAAGGTTTAGGCATTTGCCTTCATATATGTAAGTATTCACATATATAGACATTCACTAGATACACTTACGTACACACACCCATTCAGTATATAAATATCCATAGTTATGATCCTGAGAGATACATTGGTAGAAATGAAAGGCCGCAAAACACAAATTTTATCTCTTTCTACGCGCGCATGGCGCACGGAATGTGTGTACGTACATACGCGTCACTTTTCGACCATTAAGAGCTGTCATCTGATTTTGAGACGGGAATTCATTTGGCTTTTCTTACTCGCTATTTCTGGTAAATTCCAACTAGTGTTTCTATGTATGCGGTAAAATTCTTTTGATAAAATTGAAAAAAAAAGATTATCTGAGGCCATGGAAGTATTTTTCTTCTTTTTCTTTGGGTATAATAAACTATGACATCAAATTTTAGATACCTAGGTCTTATAGTTTTTGAGATATACTTGAAAACACGTAACAATCATACTTATTGTGCAAATCTCTGATTCACAGATTTTTATCGCTATGCAAATCGTAGCGCTTGTTATGCGAAATGCGAAAAATGAATTCCGAAACATTCATACTGGACAATTCTTTCTATTTAATTTCTACCTTTATTAAAATATAAATATAAAAAAGAAAGATACATCGCTTTGGTAAAATTTTTATTGAATACGAACGACTGTATGTGTGTGAGATCGAAAGTTCACCAACTCATTTTATGAAGTAACGGCTTTCTTTATTCATGAGGCTGTTTCACAGCTCTATTTATCTTCGGGATCAAAATAACTTTTCATCTGCTCTCTCATTGATCGCGGAAATGAAAGAACAAATGAATTTTTCACTTCGGCTATTCGACTGCGGAAACTTTATAATGCGGATATGAAAATTACCTACTGTACTAATGGTTTTCCAGTTTCAAATTCACCGTTTTAACCCTTCGTGTGCAATAAGTTTCTTAGTAACTCCGTATTATAATATTTTCAGCCTTTCATTGACTTATGAAAAATCTGAAAAAATGTAGAGTTGCTTTCAAATATTTCTACTACATCATAGAATACCTGGGCTATCTAAAAATCGCTAGGTTCATAAAGGACCTTCATTGCACACGACGCACAGTGTGGCAAAATCTACTTTTTCTTTTACCAAAATCGCTAGCTAAGCCAAATCTGCATCATTTATTTTATGAAATTCTTTTTAAATATTCTCAAGATTGTGTACCTTATGGAGAAGCTGCTAGTATTTTAGGAAAAAATATACCTAAAACCTTTAAAAAATCGAGGAAATTCACAAAGCTAAAAATTCCAACATTACCACACCCACCAAAACTTTAAATCTTTGGAACAGTTACGAATAGGCCCATGAACCCAAACCATCGAGGCCTTAACCTATAAACCCTATAGCATCAATTCTAGACCTATGATTCCTATATCTTAGACCAATTAACGCTACCAATAAGTTCATACCCCTTAAAATTACAAACCCTACACCCCCAAACCCTAAATCTATAAACCCATAAGATTCATAAACGTTAAACTCATAAAACCTAGACCTACGGGTTAGGGTTCATGGACCTAGGATTTGTAGATTTATTGGTTTAGCATTGTGGCCATTAGAATTTTAGGGTCTAGGGTTTATGAGTCTAAGATCCAGGAATTATCTAGGATTAATGACTATAGGGTTTATAGATTAAGGGTTCTTTGTTTTGGGTTCATGGGTTTAATTGTTACGGATTCAAAGATTTAAAGTTTTATAATCAATGGGTGTGGCAATTTTGGCATTTTTGAGGTTTGTGTAATTCCTTGATTTTTTTAAAGGTTAGGTTCACTTTTTATTATATATTAACAGTTTCTCATTATAGTACATACTCTAACGAATATTAGAAAAAAAAATCATTAAAAATAATTCAGATTAGGCTTGATGAGCGATTTTTGTCCAAAAACAGTAAGATTTGCCATACTGTGCGGCGGGTTAAGAATATATTTCATACAATATTATGATTTATCTTTACTTTCGGATATTACTACTCTTTCAATGTCTTTTCGATAGTGGTATGGTATACTTAAAAGAATAGTACAAATATTTTTACATTGACTATTTAAATGCAATAGTGATTTTACTGCATAAATATTCTAAAATCTTACAAAACTTAATTTAAAAAAATTCTCATTAACCAAATATTATCTTTACATTTTTTTTCGTTCACTTATGTCTATAATACTACTTAATATTTATAAAACAAATAATATAATAATCATATCTCTTCCCCATTTATTTTACAGTAATCTCAAGACAAATGTATCTACTTCTAAAACCGCACCAATGTTTCTTCATCGTTATCATTTACAGACTACTTACGAATCGATTTGATCTCGCGCTCGCCGAAGTTAAAAGACCATTAGTCGAGGCTGGCGCACAAAAGAAATATCGCATCCTTTGAATGCGTAATTCACTCGCGTACAAACGATCATTGAAGCCGCTTGGCTCGCTAATACCTCGAGAGGCTTTATTAAAGATTTGTGTTGCCGACTCCTTTCTCTCTGAAATACATATTTCTGCCTTCGTTCGGCCCCGCGGCGCGTAAAATTCTTTTGAAAGTCGCGCGCCGCTGCTCCTTTATTAAAAACGCCGAACTACTCGCTCTTTTAGCTTTCTAAATTTAAATTTCAATTGAATTCGCTCCTTTTTTCACGCGCGCGTGAAAATTGTTGATTATCGTGCTATATGCGTTTTTTGTTGGGAAGATTGCTGAGCGAATGCATCGTTGCTTTATTTCTTAAGAACGAGGAATTAATTGAATGCAAAAAGGAGGTAACGATGTTTATCTTCATAACGAACTTGGAATGGGTCTTGGAGAGGACGGAGAGGAATTATTGAAAGGACGATTGATAAAGATGAAAGAAATAATTGTTTTCTTGAGATCTTGAAATTTAGGGTTTAATCTCGTGAATAGAAATTTGCATAACACCCAAATTATCTTTTAACTTTCATGGTAAATATCGTGTTTTCATTACAGTTTTAATATTTAATGGGATGATATAAAATAATAATTACGCTTGAACACCGTGTACTTATTTCAAAATAAATTTTCTTGCGACAAAAATAATTCTATTTAAATTTATTTTCTCTTATAACATACCAGTATAATCAAACGTATACTTTTATACGTACCGTTACTACAAGAATCGATATTTTTGCGTGTAAAGAATAGTTCATAATAAATAAACACGAATAAAAAACAGAAAGTCGATGCTGGTCGAGGAGGCAGAAACAGCTAATCCATGTGTCGTCGAATTAATCTTATATACACTTACTATCCGTCTGCTTTCTATAGAATATTTCCGTCAACGAATCGCAAATGCTTTTAAAACATGAATGTATTGATACTTTCTCTCAAGGTTTTAAGGTTATAATAAGCATGCGACTTTACCCTGATAGAAAAGAAAACCACTTTTCTTAACAACTACTATACGTTTTTCTTTACATGTTTATTTTTAGCAGAAAGTAATATTTTGTACCCAAAAATCCTTGCGTGAAATACAAAAAACGAATTATTATTAAATAATTTACAGCTTAATATATTAGTGAGTATATAATTTTAAGACAAATAACTCGTTACATTTTCAAACAAATACCATTGTGTAATAAACATCAGTATTGTTTATTATTTTTAATATCAGTATGTTTTTAATTAGTAAAATATTTTAAATAAATTCTCAAAAACTGCCCAGAAAACTATTTTATCTCTGCCAGTATATAATTTTAACCTTTGCTTTATAAAGATTACTTTAAGTAAGAGTATATTGGCTATATGTAAAACAAAATAATAATTGGCTCAAACTTCGACAATAGATGCCTATTATCGCTGTGAAATGACATGCAAATTTTCAGGATGGTTCATGAGATTTTTTAATAGTTATTGCCATTTTAAATTTTTACGCGTTCTTATGCAGATTTATAAGAAATGTAAATAAAATATAGAAGCAAAAATTCTACTTTGTTGGCCTAGAATTTTACTGACTTTCAGCGATTCTTCATGGGGAAAATAATAACGTAGCAAGCTACGAAAACTTAGAGAGTATATTATAGCAACCTTAAAATATTCAAAAAAAATTTCTAATGTTTTTAAATCATTTTTATTCATCTTTTGGTCAATTATGGTCATTAGGGTCACTTAAAACTAAAAATTCAAAGGGATTTTTAATTTGTGCACAAACCACTACATCAGGAACTTCGGACACTACACTTCCGTACAAATTTACAAAATGGCGGATGGTCAATAATTAGCATCCAAAAATCAGGCAATTTTTTACGCCATTTCTCGATGACAAAAGTGGGAAATATTAATCAATAAACATAGCCGAGGTTTGTGCTATAGCCACACGTATGTAGAACAACATACTAAAATTTATGACCGATTAGTTACACAGTTATTCTGTAATCATGCCCGCAGTGCGTACAAAAGTCGTTTCGAAAAAAACGCGTTTCAAGCTTTCGCGCTCGGCAAGTGCGCGCAGCTGTAAACTTCACTCTAGATCCATTTAGACATCGATAATCAATCCCGAAACTCTAATAATATATGTTTCTTATTAATAAATATTAATATAAGTAAAAAATAGACTTTCGAATAGTAGCCCCCCCCCCCCCTCCATTAAAGCTTTCGTACTCTGTTCTACTTGAGTATGCAATCTATACAAATCAATATTAATCTATAATCAATCTGTAACTTTGGAAACATATTCTACACATACATAGGCATTAATTTAAGGGAATTAAAAAATCATTTTCTTGAAACCATGAAAGTAGAATGTCCCCTTAAACTGTTTATGAACCATCTAGAAAATTGTGTAAAGTTTTTTCCGTAAGTAGGATTTGTAATTGTAAAGACCATTAATATTACATGTACTAATTCATAAAGTTTATGTTTATATACTTGCAGTGATCTATTTTAGACTTTCTTCTATGCAATTTACTTGGAAATCGTTATAAATACATTATCCTCATTTGTATTAATTGTGCAATACAAAATATTAGTACATTACACAACAAATATAACACATTACAATTACATTAATATAACTCTTTCAGTCACAACGTAACATAAATGTTACTATTTTCTTTACTTCTTATTTTAGGAGTTCAAAATGAGTTGTCTTAGTACTATGTATTTAATGTAAATGTAAATAATTTTACAGCTATAAATACCTAAGTAAATAACAGAAATTGCCGTTTTTACACATAAACTTCATTTGTTATTAAACCTGTGGACCAATCACCTTAACATACTGTATTCTAATTCTCGGTCTAAACTTAAAAAATTCAAAATTATTAATCCGATATGGTGAACCAAAAATATAAAAAGCGACAAATCGACTCAAAGTATCCCTAGGATCATTTAGGACGATGCTTATAAATTAGCCGACGAACAATGTACACCTACACAATTTAAAGGAAATGAGTAATTTTTTCACACATTTTAGATCCGCCATTTCCATTTTTGAAGATCTGACCCAGATTCTGTACGAGCGACATAAAAAATCTATAAGAAATTATAGATCTATAAAAGTAAACTTGAACTTGACTGAAAAGAATAATTCACCTGCAGAATAAACATAATAAGAATATGACTATATTATATTCTCAAACTTTTTGATAAAGCGTGTATACTTTTTAAAACATAGCACTTATTCTATTGTATCGAAAAAAGCAACGCGAAAATAAAAACTAACAACGTGCAAAGTCAATAAAAACTAATAAAAAAAACTTCGTTCGAACCCAGCTTTAAAAACTTCCGTTTTTACCGTTTCACAACAAAAAAAGTATCCAGATATTCTTCTTTTCATACGTTTACACAGAGCTCACTTCATTCCGCGTAAGTTTCACCAATTTTAAGTTTGGTAATCTGAAAATATCGTTTGCGAATTGATTATACCATTACACTTTAGAGTAAAGAATCGTATCATTTTAATAGTAACTTAAAAGTCAAATAATAACTCACACAGAGACAATTATTTGATAAAAATGATAGTAAAATGCATGATGAAATGTGAATTACGGTAGATCTTACTGTACTAAACAGTGAAACTTTCAAGCAGCAGAATTAAAATTCCCTATATTATTATTGTAAAAAACTAACAGAGAGATGGAATGCATGAACATATGGTTAATTCGTATAATATATTTCTTCATATTATTACAGTATCATTATTGCTTATGTAAGTGCCTTTAAGTAAGTAATATTGATGCTACTATAATATTTTGTTTCACGAATAATGATATATATTAATTCAAACAAGATTTAACTGTATAGCAATATTTATTGTAAAATATTAGTTAAAAGTAACAGAAACTCGAAATGTTTCAGATTTTCCATAATTCACGGTAGAGACAAAACAGTATATTTCTTTGCAATAATATTAACAAAATTCTTTACTTAAATAAAGTAAATATTTATTAAATTTAAAAATTCCCTTCTTATATTCAATATATATTTACAACCATCAAATATTTAAGAAAAGTTTTATAGAGAACAAGGAGACTTTTTTTCGGTGTTATTAAATGGATCTTGATTAAAATTCTCTTCCATAAATATTAAAATATACGATTATTAATTGATAAATAATTTATGATTGAATGTTTGACACGTTGAATAAAGTATGATAAACCTAATTGATTTGAGCATAAATAGTTCACATATATTTCATGAAATATAATACTATAATAGGTGGCCCGTATGTAGAGAATATGGCGATCCTTCGCGCAGAGCTCGCGCGCATTATTCTACCCCTCCACGTGACAGTCGAGCAATCAGCGCTTTGTGCATAAATATTACCCCCTCCACGCGGTAGCTAGCCAATAATATGCGAGCAGAATTATTATCGCAAGGATAAAAGGACGGTGTTTTCGTGACAAGAACACATTCGTCATCATGGAGTGGTTCGATGAACTAGTTGCTGTGATGTTACCGGTGCACGACGAGGAGTTAGAGATTATTCAGAGAGAGAGATTGACGAGTGGCCTTTCGAGAGGTTTGATTTTTGGCCTCCATCACCACCACGGTCACCGTCACCGTCACCGACACCACCACGGATCGACATATCTTTCGGGATGGAAGAACCGACTCTTCTATATAATCCATTCCACCAAAGTTCCCTAGTGTGAGAAATCTATTAAATCCTATTCACCAATATAAAAATGACATATACATCCTATTCACAAATAGGATCTTTTCCTATTTGGAACAAGGAATTAATAGGATTTAATAGATTTCTCACACTAGGGTTACGTTGTGGTCGTCGAGCCGATGATAACACCAGAGCCGGTCATGGTGGCATCGGCAGCAATCGAGGAGGCAGAACCGGTCAGAAAGTCGATGCTGGTCGAGGAGGCAGAGCAACCGGAAGTCGTTAAGCTCTCCTCCTTACCGCTTAGCATCGACATCTCGGCAGCGGAGTGGTCGCCTATCGTAAGGAGTGACAGCAGCAGCGACGAAGACGATGAAAAGCACTCTCCACCGTGGCGAAACATCCGAAGAATACTAAAGTATGATTATTAATCGGCCTTTTTCAGGGCCACAGAAACCAAACGGTCTTTGTTAGGACCACAAAAACAATTGGCCATTTTCAGGGCCACTAAAATATTTTTAAACGGAACAATTATTATTAATTAAATATTATCAAAACTTCGCGTGGTTGCAATTATCACAGGTTTCCAGGCTGTGTGTTTGCTCTGCGCACATTGTTTTCTTATTCCGGGATTTCGCGCATTGCACGCCGGAGCCCCGTATAGTCATTGTGTCTCTCTTCATTTTTTTGTCAGTGCGCGGGAGACATTTTTGGCGCTTCGATTTGCCGAGCGCGATACGCTAGTGCGTGATTGGGCACTCTGGTTTTTTGATACCGCACCCTTTCCGTGTGAAATGTACTAGCGTATTTTCGCGAAAATGAAAATTCGGGTCTCTTGTAAATAACTTTTATTGTAATTTACATTTCACTGCTCCGACTGTAGGTCGATTTGATTGTAAGTGGTTGCTTTCGTTTTCACGTACGTAGTTCCACGATAGATCTATTCGTTATTTACTATTTTCAATCCGTTGACTTGATTGAGTTTTCTCTACTTTTTAGTAAACTCTGTAACAGTGAATATTGTTCTTGTAGAGCTAGGTATATGTATATCTCAAAAGTTTTAGTAAGATAATTTAAAAATCTATTGTAACCTAAAATATCGTATATTTTTCCCATGGAAAAGTCAATCATCTTATGAAATTAGGAACTTGATACTTGTCAAAAAATATGTCAAATGCTTTAGTAAGATAATTTCAAAATCGGTTGTTACCGAGAGTAATTTATATTATTTTCATGACAAAATAATCATCATATAAGCAAAATAAGACATTCAAAATTTATAAATTACTATGGTGTTTATACATATATTGATGAACCAAATGCTATTTCCATAGAAAAATATTATTTTTAAAACCCACTTACAATGGTTGTTCAAAATTCGTCTAAATACTTTTTATTCCCGGTTTATTCACCTTTTAGAAAAGTGCCAATATTCGGATTTACAGGGAAATCTGTATTATTTAAGCCCTATTAAACAATGTATCTCGTAAGGAAGCTCAATAGAAGCCTTATTTCCGATATATTTCTAAAACTTAAAGTTTTAGGCATTTGCCTTCATATATATAAGTATTCACATATATAGACATTCACCAGATACACTTATGTATACACACCCATTCAGATATACACACGCACAGACATTCACGTATAGTGACAGATACATATGCACGTGCATGTATTCATATCCATAGTTATGATCCTGAGAGATACATTGGTAGAAATGAAAGGCCGTAAAACACAAATTTTATCTCTTTCTACGCTCGCATGTCGCATGGAATGTGTGTACGTGTATACGCGTCGCTTTTCGACCATTAAGCGATGTCATCTGGTTTTGAGACGGGAATTCATTTGGCTTTTTTTACTCGCTATTTCTGGTAAATTCCAACTAGTGTTTCTATCTATGCGGTAAAAATATATAACGAGAATGAAGCTGTAATATTAAAATGTTTAACTGCTAATAATTAGCAATACTTTCAATCTTTGCATCGCATAAAACTATACATTTTAGATAATATTTGAAGTAAAATAGATTTTTTAAATTAAACTAATTTGCATCTAAGTATATAATATATTTAACTGTAAAGATGCTTTGGCAAAATAATGACGCCGTAAACGTGCACAATACTGGTGTAAATGAACTTCTCAAAAGTGTGTTATAAAGACAAAAAAGGGATACTCCGGATTAAAGAATGATATAAAATCAGATGCTTTCATTTATTCAGACGAACTCTGGCTCGAAAGTAGAACTTGTGAAACTAGCTGAATGGGGAGCACAAACGCTAGACGTTCTAGAACACATGAAAAAAAAGAAGAAGTATCCACTCTTTGTTACCCTATGAAAAAGTTGAGAAAACGGCTCTTCTTCTTTTTATACATTTGCACAGAGCTCACTTCATTCCGCGTAAGTTTCACCAATTTCAAGTTTGGTAATCTGAAAATATCATTTGCGAATTCATTATATCATTATACTTTAACTGGAGAATCGCATCAATTTAATAGTAACTTAGAAGTCAAATAATAACTCACACACAGACAATTATTTGATAAAAATGATAGTAAAATGCATAATGAAATGTGAATTACGGTAGATCTTACTGTACTGAAAAGTCAAATTTTCAAGCAGCAGAATTAAAATTCCCTATATTATTATTGTAAAAAACTAACAGAGAGATGGAATGCATGAACATATGGTTAATTCGTATAATATATTTCTTCATATTATTACAGTATCATTATTGCTTATGTAAGTGCCTTTAAGTAAGTAATATTGATGCTACTATAATATTTTGTTTCACGAATAATGATATATATTAATTCGAACAAGATTTAACTGTATAGCAATATTTATTGTAAAATATTAGTTAAAAGTAACAGAAACTCGAAATGTTTCAGATTTTCCATAATTCACGGTAGAGACAAAACAGTATATTTCTTTGCAATAATATTAACAAAATTCTTTACTTAAATAAAGTAAATATTTATTAAAATTAAAAATTCCCTTCTTATATTCAATATATATTTACAACCATCAAATATTTAAGAAAAGTTTTATAGAGAACAAGGAGATTTTTTTTCGGTGTTATTAAATGGATCTTGATTAAAATTCTCTTCTATAAATATTAAAATATACGATTATTAATTGATGAAATAATTTATGATTGAATGTTTGACACTTTGAATAAAGTATGCTATTCCTACTTGATTTTAGCATAAATAGTTCACATATATTTCATGAATTAAATGTATTTTATGCCCATCTCAACGAAAATGGTCACTAATAGGATTAGGGGGAAAATTTACTTTTTTCCCGTAAATGCAGGAAAAAAGTAATTTTTTTCCTGCAAATGCGGGAAAAAAGTTATTTTACTAGAAACTAGTCCAAATTCCTTTATTTCAGCAAGTTCTACAAATAACGCTGATTTTTTATTGTCTTTTAACAATATAAGTTATTAAATAAAATGATGAATTTATCGCTCGTATTAAGTATAGATTTAATTTATTTTGACTCTATCGGTCTCGACGAGCACATGTCTCTTATAATTTTGTACCTATTTCATTCTCTCTAATGGAGAGGTGATGAAAATATCATCTCTTCCATCTCCATACTAGAACTTTTTGAGAAGACAAATGTAATCAATAAGAGGGAAATGCTTTAAATTACAAAGTATATATAAAATCTACGAAATTTAATTCACGAAAAGAAGGTTTCTTAAAACAAATGTAAAATTAAATGTGTTTCGTCCTGTACTGCTTACTTAGTTATTTTATTAATATTTATAATAGTTATACAAGCACTATATATATCTTCAATTTATATTTAATATTTAATTGATTTAGTGATGTGCCACATTACCTGCTATAACTGAGAAAAGAGGCATTTGGATTTTGTTTAAGAAAACTTAAGGTTGAGTAAAAAAAGAGTTTAAACTCAAATAAACTTTTTAACATGAGTAGCAGAGGTATTAAAGTATAACTAAGCACTCTTAGGGATATATATATATATATATATATATAAATTTTTTTTTTATATGTAAATTTTGAAAGCGATTCCACTAGAAAATTCACCAGAAAGTTCTCTCCGTGCGATAATGCGTCTTTTCACGTTAAAATACGACTCATCATTGTTCCTCGCTCTCGTCTGCGGCTTCGTCGCGCATGATCCGCGCTATTCATCATATATCGCATCTTCGATGTATTCAGGATCAAAGCCGGTATCGAGGATCCAGATGAGGGATGACTCGCATGTGTGCACACGAGCATTATTTATGGCCGATTCATTATTCTCTGCGTCTGCTATCTACGTCGGGGATGCGATTCGAAAGAATTTTCCTGCGAGATTTGCGTGCGCGGGCGCGCGATTGTTCGCTCGCGAGAAGTGTATAATATTGCGGTCGGACGTAACAAATGTGTTGCCTAAAATATATTGATTTGGATATGGAATATTATATACGAATTTTAGTTTCTTGAGACGAACATTAAATTTATTTTAATATTGCTCGATTGATTCTGTTGTGTGAATGAGTTATTTTACTCATGAATGTGAGTCAAAGCCTTTTAAATTATCTCCTGAATCTGCAGATAACGTTTTTCTCAAAACTTTCGTACGGCTCTATTTAAAAGTATATTCTAATAATTTTAGAAGTTTAAGATTTTTATACTTCAGTTCTCTTTTTTTTTAATTTAATGAAGATCGATGCGGACGTCTTTAAATGTGAATCACTCCATTTTAACAGTTTACGAAACCATCTTCATGATCAATTTTGTTATTCTAGTAGATTCCATATCTATGCTAATTTATAATTAATAATCTTCGGCAAGCACTCTTACGATGATCTGATGTTGCAGTTACATAATTCACATATTCTTAAAATTAATTGACATACTATAGCGCATTACTCTTCACATAATTAAATAAATTAGAAATTAGTACTATCGATATTCCGTGAGTAAAATGCGTGTTTGATCGTTTTTGACTTTCGTGGTAGGCCAAATCATGTGCGTAAATGGTTGAATGAGCGTAAAAATTTGTATTCGTTTGCTTATATTAACTCTCCAAATTGGTTAACCAACAATTGTATTTTTGCATTATATTTATGGGTTATCAAATATATATGTCACGTATGACGTGTGACGTATGCCTAGTCAGACGAAATTCAACTTGATGAAATATGAATACTAAAGTGCACGGAAGTAACCAGTGCGGTCGTGGCGTAGTGGATAATCGCTTGCTTTCGGTTCCTGAAGTCCCAAGATCGAATCCAACCGTGAGCATAAAAACGTGTACGCCTTCTTACTATCAAATACGAGAATTATTAATGTTTCAAATGTTATCTTGAGAAATCCACGATGCCATAGATACAACGGTATTTATCTGAAGAATCCCAAAAAGGGAGTTTGTAAAGTACGCTTTTCAAATTTCTTGCAATGACTTGGTCACTTTAATTGTACAGCGATGTATACCAGTATACAAAATTTCAGATTCTTCTGAACGTTAATTCGAAATCGATAGTACTCCCTTAATATTGCAATTAAAATATTATCAAAAGTTTAGATAATAATCTATTGCAATACTAAATTAAATAAAATAAGGTATAAATAAAATATATATTAATGATTTTTATTACGAAAATAAATTATTTTTTAATAATACGTTAATGAAGATTTCACCAGTACTTTTAGCGTTACAAATACATCTATTTCTTAAAGATTAAGATGCGACGATTTGAATACTGCGCCTTGTTACCTACCTCTTCCACAACCTTTGAATGGCCACTAATTACAAGTTCAACATCAGACATTTAAAAGATATTTAATATTTTTGTTAATATTAATCTAGTACTATTAAAAACGATAAATTTATAATTAAAAAGTTTAAATTTAATTTAAAATTTTCGAATTGATAAACATTAATATTCGTCTATCAAAACTTTACCCAGTTATTTAAACGGCATGTGTGCTTTTACGAATACTCCAGCATAACAAAACATTTTCTACAGTGTTTTTAAAAAAATATCGTACGTTTTTCTCCCTAAGTGCTAAAGTAACTTGATGCTCCCAATCTTTTCGAGCCAAATCCATCGATTTTTGCCTATTCTACTCTCGGATTCAGTATAAACAAGCTGGCCGCCTTACAGGAAAGGAGCAGATTTACATCCGCGAGATGCGCTCGATGATGTTACGTCGCGTCGTGGCTTTTTATTTTTGCGCTGCACTCGTAAGTTTTATGCACGGATTTAGCTCAAACGCGTCGAGGCTTTTTCATTGCCCTCGCGCTCAAGAACGACACATTTTTTATGAATGCAGCCCGCGAAAGCGGACAGAACGCAATCAGTAGAATTACTTCGTTTTACGGCAAATGGAAGCATAAATTCTAATATGAAAACCCGAAACAGAATTCTTTGAAGGCTTGTGCAAAGGTTAGCAGCATTTTCTTAATAAAAATTTCGATTTTAAAAAATTTTCTTTCAAATTTAATTTGTTATTGCAAAAATGTTATAAATGAGGTTTTTGAATAGAACTCAAGTTTCCTCTTCTTCTAGTTTTATATCATAAGTTTCTCAAAGAAGCGAATAAGTAATATTGCTAATGGCGTCATTGGTGACAGTGACCTACTTACTATAATAATTTATACGCTGATTCGTACGCTGCTACATTCATAATCTTATAATACATTCAAAAATTCAATAAACTCTTTAAGTTCTATGCAGAAACGTAATTCAATACGTTTTTATTTGAAAATTTAGCTTTGTTCACTAAAGTTTTTAATAAAAATCCAAATGTAAAACGATTTGAATGCTAAATATAACCTTAACGTTAGTAATCGATGTAAAATTGTTCTTAATGCGCACCAATTACTGACAGCAATAAGTACTTAGAGAACATGCAATATTCATCAGCAAATTTATAAAAACCAAAGTGATAAATATTGAGTGACAATATAAGGTGTAACATATCGAAACTGTAAAACTTTTATTTTATACGAGTTTTGTACATTTCTGACTCTAAAGATGAGCATTGAAAATTTTATTTGATACATAGAAAAATTAAATAACACAATCTGCACGAATTACTTACACATATCTTCGCCTAAAAATAATCAATGAATCAACAAAACACGTTACACTATACCTCAAAGTGTCAGGCATTGTGTCACTTACCTTAACCTAATAAGCAAAACCAATGTAATCTCCGCACTGAAAAAGAAGTCAATCGACAACCACTGTACCCCAGCGAATTTCTCGATCCATACAACGGAAAGCGACTCGCGCATAATATTGGCATGCATACAATACATTCCATTTGCGCAAAATCTGCCGATTCAAGACGCTAGTCCGCGTCCTCCAGCCCCGCAACCTTGATGTTTTACATGCGAAAACCTTCGTTTTATATTTTCGCTCTCTTCCTCCACCTTCTCCTCCTCCTCAGAGAATCGTCGGTTCGTCATCCATGTATATACGACTGCGATACCCCCCGGTGTATATACGCGATGAAAAGGAGAGAGAAAAATGAAGGGAGAGGAGTAGGCACCGCGGTGTCAGCGCTATATATTTCGCGTGTCCTTTCGCCTTTGCTTCATCAATTAGAATATAGGGAGGGACGCGCTGAGGATCGGCTCAGGGTCAGGCGAGAGCAACCTGACAATCATGGGTACGGATGTAGTGTTGTTCCGGCTCAAAGAAAAAAATAAGGATGCGTATATAGTTTGAATGGATGTGTGTTTAAAATGACATTGAAACAAATATGTTTTTGTTGAATGTTGTTTTTGTGTTGTTAAAGTTTTTAAACTTTAAAGTTTGAAACTTTGGAGTTTTTAGAAAAAGATTGAGATACATAATTCGTGAATTGAAATACATTGTATTGATAAAGCTTAGATTTAAAGTTGTTCTTTCTTATATGATGCATTAATAATGATTATAACAATTGTTACCCAACGAGCCTCGAGACTGTTATGCGCAGCTTAAAATAAGCCAAAACAGTCAAACTGCCGGACCGGTCTCTCTTCTAGGTCCGCGCTCCGCGAGATGCGCTCTCTTCAAGTTGTAACGAGCAATATATATAGGGATATAGTGCGGAAGTGGAATATACCGTATATCGGCAATAGTTGTCATACGAAGTAACATATCAAAACAATAGTATCTAAGTTCCGCGAATTTAGACAAATGGCTAGGCTGCGAGAGGCATATAAATGACGGTGTCTCGCGGACTCGGCCTCTTTCTACTGCCGGCCTACCTACGTGTTCCTCATTTTCGGAGCGCCGACCGTCTGATCTCCCTGACCTTGTGAAGGTCAGCGTGTGCATGTGCCCGGGTTCCAGTAGTTTATCTGGAGTATATTAAATAAAAAATAATATCGCAATGTCGATATCCGTTACTCGCGCAGCACTAAACTGGTGACGAGGAATCAAGTGATTCTTGGAGTGTAAGGACGGCGGACTCCGGCGACGAGGAATGTCCACCACGTGGGTTGCTATCAGTGAATTGAGGTTATCGACGCGCCCCGACTGAACATCAGATAGTAGCCAATAATAATACAATTTAACAAATCGCGTAATAATGCAGGGCTCGCCTTAATCTTTGAAGGAAATATATGTTAATTAAGTTGAGTATGAGGAATGAATGGTAAATTAATGTGTGTGCAAAAACGACGAATTCGCTAATGTGAATGATGATATTAAAAATAAGTTCAATGATAAACGATGATATGTGCGGCGATGAATAACGATTGATGATCATGATATGTGATGCGATGATATGTAAACGATGGTATATAATAATGTTGTTATGAAAAGAATTTGATGTGATGATGATGGATAAATGATGAACAGTAAATAAATAAATATATATATATATATATATATATATATATATATATATATATATATATATATATATATATATATATATATATATATATATATATATATATATATATATATATATATATATATATTGGAATTTAATTATTTGCAAGGTTAATAGAGCGAGTGCTTCATTCCTATTTCCCTTATACGATATATCACATAAATACTACAAAGTGCGGCGGTCGGAACAGCTCTTTCGCCGTCGAACGGACCGCCTGGTCGAGTCTACCACCTCGGAGCCGTTTGGCTAAGCAACTTTCCGGTTGAGGCAACTCCTGAGGACGCCAGCACCTTGACTCCGTGGCAGTCGGCCGTTAGTGCAACAGAGTTTTTTACTCCCGGATGATCTTATTAAGAGGGCATACTGACTCCGCGTCGACTGTAGTCCTAGAAAGGAACTCCCCTCCTATGACACGGAGCATCACGCCGAACCTACAGCCTTATATGACTGGCCTCTCATCCACATCCGCGTTCGTGGATATAAGAGAGCGCTAGTCTTTACAGATTGATTGAACTTCTCATCGGGACGCCGAGGTCTAAGGACCAGAGGAGGATCTCCACAACCCACCAACCCCAAGGACGACGATCACCTATGGCGATTGCAGCGCTGCGTTCCTTCTCAGCGCCCGCAGCTATAAGGAACGCACACTCTCGCTTTGAATGAGTCGACAACGGTCCATCCAACCGAGCAGACCTCCAGCAGAAGACGAGCCGGAGCTTGTCACCAAGGCCAGCAGCGAGCAAGCAGGCGCTTACTCCCTCTCTCTCTCTCCTTTTTATATATTATTGCCAATAAGATGTACAACCAGCCCTTTTCAGGGCTAACAATTTAATGACGTAGAACTTGCTCTCGTTGGGCCCATAATTGTTTTACCGTTGGAGGAGTTTCTCTTTCAAGGGTCCGAAAGCCTGCTCTAAAATAGTGATGCCCCTCTCTGACGTATAACACAATATGTAGGTACTCATTACATAGTATATACACTGTTACAAGATCATTAATTTTCATAAAATTCATTCATGATGAATACTAGAAGGATCACTGGCAAAGCTAAATATTTGTATATAATATTTATAATCCTATATTTCATGAATAGGATTATATTGATAGTAGCATGATTACGATGCAAGCATGGTGCCATAATACCGTTCACCATTTCGGAGAAAAGAGCCGTTTGTTTACTGACCCCCCCCCCCCCCCCCCCACCTACGACACATTTT
Source organism: Gastracanthus pulcherrimus (assembly GCA_949152435.1). NCBI lineage: Eukaryota > Metazoa > Arthropoda > Insecta > Hymenoptera > Pteromalidae > Gastracanthus > Gastracanthus pulcherrimus. Next base: position 157,375,686 of record OX424576.1, read on the forward strand.
TGAACTTTTTTGTGTAGGAATAAAATTTTCTAATTGACTAAAGATACTAAATATCCACATTGTAGAACTAGAGGTGAAAAGTGTATTTCAGATCTTCGTTTACTGGACTATCAAGTAGCAGAAGATCCCAGATTGGATTGCTAGTTTATACCTCTGACTTTTTTCGAAAGAAAAATGTTCACGTGCTTTATCTGTGGTTCTGACTGTTCATACCCCATCTAAAACTACAGGTCACCGTCGTATACAAGTTACAAATTTGCGACCGTTTTACACTACTAGTAGGACTACCGAAGGTCTTTGTAAATAATGATTGCAGTTGTTTCGAATGTTATCTTGAGAAATCCACGATGCCATAGATACAACGGTAGTTCTCTGAAGAATCCCAAAAAGGGAGTTTGTAAAGTACGCTCTTCAAATTGCTTGCAATGACTTGGTCACTTTAATTGTACAGCGTTACATTGTAAATCTTTTTCACTTCAAAAGAATGTTAAGCAAATAAAGAAAAATAAGGACCAGCCAGCAAAACTCAAACTTCGAAGTTAATTTATCTTATTATTGTGCAACGACCCATAAATGGAAAATTTAACAGATTCCTATATAATTATTGATACAACCAACTATCTATTGCAATATCACGCGATTCCCTTGTTCTTAATTTTCACGCCAAAACTATACCTCAAATAAATGACACCTATATCCATCCCAAAGTGCGATCCATCGCCATTTAGAATCGCCAAAGAGGCGCGCGTTAAAGGCCGATATCATCAGCCGCTGCACTCGCGTCCATCAGCGTAAAGAAAGAAAGAGAGAAAGACAGAGAAGGGGTAGTAGAGAGAGAGATATGGCACTGGCAGCAGCAAACCGTAGTAACCCCGTTACCTCCTTCCTCTCCCCCCTCCCCTCGCTTCTTCATCGCCGGTCGCGGCCAGGGCGCTTTTCTATTTTTAGAACGGCATGTACATGTACAGCGAGCCAGTTCCAACTCTGGGGGCACCCCCCCCCCTCCCTTGCATAGCGTGCATATGTGGACGCTGCGCGCGCGATGAACACGTGTCGCGCGCGCTGTACATGACAGAGAGAGAAAGAAGTATATAGTCGATGATGAAGCAAAAATTAAGAGAACCACGCGTGCGTGCGGAATTTGAAAAGGGGGGTGAGAGGACGCGGTCGTATAGGGATGAATCGATCGCGATTGCGCGGTTTTGGCTGGGCGAGCTTATAGTTGTTCGATCGGAGAGGAGAGTTGGGCTTGAAAGTATGATTTATACATGGGTGGCTTGCGAGATAATTGCGTCATCAGATTTATCTGAGGATTTGAATTATAGATCAATTGGATGTGCAACTATAAGGAAATGGATTGATATTTTCTTTTAGGTCTTTGTTGTATATCATACAATGATATTATATGGTCGATTTTAAAAATTTTTAGCTTATACTATTTATTTATGACGCAAAACGTAGTTCTTGCATGAAAGTGAAATGTAAGGTAGTCAAGTCAAATTAAAATATATATTATTGTTAATGTATTTTTAAATTTCATTTGTATAAAAATTATAAGACTTTTTTATACGTTTCTGATACCTAATATTATTATAAAATTTTGAACATATATACGATTACCAGATCCGTTGATATTAACTTTTGAAATATCAAAGTAAAATTCACTCGTTTCATATTCTTCATCCAGTTCGAAATAGTACACGAGCGTAAGCATACTGAAACATAGTACGTTGACGTCAATTCGCGTACGTAAAAATAGTGACCTTCTTAAATCGCAGATCATCGATTATACACTAATGCATTAAGCAGAGCCTTGACTTCAGATTGACTTTATAGTACCAACTATTCACTAGGCAATTATATTAAAAGAAATAGACGACTCTATAAACTTTAGATTATCAGAACTACTCGATTAATCGTTTCTACTTTAACTGCGTTGCTCGCGGGTCACGAATCACACCAATATTTATATGCATGATTTTACACGAAAATGCAATCTTATCTCTGATCAATAACTTGTTTTGTAATGTAATCCTGACTGGACAAGACTAGACTAGACTTATTCAATTTTAAATTGTTTCGATTTATTTTACAAAACAGTAAAAGTCTAAAAAATTGTATACTGTAAGTGATTTGTTTCTAATTTAGATTCAAATTGTAATTTTACCTGGATGTCCTCAGGCAATATTCATCTCATAAGTCTTATAATTACTTTTTACCTTTTTCAAGATGTAAAATACTGAGTAACAGAATTTAATCTTGCTAAAATTGCTACGAAATTCACATAAAATTTACGCATTTTGAGAGCCTCACCCATACTGAGAAAATGATATCATAAGTTATAACGATCACGAATATCATAAAAATTACTTGATTATAAATGTTTATGAAATTAAGATGAATTTGAATTACGCACTACATTATGATATTTTATTATTATTTATATCTACGATATATCATATCGGAAATTTATCTCCATATATATAGTAACCGTCATAATATTATATATATCTACTTTTTATTCAAGTTTTAAATTTATAGATACATATGTTTAATGTGTTATTGTTATGCAGTGAAGTATATATTTTTTTATTTATTACACTATAATTCATGATTGGTGTTTGAAATCTTTTTCTATCACAGTCGAATATTGACAAAGCTAGTTCTTAATCTAATTACTTTAAAGTAATAAAATATTATTCTTGTAACAAAATAGAGTACAAAATAAGTATAAATAGATTTTTATAAACCGTATTTAAAAATGTTATCAGTATTTATAAAAAGAAATATAGGAAAGCAATTGATGAACAATAAATTGTTTTCCTCTTATAAAAATGTAATGACCGAAACGGATAAAGCATGGGAGAATTCGCGAAGCTCAGAAAATTTGAATTAGTTATAACCTTAAGTTTTAAGAATTTAGAAGGTATTTTGAAGCACAAATGTTATGAAATTGTATCATAATCCCTCATTCGAGAATGGTCATGTAATAGCACCGCTTGACCTTCTAATAGCGCGCGTCCGAGAAAATCACCCGACACCCCAAATCACGAAATTACGCGACTGCGTTGCGTGCCGCGTCATAATTACCAAGAACTCCCGGCTTCCTAGCGCCCGCGTGAATCAATCAGACGATGTTTCAATTAAGCTGAAACGTTCAAAGCGGAGCTGGAGCTATATACGTACGTATATACGTGGCACGGGCAGAAATTAAAAATATCGTCCTGGACACTTCCCAAAATCTTCGCGAGCTTCGAGGTCGCGAGATGTTTAAGCCGCGCAAGAAAGCGAATAAACCGCAGATGAAGACATAAACGATGGTAAAGGGCAAGAAGTCATGGCTCCCCACTTTTTTCGGAGACTATACAAAGCTTCCGCATATAGTTGCTTTATGCGACCGATATTTTTAGATATACGTTGGGTTTGAAAAATGTTGATGTAGGTTTTTGGTGACGTTATTTCTTCGATTGTAAGATTCTCCGTAAAAAATTATGTATATGTAACCATATATAGCTATATACGGTAGCATATACATTTTATATGCAATTATGTTTAATCATATATGATTGTATATAATTATGTATAGATTTTGATCTGATATATACTTATACTCTATATAAGTATATATATCTATATACATTTGTACAAGATTATGTATGAAATTTATATGTAACTATATACACCCGGGTAAAAATGAATCATATATAATTATATATACTCATACATGATCGTGTATAATCGTATATAATTATATATAACCATATATAATTATATAACTTTTGTCTCGATATAACTGCGTATAAATATATATGATCATATATGACCATACACAGTCATAAATAGTTCTATACGATTGTATACATTTATGTGTAATTATATATAATTGGTCTGTCGGTCAGTTAAAACGTAACTTCACCTACTTCTTCATGATTATTAATGACAATGTATAATTATATATAGCAATATTTAATTATATATGATAATAATTTTATAAGATGGTATGTATTACAAAATATCAAAACATACATATATACACTAATCACTGTGCACGCTTACTCACCAACATACACCGACATACTTGCACATGTACACACATAACTCATACGCACACGCACCACGTACAACACGCACATTAACAAACATACAAATACCTATATACACATTTCCATGCACATAAAATCACAGAGACTACGCGTGTGTTTGCAAAACACGTGTACACCCACTTATCTGCATAATACCCGCACCCACTCAAACGTCAAAACACACGTACATATATTCCCAATCATCACCCAATCACCCACCTACATGCACCCACATCTGAATACATACACATAATCATATTCAAACATAGAGACTCATCAGAACATACACACACGAAATCATGAACACATACCCATCCACATACACTTTTATTAAAATACGCACATACATATTCATACATGTGAAGACACCTGCATTCTTAAACTTATGCACATACTTATGCACTTATGCTCGTACACTAACTATAATTCATTATAAAAGAAATGTGATCCTACAAATTGTTTATTATTTTTATTTTATAGTTATATATAACCCTATATAATTAGGCATAATTATATAAAGACAAAAATGATATATAACTATATATAACTACTTATATATTATTATATATAATCATATACGATTCATTTATACCCGGGCATACAAACATATACAATTATATATGACTTTACATAATCATTAAAACTATATATAAGTCTATGCAAAATAAAAATCACTGTACATGCTTATTTATAACTATCTAAGAGCATATATAGTTTAGCATAACTTTATATATTAATATATCCTCCAAATCTATAGATGATTTTACTCAATCATACAAAATCATATACGACTATATATGGTTACACATAAGTAATTTTTTCACGAAATTGTTGAGAATATCAGCATAAAGTCAATTATAGTTAAAATTTGAGACTTATATATATTTAAATTAAAGAAATCAGTGTATAGACATATATTTTACTTTTTAATTTAACTTCTCGGGTAAAAATGAGTTATATATAGCTATATATAAGTGCATATACAAATCAAATATAGCTATATATAATTAGTATATACAGTTTTTATATATAACTCAACTATATTTGACTCATTTTTACCCGGGTTCTGAATAATAAAGTTTTATATATTAATTTATTGGTATTAAAAAAATGAAATTTCTTAATACATATTACAGTATTACATTAATAATTCCTTGAATAATAAAACTGTCATTAATCAGAATCGAAAAAATTCTTTCGGTACGTTCGTTTCAAGCATATCTAATTTAGCAGCTTTAAATAAACTCTGATTTTTATATTGAAAAATAAACATCCAGCAGCACGAACACGAATGTCGATCCCAAGTTTTTTCATAACTCTTACTCTTTTTTTCGTAGACAATGAAAAAAAAAAAAAAAAACATTTAATCTTAAAATTAAATGAATGTACATACTTATATATTTCATTCTAAATTATGATTAAATTAACTTTTTCATCATCGTATAAAACGTGCTTTTGAATACCAATGTTGCACGTGTCAATTTACGTTTCTTATGTTGGAAATTATAATTTATATAGTATACCTTAAATTAACATTTTTTTTCTGAATGTGCGCATCACCTAATATTTAAGTCTACTGTAACTTATAGGTATATATTATCACAGCTAAACTCTTTCAGTTATGACTTTGTAATTCATGGTATATAATATTGTGTACAAAACTACAATTTTAGCGCAAGATTTGATTTAAAAAGCCTGTATTAAACGCGAGCTTTGTAAGCTCAAAGAAAAAGATGGTATTGGCTTTAAATTCAAAACATTTAATAAAATCAATGACGCATTATTATAAAATTATGAAAAATTGAGTAAAAAAACGATACGATGGACTCGAAAGATTCAAAACATTTTTTCCAGTTGAAAGCTATAACCTTTTATAATAATCTTGTTTATTAAATAAATATTTTAATATTCAAATTTGACAAACATCATGATAAATCTAAAACATCAATTTTAACATATTTTAACATAGCTTTAAAAATGACATGTTGAATAAATGAATAGCAAACCACACGTACGATTACAAAACTCTAACCTTAAAAAAATATGCAATTTCATTCAGCACTAAAAAGACACAACGCAAAAAAACCAACTTAAAACTCGTACAAAATCATCACCTCTACATCCACTCTCCTCGACCTCATCCCGACCGCGTCTCTCTCCAGAAACAACAAAAAATCACTCCCCTCCCTATTCCAAACATAAAAAAAAAAAATTCTCGCGCACAACTTCCTCTCGAAACTGCAGCAGCAGCAGTACCTCCCCGCACGCGTCCCCGAGAACCCGAGAACGCGCGAACTTCAGCTGCTCGCGCGCGCACAATGGCCTTTTCTCGCGATAAAAAAAAAACAGCGGGGAGAAAGAAAGAAAGAAGCCCGAGCCGAGCCGCTTTTTACCTGGGGCTCAAACGGGCTTTCGTCTTTTATGACGCGAGAGCGCGCCGCTTCCGAAATGCTTTTCGCCGCGCGCGCGCGCCAGTAGAGTGGATCCGGGACTAGTCGGCCGAGCTGGGCACGCGCGCTTTGTCACTTGTGCGACGATGGCGCGCTTAGTTTATTTACACGCGAGGAGTATTTGAGTGCGTGTGTGGGGGGAGGGGGGGGTGTGTGTGATTTTGTTTGTTTTTCCTTTGACTCGTGTGTTTTAGGCGTTTATTGAATGATTTTAGTTTAAAAGTCGAACGTTAATTTTGAATGTAAAAAGGTACGAATACAAATACTGATGTATATGATATACAGCTGATTAAATAATCTAGTTTTTTTTTATGTATAATGCCTTATTGTTAGAATTAAGTAAAAGTAAGTATATTTTTATGAATTTATATACGGTAGTGATAGAAGATAAAAAAATCATTTATAAATGAATTTTTATTTTTAAGTTATATTATAAAACAATAAAATAGAATCAGTACATAAAGAAATTCCAAAAAATAACTTATTTCTTGTTTGTTTTATTGACAATAATTATAAAAATGTATTGCTAGCTTCATTAGTAGTACATATCTATGGATAAAAAGCATAACGATATAACTCAATTTTTTACAGTTTTGAGATATTAAGGTTTTAAGTTGTTATTTTCCATTTAAAACCATGTTACAAAAGTCATAAATAGTAGATATAGTCAATTATTTTTACGCTTTCATGATTTTTTCTGAACATACACTATTTAAGGATACCAAAAATGCTCAAAATTTAATTTTCAAAAAAGTGGACTTATGTCGTTATGCTGGGAACCCACAGAAATATATGTTTATATATTTTTTATGAGTAAATTTTAAAGTGCAGGTTTTGACGCAAGTAGTAAGTTCTAAGCGTTATGAATAATGGATAAATAGAATGTCGCTTCTTAATTTTGAAAACGTATCTTTGTCTATGGTTTATTTAATTATTAATTTTTTAGATCAACAAACATTATGGTCCTTTTTTGGATCAAAAAGAAAAATCATTTTATATTGATTAAGATCGATGAAGTATAGTTTTTGCGTAATATGGTAACAGATAAACAAATAATAAACAATCTTCACATTTATATGTTAATAAGCTTTATTAATTATTGATTATTTTTAATAAATTATACTAATATACAAATAAAATTAATGAATTTATATTATGTATATTCTCATAAATTGATATGATAGGCAATTAAAATGAATGTAATCTATAGATTTAGAATTAGAATTTACCTATGTAGAAGATAAAAAATATTTTTCGACGACACGTATATCAATTTTCTATTTATACGTATGAAGTAATTTCTATTTTTTAAAATGTAAATGTTGTTAGTAATATTTTGTTATGGTTTATTTTATATTATTATATTGATACTAAATAATGTAAAACGTATTTATGTTTATTTGTAACATTAACCCTTTGTGGCTTAGTGGCTATTGTAATTGCCACCTCTTTCGTTTAAGATTTTTATGTATGAAAATTTTATTTATAGGTGTATATAAATGATTTTATATTCTTCTATTAGCTAAGAAGTTTCTCTATAATACTAATACAAAAATTCAAATTCGTTATCAGCGACCCCAAAAACCCCCGAGTAACAATTTTCAGCTTAAAATATCGAACAGAAAAATGTGGGCCACAAAGGGTTAAAGAAAATCGTTATAAATACTGTAATATTTGAATAGCTATGTAACAATATAAAACATTATAACGCAATGCATTTATAGAATTTCCTTCGTTTTACTTTATCCTGGAATCTTTAGAAAATCTATGAAAGGTCGACATACTTTGAAGAAGTCTAAAAAAAGAATTCTCAGTCGGGAAAAATCTTTTAAGTATTATCCTTAGAAGTTTGTAGTCGAAGATTGCATAATCTATATGCATGGTATAAAATCTTCTTTCTTTCATAGATTTTTACTGAGTCTCATATAATATTCAAGGCCTTAATCTTTAAAGCAGATGCATTCATATTTTAAAAAATGAACCATTTGTACAATTTCATAATTTGTGCCTCTTAATATTCTAAGATAATGAAAATAAATCATTGAATTGGTTGTTTAATACTACATATATATTGATTAACTATAGCCTTGTCAACGAAAAAATTGGAAAAATATTTTAATTATTATTCTTTTATCAATTTATGTTATAAATCGAAAATATTAACTGCTATAGCTGAAATAGTTGCTGTAGTCGACAAATGATGCTGCTCTCACAAATATTATCTCTAAAAATTTTGGAGTAGAAATCTCACTCCAAATGCAATATAAGTAACTGTGTTTTCATGGTTTTAGAGTGGAATTTCACTCCAAAATCATGAAAACATAGTCACTAATTTCATTTGGAGTGAGATTTACACTCCAAACCTTTTAGAGAGTATACACATGTATATTGGATGATTTAAAAACAATACGGTTATAGGTTTAGCCATATATTTTGAAGATTCAAAGAAATAATATAAATTAACTTATAGTTACAATAATGTCTAAATTATTCTTACATACTTACTGGCATAGAATTCTTGCAAATTACGTTAAAACTGGTAGAGTGTAATCTCACTGTAGTTGCTGTTTCACTCTAAAAAAGAGTACAGCTTCAAAGATATAAAACAAATATATTTTCATCCGCGTATTGTACATATCAGCATAAATCTACATTGTAATTATGTAAATAATAAATAAATAATATAGAAATTCTTATATATTAAGATTTGTCAATAAGTTTCTTTTAAAATTAGTGCTTCATTTTGTACAGTACCATGCAACTCGTAGTAGAGTGAAATCGTTCAACTTGTAATAGAGTGAAATCGTTCAATTCGTAGTAGAGTGAAATCGTTTAACTCGTAGTAGAGTGAAATCGCTCAAGTCGTATCAGAGTGAAATCGTTCAATTCGTAGTAGAGTGAAATCGTTCAACTCGTACCTCGAGTAAAATTCCATTTCGTACAAGTGGAATTTCACTCTAACAGATTTTGAGTGAACGAAATAACGCCAGTTTCCAACAAAACGTTCACAGTTCCATAACCCAATATTCATCTACAAAATCACACCACTTCTCTCACTCTCGCTTATTCTTCCCCTGTACAATCCAAGAACATCGCGCACCGCGCGACGACGAATCTAACCCATCGCCCGCGTACAATTCCCCTGGCCGCGGGCAAAAACAAAAGCACTATTACGCACGTAAGGGAAAAATCCATGGCGCGGCACAAAAGAAAAATTAATCATTAACCCGCGTGTTACACCGACTGTATATACACCCCAAGATTCACTTCCAGTTCCTCCTCTGCTTCTCCCTTTGCTTCGCTTCGCTCAGCTCTGCCTCGGTCTCCAGAGATGCATGTACCTACGCGCGCAAAGGCATTTGTCCCGCAAGCTCCTCACTCGCTTCCTTTTTGTTGCGCCGCGCGCCACTCTCTATCTCTCTCTCTATCTCCGCGTCTATTTTTCTCTTTCCGCTCGTTCCCTCGCCATTGTCTATCCCCCTTTGTCTTCTTCTACATGTACATATCTGTGTGTTTGCATGTGTTTATACGTACACGTGTGTCTGTGCGCTCGCGTTGATCGCGCGACTTGACATATATTTCTGGCTAAAGGGGCGCGCGCGGGCGGACTATTTTTGGATTTCGAGGGAGGGGGTGGTGGTAGTGGTGGACTGTACCGTACCGTACTGTAGTGTAGTGTAGAGTAGCAGGAGCGTCGAGCGCAAACGAGCTGTCGAGTGTAGGCCGGGAGTATAGGGGTATAGAGGCGCGCGGTGCGAAAGACGCTTTCTTTCGCCTCTCGCAGTCGAGAGAAGAGAAGAAAACGGGAGCGACGGGTGTGTGTGTGTCGGAAGAGTGTGCAGGCGATTCGCGCGATTTTTGGGGGGAGCGGGAGGACGCATAGAGAGAGAGATAGGGGTTTTGAGAGTTCGTTGTCATCGATACCCGCGAATAGGGAGTTTCTAGATAGGGAAATGAATTCAGGATGAATTCTTTTTGAATGTCAAACTTTCTTAAGGATTCTTTTGGGCGTTCTGAAAGAGTTATATAAAAATTCGAAAAGTGTATCTAATGGTACATCGTAAATCATTTATTTGTGAAGAGTTCATAGAGAAGGCGTTTCATGTTGGAAATAAGTTTTAAAAAAGTTGATAAAAGCATATTTTTTACAATATATAGGAAATAATCGGAGATAACTCTTTTTGGGTTTGTAGAAAGTTATTTTTAGTATTTTAAATTAGTTCACGAATACTTGTTTAATAGAGAGCTTAATGAACAATACATACATTAACTAAGCATAAATAGTTTATAAAGAATTCATTTGGAATATCTGATTCATGATATCCAAGAATTCTTTCTGAATTCTTATAAAATTCAAATTTTATGCATTATTCTTTTGAAACTCTTTTGAGATACTGGTACTGTCTGCGAAGAGTACAAAAATTAGTTCTCTTGATTGGAATTCGTGTGAGCAGCAAAGCGTTTTAGCTAACGAGTATTTCTCTATAAGAATGTACTTTGAATTGTACTCAGTATTCTGCCCTAGACTCGACTTGATGGTTTATTTGATTGCCGTGAGCGAGATGAATTAAAAATAATGGCTTGGCTCGAAACTCTTTGAAATTTATAGAATCTTCTATCTCAGAAGTTAAATAAATTATTTGAATCGACTAAATGAACTGAGATCAGGAAATGTGATGGTATATGTTGTCTCCGTAAGGCTTGCGTACCCTTGTTCTTGTACAATATTCTTCATATCAAAATGAAAAAATTAATAACTCTTAAAACGATGTACTACGCTTGATTCGCGAGAAATAAAATGTTGAGATTAGATGCTTTTCTAGATATTCAAATAACTCAGGAAAATTAACGGATTAGAAATTTTCTTTTCAAAAACTAAGCATAGCACATCATTGATTCTAAAAGATTCTAATTGTTTCATTTTGATATGAAGAATATACTACATAATTTATGTGATGATCCATAGAACGGCGCTCCCTCAGTATATATTTAAAGTTAAGACATTAGCTTTTTTGAATGATTTTTAGGTTAATTTTTAATAGTTTTCTTGACGCTTTTCCCACACCGTCAATTTTAATATTATATGAGGTTAGTTAATAGAAGTCACATGTTAAAGCAATCAATTTTGGATCTGTTAGAAGCCTGTGTCTTGCAAGGAAGTTGAATTGTGGCCCGTTTTAGGCTGGAACAACAAGAATGAAAAGTTCGGCGGATTTACCCATATACAAACGGGAAAAGCTGTTTTTTTTATTTAAAAACCAGAAAAATTTACAGAGTTATTGTATGCCCTGTAAAATCCTGAAGAGATAAACACGTTATCTGTGCACAGGCCTGGCATTACAAAAAATAAACAATAAAGAAAATATAAAAAAATTACATAATATAACTTAAATCTAAACTTAAAATCTACTTAAACTAACAACTACATAAAAATTTGATTTTAACATAATAGTATTATTTCTATTATAATGATTTGTGTTAAAACTATAAAATAATATAACGAGATAGTAACATTAACAGTTTAATTTAATCCACTTTTTCATGATGTTCTTATGTGACACATTATTTATACTCAGATTTTTTAATTCGTTAGGAAAACTGTTAAAAGTTACTATAGCCTTTTTATAACAATTTTTATCTCCAACTTTCTTTTTATTATTTGGTAAAATTAAATTCTTTTTTCTTGTTATACTAGTTGAGTTGGTATATTGCATTTTGAGATCTGGATAATGATACTTTATAGCTTCGAAAGTATATATTTGTTCTATATTTAAAGGGTTATCTTGAACTATAAAATTTTCTTATAAACTCCTCCCCAAGCTAATATTCCATAGCTTATTAGACTATGGAAGAAAGCATAATAAATCATTCTTAATGTATCTGTTGACATTATTTTCACAATTTTCACAATTGTGTTTATTTATAATTATTATTTTGCGTGTGTCATGTTACTGCCGCTGTAACGACTTTCTGTAATCAGGAATATCGAAATCAGGGGAAATACGGAAACACATGTTCTAATTTTAATAAACAATTAAATTATTTATTACTTCTACTTGTTTATAACTTTTTGCAGTCGTAGCGCGGACTACAGTATTTAATCGACGATATCGAGCTCTAATGCAATTACAATACTTTATGCTGGAACTCTGTAGGTATGCTTTGAGGTATGAATCAATACAGATGAGTTTGATTTGGCCACTTACTATTATAGTTTACCGTTGGTCCAAACGGTCATACAGATACATGTGTCATGTATCTTTCTTCGTTATGGTTCTGAATGATTTATATATTTTAGTACATCCTAATTTAAATTTGATCTCATTTTTATTTTAATCTCTCTTGCAGATTTTTTGCTATTGAGATCATACATTAGTTTTTCTACCTCAAGCGTCATAACTGCCATGTTCATATTTCATTATTCATGAGTAGGGAGAGAGGGGTATGAGTTGAATAAATGATGACAAGAATTCTCAAATGGTGATTTTAGCAATTATTTTTAATTCTTTAAATATAACTAATTTACGAATAGATTAACTTCTCTTTTACATTCAAAATATATCAATGAATCAAATTAAATTAACATTTAGTTTTTCTTTAGTTTTGGATATTTATGAAGTGATGCTATTCAGCTTTCAAATTTCAAAAGAATGCGATGAAAAAACCCATAGAATCCTAAAGCATAGCTCGTATACAAGATTCCTGTAAAATTCTTACAAGAATTTTTACGATTTTATGAAATGCATATAAAATTATTTTATGTAACTTGCTGACGCCTTGTACGAGAAAATCTGTCTTATAAAATAGATTCACGTACATGATTTTATATGCTTTAAAAAAATTCTTTTTGTATTATAAAAAATACTTCTTAATGTCATGCTTTTTAATTAAATTAATGTTTGATTAAAAATGTTAATTTTTATTTTGCAGAACTATTTTGTAGTTTAAATATTATTTGTTATACTCCAAAGCTACTACAAATTTACTTGTATATTTGGAGATATCCGGGAAACGTACTCCAACTTCTGGCATCTATCTATATCAAGGTTTGAGATCCAAACAGATCCGTACACCGGATATTTGAAAACCCGGATATGAAAACTTTCCATATTCTCTAATTATAACTTTCTGCATTAAAAAGTAAACATTTTCGTTTATTTTATAAAAATACTAATTGGTTATCGAACATCTATAAATATTTCTTTACAAGTAAAATTTTGTATTTTTATTTTTTTATGTTACAACTTATCTACATTCTACTATTCTATTCAATAGATTTTAGTTATTTTTAAGAATAGGCTTGATTTTTAATTCTGCTACAGCGCAAATTCTACAATAAAAATAAATAATTAGTATACATCATTATTACAAAACAGTTTATAATTGTATGTTACTTTATGAAACAAAATATGCTTACATAGTTTACAAGCAAATGGTTATTGATGATAAGAAATGTAAGTGAAAAGTAACATTTATTATAGAATGTTATTTTGACACATGAATAACATATTACAAATTCGTGTTTAATCGTAATCGATTTTCATCTATTTACCAAAATAGAAATAATTTCTAATTAAACACAAATGTCAGTTAATTTAAAAAGCTCGGATGGAACTTTGGCGATAAATTTTTTTGGCCAAACTGCGCTACGCGCCGAGAATTCGTAGGACAAGCGACGCGCTAATATATATATATATATATATATATATATATATATATATATATATATATATATATATATGTTTTATCGTGGCGGTGGAGCATCACGGTGGTAGACTTTAGCAACGGGAACTTGCGGTTAACGAGATTATAAAGAGCGGGGCTAAAGTCGGCGACGCTCGCGAGTTTTTACGTAACGGAGGCGAGCGCGAGCACGCTGAAAAAGAAAGAAGAAAATCTATGTAAATTTGCCTCAAGTATTCCGATTGAGGCTTTTTAAGGTTTGAATATTATGCAGTCTAAAGTAAGTGAATTAGTGAGGGATTTAATAAATTATTTTAATCGAACCGGTCAACTTGCAAAATAAGTAAGACTATGTCTGGGAAGTGATAAATTCTTTAAGATCTTTGCAGTGTGATGTGAATCGAATGATTTTTAAAATTAAATTAGATCCTTATTGTGTTATTTTAATCGTCGCGATGGAGAAATATTAATTTAGATTTGAGAATATTAATTTTAGCAAAACGTTAATTTTAGCAGTATTGCAATTTTCCAACGTTTTTAGTTGATCGGTATTTTTGATACATTGATCCAAAAATTGTTTTGCACACTGAGTACATAGAGAAAAAAAGAATTTTCGTATAAAAACAACTTGAAGATCAATGAGACTTTAACAAAAATTTTAAAAATTTGTTATCGAAATAAATGTTTGAAAATAGCTAACTTTCTAACATAAAAATACGTATTTTTGAAAAAGATCAAATTTTTCACCAGTGGAGCTTAATCGAAATTGTTTTTTTTGCTATGAACACGAAGGGGCATTATAAACAAATTATGTACTAATAAGAAGATAATTTTCTCGTTTAATGAGACTTTCCCTTACAGAAAAACGCTTAAAATTTCAGTGTTTACATTAAAAGTGAATACCCAAGGTTACAATAAAAAGAATACTTAAATGTAAATCAGCACTCAATATGAGTTTTTCCGATTTAAGTGTTAATCTCAACTTAAGGATACGCATTGAGGGTTCCTCTTAGCTCGACTGTCATTTTGAGTTAACTCTCAATCGAGCTTGAGAGGGAACACTCAATATTGAAAGTAGACGCTCAAATTACAACATTTTTCTGCATTAGTTATGCCTCAATTCGATAGGATTAGTTTACAATTTAAATTCAGAATGATCAATTAGCCACGTAAGTGTACGCTTTATCTCCCAATATACTCCATTCTACCATCCATCCTAAGCAACGTTTTTCAAAACTGCATCTCTCGATTAACATCGATCTACGCAAGGACTGTACCTTGTACCGCAAAAAAATACACACACATACACACATACACGCACACGCAAGAACTGTACCTTGTACCTCAAAAAAACACTCACACATACACACACACACGCACACGCAAGGACTGTACCTTGTACCGCAAAAAAATACACACACATACACACATACACGCACACGCAAGAACTGTACCTTGTACCTCAAAAAAACACTCACACATACACACACACGCACACGCAAGGACTGTACCTTGTACCTCAAAGAAACACACACATACACACACATACATACACACATACACACAAGCAAACATACACACACATACATACACTCATACACACACGCAAACATACACACACAAACTCACACACACACGCACACAAACTCACACACACACGCACACGCACACACATACACACTCATACACACACAGATACATACACATAGAAACACACCCATACACACACATACACACACGCACACACACGCATACACTCACCCAAAGTCACACACACACACACACACACCCATGCACACGCACACGTACACACTCACACACATATACATGTAAATGCACACGCAAATACAAGTACACACTCACTCATAGTCCCTCACATATATACGCACACACACACACACACACACACATACACAACACATACATACACCCACACGCACACACACACACGCATTCACTCACCCACAGTCACTCACACACACATACATACACACATACACACATACATACACACACAAACACACACACACGCACGCACACACGCACACATTCATACACTCACAAACACGCACACACACACACACACACGCCATGCACACACACATACACACACATACTCATAGATACATATAAACACAATCACACACACATACACACGCACACACGCATACACACACATACACATACATACACACACAAAAATCTGCAATCAATCCCGCTCATTCACGAAAACGCGTCCCGCGACCCTCCGTTCAAAAATAACCCTTACAATCATACTCCTTATTCATGAAACCCCACGCGTGCTTTTCCTCCCTTTACAACACGAACTTCACCTCCGCCGCTCTTCTGGTGCACGCGGCGACACGCGAGCGAGGATATGGAGATACTGTGCCAGTGGGACGCGCGCGATCGATCTGTCTCTCTCTCTCTCTCTCTCTCGCTCTCTGTCTCCTTCTATCTTGCTGAGCCGCAAGTACATGAAAGGTGAAAGGTGGACATCTGTATGTATGTATATATGCGTATACGGTGGACGGGGCGCACAAGTCTGGGTTTGAAAGTTGATTGGGTTATCGGGTGAATGAGAGGATGGCGGGGGGATTGCGGATGTCTGGTGGACGTTTGGCTTGTTGGCGCGGATCGATTGGGCCGATGAGCTCTGTTTCGCGGTGGTGGAGTTTTTGTTTTAGAGTTTTGATGTTCGTTTAGATACGGATGTGCGTACGGTAAGAAGAGTGTTGATATAGTGAAGGTGCGAAATCATGGCAAAAGAGCAGTTAGATTCTACCTTCTTACGTACGCATTATGTTCCAGTTGAGAATATGATTTTTTTTCAATCAACAGGTATTATTTATAATAGAAATTTGAAAAAAATCCAGTTTGAAAAGCAATGAAAATTTGATATTTAACCTTTTTGTCGCAAAATAATGGTGGACAAATGTTGCTTATATGGGGTAAATATCGTCTAATATTTTTCTGAATTTTTGTCCATTATTAAAGAAGCTGTTCCGATACTTAATTATCAGTAATGCGCCCAGATATGTGTACAAGTACATTTGTGTGCAAGTGAGTGAAAAGGTTAATTCAATAATATGGAGACAAAAAATAATAACGGTTACTATCACAGGCTAGGAATAATTACTAAACTGCCTAGTAAATAAAAACGTTTGAGAAATGCAGAGTTAGGTTTCATGACTAAAACTGATACGTAGCATTTGATAACTCAGGTACACATATTATATGTTTTTAAGAAATTAACTATACAACAATATAAATTCATACAAATCTTCGCTCCTGAGATTTATCTTTCAGAAATTGTTGAGAAATCAAAATATTTTAGGTAATCTTGGATAGTTTTCACTATCCATCCATCTTGTAATGAATCGCAAAAGTTCTTGTTATATCAAATGTACTAGCCCGTACTCTAGTCATGGTTATTATTATTTTTCTATAACGTACAAGGTAGTTCTTGCATTAAAGTAAAAAGCAATTGAATCACGTGAAATTGAATTATACATTATTAGTAATATCAATAATTACGTCTCTGTTAAATTTCAGATTTGGTTACTGACCACGTAGCATGCTAGTTAATTAATTGTAAGTAACGATCCCCTCTGAGTAATGCAAAATTAGAGCGACTTACAATTAAAATGAGTCTAGACATAAATCTAAGTATATAAATAAGTGAATAGATACATCCCTTGGCTCGTGAAACATTGTCTTACATACATCGTCCGTATCTACTTGCTTATGTACATAAATTTATAGCTTATTGCACCGTCACAGACCCACTTTTCGAGCTGTTTAAAATAGTTTTCGATTGGACAGTTTGTCGATAAAGATAAAACTCAAATAAACTTTTAAAATATTTTCTATAATTATACCCTTTTATTATCATATATAATCATATATAAGTATATATAACTATAGTGATATTTATTTGGTAATATATAAATTTCATGTATGAGCATATTGCATATATCTGAATATGAAATATATGTTTATAACAAATAATATATGTAAATATATGGTTATATATGTCACTTTGATCCGGAAAAGTAAAACGAATCACAATTATAACGCCATTAAATAAATACATACACTCCTTATCTAGTGAAACATTGTCTTATACACCTAGTCTATATCTACTTACACATGCACCTAGATTCTTGAAAATCGTATATTCTGACTGACCTTTCCTCAATCATTGCGCCAATTAGTCGACTTATTTATAAAATATAATCTCGAATCAAAGGATTAATCCTTGAAACCAAAACGCAAAAAAAATCTAGAATGTCTCTCGTAACATCGTGTACGTACGCTCTTAACGACCACGACAACTCGAAGAAAAAACGCACTTACATACGTCCCAGCACCCAAAAAAGTATGAACATTCGTGCGTAGTACACGGAATTTTTTCGAATTCATACTCGAGCGCGGCGACGGTCTCCCCATAAATCGCGACTTGTCACGAGAGCTGCCGCTGCAACGCAACCTTGGAGGGGAGGCGAACCTTTTCCCGCACATATATAGGCTTATATATATATACGTGTGTGCTTAAGAAACGCCGCCGCTGGCGACACGCGATTCGCCCTTCAGCGATAAATCAGCATTGTAATTGCTGCACTTTCGCGCGACTTTGAGCCCCTTTTCTCTCTCTCTCTCTCTCTCTCACTCTCTCTCGCTTTCGCTTTTTTTGTTCTTGATTTCTTTGCGCGTACGATGCTTGCTTTGCGTTATTTAGTTCTCGGGGAAAAATTACTTATACGTATAAACCATATATAATTGTATATCAGATATCATATATAGGTATATAAATTTCGTATATACCCTGGTAGAAAATTAATCTAGAACTATGTAGATCTATCTAGTTTGCCAAGGAAATAATCGAGGGCCTCGATAAAACTAGATAATTTTCTACCAGGGTAGCTGAATATAAAAGTCATGTATATAAGGTCCTATATTTCTTGGTAAAAATCAGTATCATTCAGAGCCGGTAATCGACCATTAATGGCCATTTATGGCCGATTACTAACTTAGAATTAGACTGATTTTTACCTCGATTGTTACCAGGGCTATATCATTTATTTAATGATTTTGTACATAAAATAGCTTAAACGAAAAGAAAACTTTAATTCATTTCGAAAGTTGGATAAAAACTATAGAAAAAACTATAATGCAATAATAAAATTGAAAAAAAAAAATTGGCTGTGTCACAGACACGTCTGCAACACTTGCAGCGCGAGCATATGAGACGAGTCAGCGATAAGAGGAGCCGGACTACGATGCACTTGGCCTGTATCGTAGACGTTAGCTCCGTGGTATGAGCACGAGACTCGCACACTGGGGACCTGGGTTCTAGTCCCGTCGTCTACTTTTTTCGCTGCCTACCTCGTCTCCCATTCATCCGTAACAGCTGCATGAGAAATATTACATTACCTGCTCGGTTTTACAAAAATGTCAATTTTTAAGTTATAAAAGTTTTTTCTATGGGTGCGGTATGCTCTTATATAGCCATATATAATCATGTATAATTCGGTTGTTGTATTATTCTTTTTTAATTTATATTCTAATAATTTATATTTAAATAGAGCGTATTATTTATATTTTCTATTTAACAAAAATTGAAGTAAACATAGCCATTTGAAATTTGCATGACGACACGTAGCACTAGTATATCTATCTATTACCTGGTTATTCTAGTTAAATTTGTTTTACTAGTACTGTATTAAAAACATATATTTGATCAAGAAAAAAATGATGTAGCAAAAAGCACAATTTCTGATTATTATGCATTGGAAACATACTGCATTTTCTGTATGAAATTATCAGAATTATAATAGAAATTGCCAACTGAATATTAAATCTTACTGTGAATATTGTAATTTTTATGGAAATTGAGTATATCCCCATCAATGCACAAATAAAAGTAGTAAATTTTTCTGTGTATATTCTCTCACTGTATTCAGATTTAGAAGACATTTAGTAAGGTCCTGTTTGTTATATATGTCACTTAACAAAAAATCATGCATATTTATATATACAATTAAATAATCATATTTTCTTTTACATTAAACGCATTTTTTCCGCACGCGATTCAATTCTATTCAGTCCAATCGTAGTTATAGAACTAATTTTATATTCAATGCATGTATGAAATATGAAATCGTATAAATTAATTCAGAACTATAATTAATAATGCATAAACTGCAGTTATTTAATGCGTTAAAATTAATTTATACGTTTCAACTCGAACGACGGTGCATACTATTCCGTAGATAATCAAATAGATTTTATGAGCTGCGTAAATAACTCTGACAAGAAATATTTATTTAGTTTTTAATTAAAAAAAAAGATAATTCTAAAAAGATGTTGATTAGGAAGTAAAAATATTATAATTTATTTAGGTAAAAACGTCGGCGACAAGAACATTAAACCTTTCAAAATAATCAAATATACAATTTTCTAACACAGTAAAAAGGATTACTTGTTTTAAGAAGACAATTTTTTTTAAATAAGATGCAACAAATTTAAGTACCCTTTATTTCTTATTTTAAGACATTCTTAAAAGTTTCATATTTAAAAAAAAACTTATTTTCTTAATTTAAGAAATTTGGGTCGCATTGTTTACATTCGCAAAATGTGAGGTTAGGCTTTCGCCTTTATTGGTTGCTTTCAGACTCTACAAAACTTCAAGTACTTAAAACTGTGTAAAAATGATCTACTATCATTTGAATACGATTTATTTTCTTATTCCAAAAATATTGTATAGTCTTGGTCTCGCGCAGCTCTAGAAACCTCGTCGAAGTCAAAAGTTTTTTGAATTTTGTAGCGACTACGAGATCGGGCGAAATAAGTAAATTTTATTTCTTAATATAAGTAACTACGTTTCTTACTTTCTTATTTTAGTAATATTTCTTATTTCAAGTAATTTATTTTTTTTAAAATGAGTACTGCATTCTTATTTAAGGTAGTTCACTCATGAAAATCGACCTTAAAAATAAATATTTATACAATGATTTGTTTATGTGTTATAATATTAGAGATGTTATAGTATAAAACTAGGATACATTAAGTAACAAAAAAATTCTTTTTATAATAATTTCGATATTGCATAATTAGATATCTCGTAAATTAGAGAATTATTTGATAAATGATCCGAATCTTTTTTATTTGTTATCCGATTTTAATTTTAAAGATCTTATTATGTTCCTTGAAATATTTTAGGGGAACTTACCCGGTATAAATATTGATAAACATGGAAATTCTGCAAGGTTACAGTCAATTGTTTATAAGTCCATACCTGGATATATATACATATATATATATATATATATATATATATATATACCCTTTGTAAGTTCGTGCGTATGCAAATATAAACTATAGGCTGCAACTTTGCAGGTTTTTCGATGTTTTTCAATTGTTATATGTGTAAGTCCCCCTGAAATCTTTCAAGGAACATAATGAGACCTTTAAACTTAAAATCGGATGACAAATAAAGAATATTCAGATCACTTGTCAAATTATTCTCTAATTTACGCGATATCTAATTTTGCAATATCGAAATGTTCATGAAAAATTTCTTTTTTGTCACTTAAAGTATCCTTCTTTTATATTATAGCGTTTCTGATATTGTAACACGTAAACAAATCATTGTATAAATGTTTATTTTTGAGGTCGATTTTCATGAAAGAACCACCTTAAGTTCAGATTTCTTAAAATAAATAAAATACGCGATTTCGTTACTTGTTTTAAGAACGAAAAAATTTTAAGATTCAACAAAAATAAGAAATCTTTTTTTCTGTAAATAATTAAATAAGAATTTTAATTAAGGATTAATTATCGGCGACAAGAACATTAAATATAATACATACACACACATACATTCATATTTACATTTTTCTAACATGTTTTTCAGAAAACTTTCTATTTACTATTGCTTTGTCTAGAATGCAGTATAAGTACGTAAAAATACCAGTACAAAAATACATCGCTGTATCTTGGCAAATTAATTGTAACCACTATGCATACAATTTCTTTTTATTCAAAAGAACGTTCCTTAAGCTATTAAAACAGTTTATTAAGAATCCTAAGTATTCTGATAAAAGTATAACGTGCAAGATTGCTTGTCCAATTATTAGAACCACAGCGTCTCGGTAATGGTACTCGCACCTTAACCCTTTACAACACCATTTTACAAGACATAAATAACTTAATATCGTCTTTGAACTACCTATAAATTCGTCCATCCATTTTCCGAAAAGCCCCGATACTCTCGCTGCGCCTCGTGCGCGCGTCGTTCGACAACGGGCGAGAACATGGCGGAATAAAGTCATCCGCGGCGTGGATCGAAAACACTAAATCAACGGCGGCTGCCTCCGCCAAAATCTTCCTTACACAGAGAAATTCCGAGTCTATTACATCTCCTCTTCCTCTTCTTATACGTCGCCCACGCCACTCTCGCTCACCTCAAGTTAGCTGGTGCTGCTACACACCGGTTCAAAAGTTAATTTTGTTCAAAATCACCGTACAAAAGAGCTATTCGTGATTCAAAGTATGGACTGTATTGTATTGTGGTATAAGACGTGGATTATCGATATGAAAGTCTGAGGAAGTTGCTGAAATCGAAAATTGTTATATACTTTTGACTAGGGTTGTACCACTATATAGATATACTAATAAGGCTAGCTGTTTTTCTTGCTTTATGTAATATATATAGTTATTTTGTGTGATAGTTTTTTAAACAAATTTTAAGTATATTTTAAGAGTTAAACGTGAAAATGTACCATTTAATTCATAATAAACAAATTTTTAAATTATAAAACTCAATATTATAATATTTTAAAAATTGGTTGTATCACTAAAAAATTATAACGAAAAACTGCTTCACTTAATTTTTAGTACATGTCAAGACCAATTAATTAACCAAAGGATAAAAATCTTTTATCATATCACCTTGAATCGTGTACGCCGCAAAATCCTTCCGATAAATATGATATTGACAATAGTGATTTATTATGACATGCGGGATCAGATTTTGAGATTTTACAAATTAAACATATGACTAAGTAAATACTATAAATATAGTAAAAACAATTCACAAAGTTTGCTTTAAAATATAAAAAGTTTTATGAACGCATCAATAAAAATGTTTTTAAGGTCTAAAGGTGTCTTGTTCCCTTATGTGTATTGGAAAAGTTAAATTATATCGATATTGAACAAATGAATCGACCTAAAATTTTAAACTAATTTGAATCATTCGGACTAGTTGAGGAAATTTACTTAACAGAAAAAAGCTTATTTAATTTTTTTGATAACAAGCTTCCTAACCATCTGAAATTTCTATAGGATATTATAAATATTTTTAATAGAAGTATCTGCATAAATATTCAGCTGATTCTGATAATTTGTACCTATTAGGAAATAACTCCCTTAATAAACATTCAAAGATGAAAATCTCAGTATTGAAAATGTACAGATCTTTCATATTTTAACAAAACGCGCCTAATTTTGTCACTAAAATACAGTACAAATTTGATAAGATTATTAACGAACTCGTTTTTTCCGTAAGCCTCATGGGGACGTTGGATATTTCTGTCCTTGTCAAGTTGAGTTTTCATTCATAATTTTATAGTAATCTGAATATATATACGTTTTCGAGAAAACTTTGACAAACTTAGCATGTAAAGGTTAATCTCCATCTATTTGGCCCTCATAGTGTGTCAAAGTTTTCTCGAAAACAAAACAATCATATGAAACTAGCTTGGACGTATATTTAGATTACTATAAAACGAATCGGGGACAGCTACAATATTATTTTTTCAAAAAAATGATTTCTCTTACAATTATGTATGAAAATTTAATTAGACAAGGACTGATATATCCGGCGTCACCTATGGGCTCTCCGGTGAAAAATAGAACTTCCGTGGCTATAAGGCTAACAAAATAATATTTACTTTAACATTATAATGATATTATCAATTGATAAACACATTTTCAAAAACTTTTATAAAACAATATTGAAGTTATTGAGAATAATTGGTTTATTTTAAGTAAAATTAGGCTATGCGGTAAAAGTTGTTGGCGCACACCACAGTGACATTTATGAACCAAAAAATTTGATAGTGTTTTTGACAGTAAAATAAAAATAAGTTAGCTGAAACTACCAATATTTACTCAACTATGGGTTTTTTAAAAATAATAAATATTTGTTCTTTAAAAATTGTTGAAAACAGTGCAAATTTGTTAATAGAATCATTTAGCATGAGATTTGTCATGGATATTTACAAAATATTTCAGCTAACTAATGTTGAGAATACTTCATAGAACATATCCTGAAAGTTTCATCAAGATTGATTTTTTTGTCGCGCCAACAACATTTTGAAGATTGAAAACTTAAATAATGAGAAAACAGCAATTGATGAAAAATAATGAAA
The DNA here is from genome assembly GCA_949152435.1 of Gastracanthus pulcherrimus. Taxonomy (NCBI): domain Eukaryota; kingdom Metazoa; phylum Arthropoda; class Insecta; order Hymenoptera; family Pteromalidae; genus Gastracanthus; species Gastracanthus pulcherrimus. The sequence continues at coordinate 157,400,337 of OX424576.1, forward strand.
AATGTAGCTTTATTTTATAATACGGTAATACAAATTTACCAAACTTTATTATATTTATAAAAATAAATAAACAACTTTTAAAATAAAGTATAGATCATTTTTAACCTAAAAAACAAAAGAAGACCTTCTTTTATTTATTTTTTACATCCTTTATTCGATCGAAATTAGGAAAAATAACGTATAATTGCAATAAATAGCTTTGACTAAACTATGAAATTTTTTATCTTGAAATGTATAATATCATTATATTGCTGTTTTTACTTGTTAAGGAACAGTTAAACCAAGTTTTAAAACATTAAGAAAATTTCGAAATTTTTCGAAGAAATCACCGGAGAGCCACCTTAAGTCTCGTGGTAGGTGAAGGCGGATATCGTCGGGTGCCCGTGTGAGAGAGACGATAAAATCCCGAAAAATCGATATCTATATATACCCCGCTTGCCGGATTTTCCTTGCTACGAATGCTACCCCTCTTTTTCCGGTCTTTTTTCGACGACTGCGCCTGCCTTTTGTTTTACGTTTTTTCTTCTTTGCTTTACGCGAGCGCACCGGCTTTTGTTTTCTTTTTTTTAGTGGGTCGTAGGCGCGTTTTATCGATAGGAGACAGCGGGGATTGGGCGTATGTATGTGTATATAGCGTGGTCGTGCGAGTTTACGGAAACTGTCGTCGCGGGAAAGTTTTACGTTTAAAATTGAGATGTATGAGTTTCCTGGGGTGATAATTTACTTTTTCGATAAGATATACTGGATTTTGTGTATAGATAGAGGGTGGATGTTATTTGTTGCACGGAATCGGAATTGCGTTCATTTTTATGAAAGGTAAATAGTCGAAGTCAAGTAATTTTCGTACATTATTTGAATTTTTTAATATCTTGTGGTGTACTTATGGTAACTTTAATTATTAAAATGTGTTTTAATTGCTTAATGTACTTTATTCGCTTATTATTTCATGAAATAAAAATTGTATAATTTATTTAAATAATCGTATGTATTTTATGTGTATATAACTAAATAAATAAGTTAAAATTTAATTAAATAAAAGAATTATTTAAGTATAGATTCTTTTTAAATGCATACAATATAAGCAATAATTGAAGAGATTAATAAATTTTAATTAAATTTGATGTATTCAATCTGCAGTTGTAGATTAGTATATGCATGTACATGTACGCATAATGTAGTATGAGTAATTTTGATGTAACTTATATATGTATATGTATATATTTTGAGTGGATAATAAAATCCATGCATCAATTTGTTACTTAATGTGAAAAAAAGTAAAATACAAATACTTTTTAACTACATAAATATCGAACGTATAAAAGTACATTTTATAAAAATTGCATTGGAACACACAAATGCAATTCGAACATTCCATTACTAGCGACTGTTCCAACTTTCCGGAAGACAAAGCAAAGGTTTTCGTTATTTTTTTTATTTCGCGTGGTACAAAGTTTGCATGTGCTCCGTCTCTCGTAAAGCTGCCCAAAACACTCGTGGAGAACAAGTTAAACCAAACAGAGCAAAGTTACTAGGGTTCGCGCTCTGAACGCTTTAGTACAAGTTTTTAACCTAAATATTGTACTATTATAAGAGTTTAATTGGCAAATCACTTGTAAAAATGATCTGCAATGTTTATGAATAATAACGTTAACAATTATAGTTAACAATATGAGAGTAAAATAATGTTGATATTGAAAATTTATTGGTACTGTAAATAAATTTATTTTCTAAATAATAAGGGACCAGTTTTTAAACACTTTTATATAATTTTATTAACTAAAATGTTTTCATATATTATATCACATTAGTCTAGATTCTTAAAGAATTCAATTATGATTTTCATTCTATGCATACTTATTATTAGTAAACTTTCATATCTACTTTTATTGCAAAGTATTTTGAAGTTGTAAAAAGTAAAAGAAACTTAATATAACGTTAAAAACAGACTTAATAGCAGTTTTCTATAATCCATGTGCATACAATGGAAAGTGATTCGTATTAAACCTTTTGAATCTACCTAGTTGCCGGTTCCTACTGGAAAATGGAAAAAAATTTCCTTTGCAAGGATTATTTTTTCATCGGGTGTATAAGATAGACTCGTTACACTACTAAGTTAGACTATAAAATTAAAAAAAAAACATTTTTAAAACTTTTCTAGATTTTTTGGAAGTAGTACAAAATTTAGCTGCTAATTCGAAAATCTTATCAGTTCTCTGTTAGGCCACAATTAATATATATTTTTATATATATATATATAAAAATATTTGTGAATGCGTATTCTTGAACACATTTTTGTACTTTTCGTTGAACTATAATATATATATATATATATATATATATATATATATATATATATATATATATATATATATATATATATATATATATATATATATATATATATATATATATTATAGTTCAACGAAAAGTACAAAAATGTGTTCAAGAATACGCATTCACAAATATTTTTAAGATTAGTACATTCCGACTCGTCAAGTCATAAAACATGTATATTCGTCATAAAAAGAATACACCAAAAAATCATCATAGTCCCAAAGTACTCTTTGATTCTGTAAAATCGTTACTAAAGCATTCCCTTTGCATCTTCAAGAAATGACCGCAACGCTTCTCGCGTATCCGGTAATCTTGTCTGCGCGTGAAACTCGCTTCACCCCGTCGAAACGTCGACCAAGCAAGCGACACAGCGCCGCGCTCGCACCACCCAGAATCGCATTTACGCAGCCGGCCCGCACCCCGGTGTGTACAGCGAGCTGCGAGAGCATATAACTACGTAACATCGCAAACTGTAACGCGCGCAAATGTAGAGCCGAGGCGGGTGGCGGCGGCGGCAACGGCCGAGACATTGAATTAGCTGCACCCGACGAGCTGCCGCCGCCGTTGTAATCGAAGCGAATGGTCCCTATACGTATACATGTACATAATCGAGCCTGACGATCGCCGCGCGCAGCTACTGCACGCGGCTATAGAGAGCGTTAGAAAGAGAGCGGCAGACTATGTACGTGTGAGTGAGAGAGAGAGAGAGAGAGAGAGAGAGAGTGAGGATGATTTATTGCTCGGATTGTATGAGCCGTGTTGACACAGTGCTATGAGGGTGTTGCGATGACAAAGTTTCGTTGTAGGTATAGAGGTGGTTTTTGTTTTAAAAGGGGACGTTGAAAAATAAATGGTCTTGCGGTTGTGAGATCGAACTACGATGAGGGTGAAACATTTCGTAAGGTTTTTATTTCGAAGTTTTGTTTTGGAACAGTACTACCGGAAGTAGGTTGATTTCTATGTGAGATTATCTTAATCGGAATTTTGGAATTTTTTATAGAAATATAAATTTGTGGTGTTCTTGATCTTGGCACTGAAAACAGACGGTTGATTAATAGTACACTATGCAACAAAGGAATAAAATCGACTTCATTCCCGTATTGCATATACAACTTTATTTCCGACTTAACTGTGGCCATTTTATTGATCTGAAGAGTGGGACTCATAGAAAGACACAGAAACTGAACTTTACTTTACGCGGGAATAAAGTAAAAGTGGGAATAATATGTCACTTTCGTCTCGCTTATCAGGTTAATAATGTGACCATTGTTAAATCGGGAATAAAATAGTTTTTGTGAGAAAGTAACGTAAGTCAGTGGAAAAGATCAATGAATGGTCAGACATGATTTGGGCAAATATTGCTGGTAAGATACTGTAGCTTGAAATTCTTGCCATTTAAATTAGATGAAATGAAAATATTAATTAACTTAATCATGTAAATTTAAATTGGGCAAATTGTGTATTTAAACTTTATTCAAATAATAAACAATTGAAGAGGTGAGATGAAAACAGCCACAGTCCCAAAACATGAATTTTGAGAAATACAATTATTGTTTTACTGAAAAATTAGGCCTTTTCTTCATACTTCATATTTTAAATTATTTTTTATGATTAGTAAATTTACTTATTGTACAGTAGTAAATTTACGGAATGCTAATTTTGTCTAGACAATATTGATCAAACTTATATAAGTAACTATTGTGCGGTATGCAAGGTCTTTTCTTCATAATTTTTATTTTAAATTATTTTTTAAAGTTACTAAATGTACTTCCTGTAAGGTAGTAAATTTAAAGAATACTAATGCTGTCTAGACAATATTGATCAAACGTATATGAATTACTATTATGCGATATGTAAAAATAGAGAAAAATATTTTCCATCTATTTCACGTTTGAAAATAAATATGACTCTGATTGTATCAGCTTTATTCCACTTTGAAAGTTAAAGCGATACTTTATTAATGGGACAAGATAGATAAATGTGTAAGACCCATTAGTATTTCACAAAAGAAAAAAGTAGAAAGTATTTCACAAAATGAGGGTGATTATATGAATAAAACAGCACACAATTCTCAGAATGAGGTAAATCGAAGTTTTAACATCGCCTTTTATTTACCAAGTTTCTAACTGATTAATATAATAGTTAAACACATCTAATTTTGCTTTATTAAGGCCATAGACAGAAAGGATTAAGATTGGTTAGAAAAAGTAACACAATATTAATTGTGAAAATCTTCTTAATTTAAAGGTCTTTATCTGAATAGATTGATAAAAATAATACGTTCACATCGATTTATAAGTATGAAAATCCCGAGTTATAAGTCAACGATCATGCAGAAAGTAAATTCCGATTACTATTTCTACAATTAATTATAATTTATGCTTCATTTTATTTCTAGCTGAAAATAATGATATAAGTATAATAGTTTAAAAGTATTTTGATCTTTAAAACAAGTTTGGTCCAATCTTTAATCAGATACACACATACACATACACATACACACACGTACGCACGCATGCATGCATGCACACACACACACACATACACATACGCAAATAAATAAATAAATAATAAGACATCTTTCAAGTAGTATATTTGGATTCCCCAAGCAGACACAAAACGTGTCGACACTTCGAAAACCCTTAACAAAAATTTATCATCATCGCAGAGCTTTATCATCGAGAAAGCAATGGGCAATCGCATCATCACCCAAGGCAAGAGAAACTCCTGCGCTACACTCGCAGACGCTACGCGCGGACACCTTGACCCGCGCGGCGCAACTCGCAGCCAGCCGCGCTGTAAGGCTCTCGCGTGTGAATCGAGATTAAGTCGGCGAGGTTGCCACACACGAGGCGGCCTGACCTTTAAACCGCAGCTGTGTGTAACGCGCGCGCGCGCGCATGTGTAGACACACAGGCCACGCCGCGCGTGAACTTCGCGGGTGTATAAAGGTGATGATGTAAGCGTGCGCGACGACTGCTTGCTCGAGGTGTGCACCTCGCGCCCTCAAGAATATAACGCGCGGAGACGCGGAGTGATTTCTTTGGTGGTTTGGATTTGGGAGAGATCTGGAGGGATTTTTGGAGGATTGGAGAGGGGGGAGTTTAGATTGGGTACAGTCCAAAGTGTGAGTGTGAAGTGAAGGTTTGCAGAGTTTGGAAATGTGTTAGGATGAGGGTGCGTGGAATACCAAACCGATTTCTACCTTATCGATTTTTCATTTTTATTAGTCTTTTGTCTGTAAAGAATAGGTATTTTGGAGAAAAATGGCATTACGGGAAATACGTATTGATAGCAGTAATCTTCAGCTAAATTCTTAACAGGTATCATTATTAATTGTTAGAGAAAAATAAGTTGAAAAATGTTAAACTACTTAAATAGGTTGTATATTTTCTAATAATAATTAATCCTCTTAATAATCCTCTGAAAAATGTTACTGAAGATCTTTGGTGTAAATACGGAGTGTTTTCTTCATTATTTATCTATTATAAATATTTATAAAAGCGAAAAGCTGGTACGATAGGACTCGGGTCTGTATGTTACATCCCCATAAACGTGTGTAGCTGACTATGCCTGCGTACTCTATACTATCGAGATTAAAGCGGGAAATGCGCAGTAATTTTCTGTCATTTGGAGAGTTTTGAAGGAGATCTTGATAGGTTTTTAAAAGATAGATTAGGAGTTCAAGATTTGAGATTGTAAGTAATGAAGTTGCTTGTCACAGGAATTTTCAGAGTTTGGTAGAACGATATTATTTTGATAGGGGGTGCTTGTTTGGAATAACGATCGCATGATAATCGTCTGAATAAAATATTGGACTTGAGATATTGTATTTAAAAAGCATGATGCTAAATAATTTAATATTCGTAATTTTATCTGTACTAATTGACAAACGTAAAAATTTGTTTGTTTGAAAATCAATCACGCTATATTTCAAAAGCTAGTTTTACCGATCTTAAAAAAAAGAATATACTCGTACTTGATGTGAAAGTCTATTCTTTTCATTCTGTTGATATTTATGTGTTACGTAATATCTCAAAAACTACTGCACTCATCTTCATAATTTATATCTTAAAATTTATTTGTTAGACTATTATCCAAAATCGGTGTTCTTCTTATTGATTCCAAGATAAATGGAAAAAAATAATTTACCTACCGTGATGATGGCGACTTAAAAAACTGATGCCAAATGGTAGCATGGTAAGATAAGACTACAGCTATTTAGAAGCTCCGATTCCTATGCTCTGATTGGTTAAATTTTTAGTCAGCTTGCACCATCTACAAATCGGAGTTTGGCGTTCGCCATTCTCGAACCAACGGCTTGGAGCACATCAATGTAAATTTATATGCACCGCTTTTTTTAATTTTGCATCTGAAATTTCTAGAATTGCACGAAGGAAAAACTATGACACTTAATACCTGCTGATCTTAAAAGGTGTCCCTTATATTTGTAATTGCAAGGGAAGCTGCAAGTACAGTTGGTATTATATAAATATGTTTATTGTAAAATTCTTTGAAAAATAAATCTTATACAAAACGTGAGGATTTAACATCATTTTTCACATTTCTCAAAACTTCACAACTTACGTGAAAAGTTTTGGTAAGAAATTCTTCAAAAATTTTAGATGTTGACATTAATTAATAATATAATATATATATATATATATATATATATATATATATATATATATATATATATATATATATATATATATATATATATATATATATATATATATATATACCATATATGAAATTTTTAGTAAATTAAAAACAGAAAATTAGTACGAAAATATTTTTAATTTTCTTAAAATGCTTAAATCAAATTCTCTTATTCTTTAAATAAACATGTTCAACAAACAATACTTTGTTGTAGGTACATTGAGTTAAATATATTATCACATATTCTATTGTTCGACAGTTAAAAATTATATTCTTAAAGCAAATTTTAAAATGATTAAAGAAAAGCATAGATGATACAGCAAAAAATGTATTACAAACTGTCAAGTTAAGACTGAACGAGCAATTCGTCTGAAGCAGCAGGAAAGAGACAATGAGAAAAAGCTAATGGGTTTGAAGTGGAATTGAGAAAGAAAGAGAAAGGAGAGAAGGTATTAAGAGGAGTAAGTAGTTAAGATCGAGCAAGACTAGACGTTACTCTGACGAAGCCCATTCGGAAATTAAAAGAAAATCTTTAATACGGAGTAAATTGAAAAGAAATAGGGGATATAATAGAAAGATAACATGGCTTTCAGATAATAACAGTATAATTTTATAGAAAAAAATATTTGATCTTTATTAATTGCTATTGTCTTTATTACTATCAACGGAATGAAATATGTTCCATATTACAAACGATGTAACGAAAAAGTTAAATTGTAAGTAATTTGAATCCGCTCTTGTAATATTCTTTAAATCCATAACAATATTAACTAAATTCGTTTATCCACGATCTCAATTAAATCTTTGAGTCAAATAATTTACTTTTCTATATCGACAAGTCAACTACATTGGATTGAAAAAGCTAATGACATGAGAATGAATGAAAGAAATCGTTATTTTGCAAAGCAAAGTCATGCCAGACAATATCAACGTATACAATCCATTAGTTCGCTGAAAACTCAAGGAAATTAAATTTTCATTTATCTACAGATTAAGAGATCTATTCCATGAATTACTCTAAATTATCTTAAGTGTCATTAAAATGAGGTATCCTTTTATGTTGTATTTTTTGTTCTTATTTCTCTAAAAGAATAATAATACATAGAGTTAAACAATCTAATTCACACTTAATCGAGATACTAAAATAATTTTTAGCTTTGAATTGGTGATTGCTATGTATATAACGATGAAAACTGGCGAATTATAAATGGAGTACATACAATCTGAAGATAGGCACATCTAAAGTACAAAAATCAAAATATTTCATAAAATATATGTAGATGCCTCTGGCATTACTTTGATTAAAAACATAAAATATTTTGTTAACGATAATTCTAAATAAATTGATTTACAATAAAAAGGTTTGAACATCGCAATATGTAATACCATAATGATTCTAATTACAAAAAGAAATCACAAGGAATTTTTAAATGGGTTAAATAGATTTTTTTAAGTCATACATATCAACATATGTACGTAGCAACTTAATCAAGGCTGTTTGGCAAAAAGAAAACCTGACGGAAAACAATCTAGAACTATCTAGATTTATCTAGTTTTCCATGGGAATATAATCGAAGGCCTCGATTAAACTAGATAATTTTCTATCTAAGAAGCAATATGAAAAACGTTGTAGTATCGTTAAATGTATGCAATTAAATAAAAAGAAGCTTTTATCTAAATAATACAAAAATTATAAATAAATGCGTTTGTTTACGCTCCTACATTATAATATATCCTTACAAAGTATCATTATTACTGCAACGCTAACGGCTAACTCCTGACAAAAAAATAGATTTGCGATATAACTCTTGTAAAGACCATACATCGACCACACCCGCGACTTGATTAGCAAAACAAAACGATTCCGGCGCGGTCAGCTCGATCGGGAAAAGGGCAACGGATGGCGGCGCGACGGCTCAAGAGGCCGCAAGTAGCCAAAGCCAAATCGGCTCGAACTCCGGCTTACATACAGAATGCGGCGCCGTGGTTACAGAGCGGGTGTAGAGCCGGGTAAAATGCCAAACTCGTGAAACGCGGCGCGGCATTGAACGAGGAGAATCTCCGATGGGTGGGATCGATTGATCTCTCTAAATAGACTGAATTCCGTATATTGAGAAGTCGCTGGAGCGTAAGGTTGTAAAAGTGAATTGCAGTGAATCTCAATGTGTATTGAACGAATAGTTGTTTTTCTTTAATAACCAGAAGTTATTAGCGCGCTTAGTGCATTTTTTAGCGTTTACTGCAAGTTATATACCTTTTATAATAAATTTTAATCTTTCGAACGAAGCGACCAATCAAACGACGTTAAATAAATGGTTACAAGGTAGCGCAATCTCTTACCTTTAAAATAGGATTATAATTATTTATTAAGCGTAAAGCAATTATTCAGAGACAACTTTTATTTTTCCAGATATAATTGTTTAGAAAATTTCATTATTAAGGTTAATGAAAATTTTAATTTCTACCATTGCCACCAAAACGAGAGATTCAATTAATCACTTATACAGTTGTGACGTCATGCGTACACAATGGTAGATTATATTATTCACTGCTGTCATATGCTTAGATAACTTAGAAACTTAGTTTGAACCGAAATTCACTTCGTGTTCGCTTGAATCTTTCAGGATAGTTTTCGGTTATTTGGAAATATGCACAATAGTTTCATAGTTTAAATTATTGTATGTTTAATGCAATAGTTTAATACGTAAAATAGTTTTTAAAGATTATTTAAGTATCCAATTAACAATAATAATTATAATATAATATAATTAAAAATAATCTGTTACATTATGTTATCATAATTACAACATTACTTTATTTAAAATTAGATTGTATAGTGAATGGTTCATATTTTTACAGCAGTTTCACTTCGTGTATGTTATCAGCCCCCCAGTCGAAAGTAGTTTTCTTTAGACCTTGGCACTGACATAAAATATCAAAAGTAAGAAAGTATCACCGACAAGGAAATGTAACACTCTTACAATTCTTATCCTTGATTTACTAGAAATTTTATCAAAAATTCAATACCTGTAGATGGTGACTCACGATAATTGTACAAAATTGCTGTTTCCAAATACCAAAGCATCTTTTTAAAGATTTTACGTATATGTATTTTATAATATTTTAAATAGAAAATTTGAAATATTACAAAAAAATATTATTATTATAAACGGCTTGTTAACTTTAAAATGTCCCTACCTTGAACATTTTATTTAAGTAAAAAAAAGCCCTAATTATAATACTTAGAGTTTAAAATCGACTTTCAGTAAGTCTGATTTTAATTCAATTAAGTTTGAATATCTAACGTGGAAATTTGTTGCTTTTTATGTTTTAAAACTACAATCAATCGACAGAATAACGAAAAATTTTATTTAAAGTTACGAATGAAAAATCAATATCGCCATACGCATTGCTGTTCTGCTTACGTATTATTTTCTGTAAGGTGAATGTGCCAAAATCTACTCATTTACAAGATCGACATGTATTGTTGCAACAACGTTTAAGAAAGTTGTTTGAAATAAAAATAGTTTACCTCTTGCACAATATTATTATGATGGTGATGATGATGAGAAACTTGAATTTTGTAAAATAAATACCAAATAGTAGTATATTTATTAAATAGAGGACACTACATGGATCTAGATTATAAAGAAAGACACACTCACATAAAAGAGATACGTACAATCTGCAATAATTTTATGATATAATTCTATTTAGATAATTTGTTACCTTTTAATTTATAAACATACTAGGAAACGGAAAAGCAATAAATTATACAAAAGGAAATTTTCTTTGTATGTTGAAAAGATTTTATTTAAGTTACTTGTCTTTTTGTGTAGAATTAGAGAAATTTAGTATCTATGGTTTTCAAGCCACTTTAGCTTTAATTAACAATATTTTGTACGATATATTTTTCTTCTTCATCGTCTTCTTCTTATTCTTCATCGATTTGTTCTTTATCATCATAGTTTTCTTCTTTATGATAATATTCGTCTTTTTGTTGGTGTTCTTTTTTTATAGTTTTTTTCATTATTATCTTTTCTTCTTTATCTCGTTTATCATTATTAACTTCATCTTCATTACCATCAAATTTATCTTTTCTATACTATAACATTATTTAAAAATACTGATTGATCAACAAGTACTTAAAGTATTATAAGATTGAAGTAAGTATTGTAAGATACAAATTTTCAGTCCCGCGTTCTCGTCTATCGGCGTTCGTAGGCGTGTGCAGAATTATAAAATGTAATATGCATGGTTTTTAAACCACTTTAACCTTATTTACCATTATTTTGTACGATAGCTGCATCATCTTCTTTTTCTTCTTCATAATCTTCATCGTCTTCTGTTTCTTCTTCCTCATCTTCATCAACTTCTTTTTCTTCTTCCTCACCTTCATTATCTTCTATTTTTAGTTCTGCTTCATAATCTTCTTCTTATTTTTGTTGTTGTTATTGTTGTAGTTGTTGTTTCTTCTTCTTCTTTTTAATTATCATCTTTTCCTCTTTATTTCATTTATCATCTTCATCATCGTCATCAACATTATCAACTTTATCTTCATCTAATGTATCTTTATTTTCTATACTATGACATTATTTAAAAAAATTGATTGATTAATAAATACTTCTAAATTATAATAAGATTTAAGTAATTATTGTAAGAGACAAATTTTCATGCCCACGTTCTCATCGAGTGGCGTTCTCTTGTATAATACTTACTTGTTTCGTTGTTATAAGTATTATTCTAATATTCAATGTTACTTATATTTCAGTTAATAGATTCACGATTTCTGAAATATCAGGGTGAAACTGATTGATATCGCATTCTAGCCTAATGCAATGATAACATGTTCGACTTGTAAACGATTCTCTTACTGGTGAATAAAATAAGATAGCGGATCTTAATTTATGTGGAACGACTACAATTTATTAAAAATTTACCTCTTCGGGTGAATACGCAGATAATGCTCAATCTATAATAAATAAACCTACGAGGCATTCAAAATCATAACATTCACCCTTATATCACACTATTGTGTACGACATCCTATATATTAACAAAAAGCCACTGTTTTATCTCCTCGCAAATGTCACGCAAAATCTAATTCCTCACGTTTCGCCCAAAAATAAATACACGCCAGTGTCCGGATCCCATTCGTTCTCCGTAAAAACAACAAATCACAGCGCCGCAGCTTCTCTCCGAAATCCTCTTCTGCTCGCCCAGCAGCGCAGAAGCAGCGGCGGCTCCTTCGCCATGGCAGTCATAAACCAGCGGCGAAAGGATACAACGGAGATAGGCGATATAGGTAATGGGAGTACGAGATCTTGCAGGTCGCCTTCGCACGCGGATGTGCACGAATACGCTGCCACCGCTGCTACTACTGCTGCTGCTGCTGTAGTGATGCCTTTTATTAATGACGCGTTCGTGCCTTTGTTTCCTCGGCGTCTGTCTGAGAGTGTGCACACAATGCCGCGAGAGCGTGCTTTTCCAGAGGAGCCGAGCGGAGTCTGTCTCTGTTTGCGTTTGCATGTTTCGGGGAGGTCGGAGGTGCTTAAACCTGTTGTGTGTGGCGTGTTTATCGATTATTTATGTTTTTGTGGATTGTGGTTGTATGCGTTTCTGAGTTTACTCATTGGGATATTGCTTACTTCATTTTACTCTATTTTTATGATTGTTAACAAAAATTAGATTGTATTTTTCTATTTTTATTCATCTCAATAAATTTTATAATTGAAATGAGGAAAAGAAATATTTTATTTTCATATATAGATAACGCGCAATGTCATTTTATATTTATGAAGATACATGCGGACCATAAATGAAGCAAGATAACTTCTATTATTTTTTAATCAACTTATTAACTTTTTTATCTCGATTCTCATTTATTTAGATAATATTAGATAGTTGTGTTTCCAATTTAATTAGAAACCTTTCTCAGATGACTGAATATGAGTGCACTTATGCTGTACAAATATTTATATATTTAATATACTTTTATATTTTGATTACTTTGAAACCTTTAGTTAATGCATTTATCAATACCTAATTAAAATTTAATACTATGTTTCATTTGATTTTTATTATATTTTATTTATGAAAGGAAAAATAAAATTCAAGTAAATTTTTACTTTTCTATATAAGAGCAAGCTATAAACCCATTTAATAGATTATAAAACTAAAAACATTTAAATTATTTTTATTGTTTCGGGAAAGACTGTGTTATAAATGTTTCTAAAGGAAAACACAACTCATTATATATGCCCTTTGTTTCTTTCTGGCACACAAGTCAGCAATTTTTCAAACGCTAATGGAATAAAAAAAATGTTCGAAACTTTCGATGCTGTTCTCTTGCGAAGACTTTCCTAAACTTCAAAACGTATCATGTCAACGATTAACGAGCTAGAGACTGTCAAAGTCACTTAATTCGCGAACTCGTGCAACTGCAATCAAACTGTCGGATGAAATTTCTCTAGGTCACTTTTACATTTTATCGATTTACAACGTAGGTCTCAGTTTACCCACAGTGAATATAATTGGAAGGCGTTAATTTCGTCGGTTTTGGAAGCCTTTAATTAATCCAAGGCTGTAGGTGATGCGTGCAGCGTTGATAGATTAATATGTCATCGTTTAAAATAAACTTCTAATTTTCCAAACAAGGTTGTAAAATTAAAATTAAATATTAAAATTGTTCAAAATTAATGTTGTAATTCTTTTACACGTTACTTAATATATATTGATATCATTAACATATTTTTACTGCTTAAAAAATAGTATTCAATCATTATTTTTTGTATCTTTAAAATAGAATATTCAATGTTTAGCGCATCAATTTAACAGTTTGCTACTATTTTTGGACTATCTGACAAAATAATTCTCATAAAAAATTGATGGCATATAGTTACGATACCTATTTACAGAGTGAGCGACCCACTCCGCGAAACAATTTTTCTAAAGCTACACGGCGCATGGCAAAAACGGAGCGAGGGAAAAAGCTAATGGTCCGAAGTAAAATGAAACAGGAGTAATGGACAAAAGCGTGTAAGTAGATAAGGCCATGGCCGGTCGGACGCTACACCGCTCTACGGTCCATTCGGAAAATTGAAAAAAAAAATGTTCAATAAGGAAAATTGGCAAACTAAAAATTTAGAGCATATCAAAACAAATCATGTATTACGGAGATGCCTCTGATGTTAATTAGTATGCAGATGGTTATTATTGTTATTATAGCATTATTTTATCATATAAATCACAAATAATATATATATGATTTTTTTAATTGTTTATATATATATATATATATATATATATATATATATATATATATATATATATATATATGTGAATCAGATGATGCCTGGAAGAAATTATCAAGCCTTAATATAAAATGAACTATAAAAATCATATAACTGCTGTAAGTGATATCGATGGAAACTTTAATTTGTATAAGATATGTTATCTTAATTATAATGTTTGTATTACAAAATTTGTATTTGTGGATATTTAAATTTGTTTAACAAAATAATTGGTGGACATAAAATATCTAATTACTGACCGGTAAATCACTATAATCTTGTAGTAAATTACAATTTTATATAGATAATCGATTATGTGTTTATATACACCAACAGAAATAGCAAATTTGGTCTATACAATTCCTCTAAATGTAAAAGTTATTAGTTACAATAAGTACCAATACCATGATGTATGAAAGAGTGCATTCCCAGTTTATTTTTTTATGAAACATTAATTGACCTAAAATGGGATACACCTCGCTTTCTCAGGAAGAATGAACCATCCACTTTTTGAATCACTTCGTGTCCTTAATCGCCAGCTCTTTATGATTCATCGCTTCTTAGCTTCCTCTTTATCAGATCCTCCACGTCGATTCCAATTAAATTGTTGTTCTCCCGATCGGGGACGTCGAAGAGCAATCCGAACTAATTGTATGTACGAACTCGCACTATCTTCTCTCTCTCTCTCTCTCTCTCTCTCTCTCTCTCTCTCTCTCTCTCTCTCTCTCTCTCTCTCTCTCTTTCTCTCTTACTTTCTCGTTCGCGCGAATCTTCAATTATGTTTTCGGCGAGGAGTGTGGGCGAGAAGCTCCGCGCGAAATCCTTAAATTGCCGATAACGCGGAGCGAGCGAGCGAGCGAGCCAGCGAACGTCTTATCGGATCGGCGAAAGTAGGCCAATAAAACGGACGCCTCGCGGATTAATCTAATGCAGAGTAGCAGGAGCGAGAGGAGTAGGGGCGAGGCGACTTCGCATAATGACATCGAGAGCCCCGACTACCGACGATTCGAAAATTTTTCTCGATCTTCTGCTTTCGGCTCTTTTTCTCGTGTAGATATCCTTTTGCTTTGTCGTTCTTTACTTTCGTGTATCTTTTCCTTTGTGGCGTTGTCTGACTCTTTTCTATCCTTAAAACACTTTCCTGGCGTGGCTTTTTTTAAATTGGATAAACTCGCAGGTGTTTCTTTTTATTACTTCTACCTGTTATAAAGGTGTGCACCTTGGTTCATTTTAAGATTATATAATTTTAAATAGATGCTTTATTATAACTGTATTTCAATGTTAAAGATATTTAAATTTTAACTAAAATTAACTAACAATAAATAGTTTTTAAAGTAATAGTGATTTCTGTAGAATTTTTTAAATGAAGGAAATTCACTTTCACTTAATTTAATAAGTAATAATATTCTACGAAATTCAACCGCAACTTCTAAGAAAAATTTCAGACTTATTGTTAGATAAAAATTTTCAAAATTTTTTAGGATTTACAGAATTTGTTAGAGTTTTATTTTCACCAGGGGTCATTTTTACCGATGATTTTATAATAAGCTTTATTTGAGTTCAAATAAGACTTATAGTGCCGTTCACGGCAATAGTATAGATTAACAAGAACTTATAATTTTAAATATAAAACACTTTATCAAACACACAAAAGCGTAAAAATTTGAATGAATATACTACAATTCTAGGGTTTCAAAAAAATATGTAAGTCATTAACTAGATTCAAATCTCAATTGTAATGTTAACGTACAATCTTCGAATCAATGCGTTGAGCTTTAAATTAAGCTTTTCGATCGTTCTCCTCTTCGCTGTCCTCCCTCTTCTCTCGATACTTTCCATTCCGCACTGCACTCGTACAGTTCATTCTCTCCATTTCTATCCGCTCCTCTGTATTTCTCCCGTCCATCGACGATCTCTCCACTTCTCTTTCTACCTCTCGTTCTTTTGCATTCCTTTTACCCCCCTTTCTACGCTGTCAATCCCTTTTTCCATCTGTCCGCCTACTTCTTCCTTTTGTACATCGGCGTAACTAGCGGGGCCACTTTCATTTAGTCCGTCCGTCACCTCTTAGAAAGGTTTCAGGTCGAATGAGATCCATCGACTTTTTCACTTTATTTCTCTCGCTTTAATCAAGCGCCTCCATCAAGCCGGACTGCATATAGGATGTTTATTGAAATTGACAGTGCATCGCGGAGAATCGAGATTAAAAAAGGCAATGATTCTTTGGAATCGTTGGACTTTGAATTTCATTTCGGCTTGTTATCCAGTATATCATACCGCTCTAATATTTTTGTTTTATTCGTTATAAAAATTTGTTTTTATTAAAAACTGACTTACAATGTTATAAAAAAATACCTTTTCTCTTGTTCAATAATGAATTGTATGATAAATAATATATTTCCTTATACATTATGTTTTCTTTTAAATGATAAATATTATACATAAATATTTTATACACTTTTTAACGACATATTGGAAATGTTTTAAAAGTCACAGTTTGTTTCCAAGAATTCATTTATTTTATTTCGTATAAACAAATACTAACGTTACATGTTATCAGAGCAATTTTATTTACTTTGACACGTCGTGAATGGAAATCAATAGAGTTACGTATGCTTCTGCAGCAGGCATTTAAAGTTAAGCCTATATGTTACACGTAATATGACACATGAATTATGTATACGTAATATTGGCCGTAGATAAATCCGCAGTTGATGCTGGTGTACTTTGCCCCAGTTTATGTACTTCGAAATTCGGTTGAATATTTAATATAGACTTGAAAACCCCTAATGAAACATAGTAAATCAAACATATTATTTCTAAGAAGTTCTCTTTGTTTGTTTTGAAGATAAGATTCTTTATTTGAGAAAAGCTGCTGTCATTGATAGTCCGTCCTACTTTAAAAAAAATATAAAAGTTCTAAATTCAGAAGATTGAAATTGTTTGTTAATCCTTTAGCACGCAAAAGTTATTTGATAGTTTGCTAATACATTATTTATAATTGGTAGATAGACATGGTCAATATTTTAATAAAAAAAAATGTTGCTTTACTTTGCACTCGCTGAACTAGAATAATGAGAATTTTTGAATGGCAAACTCATGTATATTTTTAAATTTTAAATACGTAAGTACATGGTTTTACTTTTTATAAAATACTGAATTGAGATAGTAATCCGGAAGGTTTAAATTCTTGGTTGATTTTTTGCTAGAAAAGCAATTTAAAGAAGGTCAGTAAAAAAATAAATAAATCCTCTTTTCTTTTGACCCAAAATGCCGCATAGGATATAGCTTTTCTATACTCAATTAAAAGTACAAAGTATATACGTAGAACAGAATGAAGCAAAAGTATCTAAAATGTAGTGGTTACAAAATGCATTATTTTTGAAAATACATTATACTCTGAATGGTTACTTTCAGGTTTTCCAATTCGCATGTCCAAGCAAAAGTGGCACACCTAGCGGCAAGTGCCAAAATCGCTGAAAAGTACAATAAACACCAAACAGCTTTAACCTAAAAGTAACAGAGAACAAATTTATACATACGTACATATTTATAAAATAGAGAAAATATTGGCAGACATTGAAGTAAAAGTGATGAATTTGAATACAAGTGTTCAATAAAAGAATACAAATGTATTTGCATGTTTTGCGCAAAGCGTATTTATACGGATCACGTGTCTTTATTATACCATACAGCCCTAACAACAGCATCCTCCAGCAGGACTTGGACATGCGAATAGAGTGGACAATTTTTTTTGAATATGTATAATTGCATTTAATTACGTATTATTTTTATTAAAAACTAAGAGTCTTGAGGAAGTATCTTTTAAGAAATGTTACTGATTGCACTAAATTACATTCATTCTCTTTGAAAACACAAGTAAGAGATTGGAATTAAGCAGCTAAATATGCACGGTATTTAAAGCAGTAAATCTCAATTACGAAGAATTAGATGCATTTATAACACTCAAAACAGTTATAATCCCTTTATCAGCGTACAATATGAAATGTTTCAAAAGAATTAAGACCTGAGCACTGGGTTTTACTTACAAAATTTATATTAAAAAAAATATATTATTAATAGACTTTTATTTATGGCCAATTTTAATTGCCTAATTAAGTAGTATAATAATTAATTTTTTAATATTCTGAATTTTTAAATTATATTTCATTCGATGTGCTATATATATTATATTCCATGATAGATAATTTTGCACATTTCAATGATTCCATAGTAATAATCCTATTTAAAAACTACAGGAATGGAGCGCAATTTAAAAATAAAATAATTTTGTTAAAAATACATTATTTTATTAGTATAATTGTTATTAGAAATAAAATTCAAAGTATAGCTAACATTAGAAAGCAGAAACTTTTTACATAAAAACACTTATATATATATATATATATATATATATATATATATATATATATATATATATATATATATATATATATATATAAAATCTTATATTTTATTACTTTTTTTCTACAGGGTGAGTGGAAAGTATGAAAATCCTGTAATATCTCAAATGGAAAGCATTGTTGCTGTGACCGTCAAATGAAAAATGTTTCATTCTTTGAGGGTTTAAAAAAAGGTACCAGGTGAGATAATCCGATTTTAGACCCAAGGAAACTGTCCCATTTAATGTTTTCATTAAAAACAAATTTCTTTCAATATATACCAGGATTTCCATACTTTTCACTCAGCTTGTACAACAACTCACATCGAATAAACTAAAATTTTTTTTACCGTTTAAAAAAATGAAAATTTTCACATATTAACCCTTTAAAGGTTCAAAGTGTGCCTATCGGCATACGTGGTTCGGACTACCATAACAAATTGTTATTTCATCAAACAAGTATCTGCGTTACATTGTTTTTTTTTTTAATTCTTTTGATAGATACTTTTATAATAACACACAATTGCACTCATTTCCATGTTAGTATCATGCTTAGAGCGTGTTTTTTCATTTAGAAATTATTCATACACTCCTTTCAGACGATTATCGAGCTAATAAACTGCATCCCATATTTTTTTCAATTGAATAAGAACCTTGGGAGTCAAAGGTTTTATCAACCGAAAAATAATTTCCAATCATACCAAAAATAATTTCCAATCATACCAAAAATCAGTTCCAATCATACCAAAAAATCATTTCCAATCCAAAGACGAATCTCTCCAAAAACAATGGCTTCCCGTCTACCAACCAACCATCGATCACGTTGCTCGCTATTTCTAAATCCATCAATCCGTTAAAAGATAGGAATTACGCGAGAGGGACGAACGCGTCAAGAAAAATAAAATACAGCGGCGGCAGCTCGTCGAAACGTGTCTTACGTACGGTGTATCTCAGAAGGTTGCCCGCGCTTGCGCTTCTGCACCTGTCCGCACACACATCCACATACACATACAGACATCCACACACGTACACACGAGCGCACGCACGCGCGCGAGCGAAAGGGTTAAGGTTTTCGCCTAGAAACGTTGGAAAAGATATTCGGTACGGTCGCGGCACTTTATTGGCCTCTAAGTAGAAAAGTCCATTAAAATGCCGAGCGCGCGCACACATTCGCTCTCTCCTTCCCTCGGTCGTTACGTTTCGCTTGCTGGAGCAATGAAACGCTCTCTCTCTCTCTTTCTTTTTTGTTCGTTAATGTAATTGTGCAGTAGAACCGTCGAAATTTCTTCTGCCGCCTGATCGCTTTGCCGATGCGGCTAGGGCCGATTAGGGGCGGCAGTTTGTAGCGGCAGTTCTCGTGCGCTGGAGAGCCTAGCTATTGACCTCGAAAATATTTTTTGACGATAATATCCTTGCCTTCCGCTGCGTTGCTGTTTTCTATGGGTTTTTGAGGTGCTCGTTGGTTTCGGCCTCTGGGTTTTGTTCTTTGTTGTTTGTAGTAGTAGAGGGAAGTTTATTTGGGGTGAGACATTAAACTTTTGAAACGTTGTGCATCATACATGATTTCGACCTGCTATTTTTGCATGTCAAGGTGTTTTGGAGCTAAATGAACGTGCGAGTAAGTCGTACAAATAAATACGGTTAATTCTAAAAGAGCAATAAATAAACTTAACTCGATAAAAATATTTTTCAAGCAAAGTGTAATTATTCCAAAACAATATATAGAGTATTTTGGTGAAGACCCATATAAGAAGTTACAGGGCTTTTCGAAGTCATTTATACAAATATAAGGACAAATATGTATTAAGAATTTTAAATGTATTTTTGTACGTATTTGCAATTTGAAAAGGTATTGTGTGAAGGATTTAATTTTGATATAAACTAAATGGTTTAATTAATAAATGTAATTAATATTTTTTTCAACACAGGCATGAAATGAGATTTTCTGCATACCTGAAAGTAGGGTAGAAAATTGCGCATTTGAAGCGAGTGGAAAAATATATATTTATTATTTCCCACTTTAGTGGGAATAACTGTGTTCTGCTCGACTCAAAATACACAATCCTCTACCCAACTCACATGCATAAAAAATCCCTATTAAGCCTTTGTCGAAAAAAATACGGTGTGTAACACGGAGAGAAAAGCTATTTCTGACACGGGTGAACCGTTTTCAGCACTCGTCTCTGTGTCAGGTGCCTTCAGCGCCCTCTACTCCGGCTTGTGCTGAATATCTCACCTCCGCTAGACATAGCTCATTTCCTCCCTAGTTGCAAAATGTTTTATTATTAATATTAATTTAAGCAAAACCGTTATAATATGGCCTTCCTGATGTAACCAATATAAAATATGCTATGTAATTTAATTTCTATACTATAACCTAATCCTAAAGAAAAATAATTGTTTAATGTATTTTAAAATTAAAATTGAAAAATACATTTGTCAACAAGATACTTCGATTAAATATTAATTTTAGTAGTACACGCACACACCCATACCCATATCCACGCACACGCACACGAAAACGCATACGAAAACGGACTAACACACGCATACGCACACACGTGCACACGCACACGAAAACGCTCGTGCACACACCCACGCACACGTACGTAAACGTACACAGAAATGATCACGCACGCGCACACGAAAATGCACACGAAAACGCACATGAACACACACACACACACACACGCAAGCGCACGCGCGTATGCCCGCACCCACACCTACACCAATATGCACACGGAAACACACACCCCCACACACGCACACACTCACAAACAGTTACACACATACACACACCCACACACATACACACACATATACACAAATATACACACACACACAGACACACACATATACATGTAAATGTACACGCAAATACAAGTGCACACTCACACATAGTCACTCACATACATACGCACACACACATACATATACACAAATATACACACACACAGACACACACATATACATGTAAATGTACACGCAAATACAAGTGCACACTCACACATAGTCACTCACATACATACGCACACACATACACACACATACACACACTTGTACACACACGCATACATTCACCCTCAGTCACATACACAGACACGCATATGATCACGCAAACGCACGCGCCCATACGCACACACTCACATAAACTCACACGAATACACACACACACGCGCACACATACACACACACACATATACACACACACTCGCACATACACACACACACACACACACACACACACACTTTCACGCACACACGCAATGCATACGGAAACCTGTGGCACCCAACTACGGGTTATATACTATAGTATATACTATAGAGTAGGGTGCCACTAATGGCGATGCAGACGGAAACGCATACGCACACCCACACATAGACACAAAAAGATACACACCCACATCCACGCATACGCATACGCGCAAATGCACAAGGAAACGCATACGCACTCGCACACATGCACACAGAAACCCACACGCACGCATGCACACGCGCACGCACGTCGACCTACATATACAGAAACACATATATGAACGGACATTTTTGTGTAGTATTAGGTATATTCGGATTCAGCAAGCTATATAGTATGTTTCTACGCTAAAAAAGAGACAGAAGATTTTTAATCGGAACAATGTTTTTTTCGTAGAATTTTAATGCGATTATTTCTTGATATTTTGGGCCCACGTTGTCAAAATTTTTTTAACAGGTAAAGGGTTCATTTATTATAATCCCATTAAACTCCTAAAATATAGTTTTGATCTGTGCATTCCTATATTGAGATTTATAAGAGTATAATTATAAATACACAATATGTTGTTTTACTTTCAACATTACGTCTCATGCTTAAAGTTTAATCGGAATCTCCATTAGTTAACTACTTATACAAAATTGTCTTTAATTAATTAATTTTTTTATTAATTAATTATGCTTTTGACTGCTGAAAATACCATTTCATTATCTACCAGAAAACCGTTCTGAAATAAAAAAGAACACCTTTAACCAATCAAAAAAAAAAAACAGTTTCATGCCGGAACATACTCACTTTCTCTAAAAAAACGCTATCCTTCCCTATTATCCAATCGCAGTACCTCAAAACTGATTCGAACTTTCAGTGACCCGTCTATATAATCGCAGAAAAATTCCGGTACGGCGTCAGAGTTTCGAGGGAAAATCGTCTCTTGCTCTCCGCGAAAAAATACAACGAGGCGCTAATTGAAGCGCGGCCGGCGGCGATCGAGAGGCTACGATATTGCCGGTCAACGATCAAATGTTTATCTGCGACCGATTTCCAGGTTAGCTCTCATTCGTGCATTCTATAGCGGCGTGAGTTTGTTTTTTCTTTCCAGCTAGCGTCGCTAGGGATAGGAAATTCTTTGCTTCTATTGTCGTGGATCAATCGCGATTCTTGCGAGGTTCGTTTTGCTTTGGAGTTTAGTTTTATTTGAGGTTCTCTGTAGTACTTGTATTATATAAGAATAATTTTTATTATTTAGTGTGAAAAATTTCAAGAACAACTTTTTGTCTAGTTCTTTGAAATATGCAAATGAAAATGACAAAAGTGTAACTTCTCATAAGATTCCATGCTAAATATCTTAAAATAAAAGTATTAATATCTCGCTTCTAAGGTATCCTTGGCTCACGAAACTTTAACTGAATCATTTTGGGAACTATATCTACCGGCATACTACATTTCATTAAAATCTGTCTGTCAATTGTTTAATCTGTTTGTCAATTGTAGCTATAAAAAAGTATTTTTATATACACGTGGCTGACTAAAATTGGGTTCTTCTACTTACCATAAAAATTATCTCGATACTTGTTTATGTCAAAAGTGATTTCTACGCTTTTTTATTTATTTATTAGTATATAAGAAACAATAACATTGATATAATCTTTAACTTTTCTTAATATAACGAATGTACCCGATAACAAATAAAAAGATTACTTTTTCATAGATAACCTTTGTAATACTTAACATTGAGAACAATATTGTTTCTTTTTATTGTAAAGTATCAATCAATATTGGGGAATCTGAATAAAACTAAGAATATATTTTTAAAGGTAAATCTGACATAACAAGTGGTTTCTTATATTTTGCAAATAATTCTATAATAATTTTTAATTTGTATACAATAAAAATTATTAATAAAAATATGGAATTTTTAGCAATTATTAAACAAAAAACATGCATATTATTTACCTAATTGATGAATTATAAAGTGATATAAAAAGTAACTTTTTATTGTTCTTGGCATCGTTAGAATTTTCTTAAAACTATATGCCGATATCATATCACGCGCAAGGGCTATTTCAGATGCACCTCATTTATACTGAAAAATGATAATTATCCTGAATAATATTATATGTACTGGCTAATTATATCCTAGACTTACTGTATAACTTCATTTTGCGTTAACTATTCCGTACAAGTCCCAGCTAACTAAATAATATACACCTTTCAGACTTAACTGGGGTAATTCTACTAATCCCATTCTACTTACATACGCTATATTCACAATTCTCTTCACAATGTTAAAAATTACTTCTATGCTCATTTACTATTTAAAAAATAACAATAACATGAATTTTAATTTCGTCAATGTAACGAAGATACTCGATGAAAAGAACAAAATTTTAACTTTTTAATCACCTGCAAAATGACATTAAAATAATTCAAATCAACCCTTCACATAACGACCCATACACAAAATCAATAATACTCGCAAAGTACCAACACAATCAACACCTCAATCACGATAATTCAATACATCGCATCGACAACGAAAATACTCATCAAAAAACCGCTTAGCTTCAATCAGCTTATCTCGAGCATCCCTCCTCCAGAAGCCATCGCAAAAAGAGCATCAGCAGCAGCAACAGCAGTCTTATCTCTATCTACGAGTGATTCTCGACTCTGAAGTATCCCAGCCGCCCCTCTGCGATTTCCCAATTTGCATTCTTTTTACCTTCGTAAGAATATACAGAGCGTGGCTGCATCTGTGCTGTCTCTCTCTCTCTCTCTCTCTCTCTCCCCCCCTCTCTCTCTATCTCTATCTCTCTCTTTCTTTATGTGTGTGTGTGTGTGTGTGTGTGTGTGTGTGTGTATGTGTGTGTGTGTGTGTGTGTGTGTGTATGTGTGTATACACCACGCTCTCGCGAAGGGGCGTTCAATGGGCTTTCAACAAGTAGAGGGAGAGGAGAGAGCTTTCGAGTGGATACTCAATCAAAAGTGCCTGCTTGTAACAAGCGCGAGGTGGAATAAGAGAGAGAGAGAGAGAGAGAGAGAGAGAGAGAGAGAGAGAGAGAGAGAGAGAGAGAGAGAGTGCTAAAGAGGGGGTGGGAGTTCCCTGCGGGATGTATCTAGACGTGCGATGTCTTTCTCGGTTTTGGAGGCTGTGCGGGCGATTATTGACGGGTCACGGGGCTTTGCTTGTTCGGATTGCTTTTTCTCGGATGCGCACCGGCTGCTTCGCCTCGACTCTGGATTGTTTTTTGTTTTATTTTGCGGTGGATGCGCGGTGTTGCAGTGATTTTTGTTTTCGATGTTTGAGAAGTTTCGACTGGGATTGCTGGCATAGTGTATTGATGTTACATTTGTGGAAAGTTAAATGTAGTGTAGGATGATGGATTTTTTTATGATGAAATTAGCTGCATGTATGGTGGAAAAGATATTGTGTGACATAATATAGGACGATTTATTATATTATATCAAGTTTATAGTTCACATTAATTAGTTGACTGTAATTAACAGTACATTTTTAAAAATATATATTTTTTAATACTCAATTAGTAGTATCAGATTCTTAAAGTACTATTATATATAGTGTAAATTAAAGTAGTTCACTCGGCATGTTAATCAAAACAGCAACTTTAAAATAAGTATAAATAATCACAGGAATAAAAACGTCATATTTATCTTATTCGCTTTTGATAACTTAAATATTATAGACATTTATGACAGATGTCGCAGTTTCAATTTCTTTTATTGTATTCAATAAGTGATATCAATCTCGAACGTCTGGCGCCCGACAATTGTATTCTTCATAAAAGAACTATAGAAATACTGCAAATGCTTGTTTTTAAAATAATGTATTTGTGATTGTATTATTTAAATATAATTCATATATAATATTTACAAAAATAATATATTATAATCTTGAAATTAATTTTTAAATCAACATAAAAAATTAAAAATCTATTTAAATACCTACTATGAAAACTATTTAAATTACATTTCAAATCCAAAACCATATAAATCATAGACTTAATACACCTTCGCCTCATACGCACGATAATTTAACGCCCACCGATCAAAAGAACACAACAAAAACACGAACAACTCCCAATCCGAACACTACAGTACATTTCACTTATACCTATATATCCAGCAGACCACAAATATACCCGTACCACCGCGAGCAGCAGAGCACGTTAAACATTTCCAGCAGCACTAGCGCAGCAGAGCCATTACAAACCAATAAACAATTCAATCCAACCCCGCAATCGAATTCAATGCGCCGATTCTCCGTTTTCCGCGTGCGCCCTTATTTACCTGGGGAGGCTCGCGAGTATTATGCACGTCGCGCGCGTCTAATCGGCGACCGTGCGTCCACGATATCAATCAGTACGTTTATGCTAGTACGTACACATGTGTAACGTGGATGAAAAGAGGAGAAAGGAGGCTGATCTATTGTGGGGCTAGCAGAAGGGCTGAGGAAATATGATGAATTTGTGATGCAGAGCGATTATTTGACATTTGGACCTTGATTCTTGCGTGTCTCTAGACTTTGCTTTGTTTTTGGTTAAATTTTTATAAATTAACAAAGCGTGCATAATGAATTGAAATTTTTAGAAAATATTTAGAGATATTTTTAAAAACGTTTGATCTAAATGAACAATTCTATTTTGAAAATCAACAGATGCAGGTATATTAGTTGGTAATTAGCTGAAAGAAATTTCAGTAGTTTTTATAACGTGTTTATGTAATGCTATAATGCGATAAATGTAAATTTTATTTATCTTTTTAATTATAACGTATAAAGGTAGAACTCTACTAACTTTTCTAAATCGTTTAATTTCGCTAAATATGCAAAACAAATATTGATAGTGCTATTTACTGTCAACAAAGGAAACCTTTATCACAACTAAGAATCTCACTAGTGCAGTAATTATTCTTTCATATTCGGAAATACACTTTATTCTCCTTAAAAAAGTATATTATTAAAATGTTCCAGTCTTCCAATCTTAATTTTTGATAAATTTTCAAACCAAAATTATCTTCACGATTTATTAACGATATTACATTAAGAATTTTAATACTACAAACAACTTTCATACAAAACATACATTTTATTCTTATTAAACACGCTCATTTTCTACTGCCGCGCGGCTAATCATCGAGCTTCGCGATACCAATCAGTGCGCGTATGCAAGTATATACAAATATACATATATACGCGAATGAAAAGAGCTGCCCTCGCTCTCCTTCTTCCTCATACACATACTCGCTTTTTTTTTCATTTCCTTTTACATATGTCGCGGAATTGTGACTTCAGCTCGTTCTGTACATGTACACACATGTATACACGAGCTTACGTGGAAAAATCAGTTTTGATGTGACACGAGGGAGACGCGCCTGCATTTCTCTCTCTTTCTCTCTCTCTCCCTCTTTCTCTCACTCTCTCTCTCTCTCACACTATTTCTCTCTCTCTCTATTGTCAGTGAGGTTGCGTGTGGTCGCTCTTTTTTTTTCTTACAGCTTGCTTGCACAGGTTGATGGATGCATGGTACATCTGCGTGCGTGCTTTGTTTGATCGCCGAGTCGTCGGTGACGAGCGGGAGTATTTTTCCTGTTTTTATATACGGTGCATGCATATACATATATCTTTATTGAGATTAATTGGTTTCTAAGAGCTGGTTTCTATATAGTGCGGTTAAATACAGAGTATTGTTTATTGTGTGCAAGAGTTAAATTGAAATTATGATGAGTTTGCTGAGCAGCACTGATAAAGTATACGTGAATTCGTAATTGTCAAGAGAAATTGCGGAAATGTAAATTGAGTTACCGAGTCCGAAGCGATCGTATGAGCATCGATTGTTTTTTCACCTGTATATGCAGAGGTATACCTTATACATTTAATTAGAATTTTTTAAATATTGAACATTGTGGTTATTTTAGAATTAGTTGAAAATTTTACTTGAACAGAATAGCTTTTCTTTACAAATTGATATGACTGAATATTATTATACGACGAATACAGTAGATATTAATATTAAATATATAAGAAGCCATTAATAAAGCAAACGATCTAATTCACCGGAAATATGACTATATATACAATTTATGTAATTTGAGGATCCGGTTTTAGATTTGTAAAATTGAATTTCTTAAACAAATCGTTTGAACAATTTATTATGTACAGAGTTGCAGAGTTTTACATTTTGATTTCAGAATTGTATTCTATAAGAAAAATTACTATGGAAGATACAAATAGTTAAAAAGAATTTCATATGGGGTATAAATTGTCAACAACTATTTAAAACCATTAAATCTACATATTATATGTGTAGGCTATAGCCAAATTACTTATAACTATAGGTCTTGATTTTTATAGTCAATAAATAATATAAAATGTATATATGAATATATGAATAATGTAATATAAAATAGAAATATATAATTATTAATGCCACATATGACACATTTTTTGGACTACTCGTATACAATGCATTTCTTCAGTAATTATTTTCATAGAACTCGTTTCTGAAGTCGAAATTTATAAGATGTGCAACTTTGCAATAAATTGTTTCAACAAATAAATTTGGTAAATCTTGTACCGGATTTGGGATCAGGGACCTTGAAAACCACTTAAATCATATACAGTTCATCTATGAAGTAGATAAGACCCTTTAGGCTATTAAAGGGTTAATATTGTAGAAGCTGAGATCCCATTCAGCTTAATAACCATTATTTCAGTATTATTTTGATACAGAATTGTTATTATAACAGAAAATAAATCATAATTCAAACTAAATATCCCATAATACAAAATTAATTAAAAAGATAGTTGTTAGTTCTGGTTTACTTAAGTAATATAAAGGAAAAATATGAACCAATATAAACGTTAAACCAAACGGTCGACGGTAATCCAAATCTAAACTGTTCAATAGCCGGATAGAAAAGTTACTATTTTGACGATAGATGAAACGAAATTTAAAGAAATAAATAGTCATATCTTACCAATTTTTATAGGAATAGCTTGTTTCTAGTCTAAAAATCATTTTATAAATGGTGTCTCAGCTGACTATTAATAGTTTAAAGCTGAAGGGACCAGAAAAAGTTCAAATTATCGAAAGGAGATTGTATTTCTACTAGAGTATAATGAAGATAATATCATAAATGCATTATAAGATTCAACTAAATTTACTGAAAAGTTTCATAATATCAAATTTATAATGCAATAAATGAATCACTAGTAAAAACACACGCGCAGAGGCAGACAATAGTTACAATAGTACATTCATCCGATAATATAACGTTCATTATGCTTACTTTCAACCCACGCACTGTAATTTTGTAAATAACGCTCAAACAAGCGGACCTGTGACGTTAAGGCACAATTCGCCTCAATTTTCCGTCGATATCGTGCCTCATTACACGTGCATCCACGTATTAATTACAATACAAAAGGCAACGATCGTCGGCCTACCCCCTCCCGATTTCCGATCAATGATGCTGTAACGTGATTCGCGGCTGCGCGACGATAATGAACGCTACGCTCGATGCATAATTTCACGTAGCCGAATTCGACGACGATGATTGGATTCTCTTGATAACGATGGTTGAATGACGTCTTTTTTTGTGGGAAGGGTCAGTTGTTTGCGAAATGCTCGACACGGGTGGCATCAGTGTCACTGCAGCCAGAATGGAATTATGTTTTTGTTGTTATTGTTTTACATCGTGTATCGATTTAAATAAGTCGAAAAAACCAGATAGTTAAGGTAGAGCTTCGATGATTTTTCAACAAACTTCTCCATTTTAAACTATTATGTTTAAACTGCAAAGAAAATACATGTTTCTGTCATCTAAACAAGGGCTCTAAAAATCCTTTAAGATTTTTCAGTTTTTTTTAGCTTTTTCAAGGGCTTTTTTAACTAAACGTATTTTTAACATTCAATGTCTTTCAACTCTAAATAAACAAGTTAATATTTTTAAAGCTTTCTTTACTTAATTTATTGACTGAAATATATAAAAGTTTTTCTTGATATGCTATCTAACGTAAATTGTTTCATGTCCATGCTTCTATGAGTTTATAAAACTGTGAATTCCGAGTATTAAATTATATAATAATTATACCGAAAAAATCATGTGACAAATACATTACAAAATTTATAGCAAAATTTACTATTTCTGCTTATACCGGCCTACGTTGGGGACATAATTAATGTTCTATAGTAGTAAAATTTGATATTGAAATGGCAATGTTTACTTTAGACATGTTACTTACGTTGAAAGCTCGAAATCCTGTACTTCGCGAAGTGCACAGAGATTTTTTTGTGCAAAGCCCGATATGAATGACCTGTTTTGTACAAAACCCGATACGTCGAACTTGGCACAAGGAATTTTTGTACAGACTGCGAATTGCACGTTCACCTTATACAAAGTTGATTTATGCATCGGAAAAATAAAAAATTAATTTCTATTATTCCCTTGAATATGTTAAACATATATAAAATGTATTATAGAGAGAAATATGTAATATAAAGGAGAAATACTCATGTATAATGTAATTAGGCTGGGCAGAAGCACCTGTTAACTCGGAGCGCGCTACAAAAACATGTTAACTCGAAAATCGCGCGTAAAGAACGGCTTCTTTAGATTACACAATTATTTACCGCTTTTAATTTTGTATTGAAAAGTTTAAAAAAATAGAAATATACATTTCTTATCTTAATTTCACTGACAATATTAGGTACAAAATAATTAAAATTTATATTATAACAAAATCTACTATTTCAGTTTGACCATCGGATACATATACTATTTTCTATAAAGTTACGATGTTTATAGTAAAATTTAATATTGCCATGGCGATTTTTTACTACAAATACTTTTTTTAACCGGGGAGTTGAGGAATTCTGTTTACGAACCATGGGGGGGGGGGGGGAGGGCGGTGCAGCACCTTCCCATGTGTGGAACTCGGATGACGGAGTGTTTCCAGTTTCCTTGATCAGAAACAGTAAACACTACGTCAAAATACCCGCTAATATATAAGCCTCCACCTCCTTTCACTCACCTCTTTATTATAGAAGTGCCAGCCGAGAACAGCCTTCTCATTACTTCAGAGTGAATGTATTCGCTTTATCACAGTGTTGTTCATGGTTCTCCTTATTATTCCGTACCCGATGATGTCGTCCACCAAGTTGTCATGTTTCTTCTGCCGCAGTACTTTTTCAACGGAGGCAGCGGTTTTGTCCCAGCTTTTCTTGTCCTTCAGCATTAATAATAATGATACTAATTTCATTAGTCCAACAATGTTATCGGGAGTAATTCTGCCTGTTGTTGCCTTCAGTGCTCTTCTTTCGTCAGTACAGCGGTCACAGTCGAAGAAAGTGTGTTCCTCGTCTTCCGGCACATGTCCGCAATGCTGACACTTTGCATTCATCACCTTCCTCATGTATCTGAGGTTAGATCGGAAGTACCCATGTCCAGTGAGGAACTGCGTTGCGAAGTAGTTTATCTCTCCATGCAGTCGTTCTATCCACTTATCGATGTCTTTGTTCAGTCTCGCAGTCCATCTACCCCTGACATCTGCGTTTCTCGCTCTTGCCAGTTCTTGGTTGTCATCTCTCTTTCTTCATTTTTTAATTGTTGTGTGTTGTCTTCTGCTTTTCTTTCATATATTTTCGTTCACTCCTTGGCGAGCAGATTGATTGGAGTCATGACTGCCACAGCCGAGATCGCAAGTTCCGAAACCGTTCGGTATGAGCTCATTATCCGCAGCGCCCCTGTCCGCTGAACTGTAGCAATACTTTTTCTATTGACATCAAATTCTAGTACATCGGCCCATATCTCAGTACTATATAGAAGAATGGAATAGATCACCGCCATCCAGAGGCGGCGTTTGTTCACTCTTGGTCTGTCTACGTTGGTCATAATCCTGCTTAATGCCTTCCTTGGTTTGAATCCTCTCAAGTTCCTACCTGTATTGTCTGGATGTTGTCAAAAGTCTTTTTCTGCTTTCCGATGAGGAAAATGAAGACCGACATCTCCAGTAGCAGTACATCGACATACGACATATTCCATAAGTCCGATCCCATAATCGATTCTTGTGCAGCTCCGGTCGTAATCTTCTTTCTTCTTTATCCCTCGGTGGTATTGTTTAACAACCACCGGTCCTTTAGGTAGTCCTTTACCATGCGATGAAGATACAGTGGCACTTTATACTTGTTCTTTAGCGGTTCAAGCATATCCTTCTATCTGGCAGAGTTGAAGGCATTTTTTACATCTAGGGTTGCTACCAGTATTACTCTCTTTGGGTTTTTCTTCGAAGGTTCTCTTAACCTCTAGTACTGCATCAACAGTTGATCTACTTTTATTTTTACATTTGTTACAATAATGTGATCATTTGTATAGAAAATACCGAATTTCCTGAACGCATACGTCTATTCTTGAAGCATTTCAACTTATACGTTTCTTTAACCCGAAATTCGAAGTATCTTAAATCCACTGCCGTATTAGGGAAAACTCATTATATTATTATTTTCTATCGAGAGTCTACTGTGCCTATATTTAGATTCTTCCCAATTTAAATTTAATTGTATGCAATTAATTAACTCAATTAAATATTAATTAATTGTATATACAAGTCATGTATGAAATTGTACCCATTATGCTGTGTAACTGTCACTTGCTTAAATATCAATCTAATGAAGTTATATAACACAGGGTTGCTTAAGTTTTTGAATTCTAGTTATTTAATTCACCATTGAGTAGAAGGAGAAGAGGTCTGAAATAATACTGTTCACGTCTATATTTTCTAACTATGTATTTTTAAATTAACCTTTCGTTGACTTAAGGTAAATGTGAAAAATTGAATTTAAGTTCATTCCATTTTTAAAGAAATTAGCACATGCTGTTGAAGAGAAGATTATACAAAATCACATTTGAAAGAGAAGGCAACGCTTTCCACAGCAGTTATCTGAATAATTTATCTACATTTTTATCATTCTGTGATTCGAATATGAATTTGAATATAATGAATATTTAAAACCTTTAGATTTAGTAGGGCCTTCAACTTTTAACAAGAGGAAGCACTAAACATTATTTACTTTTAATGGAACTATATTTAAAATATTAATTATTCAAATTATATTTAATAATTCAAACGAATTATATAAACTTTGTTAAACTTAAACTAACAGTAAATAATTCATTAGTTGTTAATTATTAATTCATAATTTAGTTTTCCAAAGTTTGGTCAACAGTGTAAAGTATAAAATCATTTTAATTATGGGCAATCTCTATAAAATAAAGCTCCTGAGCATATTCTTGTTGTCATTAAGACAGCTGTAGTTCTTAACAGCGGGACTTTCTATACAAATAAGCAAGCAACTTAAACTTTTTACAATTTACTATTTCCTATTGAAAGTGTTAAAAAAGTTTTTGTTTCAAGTTTAATTAACACATTCGAAATTAAAACCTCCGAAAATGTCTAGTACAGGCGATTGATTAAAAATGATTTCTTAAAAATAATGGAAATCTATATGGAAATCAATAAATTTTGTTTAGATTTGGTCATATAAATAATTGAAAATTCCTAACTAAAATCATAATTGGTGTTCAAACAAACATGGATATTATTCCATAATAATAATATAATTATTATATACCTATATAAATATTTTGCTTTTAATATTAGAAAACATAATGTACGGTAGAATTTTATAATTTGTCAAATAGTTTTTGATATACAACCTGCATCAGTATTTCAGCGAAACTATTAAACAATAGCAAAAATTCTTCAATTACTTAACGAGTGTACTAATAAATAGGCAAACTTTTTAAATACGTCATGCATTTCATTCGCTAAAAAAATGAAAATTCTTTAGAGCTTCGCACTGCAAAGCCCCCTCAAACACTCAATTTACCATCTCGTCGTTCTAAATTTCCTCAGTCATCCTAAAAATTCTCTTTCAACCCAATCGACTAACACTTTCAAAAGAAAACAGCCAGCGCCTCGCGCTACTATTGCCAAAGCGAACAATAGAAAGAGACCAAAACAACGCGCAACAGCAGCATCCGTTGGCTTCCTCGAATAAAGCCCTCCTCTGTTCTCTCTCTCTCTCTCTCTCTCTCTCTCTCTTTCTCTTTCTATTTCTCTCTGGTCTCGTCTCTTCTAGGTGCATTATCCACCCGAGAGCTAGAAACAGAGAGAAACAGCAAAACGGAATCGCGCTCGCGTCATGCAATTTCAGCGCGGAACGGCAGTGCATCCTCTAAGCCCACTAGGGTGTATATGGGTGATTCCGACGTAACTGGTGCATTTTGTGCCCGGACTCTGGAGGCTCGTAACTATAAGGACAACCCAATTTTACATAAAATCAATGCGATTTCAGGTGGTCCGTGTGTAAACGTATACCTTAAATAAAATCATTTATATAATCATTTTTTCTCATATTGTAATATGAGAAACAATATAATAATATGAAAGAAGGACACTGCAAGTCATATGACAAAAGTGGAAAAAAAGTTCAACAAGGCACTGGAGATTTTTTATTTTTTGGCCGATTTTCATTTTGAAGGTCTCATTTTGTTTCGTAAATAATTTAATGTGACCTTACCGATATAAAACTTGAAAAATAATCAAAATTTGCAAAGATATGTCCGACTGATTTAAAAATACATGTACGAACTTATAACTTGGATGTAACTTAGCAGGTTTTGTTAATTTTTCAGTGATTTGTTGAATCTGCTTCTAGTTGTCGATATCTACGTATGCAATTATGTTATTTGAAGTGACCTTCTTCCATGTACATTATAAAAACAGAATGAAGAATAAATACAGGAAATTAAGGGATATAAATTCAAAATAGTAGTTTCATAAAAAATATTACATTTTTGACACTCTATGAGCGAAACTCGGTTTCGCACCCGCTGCGTCAAATAAGCGTATGCTAAATCGCGCTTCACACACGTCTTGTCAAAAAATACGGTTCAATAAATGTGCGAGAACGTGATTTCGAAATTCTAGTATCGAAATATACTATTCTGTAATTCATAAATTGTAGGGAATTTAAAAAATAAAATGGTGGTCGTACTGTTATTTTGTTAATAATAAACGTTCGTTAGTAACTTAAAACATGGTAAATGCCAAAAAATATTAATTATTCAAGCATAAAATAATTTGTACTCTGATACTTTATTAAATTGCATTGATTTTTGCATTGGAAGTTGCATGTGCGATACAAGTGAAGAAATTCCTACAGTTACTTAATGTTTAATATTACAAATATTTTCTGATATCTCCAGGGATCATCGTTCACATATTACGGTAGGCTTGGAGGGGGAGGGATGTCTTAATTAGCGTGACGGTGTATACTAAATACATAGAAAGATCACTGAAAATGCCTTATGTAGGGGGAGGGAGGGGTGACCAATTCTCAAAAACTGCATACTGTAATTTGTGAATGGCCCCTTAAAATTTAGTATAGGACATTTTTGTTAAAGACCTCCCTGGTAGAAAATTATCTAGTTTTATCGAGGCCCTCGATTATTTCCTTGGCAAACTAGATAGATCTACATAGTTCTAGATTAATTTTCTACTAGGGCTATAATGACTTCTTATAATGTCTATAACTAAGAATGTCCAAATATCGATTTTCTGTACGAAGATACATTCACCCAATAATCTAAATGAATGCAATTCTATGAAAGCAGTTGTAATGTTTGAAGGTAATGACATATGCTCTTCCCATGATTTTAGATCGATATTATGAAAATTGGTATAAAAAGAAATACGTATTTTACCTCCAGCATTTTACGCGAGATTTTGGTACCGCACTATCTACATAAAAAAAAATTTGAATGTTCAATCTCGTATAATAATGAATTCTCGCAATTAATGGTATGAATAACTCAACAGAGTCCAGCAGATTTTTATTCATGCAAAAATTTAAATGATTTTCCTAGAGAACAAAGAATTATTTTATTATTAAAAAATTATTAATGATTTGCTATACAATTCCCAAAAAATAAAACGTGTTTTAGGAAGTATATAGTAAACACAAGAAACGTATTTGTGGAAAAGGTTAAATGTTACGCCTATGAGTTGTGAGAGCAAATTAAAAACGAAATGTCAATTTCATATCGATTAGTTGCGTTCTAAAAAATACATAATATCAAAATAAAATTAATTTCCTTGGTAGAAAATTATCCAGTTTTATGTAGGCCCTCGATTATTTACCATGACAAACTAGATATATCTACATAGTTCTAGACAGTTTTCCACCACGGTTTCGATCAATCTAATTAAAAAGAATTGATTCCAACACATGATTCTACGACCAAAAAAATATAGAAGAAAATAATCCTCGAATAATAAGAAAAGCCTATGAAGTCAGCGATGATTTTCACTCATTCACCATCTTTATGCTCATAACATACCTACCAGCCACGGTGGAATCAGCCGTATACATCAACGAAAAGCTGCGTAACAGCGAAGAGAGAAACATAAGCTCTATACGGCAGATCTTTCGGGAAATGCATTGTGCGGACGCGCGCAGCCGAAGAATTCGAAAGAGAGAGCTATCCCCCGAGTTGCAAATGCTCTCGTTATACGCGTACACGCGAGGCTCTTCAAACTGTTAAATTTACCTTTGACTCTGTCTCTTTGACCTCGCGGCGTAGAGGGGAGAGGGTGATATAACGCTCTACACTAATTCCTCGTGGAATATCTCGCTGATTCCCGTTCAAATAGCTAAGCGTATGATATAAACTGGCTAGTGCGAGAGTTGCATGAGTTCTGGAACTTGATCGATATATCGAGATATCGGTATTCATCAAAAATGCAATTTCTGGTGTAAATATAAGTGTACAGTAATACATTTTAAGGAAAGAAAAAACAAAGTGAATAAAAAAGACTGTATTATAAGTGTAGGTATTTAGTAAAATTGTATTATAATGAAGAAAATAATTGTATCTAGTATCAGACAAAGTTTCAATGTTCATATGGCTAGAAATGAAATGGCAGGGTTCTAATTAACGACTTCAATATGAGATTTCACAATTTATTTAAACATTCTTTAAGATTCGATTTAAGAGTCATTGCAACTCAATTTAATTTAGAAATAAGCTACCCATGCAATTATTTTTAATTATGTTAAAATTGAAATTTGATTTAATAAAAAATTGTAAGTCTTGAGAAGAAAATCTGTTATTGAATGTCTATTATGCTGAATTTCATCTTTGTCCTGGTCATCAATCTGTCAGCTGGTATAAAATAAACAAGTCAATCCAATCAATCGATCATTCTCACTCTTCCTCTCCGGATCTGTCATCAATCTCTTCTACCTCTCATCGGATTTTAAAATACTGTTGCTTTTAGTTTCTTCAGTTTTCTCGGCCTTATGTACTAGTCAAATTTCACTTTTCTGGTATATTAAGTTAAAAATGTACAAAATGCAGCTTTATAGATTTATCACTGTCTCATATTTTTCAGTTTTTTAATCATTTCTTTTATGAATAACTACAAATAGACGTACAGAAAAATCTTGGTTTGTAGACTTTGTACTTAATGACAAATTATTAAAAATATGTCAATTACCTCGCAATCGATTCTTTTTATAATATTATAAACACAAGCAAAAAGTTCAGCTCTGAAAGACATCAGTGGCTCTATTCTCTGTCCTCTAAGCTCATCAATCTTTACGTTTCACTCTCGATTACTCTCTCTTTGTTCCCCTTACTTTTTTTAACATGCTTCACCCGTCACTCTTTCTCCTTTTTCACTTTGTCTCATCTCCGTTATTCTCCTTTGCAACTGCACAAAGAAAGCATGTTTATAAAGCAGCACAGCTGTGTATTGTACATGTGTTTTATTTTGCTTTCTTTTAATAAATACAAATATCAAGATAATACAAACTTAATTTAAATTACTTTTATAAAAAGAATACTCAAGTTCAGATAATGCCGTTCATCCAGCTGAATTCAAATGTATTGTCAAATACAGAACTAATGTACCTAATGTCGCCGATCAATCCATTGTTTTGCTTAATATATATTCCTTTAAGACTTTATTATAAACATTGTTCTCACTTTGCTATGATTCTACATTTGAGTTTACAGTGTAGGATATAAGCAGAATAAAATTCCAGAATAGTAGCTATGATATCGACAGTGCAAAATAAACTGAATTTTAAAGTGATAGCGTCAATAAAGTACAGGATTTGAAGAAAATATAAAAATTTTCGTTTTATTTATTAAATATTATACAGTAAAAATCTAATTTCCAATTGTTGTTTTGATATAGATTTAAAAAAATGTCTTATATACACTTTTGTATTTCGTTTCTATTTTATTTTTAAAATATAAAAATTCATACACATTCTCTTACATACATTACATTTTCTCTATTCTAATAGCACACCAAATTTCAGTTAGGAGTACCAAATTACATTTAACGTAAGAGTTTGTTTTACATTAAAGAATTAACACAAAATAATGCCAAATATATCACAAAATAATATTATTTATACTTATTTATTTTTATTATTTTATTATTACTTTTTTTATTTTATTTTTAGCTACAATCTTGATTAATAAGAAAAATGATTAATTTGAATCAAATAAAAAAGAATGAAAAGTGTTCAAATCCTAAATTCTTCTCATAACCACCTGTAGTCCTAACTAAACCAATTACACAAAAGCAGAAATCCGCATCGTCTCTTTCATCACTACACGTTGCGCGCGCTTTAATTAACCCACCATCGCGTCGCGTCGTCGAAAAGCCGAGAGTTTAAACTCGGTCCTCCGAAATGCACACACACACACACACACACATACCGGTATGTATGTATGTATTCGAGTGAGAAATTCCTTCGCGCGTGCGCGCGCTGGAAACACAAAATTTCAAATTGAATTTTCACGACTACACGCGTCGCGACGAATTCGAATAAGACTGAGGCGAAAGCGAACAGCGTAGGTATGAGAAGGTGCGGATATCCAGATGGCACTAACAATAAGATAAGGATGGTGATAGGAAAAGGAAATATTGAAGAAATCGCCTGCGGGTAAATGGTTTTTTCGATATTGTATGTATCGGTTCCAGGATGTTTTTCATTTTTCTTCTTGTGTTTTACTATTTCATTTTCTGTTTTATTTTAAATTGGCAAGAATCAGTAAAATTTTGAAATGGAAACATAGAAAATTTATTTCTTGTTTTTAGTAATTCTACTTTGATTATTTTTAGTTTAAATTTAAATAGACATAGTACATGTCTTTTCTGCTGTTAGGAGTTTTATTTTTTTGTAGAAGGTATCATAAAGTTTTCAGAATTTCGAATTTCTTATTCAACTTATAAATATGTCTTTTTCTCTATACACTCTAAATAATTTTATATAAAACTCGAATATGCACTAGTGGAAAATTATCAAGAACTATGTAGATCTATATCTAGATTATCATGGGAACACTAAATTTTATGGAAGATATTACATAAAAATCTTTCAGAAATTATTTATAAGTTTATTAAAAACCTGTTAAAAATGTTAAAACCACTTTTAACTGTATAGAGATGAAAAGTTAGAAGAATGATAAAAAGAGCAGAAGCCTACCCTCATTTATTAAGAAAAGGAAATGAAATTTGAATTCTGATAAAAATTAATTTTGTACAAAATATTTTGTCTTATATTTAAGGTACTAATAGTGAAATAACTATATTCTTCATTGGGCGCTATATTTTGCGGAAGCTGTTATCTAAAAATTGTCGAAAATTATTAAAAATATACTAAGCGCTTGTTAAAATTTTTAAATTCACTCTTAACTGTATGGAGATAAAGAACTTAAAAAATAGGAAAAACAACTGAACCTTATCCTAAATTATTAAACAAAACTATTATAGTTTCTTTTCAAGACCCGCCTGATCTCGTTCGCCTCGTGATTCCCGCGAGACTTCTCATTTCTCAGTGCAAAACTTGGGCTTTGGCGCGCGCAATTTCGAGAACTCGAAAGTTTGGATCCGATGCGAATTAATGATTGTGCTCTCGGTCCCCCGCAAATGGTCGCCACGTATATAACAATGGCTACGGGGAGAGATATTAAATTACTTTTAATTCTTCGGCTTAGGATGATAAAATTTGCAGTCGTTCTTATTGTCTGTCCACAGAACGTTGAATTTTGGGTTGGGTTAAACATGAAAACTTTGGACGGGCGTATTGCGATTTTAGCCACTGAGTAAATTGAAGTTTGAATGATTGCGTACTTCTGTGCAAAATAAGTTTTGATAAAACTTGTAAGAACAGGTATTATGTGTATTTAAAATGAGCAATTTCATTATTTACTGAAGTTAGCAATATTAATCCAAATATGAAATATATATTCAGATACAAATTTAACTTAACTGAAAAATAGATGTACACTCGATCTTAAAGTGCATCAACTACTTACATCAATGATCAATCAGTGAACATATAATATTCGTTAGTAAATTCATAAATACAAAGGTGATAAGTGTTTTGATGCTATTACTAATAATTATTATATAAATGTATTTAAGGAGGGTCTTTCGCTAGATATAGGGAATAAACAAAAAATCGTATGAGAGTTTATAAAGGTCCTATGATAAAACTAATGATATGTACATAATAATAGTCCAAAACTACAAGGAAAAAAATTGTTCCAAAAAAAATCATGACATCACAAGTGTAAATATTGTTAATTTATAAAATATTTAGTTAAACCCCAATTTTTTTTATTTATTAACCAATTTTAATGTTTTGAGGCTTATTCTTTTCATTAAACATTTCTCTATAAAATTAACGAAAGAAAATTTTAAAATAATATATTTGTAATAAGTCAAAACTAATTATTTATAAGTAAACCCGTAAAATTTTATAAACAATTTACTTTCTCTTATCACAGATATATTATTTTAAAATTTGCTTTCGTTAACTTTCTAGAGAAATGTTTAAGGAAAAAAATAAACTCAAAACATTAAAATTAGTTAAGGAATTAAAGAAAAATTGGAATTTAACTAAATATTTTTTAAATTGATAATAATTACACTTGTAACTTTTTTGGAACAAATTTTTTTCCATGTAGTTTTGTACTATTATTAAGTACATATAATTAGTTTTATCATAGGACCTTTATAAACTCCCATACGATTTTTTGTATTATGCCTATATCTAGCAAAAGACCCTCCTAAAATATTAGTCAAATATTAGAAATATTTATAAGGTGTCAGCAGTGGGATTATTCACCCTATTTTTTTACAAACTTTATTATATTCACATGTTTCTTTTCAAAAAGTTAATCTGCTGCGTTTATTATTGACTAAACATTAACAAACCAGTCCATCAAAACATGCTACTATTATTCATATTTATTTAACAGTAAAAGATATGAAGAAATACCAAATATCATATACATAAGTATAAATTCTTCATAAACGACTTCCAGCTTCGCGTATCAATTCTCGTCAATAATCTACAAACGCAAAACGCATATATTTCTATTATTGCGCGTCTCATCTCTTCGAGAAAAAATGATTCTCTTATCCAGTGTAAAATATAAGCCCCGTCGGCAAAAAAAAAAATAAAAGAAACGCGTATATTCCCGCACTGCGTATAAGAAAACAGTTTTCTCCGAGGGATGATTTATGAAACGCATGCATCTGCGGAA
Organism: Gastracanthus pulcherrimus; assembly: GCA_949152435.1. Classification (NCBI taxonomy): domain Eukaryota; kingdom Metazoa; phylum Arthropoda; class Insecta; order Hymenoptera; family Pteromalidae; genus Gastracanthus; species Gastracanthus pulcherrimus. The sequence continues at coordinate 157,441,930 of OX424576.1, forward strand.
GAAAATCGACACACGTGTAAGTCTCACGTCTGTATTTGTGTTTTTTTACAGCCGACAGCAGTTTTCTATTGGCGAACGCTCAGATCGTCGACTTCCCGATCGTCTACTGCAACGAGAGCTTCTGCAAGATATCCGGCTACAATCGTGCCGAGGTTAGTTACACGAGCGATGTCCTTTGAACATTCTGCTTTGACCTCGATTGAACTCTCTCGGGAGCGGTGGCTCTGTGCCCGCGTAACCTGTGCTTTTGATAGCGTAGACACTTGAACGAATAGTATGCAAAAAGTATTACAAGAATAATTCGGATTTTTGTTATAAATGACTTTAGTTTTTTATCCATTTTGATAATGTTAAATTAATAATTAGGAAGTTAAGTGAAATAAGGAACTAAGTTGAAAATAATGAGTTTGAAGAAATTATGAAGCGCTGTTTAACTGTTTACTAACATAAGCAGTTTCGAATTAGAGTTGATATTGGAAACATTATTTATCTATTTATTTACTGAATTTACGGGTTGAAACCCTGTACAATAGAATAATTCTATTATTTATATACATACATAAGTAACGCAATATTTTTTTTTTTTTAAAGTGGCATTTCGAACTTGAAAGTTTATCGCCTCATCTACGCAAGCCTTCCACGTTTCCCTATTTTGTGCTAACCCCATCCTTTTCGCGCCCTCCCGCCCAATTTCAGTTACGTTTGCTTTTACATTATCCTCCCATCTGCGTCTAGGTCTACCTAGAGATCGCGTTGCTTTCGATTTTCCTTTCATTATGCTCACGTGCAAAATTATAAAACAAAAACGAATCGATAAAAAGGTATTATTTCTAACATACCAATAAACCCGAAAAACTAAAAGCTAAAAATCGAAAATCGGCTAAAAAACAAAAATGAATCCGAAAGTCTGAAGCATTAAATGTTACCGTGGATTACTCGAGATATGGATGCATACATACATGCACAACCACCCCCCCCACCCCCCACACACACATATATACACACACACACACGCACACGCCCACGCCCACGCACACACATACACACACGCACACATCCATACGGACATTTTCTAAAAATAGTATATTTTGATTCCTTATATCTCAAAACATGGTTCTAACATGTTTTTAGCAAATCTTTTTTTTTACTATCACAAATCTTCCTCCTTGAGGAAGCAAAAGTTGTTCAAAATTGAAAATACAATGATTAATAAATTAAAGTTTAGAAGTATATAAATAATTTCGAATCTGTTAATATGGCGAATGGTCTCACCGAGCATGGTCTTTTCTACTGACCACGTATGTGCTTATTCTCTTTATAGGGTTAGTTTTACTACATATAGATTATACAGAAAATTAAAGGGATGTGCTTATAGTTTTAAACTATGTTATTTGGATAAAATAATCATTAAATTTTTTATTTTTTAAATATTTGAAAAGCTGCAGTTTCAAAGCGTGCAACTAGACTTACATAACTTTAAGCCTCCATAAAATATTGATAATCAATAACGAAGGCTTCTAAAACATGTGACTCTTTTGTTTGGATAGAGAGTAAACTACTTATACTATTAAATGCAAGAAAAACTTAAATGCCTGTCGTGAAACTTAAAATGAAGTAAATGCGTATGACGTAAAGCACGATATCTTCAAAATTCTCTGTAAACAATTTTTTATGATTCTATTGAAACATGCATTTATAAGATAATATAAACTATTTAATTTTTATGATATTTATTAAAATTTGTTTAATTTAGTAGCAGGATGAGTTATAACCGTTTTCAAGGTCCACCTCTAAAAAGCATAGCAATTGCTTTCTCTTTAATTAACTATTCTAATCACACAAGCATGCCATTCTAAAAATAGCAAATCCGTTTCTATATTGTTTTTGCTTGAATAAGAACTTTGGTAACTAAAGGAATATACAAAAAAATAATCTGTCATGCCTCTTTATAAACTTTAGTTTTGTTAACGTAATCGTGAATAATCTTTTTAAGATATTATGCCTCATAATATATATCAATATCTTATTCTTTGTTTAAACAATGCTAATAAACTTTCCGAAATATATATGCGCTTAAATAGTCTCCTATATCTAAAAACAAATTTAAGGTGGACCGATACCCAAAAAGTCAAATCTCCCATCTTCCATCCAACACTCTGAATTTTAAGTATGTTAAATAAAAGTATATTAGAATAGAACATTATGTAACAAGGGCAAAAAGTTGAATATTTTTCCCGCGGGTGAGTTTACTGCCCGAGCGAGTGAAGCAAAGCGAGGGAAAAATCGACTTTTTTCTCGAGTTACAAATAGTACTTTATGTCCACCTCAACTGTGGCCACCTTTTGACTTGGAAAGCGGGACTAATGGACTAACGTAGAATGTTTGAAAACGTGGTCGGTGCGCGGTGTGGACGGCGCTGCTCTACTCTCTAAGTAATAGTAATTTTGTATAAAATGTCTATGTTTTAATTTTATTGGGTAAAACGTAACTAATATTGTTAATAGACAATCGAAAATCAGGGTTATTGATAGAACTTGATGAAATAAAGGAATTTGGACTAGTTTCTAGGAAAATCACTTTTTTCCCGAAAATGCGAGAAAAAAGTAAATATATGGTCTCGCTTTTCAGGGAAAAAAGTGGCCAATTTCGTTGAGATGGGCATAAAGTTATTTATACATTTTTAATTTAATTATATCAATATTTTTAGTTTTATTAATAGATAAACAGTTTAATTTAATAACAATATACTTTTCATTCTACTTTTTTTATATCAACGTTATCTATAAATACTCACTCATATAATGTAAAATTAGGTTTTTATAACAAATGTCTAGATTATTTTGTATTAATTTTAACTTAATAGAGATAAATATGTAACTTAATTTGGAATTATCAGCGCTTCGTGAACTTTGTCAATTTTTTCTATTTATTTATATCATGGGGTAAAATCAGTTAATAAAATATAATGAAATAAAATAATCATTTTAGATTTAAAAAATAGGATGAAATTGATGTTATTTACTTCCACGCGTTATCCTGTTTTTTATATTTTTCATACAGAAATAAAAACTGTATATAAATTATATATTTTTTTTTTTTTTTTTTTTTAACGTCGCCATGTTTGTGCTCCCATGTGGTGCTAATCGACGACGGGGGTCTGCGTTTTATATTTTAATTATATTTAATTTTTATATTTTAATTTTATAATTATATTTTAAACAAAGTTTTTAATTTTGTTATTGAGTAAAAAAACATTAAAATAAACATTAAAATGTAACATTTTTAACCCATGTTTTTTTTTGATTTAGGCTCATATTTTGCAAATGTATAATTTATAAAAAAAAAATACTTTACAGAAATTTTTAAATATAATAGCAATATAATTTACCGAACTATCAAATCGAAATATTAAATCTAATGCGCATGCGACATCATGAACATGAAAAAATGCATTTAAAGTTTGATTTCATATACTACATAATTTCATAATTTATTAATTCATCAAAACCATCACAACTTTATTTAGTTTCTGAGCTGTAATGGACGATTTGAGTGGTTTTCGGTACAGTACATGAAATATACAATCACCCTCTGAAGTTCGTGTCTTTTAAAGAATACCTCAACGTCCACCCGTATCCCCGTTTTCTGGCCCACAGACACACAAACACAGCGATCAGCCGTCAATTTCGTCTTATCCCCTAGCAGCCGCTCCAGCTCCTCCCCGAGCCAAAACTTTGCCAAAATCCACGGTGCAGTGCCGCGGGCGCGGGTGATTTACGCGCGCGTATTAAGCTCCGGCGCGGGCCGCTCTGCCAATATCCGCGAAAACAATTAATTTGCGGCCGCTTCTGTACTCCGGGCGTCCGTATATATATATATATATATATATATATATATATATATATATATATATATATATATATATATATATATACACGTGTATACGTAGAGTCTTGGCTTGGCCGCGCGCAGTTGCGTCGTCGCACTTGCACACCGGTGCAGAGGCTTTTTGCACAGCGCGGGAGACTTGGATTTACTCGAATTGTTTTTGCGCTATCAGTCTTATCGCAAAAGGGATCATTAGAGGGAACGGGATAGTTTTGGAAGAATTTTTCGTTTTCTTGTGGTGCGGGTTAATTTTGAGATTGAGAGGTGGTGAAAGTATTTTTTAATGATTTCTTTTTGAGTTCGTGGAATTTCCTTAAATAGACTGGCAAGGGGAAAGGAATAATAATATTAATGATGTAAATTTTGATGAATTATCGGTCTCTATGGTTTGTTTATCAATGTCATAATGTGTGAATACACTGATCAACAAAAGTTAATTGTAAACTGCAGCAGTTTTCAAGGCGAAGTAATGCTAAGAGATTCATAACATCGAATGTTTTAAATTTTTCTCCGAATTATAAGTCAGACTAATAAGCTCTCGAACAACTTCGAATAATTCTCCTAAATATTTTTGAATTATTAAAGTTTCATCAAAAGAACGGAATATAACTTTGAATTATAGAGGCTTTTGAATTAACAAAATTCGAATTATCGAGGTTGAACTTTATTTAATTTATATTTGATGGCTAGTTTTAAGTAACTTTTAAAAAGATGTCTAACTCCTACATTTTTACTAATAAATAAGCGTGGTACCATCAAAGTGACACATTTTATTGAATCATGAAGTTGAATTTTATTACTCAAATTAAGTAGGGCTTTATAACTTTGAAACGTATCTACTGCGCGAATATGAAATCTGTCCCTTTCATGCAAATCTATTGTGTGAATATTGTTTGTTTTTTACTTCAGAAAATTGCATTTCCTACAAACGAACACCAATGTCGCATTAATATCGGTTAAAATAATAAGACTATAACCTTTCTACTTTTTAGACTACATCATTTATTATGAATTTGAGATTAAAATGCTTAGCAACAATATAAAATTACTGGTTCTCCAGATTGATGATACTTTAGTACTATTTTGATATTACACCTTTTTATCTTATTTTTAACATGATTCCAAAACTCACATTAAATCTTCTTTATTTAGTAAAAATACTGGCAATCAGTGTTATATTTACCGACAATAGTTTTATCTCATTACCCTTATCGATAAATATACAATCAGTATTAAAATAGTCCTCTGTCTTCGAAGTTGATAGATCATCATTAATCGATAAAATTAAAAATGTTTTGCATTTTTCGTTAAACGTAATTTAAAATATAAAATCTACCAGTATACTTTGAAAAATATTCTCCAACCTGTCTATTATCTTGACTTGTATTGGTATAATTTTATTGATTAAATTTAAATAAAGGAAAATCTAATTTGATTGTTAAACTTCATACTTTTCACAAATTGTTAACTATCCAACCAATAAGCAATTTTAATTAAAAACAAATGCTATTGAAATTCATTAAACACTTTCATTCAAAATTCATACTATTCAACTCAGTCATCGCCTAGCAGTCATCACCGAGCAGAAAAGCATATAGAAAAATTTCCCCGCTATTCAATCGTCATTAGATCGCAATCCCAGACTATAGACTGAACACTTTCTCTTCTAATTGCAGGTAATGCAAAAGTCATGTCGCTGCAGCTTCATGTACGGCGAGCTCACCGACAAAGAGACCATCGCCCGAATCGAGGAATGCCTCGAGGGACAAATTTGCGATCAATTCGAGATTTTGCTTTACAAAAAGAACAGTGAGTATTGGCCCTGTCTCGAAAAAAAAAGAGAGCGACATCCAGACAGAAAGCAAAAAAAAAAGACAACAACACAGAGTAACGAACAAAGCGCAGAGAGCCCTTTTTTCACTTGTTGTGCATCCTTGTGTATACACTCACAGTTCGGGACAGACATACACACTCACATGTAACGATTCCCGGAAAGTTCGGTTGCACTGAAGCGAACGCGTCGCATTCACATCACAGATCGCGAATATAGTTAGACGAAGTTTTTGTTCGGAAGATTTGTTTTTTATTTTTGTTTGAGAGGGAAAACTCGTATAAACTGCTAGAAAAACGGCTAATTTTTGGAGAGTGTTTGTGAGAAAACTATGAAAAGATGTAATGTTACGTAGTAATTAAATAATGTATCGGAATATAAATTAATCTGAAACTTTAAGGGTATTTTAAGAAACAATTTAAGGTACAAAATTTGTTTCCAGTTAAAAATATTAAAGTTGAAGTACAACATACATTACAATACTGCAGTTTTATTTATACGACCGTAAAGTTTTCACTTTGATACTTATTTGACTCCACACTCATAAGTTATTTTGTATTTTAGACAGTTTTAATATAATCAATTATTAATCTTCTTTTTAAACAATCGTTAATGTTAATAATTACATTTTTATTGTTGGTCTTACAAAATTATAAAATTTTGTATAATTTATATAGTTTTCTTTATAAATGGAAGAATGGATGAATTTTCTTTATTAACATACAATCATATGTTTGTATTTCTTTTTAATAGTAATTCTCTTTATGAAAGTCTTCAAAAACCTATTGCTCTAAAACAACATATAAAAATTCATGAGTGCTTATCTAATATATACTCGTATTATCTTGCGTAAGGACTACCTAGGAAACTAAAAAATTTCTTGATTATTTATGAGATTATAATGCCAATAAACCTAAATATAATAAGAACTTTCTAAAACGTCTCATCAACGGTAAAGTTGCGTAATAAAAAATTGTTCTTAGCAACATCAGCAGTTCATATTTTTTACTCGAAAACTATTTACCCAGACGGTATATCATCTTTCTGAAAGATTTGATTCATCTGTAATAATTCAGAAATGCTCCCGCAGTATTTTACAGAATACCTTTCAGCACAATCTTTCAGAATTATTTACTTTCATAGCTTATCAAACGTTTCTAAAACATTTCAGTTGTGACATTGCATGCGTAGTATCTTTAAAATCTGCTAGGTTTCATAAGATATACAAAAACTGTCTTTCTGAAATGTTAAAATATCACAAAAAGTTTACAAAAGTAGGTCTGAAAGATTACAGAATTGTTACTGAAAACTGCAAATTTTTCAAGCCTATGCGTGAAGATTGCGGAAATCTTTCAGAAATATTATATGATGTGTAAATAGCCTTAAAAGTTTCAAATTAATTAGTTTTATAGCTCTTACATGGAAAACCTCTGAAAAATCAACTATTTGCTAATGGTTTGTACGAGTTTCCGCCCTTAAAGGCACGTGTGTTTTCGAGTGTAATTCCGACGTCGCGTTTGGTATCGCAGGCACGTGTGTATGAAAATGCAATATAAAGAATATATAAGTGCATTAAATATAGAATAGGTCTTTATGTATGTATTTTTTTGTGTGATATTATTTTACCCCCTTCTCGAACGCAATGCATGACTTATTTTCTTTGCTCAGTATCCTCGAGAGCTCGAACGATTTTTGGCAAAATGTTTTTTTTCGTTGTTTTTTTTTCGTATCCTTACACACCTTTGAAATAAAGTATGAACACATAAATCTGTAAATTAATAATTATTTAAATATAATTAAAGTCCTTGTAAAGAGAGAAACGTTTTCGTAAACTATACACACATCTGTAAATACTTGCAATTTTTTACTAAAATATATACATCAATCTAAAAAGTTCTGGGAGAAAAATTTTATGCGCTCATCTTGTACACTAATTGCACTATCGTAGTGTTGGGCTCATATTTTAGAAAATAGTACAAGGGCCACGTATTTTCAAATTATTGTGTCAAAAAAGAAAATGCCTGACCGTGCATAAATTTTTCTCCTCGAGAATGATAATCATCATCATCGAGGAACGAGAATAATAAAAAGTAATTTTCTTTAAAGGTACCCCACGAGGTAATGTGAAATTCGTGAGAGAAAATCCTGTCTGTAAGTCACCTCGAGCTCGCATCGCATTTGGGGCTGCCACCCGAATCGCCTGATTAAAATTTGGTTTTAATTAAAAAATCGACAAGATCCTCTAATTAACGACGAAAGCATGTAACTTTGTAGCGCGAAAGAAACAAAAAAAAAATGATCAAACCGAAAAAGGAGCGAAGGTCGAATGCAGCGAGCGCGCGGGAAATAAAAGGAGCTGCTAATTGATGAAATGTCGAAGATGAAAGAAAAAAATAATTTAATGGATATCTGTACATATCGATTTAATTAACGGTGGCAGCCCTACCTGCACATAGGCGCAGTGAGAGGAGTATAAATAAAGAATTAACTAACAAAAGCCAGAGTATAGAGTCGACACAGTCGTGTCAATAATTTTTACCTTAGCGGCTCCCCCTATTTTGCTCCTTGTGTAATAACCGCGTGTACATTTCTCTTTTCATCTTCCTTATGCTCTCGTTCTCTCTGACCTTTCTCTACTTGACCTCTTTCTCTTTACTGCTCTCTGTCTTCAAATTCCTTCGAAAAAGAAAACAACAACACACAATTCTATGCATAATCATATTTTAGTTATGTAAATACAGAGCTTATAATAAAACAAACGACACTGGATTTTTTCATTTTCTTTTTTTCTTGACATGAATTGTACTTTATAAGACCTAAATTTGAGTATTTTAATTTTGACTACGTTTACAGTAAGAAAAAGATGAAATTTTAGGAATGCAAAGATATGATGAAATTAATTTTATCAATTTTTGAATCTTACAAAGTACTTCAGTCAAAATTTTTCAGGGGCTAAATCATAACATACTGTATATATACGAACAATACATATTTATACTTATTAAAATTATTTCTAAACATGAAATTTCAGCATGAAGGTCAAGGGGTTGCCGCGGTCCTGTTTTATTGATAATTTTTTTAAGTACGTGGGTGTGCAATATATTAGTAGTTAGTTAGATAAACAATTAAATAAACTCTTATTAAATTAACAAATTTTAATTACAGGATAAGTGTCTGTAAAACAGGACTTTTTAAGGAAGGTGCTTCATAATTAGAGAAATAACTTTGCGAAAAATAAATGTAAATAGTGAAAATAAATTCTAATGAACGTACTTGAAATTGAAAAATATATTTTTTAAAGAATTGACAACAAACTAAAAGCAAATGAATAGTTTTTCGCTGAGTTAATTATCTTAATCTACAAAATTTTTGTTCTTAGTTTAGATAAAAATATAGAAATAAAGCACTTAAATTAACTTTTAAATACACAACTTTTCGAATGCAGCATTAAATATTAATCTCTGATGCTTACATCCACTGAAGTGGTAGGTTTCAAAGATTCAAATTTACAGTTTAATGAATTTTATGCAGAACGCGAAGGAACAGGTTATTTAAAAATTCTAAGAATGAGTTAGAGGCTTACATTCTTTAATGCTTTTTTGATATTTTTTACAACAGCTTGACTTTTTGATTACGGCAACTTTTGAATTGCATTTTTATTAATGCTATGCTGCTTTTATCTAAATATTTTGCTGCAGAAAAAACTTTTTTTTCTGAAAACTATTTACGAGCAATATATCTTATAAAAAATGAAAAATAAACCAACGCACGGTAAAACAAAACTTAAAAACATATAAACATGATAGATGTACACAAATTGGGCATTTAATGAGCTTCACTCTGAAAAAATAAAATTTTCTTATTTTATTTTTGAAAATCCATACACTGTGCCTTTTCCACTCTTCTAGAGTAAATCTCAACAACAAAAAACTAAATACAAATATATACACCATTAAGGACACACATAATCACCGTTAATTAAACACAGCTGAAAAAAAGAAGAAAAAAAACATTTCCCTACTCGACTCTCGCCCGTTCCGGCTCATCTTTCCTCTCGTCATCCTCTCCCCCTTCTCTTCTTATCCGACCTCTCATTTATCCGCGCGCTCGCGAGCGCTGAAAAACTACGGAGCCACGCGCCGATGAATCGCAATTTTTTTCGCATTCATTGCCGACGAGCTACTGCTATGCCGCGACGTTGTCGTACACATACACACACATACACACAGCGAGTATTTTTTAATTAAGAAAAAAGTAAGCGCCGCCTCGCGATTTCTTTGAACTTCGGCCCGACGCTGGCATGAAAAATTAACTTTTTCTTTTTTGCGAAAAAAAGGGTGTACGACGAGCGCGAAATTAATTGAAGTGGATCTCGGAATAGATTGTAGGGAGAAAAAAATGTGGCGCGGGTTGCCACGACGAATTTAGAATTTCAGAAGTTGTGCGCGCGTTCGATTGGTGCGCCGCGGAGGAGAAACGAGGTGAACGCGCGCGGAAATTGCATCGATCGCGATCGGCGAGTGCGTGTGGCATTTATAAAAATGTATAACTCTTTGGGGTACACAGGGGATACAGGGTTATACTACTTTTATTTTCATTATTTTTAATTATTTAAACCACGTTTTCAATCTTTTAATTCCGATATTTTATACTCTAAAGATTTATAAAATGTTAATACTCATATGTAAAATGGAATCAAATTTTGTTATTAAAAAAGAGTGCTATAGATACAGAAAAATTTTAATTGCTTATTATCCATCTATAAGCATGATAATGGCACACTTTGGGGTTTTGGGGTAACTGATTATGAATCTAAGGAAAAAATTAAAAAATTCATTATTTTTGCAATTTTCTTTCACCATTTTGAATTCGCTATTTTGAATTTTGTAACTAGCGACCCAAAAGCCTATAAATATATAGGTTGTATGCAAATTAAACGCAAAGAAAAATGTGTGCTTCAAAGGGTTAAATGTACGCGGAAAAAACAACGGGTAGTCGGGGAACGAGTATAACGATCGAGCGAAGAATGTATAGGCTCGATTTTAATGTTTTTCTCGTGGCCTAGAATTGCGATATGATCGATAAGTGTATTAACCTTTTGCTCGACGGTGTGGACAGCTGTTGGGTAGAGATGGCTTTGTCTTTTTCGACGCGGAAGCTTTGAAATTTCATTGCGCGTTCTTGGGAGAATTGATGGGTATAATATGTTTGTTGTTCGACTGAAGCTACTATTTGGGCTCTGTTTTTGTGTCGATGTTTTCGTCGATAGAAAAAATTAAATGAACTACTAAATGACAGAACATGAAATTAGTTCAAGCACTGACGGGATCTGAATAAAATTTTTTTAGTTATTCTCGGTAACTTTGTGTTTTTTATAGTTATGGGTATGGATAATCTAAATTTATTGGAAGCCCAAAATTGGTCAGTTTTTTTTTGTTATTAGTGATATTTGATAAAAATTGTCTTTCATAACTAATAAATTCCAAAAGTGGCAAAATAATAATTTTGAGCTGAAATCTACTAATAACACAAAAGCTTAAAATTAAATAAAAATAAAACTTCCATGGTGGAAAATAATCTAAAACTATGTAGATCTATCTATTTAACCATGGTAAATTATCTTATTTAAAAAAATAACAGAAACATGAAAATATTTTTTGGTAAAAAATTCTTCAATACCAAGAATTTCGTTCACTTTTGGGCTCGGTGAATAATAAATTTCAATTATCTACGCAAAAAAACATAAGATAATACCAAGTTACCGAGGTAACTTAAAATTTTTCTTACAATTTGAGGTTCTAAGTGTAAACGGGCTAAATATTATATGTCATAGTATAATTACGTTTTCAAGTTAGCCAAACTTTTCAAGTAATTCAATTTTAATATTTTAAGTATTTTCACAAAAATACCTTTCTAATAATAATATTTTTGTAAGGTAAATGTTAACTTCATGAACTAGAAAAGTAACTTTCGAAATGGGGCTTCAGTCTCTTAAATAAATATTTTCCTTTACATTCAATTTATATGGAAATTGGTTTTCAGCTCGCAGTCGCACCCAAAATGAATATAACAAGATAACTAGTATGACGTAGTAAAAAAACAGAGAAATTGAGTTTCACTCCACCAAAGCAAAGGAAAATATTTCACTATACTCAATTGCGTAAAAAATGATTATACCTACCTCAATTTTGACATAAACATGCTCAAAAAAAACACCAATGCAAAAAATTTATAATGAATAATTATAAAGAAAAGACGTTAATATTTTTTCTAACCTATTGCTACACATTGTCTTCATCGGTGACTCCCAAAATTGACAAATCACAGTAACCGTTACATTCTTTAAATTTGTATTAATTGCAAGACCTAAAATACCTCAAGTTTTTTCAGTTTGAACCAAGAAAAAAAATACTTTTCAATTTTCTTTTTGCAAAAAAAATAAATAAAAATAATGATTTTACAACTAAAAAAATATTTTTTTATCTGGAACAAACTCAAAAAACTTTAGGTTTTTTAGGTAACTGTAATGAATACATATATTACACAATTTTGGTAGTCACCAATACAGACAATAGGTTAGACTGGATACCTTTTTTCGTTTGATGATTTTTCAACTTCCTTGTTATGTACAAAATATAATTAAGCATAAAATTGAACATTTAAGCTGTTTTTTAAAAGAAATATAGGTTATTAACAATTTTTCAAATTTTCATATGCAGATTAAAAAAAAAAAGAATTTAACATTAGCATGAATGTAAAGTCATCGAAATACAATAATCGATCATCATCGTCGATTCTTCGCGAGAAAATCCGCCGAACTCTTCGCACAACGAAACTTTCAACTGTACACGCGAGTTTCGAAAGCGCATCATCGAGTTTGCCCTTTTCCTCGAGCGCGGGCGTCGCACAAAAAAGTTCGCGGGAAAGGGAAGTAAAGTAGGTCGAATATTTCTCTTTTTTTTTACTCTCCGCTCGCGAATCTTCTTTCATTCAAGTGTCGCCACGACTGAATTACAAGTGCGCGCATCATTCTCGCATCGTCCCTACAGATTCTTTCCGCGTATCCAACGTAGACGTACTTTCTTTTTCCTTGTACAACTCTCTTCTTTTGTTACTATTATTATTATGATGATTATTATTACTATTATTATTACTATCGTTAGATATATCTGCTCCTTTCAGCATTTTCTCACACTGTAATTATGTATATCCGTTAAATCAGAGACTGTAATTTTATTATAACTTTGTTATATTAACCGAGGTTACGGTGAGTTGAAGCTTTTTCTGTGAAATGGAAGAGAAACTTTTAAATGTAAAGTAATTTAAAAATAAAGAGAGATTTGTTAAAACAAAATTTATATTACACAGGCATAGTATTTGATAAATCTAGGTAAATGAATTTTATGCTGAACATTTTCGTGTAATTTAATATTTAAAAAAATATAAACTCTATATAATATTATTGTTGAAATATAAATGTGTATTCAGTTGTTTAATTATAAAAGTCAGATGCAGTAATTAATGTCATATATATTTTCTTGATTCATAATATTAATATAATTATAAATAAATCTTACCATAATCTCAAAAACTATAAAATATTACTATTTAACATTATATTTATTTCCCTTAGTTAGCTATAGATTCGTCAAAATGCGAACAGAAGTACAACTATGGTCGCATATTGACATTTGTACAATAATACTGTTGAATAAAAAGTGTACATATTTATGCTCGATTTTAATTAAGCACGTACTTTTTTTATTTCTTCCCCGCATTTTGCTTCAATCTTTTTGATAACAAACATATTATGTACTATATGCATATTATACCTTTTACAAGTCTGATGTAAATACATTAAATAGCAAAGTATGTTAATTTGTATTTAAAATTTGAATTAATTATTCATTCTTAAACGTACACGGAGAAAATTTAGCATTTGAAATGCACTATGATTTCATCGTAAAGCTAAAAAAATGACTGCACATGCAAAAGAATTTTTAAGCGTACTTACTTGGAAATATTCATATTTAATAAATGTGCAGTTCAAACTATAACTCTGTAATTTTTCATATTATTTAGGTATGACTATTTCAATTTAAAATGTATTATATTTATTATGAAATCATAGTAATCTAGTCTTAATATGAATTTTTATTTTATTATGATAAATTAAATTTTTACTTTAATGTTAAAGTTTTAATTATGAATTAGTATTTCATGAATCTTCTAAATAAATAAACCATTTCTGGCCTTAAATAAATCTAAAAGTTACACAAATAATTCTTGGTAAATCTATTTCTTTAAGTGTTGAGCATAAAGAAGTGACAATAAAAAATCTACTCAATGTGTTATTTTTAAATATCATTGCTTATGAGGAATGTATTAACGCATATTATACTTATAATTAAAAATCCTCATTATTTTACGTTATATAACAATAAATGTTATTTTAGAATGTCATATTTTTCACAATATCCTAATAGCATAATTAATTTATAATAAAGTTTACCAGATTTACCTGTACATTAGAAAAGCTATTAAAATATTGTACAAATATGATATCATTATAAAACAACAATATGCAATTGAAACAATAACAATTTGTAGTTATGTGTACAACATTAATAACAAAACCCTAGTTGTGATGATCTCTTTTAAGAAACGACATTTTTTATGATTTTTTCTTCTTGCTCAGAACTTTTAAAGGAATTGAATAAAACAAGGATCTTAAATTTAATTTGACTTTTAGATAAAACTTATTTAAGCCCACTAGTACATTATTTTTCATTATAATATAAAAAAAAATATGTTGAAAATTCTACAAGTTAATAATTGCAATGATGAATAACAGAGACGTAGACGCAGTATTAAACAATAACGTAAAATTCTAAACTTATAAATTATTTAATTGCAATACATTTATCATTAATAATAAGAAAGAATTTTAAAAACTTATTCATGTGAAGACTGATTTGGAGTTCTTGGATTGAATAAGAAGTAAACAAAAACTTTTCAAAAAATTAAAATAATATCCTTAGTATACGTTTTATTGGTATACCTTTTATTAGTCGAGAATATAATCAGCAGTTCCTGTGCAAACAAATAAAGTTTAGCCAATATATTTCTGCTATAAGAAATATGTGGGCCTTGTATTAGGAATGGTATTGACATTATATTGCTAATATGGCCACAGTGAATTACCCACATTACAGCTCACCTATTAAACGTAGTGATCCCATATATTGAAAATAGTGCCTTACCCACATATAGTTGATATATTGGACAAAGTTAACCCATATACTAGACATAGATAGCTCATATCGTTGGAACTTGTATTCTAACTATTCCAACATATGAGTTATCTACGTCTAACATATGAGTAATACATATTCAACATATGGAACAACTATGTTCAACATACGGGCCAACTATGCTCAACCTATGGGTTACCTATATAGTAAATTTAGTTAATTATGTTCAACATATAAGATATAAATTTGTCAACTGAAAAATCACCTAATATTTTGATATTATACATGTGAGCAGATTTAACAGTTGCTCTGTAATTGACAGAAAGCTGCACTAAATAGTGCGAAAAGTCCATTAAAAAGTATTTTTATGATATTGAAGTGTACCAAATAGGTGTTACCATCTCGATGATAACGGTTAAACTGGGGAACTAAGTGATAAGTTTCAGCTATAATATTCGATTTTTATCAATCTTGCTGGAATTTGTCAGCTGACAAATCACCTGACAAATCACCTGCTATTTTCCAGCTGGATTAATAAAAATCAAATATCATAGTTTAGTCCTTCAGTTTGAGTGTTATCATCGAGATGGTGCCACCTATTTGGTACACCTTAGTATGATGAAATTACTTATTAATGTATTTTTCAGATTATTTAGTGTAGATTTCTGTCAATTACGGAGCAGCTGATAAATCAGCTGACATGTGATATATGAATGTCAATGTCAATCTGATTTGTCAGCTGTTTTTTCTAGTAGGGCATATATTAGTAATATAATGGCAATACCATTTTTAATACATAGCCTTCATATTACCCACAGCTATAATAATATACTAACAATATTTCGTCGGGTTAGACGTAAACTGTACTATCTGAAGTTTTCGTTCATAACCGTACTATCTGAGAGCGCGTTTGAAAACTATACTATCTGAAGTTTTCGTTCAAAACTGTACTATCTGAGATTTCGCCTGGAAAAGTTATTACATTCGGACGGCCCTGTGCATATCATATTTACCTTAAAATTGCTTAGGCCCCCCTAAACATGGGGTATCATACGAATGGTAACAGATAATATCGTTTCAAACGAGGTAACAGATAATATCGTTTCAAACGAGCTCTCAGATAGTATAATTTTTAACGAAAACTTCAGATAGTACAATACAGATAGTCAGTTTACGTCTAATCCAAAGATTTCATTTTTCTGCGCAGGCCAAATGACTTATTGTGTAACCATGTGTAAACTATATATCGACTCTCCTTACAAAAACTAGTACAATTCAGATTTCTCGAATTTTCTTTTATGAACCTCTATATATAGAAAAACTAGCATTATAACTAGCAAATACTCCAATAGAGTTAGTTTTCATCTAAGAATCTAAAAACTACTCATTTCCATTAGAGGTCTCTAAAAAGAACTAGCATTTCCCGAGAAATCCTATAGTCTTCACAAGGATCGTCGATATAAACTACGCACAACCTCGAAGCTTCTTATCCATCAACAAATACAAATAAAAACTCTCTTATTCGATCCACAACCTCTGCACCCGAAATTCGCCGAATTCTTCTCCGTGCACCCCTAAACACCCCATTCCTCACGCAACGACAACGAGCCTCGCTGACGCAGTGTCTTATCTCTCTATTCTCTCCCTCGTTCGCGAAACAACAGAGACGCCGCTATGGCTGCTGCTGCAGATAGCGCCGATCAAGAACGAGCGGGACCTGGTGGTCCTGTTCCTGCTGACCTTCCGCGACATAACCGCCCTGAAGCAGCCCATCGAGACGGACGACACGAAGGGCGGCCTCTCCAAGTTCGCCAAGCTCGCGCGCTCCGTCACCCGCTCCCGCTCCGTCCTCGTCTCGCAGTTCAGCTCGCACCTACCGGCCCTCAAGGACTCGGCCATACCCGTCACCACGAAGCAGTCCCATCTCGGCCACGTGAGTTACTTTTCGTCGTCTTTTTTAATTGATAACGGAAAAGGATGTTTCTCTTATATCGCGAAGAAGAGAAAGTAAAATTTAACAGCTCACCCTGGTAAAATTTATTTTTGTAAAAAGGTGTATTTTTTTTTAAGTGTCGAAAGATGTGAAAGAATGTGAGAAAGTGCAAAAGCGTGTAAAAATGTGGTAAGAAGTGTAAATAAGAGTGAAAAATTTTAAAATAAGTGTAACAATATCTGAATGAGGACTATTTTTAAAATAATTTTACACTTTTTTGTACTTCTCTTAAACTTTTGTAATACATTCTCACACTTTTTAACAATTATTTACAAAAATAATTTGGATCAATGTTTACTATAGGTCCAAATTCAGATACATTTTTTATATTTTTTTACACTGTTTAACACATTTTTATACTTTTATACATTTTTTACACTGCTTTGCAATTTTTAGAGAAATAATTTTGAATAGGGGAGTGCTGGAAATAAAGCTCCCGTAACTAGATTGATAAGTTTCACACTACTTCTTTCTATAAAATATTCAGCTGTGTAATATTCAATGAGTACTATCTCTATAGATTCTTTATTTACAGTACTCAGCGTTTGAATTATAATTTTCTTTGTTATTTATAGTGCAGTTTGACGTGGTGACGAAGTTAATAAAATTAAAAAGAAAATAGAGCCGACTTAAAAAGATAACGTTGTAAAAAGTAAAATATTATGTTTTTCTTAACAATATATGAGATTTCGATTATGTAAACTCACTATCAAAGTGCTACTAACTTCATTTAATGAAATGTCAATAATTGGTTAGTTGAATTCAAGTTACAACTCTTTCGTGTTGTTGCAAAGTAATTAGCTATAAAATGTTGCGATTAAAAAAAATGATCAATTCTGGCGCTGACTCCAAAAAGTTTTAGTTTTAATTGAATTAAATAATCATTCCGGCCCCGAGGCATAACTTTTAATCCAAAGTGAGTTTCACAAATGCTTTCTCTTCAAGGGATGCTCCATATAAGTTTAGCTATTAGTTATAGTATTTAAAATAATGCCACAATTGCCAGCTTCATAACTATGACCACTAATATGTACACAAATTTAAGCGCAGAGCCATAAGAATGTTACAAATTACTACAGATATTATCAGAAGGTTCTATAAAAAATCAATTTTAGTAGTCCCAGCTATGAACACCCTTATTTTTAATAATATTATCGATGAATAAACTTATATAGAGCATCCATTATATTCCATGTAGAGAAAATAGACAGCAAATTAATTTTGGAGTACAAGTGATGTGTTATGTCCGGATCGACAAATTTTTATTTATTTCTTTATTAGAAATACACGGGCAAAATGTTGCCCCTTTACATTATGAAGTATTATTCTATTCTATAATTCTATTACGAAAAATGTATCAGTAGCAGTAAAATATTAATAACAATACTACATTTTTCAGTAAAATCTAATATTCATAAGAAATATCTCTTTAAAATCATTTTTAAAATTATCTGCGTCAAAAAAAGAAATTTGTATGTATATGCCGATAAATTTATATTCTGAATTTTTTTAACTATTAAGGTGATGCTAAAGGCCCCACTATTTTCATATAAATATCATTTTGGTATAAATATCTCTCTGAAACGTTGTTGCCTTATCCATAAACAGCAACCTTCCATAGAGATATTTTCTTAAAATTGACAATGAAAAGAAAATAGTTCCCCATATTTGATAACAACAGGAGAGTTTAACATCAACTTAATGCTTAATAATATCTGTAACTTTACCGTCGTAAAACCTCAAAATTTTGCTTCTACGTGACACGAGATAATACTATTGTCAATCCTATATTAATAGGAAACTTGCGTGAATTTTAAATTCAATATTATTCGATAATATACTTAAAAATAATAAACTTCCCAAGACAGTTTCTCTTTAATGCCTTATTTATTTATTTATTGATAGTAACATTTTAGATCATTATTTGAATCGATGCCACGTGACATCCATTCAAAAAGTGAGCTAAAATTTTACTGTTTTCAAGGCGTTTTAAATAAATAAATACGGCATAAAAGAGTGAAACATTCAACTACATTTTACTTTTTCATGTTCTTTTATAAAAATAATTTTTCCGACGGTGATTTGACTCCTGTTAGCCATTTATCGTTTACCTTTTCGTTAACAAGTTTGTTATCAGTATTTTTTGGAGAACAAACCATATAAAACAAAGAATTTTAGTGATTTTTAAAAACTTGGTTTGT
Source organism: Gastracanthus pulcherrimus (assembly GCA_949152435.1). Lineage (NCBI taxonomy): Eukaryota > Metazoa > Arthropoda > Insecta > Hymenoptera > Pteromalidae > Gastracanthus > Gastracanthus pulcherrimus. Next base: position 157,461,097 of record OX424576.1, read on the forward strand.
TCTCTGAAGAATAATAATAAGTGTTTATAGAAAAAAAATTCAGAATGTTTGATTTTAAAGTAAGAATCTTTATCGGCTCATAAAAGCACATAAAATTCTTTATAGAAGCCATACATTAAGTTTCCGAAGAGAATTCATATTATTATTGACGTTGGAATAGTTGGATCCCATTTGTAGTCAAGCAGTTTCATCTTGACTTCGGAGATCCGAATTGCCTTTAGTTCTTCATTGTTAGAAATAGTCATGAATACACAATTTGATTTTCATAGGATTTTCGAGAGGTCTTCCTTGACTTTGAATATGTAATTTAATGTATACCTATTGCAGCATTGTATACTGATTGAATTATTGTCATTAAATATTGTTACGAAATTTTGTGTGTAATGCTTCTAAAATAAATTTAAAATGCATACATTTTTAAGTATTCACTCAAAACTCTTTTGTGACAATATTCATGATAATTTTTTCATAATTATACATTTTCTAATCAGTATCTTAATTGACTTTACCATGAAATCCTTCTTAAGGGTGTAGAATATTTATAGCACTTTTTTGAAGATTTCCATCCGTAAAAATAATAGGAAAATAATTAAAATATACGTATGAGTAGATCCTTAAAGTTGAATAAATTTCTTACAAAAATCATCCCTTACAGGGGGAGATGTGAGTGTATGAACATTTTTTGCTTGCACGTAACCTACAGACTCAAGTAATGCAGTGATTTTGGTCATGCTGGTCTTAAATTCTTAGAGGTTTCTAAATTTGGACTGAAGCTATTTAGCTTCAGTCCAAAATAGCATTCAAAAGGAACATTTTAAGACCTGTATCATCAAAATCCATGCACCGGTGCAGTCTACAAAGTTACACAACATGATTTCATCATCTCAATCATACAGTACGTCCAATTGAGACCTGAAAGAAACTAATGATACTTCAGTATCAAATAGAAAAATCATACGCTTAGAAGTAAAAGTAGTTTACATACCAGTAATAGATTTGAATATCTTTCTAGATGTCATCCTTTAGACCCAAACTTATTTTTTCCTCATGAGCAGTTGACTAAGGTCTTTTTTTTCCTTGGTACGGTATGCTGATTTACTGAAAAAAAAATCACAAAGTAATACATTCAAAAATTACATTAGCTACTGATAAAATAAAATTACTTATCTGATTGAATAAATGTATTGCAGTAATCCATCTTTAATATTTTTTATGATCTTGTAAATGCTTATACGTTTTGACAGCTTTGGAAGTAAACACATAAGAACATACAATTAGGTTGCGCCTTTTTAACGCAGTACGACACTACGATCTGTGCAACTTCCAAAAAATGCGCGGTTTTCGAAAGAGATAGTAATTTTAAATAATCATTTAAAGCCTGTACAATTTTTTTATGGCTTTATTCATAACTAAAACTTAATTTTCAGGTTATTTATAGCTTGTAAATCAAAAATAAATTATACTTACACCCATAATCCCTTTGTACGTGTAATAGTATATTCTACTCAATCCATTAAATTATCGGTTATTCTACCTTTACATGTATATATACATTACTTAGAATTTTTCAGACATTAATAAATTGTCAGACATAGTTTAAGGGGATTGAAAAATTATATCTGCAGTAGACCTCCGCTTGCAATTTAGATGCTCAAACGAGGAAAGTCTTAAATTAACTTTGTTGTTCTAATTCATTTCAAAGTTAGTGTTATACTTTTATCACATACAAATAAATTCAGTTTAATAACTATCATAAACTTATTAGTTTTATTATTTGATATTTGCAAAATCTATTTTATATATTAAATATTTTTAAATAAGAATAAATAAAATATCTTGCATAAACTGTTGTATATAACAAGGAAGGTAAGATTATAATATGTAGTATAATTTTGAAACTTTATTTATTATTTATATTTATACATATAAAGATTTTATTTTGAAATTTTCTTTTTTATAATAAGTAGCACAATTTTGAAACGTTATTTATTATTTATATTTATAAGGGATAGTCGTACAATATGACAACCCATAGCTACATTTGGTATAACTTTTAATTAACGAGATGAAAATAAAAATTCCAAAAAAGGATCTGTTCTTTGAATAGTCCTCTATCACGAAAGAAATTGACTGGGGTTAAATTCGAGTATAAACATTAATTATCAATATAAATGTAAAAGCTACGATTTTGCGGTTTCTAAAAAGAACTTAGAGGTATAAATGATTTATAAGGGTACTAACAACTTTTTTTATAAATAATAGTGTAGTATTTTTATTAAAAATATAGCTTTATAAATTGTTTTATAAAATACAATACTTCATATTTACTAAAATATAGTGTTTTAGTTATAAATAACGAAAAATAAAAAATAACACTTAATAAATATTTGGAGATTATATTCAACACATACGACAAGTCATAGTAGACATTTCACTTCTGAAAAAAGCTATAAGTAAATTTTTGTAGCATTTTACCATTTAATTTATATATGTCATTCTATACTACAATCGTGTTTGCACAACAAGTATATTATATATAGCATTTTAGGTTTAAAAATTATTAGAGAAACATAAACTTACTTAGGGAAAACAGGTTAGCCTCATAAAATAACTTTTATCACTCGTGTAATTGAATAAATTGTTGTTAAAATGATTATAATACAGGCTTTCGATCAATGAACTTTATATATCGGCCGCGGATTATGCTTAATAGAACACCAAAATGCGTCAAATCACCATGATAAAATGACGCCATCTGTCAAAAGAAGCCAGGAATGGATAATTTACCATAGTGTAAGCTTTGTCATACTATACGACTCTCCTCTATAAATAAAGATTTTATATTCAAATTTTCATCTTCATGTTTAACGTTTTAATTGACTAATATGAGCCATAAAGCTCACCTCTGTATTACCTTTAAATGGTCTATAATCCTTTCTAGGTGGGTAGGTATATAATATAAAAATATAATAACATGCATACAAACTAAACTGCAGAATAATACACAAGTTGAATACATTCTATTTTTAATACATTATAGTCTTATAGTCCAACTACTTAAGCTATATAGTCCAAAAGTCTAGAGGATTTATTTGCTCAGGGATATAACTGATTTAGCATGAGAGACATGACTTCGGGTCAAATCAGGATTACTGAGATCTAGCGTGGATAACGCGATTGCAACTTGAACTCATAACTGCTCAACGGATCGTATTGCAATTTTTTCATATGATACGTACGCTCGATAAAATATTCAATTGCTTTATCAATTGTTGAGTCTAATCTTTCTTTAGCATCTTTAAATGCTTTATTTTTGTTTTCAATGTCCTATTAGGATTTTTTTACTCAATACCTATTAATGCTTATAGTTTTAAAACATTTTTCCCTAAATGTATTTATAAACACATTTTCTAGCTACGTTTAAGAATGTATCGATTTAAGGTTCTCTAAGGTAAAATTCTTCTGTTAAAACTAGTCAATCAAAAATACTTTTGGTACGACATATATGTATAACAGCTCATAAATTTAGAAATATTTAGTCTGGTCAATTTTGCATGACTAAAATCGAAGATTTGATATCAACGTATACCAGACACGTGTTCATAGAGCCAATTTACAATTCGGAAAATTGTAAGCATGTATACTAACTGACATAATCCATCTTACTTAATTTTTAAATACTCATAAGATGTTATATTTTGCCTAAACAATTTCAGAGTTCCAGCAGCTTCGAACAAATAGCTGTTAATTTAGAAACGGGCTGGATACATTAATTATTAAACGCTCGTTAAAATATTTATAGACTTCCGTCGTATTCAATACCAAATATACAAAAAGAAAAATAATCATTATAACTCCAGTTCAAAGCAACTTCGATCTGCAAACATCTTTAAACTCTCCTCGAGTAAGAGAAAAAAAACCCCGAGAAACCCATCTTGTTTGCGACTACGCGGCAAGCCATGTGTACACAATCCCTCTTTTATCCTCTCGTCTTCGCGAGAAAAATCAAGAACTTATATAAACCTCGAGGCTCGAGCTCAGAGTCGACTGTGTACACATACTTCCAGTCTCTCTCCCTCTCTATCTCTATCTCTCGAGATGGCAAAATAAAGAGACGCGGGCCATGCCGTGTACACGTACATGTAAACACATACACAGCACGGATTTGACGTTTCTTTTTTCTCGTTCTCCAACAGATGATGTCCTTAAGCGGGGACGTGATGCCGCAGTACAGGCAGGAGGCGCCCAAGACCCCGCCCCACATACTCCTGCACTACTGCGCGTTCAAGGCCATCTGGGACTGGATAATCCTCTGCCTCACGTTCTACACGGCGATCATGGTGCCGTACAACGTCGCCTTCAAGAACAAGACGAGCGAGGACGTGTTCCTGCTCGTCGTCGACACGATAGTCGACGTCATCTTCTTCATCGACATTGTCCTCAACTTCCACACGACTTTTGTCGGCGCCGGCGGAGAAGTCGTCTCTGATCCTAAGGTCCTGCTTTATTTTCTGTTTCTTTATACGATGTATGATTGGCTTATTGAGAAAGACGCTCGAAATTTACGTGTTTTACACTTGAGGAAAATAGTCGAAGTGACATTTGAAGAATACACTCAAAGCAAACTCTTAGAATGCCACTTAAAGAACGCTCAATATGATATCTCTCTTGAGTTTTTAGAGTTACCCTCAAATTGAATATAGAGTTGAGTGGAATACCCATAAGGAGGAGCTCCACTGATTTTTTATCAAAAAATCGTAATTTATACATAGCATATTTTCAATGTTTATAGTTTTATGAATACTTTGAGACCTACTAGATGTCAATACTCAAAGTTATACCAAACTTATATCCAGTTAAATTAAATAATTCGTATACGAAATTGAAACTTTAAACGCGTTTCACTTAAAACTTATTTTTCTACTTTTAAAAAGTTACTTACGCAACTCATGTCACTGTGAATTCTTGAAGCTTGCAGGAAAAATCAATTAAAGTATTTTAAAAAGAAGTTTATATTTTATTTTTAGTCCGGGCGTGGCTGGTCCATTTATGTGCAACAGGAGATCTCCTCTAATGTATTTGCCCTAACATGTATAATATGATACTATTCGTTGCTAAATTTTAAAGTTGTAAAAAGTAACTTAATATTTAAATTAAAATATCGCTTAAAATTGTATCGAACTTTTTGAATAAGTATAATCTACCCTTTAGCTTATCTTATTAGATTATTTAAAAAACGACTAATAAGAATTAGTTTTCTTCAAGTTTGTACATTAGTTGGTCCCAATGCTAGTATAAGTCGTACGAAAAATGTTTGTTTCCATGCATATTAAAATTAATATTAATTGAAAAATGTACGTATGAAAAGATATGCACTACTTACACCCATACATATTACGCTAAAATCGTAAATTTTAAGAAAATTGTAAAATACGAAATTATATGCTCTACTGAATATTACTAGTTAATTTTCATCACTCGACGAAATGATACATAGCATACTTCTGAATATTTAATTTTGATTGTGCCATAAATTAGCAAAATTTGTTGAATGCAGGTGATAAGAATGAACTACCTAAAATCCTGGTTTATAATTGACCTGCTAAGCTGCCTGCCCTACGATGTGTTCAACGCCTTCGACCACGACGAGGACGGGATCGGGAGCCTGTTCTCCGCCCTCAAGGTCGTGAGGCTGCTGAGGCTCGGCCGAGTCGTTCGCAAGCTCGACAGATACCTCGAGTACGGCGCGGCGATGCTGATACTCCTTTTGTGCTTCTATATGCTCGTCGCCCATTGGCTTGCCTGTATTTGGTGAGTTCAGATTCCAGATTCAAAGTTGAATACTTCGTTTTGTTTTGTACTTCTAATCATAGAACACAAAACAGTACTGTTAGAACATTTAATAGTTTTAAAGAATTATTTGCTTATTATATTAAAATATTAAAAGAATGATTAAATCCAAATAATTCTGAAAGTCAGATACATATACATAATTATTTTTATTATGTAAAAATAAGTTTTAAAAACAAGTTTCGAATACATTAATTATTTTGGTATTCATTTAAGCTTTTTTCCCTAATTTTAATCAAATTATTGCAGTAATTTTCATTTTAAAGTAAATAAGAATTAATTAAAAAAATCTTTTAATATTTTGAAATGAATTTTTTATTACTGAAACCTGTATGAAGGGTAACCTGTATGATAGGTACCTTCTGATACTTTTGTTTTTAAATTGATCAACTTAATAGAAAATCTGTTTGAATATTTAATATTAAGAAATAATATTTTATTTATTAATATTTTATTTTTAAAAAATAGCGGTGCTACCGCCATGCAACCGTGCGTTTAAAAAAATCGTCATCTTCTACAACATAAAAACTAACGAAGTACATACAAATTTTTAAAAAGTATTCACTTTTATGAAAATAGCTAATATTTGAAAAACAAAATATTAGAGAAGAACGGGGTATTGCCGGTCACCTAAGCAAAAGTGCTTGTTATTTCTACTTTCAAATTGTTTTTTATTAACATTAAATCATTATTGTGTTAGTTCAAACCATTGCCTTTAAATATTTCTTATTGGTTTAATATAAAAATGTAAGATATCGAAGCTATAAGACGAAATAAAAAGAAGCATTTTGACTGGATTTACTCCACATCAAAGGGTAATACCGGTCAGCCTTGGTACAATTCCGTTTACTATTAAAAAGTTACTTTTATAGGTAAAACATTTACTTAAATCAATTATATGAACCTTCATATGATCAGTCGAATTATTATTGCGTAAAGTAACAAATAATATTCATAAAAGCTTATTTTATAGACCAGATTTCTTATAAGAAATGTAGACCTAACTTTAATTGTGTATAATTCCTTAATAATACTGAATAGAAGGTTGTTTGAACACTAGATTAATTGCATTTTATGTTGCGTTTGATATACTGTTCGAATTATTACCTAAAAATGTTTAGAGTATTGAAAAAAAGAGTAACCGGAATTAGCCAGTGACCGGCATTACCCCGTTCTCCCCTATTTTAACAAACTTTTGTAAAATATTATTGTTTTTAATTTTTTGATCTATGTGAAACCGTTTCGGAGATCCTAGAATCGCTGATTTTGGAGCCGCTGAAAAGAAGTGTATTCCAGTACAGCCATTCTGTTGAAAAAATCAGAAAAAAAAATTATTTTCTACTCTTAAATATTTAGACAAAAAAGTCTTGTACGCAGATTTTAAATAATCTATATAAATTTTGTTCGTCCAGTGTGGTGTCCGTCCTTAAATAAGACAACAAAAATTATACGGACAATGATAACAAATATGTAATGATAATTGCATAAAAATAAGATTATAACTTATTTTTTCTCATAATTTTATGTAACGATGTGCTTGTTTTGATATTCGGGCTTGCAAAGTACGTGTAAAATTGTCATTTGATAAAAGCAAATCGATAATTCGACACAACAGCGTTGCAAGTTTTAGATAGAGTTTTATCGATGTTTACCCATAAAGATGATAAAAAGTTTTGATAATGCAAATCCTATTGGCTTTTAAGTAAAGTTCTGTAACTAGGTAAAGGAAGATCGACAAAAAAGTACGGATATAAGTATCAGTCGTGCATCTAAAAAGTTTTGCCCTGACAGAACTGAATTTCAAGTTCTCCCGCGCCCTCGCGCATAACCGGTTGACTTTTCCGTCTCGCGGTCCTCTTCGCCGCCGCCGCCGCCACCGTTCTAACTTTTTGAGTAATCGGAGCTTTTCAACGTTAAAGCCCGAAAGCCAGTGTCATAGTCTTGCCGTGGTAATAACTTTGAAATGAGATAAATATATATCAAAATAATGTCACCTCGGATAATTGCGCTAACTTTTGCAGCTTACTTTCAATGCTTGGATATTAAATTACTTTTAATTAAATGTTTTATTTCGAATTATATCTGTGGCTCTCCGGAATAGCAACTTAAGTGTATATTTCATATGACTTTGAGTTTTTAATATTTGCCCTAATGTGCAAGATCGAAATAATAAGCGTCTTAGCATTTGAAATCACGCTCGTTGACTGAAGTATTAAATATAATATTTGTGACGGTCTCAAACTTGGAAAATGCTTGCTTTTTATTTGTTAGATGAAACAAGCAAAAGTATAGAGCAATAGGTTCTTACGTCACTATTCCGGGAAAAGGTATATATTCGTCATGATTGTAGTAAACGTGTTATGATGAATTAGAGTTAAAATTATAACCGAAAGAGTAGTGATCATAAAAAAAATAATAAAAGATTACTTTCATTATATATTTTTTTATATGCCGATTGAAATCACCACTAAATCTGTGAATAGAGGTTACATAAGAAAGTATACTAACGTTTTATGTATGATATAATAATTTACGATTTCGTGTTTATGATTGATATAAGTTACATATAAATGAATATTTAAGTGACTTTTAAATTGTCATTGAAAATAAGCTCTCATACAAGTAGAAAAGTCTATCATTAACCATTTTTAAAACGAATAAATAAAATTATATGTTCACTCCATTTTTAAAGAACGGGTGTAAGTCGTTCTTCCGGGAAATTATGAAAGTGACTAATTTCTGGCATCAATTGGTACTTTGTGTGAAAAAGAAAAATGAAAAACCATTACGTTCGTCAGGTAGAGAACAAAAAATAATAGACACGAATTTTTCCATTTTTAATTAATTAATAATTAAAGCATACACAGAAAGCAGCGCATAATGCTCTTTTTTCGATATATACCGAATTCATACGTGTTATCTCTTCATGAATGTGCAATCTCGTGTATGTTTCAGGTATTCGATAGGCCGATCGGACGCAGACGCTGGCGTCCAGTACTCGTGGCTGTGGAAGCTCGCGAACGTGACGCAGTCGCCTTACAGCTATCTGTGGACGAATGCGAGTACGGCGCCGGAACTCGTCGCGGGCCCCTCGCGGCGCACCATGTACGTGACCGCCCTCTACTTCACCATGACCTGCATGACTTCCGTTGGCTTCGGCAACGTGGCGGCCGAGACCGACAACGAGAAGATATTCACCATCTGCATGATGATCATCGCCGGTGAGATCATTGTGCATTACATTTACAAATTTCTTTTTTATCAGAAAATCATGTATCTTGTTTATAAATGTTGTTTATCTATTTAAATTTTTTATATCCTTTTTGAGTTCCATACTCAGTCATGGGCAATACGTAGGAGACATGTGCCTAGATATATATCTAGATATAAAAGGTATTTTGTCTTTTCTGAAAAAGGACTAGGTTAAAAGCGTAAAAATATGAGGAAATCTCCAAAACTTTTAACTTTCAAATGTTGAAAATGAGGTCCACTTAACTTAGGAACACAGCTCTAGTTTTCACACAACTTCTCGAGACTATAAACAATTAATATTTGCCCATGAACATACCCGAAACAAGTGCCTACCGAATCTAAAATGATTTATCAAATACGGCAAGTTAAAATTTCCATGTATATATTTTTTCTTGAAAACAGTTCTAAAATATTTGTGCAGCTATTTTAATTTTTATCTTTGAAACAGTCTAATACAGTTAAAATATAAGAAAAAACTGATTGAAACCTCGAGTCATATAGGTTAAAGGTTTGGGAGATTTCCCTATATACTAAAAGATACTAAATACACGGGTATGTTTCTCCAAAAGTCGTGATACATTTTTTAGATACTTTTTATCTAGATGTTTGAGATACTTTCTTTTCTTGATACTTGTTTTTAGATACTATATCTAGACCATACTTTTGCGTCTAGAAAATTTTACTCGCCACTAGATACATGGGAATTATTTCTAATGGATCCAAATACAGAGGTGCATGTCTGAATACATTTTTAAGATACTTTTACACGCACTATTAGACAAGTATCTAGAAAGGGTATTTAAAAAAAGTAGCTACACAAATATCAAGATACTATATTGAGATACTTTTTATTTGGATTTTTTATACTTCTTTTATAGATGCTTTTATTTTTAGATGCTTTTTTCTAGATACAGTGTTTAGATACAAAAATAACTAGTTACAGTAGTTATTTTTATAGTATCTATATACTGTATTTAAAAAAGGTATTTAATAGTATGTCTAGATACCTCAGTATCTTGTATCTGTATTTTTTGTAAGAAAGATAAATTTTGCCCATAACTACTCACACTATCACTTCTGTACGAAAAACGTTTATGTTGGGGGCTCGTATAGTTTTTCAAAAAATGTATGTCTGTATATATGTATGTGTGTATGTATGTACGTATGGAACCAAGATTTGTGTCCACCATAACTCTTCAAGGGAATCATATCACGTGCTGAAAGTTTGCAGGAATATTACATATGTTTAAACTCAGAACTGATTAGATTTTGGAACTGTATGGATAATATTAAAGTAATTTTTTAGCAAAAATATTAATTTTAAAAAATTGTAAATCTCAAAAAAAATTTTTTTGTTTTATTATACGTTGAACTTGTAAAAAATATATACATTTCATAAATTTAACGTAATTCCTTTCGATTGATATACCTTATAATAACTTTAAAGTTAATTTTGTGAAATAATAACAAAATATTAGTTTTAAGAAAAAGTTATTGTCTTTTAATACTTTAAATCTTTTACTAACAATACCTAAACGCTTGTATCTAATGAATTAATTACACCATCGATTTATTAATTACGAATTTTCATTGCAAAATTCCTTAAGGTGATGCTAAGCCTTCCTGTTACCGCCAAATACCATTCTTTTCGTTTAATTTTCTATTTTGCAAAATATCTCTCTGGAAAGTTGTTGTTTTTTATTAGGACAACATCATTCCATAGAGATAATTTTATTTAAATAGAAAATTAAATGAAACAAGTGGGCCTTCGTAATTGTCGGTGGCGGGTGGGTTTAACATCATCTTAATTAAATCGATTCATCAGGACCTCTCTTTAAAAAAGTATTCTGCTAAGGCAGTTGCCAGCGGCTTTTTTCTTTCTTCTTTATAAAGTACTAATAATTGTAGAACAGTTATATCGCGCGGTGCCCAATGTAATTGCTCTTCTCGGCCGTAGCTCTGTTGTACGCGACGATATTCGGCCACGTGACGACGATCATCCAGCAGATGACGTCGGCCACGGCCAAGTACCACGACATGCTGAACAATGTGCGGGAATTCATGAAGCTCCACGAGGTGCCGAAGGCGCTCAGCGAGCGAGTCATGGATTACGTGGTCAGTACGTGGGCGATGACGAAGGGTCTCGACACCGACAAGGTCCTAAATTACTGTCCGAAGGACATGAAGGCCGACATCTGCGTGCACCTCAATCGAAAAGTCTTCAACGAACATCCTGCCTTCAGGTAATGTTAATGTACTGCCCTTTATTACAATTCGTAGTTTGAGTATAATTGCAATTTCTAAGTTTTTCACGTGATGCTTATTAGGGGGTCAATTCACCAGCCCGGGTAAAAATTATTTATATACCATATAAATGATCATATATGAGGTGAAAGCAGTGTTGGGCGTTACTTAAAAGAACGGTACTTCAGTACAAATTTCTAAATTCATGTACTTCAAGTACAGTACTTGAAAAAAAATACTTTAGTATCGGCGGAAAGTATGTGAGTACTTGAAAAAATGTACTTAAGTAATTTTATCAAATATTTGAATTACATGAAAATAGTACTTAAGTACTTCTTTTTAAGTAATTCAAATACTTGAAAAAATACTTAAGTACCTGTAAAAGTAAAAAGTATTTACGTATCAGAAAAAAGTACTTAAGTACTTTATCTATTACTCGAAGTACTTAAAAAGAAGCATTTAAGTACTTTTTCAAGTACTGTAAGTACTTGTATTGTATTAAAAAGTACCTAAGTACTTATAAAGTAGTTAAAGTACTTAAAAATACTTGAGTACTTTTTATAGTAGTTGAAAAAAGTATTTAAGTATTGCTTTTTGAGAACTTCGTGTACTTGTAAACGTGCTTCAGTATTTTTCTAGTACTTTAAAATTTCTTAAGTACTCGTAAAAGTAGTAAAGGACTTACATACTTAAATGAAGTATCGAAGTACTTAATAAGAAGTACTTAATTAAGTACTTTCTAAAGTTGTTAATTATTCTAGTTAAGTACTTTCTAAAGTAGTTAATTATTCTACTTATGTACTTTCTAAAGTAGTTAATTGTACTACTTAAGTACTTTTGTACTTAAATCCTGTTTTTCAAATATTATACTTATACTCTTTTTTAAGTAGTAAATATCAATTTGCCCAACGCTGGGTGAAAGGTGGGTGCAGGATTAGGAAATAAACGGGTTTACACTTCTGATGATAAAGTAATAAAAGATATATTGTAGAATAAAGTAAAAATGACAAGTATCACAATCAACTGCTACGCTTCCCGACTGTGTGACTGACACACGCTGTGTCCCTCTCCGTCTGCGGGGGAGTATCCCCTCTCTTCTGAAAAGCGCTTCCTCCCTTATGAGTCTCTCTCTCTCTCTCTCTCTCTCTCTCTCTCTCTCTCTCTCTCTCTCTCTCTCTCTCTCTCTCTCTCTCAGTTTCTCACTTTCTCACTCTCGCTAACGTACACACTCTCAACTCTCGTTTCCACATTCGCCCGTTGATCAATTTTCATATAGACCTTTTTTCAACTTTGGTCATACTACATTAAAGTCTCGCGTACTCTCATCCATACTTGGGTGATTATAATTTTTGATAACCATTCTCATTCATACTTGCACATACTCGTTCTTTAAAGAATATACTCTTCGACTCACTCTCATTATTGACCCAGCCGTATTGTGCTTCTACTTCTCTTCTTTTTCTTCGTCGATAATCTCTGAAACCGCGCCAGGGTTTCAAGGTATCCACTGACATTATTGTTTCACTTGGTCTCACTCGGTATCACTTGTGCCTTGGCAATCTTTTGCCCTTCTGCACTGCGCTTGCTGCGCTCCCTTCTATTCTGTTTAGACACCGTCTTTCTGCTGCTCTAGATTTGTCATTTGTCTCGATCTGCGAAGCCGGTTAGCTGCTGATTTTCTTCTTGCTGCTTGAGCTCATCGCGTAGCTCATTCACTTTGCTTCTATATAGCTCTACTTTGTCTGATGGCTTCTTTGAGGTAATGTTTCCTCGTTGGACAATGTCCTGCTTTGTTGTAAAGGCTCTTGCTTCTGCAGCAGCTCTTCTTATAGTTGATCTTCTTCGTGTTTGGATCTCTGGACCAGAGCTCTCATACTGAGAAGTTCTTCTTTTGCGTCTGCTCACTCATTCTACGCATGGTCTAGCTCTTTGACCGACCATTGTGTCGCGGCAGTCCGCGAAAGTGGCTCCACGATTACCTCGCATGGTCTTAGAATGACGTAGGCAGCGTCTCTTTATAAATCACCAATGATGATCCATTCGTCGGCTGCGTAGGTGGACATGATCGCGTAGTCCAGATCATGCTCAGTGCCATCCAAATCACCAGGGATCCCATCCACGATGTAGCGCAGTACCAAGAGGTCTGATATATACGCGTGCCTGCCTAGACGTCACAACTAGTGAACAATATCTAGAAGCTTCTCGTCGCGCTCGGGATGCGATCTCCGCAGCATCTCCAGTGTCTTATGCTCGTCTACCTCGAGCTCAAATGTCTGCTCAAGACCCTTTTTGAGGGCCTCCCAACAGCAAACGTCGCGCTGGCTCGTCACCCTCCCCTTCGTGGCTGCTTAGATGAGGCCGCTCGACTTGGTCCATCGACGTATGCCCTTCGCTCTATCCCCGCAACCGAACTTCCTCCAGGGGTAGTCGTCTATTGTCTACGTCTTTGTCACGGTAAGCGCGGTCTTTGTCACGGTAAGCGCGGTGTATCTCGTCTCGTGTATCTTGTCAATGCGTGGCGTCTCTCCTCTCGCGCGTCTCGTCAATGCGCGGCGATTCTCCTCTCGCGCGTACTGTGTACTGTCTAAGTACTTACGACTACATCGGATGATTATTTGGTTGAGATGAGGGCGGTCGAAACTTCGTGGCGTCATCCTCCTTTTACGTTGCTATCCCTCTGGATCGGAAGCGTCTCCTTTCCCTGCCTCGGACATCTCCTCGTGGGTATAGTAAAGTCTCATGACGTCTTAGCTGGACTTCTCCAAGCGCTCCATCAACGATCTCGTTGCTGCTCGTTTTGGCGTCGGCTCGTTCACGCGTAATTACACTTCTACACTGCCCGTTTTTTAAAAATCTGCATTCTGGTTGAGCCCCCATTTGCAGTGAAAGATGAGTGCAGGATTGAGAAATAAACGGGTTGACACTCTTGATGTTAAAGTAATAAAATTTCTTTATCTCTGCGAGGGAGTATCCCATCTCTTCAGAAAAACGCTTCCTCCCTTCTGGGCCTTTTCATTTCGCTCTCTCTCTCTCTCTCTCTCTCTTTCTCTCTCTCTCTCTCTTTCTCTCTCTCTCTCTCTCAGTCTCTCTCGCTCGCTCGCTCGCTCGCTCGCTCCGTAAGTATAGCACGATAATTCTACTCGCTCCACATTATATTGCTATTTACTGCCGCCCTATGCCTCCGGGAGTCTTGCTCTCAGACTACTTGCGCTTGGCTTGTATTATTATTTAAAGTTTTTAACTGCATTTCTTTTGTGGTTAGCTTCTGTCTTGGCTTCTGAGCTTATTTCCAATTTCTGTCACCATGCATGCGCGAGTAGCTGTCGCTCTCTTGGGAAAGCTGCTTGTTTCCTCGGTCTGCAAAGGCAACAGCGCCTTGCTCAAGCAGCGCCATCCGCATCTCGGCAACATTGGAGACAGGATTGGACATTGCGAGGCTACGCGCATGATTTTGTCTGCTGCACGGATGTCACATGTTGCGTTAACACGGAGTGAGTCGAGACTTAGATATACAAGTATTTCAAAACCAGGCTATCTTAAATAACCGCGAGTTTATTAGAGTTTACTATAATATATAAACCTACAATTTATATTGTAATATTATTTATATTATTTTCATACACGTTATTGCATAGTTTTCTAGCGGTGCTTGTATTGTCTTATTGTTTTATTGCTGATACTACCGTATCTATTCACTTATCTGCTTTATCGATTGTACTGCGTAATTAAACTCACATTAGTAGGCAAATTCACTGTTAGATGGCAACACGTGTACCATTTTGAGCTGGAGCTGCGAGTTTTCTGTAGTCGCGAGTTTGCTTGTTAAACTTCTCATTCACTAGTCCAAGACATCTCATTATGCACATGTTTCACCAATTACTTGGAAGCATTAAGCAGGTTTTCCACCGACCAATTATACCTTAGTATATTTATATGCCTGAGTTTTTCACTAATGTGCGACAGTGTTTTAAGGTGTTTGTCCAATAGTAGATTAATTTACCTGAATGTGAGTACTGTAGCTCGAAAGCATTTCGGCGGTTTTTCTATCCACCTTTGACAGTATTATGTCTGTATGATATAATTGTGTGTTGATAGGCTTAAGGTGTATGTCCACTAGTCAGTTTTCATAACTTACTATTTTTTTATTTGTTTTGTCTTCTTATACTCATGCCTCTCTGCGAAAGGTGCTCTGGAAACGCTTTGCACGGAATCATTGTCTGCAGTACATATAACGTGATCTTTCACAAAGACTGTGAACGTCAGTATATTAAGGTGCGCGAAACACGTCAGTGCTGTATTCAGACATTTACTAACTCTAAATTCACCAAGACTTCACGACAGGCGGGTTCTCATCATTGGACAATATGGCTTACAACAATGAAAATTCATCTTTAAAGACTCCAACATTTGACTACGAGAAAAACTTTGGCTTTGATTCATCTAGCGTGAAACCACACACGTCACCTCAGAAGTTGTCGACTCTGCAGCGAGATTTCTTGAGCCACAATCACTTGCTACCCTATTTGCCGAATTTTCTAAGCAAATGCTGCAGCAATTTAGCGACTTTCGCGCTGAATAACGTGGAGATTTTTCAAAGTTTTGCTGATCTCAAACTGACTAAGTTAAAGCCTTAGAGGAGCGTGTGAATGATCTATCACTCATCAATAACCGTCTGGATGGGCACGGCTCAAAAATTTCTAAATTACAAAATCGCATGGTTGCAATCCATAGTAAGACATATACTCTCTCGCATACTGGTCCCTCGTAGGTCACTGAAGTTTCTGCTAATAATCACCCTTACTGCTACTCTTCTGACCTGATCACCTCAGGTATAATCACCCTCACCGCTACTCTTCTGACCTGATCACCTTTAGACGTTTCCCTCGCGCCAACTGAAAACACTCGTAGGTTTCTGAATGCTCTTGAGCTGGAACACCTATATAACGCTTTCTCACAGACAGCTGCTTTTGGCTCTATTTCAACTCGCTTCTTTATGGAATCCACTCCGCTATATCCCGCACATCCACAATCAGCTGCACTTATTCAACTAATAGGCATAGCTCAGCAGAAGTAAGTTCAGGGAAATAGTCGTAGCATAGTCGTATTATTTAAGTCTCCCGTCACCCGTGATCATGTAGTGTCTACACTCATCAAGAGCCACAATCACAGTAAGGTCCCTTTACCTCAAGTTTATTATTTAACTGTTACGCAAAGCACGCACTAAGTCATCTGCTTTAGGTTTTAGGACACCTTAGTCTTGAATATGATTGTCCAAATACGTAGGGGTCAAATCTTGAGAAACTCGAACCGATGCGCCCTATGACTAACCATAATAATCACGGTAATCCTGATCATGGTACCAGTGGATATTCTCTCCCAATCTCTCGCCAATCCTTCATCTGGAAATTCTGGGTGACGCTTGTGTTGTTGCAGTAGCTTTAAGCACTCAATCCTCATCTATTGGTCTTTCGACCTTAATTTCCGTCCAAAACTCACTACAAATCTCTCATGCTAATGTTAATAGACTCACTGCCCACTTTCGTGAAGTTGAAGCATTCTTGTACACAAACCGCCTACATACATTTGCAATTTCAGAGTCAAAACTTAGTAGCCATGATAAAGATTCGTCGATAGTTATTGATAACTACAACATACTACGGGTTGACCGACCGGAACGCGAAGCGGGAGGGGGGGGGGTGTTGCCCTGTATATACATGACTTATAAATTACTGGCTTCATCGATATCTATGTCCGCATCTCAAGCTACGGTGTTTGCTATAGTTGAAGTCTCCCGTAGAAGAGATAAGATGCTATTATCAGATGTTGATAGGCCCCCAAACACCGCGCTACCATCAGAATTTTTCAATATTATTTCAACCTTCACACAAAGTTATAGCACTATTGTGATTACAGAAGATTTCAACTGTAACATGCTACGTTCCTCTTGCGAGTCTAAATTTATGCAATCTACGATCGACAGTCTTTATCTATACCTTATACCGTTGGGCCCCATATACCATGCACTTAATGCTCTCCGTATCATGGCCCATACGTGGATTGATCTATTCATTGTACACTTACAATTGGTTGTTATTAGTTGCAGTAAATCTGTCTCTTCATTTACGGTTGAGCATAACAGACTAGACCTCTGACTACGTTTCAGTTGTCCACTACCTGTTCCTCGTGAAGTGGTTAGGCGTGATTATCGAAATTTTAACAAGGCCGTTACCTGTAGGACCAACGCCTTAAGTTTAGCAATCATTCGGAATTTTCTGATTTAAATTACTGGGTTATGAATCTCAATCCAACTGTGACGAGCTCCCTTGATCTACATGCATGATCGCAAACCACTACTCTGTCTAGTCACCGTAAACCATGGATAAACGTAAATGTTATGTCATTAATGAAGCGGCCTGTATTAGTTTACATGAGAGCTCGAGACATACTCCTTGCAGAATATCGGGCTTTGCGTGCTCAGGTACTCAGTCTTCTGCGACAATCTAAGAATCCATACTCCTAATCAAATCAATAACCACTTTGCCTCGATCCCCCACAACCCTTCACTAGAACTACCACCCTCCATCATGCGTTTACGTCCCAATCTTACCCAATTCTCTTTCACGGAGGTAAGGGAGACGTATGTTACTGAGTCTTTAGCTTAGGCCAAATCTAAAACTTTTGGTCTTGATGGCATTACAATTAATTATCTTCGAAACTCCTGCCCAGCCATCATTCCTCATCTAACTAAAATTTTTAATGACTCAATCTCAATGGCTTCCTTCTCAAATATATGGAAACAAACACTAATCACTCCCATCCCTAAATCATATTCCATTTCTGACATGAACTACCTGCGCACCATAACGAGACTGTCAGAGTATTCTAAAATTCTTGAGCGAATTATTTCCAAGCAGCTAAAACGCTATCTCAATTTACGCAAGCTTATTAACCCTCGACAGGCAAATTTTCGGTCTAGCCATAGCACTCAGACGGCCTTACTTGGAGTACTTAAGGACATCAGATTGACTATGAACGAGTCGAAATTCATTGTATTAGTATTATTCGACATCTCTAAGGCATTTGACTGTATACCTCACCACATCCTCATTACTAAACTTCGTTCATTTAACATCAGCGATCATACAATCCAGTAGTTTGTCTCCTACCTAGCGGACAGGTGTCAAGCTGTTGTTGATGAAAGGGGTAAGATATCTGACTGGATCCGTACTTATGCGGGAGTCCCTCAGTGGTCGGTTCTTGGTCTGCTGCTTTTTGGCATCTTCATCAATGACCTCCCAGCTGTTCTCCGCTTCACTAAGTACATGATCTATGCCGATGACACACAAATTTACAGGAGTGACTATCATTACGAACTTCTTGAGATGATCGCCAGAGTTTCGGATGATGCGAATGCTATTTATAATTGGGCATACGCTAATTGATGATTATTGGTAGTACGAAAAACCTAGCAATTATTAACCTAAGTGATTTGCAGTGTGTGACAATTAATAGCTCTCCTATACCCTATGTGTCTGAAACTGAAAATCTTGGTATCTGGTTGATGCCGGATCTCAGCAGGGAGATGCAAGCCTCTCATATCTTTCAGCAGCTCTTTCCATTTCTCGACTATGCCTGCCTCGTTTACCATGATATTTCTGAGGAATATAACCTTCAGCTGACGCAAAATGCATGTACTAGGTTCGTATTTGGAAATATTCCTTAGAGAGATCATGTTACACCCAATCGCAAGCGATTAGGCTGGCTCGCGGTTAAAGCCCGTCGAGACTACTTCCTAGATTCACTAACGATCTGTATTTTAAAAACTGAGGACCCCGAGTATCTCTTGTCTAATTTTATATTAATAGTGAAACTCAACGTGCGAAGGTTAGATCGGCTACGCACAGATACCTTTCTCACACGGCAACACACCACATCTATAATAGCCAGCTTCTTCACCATATCCACCTCTAAACTCTGGAACAGCCTACCTGAATCCATTTCCTCTCTCCCGTACAGTACAACACCCATCTCCACCATCAAATCCCACCTACTCCGTCACCTCCACACATGCGATGCTGAAGTCTGAACCGATCTTCGCACATAATTCGGTGTTTCTAGTTTCTAGTTTTATGTCCATACGCTTTATGTGTATTTGTATATTTTATTTTATTTTTATTTAGGCTATGGGTCGTACTCTTAGTGCGCTGAGTGATTATTATTATTATTATTATTTTTATGTAGCACTAGTCGACTGTCATTGTTATTTTCAAGTGAGTAAGTAGAGATTCTGTTGTGATTTATTAAATAATCGTTATAATGTATATTTATATTTATTATATTTTTTACGCATATTTTTCTATTTTTCTATTTTTCTATTTTATATTTCTTGTACTATATTATATTGTAATATATTGTTCATATGCCCAATAGGACACATTAGTCCTTGGGCAAAATCTCTCTTTCTCTCTCTCTCTCTCTCTCTCTCTCTCTCTCTCTCTCTCTCTCACACACACACACACTCTCTGTCATAAATCTAAATCATAATTAGAACGTTGACTCCTCGGACCACGCGACTCCGAAAGAACCTATTTTCAGCAGGATTTGAACGCGGAGTCATAAAGCCTAGAACGCCTGGCTCGCATCATCAAAATGGCTCTGCATCAAATCATGTCCCGGCACTTGCTCATAGAGGATAGGGCTGTAGCCATGCAACGAGAAAAGACAGTAGCGGTGATGAGGGCACTGAGTTGATTGTCACGGGGATCGACGACTTCTCTTGTGCTGGGACTGATCCCGTTGAGGTCGTTTACGTGGTTCTAAGCACTGCTCTGCCTTCTCTCAATAAAGATGATATTATTAGTGCGAGGCAAGTCGCTCATCCTACGATGAGGGGCAAAACCTCTAGGGCAGATGCCGAGGGCATCAGCACTGCACCATCTAAAAGAGAAGACACACCGCCGCCTTTAATCGTTCGTCTCGCAATCATAACCAAACGAAATGAAGTGATGCGTGTGAAGGCGACCATTACGTGCTTCAACACCAGCGATATTGACCCTTCTAGGTTGAGCGAGAAATTGACCAAAAATCTTTATCACACGAATATTTTTATCAATGAGGCTTTAAGCAAAGTTGCTTATGCATTTTTTTAAAGTTTAAACGTTATTGCCAAGAATATTGATATCAAATTCGTGTGGCATTGACGCGGTAAGCTTCTCGTTCGACGAGAGGAGGGCACGCAAGCTCACGCGTTCATATCTGCTTCTGACCTTCGCACAATAGCAGACTAACTAACTTGCATACAATAGCATTAATACTAGCTACAGTAATAACAATAGTAACAATAATATCGAAATAGTTAACTCTCTGGCGCAGCATCCCGAGATATCTCGTCCATACGAGGTCTTTACCGTAGCCAGGAGGACGAGATATCTCGTCCTGACATTTTTGTCCATAACTTTTGACTGGTACAATTGTAGAGTACTCGTATCTACGACCACGTAAATTAAAGCTGACAACTTTAATTAACTGGAACGGAAAAGTCGGTTAAACGTTTACGCAGGGGTGTTAAAGATACACATCATATGCACAATAAAGACAGTAGCTACAATGCCGAAAGCAACAATTGCGATAACAGTAAGCAGCCTATTCAAGCAAAAAAAGATTGACTATTAACGCTTGCTAATTGCTAATAGACGCTTTTCTATCAAATGTTAATATTTACTCGTTATCGTTAAATAATTTGTTAAATAATCGATATAAAAAAATCCTTTTAGATTAAAGAAACAATAAATGGTTCTTAGAAAATTTATATCTAAAGTTTGAAAAGTTTATTTGAAATCTAGATTTATCAGCACAAATATATCATCAAAAACTACTTTTATAATGAGGAATTGTGCCTGTTACATCCGTGAAATAAAATTAAGGATATAAGGTTTGAAACATAAATAAAGGCAATATTCATTTTAGTTGTTTAAGGAAAGCTCATTTTTTAAAAGCAATATCAGTTATATCTATAATTCGTTACATTTGCAAAAAATATACTTTTAGAACAAAGTTTTAATGTGCATCTTCGATTATATAATTAACTCATTCCTTATAAACCAATACAAATATTTGATGTTTTAATATACTACGTTTTAATAATGAACAATTAATCCCTGACTTATAATTGTAACAATATCAAAGAAATGGTTACAGAACAGTCCGTAATAAAGAGTGTATCATTGTCATGTAGAGTGTGCCGTTGTAACACGTACTAATATTGGGCTTCGCATGTAATACTCGCGACTGGGGGTCAGCGCATCTGTGCCGCGCCACATGTAACTCGTTAACATGTTCACCTCAATATACTCTTGAGGTCGTTGTATACGACAACAGCAACATTAAAGTGCTCATTCGTGTAGCGAATTCTTAACGGGTATAAAAAATACATTTTACGTGATTTTTGTACAGCGATTTGTTATAAATAAATACAATTTTATTTTATCTTCTTTTGATATATATTTAACATCGAAATGTTTGTGAAAATAATTGCGTATATAATTCAATGGATGATATTTATTTAAATTTCTAAGAAAAGCTTTGGTGCTATATCTTGCTAAACTCGACTGATATCTACTTATATTACATTTTTAGGTATATTTACTTTACCTTAATGATAATTGATAGTATTATATTTCAATGAATTAGAATTAATCATTTAATTTGTTTAATTTGATTTTCATTTAAATCTATAATTTATTTTTACAAATTAAAGCAGTATGAATAATATATTCATCGTGAAATATAACCCTCTGTATTGACAATGGTTGAATGATTTTCTCATTCATTATTCATACATTTATGAGTAATCAAGCTTGGTTGCATTTACTGTATACAAAAACGCATATGGTCATTTTTTTTTATATATACATTTATTATACATTTATAAACAGTAATTATAGGCTATTTGATGGAGTATTATCTACATCCACATCATTAAGATAATACTTTTGTAGTAAAATAAACTTTTTATCGTAAAAGGGTTTTTAAATAAATTCAAAATACCTACAAGAATTCTATTTGAGAAAAGAGGAAATATTCTTTATATGCGAAGTTGTATTGGTACCAAAGTTTACAGGAAATAATAAAAATATATGAATATTGTAACAATAAGTTTTATAGGTAATAATTTATGCAAAAATATGGTTAGGAATTGGGTCCTGATCAGGAACTAGATCCGTTACGGTGCATGCTAAATTCTTAAGCCGAAACACGTGCAAACGAATAAATAAAAATTGTTTGAATTTTTATATACGTTCTCTAATAAATTCTCATGCTCACTTTCGCGAATAATACAAAAAGAACGATTTTAGAACTACCTTTTACTACTGGGACCGGGATTGTACCCTAATACTTAGCTTTTCAAATATCTAAAAATTACTATCGCCACGCACAGTCTTGCTCTCTTGTGTGTGCGACATCTACAGCACCCAGCAAATGTCAAACATACCCACTTCCCTCAGCAATTAACAACACTAAAACTAACCAAAAGCATTTTTCCACGAAAAAAAAAACACATCAACAGACTGGCGTCGGACGGCTGCCTGCGCGCCCTGGCCATGCACTTCACGATGTCGCACAGCGCACCGGGCGACCTGCTCTACCACACGGGCGAGTCCATAGACTCGCTCTGCTTCATCGTGACGGGCAGTCTCGAGGTCATACAGGACGATGAGGTCGTGGCGATCCTCGGCAAGGGCGACGTCTTCGGCGACAGCTTCTGGAAGGACAACGCGGTGGGCCAGAGCGCGGCGAACGTGCGCGCCCTGACCTACTGCGATCTGCACACGATCAAGCGCGACAAGCTGCTCGAGGTCCTCGACTTCTATCAGGCCTTCGCCAACTCGTTCGCGCGCAACCTCATACTCACCTACAATCTTCGACACAGGGTGAGTTTACAGATTATTGTTGTATGTAATGCGGTAGTGGTTGTGTTCTATATTGATAAAAATTGGGATGGTAAAATTAATCTACTTGTCATCTGATTGGTCGTCTAAAATAACTTTTCGTGAGTTTTTGAAAAATTTTGGTTTGTGTAGCGATCTTTTTAGGTGATAGGTAAAGTGATCACGCCAGATGATAAGATCATGTGATTTAATTAAATGTCACATCAAAACATTCGTTAATTTGTCACCTGATATTTTCAGTGGAGAAATTATGTTCTTTAGTTTTTTTTTATTTCAATACCCTTTTGGTCACACTATTAAAAAGTAAAAAGACAACTATGAGACTAATCCTGGAGAGTACCAGAAAGTCGATTTATAACCAAGTACAGGGTGTCAACATTGATCGAAACATTCAAAGGAGGATGCCCACGAATGTAAGTGCCCACGTAGTAAGTAGACGAACGAAAGAAAGCGTAGAAAACTAAAAATATTATTTAGAATTTTTCAAGAATTTGTTTCGAATAGGGTCAAGCTTATTAAAATAAGTGATAAAATCAAGTTTTGGTCAAGCACTCAGTAGTCAACATTAAAAAGAGAATTACTTATTTTTTCCACTTTATGCAGACGGAAATTTTTGCTTATCTCTTTGCTGCTCCTTTACTATGTAAAAAATCGTTGCTTTGTTACTTAAGGGGGTATATACAACTTAAATCTGAAATATTCATTATTATTTTTAGTGCTCGATAAAAAAAAATTTAATGAAAAATTATACTCAAGTAAAAAACTCACCTTATGCCTACGTATAAAATGTACCATTTCACCAGAGAAAAAGAGCCCAAATATCGATTAAAGGCCCAGAAGTCGAGCGTCAAAATTATCATGAAAAATTCACTGATATAGTCCAGTGGTTGTAAATTATAGCAACTTCCTGTAAGCGGATGTCAACTGTTTAAGTGTTTTTCACTTTGTTTTGATACTGGCTACGAGCAGAACCACAATCTTGAAGATTGAAAACGTACAAGTACTATAATGACTCATTAGAACGCCGATAACCATTAAATTTTTATTATTTATACACATTAAAATTGTATATAGCACTAGAATAGTGTCTTACAATCTAAATTTCTTCAAGATATTAGTCGTACTCGTAGCCAGTGTCAAAACAAAATCCAAAATACTTGAAAAATTAACATCCGCTTACAGGGAGATGCTATACTGTACGACCACTGGGCTATATCAGTGAATTTTTCATAAAAAGTAAGATGCTCGTCTTCTGGGCCTGTAATCGATAATTAGGACTTCTTTGCGGTGGAATAGTACATTATATGCGTTAAAAAAGGGAATTTTTTTACATGAGCACAAATTTTAATCAAATAATATTTTATGATATACTAAAAATAATAATTGTTATTTAAAATTTAAGGTGTATATACTCCTTAATTTATTTATAATAAATTAGAGTTGCATTAAGAAAGTTGTTATAAATAGTTTATGGATAGAGTAAAATTCGAAGATTACGCAACGATTTATTGCATATGAACAAGACTCGAAAGAGAAGTTTGAGAGACATAAATCGATGATAAAAAAGTATCGTTTATATGCAACACCGTGCAGCAAAGGGTGAAATGCTGAAGATTTATAGGTTTATAGGTCGCACATTAACATTTCACCTATGAGGCCACATGGGCATCCTCGTTCGCCGCCTCAAATGTTACCAATCGATCAATAAACTATTGGTTATAATTAAAGATAGAAACCAAATTAAGTGAAACCAGGACACAATTGCCGTCTTTACCCAAAGAATCAAGTAAATATTTTAATACCTCCACAAATGCCATTTGAAAAAGGAAATTGCCAGGTCATGCCACAGTTAACATCGACCTTCTGTTTGAAAAATATTTATAGAAACTTTTATTTTTTTACTTGAAACTTTGAACAGTGGTGCATAATCATAAAAGAAAGACACCTTGAGTATTTTATAGAACAAATTTCTTATTGCTAAAAGTTTTTCTGCGTAATGTGCAATGGAACCAAAAAAAAGTTATTTCTTTGATAATATAATTTTTCTTTTCTTTCGAACAACATATTTGAAAAAACTACAAATTTTTATTTTTATTGTTATAATTTTCTGTAGTATAAAATTGATATGCATAGCATATCAATGTTTTAATGAATTGTTTAAACATAATTTCAGCCAATCTCAATAGCTGCGTTATGGAAAAATAAAAAAACGCTTATGGAAAAGTAATATAAGTATTCAGATTTAATCGGGCTAAATAATGATAAGCGATATCCCGAGTAAAAATGATTTATATATAATTCTATATAATTATATCTGATTATACATAATTATATAAAGTTATATATAGTTATATAGAGACCAAACTTATATATAACTATATGTAATTATATATAATTATATATAAATATATATAATCGTATATAATTATATATAACTATATATGATTTTATATAGAATTATATATAGTTATATTTAAATCATTTTTACTCGGGATTGTGACTGAAAGGGTTATTGTGTAAAAGTTAACTGTTACATAATAGAAGATTACATACATTACATAATTGATCGTATATGCTTTAATTTTTCAATAATCGATTACAATTTTAAGCTAATTTAAGAATAAAATTATTAAAAAGTAGTTTTGATTAGATGTAACATTTAAAAATTTTGTAAATATATAATACCTACATTATAATTTGTATTATATTCCACTCAAAAGAACAAGTAGGTTACAAATCAGAATTGATGACAAGGTAAGTAAGTAATATTAGATTATTTATTTTTAATTCAATTTGACACCACCTAAGAAGAATATTTAAATAATTAATCATTCAAAAGCATACTTATATACGTAATAAAATGTTACAAAGTACATTACACATGAATAAGTCTGCAATTGAAGTATACAGTTTTGAATCTTGACATTTCTAAATTCTATAGGCAAAGCATAAAGAGCGTGGGAATGTATTGCCATACCAAACTCGACACTTATCTACTTACGCGCTTACATTGTCAATAGATATACTCTTTATCGCATTTTTCAGAAATCGCTGATTATTATAATAACAGATTTACGATTATATAAGTTAAACGTAATAAATAAATTTCAAAACAAAAGAAGCCCAAGAATATGTTAATAAGAAAATAGTGTAATTTAAATTTCTATGTGAAATCTGATATGATTCATTTTATTTATTAGTATAGGTGTGTATTCAATATAATAAAAAGAAAAAAATTTATATCTTTTTTATAACCCTTATTAAATTTGTCAATCGTTTATCAACCGTAAATCTGTATCAAACGTACATTTTGTTAAGTGGTTTATTTTGATACATTCAAAGGTCGTGAGAGTGATAAGTTGTGTTAGGTATAAAAGTATGTATTGAAATTCGCGAAATTCAACAAGAAACTAGGACAAGTCGTACAAAAGTCTTAAAGTATAAAAAGAATTCCGTTCAATAGCATGAAATGTAGAAATGTATTTAATTTAATGAATTACATAAATGTATCGATCTGAACTCGTCCATTATTCGTATTTTTAGCACAAATATGACTCTGTTGATATTTATAAATAGATTCATTGGATTTTTTAAATAAAATAGTTTACTTTGCATTAAAAAAGATTTATTTTTACTAAAAAAAAAATAATAATAATAACTTTGATACTTATTTACGTAATATATTGTATATATGTATCTTATATTTTTATTTATAAAAATATACTTATATATTAAATATTTTATTTATCTGTTTATATACTATAGTAAGGTAATATTAAATAGAAACAACGATTCATTTTGACTTTCGTTTATTTTTCATAATTATTTAATAATAACAGACTTTATCAGAATTGAATAAAGTTTGTGCATTTCGGAAATTTAAAGAGTTTTCTTTAATTTAATGAAATATATCTTATACACTATAATGAAAACAATTGATAGAAAGCTCAATCTTAAATTGAGTAACAAATAACGAGTGATAGAAAAAAACAAGACATATTTGTTATGCATTTAAAGGCCGTTCTTCAATCACAACGGACTTCTGACAGCTTCGATATTCGTCTGTCACGAAGACTTTTCTATTATTAAAAGTTCTTCCTTTTTTTACAGCTTTCGATGCTCCTTCGAATATTATTCGATGGTCTCAGACAGCTTATTATATTATAAGTTATCTCTTTTCTACATTGGCAAAAAAGACTATAACTACGAAGTGAAAATTCCTCACATCGATTTTGTATTATTTACAATAATTCTTTGCCTAACTAAATAGTTTTTTTTAATGGTCATTTTAGATCTTGAAAGAACACTTTTTTCTTTTAATATTGTAGGTCACATGTAGAAATTACATTTTTTAATCGATCCCACAACATATGTTCGTAAAATTTAATAAGCATATAATGTACATATATTTTTACAATATAAATTCAAGTAAAAAAAAAACAACAATGCAAGAGGTATAATTTCATTTGTATTAAAAACGTTATCACGCATAAAAACGTTATCACGCATAAAAACAATCAACTTTTCAAGATACTAAAGTGACATTGTACCTTGACAGATTTCTAAAACATCAATAAAATTCGTTTATAATGATTCGATAGTATGGTACATTTCGTTATCGAAGCTTGTATTGCGCCAAAAATTCTTAAGACTAAAGAACAGAGTCAGAAAACTTTTCACTCACTACTCTGCTGAATCTCTTTGCATAGGAATATCAAACCGATACAGTACATCTGTAAATCATTAGAGTGGTTCTTATCTCGACATTCGTTTTTTTTTGCTTCCACATCTATTCTGGTACCGATATGTAATGTAAATATTAATGTTGAACTTCGACTAAAAAGGAGATAAAAATCGATTGGTTATACTTGAATAAATAATAACAAATCATTTGAGTCTTAATTTAAATTAAAAATGTACAATCCAATAAGACTATATTGGTTTGTTTTTATTTATTTCATAATTATATAAAATAAAGAAAAGTTATTCTCACTGTTTTAATTTAACTGACTGTGATACCCATATCACTTATTTCACATATTTGTACCAAAATAGAAGTGAAAAAAGAAAGTTTGAAAAAGAAACTTTTGACACTCTAGTAAACTTCAAATAACTTGCTCATTCATTGGGCTTCTCTCGAAGCCCCTCGCTGTGCATTTTTTTGCCTGATAATTCCAAAAGAACTTTTGAGGTAGGATCTTGATCAAGAATGGACCTTGACTCTCTTTCCTCTTCGTCCAGTTCAGGTACTGGCCCAACACCCCAAACTTCACAATGCTTGAGCATAAAACTCTCTTTTCCACTTAGCTGCACATAATTTTGAAACGTTGTGCATGATACACTAGACTTTCCTGGACCGTATTCACAGTCCAACCACAGTCCTGGATAATTCAGTTGACCACCCATTAGCAATCCATTAGGCATTGTCTGCTGATGTAAGTTAAGGTATTGATAATGTGAATTGTATCCAGTAGCTGGAAAAGTTATAATTTGTGGTTCCAATTGAAACAAGAAACACGATTGATTTCCGGTAAAGTTGGGTGACAGACTCCAATTGTCCGATGCAAAACCTCCAAAGACATGATCATCCGTATCTTGAAGAATTATGATTGTAGCTCCCTGCATTGTGATTCTTCCTAACATAGTAGAAAAAGATTCTCCATGCACTTGACTTGAGAAAAGAAAACGCCACTCGTTGCGCAGTGCATGTGGTAAGCTAAGATTAAGGAATAAAACATCTCCAAGGCCAAGAATACTAGGAAAGTGTGGAATATTTTCCAAACCTCGACAGAGTGGCAACAAATTTAAATCATTGATCCTCACCGATGTATTTTTGTCACCTTTCTTTTGAGACACTAAAAACAAGCACTGAAAAACATGCGATTGAATCATTTTGAAAGTTGCTGCTTGTCGAAACCATACTTCCACTTGGTCAAAGGTCAAAGTATCTCCATATTTAACAAGATCTTCACATAAGGTGCGAGACCTCATGTTGATTCTTCGCTTATTAACAGTGCAACCAATGCTACTCCAAGAAAGAAAGTGCGAGTTGGCACAGTTCTTTTGCAGAGTCAAGTAAGAATTGATAGTAGCTTGAAGGTACTGTAGAAAAGTTGCAGTGGGTATTTCATACTTTTGCTCCTCATCGGAGAAGCCTGTAAATATTAAATTAGTTCTCTCATCGGAGCTGCCTCGCACGGCATAGACGTAGAGTCTTCCGAAGCTTTCTCCATTCACTGCGGAGACTCTTTTTCCTGGTTCGTGGCACAGAAATCTCACAACGAACTGCAATAAAGTGTCGTCTAAGTGGACGGACCAGTGCTTAAAAATATCCTCACGTTTGATGGACCCCGAGCTGCGCGACATCGACTTGAACAGATTTTCCACCAATGTTAGCTCCTCCGAGGACAAAATATTGGAGGAAGCCGAACGACTCGATGATCCGTGGCCCATCTGAAAAAATTTTGCACCAGCATTGTTTCATTTATTCAAAACTAGGTCAGCGCAGTAATAAATCAAGATTTCCAAATAACGTAATTACTTCGTGAAGGTTAATTTTGATATGCTGTACAAACCTTGACTCCAAAAATCCATAAACTCGTTCCAAAATAAAAATCAACAACAAGCAACAATTAAATATCGATTCGATCGAGTTACTTAAAGTGTAAGCTGTAAAACGCACTCATCTTTCCCCGAGAAATACGAAAATAAATGTAGTAAACGAGCGAGCGCAAAGCTCGCTCTGGAGAGTATAGTATGTTACTTTAAGGTTAAGTATGGATTGGTCGTCTGCTTGTGTCAGAATATCGAGCGGCATTGACGCGCATGCGCGGGGTCTTTCCCTTTCCACTTCGGCTCTCGTTTGAATCGTTGAAGAGGTATCCATTGTTGCGCGCGGCATTTCCCTTCGTAAAACTTTAATTGCGGTTTAATTGAAGTCTCGTTAACGATTCGATGTGCACTAGGTATCGTTTTGGACCTCAATTGAATTTTCTCTGTAGCTAAAATCACGCGAACGTATATAGGTAAAACGAAATTTCATGCATTGATGAGAAACGTTTTAAATGCAGAAAGGCAGTGAATGGCAACATGTTATTTTAGACGAAATTATAAATGAATTTCGAAAACGTTAGTGAAATGTTTTTGACGTTTTAGGTTACAACCAATCAAAACAGCGTTTTATTTATTTATTTATTTATTTCAAAACAGGCCTAATGGCCTAATACAAAAGATTATAAAACATAGTTCGGCATTAATACATAATAATAAATTAAATGCAAATTGTAAATTTATGACGCATTTGCGTTTAATACAATAGTAGATATATATTACCTTAAATAAATATAAATAAATAAAATTGGTACTTAAGTATTATCAGTTCGTAACAAACTACTTTTTTTGTTTTAAGTTTGTAATAAACTTTTATACTCCTAGTGAAAAAATGTAATAAAACGTAAGGATACATATAAAAACGTAAGAAAACGAAAGGA
This sequence comes from Gastracanthus pulcherrimus, assembly GCA_949152435.1. Classification (NCBI taxonomy): domain Eukaryota; kingdom Metazoa; phylum Arthropoda; class Insecta; order Hymenoptera; family Pteromalidae; genus Gastracanthus; species Gastracanthus pulcherrimus. The sequence continues at coordinate 157,491,881 of OX424576.1, forward strand.
AACGCAAGACAGCGTAGGATTTTTACGTTTTTTTTTAATTTTTTGTTACGTTATATTACATCACTTACTTTATTTTCTTAACGTTTTTTATTACGTTTGCAAGTCAATAGAACAATTTTAAATGAACTAATTCATAAAACTTTTTAAAATCAAGAAAACGTAAGAAAATATAAGAAAACGTAAAAAAACGTCACAATAAGTAACTAAATCTAAAATAATATTAACAATGTTCAATGATTATAGCGTAAATTTTGTTATCAATTAATTAGTCTTTACCAATGAATGATATTATTATTTATACAAAAGTAAAATTGGGAGTATTATTCGTTTTCTTTTCAAATGCTATTATTTTTTGTCATATTTTCTCAAATATCTATTGTTTCTGATAAAGCTATTATTTTCTCTATAAATATATAATATACCTGTTTTTTGCTAAAACAATGAAAGAAAAAAAAACTGCTTATCTAAAAGTACGATCTATCATGTTTTTATTTTACAGCTGATCTTCCGAAAAGTTGCCGACGTCCGTAGAGAAAAAGAACTAGCCGAGAGGCGGAAAAACGAGCCGCAATTAGATCAATCGCAGGACCATCTGGTTCGAAAAATTTTCTCGAGGTAAGAATGGACATGCATATTTTTTGTACATACAATTAATCCATAAGTTTTTATCTTTATTAAAGTATAATTATTAAGAAGTTATTTTATCTACTTTATCTTCTTATATATATATATATAGCATTTATAAACTTGCTCAGTCGAAACTTAACAATACATTAATCTCTATAAAATAGTCACCTTCTGTGCCAATTTACAATTCGTATCGTTACGTTTCGACACTCAGCCGTAAACTAAATGTTATAAAATAAATCATAAATACGTATATAAGTTCTTTCTCATCGTATCTTTTGGTCACATTTTTTTTCCTTTACTTATATTATAATTTTTTTTTTCAACGAAAACTGCTTTGCAACAAAATACAAAGAAAAAAAAAGCGACGCAAGACTATATAATACATAACAGGCAAACGAAAAAAATGAAAAATCAAGGCACGTAGACTGAGCAAAATAAAAAATAAACGAAAACAGAGCATAAACACACGATGCGTAAACAAAAAAAAAACAGAAAAATGATGACGCTGAAAGAGACAATGTTGTTGTGGCAATTTGCACGCGCGCAAAATCCAAAGGTTCAAGACCGAGGGGGAGCCGCAGATCACGATGTCCGGCCGGGCAAGCAATCGTTCGAACCAGGACTCGGACGAGGAGCTCACCGTCTCCGTACTGCCGCCCTGGCCGAGCTTTAGGCAATTTCATTTCTTACGTATATTCATTTTATCTTATTTATTTTTAACGAAAAAAAAATTGATTTGAGCAGAAACGATTTTTTATTATTATCTATATCTATCTATCTCTATCTCTGTCTATGTCTATCCTGTACTCCTGTTTATTATCTCTAAATAGCTATTACATAATTATGCAAACCTTACTCTTTTGTTTTTTTTTTTTTTTATATATCGACTTATGTATAAATGCCCTTTTTTACTATATCTCGCTCTCTAATTTATAAGTATCTATATATACTCCTTCGATTATACAATTACGTTATATTGAACTATTATCGCCATTTGTTGTTTATACAATCTTCATCACTTACGTCTATTATACCCATTGAGTATTATTATGCTGAAAATGCGTAAAATATTGTATCATTTCATCACTTATTTTTGTTACTTCACTTTCAGTTTCTTTGAGTTTGGTTATTATTAAACAGACGATAACATTTAATTAAGGAGATTAAATAAAAATAGAAACGAGGGTAATATTAAATTTTAAAACTATTACAATTATTAATCAGTCCATATAAACTTTAAAATCTTGTTATTAATATGATTATTATTTTTATTTGTTTTCTCAAATTAAAGATTTATATTTCTCCTCTTGAATAGTGTATGTCTGCCCAACCTCTGACTATATCTACTACTTATAATAGATCAGTTTATTTTAAGACAATAACGGATTTAACGTCTCGAAGTTCTATCTTTAATCTACTAATTAAATTGATGTGATCAATTATCAAAATTATAATATAAAGGTATATAAAAAATACGAAGTTTGGTCCCGGAATCGAGTATATAAAAACTACATCATTTATTTCTATTCTTTATTATTTAATAAAATTAAATTTTGCAGTTTTCTTTCTAAACACTAAGGAAAAATGAAAAACAATAAGGACTAAATTATTTAATTAAATTGTTTACAAGATACACATTTTTAAGGCTTGAATTGTAATTAAAGACAGATATTAAGTGAGTAATAATCTAAAGAATAAAAATTTTACCAAATAAATATACAGAGAAATTCCGATATATTAAATTTTTTCTTTGTGGAGAAAAATCACACAGCTTTTGAACAAATCGTCCTTTAATATTGTATTATTTTTCAATGCAATGGCACGTTGCAAATTGCATTGATCATACAAATACAAGTATTGTCAGCCAAAATGTAACTAGTTAACATAACTCACTTTGGAATTAAAATACTAGTAAGTAACTAGAATGTAATAAATTAGAATGATACTATTGACGGGGTTTTAAATAGGTGTCATTTATCAAATACAGTAACAAATTTCACATATCTCCTTAATTATGCTGAATCGCTGTGTCATATTCAGTTTATGCATTCATTTATTTTGTTTCCATCTAAAAATTGAACACGTATTATAACGCTAGATTAAGCATCAATATTACATGTAAACGTAAATACTTCCACGTGTATTATTCACGTTACCCATTGTTTCTCGCACAAAAAACTATTATTACACGTATTGATATAGCAATGCTGGATGACCTATATATATAATAATTAATAGTAATTGATGTACTTTTATTTAAATGATGTATAAAGTCTAATAACAGTTTTAAAAAAATATATTTATAATTGAAATAACATAATTATATACAGAATACTAAGAAAAAGTTTTATTTTAACAACAAAACGTTATAACAATGTCATAAATTATTGAACATTATATACGTGTAATAAGTTTTTGGAAGCGAAATAAAAATATCTCCAGGCTTCATGATTCCATAGATTAACAATCATTACAGATGTAATCATTTCAATACTTACATGAATGCTAGAGTGCTGTAAAATATACGCCTTTAGAGAGTTATGCGCATTTTCTTTTACATTTTTTTACTTATACAAATTTTTTATAATTAGAGTATGATATACAGTAAGTTAACTAAGATGCAAAACATATTGCCAGTATTGAATAGAGAAAATGTTTATACTTTAACCACTCGAATCTTTTATCTTTATTTTCTGTACTTCTCCTCCTATATTTCAAACGTTCTAATCTGAATCTGATTCTTAATTTTGCGTAGCTGCTTTTATTACCGAATTAAATTTTTTAGGCTTATGAAAATATTTACTCTTAGATATTGTACTTACTGGAAAAATTTAGTGATTTTCTTATCTTAATTTTTTGTAATTTTTTATGTTGTTTTTGTCACATTTGATTAATTAATTTATGAATTTAAGAGCACTTACATACTTAATGCTTTTATACCGTTTTACATCAATGAATTTGTAACAATTCTAATGATTTACACATTCTCTCTTTTTCCAGTACTAGCAATCTTAGAAATTTCGCGTGATACATATACGATGCATGCGTCAGATACACTCTAGGATTCAAATTTATCTTTGTCACCCGTATTTAAATTTTTAATATTAGAGATACAAATGATAACCAATAATGGAAATGAAAACTTTAAATACATTCTTAAGGAAACCTTTTCTCATAAAATAAGATTTATGAAAATTATAAAGTAAATATTACTTTTTTTGTATTTGAAGTTTTCAAGTATTAGTATAAATTATAAAGTGACGCTACTGCTATCAAATAATCAATGCTGTATTCTTTTTACAGAATTTTTGTATAAAGAGCATGTAATGTAAATATCCGAATGTCGATAGAAAGTTTATTATTAAGTTTTAGTTTTTATGCAATACTCCATGCAAATCGAACATTATTTTTTTTATTTACTATCAATGCCAATTTTATTAGAACTTAGAATGGACACAAACGTTTGTGCATTATTAGTTACTTTAATTAATATAGCAGCATAAACAATTGTAAATAATTACTCAAAACTTTTATACCTTATAATGAACATTATTGATACGGGCAGAGTAAGTAAAAGAAAAAGTAAGTAACATATAAAAAAAAGTAAACTATTTCTAGAAAGCCAGACGTATATAAATTATATATAGATATATATATATAAATATTATCCCAACTGATCTAAATAAGAACGTTAAAGAAGAACGACCTTTAAAGTTACCAGCTGTAACAGTGATAGCTATATCAAAATAATTATATTGTTCGGAATCTATTGCAATACAGTGGTTATAAAAGAGTAAATGTTATTAATTAATACAATTTTCAATTTAATTGCGACGAGGTAACTACAGGTGTTAAGAAGTATATGTCTTACCAGTCCGGGACTGTATCTACTTATCACAGGTTTTTCCCCGATTACTGAAGCAATGAATGTTTAAGAGCTTAAATATTACCTTTCCTTTTTAAAGCATAATAAATCGATTTTTTTGTAAACTAATTAAGTATATTTCAGTAAATTTCAAATATATTTTAGAAGAAAAGAAATGTCTTTTTTCATACAGCATTGATTATTGACAATTTTTTTTACTATTTTACTTAATAATCGCCACCTTTATAATGCCAGATTCTGCCACCAATAATATCTTTTTTTTGTTTTTCTCCAACCTGTAGGCACACCAAAGTAGGTTGCTCGTGAACACCAAAAAATAATTATATATATATATAATGGAGCTGTGCCCTTTTATTTACTATTACTATATATTTATCGTTAAATATTACTATAGTTTACTTTAAGAAAATTTATTCTAGCGCCTCTGTAGCAATGACTTGAGCCGTGAAACCCGAACAATAAACGTCGAACACCCGTATAAGCTCGTTTATTGATGAAGTGCAATTTATATAAAATCCATCTTGCAAATATTATTATAATTACACAGATTTATCAGCAAAACTTTTGAAATTTTGCTTTATTGACTAAACAATAGTAAAAGTAAAATATTTTTATTTAATTATATAATAAAATGTATTGTCTTTTGTAATAGAAACTAGTATTGTAATGTTTTCATAAAATAAAAATGAATACAAAAATATGATAATGTAAAATTTGAAACAAAAAATAGTTAATATAATAATTTATTATCTAACCCCTTAATACTGTCAGATTCTGTTTATTTACATTCAGCTCAATTTTTTTCTATACAAAATTGCAATGACATTTCATACATATGGACTAAATGATAGTTTAATTCATTTAAACTATACTTTATTTCTAATTTTGAATCTAAATAATTTTTAATGCATCATTTAGTCTACTTAATAAAATATTATCTTAATTTTATTCGAAATATATCAAGGTGATATCGAATAAGGACGTGATGTCAGTAATTAAGGGTATTATTCAATTTTTTTAATATTTATTAAACCAGTTTTAGAGTCAATTATTTCCCATTGTTTATCATACATTTTTAATATAGAATGAATCACCATTTTTCTAACGTGACCTACCGATCTCTATTCTTTTATAATAAATTTGTCAGATGGACTTTGTAATCGTAGATCGTACTTTACGCTATTTTGACAAGTAATCAAATTAATTATCAAATTAATTACTACATTACGATCACACGATATGTATCCCACTGTATCTGCCTAACTAGACGAAAAGTACTTGGACTTATACATATTATAACTATATACTGCGCATTGCCGAAGCTTACTTTTTTTTCGTACATAACCTATAAAAAAAAATAAAGTCAAAAGACCAACATACATAAACATATAGATGAAGCTTCGATTCCTCTAATAGCTGTATTACTCTGGTTTCGCGTCCTGCGGACATCTAGAATTGCAAGGCTCACACCTTCCTCTTTTTTTTCTTGTCTCGGATCCGTAGGTTCAGGCGAGAGAGGCACGCGGCGGATGTGGAGAAGGGCGACAGCAAGGACGGCAAGGACGCCGAGAGCGGCTCGCAGGTGAGGAAGGTCTCCTCCTCTAATGAGGAGACGGGTTCGGGACGCGGGCGGCCAAGCAAGTGGGGTCGACTGCTCGGTTAGTATGACAGATTAATTGTTTTCTTCCCGTCAATTTGATAAGCTAATAATCCTATTTATCGAATAGAAATAGGTGTGTGAAATACCGAACCGATTTCTACGTTACCGTCTTTTCACGTTTATCATTTTTTCTCCGTAATAGATAAGTATTTTTGGAGAAGTGATATTGTATGTTTCATGAATTACCGAGTAATTATACTTTAGGAATAACTGGTTAAATTGTTTTCTATACACCATTGGGTTAAATGGTCCAGAATGACTTGGAATGATCGAGAGAGGTTGGATCGGAGATACCATGACAACTATTCCAAATCTTTACGGATCCTGCCTTTGGTTTCCTTTGAAATCACACGGATCATTCCAAGTTTGAAATATTAACTGTAATTTTCTTTATTAACCGTGGAAGAATAATGGGTTGAAATACAGACATTGATTACAGAGGGTTGAGTACAGAGAAAATAAATAATAAAAATGAAAATCCGATAAGGTAGGAATCGGGTTGGCATTTGATATCACCTTAAAAAAGAACATGATAGGGTTTCATTACACCCCACTTTATTAACACTACGTTCTATTTATGTGAATAGAAATTTATAAATATTTTATTTTATATAATGTTTTATTAGCCTCTTTCTCTATAAATAAACAAAAATAAGCAGACAAAAATTCAATCGATTCTATTAATATTATCAATACGAAACTTGGGTTCTGAACTGCAGAATATGTATTTTCAGACTACAAAAACCAACTGTCGTTTTGATAAAGCTAATGGAATTGCTTTGCAAATTTTTTGTGGTAGTTTATGAATATGAAATAAGAACGAGGTTAGGCATTTGTTTTTTACAAAAATGTCTTATTGATAAGGTAAAGTTAAATAGAACCCTTTCACATGTATTTAATCGGATGTGCGGATTTTACCTTTATCAACAAACTATTTTACCGTCACAGTGGTACAAACTGCTTAACCTTCATAGTATAATATATATATATATATATATATATATATATATATATATATATATATATATATATATATATATATATATATATATATATATATATATATATACTATTATATAAAATTTAAGGTATATATTTTAATGCCGTCATAAATACAACTAGTTATAACTACGCAATTGTAGTATGCATAGAAACTTTGAATAATAGATAATTGTTACGATGACATATGGCAAGTAAGTTTATGCAGAGTCGACAGCTCACACGTAAAGGTGAGATTTGCGCATCCCTTTAACTAAAATTGTTTCTAAGTAACTATTTAAAAGAATAAATAGTCAACGCTAATCAATATCATTTTTTCACTTAATAAAGAAAAATTAATGTCATAAAATTTGATGAATTTCTATTTGCCAAGCAAGGCCTAAAAGCTGTTTTAAAATCGAAGACATTACAAAACTATAATATTATAGACCTTAAAAAAGGTGGAGGTGTTCCGAAGATCAAACCGGAACCGGACGAGGATGCGTCAGATACTAAAAGTATGTCTGATACGTTAACCTCGGCATTACCTGATCAAGATTCTATTATGGAGTACCTCTGTAAACTGCTACTAAGTACTTGCTACATTGCTTCCCCCTATATTTGATATATTTGTGGATTTTAATATATTACTTTAATTATTATTAGATATTATTTTAATTTTTATAATAATGGAACCGTATCTACTAAAATTAAAGATAGTCTTTAATTATTACCATAATACCATGTAAATATTTATAACGGTATATATTCTGACCATTCTATTGTAACGTGTAACATTAAATATTTTATTATTTCAAAAAATTAATTTATAATAAGGAAAACTCCGGAAGTCTCTATATAATTTATATATTTTTATTGTACTTTCCATTTTCTGCATTATTATGTATTCCTTGGAATTATAAATAGACATTTTTGCACATGTATAAAATATTTAATACACCCAGAGTAATTACTTGTCCCTAAAAATAATATATGTATTATGAATAATGAATCGTCTAAGTTCCAGCAAAATAATATTTTGCAATGAAAGTATCAAGTAAGATAACTAGCTTAAAATATTTTCATACTGTTCGAGTGATTATGATGCTTTATCGCGTATTTTATATATTAAAAAAGGATACTTTAATTTACATTTAAATAAAATTTATAAAGTTGTGTTAAAAAATGTAACCATAAAGCATTGTCAATTTTACAATAACAGCATGAAACTTTAAGTATATGTTTAATAAGAAGTAACTATGTATTATAACTTTTGTACGCCATATTATTAGAATTTAGTATATTTGATCATAATACTAATATTAATTTTCTTCATCTACATGCATTATACTATTTAATTATAAATTATCATTCAAAATAAATTATTGCTTTATCAAAATTATGTATTACGTAAAAATAATTATGTAGCTTGAAGTGGCCTATTGATGAAAAATATGTAGATCAAAACTGCATCATTTTGACATATTTCGCTAACAACTGGATAGTAACTGGTCTGAAAATGTTTTACCTAACCCCACAAAAATAGCTTTGAGTCAAGCTTGCTTGTCTATAAATCCCCATGCCAAAATCCAAATAAAATATTCCCTAGTAGAAAGCGGACCATTTATTAAACTCTTGTTAATACTAGAAATAAGCCATATTTACAAAAGTCGGTAAAGAAATAGCTACTTGTTAGTCTAAAAATCGTTTTATGTAACCTCAAAATAGTCGCTTTTCTACCAGGATATTATTCGTACCATGCACTAATAACAAAAAATATATCTAATAAGAATTGAGTATCTTACCAGGTATGATTGAAAGCCGCGCAACTTTTTAAACTGCCATTAAACTACAAATATCACGAGATCACGCGCGTTAAAACAGAAAATCTTTAAGGTTGTACCAGTCAGACCTACATTTATATATACAAATTTCGACTATAATACGCTTTCAGATTTTATGTTTCTTCCCACTAAAGAATATATTTCATAACACTATCATAGTAAGAAAGATAAAAAATATTTAACGATTCATAAAGGGTACTCGTTATTTTACCAGAATTTAAGTACTTTTGTTATGATTCGCGTCACAGATTTCGCGTGAGAGCATTGCCCACGATAGATGCGGATTGCACAGAGCGCAGACCTCGGAGGCGACGTGCTAACCGTTTTACGCCTCTCTCTGAAGTTGAGTACACTTATCGATAAGATAAAGGTACTCGATTATTAATCACTTCGCGCGAGATACGCGTTTTTCAATTATACTTTTAGAGGCTATTCCTTGGTATTTTAAAAAGTATTGAGTTCTTTCTTGCATTTTCTAATAACAGACGTAATAAAAAATATACCTACAATGAATCGCATAAATAGCTGAGTTAGTAAGCAAAGATCTACAAGATTATCGTTATTATTGCATAAAATATTGACAATTCAATACATGGACGATAAATGCTCAAAAAAACTTTTCTTTACACACTATTTCCCTCCTTAAAAAATTCCCCAAAATCTAGTTTAAAATTAAAGGATCCAAGGTACTGTTAACGTCTTCCAATCGTATACCTCTCAAGATACTCTCTTCTTACTACGTTACCCATTGTGCATCCCACTCCAAGAATCCTGTACGCGAGCCTCGCTCTGACCCTTCGTATCGCCGTTGCAGGGAGCTCGAGTCTGGACTCGGGCAGCGACGGTGGCGGCGGTCCCGAGCCGTTCAAGCGCTCGCTGAGCGCCCGGGACTCGCGGGCCAGCTCGAGCGCCGGCTCGAACAAGGTCTTCCCGAAGCTGGGCAAGCTGGGCGGCACGATCGAGGAGGACGCGGAGACCGGCAAGGACAGCGAGCCCAGGCAGAGCCAGAGCCTCGCCCTCCAGGACTCGAAGCAGCTGCAGCTGCGCAGGCTCGAGAGCTACGACGGTGGCCTCATCACCCAGCCCAGTCACGAGCGCGAAATACTCGCGGCTGTACTTGAGGTGAGCGCAAAATTATTATTATTAAAATTATTATTACACAAAATCTCAAAACATTATTCAGGAGAAGGTCGTGTGGTGTGAAGACTTGTAGCTATTATGGCTGTGACTTTTGATTGAATGGACATTAATTGGATTATATAAACACTTTGTGTATTGAAGGGCTTTGTTTGAACAAATAAAATGGTCTGTACTCAAATATTCAATCAGTAAAATGAAGTAGCTGTAAGAAAGCTACTAAGAAAGTTACGATTTTGGACTTTATAAAGAATGTCGTTCAGTATATGAGTAATTACCATCATTTTGAGTCACTTTTTCAGATCCAAATAATTATTTATGGTACTTATAATACTTATAATAGTACATTTCGACACGGGTGCGGAAGTAGATTATTTGCCTCATGTGACGTTTTTCACTCTCGCATCGCTCGAGTCAAAAGTCACATGAGGTAAATACTCTACTTACGCACTAGTTTCGAACCGAGAGAGTAGTAGAGTAGTATAAAAGTTATTTTACTTAACGGGGATCTCGCCCATACAGTACTGTTATTTTATTTTTTTTATAATACACCCACCACGGTTTACCCAGAGAGAAAGAAGTCATTGACGAAAAAAAAGGTTTCACACACGAAAAATCATCTTTTCCCTTATTTGTATAATAAATTTTAAACCAGTAAATTTTAAATACTGCATATAATAATGAAAGACAGAAACGCATACGTGATTGTTCATACTACATACACTCGTTCACACTCCTTGAGTCTACCCTATGAGGATGGCGAGCGCCAACCTCGGGCCAGTAGATGGCGTGAGCGAGATAAGACGCCAACCAACCAGAGCGTATAGGGTTTGCCACTTCTCATTGACTGGAGTTTATTTCACCGTGCTGCCATCTGGCAAAAGTTTACTAGATCGCCATCCTCATTCCTTCACTAGAAGTACACCCGACGACCAAACTATTTTTCTAAACGTGCTGGTTAATGACCGTCAAAATGTGCATAGCTTAAGGTATAAGGTGCATAATTTATGGCGTAAGCAGCTTACACCACAAACTATGCACCTTTTGACGGTCATTAACCGGCACATTCGGAAAGATAGTTTGGCCATCGGGTGTACATATTGCATTTTGCGCGTTTATTTCACTTATTACTGATTATACGATTTTTATACTAAATTTTAATTTCGCAATCACATGTACGATTTGACCAATCGTATCAAATGACGTTAATAGAACTCTGCTAACTGCTTTGGATGCTTTCTCAAAGAGAATTTAATTAAAATTATTATATAAATAAGGAAGAGCGGCGCAGCACCGGCCATCGTGGTTATTTTTCTGTATATCTATTTTCATTTAGTGATTTGTGCCCTACTGAAAAATGAATATTTTTCAATAAACATATTATCGTATATATCGTGTATCAGGATGTCTTTAGTCAGCGATGTGTCATTGAATCGAATATATAATTTTATCTATAAAATAAAATGAAATCTATACCCATAAAAGATTGAATTATTGTTCTTTTTTCTTTCATTGTAGAAAAATACATAAGACACCAAAAACGCATAATTTTTGAAGTCATTGATTTAAAAATTTTACTACTATTTAACATATACTAGATTATAAATTCCATCATCAAAATGGTATAAGAGTTATAGTTTTTCTATGATATATTATATAAAGATACAGGTTCAGTATTGCAATAATAAATTATGTCATTATTAAATCATTTTTAAAAAATCACAAAATAATAATATTTTTAATATAACGTTATCTTTGGATTTTTTCGTACAATATAATGCATACAAAATTGAATAATCTCTAATATCTCAAAAGATTATGAACTAAAGCGGCTTAAAAAGATTCAGCCAATAACCTGACACCTAACAAATAATCTCTAAAATTTTTAAAGCATTACATCATTACATCAAGTATTACTCAAGTTATCGTTGTCCAAAATATGCATTTTTTTGACATTTTATTTTTTTCTCAAAAAGAAAAACTGTCTTATTACCTAAAAAATTACGGGAATATACCTGTATATAAAACAAGTATTCAGTAAAAATTTTACTGACTTTTATCGTATAGTTTTCGAGTAATAAATGTTCAAAACTGAAAAACGACTCATATAAAATCGTTTACGGTCCTAAAATGGAGGATTTTATGAGTACTTTATTGCATAGAAAATTCGCTTCCCAGAAACCATTTCTGCAGTGAAAAAATTCAAAAACCCGAAATTTTACAATTCTTGAATTTTGAAAAATTATTGAACGAATGTCGATATGCCATATACTATAACACACACACACACATGTTATCATTACATACATGTATGTTATATTCATTACTTTATTTATAGTTAATCATTGTTGAGTGTTACCTATCTTTGCAGATTTTTTCTGAAGTTCTAATAATTTTGATCCAAAAAATTTAACATTGCTATAGAATTAAATTTATATATGTATATCGAATATGGTCAACTGCTTATTATAACACAATTAGCTTATATATTGATGAAGCTTTTTTATTTTAAAGAAACGTAAGTATTTGAATGCTTGTATCAAAATAATTCAAGTTAATAATATTTTATGACAATTAAAAAATAAGAACCATTTACTGTAGGAGAGATGACACTATAATAGATAGAAATCTAAATAATACTTTTTCTAGGAAAATTTGATTTCGTTTTCAGTTACTTTGTTCTCATACTTTTGTATAATATTTGGAGAAACAAACGTTTTCTCCTTCCGAAATACCGGTTTTTATACGACAAATTCATTTACATTAGTCAGCAACGGCGTTTGCATGTTTAATTAATTCACGTTATCCATTCGCCATTATCATACTGCAAATATTGTAATATGATTAAATGTATTTTTATTATCTGTTTTCGTTAATTCGAATAAAACTGTGTAAATTTCTGTGCATTATCTTATTTTTTTTATTAGTGATCTCTCTACTGTATTAACATAAATTATAATTTAATATATGACGAATATTAATTATTTCGTTTCTGATGTGGGTGATTTTTAAAATTGTTTTGTTTTTCATGTAATCATGGTAGTATTTTTAGTGTACAATTTTATTTGTAATTTTAATTTCCGTTGGTTATATTAATCAATTATCAAAATCTTTAAAATATGCAGTTGGTCGGAAATATTTGGAAATACTGACTGCCACTGTGTTTATAAAAAAACAAGAACATACTTGCTGTCATAAAATATCCGTGAAAATCTTATAACAAAGCTGAATGAAGTGACGTTTTATACAAATAAATTCAAGTTGTTTCGATATATAATTAAAAAAATTAATAAGACTACAGCTTTCCATATAATAAAATGCTGTTTGCTTTAGGATACGTGGTGCTTACATTTAGCACTTGGATGTTTCATAATTTAATGTGAAAAATTCCTAGTATAATCATCAAATATGGATCACCTAAAATAACAGAAAAGAAAAACTAATGCATATATAAAAGATTAAATTATTTTTTATTTTATTGTAAAACATACGAGGGATACAGAAACAAAAAATTTGTTTAGATTTAAAATTAACATTAATTTTAAAATACTTTGCTTGACCACAGTATTTAAGATACTAAATTATAAATCCCCAAATTCATAACTTTATAAATACTTTTTTCTTCAGTACAGTATTTAAGCTACTAAATTATAAATCCCCAAATTCATAAATTTAAAAATACTTTTCTGGAGTACAGTATTTAAGCTACTTCATATACCGGTTCACCGACTATATTACCTCCTGGTCCATAATCACAAACGAGAAAGTTACTTTTCATAATATTAAAATAAATGAATCTTGACAAACCACATCCGATTTTGGTAGTCTTCACCCAAACCATTTGTGTATAATGGCTGATCTGCCGACCATCGGTACTAAAAACGGTACTGCAAAAAACATATTTTTATAGTAAGAACTTCAATAATTAAGAATTTAGAATAAAATATCGAATTTATATATTTAGATGTAAACTAACTTGAACCAAGAAGCTTCACTGCTGTTGAAGTACTGTACTTCATTGTAAAAATTATTAACTATATCCTCAACAAACAAGCTTTGATCATCTCCTAGGCCTAAACCTACATTCTGCCCAACGTAGAAACGTTCTATATACACATGCAATTTATCATAATGAATTTATTAAATAATTATAGCTTAATTAAAGGACAATACCCATAAATTTAAATCTATAACCGATGGACGCCATGGTCATTGTCCTTTAAGTGACCGTTAAAAAGATTTAATAGCAAAAATCTTTAAGTGGTGATTTTAGGATTAACGTACCACTGTCTCTACATCTATCATGCCCATAGGAACACTGATCAGCCCACCTCTGTGCAATTGTTGCTAGTTCATCATCCCATTCCTTAAATAAAAATATAAATATAATTTCTTAATTTTTTTTGCACACATCTTGCTTTTCAGCATTATTTATTCAAGATATTTCAAAAGCCGTGTGGGACTTGTAGTTTTTCGTTTTATTTTCTTCTTTTAGTATATCTACCAGGTTTGGCATTTCCTTTGCTGCTGGTTGAGGTCCAGGTTGACCCCGCATCTCCTGCCCACTGGCTACATTTTGTCTTAGAGTATTGTGCACTTTCAGAATAGTTTGCTTAGCTTCTTCCGATAATGAACCTTCATATTGTATACATGCACGCGCTGGTGCAGCATCCTATGTTAAGAAAAATGTATAATTAATACAAAATCTGATAGTACACTAAATTAATATAATAATATGAAATTTATAATTTACTGGATATGTGCATAATGTGTGAAAACTCCCGCAATTTCGAAGATTGCAGTAATCAACTCCATGTGAAAACTCTAAAACTGCCACGATAATAATATGCAGAATTAAACCAAACCACGACATATTAAAAATATCTACTTTTTATGACTGACTTATGTTTTTAAGCATTGGTAAGTCAAGTTCGCGTTAATACACCATTTTCTGTTTAAGTAATGTATCATCTTTCTGTTATCATTGTAATGCAAATAATATTTACAATATCATTCTCAACAACGCTTTTTGGTCATATAAAATTTGTAAACATAATTCTGTTAAGAATATTTTAGGATTTTCTCCTTGAAAACTATTCAAACTTTTAATGAATTTATGAACACTGAGAAAAATAATTGGCCTCACATCAATACTTTTATAATACATCACTATTTTATATTTATATGATAACTATACCGATAGTGCTCGAGTAACCGTACATATTGCTGACTTAGCTACATGATGGTTACCGGTGGTATTGTATGGTTGTCACATCAATATAATATAAATGTGAGAGCAATAACAAAGTATTGTTGCAGCAGCAATACGCAGTTTAGTTCGATCAACCAGAATTTGAATGCTAGAGCAATACATTTTTTTCAGTGAAGATTAGGATATAAAATATAAAATAAAATCTCAAAGTAAACAGGTGGTATTTATGATGGTGTTCACCAAATGTCTATTTCCTAGATTGTAGATGGTTATCAGCATAATCATAATTAAAGTACCTATACTACGGCTATTTGGCTCACAATTTGCATTTATATTATTAGTATTGTCAGTTATTGTTTATTTGATTTTAGAAATAGAACAAAGCTCATTTACAAAATATACAGAGTGGTAATAAAATACGGCATAATAAATTTTGAAAAACTCGCAGTATGATGCGAGAATTTACAAATTTTAAATTTGGATTCATATTCAGCTGCTTCGAAGATTCTCAGATAGTTATATTATCATCTTAATTTCATATTGCTATTGCTATCAAATATTACTTAATAATACAAGTGATAAATAACCTAATATTTAACATGATGTATCACTAAATATAATTACCTGATTTATTAATAATCCTCTGATTAAATTAGCTGATTCAATAAATTATTAACCTCCTATAAATCATGTAATAAAATCACCTGATCTAATCCCCGATTTATCAGCTTATTGCATCAGCTAATTTATCACCTGATAATATCAGCTGCCCATCGCCTGACTTTGTCAACGGATTAAATTACTTGACAAAATCATCTGATTTATTAACTAATTTTATTACCGAAATTATCGACATGCCACTATAGGAGTAATGGCTCTCAGTGAAAATCTACGTTCTTATCCTCCAAATTTGATGTATTTATATTTATATAGGTGGTTCCATGTCAAGTGAGCATGTCCAGAAATAAAAATGTCTGAAACTCTACGAAATTATTGGTATGTGCACCCAAAGTAAATAAAAAAAATTTCAGACCCTTAGGTGTTATATGTCAAGGGCAATTAGAAGTTGAAAAATGCTTTTTTTTTTTTAATATTTTGACATATTGCCAACATTGTTTGATTTTTAACTCAAAAGCTGGGGACTTTTGAGAAGAATGTGTAAGAACATTTTTTAGTCAAAATAAAGTAAGAAATACAAAAAAAAATTAATTAGACCCTATTGTGATATTTTGTGATCGCATGTATTGTCATATATTGTAATATTAAGATTCTAGAAAAATGCCACAATTTTTATCAAAACAAATAATCTTAAAATTTAGATTTTCATATTTTCTTTAATTTTAGACTAGTTAGAATGTGGTCTCAAGCTTAATATAATTTTTGCAGAATTTTTAAATAGCGCACTTTTTTTCGGTATTTCCATTATGTGACTGTAATAAAAAGTCACCATTTAATAGCTCTGCAGGAATTATATTTAACTTGAGATCATTTTGCACAAGGTCTAAAATGGAAGCTTACATGAAATATTAAATTTTAAGAGTTTTGCTTTGAGAAAGGTGATAGCGATAAGCTAGAATTTGAATATTACATCACAATGCATGGGTTTATAAAGAACAAATACTGAAAAAAGTGCGCTATTTGAAAATTCTGCAAAAATTATATTAAGGTTTAGATCATATTCTAACTAATCTAGAATTAAAGAAAATATGAAAAACTAAATTTTATGATTTTTTATTTTGAAAAAAATTAGGTTGTTTTTTTAGAATCGTAATATCACAATATATCACAATGCATGAGATCACAAAATATCACAATAGTGTCTAATACATTTCTTTTTATATTTCTTATCTTATTATGACCAATAAATGTTCCTACACTTTTTTCTCAAAAGTCCCTAGTTTTTGAGTTAAAAATCAAACAATGTTGGGAAAATCTCAAAATATTAAATAACGCATTTTTCAACATTTAATTACCCTTGACATATAACACCGTAGGGTCTGAAAATTTTTTTACATACTCTGGGTACGCATACCAACATTTCTGTAGAGTTTCAGACATTTTTATTTTTGGACATGCTCTCTTGACATAGAACCACCCATAAATACAAATGTTCTTCAAGAGTATAGTAATCCGCCATTAATGGAAACTTATACATATTAATGATCAATTACTGGCTCAGAATTAGATTAATTTCTAGCAGGATAGAAGTGTTCAATTAATATTTATACATCCTTTTTTTTCGTAGCGATGTTTAAGTGGTAAATCAGGCGAAAATCAAATGATAATATCCAGTGATCTTATTAATACAGGTGATTTTCCCAGGATGAGTCTTACTGTTATGATTTGAGTCAAATATTCTTGCACTGTAAATTTTCTTTCTGGTTTCTCACATTCAGTGTCATTCGATTATATACAAATCAAACTAAAAATAATTCGTAGAGCCTTTGTTGAGAAATTACAATTTTGTTCACCATATTTGTTTGCCATTTTGAGTTTTGAAAATCTGACGCCGGATTTGTAATCAATGGCCCTAAAGACCCTTTATATACTTAAGGTGATGTTAAACCCCGTGTTACTGGTAAATACGGGAAACCACTTTTTTCATTCATTTTTCAATTTTAAGAAAATATCTCTATGGAAAGTTGTTCTTTTTGATTGGAACAACAACTTTCCATAGAGATAATTATTCAAAATTGAAAATGAAATAAGAAAAGTGGATCCTCGTATTTGTTGGTGACAGGTGGCTTTAGCATCACCTTAAATACCCAAAAATTTTTCTAACCATCAGTTTTTATGAAAATTGGTATATATGCAGCATTGTATTAAACGGCTCAACCGATTATTTTTATTTTAATTAGTAAATAATCCACAAACAATGCATGTATTCGAAAGTAGAAAGAATATTTACAGTGTAAGTACCTTTGCATTATATCATGTTAAAACCCATTACGTCAGGTGATTCTATCATTATATCAAACTATCCACCACCTGGAACATCCATACGTCGGAAAGCTTCAATAACCATTACAAATGTACAATTAACCTACATAAACAAGCACCCTGAAATACACACAATTCGGAGCATATATATACCAACACCCAAAACCTCGTATTCCCACAGGTGAAGGTCGATCTGAAGCTGGAGGTTCAGCGGGTGAACCAGCGTCTGGCCAAGATCGAGGACATGCTGCAGACGCTGGTGGCGCGGCTGCCGGCCCAGCCGGCGACGGCCACGGCCTCGGCGGCGACCTCGCCGCCGGGTCCGTCGCTGTCGTCGCCGCCGCGGGCCAGTCTCAGCGCCATGGTCGCGGCTATGTCTTCCTCGGCGGGCGCCGGAGCCGTCGTCACCAGCGTCCAGCAGCAGCAGCAGCAGCAGCAGGTGGGTAGCCAGCCAGGCAGCGCCGTCCACAGTCCAGTGAGCAGTAGCTTGCCAGCGCTGATGCACCAGGGTAGCGCGCAGTCGTCGACGAGTTGCGCCGGCTCGCCAACCGGACACGACGCCGGCGGCGGTGGCAAGTCGGCTTCCGGGGGCTCGACCACTGGACAGACCAGCACGCGAGAGAGGTGAGGCGGGAATGGGTGGTCTTGGGATGGAGGTATACTTATGAGAGGTGGGGGGGAATGAGTGTTGAGCTGAGTTGCAAGGTCAGGCTTTTGATGAGGGTCGTAGTAATGATTAATCTATATTTTCAATTCTTTTTTTTTTACAAACAAGTTGCGCGACTAACAGACAGAACAATTGTATAAGAAACTGTAAAGATTCTATTGAAAAGATGCTACTTACTATGAAGAACTTTCTTTATTTTTCGATTCGTTTTAGTATTTTGACGTTTATGTTTTTTCTTAAATATTTATCTACAAATTTGCGATTTAAATATTAAATAATAAAGAAACTTCTTCGTTTAAAGTAGCATTGATATTATTGATAGATAATATTTATGTTTATCAGTCACATTTTTGTTAAAATAATTTTTGCCCATTACGTTTAATAACTTTTTTTAATATGCTTTATTTTACAAGCTTTTATATAAATTTTTTTTTGATAGTTAATTAGAAACTTTACAACCTTATGAAGAGTTGTCGGGAGCAAACTTTACCATTTAAAATTCACATATTTACATCGAAATGGAGGTAGATAACTATTAATTTTTATGTAGATAATTACCGTAAAACCGAGTTCACGTTCATAAATAGCCTGAATATTTGAATACTAGAAAATGTTATTATAATCGATTTGAGAATAATAACGGTAAAATTGGTAGTAATCTTACTAATTCCTAATCTGTTCGATGACTGCACGACGCGACGTAGTTTTCATTATCATGTCGATTATTATACATTTAGTATATAAATAATTCCTTTTTGTAAGCTATAAATTCTTAAATATATTTATATTCACCTAAGTTGGAAATAATTCGTAACTCAAACTATATGTCTTGTAATGTAAAATTAATTTGAAACAAGTCATAAGTAATGGTTTACTTTAATACACTTTTGATTCGCTTTTGGTTAACTTTGATTGAGTCGTGGTTCAATTTGACCTTCTTTAGTAGAAAAAAATTTGCTAAGCTTTTCTAAAAATTGCCAAAGATTATTAAAATGTTGCCTATCCATAGTAAGTGTGACTACCCAAACATAGCGAACTATTTTTTGAAAATATCGATTTTGCAACACAGCTCGGTAAATAATAGTGTGATAAATTGATCAAATTCTTCCATTTGTGATATAATACGAATGTGGATTTGTTGAATGCAAAGACGTATTCGATTTCGCTGTTTTTAAAATTTTCTCACAATTTCAAATTCCCACTCCCTTATACTGACATGGAAAGCGGTATCCGTCCGATCGTGAATTTCACCATATAACTTTTAACATTGATTCTAACGACTTCAAATTTGAAGATATTATTTCTTTAGAATCAATGTGAGAGTTTTTAGTAGAGCTATGATCAATTGAAGGGCTGGATGCAATAAGGGGGTTAGCACTTATTTTGAATATTTTTAACTCAAATAATAATGCGCGGATAAAAAAACAAAAAATATATTGTTGTTAACTCAACTCCTTTTTTCAACACCATATTTTTTATTTCTTTATCTGAGCATTATTACTTAAGATAAACATAATAAAAATAGTGCTAGTCCCTTTATTGCATCCGGTTCTTCAATTGATAATGCATTTCAGCACTGTGTGGAAACTTGTAAATAACATAATAATAAATAATAATGAAACTGAATGTGTATATATATGACTTTAGTTTTACCTAAGCATCTCCCCCTTAGTCTGACTGAATCCTTTTGCTCGACTAATTGATATCTTCTGTAGTTGAACAATAAGACTATTTCTTCTCAGCATGACTACCTTATCCAAGCACAACTATACTATATCAATAAATCATTTCATACGCACTCACATTAATAATAACAAACCTGTCAACTTTAAAAAAAATTAACATTATTAACAACTACACCTATCTATTCTCTAAATATTTCTGCCCTGATTGTAAAAAAACTAGTTACTGTATATCAGATAGATACCTTTACCTGTAATGCCTGATAAAAGAGACCTAGTTTCTGATCAAACTAATAAAACATTCTTATTGTTAGTAAATAAGAATCGCATGACTAAAATAATCAATGTACTATAAATGTATTAAAAATGTATGTATGACATTTGAAATGCAGAATAAACCGTTAGTATTACTTCTCCTATTGTATATAAAACCTTATATCGAATAATCTAAGTGTAAGATAAATTTAAACTTGCAATCGAAAATGAAATATACATAAGTTAGTATTATGTAGTATTTCTATGAATGTTTCCATACTGCATGATGAATGTTCATGTTTTGTGTAGGAAATCCGTCTTCTGCAGTTTTGGTATATTATCTAATCATAAATAAAAATATACTAAATATATAAAAGTATATGGTTGATTCTGCCGTAACTGTCCCAGTTTAGCTTTAAAAATATCCGAAAATTTATTAGACCAATACATTTTTTTCTGCATAACTAACTTTTTCTTAGAATTTGAGGATTCTTTTGCATTCATAATAACATTTAAACCAAAATACTTGAATGGGATACATTAAAAAGTATTCCTATTAAAATGTACACAATATTATATGATGTTAGCAGGGGACGGAACTGACAGGGACGGAACTGGCATTCCAGGTTAAAAATGCTCGTAACATCTCGTATATTTGTTATTAAAATTTGTCTGCATAGATAATTCTTATATCTACCAAATACTATGAGAAAATGCATTTTGTTGACCAATAGACATAATTTAAATAGTGGTTTACAGGGGGGACGGAACTGACTAAAATTTGTGTACGTTACAAAATTAAAAAATCTTCTTGTGCGCGTTTGCAATTATTTAAACTTCTGATAATTCTGACATTTGCATTTGTGTACTTTGAATTTATATAATTTAAAAATTCGTCGTTAGATAATTCTGAGAAGTTTAATAGCACGTTCTTATAGCACGAGGGACGGAACTGACATTTTGACTCTACTTTATTGAATTATTCTAAAAAACAATCAACTAATTGGTTCCTGCAATTTATCCAAGAAAGTTGACAATATTATACACACATTAGAGCCGGAAAAATATTTGTTTTCATTCATACACTCGTATGCGAGCTGTGGACGGCATTTGGGACAGTCATGGTAGAACCACCCATATGTATGATATAGTAATAACGAGTATACACTATATACGACAGAAACGTATTATTACTCTATGTTTGTCAATGGTTACGAACGTAATATTTTCCATTTTATTTTAGATTTTCTTTAATAAATATTTTAAAATTCTCTATAATTGTGTATAAGATTGTATAGCGTTTTAAAGATAAATACTTTTATCGTATAAAAAATAATATTTCCGATTGTAAAATATATCAATGTAAATTTTTTATAAAAACTCTAAAAATTCTTTTAAAAAACTCCTTATACGTTTCTTTAATAAAATTAGCAAAATATTTACAACTCTCTAAAGATGAAGCAAAATATTAAATAATAAGAAATTACACAACATATCACAGCGATTCTTTACTGAAATCATGTATTTTTTTATGTTGTTATTTTACGTGCCGCTTTGAGCAGGAATTGGGTCCTAATCAGGAACTGGGTCCGTGCTGGTATATACAAACCAAAATGGTAGGTACTAAAAATCACTGATATAAAGAAATAACCAGATCAAATTTGAAATAAGTATGTTTAAAGCAGCATTAATAATGGGGCAGAAATATCTGTTATGCAATTTTAAATCATTTGAAATCATGTTAGCACAAGATCAAATATTTTACACATTTATCATTAACAACACCAATACGCTCTAGACATACAAAATATTGCAAAACAAACTGCTTCAAATTTCTATTATTTTTTATAGGTAAGTGTTCTAATTATTGAACGTAAATAAGTGACTTATGATGATTATAAGTATCAAAATTGTGTAAACTTATTGCACTAGATTTACAAAATTCATATATTGATAAATGATGACACAATATTTTCAATTATTAAAAAATTTTAATTTTTGTAAATAAATTAAGCCCTTAAAAGTATTGCGTACCTTTAATATTGAAGGAGGTAATATAGTGTAGAGCCCCGTTCGAAACCTAATTGCGTGATTTTTTATTTATGACTTTTATGATGATTTGCAAGACACCTCAAAGAAAAAGATCTCGCATTAGCGTACACCTAAAGGTCGTTCATAAAAATTTAGTTTACAAAATGGCGGTACTTAAACTAAAAATGTTCTATTTTCACATAAAATTTTGATGGTTTTCTGCATTTCTCTATGCAAGATCAAACTTCTCCGAAGTCCGTTCCATAGCTAGTAATACTCCCAACATTTCTAGACAAATATCAAATCGATCGGCCTAATACTGTTTAAGATACACTTGTGCCAGACGAGAAAAGTCTTGGAGAAAAACGCCTTTAAAGTTTTGGAAGCTGCGTCTATACGTGAGCGAAGCATTGATTATTACGTCTATATCTTCGAAACTAATTCAAATCGAGCAAATTTCATTTATAGATGTTTTCTTAACTATTAAGTGTTATATTATTATTATAATGGTTAGCAGTAATAGTGCTTAAATGACCGCATATATCATACTCTTATATCTGCTGTGATCATATTCGCATCATCGACGTAGCTAACATTACTAGTTTTTAGAACTATGTAGTTCATAACCTTGTTCACACAATCACGCTATTTCTCAATTCTCCCTATTCTTTGCAAGTTGCATCCAGTCCTTCTCATAGTATCCTATTTCTCTACTATCCAGTAATCTCATCTATTTTACTCTCGAATATCTTATTCTCAGAACTCTATTTTCAAATACTCTGAACCTATCCTCTCCCCGTTTAGTTAGTGCCAATATTAGCATCCGTATAGGGCTACGGATAGTATATTTTTAGTATATATTTCTAGTTTTGTCTTCCATAATAGTTATCGTGATTCTTGTAATTTGCCTACCGGCAATTCTTGCTTGTTGCCTTTTATCTTTTCATTTTCGAATTCTTCGTCAAACCACAGGTTATATTTGTTCTTTATCCTTTGTCCTAGCGGCGTCTCAACAGCTTATGTCACAGTATTTTTAATGTCCTCCTAAGTTGCTTCAATATGACCCCTTTCGTTATTGTTCTCTAGGCTATATAGTCTGTTTTGAAGTTCTTCCCTACATTTAGATGTAAACATACTACAAGAAAATGTAAAAAAAATTAATTTTCCAAACTTTGACATTATAATATAGGGGATGCGTCAGACCTACTTTACCCGCCGATAAAATACATTAAAAAATTTCGTTTTTCTCAAAAAATACGCATCAGAATCTAATTTCCTTTTATGGGTAGCATTATTTACGTATAATACATAGCGGAACACTCAAATTATTATCAGAATCGAAAATTAGCCATTATGTGATTATTCTAATTTTCGATTCTGATATCAATTCGAGTGTTCCGCTATATATTTTCCCTAGATAAAGCTATACTGAAAAGTAAATTTTATTCTGATGCGTAAAGTTTTTTGGTGTAAAGCGAAATTTTCGAAAAATATTTTTTTTCACTTTCCTATTGAGAAATAGAATGATTTACCTCAAATTTTCAGTGTTCCGCTACTTATTTGGTCTAAATAAAGCGATCCCTAAAAGGAAAATCCATTCTGATGCGTAATTTTTACGAAAACCGAACATTTTATTTTTGTTTGCGTCGGTCGGTAAAGTAGGTCTGACGCATCCTCTTGAGGTGATGCTAAACCCCCTGTTACCGTCAAATACGAGGAACCACTTATTTCATTCAATTTTTAATTTTGAGAAAATATCTCTATGGTAAATTGTTGATTTTAATTAAGACAATAACGTTTCACAAAGATATTTGCAAAAAATTGAAAATATAATTAGAAAAGTGGTTCCTCATATTTGTCGGTGACAGGTGGCTTTAGTATCACCTTAAGTCCAAGATGTACAAATAACTTTCCTATATACTTATATTTAACATACTGAAAATTCAGAGTATAAGAATTTGGCTTTTTCGATGTAGTCCCACCTTAAAAGTGTACCAACACGCAAATCTTACTTTCGCATATTGTTTTGAGAGAAAACATTTAAGTCAAGTTCTAAAATCTTATCTCGACGGATTTAACTTCTGGGAAATGTAATAAGAAAGCCTTAAATTCAATAGTTGAAGATGATTTAATTCAAGAAAATCGATTCATATTAAAGGTTTACACCTTATACAAGTCTGAACTAGAAATGTAACTCTTGTTTCGACACAAGAATACCTTCTTTTTGATATTCTTAGACCTGATAAAAATTCGAAGTACACAGTCGTATACAGTGATTATGAGCTTCCCGAGGGACAAAATGAAATGACTCATACTGAGTTTTTTTTTTTTTTTTTATTTAACGTCGCCATGTTTGTGCTTCCATGTGGTGCTAATCGACGACGGGGGTCTGCGGTGTGTTTGTAAACAAAGCACATGTAATTTTTACAGTGGTGCTTGTATCAATCGGCAGAGACTAGGATTCGAACCCGGGTCACCGGCGTGGGAATCCGACACTCTACCGACTGAGCCGCTGAGTTTAATTGATTTTTTAAAATCATTAAATCTGTTGAAGATATAACATTTTTAGATTTTGATTATCTATTTCCATAGTTTGTATAGTCAAATACGGGTATGAAACTGGTTCGGTATTATCAAAAACTTTGAAACGCTTCCTAATCAACTTTTATGAAAAATACTGTGTCAGCATTTTCTAATAATGTATACCTATCAAATGGATATATACTGAGATATCTAACAAGGTCTATTTTCAATACAGTTACTTATGAAGTCAGTTCAGGAAGGACCTAAAGTCAGATAGCATAACATGTAGAATTATTGTTAGAATATTGATTTGTTAATTGTGCAACATTGCTCTTAAATTTGTAAACACAAGCTGGCAGCGTTATAAATTTTATTAAATGTTCACCTTTGTAGCAAATGATACATTGCAATGAAAAATTTGCTGGATTACTAGCTGGAAATCTAGTCAAATTTACCTGAACTTGTCTTCAATTTTGGATTTTGTCTGTTTTCTTTTGTCAAAGTATAGAAACGTTGCAGTAACGTATCTACAACCTTGTACTATTGAAAAACTTCTGATGGCTTTCCTGGTTCCCAACTAAAATGTACCTAAATTGGCTAGATTTCTGTAAGTCAATTACAACCTGAATTTTCAGCTAATAAATTCAACTTTAATTTAATCCAAGTCAGGTGAAACTTAAGGTGGATATTCCATTAAGCTTTTCAATGTTGCTACCACAGCTTCCAAATCTTGACAAGACCCATCAGAAAATCAATCTCAAATCTACTACTATCATTATTGCCATTGAAAAATAACATTACAAAGCAAAGTTTCACGAGTATCCAAGTAACGTTCAATAACTAAAGCACTTGCTAGCGCCACTCCTGCACCCCGAACTCCACCACTTCCACCTTAGTAAAACCTATTGGTTTCTCAGCGAGCCGCCGCCGTCGGCGACGGATCGCCTGCTGCCGAAGGACCAGTCGCCGTCCCCCAGTTCGTCGACGTGTCAGGCACCTCCCCTCCAGCAGCAGCAACTCGGCATCCCATCCTCGTCCTCCTCGTTGGTCCACCATCACCATCACCACCATCACCAGTCGCAGGGCGAGCGCTCGTCGCGCGAGGCCAGTCGCGAGCTCCTCGAGCGTCTCGGCCAGGCGAGCTCGTCCTCCTCGTCCAACGTAGCAGCCGACGCGTCTACGTCGCTCGCCTCCAGCGCTGCCGCGCAAGTTGGCAGCAGTGGCGGCGGCGGCGGTGGAGGCGGCCTCGGTCCGCTGATACTGCGCAAGCGCAGAAGCAAGTCGCGGAACAAGGGGGCGGCGCCACTGGCGCCCCTCGCCTCGCAGCCCATGAGCCCGTCCGAGCCCACGGAGTGCACGCAAATGCTGCCGTCCGAGCCCAGCGATGGCGGCGGCGAGCAGCAGCGAGGCCAGCCCGAGGAACAGCAGCAGCTACAGCAGCAGCAGCGCAGCGAGAGGAGCGAGCGGAAGAGGCCAGCGCCCAGGCCCAGCCGGGAGTACTTGTGAAAGTTTTCCTCCAGCGCGACGAGAGAGGATTTTTTTTCAAGGCTAGTGCAGGCGCGATCGACCCTCGCGGTCGATCTTGTGATTTTTCGATTCACGTAAATTAAATGACAAAAATAAAGAATAATTAAACACACACATACACGAGCATACACACGAAGACATAATGTACACAGGTACACACACACGAGAGGACACGCATCGTGTCCATCACCCTTGCGTCCCTTCCCTAATTCCGAAGATCCTTGCCTTTACGGTCAGAGGTGGGCGATGTTATTTTCTATGTCGATTGTATCATTTGTACCGTTATGTCATTTAGTTCGTTTTTAGGGAATGTGAGTACAGTGTACTTTTCGTAGCTGTTCGTTTCATTTTGAGTGCTTATGTTCAAAAGTCAGAATCTTGAGACATGCATTGAAAAAATATCGACACCCGGTGGATTAACAATATAGCACAGTTAAAAATGATATACACGGCATTGTTAAAAATATTTGAATTTACCCTTAAATTCGCCACTTTTCTATGTCAACAGTGTCTCCGACGGTAACTCATCTGCTCAATACGCTTGAAATTTAAATGTTAACACTGAATACTTAAGGGTTACTCTCAAATTTAGAGATCACTCTTAATACTATTATTTACTATTTATTCTCAAGCGTGAGTATAACGTCCAACATTGAGTGTAATATTCACTCTTTTAGCCTCAAATGTTGAAGATTTGCTCTCGATAGTGAAAATCACTTTGTATCTTGAACATAACACTCAATCTTGAGCCATAAGACACCATTATGAGCATAATATTCAATCTTGAGAATAACATTCAATGTTGAGCGTAAGGTCCCAATTTCTGCTCATGTCCCTATTTCTAATCACACGAAGTTTTTCTGTTATTGTACATATGAAGGTTGTTTTAATATATATTATATCCAAGCTATCTGTACCTTTTTAGTATTACAACTAAAAACTGTAGTGCTGAATTAAAAATATTGTAAATTTTGATTAAAAAACTTGATAATAGTGATAGTTTGAGGTTAGACGCAGATGCATTCTACATGTCCCTATTTCTAATCACGAAAAAATAACGTTTTAGTTGTATTTATATAATCTGTACACTGTTTTCTACTTATGCATCGTGAAGTATTTACGCGTATTAATATATTAATACAATAAAAAGATACAAATCATATGAATGAAGTCTATAAAATCAACGGTGATCAGAAATAGGTACACATCAAAATCATCGCTTTTTGCTGTGAGCAGAAATAGGTGCATTTTGCATACGCTTTTTAAGTGACTATTATTAATATATAAGTCCTTAAAATGGTGTTTACGCATTTACATTGTATTGTTCGATTCATAATTAAGATAATAATCATATCTGCGTTTATAAATTAATGTTAGAATAACTTTTTAAACCTTTTCGTTTGATGCAAAATGCTTATATGAGCAGAAATCGGGACATTCACTTTAGTGTGCAATCTTGGGAATTGAATTCAACTTTGAGTAAAGCCCAAAATTTTGAGCATAACACTACATTCTGAACCTATTACTCTATCTTCAGCATAACACCCAATTTTGAGCATTACACTCATTAATTTGCATAGCACTTAATTTTGAGTATAACTCTCAATCTTGAGCATAGAGCTCAATACTGAGTATATCGCTTACTTTAGAGCATGACACTTAATCTTGAGCTTAGCGCTCAATCTTGAACATAACACTCAAACTTGAACATGTCTCTTAATCTTGAGCGTAGCATTTAATTTAACTGTATTACTCTCAATTTAACTATATTTTTGGGTGTTATTAAAGGTCACAAAATTGTCTATCAGAATTTAATTACGTTTTAACTACACTCTCAAAAAAAATGTACTACAAATCTGAAACAAAAAGCAAAGCATACTATTATTAAAAAAGACGATGAGAACTTAAAAAGTAAGGTGAGACGATTATTAAATTGATGCTTACGAAAATTACACTGAATGCATTATTTAATTTTTCAAAGATGGAATAATTGTGAATCTATAAGTCATAATTGAATCAATTTTAGGTGTATTTTTGCTATAACTGTAATAAATTATCATTTAGTTTAACATAAGAATACTCAAGTATCTGACAGCTTTTCATCAGAGAACTCTAAAGTATTTGTTAATAAATAACTGTACAGTTTGTCACAATCACGTTGAACAATGTAGATCAGAGTATTTCAGCCCACCTCTGTCACCTTTGATTCGCCTCGTACGCGCGGAATTTCGGTTCCCCGCGACTTTTGCCTTCTGTTCCTTTCTGCCGAATTTCTCCTTCCCTCCTCTCTCTGGCCCCTCGTTTCGATAATTAATGATAATTAGCGTAAAGAGCAAAGTTAACAGCGTGTAATCGAGATGCACTCCGAAGCGGACATTGCGACACACTTATAATACGCTTCTTTATTATTAATTAATGAAATAAACGATAAAACGCCAGGTTTTTACTAGGACTTTCGAGTTTTAGGTATAAATATACGTACGCGTAAGATATAAGCTTCGGAGCTCCGCGGTTCCAACCCCTCAATGAAAAAAAAAGTGTACATGAGTGCGGAAGAGAGTACGTTCTGCTAAACGAGAGGTAGAAAGTGAGAGAGAAAGAGAGAGAGAGAAAGAGAGAGAGAGAGAGTGAGAGAGAGAGAGATAGAGAGAGAGAGAGAGGGAAATAAAAATGAAAGACGTGTTTCCGGAAAGATGAATCGGTATTCGGTTGCACTCTTATGCTTTTTTTGAGAAACAGTAAGTAATTCTTTGAAACAATGATTTATATTGTATAAAATTCTGATAATTGATATACGTATATTAAAAACTCTTACACATACTTTTTTTGTTTACCTGATTCAACAAAAATATACCTAAATTTTTGGAACGTATAAGAAAGAATAAATTACACGTATAATTTGAATGAAAATAAGCATTTTTTATTTCTCTATTCAATATAAATTTTAATATAATTAAAAGCATTATTGTGATTTTGGAATTGCACAATGATTCTCAATGCTCCTTTCTTTCATTAACAACTAAGAAAAAGCTCGATTTGGCAGGCCTCAAAAAAGCATGTCCAGAGTGCAAACGAATGCTCGGCGATGGCACTTTACGCTAAGCAAAAAAAAACGTTATACACAAAAAAGCAGTATGCACGCGGGCATAAGCGCAAGACTTATAAAAGAAACTTTAAATAAAGAAACTCAAGCTTCGTGGCTTGCGGCAAAACAGCTTTTATTCTTCGAGAGACATCGAAAATATCATCGGGCACGTGTGTGAAAGAAAGAGAAAGAAAGAAAAAAAGAGTGAGCGCGCGAGCAAGATAGAGAGAAAGCGACGATATATACTTTAGGTATGCGCGGGCGCCTGCGAGAGAAACAAACAAAATTGAACAAGGGAGTCGTACAGCGGAGATGACAGTTTCGAGATTTTTTTTCATGCGAAACTGAAAGAAAGTCGAATAACTTTGGTGATACTAATTTTATTCTCAAAAAGTATAAAATTTGGTTTCGTTTATTGTTTTGATTGGTTAATAGATTATGCATAAGTATATAGTTTTTAAGTGTGTAAATAATAATTTTAAAATGCTAATTGATTTATTTGTTCTTAGAGGCATTACGGTCTATTGATGTCGGATGGTATTGGATATTTATCGACTGAGACAAGTATCATATTCTTTGTTAATTGATGAATTAAGTTATCTTTTACATTTAGCAGAATAAGCATATAAACATACTTATTTACAAAAGAATTTATTCGATGAATTAAGCATAATGAAAGTTGGCAATACAATCAATTCAAATTAATATAAACAAAGATTAGAATTCCTTTGAAGTACAAAATAAAATAAGTTTATCATTGGTTACTAGTCGGTCGATAGCAGTAAAAGCTTGCATATGCCACGTAAAAAAGGTTCGTTAAAATGTGATTTATATAAATTTTTACTATGAACATTTTCTAAAGGAATTGCCGTAGAAATTCAAACATAAAAAAGTCTCGTGACTGTCAATTGACTGATGTAAAAAAATCTAACTGTACGAAAGACGAAGAAAGTACTCTCGTTCATTTTTTACACTCGAAGACAACAAAAATATACGAGGCGCGCGTCTTAGCGAAAAAAAAATTAGTGCGACACACTTTGCAAATAAAATTGGAAAGAAAACGATGAAAAAAAAAGATTATTATTAAACGAACGCATCGCATTGCGCGCTTAACGTAAATATTGTACATGTATAATATAAATAAATTATTATGAAAGCATCGGCGACGAGTTAGGCGATAATTTACACACTGACGTTATATAAACTCTCATTAAATAAACAAAGAAATGAACTATACAAAGCATGAAAATGGCAGAAAATATGCTGCTATTAAACACGATCGTCGATAGTGCGGACGATAAAAGAGTTTGTAAATTTCTATAGAGAATTATATTAAATATGCGTAATCTTTAATTGCGCATTGCGGAACGCTTCGGATGTCTAAGTTTCAATCAGCACAATCCTTCGTCAGCGAGTAAAATGATGATTTTTTTGTCCGAAACTCCTTGCGAAATGGTTTCTCGAGGATCTGAATGAAATATCATTTTCTTTTTTGCGCATACCATTTTTTTATTCGCATCGCTAATAATAATATTACATAAACGAACGTTTACTAAAACAGGCCTACTAAATTTTCAAAATACTTTGGTTTTTGTTTTCTTCGAGGCGAATAATAACATTATTTGGGGGTGATATTTCGGAATATTAAAAAAATATATAAAAATAAATATTAATTAAACATCTTTTATGAATATATAAAAATAATTGTAATATTTAAACCTAACTTTTACACGAGTATAAAGAAGAGTAAACTCCAAGGTGTACTTACGTAAAATATCATTTTTCAACTGAAACTGCGTTTGTATTTTTTAAAATATTACTTCAATGATAAATAAAATGAAATATTTTATAATAAAAAATCTTAAATAGGCCTGCTTTTTTAAATAAGTCGTTCATAAAGTACTGTAAAGTCCCTGACGGATATATCCTAGTCTCGGTTACCATTTCACCGATGAATTCAAAAAATTTTACAACTCCACGCATTTACTAGCAATTGTATAAAAAAGTATAAAATTACTACAATCTTTCTTTGATTTTTTAAATTTATAAAGTCTATAAATATACATAACAATCTATTGGCCTTAATTAAAGTGAGAAATCATGATAAACACACGACACACACACATAATAAGCAGAGGTCTCTCGCTCGTTGAGTTACATACACACATTAATTGCGCATCGAGAATAAAACGTAGATTACGAAGTTTTGATCAGAATGGACCTAATAATAAATAAACAAACAAACAAACAAGCAAACAAAAAAAACAAAAGTGAAAAACCCCCGCCGACCAGTCGCGCGGCGCCGAATGCACTCGGGGGTGCCAAAACAGCAATACTAGATGTACATAATGAAACTATTGTAATTACAAATATGTACATACTTAATAACGCATACGACGAGTTGTAAGGGGGGAGAAGAAAAGTAAAGGTATAAAAATTATTGCTACGCGAGGGAGTAACTGTTATGCATAAATGTATATGTGCGCGGGATGCATGCGAAGAAAATCAAACGCGCTCTTGTATCGATGATTTTCTCCGATCCTCTGATATATATTTTGTTATTATCTTTGTTGATTGAATAAACCATGAAAGTGCGAAAATACATTTGTTATCTCATTGTAACTTTTGAAGGCTATGAACTGGCGGTGCGAGTAGGAAGAGAAATTGATCAAGTCTGGTTTCGCGTGACGGTTTGCACTCGAGCGGCAATGGAAAATCAATTTTTCTTCCTTTGCCCACGCGAGTCTCGTGCACTAATAGTTGAATTACGATGAGTTCAAGTTTATCAATTGTTGATGTTAATGAAAATTCCAATAACTGCGTCAATATCATAATTTATGAAGCTACATATTTTTCTCTGAAAATGAAAATTTCAAAAATGAAACGTTGTTACGATATAATGAATAATGATTAATAAAAATCGATCACTTCAATTGTGAATTTATTAATGATTTGTATGGGCGGAAAAAAATTTATTCTGTTTGTAAATATTATTTCTTGTGAAACATACCCCTTACAGAAAATACAGCCAATTTTTTAGAGCGTTACTTATTTAGTTATTTACTCTTGAAGTTATTAGTATTCTGAATAAAATTAATCAATAAATAGACTCATAAAAATCATCTTTTGAATGATTAAGTTGTAATAGATACACAATTATCATATACCAATCAAAAGTTGTTTTTAAGAGTTTACAATCAAAATTGACCGTATTTTCGTAATGACACTGACTTGGTATTACAATATTCTCATATTTATGAAAATGATCTCGATATTGCATTTTATGATCGAAAAATCAAATTGAAGAATATTAAATCTTTGGAAAATCATCATATTTTTTATTCTATGGATAATACAGGTGCAAACCGACAACACAAATATAAATCTACTTATCAAAATTTAAAATTCTTTGATATATCCTTTATCATGTAAAAGTAAAACGTCAAGTATCCGATTACAAATCAATTTTTGCTTTTATAAATTATTGTAATAATACTATTCGCAAGGAATTACTTTATGTCCGTGACGTCCCGGAATAACGGCTTAAGTCCACTTTGTTTTTAAATTTAGTTTTTTCTTTACTTTGGTATCTATAACATGATATACTTTTATAAAAACGTCAAAAGTTGCATCTATTACTTTCATTTTTTCATAATATATGTTTTTCTTTTGCATAGGTTTAAGTAAGTTAAAAATTGAAAAGCTCTATATCTCGACATTTTCAAAATGGACTTAATCGGTTATTCCAGGAAGCCACAGATGGACATTAAAAAAATTATAATTATACCTAATTTATTGAATGAATTGTGATAATAAGCATCTGTATGGAAGAATGGAGAATTCCGTGATAAATAACATTTTGTGATATGTCTGTTACCCATTAAAAAACATCTGTTCTCATACAGATTACTAAGCATCATAGTACTTTAAAATGTAAATATTATTTATAAGAAAGAATTGAAAGTCCTTAGGTAAATAATTCATAGTTAAGTAACTAGTGATAACACTGATAATTAGTTATAATGTAATTTGATTTTTAGCAGATGAAAACAATGAAATTAAATTACTATTAATAAAAGAATTAAGTATTATGTATAGAATAGCTCATCATATTACCACGTATTGAATTCTTTCGTTCTTCCGCTTCTCTCGACGAATAAAAAATACAATGATGTTTTCAAAGTTTATGTACATAGATTTTTTGTAAATATACGTAACTATATTATACTTTTTATAATTTAATTATTATAACTTTAATTTATCGTTACAAACATATCTGTGAGTCTTCATAATTTTTAAGTCATAATTAAGGAGCGTTAAAAAAATCTAAAAATATAATGTTCTCTATTTTCTTAGTAAGCTATAACATGTATAAATTACTCAATTCCTTCTTTCTCGAATTATTTCGTTTAGTGCGCTTATGAGTACCTTGGAGTAAAAACAGTACGAATAATCCAACAAAGAGAGAAATCACAAAGACATACGACTTGTGGCTGTGCGTTATCATACATATGCATCTATGTGCTATAGTTACACGAGAATGCGAGAGTCCGAGGAGTTGTGTGAATAAGAGAAAAATTTAAGGCGGGAAGAAAGAAATTATAACTATAGCTCTGGTGGTTTGAAGATCGAAAGCGCGGGTTCGCTACTTTGTTATTACGAAACGTAAAGGCGATTTGTGTCGAGAACACATTGTATTTTATATTTTGTCACGAATCTTAACAATTCGCTACGAAAGTCAATTCCTATACGTGAAATTGTCGAGATAATCGGGTAGCTTAAATCGATCAAATCTGTTGAAGAAAAAGAAATTTACGAACGTTAAAAAATAAATTCGATAATTGTCAATTGGAAAGAGATACCTAATTGGCACATTTAATACACAAATTATGTATTATCTATAGTCATGTATAAATCTCAGTTGGACAAAATTCTCAAAAACATTTCATATGTTACTATAGAAATAATTAAAAAAAGTTTTATTTGTATTCAATAAATTTGTTAATAATGAATAAATATTGTAAATACTCACTAACTACACAAATTTCCAAAATACAAATAAATTCTTTCATTACGTATATTTGTAAACTATAGCATTCGTTTGAACTCCTGTAACATACTTCCTCTTCTATATCTGAAATTGATTTTCCATAGGGATTTTTTCTACAAAAAAATTTGCCGTTTCTCGATAAAATCGAGCGACGACAAAACAAATGTTTCATTCGTGACAGAATACACAAACAGATCGAATTGTTAGAAAGTAAGGACGTAAACCAAATAAAAAAATAAATAAAAATAAAGCTGGCGAAGTAAAAGTTATAGAGCTCAAATATTATTGTAAATGCAAATGATCCATTAATTGCACACGTACACAAAACAAGAAGAAGTAAACGTGCAAGCGTATACATTAAATAATTATACTTAGAAGATTTAACAAAAAAAGGGAGAGAACGGGAGCGCGACGGTTTGCAGGATATCATGGGTGACACGCATTTTGATTTCGCGACGAACCGAAGGAGCAAATTATAAATATATAAATATATCAAAGATCCAACGCGAGATTTTAAAGGAACGATGCAAAGGCGCAGGCAGAGAGCAAAGAGGGACGTGGAATTTGTTGATTAGATTTTAGTAGCAAACAAAAATGGCGATATAGCTGGCTCTATCGTAGTTCATATACATAATTAAAAGACAGCGAGCGAAAGTTTGACGCACTGGCGATCGCAGATTTCTTTACACATTGTACCACCGAACAACAAAATAACAAACTACATAATACATACGCATCGTGTTGTTGACGTGTCGTTGATTCTCCGTTTCTTCTCTTCTATTTTTTGTTTTCGTCATCGATTCTCCCACCTCTACATCTATTTTGTAAACAAAAACCAGACATGTATATCATTGTAGATGCTGTGCAGAGTAATGTCACGTCAAGCTTTCCGCGAAAAGAGAACGCGCGCGCGCAGGCGAATAAAGAAAAAAGTGTATTATGGCGGCTGTATATATAGATTAATACAATAATTATATATTTATGCGAGAGTACGTACGCAGTCAGAGACACGCAATTGCAAAGCAAAACAAAAAAAGTAGGAACAAAAGAGTACGAGCGAGACGTGTAGACGGGGACGCTGATGTGCGCGAGCGACGCGACGACGAGTTCGCGAACCCTATACACAAGCGTTCCGCAAACGAGACAAACAAATGAACAAAAAAACGAACTTTCTTCTAATTCTGCGTTCACACACTAATCGTTTCTTCGTCGACGATTTTCATATGCTACCAGAGAAAATGAGAGAAAAGCAGTTACGAATAAAAAGAATTGAAAAAAAAGCTAATGTTGTCTTTTTATTTTTTCACTCATCGCTTTCAGGTCGATTGTAATTTTTATTTTATTTATTTTTCCATGTTTGATTTTGATGGACATATGTGTATACGTAGCTACAACTAATGATTTGCAAATGTATAATTCAATTTTTGTTATTAAGAGTTGTAGTCAATATTTTATTATTTTATTGTTTTTTATTAAGAGGACCTCTGTGCTATTATTCGAACATATCGTGGGTTTAATACGCAAATGTTTTAATTTTCTTTTATTTGATATATTATTAATATTATTAGAGTCATGAATTTCAATAAGAAATTGTAATACAATGTAATTTTAAGTTAGTGGCTCTTTCAGGTAAGGTAAGTGTGCCAGTGACTGGACACGTCCCAGTACCTGGACAGCAGCTCGAATATCACGTAATATCGGGTATTACAGTACGTTTAATGAAAATAATTATATGTAATCATAATCTGGTACTTTCCAGCTACATATGTTTAAATTTTTATAAAACTCTGTGTTTGATTTGTATCCTAAAAAAATAGTTTTGTAATGGAATTAATGCATGCACAGCAGCACGCCATCTTCTTTATTATCCATTTTATTATTATTTTCGACGCCCAATTTTTTTCCGAGCTTATTAAATCGCATAATAAATCGAAGTAAAATGCTAATATATGCAAAAATATCGTTTTTCTTGCAAAAAACAAGTGTCCAGTATCTAGTACACAGAAAAGCTAGAGTGCCAAGTACCTGGACACCTATATGAATTTCAATATTATAAACATATTTTGATACAGAACACGCCTTTCTCTGCGTAATTAAGTTCTCAAAAGTGATTACCATTAGTTCTACTATATACTTTGTCAATATTTTGATTCAATTTTTAACAATGTTAGTGTTTATATTTCATGTCGTGAATTTGATATTTTTAAGTTATGGCGTACATATCAGCCGACACATCGTAGGTTAGGTGAGTAGAATATTTTTCAAGTGATAATCAGTCTTAAATTCTTCAACTAAGTACTTATACACTCGAAAAATATAACAATAGTACTGTTATTGTTCATTCAAACTTGATTTTCTCAAGAAATATATATTATTTTAATGGAAATAAGCCAAAATAAACGTGCCCATGTACTAGGACAGCGATGTCCAGTTATTAGGACAAATGTTCTTTGCTTGTCCAGCTACTAGTGCACTAGTCTACATTACATTTTTATTAATGTTTCTTGTAATAAAGTGTAAATTATAAGTTTATGAGGTTAATTTGATAGACAATAATATTGTCTTTCAGTAGGATACAAAATCATCTAGTATAGTGCTAAATTTAGCGTTATATATTAACGCATATATTCCGTTTGCCCTTAAGTGTCCAGTTACTGGTACTTTTACCTTAGCCAATTTCAAAATTGAAGTATGAATTTAAATTATTTTTAAAAAATTATCACGAAATAACATAATTCCACATACGCTTTTTGAAATGTAAAATTTTTAACTTGTGTATTCTAATGCTTGCAAAACGTAATCGACAAATTTTTCGTTTAATTTTAAAATATTGGTGGTAGAGACCAAGATTAGATGCCACTGAGTATAAAGGACAGTAATGCCCATATATGTAATTAAATATATAAATAAACAGATAAATTTATTTTATTATTCATTCGTAAAAAAATATTTTGTATAACTTATCGTCATATTCAAAAGAAATTTCAAATCGAATCCAATATTTCTATAAAGCTTACAAGTAAGAAACTGTGTATTTAATAACTTCGTTACATAGGTATATTAAACACGATTGATTGAAATAAAATTTTATATAATAAATAATATTATTAAAATCCATAAGAAAGGAAAATTGTGATAAGCTATCACTAAATGAGTATTTTAATTTTATCAAAAATACCATTTTATTTGATTACAAACGTTAATCTCACATAAAAAGATTTAAAATTGTTATACTACTTTGACTATAGCACAGCGTGGAAAAGTTAAAAATTGCGCGCAATCCAAAACAAAAGCACTTTTTAAAAATCATCTACAATATTGCACAATTGGGTATTTGCATGAAAATTCTTTTCGTTGCGGTATCCATCCAGGATTTTGATAAAGAACATAAGCCGACGCTTCATTTATGTCGAATTTTCAAAAAAAAATTGAAATCCGAAGAAGTTATAGCCTAAGTACGTTCCTTTGAATGACGTCACGCTCATATAACATAAATCGGTACCGCTATATGAGTGTTACGCCATAAGTATGTTTGAAGCGCTGTAACTTCAGTAACAAGAGGTAAATTGTGAAAATTCCAAAAGTTCACAAAGAAAGTAGTATATAATCTATTGAATCAAGCCATAAAAAATTTGCATGCAAATAGCCAATTGAGACCGCAGAGATGCAGAGAGAAACTTGAATGTCGCTAGGTGACGCGCTTCTCACTTGGGACTCGCCGATAGGACGAATCTACCTTGTCTGTACGGATCCGACTGCTACCACTGAATGGCTGATGACTACGCGGCTTATTCTCCTGATAAGAAGAGAGTATGCACCAATGGGCACTCCATTAATTCTCGAGATTCCAGCTATTTTATGAACACTTTTCAAAAAATCTTTTTCGTTCAGAAAATCAATTTTTTTCAACGGCATTAGTCCTTTTAAAAACTTCAAAAAAATAAAAAAGATTTTTAATTTTTTTATTTTCTTATTTTTTGTAAAAAATTAAATCTTTGAAAACTTCTTAGAGCCGCTAAGTAATTTATATTTTATTTGTATAATATAGTTAGTTTTACAAAATTTCATGATTGTTCCATAGCTCGTGTATTTCTTGGTTATGTAAAATTCTCCCTTCTCAAGTAATCTCATATATTTTGCCCCCAAATATTTTTCTAAGAACTCTATTCTCAATACTCTAAATTTATTTTCTTCACGTTTGGTTAACGCCCACGTTTCGCATCCGTATAGAAGTACTAGCATTATGATTTTTCTATATATTTCTAATTTTGTCTTTCGCAATAGTAATCATGAATAAATATTTTAATGACAAAAAACATTACATGATTATATATGTTCATTTGCACAAAACAAGCTAGCTCTAAGAATTTTTCGAATTTCCTTTCAAATCATTTCAACTGTACTTTTGAGA
Organism: Gastracanthus pulcherrimus; assembly: GCA_949152435.1. Taxonomy (NCBI): domain Eukaryota; kingdom Metazoa; phylum Arthropoda; class Insecta; order Hymenoptera; family Pteromalidae; genus Gastracanthus; species Gastracanthus pulcherrimus. Next base: position 157,531,399 of record OX424576.1, read on the forward strand.
CTTTAAGTAATAGAATAATGTAATAGAAAAATTGTTTGTTTTATATCACCATCGGTTTTCTCCATAACTAAAATAAAACAATGTTGTTTTGAAACTTTTAATATTCCAAATCATACAGCAGCATTACTTTGCTGAAATTGCAAAAGTATTACCAAATACGTAGTAATTGAGCCTGTAATCTTAAAAATATATTTTTATTTTTATTATAAATAAAAGTAATTTTTTCAGATATAATCATTATACGTACCGATGTCAATAGTGATTCGTCTAATGAAAAAAAACCAAAGACAGCAAATTTTACCTCTGTATTTATTAAATAGTTTGAAAATTGATTTAACTAAAAAACTCGAAAAAATAGTCTGAGATTATATTCAATATACATAAATTTTAAAGAAAATTATGCAATTCATGAGTTATTACCTTATTTTCAAGTTTGTTGTTCTCAAAACTTACTAAACAAGTTATATTAACGATGTCCCTCGTTTTCTTACTCTATTTATTGGATAAGAAAAGATTTAATTTAATGTAGTCAAATTGTAAACAACCATATATTTAGTTCATTTATATAATTTTTATTTTATAGGCTATAAAATTATTTTATATAATTTTATAACAAATACTAATTACCTCATTCACTGTAGCGGTAACGGATTTTGTCAAAATTATCAGTAAAACAACGTAGATAAACCAGTAAAAGAAATTATGAATGAAAAGGGTAATTGTTTCATTTGAGCTGTTTTTCTCAAGTATAGGCTTTATAAGGTAATAACATGAGAGTATCGACGTTATAAAAATGTTCAAAATGCACAAAAGCATCGGTAGGGAATAAAAACTGGATATACCTTGCGATACCTCACACAATGATGCGTGTAATTTACGCAAGTAAAATAATTTCTCTTTTATTTCCAAACTATTAGTTTGGAAAGGATGAATTTCGTACGCACAAATAGACCCTTTATTAATATTGAGCAAACTGTCATTTAGAATTTTAAAAAAGCTTTGTACTAACTTTAAAATTACGCTATACTGTATCAACATGGCATGAATTATTAAGTTACTCGAATATACAGGATAAAAATATTTCACATATTCCATCTTAATGAACAAAGTTGTAGCAATTATCAAAATCCAAATTGCAGTAATTATGAGAAATATTTTTGCTATGAACTTCGATACTGCCCAGTTTTTATGAAATGTCTTCTGACTAATGTTTAGAGTCGATTCTCTAATTATACTGATTTTGTTAGCTATCGCAATAACAGCATTACATCGAGCGCTGAATGTTATTAAAATAAGCACGGCTGTAAAACATGTAAAACTATCTTGCAAGCTATAGATAACTTTATCGAATTTTATTCTAGAAAAATTACTTTGGTACGAAGATTGAATGCTTAAACCGTTTGAAATAATTATCAGAATTATAATAACAATATTATAAATAACGCCGTTTTTCGAGTTCGTAAACTGCCAGCAGTGAATTTTCGTATCTGATACCGTTCCAATGCCAAAGTGCATTGTTGCAACTCCAAATACTTTGAAATAATAAAATAAACTTTTTAAGAATAAATTTTCTTTTTTACTAAAATATTTTACAAACATTCTTAATTTATGAGCAAGAAAATTATATAAATTTTATTCACAATATGTATTTTCCAGGAAGAATTGATATAACTGAACAATTGTGAAATTAATTATCGTTTCTTTTAATGCTTGACGATTATTATCGTAAGAATTACTCTGGATTAAATACCATATATACCGATAAAATTATGATAAATGGTTAATTTAATCATGGGAAAATATTTACATACCGCACGTAGAATTAATATTTCTTTTAAATAGAACACATTTTATTAAAAATATAAATAATAATAATATAACATAATAATACGAAATAATAATAATAATAATAATAATAAATACTAGTAAAAATACTAGACAAAAGATTATAAATCTACCAAAAATTGATAAGCCTATTAATGAAATAATAACAATATTTCGAGTATAGTTAAATAATAGCAATAAAAATGTTTATGAGATATCAAATGAAATGAAACTACTGATTGGAAATATAAAGATTTCGAGCAGGAAACGTTGCAGCAACGTTTCTGCAATGTGTTTTTGGAAAAATGATTATATATAATTATATATAGTTATATACAACTATATACAACTATATATAACTATATATAACTATATATAACTATATATAACTCTATATAGCTATATATAACTATATATAGCTATATATAACTATATATAACTATATATAACTATATATAACTATATATAACTATATATAACTATATATAACTATATATAACTATATATAACTATATATAACTATATATAACTATATATAACTATATATAACTATATATAACTATATATAACTATATAATTAAAGAAAGTATATAAAAATTAAAAATTTTAGTCGTAAAATATGGGGAAGTCCTTATACAAATGACATTTTTTCACCAAGCTACTCCAAATAAAAACTACTGCCAATTCAATGGCACTTATCTTCCTCAAACTAAATAAATTGTTCCAATATGAATTTCCTTATTCTAATACATTATTTTAAATTGCTATATTTCTTTCTAAAAAGGTCGGTTGGGTATTATTTTATTATCGATTGTTGTCAAAATAAATTTCAAAAAATTATAATCTTGTGATCATAAATTGCATTATTGATTTCAAAATATTAAAATAGAATAATCGTTACCAAACAAAAAAATCGAGGAATCTTTATTTTGCTTCCTCAAAGAGGAAACTTTGTGATAGTAAAAAAAAGTTTTGCTAGAAACATGTTAGAAAAATGATTTGAGATATAAGGAAACTAAAAGAAGACACAAAGAAATCAAGTCTTTCTAACTGTCAAATTACTTATAAAACTATAATACTTCCCGGATTTAATCAATTTGTAATACGATAATATACTTCTTGATCCAGTGTTTGTACTTTCAACACAAAATATTTTCCTCATAAAAGTAAACTTGCAATTATCGCTTCATTGGTAAAATAGATATCGTCATATACAACAAATGCTATACCAGCTATACTGATATTTGAAACGGAACAAGCTCGAAACTTTAAAACTGTAGTACTAGTAAAATAATAATTTAAAATCTTTAACGTTTTTAGTTTTGTTTATATAATGGTTCTTAAAATTTTATTTTTAGGTACAAGACACCCTACAAATAAAAATTACATCACAACATTTATTTATAATTTATAGGTATAATATACAAAAAAATCATTAAAACAATGACAAAAACTTTTGGAATTTTGATAAGTGTAAAAATATCTACAGCTTCAAAAAAATGTCGAAAAAAAATTAGTTTTCGCGTAAAACCTTTTACTTTTGAAAGAAAGAGGGTTAAAAATGTGTTTTACCACTTAAAAAGAAAATTTATTTTTTTACCAAAAATCAATAGCATCTTCCCTTAACCCATTTCTTCCCAAGCGGCCATTTTATACTCAATTGGTTTTTTGCCTAAAAAATTGTCGAAAAAAAAAATAATAATAACCAATAGCACTTTTCTGAAGTAAGACTGTTCGCTCTTTCCGATTCTGAAGTCAGAAATTTGAAATTTCCGCTGGAAATTTTCAAAATGGCGGTTTGAATTTGATGAAAAATCAGAAATACAATTTTTAACATTTTGACATGCTTGTTTAGAATAAAACGGGTTCAACGAAGATCTTGATATGGATTCATGTTGCAAATGATATTATTGTTCAAACATTTGATGTTTCCAAATTTTCCCGAAAAATTGTCCAAGATGGCGCCTGTGACATCATGAAATAATCGGAAACTTCATATTTTTTTCTAAAATGTTCTAATTTATACCAAATTTTGAATACTTAGGTTCTGGAGGTCGCTGAAGATGAATCTGACATCGAATTTAAAAAATTCAAGATGGCGGATCCAATATGGCGGACATTTTTTTCAAAAGTCAACCGATTTGGGCCAAATTTGATATACGGGGGTTTTCAGGGTCGCTGATAACGAATCTGAAATCAGGGTTGCGCTGACGCTCGAGCTCGAGCGCAAACCTCGCACTTGCAATTATTTTAATTAATTAAATTAATCTGGTTGATTAATTTAATAAAATTAAATTAATTTAATTTATTTCAATTTATTTAATTCAATTTCTCTAAACTGCGTATTGCTGCTTCAATAATACTTTGTTATTGCTCTCACAGCTATATTATTTTGCTGTGACAACCGTACAATATCACCGACCACCGTAATGTAGCTACGACAGCAATATGTATGGTTTCATGTGAACCCAATCCTTTCTCAGTGTACCTTTATATATAAGTTACAATATAGTATCTATTCCTTCGCAAGATAGTAAATATTACAAGCATGTCTAGTACTAAGTCTCATACAAGCAAAATAAGATACAATTGGCTCTCAAAACAAGAAGTCTAGTATTCAGTCGTAAATTTCATAGTATGGTAATGAGTAATATTGACTTACATCGTATTGGATTTACTAGACAGTCTAGTAATGGTTACTATTTTTTTCTCTCAGTTATAGGTATAAATAAAAATATTTTATAAATAAATATCTCTGCCTTTTCGAGATATTAACGTTTTATTGCTTCCACTGATATACCAGATCAAAACATCTCAGCAAAATTATTTTTGTCAAATAAAGTGTCAAATATTATTCTAATCATAGTAATTGTCACATGAAAAATACTTTTTAAATTTCAAGAACCTTCTCCCGAGAAATGTGGACTTAAGTTGGTATGGGATTTTTTTAAAAAAACATTGTATATATACGTTTATAAATATACTACCAGCATCATATCTGTGTTAATAACAATATATACAAAATAATTTTTAACCCGTCGTAGCGAGTTGCAATAAGCATAAATCGAATACCTTCTGCTGGATGGCGTATAAGTGGCGTTAGATTATTAGATACCGTTCATCAGTGTATTCTCTTGTACTATATTTGTGTAAAAAACTTATTTAAAATAAAAGTAGCAGGCCGCTGATTGCGGTATATAAATAACTAATAAGTGCGGTCCTCGTACACTAACGGTTACCTATTAGGCTACCCTCGCGCTCGAGGTACACCCGCATTTTACCTCGCGCGCAAGCGTTTTACCTCGACCACGAGCGTCTGCCTCGGGCGCGAGGATTCCGCTCGAGTGCGAGCGATCCGCCCAAGTGCGAGGTTTGCGCTCGAGCTCGAGCGATCCGCTCGAGTGCGCGGTATACGCTCGAGCACGAGCTAGACGCTCGAGCACGAGCGCAACCCAAGCTCTAGCACGAGCGCAACCCAAGCTCGAGCGTCAGCGCAACCCAAGCTCGAGCGTCAGCGCAACCCGAGCTCGAGCTCGCGCGCGAGCGCAAACCAAACTCGAGCTCGCGCGCGAGCGCAACCCAAGCTCGAGCTCGAGCGCCAGCGCAACTCGAGCTCGAGCTCGAGCGCGGGCACATCCCAAGCTCGGGCGCGAGTATGAGCGCACCTCGAGCTTCGGCGCGAGTGCAGGCGCACCCCGAGTTTGGGCGCGTCCTGAGCTCGGGTGCGAACGCGAGTACATCCCAGTCTCGGGTGCGAGTGCGGGCACACCTGAAGCTTGGGCGCATCCCAAGCTCGGACGCAAGCGGAGGCGCATCCCGAGCTCGGGCGCTAGCGCGAGCGTACCCCGACCTCGGGCATATTCCAAGCTCATCGTGAGCGCGGACGCATCCCGAGCTGGGGCGCGAATACGAGCACATCCCAAGCACGAGTGCGAGCGCTGGCACATCTCAAGCTGGGTCCCGAGCATGTACGCACCTGAAGCCCGGGCCCGAGCTCCCCTCAAACGCGAGGTGGAGTCCGAGCACCAGTTATGTGCCCCGCGGATGTGAGGGTTGGGAAGAAAGCCGAGCGTTCATGCGTACTGCCTCGCGTTCGAGAAGGGGCTCGAGAGCGGTCTGCTTTACACGCGCGCGGTTCGCTTCGGTCACCGGGCGGACGATGGTGCTCAATCAAACTCCCATCTATCGAGGCTGCGCCCACACGCGCGTCTCACGCCTCGTGCCCTCGCGGTAGCCCCCGCGCTGGAGGGGTTACACAAAAGCAGGCGGGTCGTGCTCGGGCATAGGTTTGGCAGAGGCGAGGTCATTCGCGTTCCTGCGGTACCCTCGTGTTCAAGGGTGTGCTGGATCGACCTTCCGAGTTGGTCCAAAATACGAGGCTGTCTATGCGATCGCCAGGGAAATTTTAGCAAGCACCCCCGCCCAGGGGTATCGCGAGTGTACCCTGGTAGTCGACCCCCGTGCGACATCTTTGCCACAGGAGCACGTGTATTCCGGAATTTTTTCTCGTTTCCGTGGGTAGGCATACGCGCGTGCGGATGTTCCTGTATCAGGGCTAGCGCACGCGGATGCTTTCTCGGACGCATATCAAGGCTGGCGCACGAGGCCAATTTCCAGGGTTCACTCGCGTTACTCGTACGTTGGGATACATGCGAGAATTTCACCCGGACACTCGCTACTGTGAATGCACTATAAGGTCGCCAAGCAACCAGGCTCCCACTCCTCTTACCCTTTCCATCAGTCATATCTCATATGGATGTAGGCACACATCCCTATTCTCCATGATTCTTCTTTATGCGGATATTCGCTTTCCGCCGACCAGCCTGTGCGAATTTCAAGTATATTAAGAATATTTAAAATTTATAAAAACAATAGTATGTGCCGTTACAGATGATCGCGCCTATCGAAATTGAGCACACACGCGTAGGAAGCTTTAATTTTCGCGCAAAATCCGAAGTAACGAAGTGAGCAGTCGCGCAGATATCTAAAAGCGCACGGGCTTCGTGAAACCTTCGGTCGGCACCTCTAACGCGTATGCCCGCTTTCATCATCAATAGGGAACGTAATGAACGAGAAACTGTATTGAAAATGCCAACGGGTAGTCATTGCGACTTAGCTGCATTGAAAACGATGCTTTTCGAATTTGTCGAAACTTTAGATTTGCCCGCGTGGAGAAGCGTGTTGTGAAACCGGTTGCACTGCTTACATCGAGTCGCTGTACATTTCATATTTGCGTGTTTGCGTACATAGTTGCGGCAAAGATGTTTGCTTTTAACAGCGTCCCACCGCTGTTGTGTGTTCATCCTTTCGAAGTGTGGGCATCGGTAAATGGGGTGATCACCCTGGCATTGAGCGCATATACAGTAGCCGCAACTGATACGACACGTGCGATCCTGTCTCCGTCCTCTTTACCTTCGAACTTTGCCTTTTCCTCTCACCTTGGCGCTTTCTCTCACAAACCAACTTGTCACGCGTAGAATCCTGTTCCATCGTATGCAATCGAAACACTACTCCCTCAATGAACGTGTAAAAATTATATAACGCGGGAATGGCATCTAGCGACAAAGATTCCTCCCGTTTCAATTGAATATCATTTGGAAGAGCCTTTTCAAGCGTGCACACGATTGCGTAATCGGGAAGAATGAACTCGAACAACTTTAGCGTAGTCACGTTCTGACGTACGGTATCTATCATACGAGACAAGCCTTTCAATGGAACGTCTGTCAGTTTGGGGATGTCGAGAATTGCGTCTAGATGTTTGGATACGAGTATTCGTTTTCGCTCGTATGCATCGGTAAGCATAACCCACGCATTTGCATAGTTTTCGTCGCTTGCGTTGAACATGGCGATTTTATTCGCGGCCTCGCCGATGAGACAGTTCTTCAAGTATAGAAACTTGACGAGATCGTCGATATTGGTCCGTACATCTACCATGATTTTAAACGAGGCCTTGAGCGAGAGGCATTTGTCCAATCGAATTTCGGGAGCTCGGTAACGGGAAGCTTCTCGATGAAAGTTGAGTTGTCTATAGGCACGCCTGGTGTTAAATTAACATCAAATTTAACCCTTCCTGGTATACCTCTAATAATGCCAATTCATCGTTTCATTCCTAGTACGAATTAAATAATTCTTTGACCCGGTTCAAGCGCATTTTTGCCTCGACGTGACCGATGTTACCTTGCGAGAATGACGTAGCTAGCGACGTAATTTATTCACGTAGAGTCGTTCGCTTTTGAAAGCGACCCGCGACGCTATGTTTTTTAACCTTGTTGTGGGACGTTAAGCTAACCTTTGGAATCCTTACCGCAAATTTGCAAATATCCTTCGCCGTGCGCGTGTGTCCTGACCTCTGCCACTGTGCGTTTCCGAGGGCGCGCGCTTCCGAGAGACGATAAGTGACTTGTTGCGACGCGCAAATCCCTAATCGAAGAAACAATCACTTATCGGATTTTTCACTCGCGCACTTATTTTGATTTTGGAAATACTTAACTTAACGACGTCTCGTCTCTTATAAAGATAATAACGCTCCTAATTCACTATAACGAAAATTTAAATAAATCATTTTTGATGACCTTGAAGATCAATCCGCAGTCCGTGACAACTGGTGCGAGGTGTCCTTTATGGGCATCGGGGATCCCAGATGACCTTGGCCGTGAGCTTAATTGCAAACCGTATGGCTTGTGAACCCTCCCGGCACTTTGTTTTTTTTTGTGTATGTATTTTCTAGTTGTATATGATCCACACCTCATAGGAGGCACCATGAATTTTGGGTCGAAACCTTTCCAACGTAGAAATATCCCGATGGTTGATTCTATTTATTGTAAAGGGAAAATGCTGAGAAATAAAGATTCTTTTTAGTAATTTTAAATGGAAGAATTTATTTTGATTTATAAAGAGGAAAGCCTTTCGGCGTAAAACCTCTCTTAATGAATTACAAGCTGCTGAGGAACAAAAACAAATAATTTATTAAATTGAATAGGTTTGGATCAAGTGAGTGTAATAGTGTGTGCGTGATTAATTCCAGGAGATCTAATACGATCTCCCACGGGTCGGTTGACCGGTTACACGACTACAGTCGTGTACACTCGACAATGGTTGTCGGTTAAACACTCGAAAGTTCGTGCTGGGACGCTCGGCGTACACTGGTTGTACGGCTTCGACAACCGAACCGTGAGGTTAAACAATAATTGATAAAGAAAACCCGGGTTCGGGAAATTCGTGCTTCCGCCTCAGCTTTCCAAGAGAGACTAATACGAATTCACGCGCGCCGCGTTATCCGCAAGGAGTCGCGGCTAACCTACGTCCGCCCCCCCCCCCCCCCCCCATCGGCACGTTTTACTCACCACTTCATGGTCCGACGACGAAAACTCTCTGCGCGCCACTCACTAACCTTACGTTCCGACGGAACAGGAAGTATGATAATTTAAGCCAAACATAACCTCCAAATAGCTTTCTTTTCACATTTCTTGAAATAACTCACTAAATAAGTATTTTATGAAAAAAAGTCACTCTAATAAAGATGTTTAGAATTAAATTTTATATAGGATTTGTACTTTTTAAAAGTTTAGAAATCAATTTCAATAGTTCAAAATGGCCGTCGAAGAGTAAAATTTGAAAAATGTTTGAAAGTAAATAAAATATTTTAAACAATGTTGAATGTTGCTAATAATTCATTTAGCGATGCCTATAGGTATGCCTAAAAAGATGTCCGCGGGTCCGATTTCCAAATTTCAAAATGGCGCCCGTTATTGCAACGTTTATTATGCAAAATTTTGGATTCACTGTCACGTCTGTCCCTCTAGGAATTTTTTAATGCGGCCTGTAGCAAATTAAAGGTTTTAACGTGTGCTTTATGTATGAAAAATTAAAAACGTTTTGTTTGAAAATTACCCTTTTTTTAAAGTAAAACACGAAAGTGGCTATTCGTAAAGGGCGTTATCTTCGCAGTTTGTAATATTTAAGTATCGGAAGTAAGTGCATTGGGATGAACTTAACAAAACACGAATTTAAAAGAAAACGGTACGTTCCGACCAATAGGAGCCAAGATATTTTAATTTTTGCAATAGTGATTACAGGCCATCTAATGAATATTTTAACTTTAAACTTGGATTGACAGTAGCAGACTATATACTTTAATAGCTGATTTTTCTTCCCGATTATTTTGGCCAACCGATTCAGAATAAATAGCCATGGAACCGTGCCATGTCTGTGTATTTTGAGGTTACGTTTGGCTTAAGTAATCATACTTCCGGTCCAAATCTAGGTATGAGAAATTAGGGTTGTATTCTAGAGGTCAAAAGCTATCTTTTAACGCTTCTGACGCATTATACACTTTTCTATTAAAAATAGATATCCGGATAATCTATCTTCTAGAGCATGGCGCAAATCTCTCTGAAAAAAATGCCGATAATTGGACTCTAATTAACTATGCGATTATTCAAAATTTGATAAAGAAGTAATCTATACGCTTTTTTAAAATTTGGATAAAGATAAGTATTTAAATTCAGCAGACAAGACAGGACTTACACATTTTCATATTTGCATAGTTGTGAATTTTCTAGCAATTGCCGATAAATTTCTTAAACATGGAGTCGATATAGATTGTTTTGTTTCAATGGATTCAAGTAAGAATGATGGTTATACTCTACTGCATTTTGCAATTAAAAATAAGTACATAACTATGGTATAATTACTCTTAATCGAATCATTAAGTTACTGCTGAAATTTGGTGCTGACCTTACTGTATAAAATTACAAGGGTCGTTCTCAACTTCACTCTGCATTTTATTCAGAACCGAAGAAAGACATTCTTATTAACTTACTCCTGTCAAAAATTTCAAAAGATATTAACTATACTGACGCTCGAGGACTTTCACATTTTGATATAGCTTGTACAAGAAATGATCCTAATGTAGTAGCAAATTTTCTACAGAACTACTACACCTTGCCGTTTTTTCAATGAATTATTATGACATTCAAATACTTTTGCGATATCGTGCTGACATAAATAGTGAAGACTGTTTTAAAAATCCGCTTATATCACAACTACAATTACAACTTTGCAAGAGTGATGGCAATTTTCCTTTCGCCACATCTATTAAAATAATTAAATTAATTGAGAACCATATACAAAAGTTAGAAACACTTAGATTGTTAGTTAGTAAAAAAGTCAAAGAAAATTTCTCGAATCTACATCGCCTGATTGAAGATTATCAGATAAATTATGATGATTAACATGATGATATTTCAATAATGTGTACCGAAGAGCTTGAACGAATGAAGAATTCAAAAATAGATGGTTATTTAGTTGCTTGAAACGTCAAGGCTAACAACAAGGTTGTTTATCCTTTATATGATGGTTATTATTCAAAATAATATCATTCAAGTAAATATTCACTAAAGTTCTTGACAGGTTTGGATTTATCCGATCGATGCATGGAGCAAATTTTCAAATATTTGACTCGCGAGAATCTCGATAATCTGATAAAGGTAAAGACTGTTATAACTTCTAACAAAAAGAAATTCGATGTCGACTTTCAGAACGTTAATTCTTTGACAAAACAGTGACAATTCTCTTAATAAGACAATAAAAAGTGACCTTGTAACTAAATCTTTTATTGTACCTACTGTAATATTAAATACAATCTTGACAGTGTGTTTCACTGTTAATAAATCGAGTTATGTTGAATCATTTTGCTGGAATTGTAATAGTATAACCAAGTATGTTGCAATTGAACCTGTAATCTATAATGTAGACATTGAAGTTATCAAAATAAAAAGTATTTTTTTACATTTTAATACTCACCGATATTAATAATGATTCATCCAACGAAAATAAGCCATACACAGTAAACTGTACATTTTTGTGCAGTAAATAATTTGAAAACTGGTTCAGCTAAAAAAATTTCTTTAATAAACATTTTTAAAAGAGCACTACGAAAGTATAAAACTTATTACTTTTCTTATTTAGTGCTGTAGTGTAAACAATATTTTTAGCATTTATTTGTACAGATTTCAATCGCTTTTTTGTTCAAATAAACTTGAAAAGTTGTTTATTAGGATGAAAAAATGAGTGGTATACACGATTTAAAAAACTGATTTAATTGATAAAAAAATCTATATGCATTCTATTCGTAATTAGACTCGTTACAATATGACCTGCAGACAAACGGTTTATTCAAAGTAATTTTTAATACAGATTTTTTATATAAACAAAAAAGCGTATTCGGTCAAAATTGTTCACACATGCACCAAGTATCAATTTTTAATATTTTGCTTTGATTGTAGATTATACCAGAGCCATTCGCTTATATTATAAGAAAAACTGATATCGACACCATTATGATCTATTTTTTATCATCGTCACATACATAGCAAAGTATTCAAGACTAGATATATACTATATACATGTACGATTAAGCAATACATACATTTGTAATATCTTTAAGGTAGATCATGCAATTATTGAATACTTTAGCATGGGCCGCATATTTTTTTCTATTGATTTTCAGATCGCAAAGTATACCTGTAACATGGTCTCCGTCCATGATGGAAACTTCATTTATAAACTACATATACAAATTATCTTCTCTAAAATAAATCAATGACCAGTTTCAACCTAAATATCTCTAAATAAAGATAAATAAAGAGTACTGAACCTGTTTACACCTAAATCACGCATTATTAAAATTTTGACGAAAAATTTTTTATTTCGACATAAAATTTCGATAGTAGTCAGCGCGTGAACATTTTTATGTGCAAGATGCAAACTTTTCCAAGATCCTGACCATATCTAGTGATGTTTTAAACATGTCAGAATGAAATTTAAGTCGATTGCTCAATAGTTTCTGAGATACACTTGCTCCGGTAGAAAAAATCTTGTTTTGAGAAAAACGTGTTTAAAGTTTTCGTAGTTGTGTTTCCGTACAAGAAGCGCTATTTGTCATACCCACATCTTCAAAATTAAGTCGAATCAAGCCAAATTCCTTTATTTTCAACAACAAATACTATAATAGAGTCAACAAATAAAAAATAATTGATTTTTAAAAAATTCTAATACCTCTTCGAATTTTCTCGAATATTCATGCATTTTCAGGTAGAATCAGTAATTGTTAATAATTTTAGGTCAACTTAATATTGTTATACTTATCAAAGCTTAAATTAAATCTCATTCCGCCTATATGTATAATTTTATTATCTTTTGGATGTTCTTTATTTATCTGACATAAAAACCTACTGAATTATGATTAGAAGTAGAGGTATCATTTTTTACTACAAAAGAATCATATTTGAAATAGAATAGCTGATATTTTTAAGAACAAGAGCATCATATTTTGTGATAACAAAACATATTACAAAGTTTAAGATTCTACGTTCCACGATTCCTGACACGCTCCTTGTTATTTTTTTTTTAATTTCATTGAGCAGAAGTATATTTATTATTCAAATTAACGAAGTGAAATACCAATTTTCTGTAAATTTTTCGAACAACTCATTTGATAAATGACCTACTCTGAAATTTTGCTGGTTTATAATTATATTGATGTTATTAACAATACATTTTAATTTACAATTAATTTCAAATAATTTCCTTGATTTTCACTTTTGAGTATAAGGAACTATTTTAAATGTATACAAATAAATGTCAAAAATACTTTTTATACTCTATGTGTTACAGTTCGGGTTATTTATTTATGAGAATGTATATTTTTTACTAATAGTAATTTACCTCGATTACAAATTGTTGATTTTGTAAATTTGCTAACCATGTATTCACAATTAGTCCGGTCTTTTTGTTCTATAAACCATGGAAATAGTATATTCATTAATCATAAATAATCGTTATTTATATCGAATGATAAATGTGTAATTCACTACCTCGATAATTACTCCATTAACACAGTGCGTTAAAACTATCAATAAAATAGCGTGATGAAGTACCAAAAACCAGCAATGAAAATATCCAGTGAATATTGGTAAGGAAGCTTTTCCATTTACAACAGGCCTTGCAATGTAATAAACGTAAAGTATCAATGTGGCAAAAACGTAGGAAACGCAGATAAGCATGAGGCTGGAGTAGAACTCTGATAAATCGTCGGATAAATTGCACAACGACGTATACAATTCACGTAGATCAGAAAATGTGTGTACTTTCGAGCAATCCGAGGAATAGCTGCTGTGAATAGGCTGAATTTTGTTTAATGCAGTATTTTTTTTCGAAACGTATATAAAATTTGCATTGAGCACACCGAAGAGTTGCTTTATGAATTGCAGCATGACGCTATACTGCATAAAAGTGCAATTTATGATTAAGATAGACGGGTATATAGCAATATGATACATAATCACGTCAAATTGAACCACTGAAGTTGTGATAGTAAATAAAACCAACGTTATTATATATGCAAAACAGATTTTGTTTATACTGCCAGATACTGGTAGGTTTTTATTGGATAATTGATTATTCAGTTTTATGGTACGTTCTCGTAAGACTTTAATTTTGTTCGCTATTATAATAGTACACTCTGAACGAATGCAATATATAGCTAAGATAAAGAAGGTAGTGAAAGTGGTATAAAGACTTTGGATTATATCAATTATCTTCTCCAATTTCGTTCTATAAAGAATGGTTGCATAGTAACTAAATGTATTACTATAGTAATTCGATAGTATTAACAAGAGAATTAAAAATATATTATATACCACACTCTTCTTTGAGCTTTTAAACCATGAGTCCCGCATGACTTTACTGTTTTGAATTGACTTGGCATGAAATTCCATGGGCGCAAGTCCAAATATTTTAAAGAAATAATACATGCACTTTATACACAACATCTCGTCGAAATTTAAATTTTGAAAAAACATTTTGTTTTGACGATGAGTAATTTTTAAAATTTAAAACCGAAAAAATTTTCATTGGTTATATTCTAACGGTAAATTCAAGTCCTTCATTGCACTTTTTTAACATTGTAACAATATTGTAAATATAACAACTTTAATACCGTGCATCCAAACGTAATCATGGAATGCACAAAATGTAAGCATCTAAAGTTACGTACGCAATCAATTAATTAAAGTACGACCTTTGCATTAAATACATTATGATATTACATCTATTATAGATCATAAAACGTGCTACATCCACGCCACCTATACATATAATGGGATCTCGAGCGTCAGTGCTATAACATGGTACCTCGAAGTTACGTGCAATATAATACCATCTAAGTGTAATCCTATAAAACCCAACCTTGAGTTAGCATTTTGTTGAATTGGGTCTTTGCATGAAAAAATCTATTAAGGTCCATTAGGTAGAAAACAAAAAATAATAAACACGTATTCTTTTATCCATTAAAATGAAATTATAAAAATTACAGTCGTTTGAAGTTTGCGGATTTTCGACGTATATATTTATATATATATAATATTTCCCCAATGCGAATGAAATCACAGGCGGGCGTATTCATGCGCAGTTTAGTCTCCTTTCTCTACCTGACGGATCTATGGTTTTTCATTTTCTTTTCATGCAGTTTCATTGCGTGTTATAAGGTTATATTATATTACACGAAACTTCGAGTTAGTATGTTATATTGACGCTTGCGATGACATTATATAAATTAGAGGCATCGATATATTATATAATATACACGGTAGCCCTTTCAATTCGATTTTATGCAAATAAGGTATTAGAAAAAATACAGAAGTTGTACCTAATTCAGAAGAATGTTGTAATTCAATGCACACTTGCATAGTATCAATTATTGTCTTTCCAAATAAGATTCTGTTATAAATATATTATTATAGTTTGAAAGGCAATTTAAGATCCGAAATTCTCCAGTAGGTCCAGTTGATTTATAACGGATTATATATGGGTAAAAAACAACAAAAATTTATTCTATTTCTTTAAAATTACATAGAGTAATCGTTATCCCAAAGAAGTTAAGTCAATATGACTGAATAAAATAGACAAATTCTTAAATAATTTCGGTTGATTTTCAAACAGCATTCTTTTTAGTATCGGCACATATTAAGCCTTTGTATAAGTTACTTTTGATAATTAATTGGATGTATTAAGCGATGAGTTGCGCCACGAAATACATGCAAAAGTAATTGGAGTGGCAGAAATTGGAATTAAAAGTTGTATCATAATACATTGCGTATATGGGCTCGCTTAACACCTTGAATTGATTTGATTGATTTAGTACGCTGATATAATAGTTATTTCAATAGAAAATATTCTTTAATACAAAGTAATACGTGCATTTAGATTAATATACCACTAAATTAAACCGGAACACGCGTCTATTCAACCATTAAAAAATATTCATTAGTCCCGAACCAATTGTTTGAAAAATAATGTGTAAGTAATTTCATTAAAAAATCGTTAGCAGATTTTTTTTATTTTATATAAAAATAGTTAATAGCAAAAAAGGGTACAATATTATGCTGAAATTGGACATACTTAAAGAGGGTATCGGCACCACATCGGAAAGTATGCTGTTGCGGACTTGCCGAAATTTCTGTTCAATTTTTAATTTTATTGAATACTTCAGTCATTTGCAGTTCCTTGAGATATTGCAAATACCGAGTGACTGAGATGATTAATAAAAACAAAAAGTTTAGTTGAAATAACGAACAATATAAGGTAGGAATCTGAATACTTCAATTCGATTATGGGTCAAAATTGTATAAAAAAATTGTGTATCCATTAAAAAAATGTAAAAGCACAAAAAACATGTTAAATAAATAAAATTTTCAGAAAAAATACAGAGAGATACTGTAAGTAATAGAATCACGGCTCTTAAGGTGGCTTCGGCTACTTTTTATAAAAATACTGATGTCTTTGAAATTTTCTGCAGATATTTTTTCAATACTATACTTTTGATCTGTGTTCAAAACAAAATTATTACAAAACTACGCACTTCGCTCGCTCTTAAGCTCCTCCGCGTCTTACATCGCTTCGCGATGCGAGGCATGCAAAACGCTTCGCTTCGCGTTTTGCATTAGAGGCACGACCGTACGCAGCTCGCGCTTCGCGCTCGCCTTGCTAACGCTGCACGTTTGCTTGATTGTATAATATAGTAAAAAACTACATTTTTCGATGTCAAAAATCGTTTTTGGACTATTAACTTGATTTAAAAGCATTTTCGCGTCTTGGTGTCAAGAAAAAAGTTGTATTTTTCAAAGATCTACCACTTTTCCATTTAACTTTTTCATGTAAAATGCACAGCTGTAAAGTTATATGGTAAAAAGCTGTTTTTTCGATGTTAAAATTCGTTTTTGGTCTGTTAACTCGAGTTAAAAGTATTTTCATAAATAGATGTCACAGGGAAAAAGTTGTATTTGACAAAGATCTCCAACTTTTCTATTTAACGTTTTTTCGTAGAATGCTTAGTTTTCAAGTTATAGCCCAAAAACCGTTTTTAGCAACTTTTTATAGTCGCCGCATTCAGCGTATATTTGCAGGATCAATTTCAAAATAGGACCATCAAGTTGTTATACTTAGGACAGTTCCCAAAAAAAATTTGAGCCTCATTCGCTAAGATTTCGCGGAGATAATCGTGTAACATGAATTTAAAAAAAAAAAACCCGTAAAAACACGTAAAAATAAGCAAAAAGTGCTCGCAATTTAAAAACTACGTACAGGATCGAGTTAAAAAAACGGAATTTTATATTGTGCTGGAGGAGATCTCTCCTAAAATTTCAACCCGATTGTTAAAAAATTGCGTGAGATATCCTATCGCACACATTTTTCACTAACGAAAATTTAAGGCACTTCCGTGTCGCGGTCGTGCCTAACTAAGCTCGTATACAGTCACTTTTAATATATCACCTTATGGGTTGAGACCGTTTATCAGTTTTTACTAATATATTAAAACACATTTATTAATAAACAGAATATGTAATTGAAGATTTTGTTATGCAGAATCTAATGACATCATCATAATTATGTGTTAATGACCAAATAAAGAAGATATTGAGGATAAACGCTGTAAACGTTCTTCTGCGCATGTGCACCCAGAACTAAGTCGACAAATTAGCATTTTCTTTACGATTAGCGTAATAATTTTTTGTTATTAACGATTAGAAGTAGTTCACAATGCTTTAGAATTAAATTTGAATAACATAATTTAACCAAAATTAAATTCAAAAGTGAAACGCCCCCATGGAGCCCTCGCTTGATACGGACCTACCGCTAAAGCCACCGTAATGTGTTATTATTACAAATTCATGTCTGATATCGATTTTGTTTAAAACTATGAGTCTTCGGTACGAAAAAATTACTTAACTGACCGAGACAATAATCTCGTGAATAAATGTTTAATTTCAAATGCTATAATAAATAATAGATAGTTATATGTAATTTATTTGTGTAAGAATACAAAAACAATGGATTCTTGTAATAAAAAATAATAGTCATTATATTTTTATCTAACGTAATTATTAATTAATATCACAGAAAGTTAGAGATATCGCTTAATTTTATATAGCAAATCAGTTATACGTCTGGCACATCCTGAACACAATATTAACTCGCTTAATTTGTACACACAATTAATTTGCGCGAGTATCAAGTCCTGTCGAATCATTCGGCTGAAACTGCAAAAGTATAACTAAGTAGGTTGTGATTGAACCTGTAAACTACAAATATAATTTTAAAGTTATTAGATTGAAACGTATTACTTTATTACAGAGAAAACTATATCTAACGATAAAAAATTTTGTGTGTTTTGTCACAAAAACTTTTTTTATGTACAGTACCGTACAAAAGTTCTTGAACGCTTTATGAAATAAATGGAAAGTTTTAAATCACGATATCTAAACATCTAAGGGGGCTACAGAGAAAATAAACAAGCATTTTAGAACATCTATTGCAAGGAAGAGCTTCTATTGGATTAAAAGAGCTTATTATGCCGGTGACTTATTTTTATGAATTTTTCTCGAGTCCTGACATCGTCCAGAAGACGGGCCTTTTTGTGCATTTTTTTACAATTTTCGTTCAATCTCTTGTAGAAATTTTTTATATTTATTTCTACCAAAGTTATAAAGTTATAAACGTTTGAAACTTACAAGTGTCGTATTATATGATATTTTTTTAATTCTACGGTGACTCGGTAAACGCGATCAGATCCTCTATTTATGTTGTCATCCAGGACTCTTACCGCAATGTAAAACATTTTTTGACAGGCATAAGAAGCTCTTTCCATCTACTTTAAGATACTTTTTTATTTTCTCTCTAGAGTCACGCATAAACCATCTTAAAACGATGGTGTTGGTTTTATATCGAGGGGGCCGCGGTAAGCATATCCTCTTTTGCTGTTTTTGATACTTAAATTGATATTAGCATAAATTAATATTAGAATGTTGTACAGTAGATAACATATCATATAGTATTACAATATAATTGCTATCGCTTTCAAAAAGCATAGTACGAAAACAGTTAAAAACGCTTTTGATATTTAAATACTTACCGACATTAATAAAGATTCATCCAATGAAAACAAACCATATACAGTAAACTGTATATTTGTATGTAGTAAATAATTTGAAAACTGGTTTAACTAAAAAAAATTATTTTTTCGAATTAAAATTAATACTGTTTATTATTTATAATTAACGGTAATTTACCTCGTTTACGACTTGTTGATTTCGTAAATTTGCTAACCAATTATTAACAATTCTTCCGGATTTTTTGTTCTATTAACCATGCAAAATGTATTTATCAATTTATTAATTTAAAATTTATTTATTAATCATTGATGATTACTAATACATGATATGAGATAAAAAAATTACAGCTGTATTACCTCAGAAATGACTGCATTAACGGATCTCGTCAAAATTAGCAATAATGCAGCGTGATGAAACACCAGAAATGCGCAATGAACATAACTGAGCGTTGGATAAGTAGCTTTTCCACTTACAATAGGCCTCGCAATATAATAAGTATAAAGTATCAAATTGCTAAAACTATAGGAAATGCAGAAAAGCATAAGACCGGAGTAAAATTCGGATAACTCTTCCGATACATTGCACAATGACGTATACAAATCACGAAGATCAGACAAAGCGTCTACTTTCGTATTATCCGGACAATCGTTGTCATGAATAGGCTGAACTTCTTTCAACAAATTAGTTTTTTTCGAAATGTAATGCAAATTTGCATTTAATATACTGAAAAGTTGCTTTAGCAACTGCAACATGATACTATATTGCACAAATGTGAAATTAATAATTATGATACACGTATATAAAGCAACATAATACACGATTGCGTAAATGCCACGCATCGAAGACGTCGTTAACATTAAAAACAACGATATTAAATTAAACAAACAGATTTTTATTATATTGCTCGATACCGGTAGCTTTTTATTGCATAATTGATTATTGAAATTTATAGTAAACTCTCGAAGAATCTTTATTTTGTTAGTCACTATAATAGAACTTTCTTGATGAAGGCAAAAAATGGATAATATATAGATGGTGGTTATGGCTGTGAAAATATTTTGAACTGTATCAATTATCTGCTCAAAATGTATCCTGTTAGAAAAATTTGAATGGTATGTATACCAAGAACTATAGTAACTTAATGGAATTAACAAGCAAATTAAAACGATGTTGTATGCCACACCCTTTTTAGAACTTGCAAACCACAAGCTTCGTACTTTACTGGTTTGAATTGACTTCGTTTGTAACTTCATTGTTGCAAGCCCGAATATTTTAAACAAATAGTACATGCGCTTTATATACAGCATGTTCTCATCATTTGAACTTTGAATAAACATTTTTTTTTTCAGATAAGAAATTTTTAAATAGATTTGTAATAGAAATCGTAATTTAAAGAATAGCATTATTACACTATTAAACAAACATCTTAAATTGATCAAAGTTCAGTAGATTAAATAACAACAAGGTTATCGTTACATAACAATAATGCGTTTATTGAACATTCAATCTTAATAATTGTCTTTACTGATGATACATTAGGTATTTAAAATTATTTTTAGTAGTTTTTTTATAATAAATTCTTGGAATTCATAGTAAATTCTGGTAGAATTTTAATTTTGTTAGCTAATATTATAAAAATCTTGACGAAGTCAAAATATAGTTTGATAATGACATACAATACTCTCTTTTTTGAGTTTTTTAACAACCAGCCTCAAGTTGACTATTTTATATTCGATAGTGTATACTATTTCATTATCGCAAGCTCGAAGATTTTAAAGAAATATTACATTCACGTTTACACACAGCAACTTGACGAAATTTGTAATTTAAATGAATATTATTATTTTAATGTCGGAAATTTTTAAATAAATTTGTACAATTATAGTAATTTTAAACTTTTTCACTAAAATGCACATCAATATCTTTTGTTGATCAACTTTCAGATTACATAATGCCGTGGCATAGTAATCAATTTGGATCAAAATAATTGACTCATTCAAGTACTCTAGTAATTTCTATAAATATTTATTCTTTAACCCCATAATCTGAATCGAGCTTTGATAATAATAATATCTTGAAAATTATGTTCTTACTTTTTGCATAAATTTTTTATTTTTCAAGATGAAAAAGCACTTAAATGTATCATGTGGTACTGACAAGGGGAGTACGCAGACTCCGGGTCATGGATTTGATGAAACTTTGGGGATCCTTTTTTTGGTACATAAAAATTAAGCTCAATGTCAGTAGTTTTATCAAATGAGTCTTAAAAACCCGAGATAGAGTTAAAAATATTACTATTGCTCATATACGAAATGCTACAAGAAAATGAAGGAAAAATTATTATTTACTAACACAAACACATCAAATAACTCGACGGTTTCTTCATCTATTCAGTTGAAAGCGTTGATCAATATTCCAAAGCGATCGAAGTAAAGGAAATTAAATAATGAGAAAATCCACTTACGTCGAGTACCAAGTGACTTTTATCATTAAATATTACTGCGTGACAATATTGTATATTATATTTTTATCAACTGTCTTCGAAAGTAAATTAAATATCCCTGATAACATATAACGTTTTTAAAATGTGTTAAAAACGTTTGGAAAGAAACCTTGAGACATTCAAAAATAAAGTTGAAAAACCTTTCAAAAACGTTGGAAAAACGTTTCAATGTCTGCAGATTCGTCCACATAAAACGTTTAAAAACATTTTAAACCGTTTTTAAATTGTTACCATTCAACAGCCCTCAGAGAGTTATTCAAACGTTTTAAAACGGGTTTACAACGTCTTTGTAGAACGAATCTATGGTCATTCAGACGTTTTTCCAACGTTTTTCAACTTTACTTATTTTTTAACGGTTGAAAGTTTAGATTCAAACGTTTTAAAAACGTCTTGTGCTATCAGAGAGTTGCGCAAACGCCATAGTTATGCCATTACCTGCAAGACCGTATCATTAGAATCAACAGTGCTATTTCGTCATTTGCATTTGGATTGATTTACCATATTTACACACATTAGGATTGATTTACCATATACACGCATTTGGATTGTTTTTTCCTACCCTATTCTAAAACAGAGATTCAAACGTTTGTATTCGTTATCTGATTGTTCGTTTCTTATTGCGCATAATGTACATCTATAGAGATCGATGAAGCTTGATAGCTTCTCTCGATGTATTTCATCTCGGGTTCGTCTACTGGACTCATCACTAAGGCTGTTTTAGACGAACCCTGCCTTAGACGGTCTGCAATGGGTGTGCTATCGGGCTTATATGCTGCACATGTAGATTTCCATGCGCTTGTGAGAAAGCTGGAGTAATGGATAGGTTCAGTGGCCGTATAGCGGTGAAACGCCAAAGCTGTTAGTGGGTGCGAAGGAGCGAGTCCCCATATATATATATATATATATATATATATATATATATATATATATATATATATATATATATATATATATATATATATATATATATATATATATATATAATACGTACAGTTGGTAAGTCGGTGTTGCAATTACGTAGCGCACGTGGTAAAACTAGATTCATGAATAGCTCTTGAACTGTACAAAGTACAAAGTACAAATTGCAGTTGGTGTAAGACAAATGTAACCGACAGTGTGGCCGATGATGAAATCCAGGATGTACGTACTGATCGCAAAAGGTATCTAGGTGGTTGTGGTCACCGAAGACGTGGTACATGCAGTGCGCTCAGTAGTTTTTTTGTATAGATGTGCGTGCTGGTCGCAGAAGATATCTAGGTAGTTATGGTGAACGATGCCTAGGTCCAGGTGGTGCGCTCCGTAGTTTTAAAAAACGTTTTAAACGAAACTTTAAAACGTTCAAAAATAACGTTGGAAAAACGTTGGATAAACGTCAAAACGACTACAGATTCGTTTCACATAAGAACAATTTGAATAGTAACAATTAGAACGATTTAAAAACGATTTTAAAACGTTTAGATTAGAACGTTTGAAAATGAAACTAGTATAATATATATCGAAAAAGATTGTTTAAATAGAACTTTATGCTAAAAATGGAAAAATTAATGTTTCAGGATTGTCTTTGCCCAGATTATAACGACCTTTATATCCCGAGTTATTTGAGGTTACATTTTTTTCAAACTTTGCTTTCTCAAAGATAAAACTTTGTATAGATGATTTTGTTGAAATCCTTTTGTGGTCGCTGAATCGATATATACAGGTTTTAAAAAATAACTGTCTGTATGTATGTGTGTGTGTGTGAGTTTGTTTATGTGTGCTCGTGTGCTCGTATGTGTATGCGTGTGCGTGTGTGTATGGATGTGTATGTGTGTATGTGTGCGTATGTGAGGGGGGCTTGGGTGTGTATGTATGTGCATGTGCGTGTGTGTGTATGTGAGTGTGAGTGTGTGTGTGTGTGTGCGTGAGTGCTAAGATGTAATTCCATGGTGCATCAAATATGTTGCGTCAACTCGACCACATGACATTTTATGGGGGAATCCTAATGTTTACATTAATTTTAATATTTTTGTAATATATTATTTCACTGTTATACAGATATGATCTTCCTAAAAAGTAATGTTTTACATTAATGATGGTTTGTAAACGGTCAAATATGTTTCCTTGAAATATAAATACATTCTCAACACTTTTTAAAACTTTGTATTGAGATAACCTTTTCAATGATATGCATGATAGTTCAACTGTTTATTGAAGTTAAACAATTTTAACATGAAAAATGCGAAAGGGCGCCTATCACGTCGTCAAGTTGACGCAAAAATTTGACGCTCCATGAAAATGCACCTTTAGCGTGTGTGTGTGTGCGTGTGTGCGTGCGTGTGTGCGTGTGTGCGTGCGTGCGTGCGTGCGTGCGTGTATGTGTGTGCGTATGTGCGTGTATTATGAATGGATTTGGCCGAATTTTGTGGTCACCATAACTTTTGAAGACCACGGTATATTGGGCTGAAATTTTGCAGGTAGTTCAGATACGACCTAACATAGAACTGATCAGATTTTGGAGCTATATGGTCGAAACTTACTCCTTATTTTTGAAAATTTTCAATCTTTTAAAACTATTAAAATACTAAAAAAAAATTTTCTTTGTTTATGCTTTAAATATGTCAAAAATATACATAAATTCGTAGACGTAATTTCTTTCCCATTTGTGTATCTCACAATACCTTTAAAGTTAGTTTCTGTTAATGGATTGCGATTTTAAATTTTTAACATTTGTGAAAATTGAAAAAATTTATTTGTTATTTTATAAGTTTGATATGTCAAAAAGATGCATATATTCGTAAAGTTCATGTAATTTTCTGTCTATTGTCTTATTATACAATTATTTCAAAGTTTGTTTTAGTTAAAAAAAATACAATTTTGTACTTAAACCTTGATACTGCAATAGACGTAGACATAATTAAAAGACACGAAGATAAACTTATTTTCTTACTTATGCTGTGAATAAATCACCTCAATTTTAAGTATTCAAAATACGCTGCTGAATTTTCAAATATACTTATACAATAAGAATTTCAATAAAGCGTTATTATTTGGTCTTTTATAGCAGAAAAAAAGTACGAAATATAAGAAATACGGATAAATAATACATTATTTCTTCTTATTTTTTGTCTGTCAAAGGTTTATTTCACAAAAATAAATTACATAGTGACAATGTCATATTAATCAAACATCTTGTTGGAACTGCAAAATTATGACTAGATAGGTAGTAATTGATCCTGTAATCTAAAATATAGATTTTAAAGTAGTCAGAAAAATAAAATATTCTGTATCGAGGGCGAAAAGGGGGTCTTTTTTGACCGCGTGAGTAGTTTGCAGTACGAGTCGTAGGGGAGCGAACGCGAGCCGAAGGCGAGTGCGGTTTGCGAGCCGGAGACGAGTAGTGCAAATACACGAGGTCAAAAAAACCCACTCGTCCGTGGGGGAAACCATATTTTTTGTAACACATGTCTGGATTACACGTTTTTCTTATGCCTATAGAGCGGATCTAAAGTGAGCCGTTTTTCGACACGACGCAAACGCGGGCCTGTTATTCAATGAGCTAAATATCTCGGTTCTGTCAACTTTCGGGTCATGCACAATCACATACACGAGTACGTTCGTTAAAAGCATTTGTAATTGATTATTAATAAGTGGGCGCAAAAGATGTTTTGCGCCCGTCAGTCAGACAACAGACACTTTAGGTCCGCTTTATAGGTCGGAGAAACGCGAAAATCATGTGTGTGTGACAAAATAGTATGTTGTGCTAGCTCGCCCTCGACTCGTACTGCAATCTCCACACTCGGTCTAAAAAAGCCCACATTGCCCTTGGTGCACACCATATTTTTTGTAACGCATGTATTGATTTTTGCGTTTTTCTGGCAAAGCGGGGCTAAATATATATATATATATAATAGTAATTTTCCGAAAAATTTTAGTGCCACTTATGCGTATTAACGCCCGCCGGTCTGAAAAATGGTCCTTTAGACCCGCTTAATAGGTCCAGAAAAACGCGAAAATCGTGCTTGTGTTACAAAAAATAATTTCTTTTATATTTCAATACTCACTGACATTATCAAAGATCCATCCAATGAAAAGAGACTACTCACAGTAAAATTTATATTCTTGTGTAGTAAATAATTTGAAAATTGGTTTAACTGAAAGAAATTAATTTTTCGAATAAAAAGTAATATAGTTTATTTATGAATAACAGTAATAATAATAATAATGATAAGTATGGATTGTGAAATTTTTTACCAAGAATAATATATTAGAGGTTTTTTTAAAAGCTACTTTACACATTTATCTTCACGTGCAGATTCGTTGAATACACTTAAATTGTAAGGAAATTTGTAGAGTTTCAAATCAATTGGACATTCTCTCAAAACTAGTGATAAGTGCGATCAAACTGTGTACTTCATGGGTAGGGGAGAAGGGGGTATTGCCGGTTACCTAAGCAAAAGTGCTTGTTATTTCTACTTTCAAATTGCTTTTTATTAATTTTAAATAATTATTATGTTGGTTCAAACCATTGAAATAAAAACAAGCATTTTGACCGGATTTACTCCAAATCAAAGGCTAATACCGGTCAGCCTTGATACATCCGGTCATTATTAAAAAGTTACTTTTATAGGTAAAACATTTCCGAAAATCAATTATATTAACCTTTATATGATCAATCGCATTATTAATTCGCATTATATTCGCACTTCCATAGTGAAATATGTAACACATAACCATTGTTCAATAAAAAACACTCACACCACTATAGGTACACCTATTTTTGACGATTTTTTGTGGTTAAATGATAAACGAAATTAAAAGTTCGTTTAAAGAACTTAATTGTACAATTAATGATAGGTAAACAAATTTTTTTTTTAAAATGGCGTCCACGGGAGCCCGTAGTAGTCCGTTACTTTTCTGTTGACGCTCAAACTGGAGGACAGTTTTCTCGCATATGATAAACGTTAGAACCAAAGAACAAAGTTTTTCTTAAAGTACATATTAGTAACCGTGGTAATACTGAGAGATTTTTTTTTAAATCAAATTTTTTAAAAATGGTGCATATTTGGAAAAAAGGTTTCGATTTTGACAAAAAATTCTTTTTTCACGTGTGCACCATTTTTTAAAAATTTGATTTAAAAAAAAATCTCTACGTATTACCACGGTTACTAATATGTACTTTAAGAAAAACTTTGTTCTTTGGTTATAACGTTTATCATATGCGAGAAAACTGTCCTCCAGTTTGAGCGTCAACAGAAAAGTAACGGACTACTACGAGCTCCCGTGGACGCCATTTTGAAAAAAAAATTTGTTTACCTATCATTAATTGTACAATTAAGTTCTTTAAACGAACTTTTAATTTCGTTTATCATTTAACCACAAAAAATAGTCAAAAATAGGTGTACCTATAGTGGTGTGACCCCTCAAGCAAAATGGCCCTACTTGAGAGCGCAGCGGAACGTTTTCTTAGCCTCACTCTCGGGAGGTCATATAAATAACATTGTTACCGGTATTATACCAATTCTGTTTTTTCAATTTAAATTGAAATGACAACAAAACAATAGGTTTATACTCTTTTTCTTTTCACTACTTCGTATTCTTAGATTGTTCAAATTAATAAAGTTGCATAAAATAACTGCATAAATTAAGTAACAAATAATATGCTAAACTTTAATTGTGTATAATTCCTTAATAATACTGAATAAAAGGTACTTTGAATACTAGATTAATTGAATTTTATGTTGCGTTTGATATACTATTCAAATTATTACACTACTATTATTATTAATGTTTAGATTATTGAAAATAAGAGTCACCAGAATTAGCCAGTGACCGGCATTACCCCGTTCTCCCCTATACTACCAGGCTATATGTGGAGATAAATGAGTTCAGCAGGTTTTAAATTATCTTCTATCATTTTTAGGTAATAAAGGTTTCACAATGACTACGAACATTTAGAAAATTTTGTTAAGAGTAATTTTTATATTATTATTATTCTTTTCAAGCAGTAACAGCGGGTTATCCCACTAATCTGATTATGTCAATTACCTCATTTACGGCTTGTTGATTTTGTGAATTTATCAACGACTTATTCACAATTTCTCCAGTTCTTCTCTTCTGTTTATGATAGAAAAATATTGATAAATCAATATATAAATCTGTGTTATTGTACATAGATAATAAATTAACGTTTTACCTCAAAAATCACTGCATCAACACTTCTCGTCAAAATTATCAAGAAATCAACGTGAAGAATCGCCACAAATGAACCATGAATGTACCCCAATATTGGCAAAGTAGCTTTTCCACTAACAATAGGCTTCGCAATGTAATAAGAATAAAGTAATAATGAGATAAAAACGTACGAAACGCATAATAGCATCAGCTGAGAGTAGAACTCCGATATTTCTTCTGACAAATTGCACAATGATGCGTACAATTCGCGTAGATTAGTAAAAGCATCTACTTTCGTGTGATTCGAACAATCATTACTATGTTTAGGTTGAACTTTTTTCAAAGAAATTATTTTCTTTGAAGCACAATGAAAATTGGCATTCAGTATACTGAACAGTTGCTTTATAAACTGCAACATAATACTGTACTGTACATATGTGCAATTAATAATTAGTACACTTAAATATATAGATAAATAAAATGCGACTCCCTTAATGGTAATCCATGAGGTTGTACCTATTGTAAAAATCCATATTATTAAATTTACAAAGCAGATTTCTTTTATACTGCCAAATATCGGTAGGTCTTTATTGGATAATTGATAGTTGAGATTCGTAGTATACTTTCGGAGAATCATTAATTTATTAGCTATTATAATTGTACGCTTTTGACGGAAACAAAAAATCGTTAAGATATAGATGGCAATAAAAGCGATGAAAGTAGTTTGGACCGTATCAATTATCTTCTCAAATTGTATTCTATTGAAAATGTCTGAATTGTATGTATCTTGAATAGTAAAGTAATTTATTAGAATTAAGAATGAAATTAAAATTACATTATATATTACACCCTTTTTAGAGCTTGCAAACTGTAAACTTTGCGGTTCTCTATTTTCCAACGATTTGTTATGAATTTTCATTGTTGCAAGTCCGACTATTTTAAGAAAATAGTACATGTACTTTATATACAATGTCTCATTAAAATTAGAATTTTTTATAAACATTTTGGTTTGAAGATTAGAAAGAAATTCTGAAGTAGCTTTGTACTATAATAATGACTTTAAAAAATAACACAAACTATCTTCCTTATTGAAATTCTGTAGACAATTAATGTGAGTATCGCTATTGATTAACATTGTCTACTGGATAGTTAGAGTAGGTTGAATAATGACACAATGCCCTAGAGATAATCTTGCGTTCATACATAATAAACAACAGACAACAAAATTATTTTTTTTCTGTTAGTAAAGTTTTGTCAATTATAACTTAATAATATGTCGTTACACTATAATTGCGATTTCAATACTGTTGATCCAAGTGTAACTTTACAGTGTAAAAAAGTAATTACTTAAATACGCGAATTACGTTATTAAAATAACGATTATCATCTTAAATAATATCACGGTAGAGTTTAAAAACGCTATAAAATTTAATTCATTAGCGTTAATCTAATCATGAAATAAAGAAAAAGACTTAAATACAAAATAATGTATTTTAATTTTTTAAGAGATGAAATCTTTATTTAGTGGCTTATAAAAAATATATTTTGATCAATGAAATACTAGCATAAGTTGAAGGCTTGTAAACAATGTATTTTGATCAATGAAATTCGAGCATAAGTTGTAGGCTTGTGAAAAGTGTTTTTTGAGGAATGAAATAATAAGACTTAAACTAACATTTTTAAATAATGAAATAGTTGTTGAAACTTTTGTTATTTATTACTCGTGTTGAAAGCACCTACGAGAATTTCTTGTATTTTTAGTTAAATATATTTATATAGGTTATATTTATTACAAATCGAATAAAAAGAGAATTTACAAATATCTTTTAAATAGTGTATATTTACCTTATCAAATCCATATAGAAGTTTATATTTATTCTAAATAAATCACTTAGACTCATTTCCATGAAACTGTAAGAGTACGACCAGATATGTGGTGATTGAACCAATAATCTAAATAATAAACTTTTATAATTCAAAAATGAAAAATTAATGTTAAGAATACAAATATTTTGAATGCACATGTTACCTACCGACATTAATAAAGACTCATCCAATGAGAAAAGGCCAAATACAGTAAACTGTATTTTCTTGTGTAATAAATAATTTGAGAATTGATTTAGCTAATAGAAAATATTAACTTAATTAAACAGTTTTTTATGTAACATGATTAAATAATATCAGAGCTGAACAAATAATAACAATTCACCTTATTTACAATATGTTGATCTTGCAAATTTGATAACCACTTATTAATTATTTCTCCTGTTTTTTTACTCTAAGGTAACATATTTTTCTATTTTAGAACAAATGACCGTATTATAAAAAAGAACTAATTGTATAAGGGGCATTACTGTTTAAATATTAATTACCCGGGACAAAATCATTCGTATATAAACATATATCTTTCATATAAAAACATACAACATATTTGACTATATATAGCCATATATAACCATATATGGCTATATATGTTCAAATATGCTGTATGGTTATATATGGTCATATATGGCTATTTATGATTATATAAGGGTATATATGATCGTATATGGGTGCATGAAATAATTTTTTTAGAATAATATTTATTAAAAAACAATATTTTTACAGTTTATTAAGAAATTGGGCTTTAGAGCTATTTTAAGTCCAGTTTTTCAAGCCTTATTACAAAAAATGAAATCGAAAATACATGTGTCATATGCCGATATTATATGATCACATATAATCATATATTATCATATCTGTCCATATAGACGCAAAATTCGTATATGGTCATATATGGGATGTTATATATGGCCATATATGGAACATTTTTCCCGTGTGTTTAAGTGAATTTTATTGAAATTCTTAATAACAACTTTTAATATGTAGCATCACTTTTGAAAAAACCATCTTAATTGATTACCTCAATTATGGCTGCATTAACACATTTCGACAGAATGATCAATAGCACAGCATGATGTAGCAACAAAAACCAACAGTGAATGTACGCAGTCAGTGTTGGTAAAGTAAAAACCCCAATGACAATGGGATGTACAACATAATACGAAACAATTATCAAAGTTATAAAAATATACGAAATACATAAAAGCATCAGATGAGAATAGAAATCTGATAAATCTTCCGATAGGTCACTCAGTGATAAATACAATTCGCGCAAATCAGAAAATGGGTCTGTTTTAATTTGAACACAGTTCATAAAATTTTTTGTGTTAATAAACTTAATTTGTTTGGATGAAATAGATTTCTTCGAAACAAACAAAAAATTCGCGTTTAGTATGCCGAAAAGTTGCTGTATAAACTTTAGTATGACACTATATTGCATGATTGTGCAGTTAATAATCAAGGTACATGGATGTATAGCAATATGATACATAGCCACTTCACTAGTATCCATCGGACTTGTCATTAGCATTAAAAACCATGTTGTTATATTTGTATAAAGAATTTTTTTCATGCTACCCGATACTGGCAGTTTTTTATAACACAGCTCGTGGTTTAGATTCATCGTTAATTCTCTGAGAGTTTTCATTTTATTTATTATTACGACAGTCTTCTTCTGTTGAAAACAGTAACTTATTAGAATTAGGACAGAAGTAACAACATTGATTATACACTGCACGGTGTCAATGGACTTTTCAAATAATAATTTTCTGTAGGAAATCGAATTCAACGTAAAACGTACACTAAAGTAATTCAATGCAAGTAATAAACATATGAGGAATACATTGTATACAAGACCAGTTTTAGATCGCGTAAACCACAAGTTTCGTATTTTACTATTTTCTACGGCTTTGGAACGTATTGTCATTGTGGCGAGTCCAATTATTTTGAAAAAATAGTACATTCGTTTTATAGACATGGTCTCGTCGAAATTTAAAATTTGAACGAACATTTTGATTTTACGGTCGGAAACTTGAGAGTATGTCTGTAATATAATGAGTTCTATGAACATAATTGCAATAACTTTCTTTTTATTTGAAATTACATTGAGTGGTGGTGTAAATTAAACATGGTTTTTTTAATCAATATTCCAAAGTGATCGATACTTAAGCAATTGAATAATGATAAAATTCACTTACGTGAATGAAAAAAAGTTAAGTAAATATAAATAACGTCTGTAAGTTGAAATTAACCGTTGGAAATAGAATATTGCATCGAAGTATATAAATTGATAGAAAAATTATTTCCTGTATATAGGTTTTAAAGTAATTATTGCTTAAACAAATTATTATCCTACTTATCGTAGTTTGAGCATTGGGATTAATGGGTTAAAGCAATAAAAATGATTGAGACGTTAACCACAAAATATATTTTTCTTTTCTATTTAGATAAATTATCTTTTCAAAGTCACTTACTGTTGTTTATCATTATTGTCTTGGAATTGTAAAAATATCACTAGATATGTTGTAATTGAAGCTGTAATCTGTAAAATAATGATTTTATTGTTGTTCAAGTTAAAATAATTATTCGAGTAAAAATTTATTGTATATTATTTACATACCGACATTAATAAAGATCCATCCAACGTAAAAAGACCAAACACAGAAAATTGTATATTATAATGCAGCAAATAGTTCGAAAAATTATATAACTATAGTAAAAATTAAATAGTTTTATAAATATATCATAAAAATTTAAGTAAAAATAAAGAAGTTTCAATAAGAATTTTTACCTTGGCATCTATTTGTTGAGCGTCTAAACTTCCCAACCATTTATTTACGATTTTTCCTGTACTTTTACTCTATTGGTGATAAAAAAATAGTGAATATCATAGGTTGATAACTAACATATAGTAGGGAAACCACCCTCCTATTATATATATATATATATATAATAGGAGGGTGGTTTCCCTACTAGCTTTACTCGTCAATCCCCACTTAAGGATTCAATTTTAAAATTTAAATATTCCCTGTAGTACTAATAGTGCGCGATTAAAAATAATTAAATTATTTGAGTATAACATTAAGGCAGTAATAATTACTGAAGAAACATCGGCCACAAGGTTTTCATGCAAAGAATAACATTAAATAAAGGAAATTCCTCATCATTTCCATTTGTTCTATTCAGAAAACAATTTCCAATCGTATTATCTACCTGCATTAAAAATCATCAAAGATTTGCTTTTTGTAAAAAATAATAAACAGCTGATTTTTAATAGGCTCATAACTATGGATATATCGGGTCTTGGAGTCTAAAAATGTATATGTATACTTTTTTACCATACTTAACCCATATAAAAAGTTCCAGCCAAATCAAATTTTCTTGTCCCCTGATTGACGAAGAATGTCACATACACACACATATATATAATATATAAAGTAATAAGTAAGGAGAGCGATACATAATGGTCAGGATATTTTCAAAGACTTGCTAATCTTTAAGATTTGCTTTAATAAATTCGGTAAAGATGTAAACACATAGTTAGGTAACACGTTTATGAAAATAAATATTTTAAAACAATACCTAATGCACACAGAAAACGTTATTAATTTTCAATATGTCAATATAAAGGGCTGAATCAAAAAATGCATTAAACTGCATACAAAACTTATTTTTTTATCGCTTACTCTCTCGATTTGATGCATATCTGGCTAAAATTTCACTGCATTGCGTTATTTGCATGCTAGTTATTAATTCCAAATGTTCTTATTCTTTAATTATTGTGTTAAATAGAAAATTAAGATTACCTATTATGTATCACTCTTTCCGAAATAATTATTTGAAACCTTGGAAACGACAGCAGTAACAGACTTTGCCAGTATTGTCAACGCAACCACGTGATGCAGAATCCGAAACAAGCAGTGGCATATCTGAAAATTCGATATCGTACTTCTCCCAAGTACTAAAGGCTTGGTGATGTAGTGCGTAAAGAATATCAACGTGACGAAGATGTACGACACGCACAGCAGCAGCGGTTGCGAGTAAAAATCCGAAAGCTCCTCCGCGACTTCACACAGTGCAAAATACAGCTCGCGCAGATGCGAGAATCTGTAGCCGAGTCTGACTCGTGCGCCGAAATCGCTGTTAACACTAGGTGTCAATTGAATTTTTCGCGATCCGGTATACTCTCTCGAGATGTTGAGAAAGTTAACATTCACAATTCGTAGAATGTTCTGCATGAATGTCAAGATAACGCTGTACTGAATCAAAGTCATTGTGATTATCAAGTTGCACGAATATATATAAGCGTAGTAGATGACGATTTTGTAGTTTTGCACCTCAGTTGTGAAGAATATCGAAAACCACGTGATGATGCTGGCGAGAAGAATTCTTGCGATGCTACCTGATAGTTTTTCATCCTTGTTGCAAGTTTTGGTGTTGCTGGCTAGATGGATGGACAGCTCGCTAAGATTTTTCACTTTGTTCATAATAAGTACAGTTTTCTCCTGCTGAATGCAGAATACAATCAAAACAGAGATCGTGGCGACAACGGCTACTGCATTGTGTACAAAATCTATCATTCTGTCGAATTGAATTAATTCCGAAACAGAATGACTTTGAAATGTATACCCCATGACACTACAATATAATGCTATCACTAGGCAAATCAATATTATATTGTATAATATTCCCAACTTTGAACTTGTAAATAGCGTAAATCGGGCTTTACTATCATCTACCGATTTGGTCTGAAAATTCATAGTTGCAAGTCCAAACGTTTTAAAGAAGTAGTAGATCCAATTTATGCATACTTCATCATTGATTATTAAGTTATTAAGAAGCATTTTCTTGTACGTACGACTTAAGTCAGACTACTTTTACGATAATGTTTTAAAAAAGAACTTTAATCTTGCGTAATTGTATTTAGCGCTGAATACACTCGCAAAATAAGTAAAAAAGCAGTAAAATAAATAAACTGTTTAATTAAGAGTTCATATAATTTTCTTTAAAATGCTTATATCCTTCAATTGAAAATACAAATGAAGCAATCAATCGATCGCAAGCTTAACCTATGTCTTGCGTAATGATATTAATGTAAGTCTAATGTATTAAGGTGTAGGTTGTATAGTGACATGGTTAAAATATCATTGTAATATAGATGATGATAATCAGGAAATTAGATAATAGGCAACAAATGAGCGATTGTCGCATTTGCAATCACTGATTCTTGTTATAATACTTTTTAATTTATTTTTGAAGTATAAGTAACATGGATACAAAAATATTTTATTTCCTAAATAAATAACTGACTATAGTGTTTTTAATATTGATTGTATTAGATTTCGACTACATTATTTATTTCGCTTTGAACTGTCTTCTTGGAATTGTAAGAGAATTACCAAATATGTTGTTATCGAATCTGTAATTTAAGTATATGAAAATTAACAACTAATTAGATATTCTAAATAGATGTTTTTCAATTAAATTCCAACATCAATAAAGAATTATCCAACGAAAATCAAACAATGTAAATTGTACACTCGACGTGGAAAATATCTGATTCGAACTATTTGGATTTTCATGTAATCTTTCAATGAGGTTAGCTAGAACGTGCATTCGATACAATAAAATTGCAGTATTTCAAGAAATTAAAATTTTTCGAATCAGACGTTATCCACGTCGAGTGTACATTCTGATGTAGTAATAAATTGAAAATTTACTAAGTAAAAATAATAAAAATTACAATTCAATTGATTTACATAGTAAAAAAAAAATAATTTTACCTGCTTACAATGTTACCTGTTCTTGTACTCTGTTAAAATAACAATAAATATCAAGCATAACTAATGTAAATAAACATAAAAATAACTTATCCCTGCAATCACATTACTAAAATATATAGATACGATTATCAAGGAAGTAATATATGAAAATTTCCCAGTCAAAATAGTCAGTTGGTTAATTATTAGTCAATTTGATTGGTCAAATCAATATATGACATGAAAATTGGCCAATGACTAGCTAGTGACTACTAACTGCTTCTGCGGAGCATTTGCAGTGCATGCATTCCGAAACAGAGTAAACATTACAACTCATTTGTCACCTCCAACTTTGAGAAAATTATATGACCTAATGAATGTATTTTTTACTTACTTCTTTTATTTAAACAATATACTAAGAAGTGTCCTGAGGAATACCATCAAAGAAAAAAGTGCTTGCTATTAGACTCAACCAGTGCAACATTTACACTTAAATTATAAGCCGGTTTACTATAGCCCGCGGGTCAATAATAAATACAGGGTTAGTGTTCTTTTTGTTAGTTATTAATAATAAGTTATGAATAACTTTCGTATATCGATGTAATGTAAAACAAAGTGTAGCAAACCGCAAATCGTGCCTTAAGAGTAAACAAGAACAAACTAATTTTACTTAGAAAATTAGATACTATAATATTAGTCGAAATGATCTAATCAATATAACAGGTCGATGAGATCGAATGATAACAGAAAGTATTTACGTTTAGCCTTAGGTTTTGTAATTAGAGTGAATGAATTGTTCAAGGTTTAGCGTAAATGAGAACAAAATAATTGAACGAACACAAGGGGATAGTGAGACAATAGGGGCAGTAGGTTTATATGGATTTTTATAGTATTTCATAAATGAGAAGATACATGGTAAAAGAGTATAACTCGAACATAAAGAAAAACGTAGGAAACAATGTTAAAAAAGATTCGTGCTTCAACAACTTACTATAGAATATGAAAGGCTTAGAAATTTCATATTACACTAGTTTGATACTCGAGAAATAAAAAAAAATATTCAAAATCAAGCTTATTAATAAAAAATTAATATATTGAGGAATACTGTTTGTCGTAGATTATTAATTGTTATAACGATTTTATTAGTAAATACTGATTATGTGTATACGATATGGTATATTAATTTGTTACAATATATGTTGTAAGAAATATTTATAAGAAATGTATATATTTTTATTAAAAAGCATATATTTTTGTTTGTTGGACCTTGCTAATTCATTTTATTCAACCTACGAACAAGCGGTATAACTTGACTTATACCGATTTACCGCGAAGTTCCGTAAATAATGCATTGTTTGACTCTGAGATTTTTTTAGCTTTTCATAAACAAACATAAATAAAATGCTACTTGAAAAACCTATTGACGATTGATTACGGATAATAACAAAAAGTTAACTGCTCATATCAATCTAACATACAGACACATATCGTTCCATGGATGGAGGCGATATGGGTATTAATTTTATTTTAACGATTGAAATTATCTATTTACTTTTTAAATTATACTGCTAATGCAATGCGAAATGTACTGTATTAATATCGTGGGACCCGTATGGAAAAAACTCTCATGTTGAGTGTTATTTCGTACCCTCAACTACTTAAATTTTTATATTGTACAAGTCTAATAACCCACCAAATTTTAGTTGAGGGTACGAAATAACCATCAACTTGAGAGTTTTTTCCATACGGGAATACCCTTAATTTATATAATATCATGTATGCGAATCATGTGTACGTCAAAAATATACTAATAATAACAAACACAATGCACTGTTTAGCAATATTAATCGTAGTGACTAATGTTATTAACGTCAATAATTATAATAACTACAAAAATGATAGTGATAACAACAAGAATCATGGTGCAATTGGTAACTCTTTCTTCAGTAATAACAACTAAGGTACACGCTAGAGCGTAGCTCGTGGGCTCCGTCTGCCGGGGGGAGGATAAAGACTAGAGTAGGAGTGTAATTATTTCGAGTATCTAGCATGAATGTGAAGACAAGTGCGGCGACGTAGCTGACCCTATTCTTTCCTCGGTCTACCCATCCTTAACCCTTTAACGGATGGATGAATATTTATTTTGTAGATTTTTCAGCGCTGAATCTAATGATTAAAGGATGGTTAAAAAATTTCTTCAATGTTCATCTTAGAATGGAACAATCCACCTACTTAGCAGACATGTTCACTAAAAATCAGGGAAGGATCTACAGTGGGTATGATGCTAGGAAGCTCTTAGCTTCAGCGTCGCGCACTGTTACGGGTGTCTTTTCCTTCAGGATCCAGGGTGCGTGCCTCTGGAACTTTAACCCCCTGCAATACCATCGATGTGCAAATTTAAATTTTCATTCGATCTTTCTACTTATTTGTGTTATATTTTTTCATTTTTATTTATTTCATGCCTTTTATTGTATACATTGCCTTCGTGCGTCACATATATAACGGATAAACTGTCTGCGATATGATTGACTAAAGTAATTATTTTTTTAGTGTCGCCATATTTGTGCTTCCATGTGGTGCTAATCAACGATGATGGTCTGCGGTGTGTTTGTAAACGAAGCCCATGTACTTTTTACAGAGGTACTTGTATCAATCGGCAGCCACTAGGAATCGAACCCGGGTCACCGGCGTAGGAATCCGATACTCGACCGACTGAGCCACCGTAGGCCCTATGAAAATAATTATATAAAATATACTATTATATTAAGGTGTATCACCTAGACCGAAGAAAGAAGAAGAAACATAATATAAATAAATGCAAATTCATTGTATATGTAAATGTATGTTATTACAATATAAAAGCGTACAAAACAATTTATACATTATCTATAATGTAAATATATTATTAAAAATATTATCAAATATATTATTATATGATTTTTAATGATTTTATATAAGCCTGAAACCTTCGTGTACTTAAAAAGTCCTGCTAACTACCTTAGCAAAATGCTTTCTCAAAGAGACCTAGTTGGGGTCTGCAGGGAGGGACTTTAATTATGTATGCGTAAAAAAAAAATTTTGTGGGAAAATACTTGAAACTTAATCTCATTCATGCCAAAAGAAATATTTTCTTATTTGACAAATAAATTTTAAATAAAAAATATGTCTCATGAAGCGTCTATTTTAAGTACAGGGTTTTAAACGGTTATCTTTTACATTTTTGTTGATTTCTCCGAACTTTTATCGTTGATCTATTACTTTCCTTACAAATTCAACTTCTACACTTCAAACTCTTTAACATAATTTTTGTCCAATGATAGCTGTCTTGCATTTTACAATCATGAGACCTATTTTGAGTGAAGTAAAAGTGAGAAAGAAGAAAGAGATCGTGAAGATAATAAGGCTGTCTCCTGGAATTTATATGTGTAAGTTTATAATGCATTCCATGTTAATACAGTATAGTATTACTCTAAAGTTAATGGAACAGCTTTTTAAATTCATAAACCGTATTTTGCTGGACCTTTCAAATCAGAAACATATCTGGGCACACGAAGTTCAATCAATTGAAAGTAACAGTGTTCAAATCCATATAAACAGACTTGCTCATTTGCGCAAATTATATTCGATGCTCAGTAAATTATCACATATAATATATTTTTATGGCGCTTCTACTTGCCGGTGTCTATATAGCATTGCCTACCATTTTTGGAGATACTAGTTTATCATAGACGGGCTACATTCATTGCTATTGCTACTTAATTTATCATGCTATTTCTTTAGTCATCTTGGTAAGATTAGTTTCTGCTACGATAACTGAGGTAATGGTCAATCATATGATACACTTTATTCTTTGTGATTTTCTTTCAATATTAGTATAATATAAATTGGCATTGATACGACAGAGCAAGAGAACGAGAGAGATTGTTAATGACCTTATAGAAAATTTTGAAAATCAACAAATCGTAAATAATATTAAAGAACTCTATATTGCTTTAGTTGAAATTAAGTAATATGTCTAGTGTTATAGTTAGTTTAGTTTTAGTTTACCAAGCTCCTGCAACCGTTTTATATTATGGTCAGAACCAAAAATAATGACTTTGGTTTTATCAATAGTGAGCCGCAGGCCCGCATCTGTGGCACACTTAGGCACTGCTCCGGCTATAGCCGACATACGCCTGATGCCAATCTGAAGATTCCGTCAGGTCATTTGAATGTAGGTTTGCAGATCGTCAACGTATAACGACTCTATATATATACTCGACACCACCACCAACCAGAGCTTCCATTAAGTCATTAATAAAGAAACTAAACAGTAGAGGTTCCAGGACTGAACCCGGCGGCACATCCAGATTGGTGGTCAACCAATCTGAGTCTCCATTATTAGTAATAAGTTTTCATGCACGCATCAATAACCGCACATCATTCACACAAATATATACAATCGCTCCCCCAACATGATAAAAAAAAGAAATAAGAAAAGAAATAAATAAATAAATATGACAATACAGTTCTGAGTTTCATAGCCGCTAATTTAATCTTGCACGTACTCATGCATTACGGTCTTAAATTTACATAGCGATTAAGGGATAACACCACTCTAGAGGCCGAAAAAAGGGCCTAATTTTGACTATTTATTCTGGGATTATGGGAAAAGGAATATTATTTATATTTAGATGTTTCATTTAACACATATTGATGTATGAAAAAAAATTATTTTATTATGATTTTTGTACAAAATGGCGGCGCTACAGCAGATCTGTGGAAAAATATTTTTTTGAAGGTGATCCGCGGGCGCACCAATTCTTCGAAAACCGTGAGAGCTGGAACAAAAAAACAAAAAGTTTCTGAAGCTATATACTAATAGCTATCGATGTACATAGGATTTTTCTTTTATTCCAATTTTTGTAGAAACTCTGCACTTCTGAACAAAACGTATTAATTTTCGACTAAAAAAAGAGTAGTAAATTGTTAATAAAACAAGTAATTTTCAAAATATCAAAAATGGCTACGTACTTCGATGGAGAATATATTTGTGAAGCTACTGTAAAAATTGCAAGTCGATCCATGCAATGGTGTTGAAGCTATGAGTGCGCCCAGTTTGAAAAAACCCGTTTCGAGAAAAACGCGTTTAAAGTTTTCGGAGCATTTAAATCCTTGAAATTTTTGTATACCTCTAATCTGCGAAGCCTGCACCATAGGACAGGTAGGAGCACTACATAGTCGATAAATCAGAGCGCGCCGTGGTGGCTGATTCAGCCACTCACGATGCGCTCCGAGGCGCTGCGGCAAAATAAAGAATTGGACCTCTTACAAATTTTATTTTTGTATAAAACCAATTGGATATGATTTTTAAGCGTCCAAAGTATCGTTTAAGCCGAAAAAAAATCAATTTTTTGAAAATTTTAGACTGGTGTTAGCCCTTACAGGTTTCTGAAAACGCTGGGGATGGAATTCCAGAGGCGCACACCCTGGGCTGTGACAGAATGAAGGCCGATATCGGTACGCCAGCCTGGAACTAAGAGATCTTTAACATCATCCCTACTGGAGCTCCTGGCCTGGTTTTTATCAAATAAAGCGTTAAAATATGGGGGCTTATCTATCCAAATAATTCTATACATTATTGCTCATACCTCTTAATGCCGAAGATAAATCTTACATTCGAATTTTGTTACCGTTGCACTCGTATCTGTAGTTCTTCTGGTGCATCAAGATAC
This sequence comes from Gastracanthus pulcherrimus, assembly GCA_949152435.1. Taxonomy (NCBI): domain Eukaryota; kingdom Metazoa; phylum Arthropoda; class Insecta; order Hymenoptera; family Pteromalidae; genus Gastracanthus; species Gastracanthus pulcherrimus. The sequence goes on from OX424576.1 coordinate 157,572,680, forward strand.
ACCAGGGAGCAGTAGTCGAGATTGGGGACAATCAGTGCACTTGCCAGCTATTGACGTAACGCGTCGGTGGTGCAGGACTGGAAGAATCTATGGCCATATAAGGCGCGATTTACGCGTTTAGTAACATAATCTATGTGAGGTTTCCATGATAATTTTGAGTTCATTACAGCGCCTCTTTAGTGCGTTGTTCTGCTGTTGCTGCCAATGTTATGTACTCGTATCTTAGACTATTGTCCTTCGTCCTTCTATATCGTCGTCGTATGCTGTCACGTTTGCCGTAAATGTGTGCTAGCTCAGCATCTTCCCATGGAGGTCTTACTTTATTTTTGGGAGTAAAATATTTTAACGGTGCTACACCATTGATGACCTCCATGAGATTTTCACCAACATACGCTAGTCTTGTATCAACATCGACGTCCGCGTAATCGAGCGGCGACCAATCACAATTAATTAGTTTCGTTAATAACAGATTTTATTCTATGGATTTGAAGTCTCTATAGCTGAATGGTGTAGGTTTTGGAATTTGATTCAAGTGTATTTCTATAACAACATCGATTAGGTCAAGACGGCTAGAAAAGGTCGGCGCTCGATTTCCAGCACTCAGTACGTTGTCATTTTCGTCTATTAGTATGGCGTCCATCAATATGTGAGATTCGCTGGTATGATGATGAGTCACACCAAGTTGGCATTGAAATCTCCCATAATAATTTTTTAAGAAAGGCGGTGTGCAGCCATCTATATATTATCGCGACAAGCACTGGGATCGAGTCGCCATATTGCACACTACAAATGAGGCACTTCGGACCACCCGGAGGATCCTCTCCCTCTTTTTGTAACGTATTTGACCGTACTAGAACTGTAGCTTTAAGTGAATTGTGTACATAGAAGACAACTCCACCCCTAAATACCTGTCATTAGCCTCAGGGTCAATATGCGACTCAGCAATCCCAAAGACGCGGTAGGATGGACGAGCTTTAAGATATTGCCGGATCTATCCAATGTGACCCTGTCACATTTAAAAAACCTGCTCTCAATCCCCTGCAACTCTTCACACTAGTCATGCGCGAGTCTAGTAATTCTTGCGCCGGTTCTTCGCTTGTAATTTCGTCACTAGTTTGCATCTGATTTTGATTTTGAGTTACATTTTTAGATGCATCTTTTTCAGACATTGTCAGGATTACCTGCAAATCGGCCGCTGTTGCAAAGGACTGCGACTTGGCACCATCCCGCTTCTTTACCAGGAATGTGCCCTGTCTGTGCCAAACATATTTGAAACTAAAACTTTTAGCACACACTTTAAGATTATTAAATTTAGTGAAGGTATCCCTATCGTGGAGTTCGTCTATAAAAATCTTTTTTTGACATAGCCAGTCAGCTGTTTCCTGTTCAAGCAGCGACATGTCGATATCTTTAGTATTGATACTATTATAGTCTCTTTTAGCGCGCATTAAATCATTAGTCAGTACTTCACTAGAGATACTAATATTGTTTTCAAAATAAATAAATAATTATTGACTATGTAAAAATTAAAGCTGGTCAGAAATGACTCTTAGCTGATTAAATAGTACTTTTTATTAGATCAGCGTAGATAAATAAAATTAATAATTTGAGGGTAAAATGCTGTGATCTGACTAGCACGCTTTTAAATTATTATTACAGTAAGTATATAATAATTATTATTACTTTACAGAAATCTTAAAAAATATTTCTTTATATAGTAAAAAATTTCAAATTTTTTTTTCTATTTTTTAAAAAATTGATTTTCTTTTGTTAATAATAAAAAAAAATTATTATTTTATAAATATGTTTGCAGTGCAGCCTGTAATACAAGATAGCATGATTATAATAAAGATTAGACATTAATCTGCTGCGTATTTACCAAAATGCTTTTCTTGATCAGACCGTGGCGCTCAAACCTCCTCAAGAACGTTCAATGGCTGACAGTAAGGTTATAAAATTAATTTTCGAAAAAATCATCATTAAATGGCAATAATTATAATGATAACGCTTCAGTTTACATTATAAAACATTAACACCTAATTAATGAATATAAAAGAAATGAAAAGGTACCAAAAACCAAAGAACGTTATTACTTTTTTCATATACTGCACCATGATATAGATATACTAATAACATTGAAGCACAACTTTAGTTAGCTATATCTTTAACAATAGTGCCGCTTGCTATGCCCAGCTTTGTATGTATTACTTCTATGCCTATTTTACATTACATACTAGTTTTTCAGAACGATTTAAAGAAAACCTGGATAGATTAGCTGCGTATAACATGTGTTAATCGGGTGCTCGAGTGAGGAAGCTAGATATTGGGAAATCGTCGTGCGTGTCTATACGTGAATGGGTTAACCGTGTGTAATACGAGCGTAGTGTGATATAGTTATACCTTGTAGCGTACATGCAGTTCAGTAATAAAATGTGATTAAGAGTTTGGGTATGAGTGTTTATATATATAGATAGATAGATAGATAGACAGACAGACAGACAGACAGACAGACAGACAGACAGACAGACAGACAGACAGACAGACAGACAGACAGACAGACAGACAGACAGACAGACAGACAGACAGACAGACAGACAGACAGACAGACAGACAGACAGACAGACAGACAGACAGACAGACAGACAGACAGACAGACAGACAGACAGACAGACAGACAGACAGACAGACAGACAGACAGACAGACAGACAGACAGACAGACAGACAGACAGACAGACAGACAGACAGACAGACAGACAGACAGACAGACAGACAGACAGACAGACAGACAGACAGACAGACAGACAGACAGACAGACAGACCGACCGACCGACCGACCGACAGACATACAGACAGACAGACAGACAGACAGACCGACCGACCGACCGACAGACAGACAGACAGACAGACAGACAGACAGACAGACAGACAGACGGACCGACCGACCGACCGACCGTAAACATCACACTATTACAGACTGACGTAATTTTTATGACGTATTATTTACTATGGCTGTTTTTATGTGAACTATAAAAGAAAGCTGACCTTAAGACCATTCATTTGATTTGTTGCAGTATTTCTGAGGAATTAAAATCACTTCGATTTGTCTTCTTGGAATTGTAAAATTATTACTAAATACGTAGTAATTGAACCCGCAATCTGAAGAATATGTTTCTTATCAATGAGTAATATTATACGAGGGATGTGATATTTTCTTGTAAATTGATTATACATACCGACATTAATAAAGATTCGTCTAATGAAAACAAACCAAACACTGAGAATTTTATATCTTTGTGCATTAAATAGTTCGAGAATTGATTCAACTAAAAAAATTGACATATTACTTAATTTCAACTAAAGAAATATAAAGTTCTTTTACCTTATTTATGATTTGTTGATTTTCAAAATGTTCTATAAGGTCATTAACAATCTCTCCCGTTCTCTTACTCTGTCGTATCAATGCTTATTTATATTATACTAATATTGAGAAAAAATCACAAAGAATAAAGTGTATCATATGATTGACCATTACCTCAGTTATTGTAGCAGTAACTAATTTTGTCAAGATGACCAAAGAAATAGTATGATAAATTAAGTAGGAAAAGCAATGAATGTAACCCGTCTTTGGTAAACTAGTATTTCCGAAAATGGTAGGCAATGCTATATAGACACCGGCAAGTATAAGCGCCATAAAAATATAGGATATACATAAAAACATCGGAGGAGAATAAAAATTTGATATGTCATGTGATAATTTACTGAGCTTCGAATATAATTTGCGCAAATGAGCAAGTCTGTTTATATGGATTTGAATACTGTTACTTTCAATTGATTTAACTTCATGGGCACAGATCTGTTTCTGATTCGAGAGGTCCCGCAAATTACGGTTTATGAATTTAAAAAGCTGTTCCATCAACTTTAGAGTAATACTATACTGTATTAACATGGAATGCATTATAAAATTACACATATAAATTCCAGCACGATATAATATGACTTTACTTTTGCTATTATTCAATATTTTATTCCATCCAGTTGTGATAATTATTAAAAACCAAAAGATAAAATTTATAAAGAAAATTTGTAATAAACTCTTTGATAACGAATTACTTTTGCTACCAATTATATGATTCATACTCATTGAAAAATCTCTGAGTATATTTATTTCGTTAGATATTGTAATTGTTTTTTCTTGTTGAAAACAAAATTTTGCTAAAATAAATGCGGAGGTAAAAGTGGCGAATCCAGTAAGTATGATATCCATGATCTTCTTAATTCTTTCTGTATAAATTAGATTATCATCGCACTTGTGTCGGATTGAAATATAATTTAATATAGTTATCAAGCAAATTAAAAATAAGTTATATGCAACACCACATTTAGAACGCGAAAACGTTCGATGATTCTTTTTATTGTCAGACGATGAAATTTCAAATTGCAATGTTGCGATTCCGAACACTTTGAAAAAATATAATAAACATCTTTCCAGAACTATTTTGTTAACAGTAAGGTATTTCATGAACATTTTGTGAGCTTGATCAAAATCTTAGAAGTGAATTGATAATACAGTGTCACGAACGAGATGTGTAATAAACGAGATACTACAATAATACTCATTTAATTTGAATTATATATCGTTAAATAATACCACAAGACTTCGTAGGTGGACTTCGTTTATCAATGTCGCATAAATTTAATATTTCACTTAGAATAAAGTAATTTATAAACGATTAACGAGTATGTAATTATTCTTTAATTATTTGCAATTGCGTATTGAGTATATAGTTAGAAGCATTAGAAAATTAAAAGCTTTTGCATTACTTTTGAACTGACTCTCAATACGTCACAATATATTATCTTATAATTTAAGAGTAATAAATCTTACATTTTTGGAAGAGTCATGATTATTATATTATTTTTTATTAAGGTTTGAGTAAAGTTATACTCAAAAGGAAAAGAAATAGAATATTCAAGTCAATATTTGGTGAAAGGGAAAGAAGAAAAAATGTAATTACAAATTAGAATTCAAACAAATAATTCAATATGGCTGCGCACCATGGTGAATAATATATAAGTCGTCGGTTCAGAATAAGATTTTTATATGAAGAAATGGTAATATATAAAGAACAATGCCCCAAGATTGATGCGGCACTAAATGCTGAGGTCACCTTAACAAACCGCTGCCAATTCATTGGCACTTATCTTCCTCAAACTTTATAAATTGCTCAAATATTAAATTATTTATTCTATTTAATTCTGTAATGAGAAATCAATATTATTTTCTAAAAATTCTATTATTTGCTAAATTGATCATAATATTTTTAAAATAAAAATGAACAGAAAAACTGGAAAAAAAGATTGAAAAATCGAAATAGTACATTATGTAACAAAGGACGAAAGTGGCAGATTTTTCCCGTGAGTGGGTTTACTGCCCGAGCGAAAATCTTCGCTTAAGGGCAGTAATCACCCGAGGGAGTGATCTACTTTCGTCCCGTGTTGCATATAGTATTTTATTCCACTTATTGACCCTGGAAAGTAGGGTCGACGTGTTTTTTAATATTTTTCTAGGTTGATCTAGAAGAATCGGAAGAATGCGTATACGCGCACTCAAATTGAAAATATGTAAATAAAGATTTTGTTTATTTTGTAATTACAATTTCTTTATTTCTTGTAAAAAACCACTAGATGTATATCAATTTATTACAAAACGAATAGTATTGTAAAAAAGAAATAGTAAAAGAAAAAAATTTCAATTTTACTTTCGCCCCGCACATTTTACTTTCGTTCCGCAAATTTTAATTTCGTCCCGCAAATTTTACTTATGCCCCGCTAATTTTACTTTCGCCCCGCAAATGGGTTTACGGGAAATATATGCTACTTTCGCCCCGATTTTCAGGGGCAGAAAGTGGGCATATCGATCGAGTGTGGAATAAAATAGCTAAAAGAGCACTATACTACACACTATATCGACGCCTGAGCAGAAGAACCTTCTATCTCGGACTGCGCGTGAAGAACCTCATATCTCGGGCGACCCGTGAAGAACCTCCTATCTCGGCTCGCGCAAAGAACCTCTTAACTCGCCACGGTGAAGAACATCCTATCTCGGCTCGGGCGAAGAAGCTCGTAACTTGCAGATCATTATCATCCATACAATATTATTATATAATAATATTATAATAATATTATACAGATGATATATGAGGATACCTTGCAATTTATTGATAAATAAAAATCTATTTTGTAGTTATTTTTAATAAAATATTAGATATAAGCTTCTTCGTCGCGGCGAGTGAAGAGATTGTTCGAGCGCGGTGAGATAAGAGCTTCTTCACGCGCTGACCGAGATAGGAGGTTCTTCACGCACAGTCCGAGATAGGAGGTTCTTCCGCTCAGACGTTGATATTTACTATACTTATTTAGCAGATTATCCTACACTTGAAAGTACATATTAATAGATAAATAGCAATAACTACTATTAATGTAGCATTTACTACTAAAATAAAAGTAGTTATAGCGTTTATGCAACTAAGTCCCGCCATTACCATACGAAATAGTAGAAATATGCCAAGTCTTCTGATGCGTTGCACAGAGATAAATGTAAATCATGCAAACGTAAAAGTTTATCATGTGTTATTTGGTCACGATTTAAAACGTTATTGTGATCGATAACGCGAATTTCATTTAAATTCAAAAATTCTTTAGATACGTAATGAAAATTAGCATTTATAGTTTTGAAAATTTGCTCTATAAATTTTAAAACGATATTGTACTGCATTATCATATGAAAAATTATCATATCGCACAGTGATGAACTGACAAAGTACATAAATATTTTATAGCACTTTTGTATGCCGATTGTGAGTAATAGTAAAATCCATGTAAGCATTATGAAAAAAAAACATTTTTGTTAAACTGTTTTAAATGAATTTTTTTATTGTATACTATGTTATTTATAAATATTAAATGTTGTCTGATTAAAATGTTATTAGTTATTGTAGTAATTTTTTCTTGCTGAACACAAAATATAATTAAAATGAAAATAAAACAAACCAGACTGATTAGCATGACATTATTCAGTATACCGAGTTGAGAATGCGTAACCACTTGTTTCCGCTCTTTGTTAGCTTTGGCGGGATCAGCGTGAAATTTGATTGTTGCAAGTCCAAATGCTTTAAAAAAAACAATAAATACATTTTACAAAAAAAATGTATTAACTATTAATACTTATTAACGTAATTTTAGAACAAAATATTCAAAATATATTAGTTATGTAGCTTATTGACAATATGTTTGCGGTTCATAAGCTACTACTACAAAATATACTAATTATGAAACGTTTCGAAAATATATTCGCAGCATTTAAGCTATATACCTAAAGCTTTTTATCACATATACTTAACGTCGAAAAATTAAATTTCATTCTTGTACGTAGGATATTCTAGAACTTCGTCAGAAAGCGTATGTTTTTAACAATATTATATGCTACACTTGCTGATTGCTGACACTTACTTATAGTTGACAGTTTATATGAATCAAAATAATCAAAAATCAAATACAGTATTCCAATGGAATAATAGTAGTTTAATTTATTTGATGAACTTTTATAGTGCTATTCTGTCACCAGAATAAGCATTTTATCAATATATATATATATATATATATATATATATATATATATATATATATATATATATATATATATATAGATATATAAAATATAATAGTAATAAAAATAGCACTTTTGCTGAGTGAAACTATTGCCAACGATAGAGTGATAGAAGGTATTAAAGAGTCAAAAGTCAAGAGGTATTTAAAAAGGTTTTAGATATCAAATAACATTTTTTACAAATGACAATAAATTTTGCAACACTATAAAATTGTTTATTCAATTTTATGGAGTCGATTTGCACTTTAGTTAGTGAATTGAAGATCTAGTTAGTAGAGTTAATTTTTCACTAACTAACATGAAAGCATAGATATATATATATATATATATTTACTGTAAATATAATAAATGGAAAAAGGTTAACGCCTTTGAATCCTTGGATTTAATAAACGAAACAATATTAAGTATTCAAAATATTATAATTTGCCATCTATTTGAACAAAATTATTGAAATTTTATAATCAGTACAACTGTCAAATTGCAAAAATAGAGTTTTTTTATTTATTATACATATCATATAATTTTTTGAAGGCAATATATTGTTACGTTTATTACATCCGAGAGCGCAAAATGTTAATTTTTATCTCATTTATTATATTTATAGTTAATATATCTACAATTTCATGAAGCCATAATAATTTGAAATAAAAAATAAATTGTTATAATTTTTTAAATTTGTTATTATGCGAATGGGGATACCACTTAAAGCCAGATTTTTTTTTATTTTTAACAATTACCACTATGGCACCAGATCCTGATCAGTACCTGGCTCCTGATCTATTCGTTATATTTATTACTATTTTGCATTTAATATCATGAAAATTTGAATAAAAAAAGATTTATTATCAACAAACTATTTGATAACTTATTATTGTCTTATTTAAAAACTTTAAAAGTTATTTATCAACTACATTTTTATGAAAAAGAATGATTAAGTTCAACGTCGTTGACAACATCGTGCTTGCCACCATCTTACTGTTGTCAACTGCAAGTAAGCATGCTAAGAAAAATAAAAATATTTCTTTAAAATTCTTTAATGTATCGTAACAAAACTTATTTATTTAAGTTATTCAGTAGTTATATAAACCAAGTGATTAGAAATTGGTTCCAAATTTGTATCGCTTCCCCAATTTCTGATTATTATTATTACATACTTTATATATGTTTTAGAATCGTTTCATACGCAAATATTATGTTTTAATTCTTTAAATAGTTTTCATACATATATTATACAAAATTTGTCAATCAAAAGTTGCATTTAACGTGGATTGACTATATCGTACAGAAAATAGAATAAAAATAATTAAACACTTTTACCTGTCCTAAATTTCACAATAATCACTACATAACCAAAAAATATAAATAACACTGAACCGATCATATTATTTCTAACATACCAAAATAATTTACCTCATTAATTTCAGAATAACGTAAAATAAAAGAATCGTTATAAATCAAAAACGAATCGACGAATCTCAAGATTTCTTTTTAATTCTGTTTCCTCATCAAAATTGAAAAAACTGAACCTCAGTTGGCAAATAATTATTTTTAAAAACAATACCTCAAATATCTTGAAAAATAAAAGTCTTCATGATCTCGGCAAATAACTTAGCCAAGAGATAGTTAAAAACTACTTACCTGAAAAATTTCAAAGAGAATAATACCGTTTTACTTAAGTTATCGTACGACATAGAAAATCGAATTTTTTTACAAAATTATTTTTTCCCGAAAGCAGAAAAGTATTAAGACTCAAAAATATAGCTGAATATTCTTCTCCATATTCCTAATCACCTGAAATTTTGTCAATAAATCTCCATGATATATTTCCCAGATATAACTACTTAAACAAAAAAGGACGTTTTCGTGTATAACAAAAGAAGGGAATTAATTACCTTATCAATCTCGGGTTTGGAAAACATAGCTAATTTTCAGCTCTATCAAATACATTTTATTCGAATTGATTATATTAATTTTGACCTTTAAAAATACCTAAAGCCTCCTTCGTACGTCAAGAACAAAAATATGAGATCTAAAACATTCATTTTTACCGTGGATTACTCGAGATACAGAGGGATAACAACACACACACATACGCACACACACGCACACGCACATGCACACGCACACGCACACACACACGCACATACATCCATGCAGACATTTTCTAAATATAGTGTATTTTGATTGCCAATGGTCCAAAACATGTTTTAAAAAGAAACTCTTTTTTTTACTATTACAAAGCTTCCTCTAGGAGGCAGCAATTATTGTTGTCGAATTTTCTTGTTTTCTATACCTATAGACTTATACAATTAATTACGTTTTAATATTGTGGACTAATTACAATATAAAATTAGAAAATTGCTATATTTATTTTTTCTCACGGAAACGCTCTGTGACGATGATTTTTTCGAAAACCATCACTTTGATAAATTTCGATGTCTATGAGGTTGCTGAATCAGAAGAATACGTATAGGTTTTAAAAAAATATGTGTGCGCGTGTGCGTGTGGTGTGTATGCGTGCGTAATTCTTAATATTTATACGCTACGTATGCCAAAAATATGCATTTTCGTAGAGTAGACATAATATACTTTCGCTTTATATATTTTACAATTACTTTAAAGTTTTTTTGTCACACTTGCACGAAAACACGTTTTTTCATTTAACGGAACTAAAGTAGCCGTTTTCCAACCGGTGGGCGGAATCTATCAAATCAGCGGTCGCAAAAGTACATTTTCGAAAATCATCTCTAAGTGGGTTTAGTAGGACTCAAAACATAAAGTAAACGCTCTAATAGGCTGACTTTACAGTCTACCAAGCGTGTGTTTGCACCGTGTCGAAGATCGGCCAAATTTATTTTCGCTTCATAGGCATAACAGAAACACGTTATCAATACATGTTTGACAAAAAATACGGTGTGCACCATGGGGGAGAGGCCTTTGTGTGATTGCCTTTGGCTAGCGCTTACTTTGAAACGAAAATATGGAATCAGTGTTTGTAGAGCCAAAACTCAATATTTTTCCCAAATCTTTAATCTAATCGTTAATTCGGCATGTTTTACTATTATTAGTATAAGAAAAAAATACGCTTGCATACTTTTTTATACTAGAAAAGTAAATTTAAAAATTCAACTATATGTCGCAGTAGTTGGATATCATATGTCAAGCTGGTCCCAGTACTTGGACGTAGTTAAGACCCAGTAGTTGGACATATGAATTACATGTGTGCAACTCCTTGGTTCAGAAAAAACAGTGGACGTAAACTTGGACAATACATTCGGCATATTACAGTTCTCGACATAACCTCAAAATATTATATTTATATTTATAACAAATTTAAGACGTAAATTAACATAATTATATACTACACATCATAAACTATCCGAATGAATGCCAATGAATACATCTTTCTATCATCTTTATCAGTAATTACAATTTTTGTCACTGTCCAAGTACTGGACACTTTACCTTAATAAAAGTAGGCAAAAAGAACTTTGATTTAAGTCCAGAAACGTTTATAAATATTAATCTGAGCCAAAGCTATTAATAATGAAAGATGGTGACTGAAAATGCATGAATATTCGACGTAATGTAACTGTTTTAATTTCGTTGATTTTTAATGCATTTTAAGTCTTTATGTTCAATTGTTAATAACTTTGGTTCAGATTAATATTTTTTAACATTACAGGACTTAAATTAAAGCTCTTTCCGCCTACTTTTATGATATATTGGGAAATTTTTTCTATGGCTAACCCATGCATTGTTATAATCACTAGAATATGTACCTTTTTTTCATTGAAATAACGTATATTCGAAGTAAAACATCTTAATCTTGAATATAAGGGCCCATTTTAAGGTATCCGAAATCATCTCCCAAAGTTTCATCAAAATTCGTAACCCGGAGGTCTGACACTCTTCTTGTTAGTGAAAATGTCATCCGATTGAATTAAAACTCCGAATCTGTTGACATACAGACTTATAATTCAAAAGCTTTCACATGAAAAGGAGAACAGGAACAGTAAAAGACAGGAAATGTAAGACACAAGGAAGAACAAGATCATTGTGTATTTTTGGGAGTCTCATAAGTAATAAAAATTATAACACATATAGATTCCAACTGTAAGTACTTACTGTAGTATTACTGAGAATTAAATTAATTTTTTCATTATATACTACAGCAACTTTTATTTTTATTTTACATTAAGGCTGCCATATTGGAAAAAACATATTGATTTGAAGAAAAGAACAGTAGGTTAGAAAAGATCATACTCAAAAACTATATAGGGTCTCATCTCAAGTTTTACGAAGATTCGTCAACGTTGATAATCAATACAAGTAAAATGAATACATTAGAAAATTTATGTTATCTTGGACCGAGAAGGGTTTCTGTGCAACGGGCATGCACTAGTTAGGCGCTCTTTTATTATGATATTATAGGCCCAAAATGAACTTCGATCTGGCAAAAATATTAATATAAAACAGATTTAAGAAAATATAAAAATAAAACTTTGCAATACTTTTTAAAGAATATTTTGAAATATGTTACAACTTCTTTTATGAACTAAAATCGAACGAAAGAACAGCTAAAATACATTACTTTGATTTATCTTTAAACTAAAGGAGTTTGTGTTTCCTTTATCAATTGAATCTTTTGCAGATTGACTATCTTGAAATTGTAAAAGTATTACTATGTACGTAGTGATTGAACCTGCAATCTTGAAAGATTAAGTTTAATTCCATCTAAATTTGAACAACCAATCACATAATAATATACTCAGTTATTGTTATAACGTGACATACAGACATTAGCAAAGATCCATCCAAAGAAAAAAGGCCAGCCGCAGTAAATTCCAGATTTTGGTGCAGTAAATAATTCGAAAATTGATTCAACTATAATAGGAATAAATTTATTTCACATATTATATTCAAAATTTTTAGTTCTATACAGTTAAGCTTATTAGTTACAAAATTCCTGGCTGAAGGTATTATACGTGACTTTACGCGGCTAATACATATCGCAGTAGTAATACCCGAATATGTTCAGATAATAACCGTAAGAGAATATAAGATGTTTGTCGAATGTAAGTCTACTAACACAAAACACTAGCTTCAAAATAAAATGTTTCTTTTTAAAATATACTAATGATGTAATAAATTAATGTAATTAATAAGCCTAAGCAATATCTTAATATACTTTATTTGAGTAGTTACAACGTCAGTTTGAGTAATGCGTTTATGGAAAAATTAGTCAAACTTTTAACTTTCAGTGTCTCCTTTAATCTGTCACGTTCTAAAGGATGGCATTCGATTTCCTAAAGTGGCACATAATTGTACATGGGTTTAAAATCTTTTTTCAAGACCAAGAAATAAGTCCTGCTATTTTAATTAAGGTTCATTAAAAACTACAAAACGTACCCTTTAAATGTAGTACCTTTTAAAAAAGGCAAAATTTTTCGAGTTTTATAGAAATATCAAATATGCGTTCAATGCACCTTTATTAAAACCACATAGGGCTCATTTTTTGGTCTCAAAATAGAATACTTAAGTCCACGAGACTTTAGGAATAACAAGCCTAGGTTATGACATAGATGATTTTCTTCGATTGACAGAATCATTTTTGAACTTGATACTTGATATTCCTAGGGTACGTTTCGTAAGGTATTTCAGAATAAAAGTTAAGTTGGAATTCTATTTATTCATTAATTCTATTTAAGTTATATATTATATGCAAAATTCAGAGCAAACACTGCGATTTAACTCAGATTTACAAATCAAATACAATAATTAATGCATTTAATAAGTAGTTGCATTAATTATCAATTGCCTGGAAAATTGTGTGAATTAACCTTGAAAACAACAATTATTTATAGTACTTTTTCTACAAATATTTTATTTTTTCGTTTGAATGACGAAAAATGCGTTTTCTCCGCTTCACATGCTAAAAATGTAAACTTTAGAATTAAATATTTTTCTAAAAAGCCTATCGAACTATGTTGAAATGTTATTATAGTACATTCAGCATAATTTACTAATATTCAGTTCTAACACATCTGAAACATAGATGCAAATCTAATAAAAAAATCGTGGTTGGATAGGCTTCTCAAGACAAGCGCGATTCGCAATCACCCACGATCGTATAGCCATTTTCTGGTAACAACTGATGTGGAACAGAGCACTATAAAGAATCCGCAGCACCGCCAACGTAACGTATATTCTGAAATACCTTAAGGAACGTACCCTTAAGCTCCTTGATGTAGCACATGACTGAACCTGAGATTAAATGTTTTGTTTTGAGCTAAGAAAAGAGCTCTAATATTTTACCAATGTACGTATAGTGCCTGATTTTTGTGGGTTTACTCTTAATCACAAATAAAAAAACACTCAAGTGTGCAAATAGTTTGGTGGAATTAAATAATTAATACAAGCGAAAAATATAAATACACTTGATCTATAATAAATAGACCATTACCTCGATTTTACGGTTTCTTATAAAAAATAAATTTAATGTTTAATTGTAACTATCTAAAAAATAATATTACTAAGCGTTTAATTCAATGACGTACTTAAAAAATCCGTTTTAAATTGATTTACCTTGATGTCGATTTGCTGGTTTTGTGAATTTCCCATCAATTTATTTACCATCTTCCCAGTTCTTCGGCTCTAAAAGAAATAATATTTTTAATCTTGAAACTTTTTGTTTCTTTTTAAAGAAATTGATTAAAAAAATCAATACTATATTGTATAAATATGCACGTCAAAAATATTATGTGGCAATGCTGTTCCTTTACTATTCTTTTTCTACTCAAAGACACCAGCTTATCTCTCGTTACCTCGACGATCACAGCGCTGACGGATCTGGTCAAGGTCACCAGCGACATGACGTAGCGGAGCATCCGAAGGAAGCAGAAAACGTACACCCTGAGCCTGATCTTCTGTGTTTTCTGCATCATTGACTTCGCGACGAAGTAAGTTGAGAGTATCAGCGACGCGAACATGTACGAGATGCAGACGAGCACCGGCTGCGAGTAGTAATCCGACAGATCCTCCGCGGTTTCGCACAGCTCGAGGTGCAGTTCGCGCAGCTGCGAGAGCTTGTTCAGCTTCGCTTCTACGCTGAAATCGCGGCTGCAACCGGTGCTGATTTCGCGACGTTCTGCAGCATCTTCGGACACGTGGAAGAAATTGGCGTTTACGATGGCGAAAAGCCAACGCAGCAATTTCAGTGCCAGGCTGTACTGCAGGATCATCGATGTGATTATCAGATCGCTGAGCTCTACAGAGGAGAAGTAAATCAAGGCTGTCACTTTGACATGCGGAATACTGGCGAGCAGAAGCAACCACAAGCTGCCGTATGCGAAACAAACTCCCTTCGCGATCCCGCAGACTGTTCCCTTAGCGTCCCCTGCTTTGTCGGCCAGATTCATGGCCAGTTCACTCAGTGTCTTGATCTTGTTCGCTATGTGCACGGTCTTGTTCTGCCGAACGCAAAACACGATCAGGACCAGCAGGGTCGTTCCGCTGGCAAACAAGATGCGACACATATCGATCATCTGGTCAAACTCGATCCGTTGATATACAGAGTCATCCTGGTACACGAGCGTCAATGTGTAGTAGATGGAAATAACCAATACAAACATTAAGAATGTGTTATGTAGTATGCCAGATTTCGAGTGAGTAAATTGCGTGCATCGAACTTTGTTGTTCTTAATCGATTTGGAGTGCAACTTCATGGTGGCGAGACCGACAAACTTGAAGTAATAAAATATGCATTTTGGATATTGCGCGTCGTTGATTATCGATTTATTTAAGAACATTCTATTTTGTTATTTTATTTTTTAAACTGCAGTTAGAACTTTATTTTGTGAAGTTTTACACTCGATATACTATAAGTTTATCGAATAAATCTAGACGTAATTCTCGAAGTAATAGTATTATTAAAAACTACCTGCTTCTAACTATATTTATTTATATTATACGTTAATATTGCTTTTAATATTATAATTCATTACCTTATATATTACATGTCACTAAAATGTTATTCTCCTTAAGTTTGTAAAAGAAAAATTTTGAAGTGAAACAGAATTTAAATAAACGCACATTTAATCATCATTATACAACGATTGCCATCACTAATATTGTCTTTGCTCCTTGACGATTTGTAAGCGCAATTGATTAAAAGATTAATCGTTTAATAGTGACAAAGTACATTGGCGTAATTATGATTTTTACGCAAATATAACTTTTACTTTTCGATTAATATGGGAAAGAAATGCGCACGGGTAATGTATTTGTGTGCAGTAATATATTCTATCAGTGACATATCCCATTTTGGTGTTACTATTTGGATAATAACGCCTAAATAGAGAATATCATCGATACAAATAAGGGTATTATCATTTTCTAATATTAAAAATTCCTTCAAAATATATTTTTCACAATACTCGCATAAAAATGTGTAGAAACTTCTGCATATTTTATCCATAAGGACCGCGCTTTCCCTACTTTCTATTGACCTTAAAATACAAATATTTTTTATTATAATTTGTTCACTCATAATGATATGAAAGACAATATATTCTGAAAGAAGGAATTTTAATGTGATGTAAAAGAATTTATTTATCGGAGAAGTAGATTTCGTCAATGAGAAAAAAAAATAAGACGAGAAATCTGGATAAACCCCAAAAAATTAATCTTTTTTACGAATCTAGGAAACTTTTTATGTTTAAAAGTAATCATTTTCAAAGTTTTTATGTTGTAAATACTTAATAACATCTTAAACTTTACCATTCTAAAACCTCAAAATCTTGATCCTACACGTCACAATAAATCACTATCTCCAATAGATACCATATTTTTTAAAGGAACTTCGTTGCTTACACGATTCTAGGTGACATGATGAACAAATATTTTTTTCGACTATTATTCGACTCATTTTGACATGTATTACAAATCAATCAAAGCACTTTTTAGTTAAAATTTTTTTTATAAATATTTTTTAAAACATTTTCTAAAATTGTATGTCTGTCTGTATGTGAGTGCGTGCGTGCGTGCGTGCGTGTATGTGAATGCGATTGTGTGAATGTCTCAATTTGGGCGTGTGTACAAGTGTGTGGGTGTGTGTGTGCAGGTGGGGATAATTTGCCAAAAAGATCAATTTGTAGACGGATCAAGTTGAAACAAGGAGGTTTCATGACAAATCAATATTCTGAAATCAAATATACCACTTACTTTAGATCATTTCATATCCGTCATTTTGGAATCGTCATTTCAATTAAAAAAATCTATCTAAAATTTGAAATCAGTGCCGATAACGTATACGAACATAGTTTTGAACATATTAATCTTCTGTATGCGGATTTGATACTTTTTGTTTCCCATTGTGGGTCCGTTATTTTGAGCTATAAAGAACCGGTCTCAAATTTGAAATCAGCATCCTCGAAAACCTATAGAACATGAATTTCAAGTAAAGTCAACTTATACGTATAGATTTACTATTTTCTATCAACCATTTTGATTCTCCATTTTAGGTCTACCGAATTGAACTTTGAAAAATGGATCTCAAATTTAAATCAGCATTCCCAAAAAACCTATAGATCCCGAGTTTCAAGCGAAATGAACTTATACGTGTAGATTTGTGACATCAAATTTAAAATTAGTATGCCCAAAAACCTCCAAAATATAATTTCTTTTAAGGGGCTAGTCTAGTTTCTGGGGCGGAAAATGGAGGTGAATTTTCGGGACTCATAAAAAAAAACCATGCGGTCAAATATTTTAAAATTTTGAGGATATATTCAGATACTATTGACAAGTTAATATACAAAATTTCATGAAAAAATATCGACTTTAAGCCGAGTTATATGCTCTGACGTCGAGTCATCCAAAAATGAAGTTGTAACTCGGCTGCAGTTGTAGAGGTCCTCAGAATGCCAATATCTAAAAATTTTTGTTTCACGTTAAACTAGATGACTTTCCCCGTACCATGAACTAGGATCTTTTGAAAATATTGGAAATTAAAAACATGGCAGCGTTTTGAAAAAAAAATTCAATTTTTCACAAGAAAACGCTCATTTTTTGCAAAAAGATCCTAGTTCATGGTATGTAGAAATATGTTACGAATATTCGTGCAAAATTTCAAATCGATTCGTTAATTTTTCTTTGAGCTAGAGCTGCAGCCGTTTTTGAAAATGCAGTTTTGAGAAAAACGCGTTTAAAGTTTTGTTAACTGATTTTTCGGTTATAAAATTTAATTTTTCATACAGTTATTCTGCAATTCCAGAGCCATACAATTCGCCTTCCTCTTGCTCGAAAAAGTGCTGTTCATAAGCTGCAGCTTTCCTACGAGCTGTCCGAGCCTCCTTTGAAGTCTTCTCGTGCCTTTTCTCGGCCAGCTGTATACGTGCCATGCCGCGACTGTTGGCGTATTCTAGTGCGTAGCGGCCAACAGCTATGCCCATAGTGTTCATAATATTCTTAATATGGTCTTCATGCCATCATTAAAGATCCCCGTTGCAAAAAAATTGGCCAATTGTGTGGTTTTTAGGCTGCTGTGAAGATGTTTCGGAGCAAAGTGCCATAGCAAGTCGTTATAACTTTCATTATTATTTTGTGTGTTGCTCCCTTTGCATCCTTTTATCAATTCCATTCTTGACAAATCCGTATAAATTGAATGCAAAACTATAAAAACTTGTGGATCTAATGGCAGATAATCGTGCGTGAATTTTCTCATATTGAGTCCTTCAGTTTCCGCTCGGAGATACGCGCACCAGCTATCCGCGCCGAACGGGCATTTTTGATATGAATTCTTGTCAGTCGAGCCCATATGGAAATAAGTAGCCCAAATTTCCTTATGCATTTCCTCTACATTATCTTGATACCTTATTATCGCTAAACCATAATATTTTTGGAGTTTATTTATGATTTTGTGAATTAATTTTACTATATCTTTACTCCTTCCTCCTAAACCTTTCACTTTCTTTTTTCGATTTCGGCATCGTGAACCCATTCTTTTCTTGACGTGTAGATAGCATTCTAGCTTTTCAACAGGAGTATTATAAGGATTCATATAAAGGGGCGCGGTAGCGCCCGCTTGCACGTATAAGTACCCACGGTACGATACGAAGCCGAAGGGCGCACCGTCGCCTTTTATACGTCTAATTGTGCCTTCTTAACCTCTTCAAAATCTTTAAATATCAATATCTAAACACTGATTGACTTATGTGAAGTCTATTGACACTGTTTTAAGAGATAATAATTTAGTCTATCACGTAATAAAAGTTTCTGTTAAAAAAGATTCATCTAATTAAAAATATAAAGCATAATATATTTGCTCAAATTTTTTCTTTTCATTTTGTTCTCCGCATTTCCGTTTTCTCTAATCATATGTATATTTATAGCACACTAACCTCAAAATGCCAACTTTATTGTCGATTTTGAGGTTGTTGTGCTATAAAATATCGTATGAGACTGTTGTGGGGGGTGTTTTTCTACCTTGCTCGATTTTCTCACTCGCTTCGCTCGTGCGAAAACCCTCGAGCAAGGTAGAAAACCATCTCCCACAACAGTGTCATAATATACTATTGTATATATATATATATATATATATATATATATATATATATGTGACTTCCGTTTTCTCTACTCATATGTATAATACACATATCATATGTATAATACACATATACACACATACAGACCATATATATATATAGTGCCTGCAGACAGTGCAGACGACAACCAAAAAATCTAACCTATTATTTAAATCAAATGTTGAAGGATGAAGGATGCGTTTGTGTCATTTGTATTATTAAAATAAAACGAGTTGTTTTTACGTGATTTGTTTTTATTACGTGATGAAATCTCTGTACGACGATTTCGAAAAATATTGTACATCCGAAAAAGTGGCAAGACGGTCATCTGCAATAAAATTATTGCAATCCCAAGTGTAGTTGAAAAAAGCTGCTGTTTTACATAGTAAGAGAGATAAAGAAAAATACTAACAATGAATTCTGTCGAAAGAGATGAAGAACGCACAACATTCAGGAGTACTGGACAAGGTGTTACCATCGCTCCATTGCCTTTCTGTCGGAGGCTGCACCAGAAGTTGTACCGAGACCACTTCTTTGACAGAATCTAAATCATCAAGGATACACAACGTCTTCTGTTGCAGCAAAAATCGTGGCAAAGTATGGATTTTAAGAGGGTCAGGAACTTGGAAAGAAAGGGCAGGGACTGTCTAGCATTGTAAGTAAAGAAGACAAGTAAAAGAAGAGGTAGAATAGTATAGTACACAAAAAGGAACAATTAAGGACGTCTCTGCCTTTGAGTATGTTGCCCCCTTGAAACTCGTAAGGAATAAACAAGATGAAACGAGCATTATTAAAATCATGAAGTCATAAAGTAAAGTTATTTTGCTCAGAAATATGGTTGGAATTTCTTTGGTGCCAGGCTTATAGGTAAAGTCATTGTTAAAATGCATATACAGCAATTAGCTGTTATAATTGCATTCAACGAAGAATTATTAGATAAAACAATAAAGCAATTAGTTTTTTTGTAGGTATATCAACAACGATTTCTTGATTGTTCAATAAATTTGTTATACTTGTGGTGTGCTACATCTTAGTAACAAGTATTTATGTGCTTGTGCGTAATCGTCATCGGGGATATACAAAGTCATCTGCTGATTGACAATAAGCATAAAGGGGATAAGCCACTATGCACCAGAAAAATACCACACAATCAGCGGATATTCAATTACTATTGAATATCCGCTCTGATGTTGTCATGATGTAAATATAATACAAATCAAGTTCTCCAATCAAGTTGGTGCGTCGCAGAAGCATCTGTTAAATATCTAATACTCCAATAGATGTACTGTTTTTTAACCCAAATTTTTGTTATTGACGAAGGTCTTTGTGAATCTTTGTACTCGTGTAAGTGCTTCTTGTGTTTAAAGGATTATTTGAAAGTAACATATAACATACTCATGTTCTATCCAGATATAAAGTCAACGCTGGCTCGGAAGGGTCATTTTAATGAAATAACAAAACCATAATTAATCAAATGTTTGCAAGCTCAGGTTTATACTTACATTAAAAAGACTCTTTTCACTCAGCGTTGACTTGATATCTGAATAAAACATGAGAATATTATAAGGTTCTTTGGAAGGAATTTTTTTAAAATTTATTTTAAGTGAATTTTTATAATCAAATAGGGCTATGTAATGGTTTAGGTAAAATTGCAAAAGATTATTTCAAGTAGTTTAAAAGAAAATGGAGTCAATCAAACTTTCAAATTACCCATACACAAATATTTATTTATTTGAAAGTAACACATAATATACTCATGTTTTATCCAGATCTAAAGTCAACGCTGGCTCAGAAGGGTCATTTTAGTGAAATTATAAAACTATAATTAATCAAATGTTTGCAAGCTCACGTTTTTATTACATTAAAAAGACTATTTTCACCCAGCGTTGACTTGATATCTGAATAAAACATGAGAATACTATAAGGTTCTTTCGAAGGAATTTTATTTAAATTTATTTTAAGTGAATTTTCATAATCAAATAGGGCTACGTAATGGTTTAGGTAAAATTGCAAAAGATTACTTCAAGTAGTTTAAAAGAAAATGGAGTCAATGAAACTTTCAAGTTACCCATACATAAACATTTATTTATTTGAAAGTAACACATAACTTTCTAAAAAGTAAAATCTTGGCAAGTATAAGTTTCGTTATTACCCACAATATAAATTAAAAGAAATACGCTACAATTAAAATAGTAAACATAAACTAATATTCTATTTTTAAAATATTTCTATTTTTTCGAGAATAGTAAGAATAAATGTCCGTCTCTGGAAAAGTTGTGAAATCTATAAAAAATACCTTTCTAAAAAGTAAAATCTTGGCAAGTATAAGTTTCATTTTTACCCACAATATAAATTAAAAGAAATATATTATTACCAAAATAAGACGTTCAATTATGCATTTTATTCATAAACTCAAATTAAAATAGTAAAATTAAACTAATATTATATTTAAAAAATAATATAGTTCAAAATATTTCCATTTTTTACTAATTCTTATAATCTCAAATGAACGCTAAAGAAATTAATGAATTCGATTAATATATTGACAAGTATTGTATTTTTATTTGTATTTTATTTGCCGAGCTCATCCCAGCTTGGGATGAGCTCGGGTGCGAACGCGAGCACATCCCAAGCTCGGGTGCGAGTGCGGGCACACCTGAAGCTTGAGCGCATCCCAAGCTCGGACGCAAGCGGAGACGCATCCCGAGCTCGGGCGCGAGCGCGAGCGTACCCCGACCTCGGGCGCATCCCGAGCTCATCGTGAGCGCGGACGCATCCCGAGCTGGGGCGCGAATGCGAGCACATCCCAAGCTCGAGTTCGAGCGCGGGCACATCTCAAGCTGGGTCCCGAGCATGTGCGCACCTGAAGCCCGGGCCCAAGCTCCCCTCAAACGCGAGGTGGAGTCCGAGCACGAGCGGTGCGCTCCGTACTGCCTCGCGTTAGAGAAGGGGCTCGAGCGCCCCTCAAACGCGAGGCGGAGTTCCAGCACGAGTTATGTGCCCCGCGGATGTGAGGGCTGGGAAGAAAGCCGAGCGTTCATGCGTACTGCCTCGCGTTCGAGAAGGGGCTCGAGAGCGGTCTGCTTTACACGCGCGCGGTTCGCTTCGGTCACCGGGTGGACGAGGGTGCTCAATCAAACTCGCATCTATCGAGGCAGCGCCCACACGCACGTCTCACGCCTCGTGCCCTCGCGGTAGCCCCCGCGCTGAAGGGGTTACACAAAAGCACGCGGGTCGTGCTCGGGCATAGGTTTGGCAGAGGCGAGGTCACTCGCGTCCCTGCGGTACCCTCGTGTTCAAGGGTGTGCTGGAGCGACCTTTCGAGTTGGTCGAAAATACGAGGCTGTCTTTGCGATCGCCAGGGAAATTTTGGCAAGCACCCCCGCCCAGGGGTATCGCGAGTGTACCCTGGTAGTCGTCCCCCGTGCGACAGCTTTGCCACAGGAGCACGTGTATTCCGGAATTATTTCTCGTTTCCGCGGGTAGGCATACGCGCGTGCGGATGTTCCTGTATCAGGGCTAGCGCACGCGGATGCCTTCTCGGACGCGAGAAAATTTCCCGGAATACGAGTGCTCCTCTGGCAAGGCTGGCGCACGGGGCCAATTTCCAGGGTTCACTCGCGTTACTCGTACGTTGGGATACATGGGAGAATTTCTTTCAGGCACTCGCTACTGTGAATGCACTCTTATGTATTTGGATTTGCTCTTGTTTTTATTTAATAAATTTACTATTATTCAGTAATAGCTTGCTCGGGCTTTTCCCTCTACTTCGAGAGGGTTTTTCTCTTTCAACATTCAAACTAACCAAAATCATGTAGTATAAATAGTTTTAAAAATATTTTTAATTTAAAACATTGAAGAATGACAGAATTATATTTAAAATATATTACAATAAATTGTTATGAAAAAATTATATTTGCTTTGTTTCAAAAATTATCTTTAGATATATCTTAATAGCATATAGCTTTCAAACTGTTATGTAACTTTCTCGTAAAAGTTAACATATATGTTTCAAAATTAGTGTCTTTACTTAGAAAGTAATAGTGTTTTCTTTGAAAAATTCATGTTTTATAATTATTAATTAAATATTTAATTCGAATAAAATTATCATAACATATTAGAGCTAATTATAGGAGTAATCATACAAATAATTAAATATAATTATTTAATATCATTCCAAGACATGGTGTTGTAATATTTTATTTTCATAATCTTAACAGGAAAAAAGTATTGTGTTTAAATTGTTTTTAAATAAATAAAAAATAATTTTTTTATATTTGATTTTCTGCTATTTTAATTTTAAAATCTTTTAACGTAACAAATTGCTTTTTTCTTTTTAAGAAAACATTTATATGGATAGATATATCTACATATATACAAATATGATATATACGTAGATATATTTTGCATTTTAAATAATGTTTTATAAGAATTTTTTTTGTATTGATTATACATACTGGAATTAAGATGGAGGCAGAAGGGCGATCTCTATTAAGAATTAATAAATTAGAAATCGGAACAATTAGTTTAACATTCTCTGAGAAGATTATCTCAGTTAATTATTATATAAGTTTTCGTAATGATTACTAATTTAATTTTTTTAACAGGGGCGGGAGTGAGGCTCTGTCTACTCGTGGTTATGTAGGGCTATTGGCGATGATTACCACGGTCTGAATTACTAATACTCGCATGCATAATTATGACAATTATGTGTGAATTTAACATATCAATAAATTACATTAATCTGACAGTAAATTATTACATATGAATACTAGTATTTTAAACAAAACAAAATATCAACGCTCCTATTAGTCTAGGCGCCGATCATACTTTTCGTGGCCACTTTTAGCCCCCCCCCCCCCCCCCGTAAGCCCAACTTTTCTAGGCGTATTTTTGGTTGCTGAATTCGAATTTCAAGGGTTCTCGGCCGAAAAACTCAGACATAAAAAGTTATAGACAAATTAATTGTTTAAAAGACCATATCTCCGAATAAAATCGCACAAAGTTAAAACTTGATTCAAAATGTTTATTTTTTTATTTAGAAACTTTTTACTTATACCTTTTTAGCTATACTTCATAGTTTTCGAGATATCACCGAAAAGTGATTTTGATGCACCATTGCTATATATACCATGCGCGGCCGCTACGCTCCGTGTCTCGTCTTTGCGCTTTGCTTTTGTTACCGGATAACGTGAGTAGATTTTATAATTATAAGTGCAAAAATGTATGCTCCATTACATAATTAGCAAAAAAATATCTATTTTAAAAATAATAAAAATAATTATTTTTGTTCAAAATTGTTTCCAATAGTTTAACAAAATCATAAGCATGTTTACAGAATACTAGCCTTGTCTGCAAGAAAAATAAAAGCGCAAAAACGTGTGTGGCAGCCGCGCGTGGTATAGATAGCAAAGATGCGTCAACAAGCGCTCTTCGGTGATCTGGAAAACTATGAAGTATAGCTAAAAACGTATAATAAGTAAAAAGTTTCTAAATAAAAAAGTAAACATTTTGAAATAAGTTTCAAATTGGTGCGATTGTTTTGCTTCGGAAATATGGCCTTTCAAACAATTAATTTGTTTATAAGTTTTTATGTCAGAGTTTTTCGACCGAAACTACGTCTAGAAAACTTGGGTTCAGGCGGGGACCTAAAAGTGGCCACGAAATGTATGGTCGGCGCCAGGACTATATATATATATATATATATATATATATATATATATAGATATATATACATGTATATATTGGTTTCCATCGAATAATATTAGTTTGTTTTTAATATTTGTACTCATTTTAAGACTTATTTTAATTTTTAGTATATGAATATTTTTATTTATCAACTAATATTCACCAAGAGCGAGCTCTTTATCATTTTATGTATTATATATGATTTAATTATGTATTCGTTATTGTAATTATAACATACTGATGCAGCTATACAAATACGAAAGAAATATGCGCGCAACCTTTAGAAGATTTGAAAAGTAAAAGGCGCGCGTAATATCGGAGGTGCGAGAGAGAGAACGATAAGAAATGTGTCGCGACGTCATCTCGCGGAGAGCGCGGAACTAACACTTTCGATCCCCCAGCGCTTCATTGGAACCGTTTTTCTATACAAGTCTATATTCATTGCTATTACTCTCAAAGAGAAAACTTTGGAACGGTAAAAGTTTTCGAATTGGGTATGTTGATAAATCTTGATGTTTTTGAGGTTTCTGAGCCAGAAAAAATTGTTTTTAAAAATATCTATATATATATATATATATATATATATATATATATATATATATATATATATATATATATATATATATATATATATGTATGTATGTGTAAATATATACGTATATATGTATGTATGTATGTATGTGTATGTATGTACGTATACATGTATGTAAATATGTGTATGTACGTATATACGTATGTATGTATGTGTATGTATGTACGTATATATGTATGTATGTGTATGTACGTATATATGTATGTATGTATGTATGAAACCAAATCTGTGGCTACCATAAATCTAGCAAGGAAGCATGTTACTCGCTGAAAATATTTACAGTACCAAATATTACCAAGATTTCACGTGATTTGGTTATAAATATAAAGCTGGAGGATTATTGCTAGCATATATTACAAGAAGTCCATCACCTTAAATAGAACATTTGGACAAGGGTGCGGAAGGTGATTATGTCACATGAGGTAAAAATCTTCTTACGCGCCAGTTTCGAACCGTATTCTATACCACGAGAGCCGAATAATCATATTGAAGTAATGATTTTGAGGTTAGAGTTGTATAAATTTAAGTACACGATGTAATATGCATTTCTGTAAAAATATTTGAATAGATTGTTAAAAAATATTTTGTAGTTTTAATTTGATGAATACAGTTAAAAAAGTCCTTATTACCGTCAAAACATTTTTATTATTACTTATTCCCTCTATATTCTTTTAAGTTAAGTAATTTCTTAATATAAATTTTCATTAATTTATTATACTTATTATATAAACTAGTGAATAAATCACTTCATTTATTTGTATATTGCAAAATACTACAAGTATCCTTCACGCCGAGCGCCGTCTGACCGTCCGTATACAGATCGTGAGAGCGCAGACGTGCGCGCGCTTAATTAATAATTAAAAACCGGTTCAAAGTTAAAATATCGAAACTTTTTTTGCTTGATATTCTTAAACATAGTTCAAACAATGTCTAAAAATTTTGAGTATGCCAAAAATCGCATTGTATAATGAACTTTTGAAGCGTTGAAAATCATCTATTTTACGTATTTTAGGATTTTCAAAAACTCATAACTCGACAAAAATGACATTAGAGTAAAAGTTCATACATTTTTTGTTCCTAATGAACCAAAGAATCTAAAAAAAAGGTACCACCTAAATTTTCTTTTTTCAATTTATTTAAAAATTATTTGTTTAAATAATATCTGGCCAAATTACCGGCTAGAAACGTGCATTTTTATGTTTAGCGGGGCCTGCTGAACAATATTTCACAAAAAAATCTAATGGAAATAGTTTCTCACACTCATGGGCCAGTTCCTCCTGGACTAATTTGAATTTATAATATAATCTTGTTGATTGATTGTTATCATTTTGAAAATAGTTACGTAATGGTGAGTTATTAGTCTGGAAGAAATATTATTTATTTGGTTTATTTCATCCATATATTTTTACATTATTCTAATTATTGTAAACCATCAACAATGTACAGGGCAAATATTTTCATATAATTTTTAACTTTTGTATTCTGTTTTTCAGATAGCAATATCGATTAATAAACTAATCGATACATTGCAATTTCTTTAATATTAATAATCAATGTAATACAAATAGAAGCTACTAATAAGCATCTTTTGGTTTTACTTTTATGTTTGAAATATTTTATAAATTCTTTTTATCATGGTTATGTTTAGTCTTTACACCGAAACAAGCGCCAGCGGAAATTGCTAGAGCTTCAGGCGAGAAGCGAGCTTAAAAGAATTGAAGACTGCGTTTTAATCAGGACATTGTTGCCAGCTCTTTGCTGAAAATATCAGTAATTCGCGGAATAAAAGGATTTTAATCGAACTTGTACTATGAGTTACAGGATATGGAAGGAGAACACATTATATATTAATATATTTTTTACTATGTGCGATATTGATTAAAACATATTTAATTTTTATTATTATTTTATTTATAATTTATAATTTCGTTTTATGACAAATATATTCTTTTTAGCCGGTTAAACATGATAAAAATAAGAACAATATATTGGCAAAATAAAATGAAAAATGTTTCGCCGAAACAGGAGCGTTCAGGTACAATTGTAGGATAACTATAAATAAAAGGCTTTCTTAATGCCGCAAAATCAAACATCACAGACAAAGCCATTGGTTTTAAATTGTATCTTTTATTGTCATAAAAACTATATTCAACAGATACTCTAAAATTATGTTTTTTATAAAAAATATAAAATGCTAAAAATATTCCTTAAAATATTGCTTATTAATAATTGCTTAATATTAATTAAATTAAATGCTTTTAGTATGAACTTAAATGTCTTTGGTATGTTCACCAATGTTCAATATTTCCGCGACAACTGCTTGAAAATTCAGAAAAATCACTTTATCACACGCATATAAAATTACACTACTAACCTAACATCATTTGTAAATAATTACAAATACAACTAAACTTGCGAGTTCTATACTACTGGTAGACAAAAGCTGCGAACTCGCGTTTAAAAAGCCAAACGTCATGCACAGTCACACACACTCCATAATAACTAAACGTAAACACTGAAAGTAAAACTATATTAACCGCGAAATCACATGTAAGTTCAGTTCGCCTTCTTGGCCACCATCCTCATCTGATAAGCTATATTCAGAGTATTGTAGAGTCGCTTTAGCGGTCGCTTCGCTGCAAGCTTCTTCTGTTTCCTTGCCGTCGTCGCCGGCGATGGCTTCTTAACGGCCTTGTTCTTCTTGGCACTTGTCCCCTGCGTCTTCGTAGTATCCGGGCCCTTGGCGTCGGCGATCGAGCGGCGCATCGCCAGAATGTCCGCGCTGGTCCTGTGAGCGATCCTCTGACGCTTTCCGGACGATGTCCATTGAATAACTGCTGTTGGCTCCGTTGCTGTATTTTGCTCGTCGTTCGGGGGTGAATCGTCGCTTGCAGGACGCTTCGCAGGTGGCTCTTGCACTCGAGAGGGCGACTTGTCTGTGATCGTCGCGTCACCGGCGGCCAGGGACTCGGCCGCGAACACGTGGGCGAACTCCTCGTCGCTCAGAGGAGAGGAGGAGCCGAAGAGATCCCTGCAGCGTTTGCCAATCTTGGCGTAACGACGCGACACGTGGGCGAACTCCTCGTCGCGCAGAGGAGAGGAGGAGCCGAAGAGATCCCTGAAGCGTTTGGCAATCTTGGCGGAACGACGCGACACGCGGCGCGTTGCCGATTTCCTTCCGCGGATCGGAGCTTCACTGACTGTGGCCACCTGTGCTGCTTCCATTGTTGCCATTGCACTTGTTTCTCTGTCACTTTGTCACTTTGTCACTTGCGAAACTTGTTGCACCAGCGAAAGGTTACGGGTGAATGAGCTCTGAGGACTTCGGGGCTGTATATATAGGCTCCAAATGTGCCGGATCGACTCCTCGACTCTGAGTGGCGACGGCGCGCAATTAGCCCTTGGGGTTACCTGTGTTTGCGGGTAGGTGGTTGTCGCAAGACTGAGAGTTCGGCTGTTCTCCGAGAATGTGGGAAGGAGAAGGGCGGAAGATTGAGTCACTCCGTATGAGTGTACCGATTTACCAGACCAAAGGGCTTCGGCCGGCTAATCGGTAATTGGCCGACTGGTGATTGCCTAATCCGATAGGATTGTTTGCTGGAAGATCGTCTACTGACTTTACGAGCTTTTCAGAAAATAGACTCGTTAGGGGAGCTCGAAGCTTGTTACTGCAGAAATGTTCGATGCAATGAAAGTGCATTTAAAGGTGTATATTATGTACTTACTTCACATTTTTTGTTGGTAACATTTTAAAAGCTTTTTTCTGTAACATAATCGTACATAAAACAATGTATGATTTATTTATTTTAATAATGAAAGACACGCTTTATGATTATTATTCTAAAAATCAAAGAGTATATGAGTATAAATAATTTGACACTGTTAATTAATTATACATATTATACATATATCCTATATACTATAATTTACATAAATGTACACCATCGTATTGTTTTATTTTTGTTTAATATAAAATTATTTTGACCTAAATTCTGCGACATTTTCTATAAAATGAAAGTAAAGCATTATCAGCTTTTACGTAAAATTCACATTTATATATCAATTTAATTACTCATGTGCTAGGAGATTTGCAACGGCACAAAAGCGAAGAGCTTGATTGAAATATCATTTTTACGTTAAAAAGGTTTCTTATGTAATTCTTTTTTTAATATTTAAAAATTTTTCAAACCTTTCATGCGTAGATATGTCATAAAAGACAAACATTTTTCACTACAACTTAATCTCACATAATGATATGAAAGTCAATATATTATACAATAAGAGGTTTTTGTAATTTTGTCAGACTCAAAAATTATTTTTATCGAAATTCCGTTATTATCAAATTAGCTATCGTCCAATATAGACTTTAAAAAAACCTTATTCCTAGAAAGATTTCAGGGGGGGCTTACCCATATAAAAATTAAATAACATCGAATAACCTGCAAAGTTACAGCCTATGGTTTATACTTGTACGCGCTCAAACTTACAAAAACACGTGTATGGACTAATAAACTATAGGCTGTAACTATGCAGGTTATTCGATGTTATTTAATTTTTATATGGGTAAGCCCCCCCTGAAATCGTAATTAAATTGATATATAAATGTGAATTTTACGTAAAAGCTGATAATGCTTTACTTTCATTTTATAGAAAATGTCGCAGAATTTAGGTCAAAATAATTTTATATTAAACAAAAATAAAACAATACGATGGTGTACATTTATGTAAATTATAGTATATAGGATATATGTATAATATGTATAATTAATTAACAGTGTCAAATTATTTATACTCATATACTCTTTGATTTTTAGAATAATAATCATAAAGCGTGTCTTTCATTATTAAAATAAATAAATCATACATTGTTTTATGTACGATTATGTTACAGAAAAAAGCTTTTAAAATGTTACCAACAAAAAATGTGAAGTAAGTACATAATATACACCTTTAAATGCACTTTCATTGCATCGAACATTTCTGCAGTAACAAGCTTCGAGCTCCCCTAACGAGTCTATTTTCTGAAAAGCTCGTAAAGTCAGTAGACGATCTTCCAGCAAACAATCCTATCGGATTAGGCAATCACCAGTCGGCCAATTACCGATTAGCCGGCCGAAGCCCTTTGGTCTGGTAAATCGGTACACTCATACGGAGTGACTCAATCTTCCGCCCTTCTCCTTCCCACATTCTCGGAGAACAGCCGAACTCTCAGTCTTGCGACAACCACCTACCCGCAAACACAGGTAACCCCAAGGGCTAATTGCGCGCCGTCGCCACTCAGAGTCGAGGAGTCGATCCGGCACATTTGGAGCCTATATATACAGCCCCGAAGTCCTCAGAGCTCATTCACCCGTAACCTTTCGCTGGTGCAACAAGTTTCGCAAGTGACAAAGTGACAAAGTGACAGAGAAACAAGTGCAATGGCAACAATGGAAGCAGCACAGGTGGCCACAGTCAGTGAAGCTCCGATCCGCGGAAGGAAATCGGCAACGCGCCGCGTGTCGCGTCGTTCCGCCAAGATTGCCAAACGCTTCAGGGATCTCTTCGGCTCCTCCTCTCCTCTGCGCGACGAGGAGTTCGCCCACGTGTCGCGTCGTTACGCCAAGATTGGCAAACGCTGCAGGGATCTCTTCGGCTCCTCCTCTCCTCTGAGCGACGAGGAGTTCGCCCACGTGTTCGCGGCCGAGTCCCTGGCCGCCGGTGACGCGACGATCACAGACAAGTCGCCCTCTCGAGTGCAAGAGCCACCTGCGAAGCGTCCTGCAAGCGACGATTCACCCCCGAACGACGAGCAAAATACAGCAACGGAGCCAACAGCAGTTATTCAATGGACATCGTCCGGAAAGCGTCAGAGGATCGCTCACAGGACCAGCGCGGACATTCTGGCGATGCGCCGCTCGATCGCCGACGCCAAGGGCCCGGATACTACGAAGACGCAGGGGACAAGTGCCAAGAAGAACAAGGCCGTTAAGAAGCCATCGCCGGCGACGACGGCAAGGAAACAGAAGAAGCTTGCAGCGAAGCGACCGCTAAAGCGACTCTACAATACTCTGAATATAGCTTATCAGATGAGGATGGTGGCCAAGAAGGCGAACTGAACTTACATGTGATTTCGCGGTTAATATAGTTTTACTTTCAGTGTTTACGTTTAGTTATTATGGAGTGTGTGTGACTGTGCATGACGTTTGGCTTTTTAAACGCGAGTTCGCAGCTTTTGTCTACCAGTAGTATAGAACTCGCAAGTTTAGTTGTATTTGTAATTATTTACAAATGATGTTAGGTTAGTAGTGTAATTTTATATGCGTGTGATAAAGTGATTTTTCTGAATTTTCAAGCAGTTGTCGCGGAAATATTGAACATTGGTGAACATACCAAAGACATTTAAGTTCATACTAAAAGCATTTAATTTAATTAATATTAAGCAATTATTAATAAGCAATATTTTAAGGAATATTTTTAGCATTTTATATTTTTTATAAAAAACATAATTTTAGAGTATCTGTTGAATATAGTTTTTATGACAATAAAAGATACAATTTAAAACCAATGGCTTTGTCTGTGATGTTTGATTTTGCGGCATTAAGAAAGCCTTTTATTTATAGTTATCCTACAATTGTACCTGAACGCTCCTGTTTCGGCGAAACATTTTTCATTTTATTTTGCCAATATATTGTTCTTATTTTTATCATGTTTAACCGGCTAAAAAGAATATATTTGTCATAAAACGAAATTATAAATTATAAATAAAATAATAATAAAAATTAAATATGTTTTAATCAATATCGCACATAGTAAAAAATATATTAATATATAATGTGTTCTCCTTCCATATCCTGTAACTCATAGTACAAGTTCGATTAAAATCCTTTTATTGCGCGAATTACTGATATTTTCAGCAAAGAGCTGGCAACAAAGTCCTGATTAAAACGCAGTCTTCAATTCTTTTAAGCTCGCTTCTCGCCTGAAGCTCTAGCAATTTCCGCTGGCGCTTGTTTCGGTGTAAAGACTAAACATAACCATGATAAAAAGAATTTATAAAATATTTCAAACATAAAAGTAAAACCAAAAGATCCTTATTAGTAGCTTCTATTTGTATTACATTGATTATTAATATTAAAGAAATTGCAATGTATCGATTAGTTTATTAATCGATATTGCTATCTGAAAAACAGAATACAAAAGTTAAAAATTATATGAAAATATTTGCCCTGTACATTGTTGATGGTTTACAATAATTAGAATAATGTAAAAATATATGGATGAAATAAACCAAATAAATAATCTTTCTTCCAGACTAATAACTCACCATTACGTAACTATTTTCAAAATGATAACAATCAATCAACAAGATTATATTATAAATTCAAATTAGTCCAGGCGGAACTGGCCCATGAGTGTGAGAAACTATTTCCATTAGATTTTTTTGTGAAATATTGTTCAGCAGGCCCCGCTAAACATAAAAATGCATGTTTCTAGCCGGTAATTTGGCCAGATATTATTTAAACAAATAATTTTTAAATAAATTGAAAAAAGAAAATTTAGGTGGTACCTTTTTTTTAGATTCTTTGGTTCATTAGGAACAAAAAATGTATGAACTTTTACTCTAATGTCATTTTTGTCGAGTTATGAGTTTTTGAAAATCCTAAAATACGTAAAATAGATGATTTTCAACGCTTCAAAAGTTCATTATACAATGCGATTTTTGGCATACTCAAAATTTTTAGACATTGTTTGAACTATGTTTAAGAATATCAAGCAAAAAAAGTTTCGATATTTTAACTTTGAACCGGTTTTTAATTATTAATTAAGCGCGCGCACGTCTGCGCTCTCACGATCTGTATACGGACGGTCAGACGGCGCTCGGCGTGAAGGATACTTGTAGTATTTTGCAATATACAAATAAATGAAGTGATTTATTCACTATTTATATAATAAGTATAATAAATTAATGAAAATTTATATTAAGAAATTACTTAACTTAAAAGAATATAGAGGGAATAAGTAATAATAAAAATGTTTTGACGGTAATAAGGACTTTTTTAACTGTATTCATCAAATTAAAACTACAAAATATTTTTTAACAATCTATTCAAATATTTTTACAGAAATGCATATTACATCGTGTACTTAAATTTATACAACTCTAACCTCAAAATCATAACTTCAATATGATTATTCGGCTCTCGTGGTATAGAATACGGTTCGAAACTGGCGCGTAAGAAGATTTTTACCTCATGTGACATAATCACCTTCCGCACCCTTGTCCAAATGTTCTATTTAAGGTGATGGACTTCTTGTAATATATGCTAGCAATAATCCTCCAGCTTTATATTTATAACCAAATCACGTGAAATCTTGGTAATATTTGGTACTGTAAATATCTTCAGCGAGTAACATGCTTCCTTGCTAGATTTATGGTAGCCACAGATTTGGTTACATACTTACATACATATATACGTACATACACATACATACATACATATATACGTACATACACATACATGCATACATACATATATACGTACATACAGATACATAAATACAGATATACGTACATACATACACATACATACATACGTATATACGCACGTACACATATTTACATACATATATACGTACATACATACACATACATACATACATACATATATACGTATATATTTACACATACATACATATATATATATATATATATATATATATATATATATATATATATATATATATATATAGATATAGATATTTTTAAAAACAATTTTTTCTGGCTCAGAAACCTCAAAAACATCAAGATTTATCAACATCCCCGATTCGAAAATTTTACCGTTCCAAAGTTTTCTCTTTGAGAGTAATAGCAATGAATATAGACTTGTATAGAAAAACGGTTCCAATGAAGCGCTGGGGGATCGAAAGTGTTAGTTCCGCGCTCTCCGCGAGATGACGTCGCGACACATTTCTTATCGTTCTCTCTCTCGCACCTCCGATATTACGCGCGCCTTTTACTTTTCAAATCTTCTAAAGGTTGCGCGCATATTTCTTTCGTATTTGTATAGCTGCATCAGTATGTTATAATTACAATAACGAATACATAATTAAATCATATATAATACATAAAATGATAAAGAGCTCGCTCTTGGTGAATATTAGTTGATAAATAAAAATATTCATTTACTAAAAATTAAAATAAGTCTTAAAATGAGTACAAATATTAAAAACAAAATAATATTATTCGATGGAAACCAATATATACATGTATATATATCTATATATATATATATATATATATATATATATAGTCCTGGCGCCGACCATACATTTCGTGGCCACTTTTAGGTCCCCGCCTGAACCCAAGTTTTCTAGACGTAGTTTCGGTCGAAAAACTCTGACATAAAAACTTATAAACAAATTAATTGTTTAAAAGGCCATATCTCCGAAGCAAAACAATCGCACCAATTTGAAACTTATTTCAAAATGTTTACTTTTTTATTTAGAAACTTTTTACTTATTATACTTTTTTAGCTATACTTCATAGTTTTCCAGATCACCGAAGAGCGCTTGTTGACGCGTCTTTGCTATCTATACCACGCGCGGCTGCCACACACGTTTTTGCGCTTTTCTTTTTCTTGCAGACAAGGCTAGTATTCTGTAAACATGCTTATGATTTTGTTAAACTATTGGAAACAATTTTGAACAAAAATAATTATTTTTATTATTTTTAAAATAGATATTTTTTTGCTAATTATGTAATGGAGCATAAATTTTTGCACTTATAATTATAAAATCTACTCACGTTATCCGGTAACAAAAGCAAAGCGCAAAGACGAGACACGGAGCGTAGCGGCCGACGTTATTTATTTCATTTTATTTAATTCAATTGCTCTAAACTGCGTATTGCTGCTTCAACGATACTTTGTTATTGCTCTCACAGCTATATTATTTTGCTGTGACAACCGTACAATATCACCGACCACCTTAATGTAGCTACGACAGCAATATGTATGGTTTCATGTGAACCCAATCCTTTCTCAGTGTACCTTTATATATAAGTTACAATATAGTATCTATTCCTTCGCAAGATAGTAACCATTACAAGCATGCCTAGTATTAAGTCTCGCGCAACCAAAATAAGATACAATTATATTAGATTAGATTAGATTAGATGTTTATTTTGTGCAAGACAAAAACAATAAACTACATTCAATAATAATACATATTTAGAGAGATCATTAGTATAGTCAATCATATCACAGCTCGACATTGCTCGTCATTAACTTACATATATTGTACAATATTATATCTGTCGTACATCAATCACGTCATTACACTTATCACATATTCTTATCATTACGAATAATACTTTTTTTTTGAGACTATCAAACTTCAATTTCTATTATAGTCAACATTCGTATGATTAGCGTCATTCTACATTAGATATACATGGTCCATGTCCCTGGACTTACATAGCAAATACTCGCGAATTGTCGCTTTAAATCTGCGTAGTGAGGGCAAGTGCTTAATACGTCGAGGGATCGTATTCCATAGGCGCGCACCTTGAGATTGAAAAGATTTCAACCCTGTATCAGTCCTACTAGAGGTCCGAGCCTGGTTTTTTTAACAAAGGGCTGCAAG
Source organism: Gastracanthus pulcherrimus (assembly GCA_949152435.1). NCBI lineage: Eukaryota > Metazoa > Arthropoda > Insecta > Hymenoptera > Pteromalidae > Gastracanthus > Gastracanthus pulcherrimus. The sequence continues at coordinate 157,608,835 of OX424576.1, forward strand.
ATACGTGGGTTGACCCATGTTAATAACTTTGTATAGTTGTACCGCCGCAAAATACGCCCTTCATCCCTCAAGATCAAGCCAGCCAAGTTTACTCCTGTAGGGACTGATATGCTCATACCTTCTAACACCACATATGTACCTCACACATGAATTCTGCAATCTGTGCAGTCTCATCCGGAGCTCACCTGACACATCAAGATACACTAAAGATCAATAATCTAAATGAGACAGGACAAGAGCACTTGCAAGCCGTTTGGGTAACGCCTCGGTGGTACTGGATTGAAATGATTTAAGTCCATGTAGGGCCTTATTAACCTTTCGGCTAACTGCATCCACTTGCGGTCTCCATGTTAACTTCGAATCCATGACTACACCGAGGTTAGTAACTGTGTCAAGAAAGGGAACAAAGACGTTACCCTGAATCTCTATGCCAGGCAAATCCATACTCTGTACTTTTTTAATGTTAGATTCTGACCCAAAAATAATTGCCTTCGTTTTCCCGACACTGAGACACAGAGCGTTCTCAGAAGCCCACACCGACACTGCTTTGGCCACAGCCGACAAGCGTCTTATCCCCTGATGAAGGTTATCGCAAGTAGCTTGAGTGTAGGTTTGCAAATCGTCCGCGTATAATAAATGCGATACACTATCCGTAAGAATATCCCTCGTACTTTTAAAGCCCGATAAAACTTCCTGAAGGTCATTAATATAAAGGCTGAACAAAAGGGGCCCCAAGACAGAGCCCTGTGGTACGCCCAGATTGGTTGTGAGCCAAACTGAACTACCATTAGATGCCGTAACAACTTTTTGGTTACGCCCAGTAATATATGATTTTATCCACATGACTACTCCCCTGGAGAACCCCATTCTGATCAGCTTGCGTAACAACTTGGATGGCGAAATATTGTCGAACGCCTTACTAAAATCAAATAGTAAAAGGATGGTAATTAGCCGCTTGTTATTATCTATACCGGATCGTATTGATGATAACAAGCGGCAGTCTAGTAATGCTAATTTTTTCTCTCAGTTATAGGTATAAATAAAAATATTTTATAAATAAATATCTCTGCCTTTTCGAGATATTAACGTTTTATTGCTTCCACTGATATACCAGATCAAAACATCTCAGCAAAATTATATTTGTCAAATAATGTGTGAAATATTATTCTAATCATAGTAATTGTCACATGAGAAATACTTTTTAATTTTCAAGACACTTCTCCCGAGAAATGAGGACTTAAGTTGGTATGGGATTTTTAAAAAAAACCTTGTATATATACGTTTATAAATATACTGCCAGCATCATATCTGTGTTAATAACAATATACACAAAATAATTTTTAACTCGTCGTAGCGAGTTGCAATAAGCATAGTTTGAATACCTTGTGCTGGATGGCGTATAAGTGGCGTTAGGTTATTATATACCGTTCATCAGTGTATTCTCTTGTAGTATATTTGTGTAAAAAACTTATTTAAAATAAAAGTAGCTGGCCGCTGATTGCGGTATATAAATAACTAATAAGTGCGGTCCTCGTACACTAACGGTTACCTATTAGGCTACCCTCGCGCTCGAGCGTTTTCGCCTCGACCACGAGCGTCTGCCTCGGGCGCGAGGATTCCGCTCGAGTGCGAGCGATCCGCCAAAGGCTCGGGTGGCATTTTACACGTGCTATGGGGTCGCCATTTTACCTCCCATGGTGCGTATACTATTTTTCCTCACACCAGCACCGAAAATACACATTTCTCTCCAGGCGCCCGGGAGGAAAAGTGGTACTTTCGGTGCAGGTGTGGGGAAAAATATTATTAATGGTACCTCTGAGAAGACAATAAAATGTTATTTTTATTGTATTTATTTTTCTGCTTAATCCTTTCTTTTTGTTCGTGTAAATCTTTATTTCGCTTGTGCTGCATATATTCTCTCTTTATCATCCCTTTCAAGTCACTCGAAATACATTATATGACTATAAAATACTAACATATCACGTCTAGTATTGTTATTATGAAATTTTATTAGTTATAAATAAAGGTTCTGATTTAAATTTCCGGCGTTTAAGGGAGCAGATACACCTTAAAATTTTAAATTAATTGATAATACATTTTACGGTAAAACTAAGGCACTTATCATATATTACCTGATTTTTTCGGTAAATTTGAACATTTTATCAAAATATAACTATACAAAATTTGAAAAAATTTGGAAAACCTCTGTATTTCTTCGACTACCGCAAGGTTTTGAGAGCCAATGTGATCGAATTGACGCTTTCAAGGTTTTATTATGTTCAAAATACGTGTAGCTAGGGTATGGGTGTGGGATATTGTATTTAAAAATTATTGACCAAAGTTATAGTCTATTCAAGCGAAAATTCTTCGTTTTTTTTAAATTTTATTATGAAATATGGTTTAAATTGACTATAACTTTGGTCAATAATTTTTATATACAAATTCCCACACCCATACCCTAACTACACGCATTTTGAATATAATAAAACCTTGAAAGCGTCAATTCGATCACATTGGCTCTCTAAACCTTGCGGTAGCCGAAGAAATATAGAGGTTTTCATTATAGCCAATCAAATGGACCTAACGACCTTCATTAATTTTTTTTAAATTTGTATAGTTATATTTTGTTAAAATGTTCAAATTTACCGAAAACATCAGGTAATATATGATAAGTGCCTTAGTTTTACCGTAAAATGTATTATCAATTAATTTAAAATTTTAAGGTGTATCTGTCCCCTTAAAAAACGCGTGTTGTGGATAAATATTGCGGACGCGACAAATCGATGTACTTTTGCAATTTTACTGATAAATATAAGGATTTTAGGTATCATAAATAATTGTATGTGAAAAGTACATAAAATATTACATTTTAATCACTTATTTTATTGATTTAATTAATATTCACTACATAAACAAGCATTGCAGACGTGACATTTTTTTCGTTCGTTTTTGAATCAGCTCATTTAAAAGTCTTTTAAATCTTTTATGATTATTTTAAGAATAAAAATAAGGCATCATCTTATTTAGAATAATACTGTTTTTATATTCTATGTACTAAAAATAGTTTTTAAAGTAATTTAATTGTATATCATTAAGCTACTTTTTGCGTTGCGATGTACAAAATCTATGACAATATTCAAATCCATTTAATTCCGGTTTTATGAGAAAAATGTAATTATTATTCAGATCATTTGATTCCTGAATGTTTTTCAAGTGTTAAGTAATTTTTTTACATTTTTAATTAGTAATAAAAAAAATGAGGATAGTGAGGATTAACGAAAATATATTTATAGTGAGGATTAACGAAGATGTATTTGAAATCGGGCATTTGACGTAAACAAAATATGATATTGCGAGTTTTTAATTAATAATTATATTTAATTTATGACAGAAAGTGAATATAAAAGTATTAAAAATAATAAATTTAAATCTTAAACGTGTAAGAAAAGTAATTTAAAGTTTATGACACATAGGTTAAAGGTTCTAGAGATTTACCCATATAGCGACTTTATATTGTACATAAATCGGTAGAAGACGGGGACATCGAACTCGTTTATTTAAATAAAACTATATATTGTTAATAAATTTAAATATATTTTATTAAAATATTATTAAAAGCATCCTTTTTTTTAATTAAGGGTCATTAGGTGTCTTTGAACGACAGTACTGGAAACCTATACATTTCTTATGCTACTGCAAGGTTTTGAGAGAGAAATATATCGGATTAGATTTTTAAGGCTTTATTGTGATAAAAATACACATAGTTATGTTATGTATGTAGAATATGAAAATAAAAATTATTAACCAAAAGTATAGTCTATCAAAGTCATAATTCATGTATTGTTTTAAATTTTATCATGAAATATGATTTTTAAAGACTATAACTTGGTCAATAATTTATATTTTCAAATTCCCACATTCATATGTGCAGAATCTGACCGTCCTGACTTTCGAAACCTTGCGGTAGCGCAAGAAATATACAGGTTTCCATTATTATCATTCAAAGAGATCTAATGACTCTTAATTTCAGAAAAGTATTTTTTTCGTATTATTTTCATAAAATATAATTCTTTTTCTAAAATCTATCTGACGGACGCAATTACGGCTTCACGATACCAAGACAATACAAGATTTATCTAAAATATCATCTTGGTATTGCAAAATATCGCAAATTAAAAGTCTTGTATTGGTCTTGTACGTTCTTGAAGTAATATATAATTGTCTTGTCTTGATATTGTCTTGGTCTTGACGAGAAAATATTGGCCTTGACGTTAAAATTTCAACTCTATTGAAAAAATCTTTTTAAAAAGCAATATGTATGCATATATGGTTGCTTATTTCCTTCTTCTCAATCATTAATCCATAGCGTACTTATAATTATCTTATATTTATCTTATCCGAAAAAATTCAATGCGCACATTTGCCCTGCATAGGATTACAGGCATATTTATTTTTTCCCCACATATCTTAGCTATTTTAACGTATGAAGTTTTATTTAAATTAAATTAATTTAACTATGTTAATAAAGACCGGTTACTGTGTGCCTGTAGAAAATAAAAAGAAAAGAAAATTTAGATTCGTATTACATGTATGTGTATAGGAGAAGCACCAAAAGACGTTAGGAATACCGTATATATTTTATTATTGGGGATTTACGCACCTGCAGCCTTTCGGCCCAGCAAGTGCGTTACCTTTCTACTGTATTTTACTTGTAGCCTAATTGCTTTATACTGGGAGGGGTTCTCCAGTGGAGACCATATTTTCAGACCATACCGTGCAGGTTAAACCGACACTCTCTACCCACACGGGGGGCATCGGGTCTGCCTTCCAGTGTAGCTTTCCCGGAGAAAGCCTAATTTCGGGGCTAGCTCCTCGCCGGTAAGGAAGGCGCTCCCTGCTTACCTCTCTACTTTACATACCGTGCATCCTACCTTATCTGAGGAATACTGTATATATTCATGAGGTAAATAAACGGCTATAAAAGCTCTGTTTTGACTTTGCTCGTGCAAAATAATATTTTGCATATTAAAAATTAATATTACGAGCTTGAAAAATATAAATTTAATGAATATTTAGATTTATTTTACATTTTATCTATAACTGATCAGAATTCACACGCCGTGTCGGATTACTGATGAAAAATCGATTCTCATTTATTCATTGAATATAACGATAAACTGCAATGTCGATATCCGGCATCCCCTTACTAAACAATTAATTATATGTAGATAGAAGAAAAGAAAACAATAATATACTACGATATTGGAAGGAAATTACGCCTATTTTACGAATTTATGTATATTTTTGACAGATTTAACGTATAAAATAACAAAAAACAATTTTTTTTTGTTTTCTAATATTTAAATGTTTTAAATTTCCAAAAATAAGGATTAAGTTTCGATTATTTAGCTCCAGAATCTAATCTGTTCTATATTAGGGCGTATCTGATTTACCTGAAAAATTTCAGTCCGAAATACCGTGGTCTTCAAAAGATATGGTGTCCACGAAATTTGACCACATTTTGAAAAATATACGTATTCTGATTCAGCGAGTTCAAAAATATCAAAATTCATCAAAATCTTGGTTTTAAAAAATCATCGTTACAAAGCTCTCTCTTTGAGAAAGCAAAAACGATCACTCACATCGCTATTGCACCACAACTCGCGATATAATACAATAAACAACCATAAAATCTACTTAAAAACTCAATTACTATTCCATTCTTTTAATCAGCCGAAAATTTTGAGTTATCATACTGTTGCTCCAAGCAGTCTTGCGATTTTCGAAAATTTTTATTTAATCCAATTTAAATGTACTTTAAATTAATGGATAACATTCTATCTTATAAAAATAAACTTATTTGAAAATATAAACATGTTATTATACGGATCCTTATATACGAATGTTGGTGAAAAGCCCTTTGTCCCATTTTGCAGCTTGCAAGAGTATAGAGGGGATAATTGTGCAGGTTCATTCTTTCCTAAATCCTGTGCACGACTTTGTAACTGTACTTGTTCTTCGAACACACATTTCACAACCTTTATAAAGTAATTGAGAATGACTTATGCTACTCGGAAAATACACATTAATGTTTATGACGTATATAAGCTTTTATAGGAATTATTCTATGTAAAATGGTTATTAAAATTCGTAGTGGGTACCGCAGTGGAAATCATAATTGTAAGAAACTATTAAATCAATATGAGAGAGTGAGGAAACATCTGAAATTTTATATATATTTGGAACATCTGTTAAAGAGATATGAGCACGTTTTTTACATTATTTCACATTCATTCACTCATTTTTGTAGTTTTCACAGTTTCTCACACTTATCAAAAAACGGCATAGAGCGTTTCTTACACATAAGAATTATACACGTAATTATTGTACACAATTTAACATTGGTCAAATTATATATAGATATATTTGACCAATGCTAAATTGTGCACAATAATTACGTATACAATTCTTATGTGTAAGAAACGCACTATGCCCAAAAAACCACTGTCAATTTATTGGCAATTACTATCTAAAATTTACAATTGTAAAAGATAGGTAAATATGCTTTGTTTAATGCATTTACATTAAATTGATCATAATATTTCTAACATACCAAAAAACTCGAAAAACTCAAACTCAAAAATCCAAAAATCGAAAATTGTTATAACTAAAACAAGTGGAAGATTCTTTAATTTTTTTTTTCAATGTCGAATGTTCGTTAAAAAACGAAAGAAATTAGTCCCGTTTGGTAAAAAATTGCCGTTGCATTCTCGAGATATACGGGATTAAATAAAAATTCCAAAAGATACATAACCTCAAATATCTTGAAATATAAAGGTTGTTGTAATCTTGGTAAATAACTCTTTCAAGAGATAGTAAAGAGCTACCGTTTTTAAAAGTTTTAAATCAAATACTGCCGATACACTCCAGTATTCGCAGCTAAACAAAAATCGATTCGTTTTTACAAAAATATTTTTTTCCATTCAAAAGAAAAAGATATTCCTAATCATCTCAAGTTTTTTTCAAAAATTTTTATTCTTTTATTTTCCAGATATAACAGTTTTAAAAGCATGGCGATTTTGCGAATAGCAAAACAAGGGAAATAGCTTATTAAAAATTTCAACTGGGAAAATATAGGTAATGTTATGCTCTTTCAAATGCATTATGACTCAATCGATGATATTGTTCTATGGGATCAAGAAACCCTAAAGACTAAAACTCAAAAATAGAAAAACCGCAAAAAAAATAACAACGCATCGTAAAACAAAAAATAATTAAGCCGCCGTCCTTAAAGAATAACAAAAAAAATGCCCCGAAACATTAATTTTCACTGCGTATATTCAGAGTGATGTTGATCCACACGCACGCACGCACGCACACACACATCCATACAGACAATATTTTTCTAAAAATAGTGTATTTAGATTTCCAGTATCTCAAAACATGTATCTAACATGTTTTTAGCAAAACTAATTTTTACTATCACAAAGCTTCCTCTATGAGGAAGCAAAAAGGTATAATATACTTAATAAAACTTGCACAACTTTTCATATTTTACACAGTATTTCACAGTTTTACACAGTTTGTCACATCTTCTCACTTTTCTATTGGTTGTATTCTCTTATATAAAAGAAAATACAACTGTGAGAAATTGTGATAAAATGTGAGAATCTATAAGAAACTATGAGTAACTACGATAAAATGTGAGAAAGTATGAGAAACTAAGAGAAACTATATGAGAAACTGTGACAATACCATGCATTTTTTCACATTTTGAAATTTTCACTAGGGTAACAAAAGAGATGAAAATCAGATACTCATTCAAACCTATCAAAATTGTCAAAAAATTTTAATTTGTCATACTGGACGACACTTTTAAGAAACTGCAAAATTGTAATTTTTACATTTATATTGATAATTCATTTTTATGCTCGAATTTGACCACAGCCAATTCTTTCGATTGTAGAGGACTATTCAAGGAACAAATCCTTTTGTGGTAATATTATTTTCACCGAGTCAATTAAAAGTTATACCCAAAATAGCTATCAGTTTTCATACTGTACGACTCTCCTCTATACTATTGCTAGGTTTCTTGACAGATTGTAATTAATAAATTAATGTTGTTTTCTTGTTTTCATCTGCGTATACTAAATTGTATACTATTTTTGTTATTACATATACTAGCATTACTTTAACCAGGTAGCGGGTTTGCAGGCCCAATCTCCAACATACAAAAATCTGGAAAAAAAATTTCTCAAAATGTCCCCGAAAAGTTTGGACTGACTGGGATTCGAACCCGCTCCCCTGGAGCGGCCACACAATGCAATAGAGAACAGAAATTACTTATTAAATATTTTTTGAAATAAAGTGAATTATACACAAAAGTGAGAAAACTAGAATTTTTACTGCAATGTTTCATGATCAGGAATTTTTTTTAATTTTTTGATTTTAAACGAAGATAGGGTCACGGGGTCAGTATGCCGTCCAAAACCACCCCCATATGGCGCCAATATAGTGTACGAATAAATATACCACATGGTTGAATGCCGTTAATGTTAAGATAACCGGGCGTTGTTCTGGTCGCTATATTGTGCGCTACATTTTAATAGCTACTTGAATGTTAACATTTTCAAATAATTAATACTAAAACATGGAGGCATTAAATAATTGAAAAATCCGACATAATATAACGTATTCTAAAAATATTTTCAATTGTAGAAAAATAAATTGAGCCTCATTTTGTTACCATGTCTGTTTCTTATTGTGCAATCAAAAGTATACAATAAAATGTAAAAAGATAATAATATAAGAAATAATTTCAGAAAGGTTGAAAAAAACCATAGATCGGCAAGTATTCGAGTGCATAATTTTTTTGGATACTTTTTTGGTTTTTCACGAAATACGCCACAAGACTGAAAAATAATAATTTCTACATATCGTATACGACATATAAGTATAGCTCATGTATGCAGTTTACAAAAGTATCCAAAAAAGCATCAGTCTAAATACTTCCGGAAAATTATTCCGAGTTACTGTGATGATTTGACTTTTAAACGAACTATAAAATTTCCCTATACAATGTGCACTTTTAACTTGCTTGATAACAATCTGGATGGAATCATTACAATTCAAAATAGGAATTTTTTCACTGGTAAAATGTATCACGCTTTATAGTATTTTTTACAAGAGGCTCTTGCAATAATTACTGTAAGTATTGTAGAATTTCAAAGGTAGCATAATAAATAGTATCATTTTACCGTATATATTTCAGTAGTAGTCATTCTTCGGCCGCTTTTTTTATATAAAATTAAATTCATTCCAACAGTAAAATTTAATTTCATGTAGTTAAAATACAAATACATAATGAAGATTTTACAATCTCTACAACCTAAAATTTGCCGTTTTTCAACATTTTCCTTACCTAATCAATTATTGAAAAAAACGGTCCAATTTTCTGTACGTATTATACGTCAAAAACTAAGCCAACTGCTTTGGAACAAAGTTTTGTAAAAGTGAATTGACAATAATTGTACTGCATTCAATATCTAATCAATATGTAATCAACACACACATACGCACACACATACTCAAACACACACACACACACACACACACACGTCCATATACACACATATACACGCACGCACTTACGCACTCACGCACGCACACATGCACACACGCACGCACGCACGCTTGCGTAATAATCTTTATTAAGATGACATTATTTGTAAGAAGTATTTATCAGCGTTAGCATTCTACACTCATAGCTAATATATAACATAATAAATAACCTAATATATAATTTAATAAATATTTATTACAGTATAATTAATATCACTTTGAGAAAAAATAGTATAAATGCTGACAGCAGCGTTTTTTGTAAATGTAAATGTTCATTCGTAATGTTTTATAGACATAAAATTTATGACTATTCAAACGAACGTTTCTACCGCAGATCTGAATGCTTGCGCTAAGCAGCCCAGTGAAACTTACAGTGGCGGCAACAAGCGCCGGTTGAACGTAGCAGTTGCTATGATTGGCAGTCCGAATCTGCTGTTATTGGACGAGCCGACGACGGGCGTCGATACAAGTGCTCGTAGATCCCTCTGGAATGTCATTAAGTCGTGCCAAATGACGGAACAGGCCGTCGTCTTAACCTTGCACAAGTAAACAATTTCTTTAATTATGCAGTAGTGGCAAATTATATTTATCGTAAAAAAGCCCTAATTATCAAGATAACTTAAAGTATGTAGATAAATAAATGTATTAAGCGACACAGCTTCGATGAAGATACTTCTTATATGAAGGGGCGATATATTTTATAATCAATTCAAAATTAATTCTTTTAGAATATCGAAATATTTTCGATTTGCATATTTTATATTCATTTGAAGGGCAATAACCTACACTGAAATTTACACCATAATCAAGTTTTAAATAATTCAAAATAAGCCTCCGTCTGCAATATTAAGGTGCTCCTATAGTAAATATTGAAAAATTTGCTAGATACATGATAACATTTTTTTAAATTGGTGGTTATATTTGTTACCTAAAAAGAAAGTTTTCGATATATTTTCATAAATTTTTAGACAGTTTACCCATAGTTATGTAGGAAAAACTAGCAATTTTCAATGAAAACCCGAGTAGAAATGATTTTATATATAATTATATATGGTTATATATGGTTATATATAAAAATCATATATGATTATATATGATCATATCGACGTCCTTACGAAAACTAGCACATTTCAGATTTCTAAAAAACATCTAGTCCTTTCAGAGGCCTCTTATAAAAAACTAGCACTTTTTAGATTTTTGATTAATACTAACGCTTTCTTTGAACCTCTAAGAAAACTATAGTTTCTGTCTAAAATCTTGAAAATTGCTAATTTTTGTAGAAGATTCCTAACAAGAACTAGTACTTTTTGAGAAATCTGAAACGTACTAGTCTTCGTAAGGGACGTCGATATATAGTTGTATACAGTTATATATGGATTAAGATTATATACAATTGTATATGAATATATATATAATAATATATAGTTATATATAAGCATATACAACTGTATACCAGTTGAAATTCATGAATCATGAAGATTTTATATGTAACTATATATATATATATATATATATATATATATATATATATATATATATATATATATATATATATATATGATCATAACATGTATTTATTGTTGGTGACGATATTACATTAATTTTATATTGCCTCGCAATGTTTTCATAATGAAACTTTTTGTATACGAAAAACGCGAGCAAAAATTTACACGGTCATGTATAGTTATCGTCATGTAACCGTTAAAACGTCATTTCCGGCACTTCAAAAAGCTTGCATTTGTTTATTGTCCTGTGAATTAGCACGTGGAATTCGCGACACTACAGAAAGTTTGATAAGGATTGTGAACATCTTTATAATTAAATACCATCGTGTGCTGTTTATCACTTGTATAAGTTTAGATAATTAACGTGTCGTTATTTAATGTATATGGTGATTACTGCCAAGTGTAGAAAATTAGAATTTTTGTGTGTAAGTTATTAACTTTTATAAACTTTGTGTTGTCATAACGTTATTCTTGTCGATTCCACATTTTTCTTATTAAACTTAGTCTTATTATTTGATTCTTTTTATCTCGTGATTCTAGTTATTGTTTCTTATAACGATTTGTTTTTGTCTATTCGGTAGTTTTATTATAAAAACCGTGAAAATGAAATATTCTTTGCTGTGTTAGGACTGTTTGCTTGTTGTTTTTGAAAATCAACATAACAAAATGAACAAGCAAATAGTGTATGATCCATGTAATTTTGTCCATTGTAACAATGGGAAGCACAATGGCCATCGTTTATTTCGATTTCAATCACCACCAGTGCAACGATACAATGGATTAACAATTCAGGTAAATAATACACAAGTCTTTTACAAAATTAAGCCTTTTTAATATTGCATGAATTTTCTATTCGTATTTAAAAATTATAAAATATTGTATTAGATAGTTTATTTTTTTCACTTTTAGATGTGTACATTTTTAAATTATTTTAATTTATTTATTTGTTTGAAAATTATTTAAATATTACAATAATGAACGTTTTTAATTAATAATTTCATAATAGTAATGGGACTGTAGATAAAGTTTGCTATTACATTATCGTTTTCATTTATGATGTAGTATATAAAGAATCGAAATAAAGGCGATACCAAAGTTGTATCTTAAAATTGTTTCCCTTCGTCACAGAGAAAAATGTGTTTACATCTACTTGGAATCAAAATGTAATATTTTTAGAAAATGTCCGTATATGAACGAATTCGCATAAATGTACGTATATGACGCAATCCAAAAAAATAAACTTTTTGGGATCCAGAAATCGCAAAAAAAATCTGAATGCTGGGGTTTCCAAACCTTTTTTATTATGTTTTGAATTATGAATAAAAACGTGTTTGAACAATAAAAATTGCCCATGTAACCATGTTTTTTTAGAAAATTAGTTATTTTTTATACACAAAGAGAAAAAGATAGTAACGATTGCTATACACATACAATAATCTTTACAATCTTTTTCTCTCCGTGAATATAGCTAAAAACAAGGGGTCACTGTACAGTTAATAACTATGCACCTGAAGGTGGAAAAAACTTTTTCCGAAAAGATAATAGAAGTAGAAGAAAAGACCTTTAATTTGATTTTCGTTCGTTGAAAATGGATGTTCCGGGGCAAAGTTATGACCAATATAAAAAATTACTGCAGCATTTACGCAAAAGTTATGTACAATTTTAACATTTTTATAGTTATTAATAACATTGTTGTATATGTAATATGCAATCTTTAGAGCCGTTTTTCTCAAAACTACTTTTTTCGCGATTTGCGCAACAGATTTTCGTAGAATCACTTACAACTTAGAAAGCGATTTTTCGTTTTAGGCATTTTTAGAATTTTTTTTAAATGCCTAAAAACGAAAAATGTAGTTTTCAGAAAAATGGCTGTAAAGATTGAAAATTACATTATACAACAATGTTATTAATAACTATAAAAATGTAAAAATTATACATAACTTTTGCATAAATGCTGCGGGTGGGGATAAATGTACCGAAAGATAAATTTGCAGAAGGATAAATTTACCGAACGGTTGAAATTGCCGAAAAATTCAATAACTATGGATAAATACCGATGGATAGAAATGCCGAAAGTTAAAAGTGCCGAAAACAAGAATCCCGAAAAAGAATATGCCGAAAGTTAAAAATGCCGAAGACGAAAATTTGGACAAAGCAGTGCTTTTATTAGAATATGCGCAAGTATTATACTAATGTATTAATCACTTTTGTTAATAACTTACTTTACCCATTGGCACATTTCACCTTTCGGCAAATTTACCCTTCGGTAAAATAAATTCGACATTATTATACGTCTGCAAAATTATCTTTCGGCACATTTATCCCCACCCGAAATGCTGCTGTAATTTTTTTACGTTTAAAGTGGTGGTCAAGGGACAGTTCGTCCCTTAACAATATCTGCGTTTGTAATACAAAATTTTGATTTTCAATTCTTTTTTCAGTTTATAATAGTATATTACGCAACTAGGGGTGAAAATGGGTTTTTCCAAGCGAGAATAATGATTGAGCACGAGTGGAAGTCGAGGGCACCGAAGACGTACACGAGTGCGCAAAATCATCATCCGAGTCTGGAAAACCAATTTGCCCCAAGTTGCATATCGTATTTTTTATAACAAGTGCATAAAAATGGTCTATTTTCGGCGCCTATAAAGTGGAGCGAAAATAGAGTTTTCCGAGCGTCAGAAATAAAGGGTATCGAAAATACTCATTTTCGCCACCGAAATAAATAAATAAATAAATTGGTTATGTATTTTTAGGTTAATATGAATCCTCAATCATATGATACTTATCTTCTTGTCAGTAAATTTGAACATTGTATCAAAACGTAACGCAAAAAATTTTTTATTTTACTTTTGGAGGTCGTTCGATGCCTTTAAATGGCCATAATACAAACTTGTATATTTCTCAACCTACCGCAAGGTTTTGGGAGTCAAAATGATCGAATTGGAGTTTTTGAGATTTTGTTGTGTTCAAAATGCATATAATTATAGATTGAGTGTGGGATTTTGAAAAATAAAAGTATTGACCGAAGTTACAGCCTGATGAAGTCTGCAATAATTCAATTCTCGAGCTGAAAAGGAACAATTCTAGACTTGATAGAGTTATGTGCTCTAGAAGTTGATAAAAATCAAACTCATGTTTAAGGAGATAAAACGTGCACAGTACCAACAATATGTATTTTTTATTGGCACATCGACTGTTGTTAAAAAATCTAGTCGATTTTGCATTTCTCTATTCATTAATGTGTTATTGAAGTAATATTCAAACGCATTAACCGCCCAGTGTTTTGCCGAAAGATAGTTTTGAAGACGGATAATTATGCCGAATTTATTATACCGAAGGGTAAATTTGCCGAAAGGCGAAATGTGCCATAGGGTAAAGTAATCGATTAACAAAAGTGCCGAACAAAGAAGTTCCGACGTGCAAAAATGCCGATGGATAAAAATGCCGAAATATTGAAAAAGTCCATCACCTGAAATAGTACATTTGGACAAGAGTGCGGAAGGTGATTATGTCACATGCGGTAAAAATCTTCTTACGCACCAGTTTCGAATTGTATTCTATACCACGAGAGCCGAATAATCATATTGAAGTTATGATTTTGAGGTTAGAGTTGTATAAATTTAAGTACACGATGTAATATGGATTTCTGTAAAAATATTTGAATAGATTGTTAAAAAACATTTTTTTATTATTTGTAGTTTTAATTTGATGAATACAGTTAAAAAAAGTCCTTATTACCGTTAAAACATTTTTATTATTACTTATTCCCTCTATATTCTTTTAAGTTAAGTAATTTCTTAATATAAATTTTCATTAATTTATTATACTTATTATATAAACTAGTGAATAAATCACTTCATTTATTTGTATATTGCAAAATACTACAAGTATCCTTCACGCCGAGCGCCGTCTGACCGTCCGTATACAGATCGTGAGAGCGCAGACGTGCGCTCGCTTAATTAATAATTAAAAACCGGTTCAAAGTTAAAATATCGAAACTTTTTTTGCTTGATATTCTTAAACATAGTTCAAACAATGTCTAAAAATTTTGAGTATGCCAAAAATCGCATTGTATAATGAACTTTTGAAGCGTTGAAAATCATCTATTTTACGTATTTTAGGATTTTCAAAAACTCATAACTCGACAAAAATGACATTAGAGTAAAAGTTCATACATTTTTTGTTCCTAATGAACCAAAGAATCTAAAAAAAAGGGTCCACCTAAATTTTCTTTTTTCAATTTATTTAAAAATTATTTGTTTAAATAATATCTGGCCAAATTATCGGCTAGAAACATGCATTTTTATGTTTAGCGGGGCCTGCTGAACAATATTTCACAAAAAAATCTAATGGAAATAGTTTCTCACACTCATGGGCCAGTTCCGCCTGGACTAATTTGAATTTATAATATAATCTTGTTGATTGATTGTTATCATTTTGAAAATAGTTACGTAATGGTGAGTTATTAGTTTGGAAGAAATATTATTTATTTGGTTTATTTCATCCATATATTTTTACATTATTCTAATTATTGTAAACCATCAACAATGTACAGGGCAAATATTTTCATATAATTTTTAACTTTTGTATTCTGTTTTTCAGATAGCAATATCGATTAATAAACTAATCGATACATTGCAATTTCTTTAATTTTAATAATCAATGTAATACAAATAGAAGCTACTAATAAGCATCTTTTGGTTTTACTTTTATGTTTGAAATATTTTATAAATTCTTTTTATCATGGTTATGTTTAGTCTTTACACCGAAACAAGCGCCAGCGGAAATTGCTAGAGCTTCAGGCGAGAAGCGAGCTTAAAAGAATTGAAGACTGCGTTTTAATCAGGACATTGTTGCCAGCTCTTTGCTGAAAATATCAGTAATTCGCGGAATAAAAGGATTTTAATCGAACTTGTACTATGAGTTACAGGATATGGAAGGAGAACACATTATATATTAATATATTTTTTACTATGTGCGATATTGATTAAAACATATTTAATTTTTATTATTATTTTATTTATAATTTATAATTTCGTTTTATGACAAATATATTCTTTTTAGCCGGTTAAACATGATAAAAATAAGAACAATATATTGGCAAAATAAAATGAAAAATGTTTCGCCGAAACAGGAGCGTTCAGGTACAATTGTAGGATAACTATAAATAAAAGGCTTTCTTAATGCCGCAAAATCAAACATCACAGACAAAGCCATTGGTTTTAAATTGTATCTTTTATTGTCATAAAAACTATATTCAACAGATACTCTAAAATTATGTTTTTTATAAAAAATATAAAATGCTAAAAATATTCCTTAAAATATTGCTTATTAATAATTGCTTAATATTAATTAAATTAAATGCTTTTAGTATGAACTTAAATGTCTTTGGTATGTTCACCAATGTTCAATATTTCCGCGACAACTGCTTGAAAATTCAGAAAAATCACTTTATCACACGCATATAAAATTACACTACTAACCTAACATCATTTGTAAATAATTACAAATACAACTAAACTTGCGAGTTCTATACTACTGGTAGACAAAAGCTGCGAACTCGCGTTTAAAAAGCCAAACGTCATGCACAGTCACACACACTCCATAATAACTAAACGTAAACACTGAAAGTAAAACTATATTAACCGCGAAATCACATGTAAGTTCAGTTCGCCTTCTTGGCCACCATCCTCATCTGATAAGCTATATTCAGAGTATTGTAGAGTCGCTTTAGCGGTCGCTTCGCTGCAAGCTTCTTCTGTTTCCTTGCCGTCGTCGCCGGCGATGGCTTCTTAACGGCCTTGTTCTTCTTGGCACTTGTCCCCTGCGTCTTCGTAGTATCCGGGCCCTTGGCGTCGGCGATCGAGCGGCGCATCGCCAGAATGTCCGCGCTGGTCCTGTGAGCGATCCTCTGACGCTTTCCGGACGATGTCCATTGAATAACTGCTGTTGGCTCCGTTGCTGTATTTTGCTCGTCGTTCGGGGGTGAATCGTCGCTTGCAGGACGCTTCGCAGGTGGCTCTTGCACTCGAGAGGGCGACTTGTCTGTGATCGTCGCGTCACCGGCGGCCAGGGACTCGGCCGCGAACACGTGGGCGAACTCCTCGTCGCTCAGAGGAGAGGAGGAGCCGAAGAGATCCCTGCAGCGTTTGCCAATCTTGGCGTAACGACGCGACACGTGGGCGAACTCCTCGTCGCGCAGAGGAGAGGAGGAGCCGAAGAGATCCCTGAAGCGTTTGGCAATCTTGGCGGAACGACGCGACACGCGGCGCGTTGCCGATTTCCTTCCGCGGATCGGAGCTTCACTGACTGTGGCCACCTGTGCTGCTTCCATTGTTGCCATTGCACTTGTTTCTCTGTCACTTTGTCACTTTGTCACTTGCGAAACTTGTTGCACCAGCGAAAGGTTACGGGTGAATGAGCTCTGAGGACTTCGGGGCTGTATATATAGGCTCCAAATGTGCCGGATCGACTCCTCGACTCTGAGTGGCGACGGCGCGCAATTAGCCCTTGGGGTTACCTGTGTTTGCGGGTAGGTGGTTGTCGCAAGACTGAGAGTTCGGCTGTTCTCCGAGAATGTGGGAAGGAGAAGGGCGGAAGATTGAGTCACTCCGTATGAGTGTACCGATTTACCAGACCAAAGGGCTTCGGCCGGCTAATCGGTAATTGGCCGACTGGTGATTGCCTAATCCGATAGGATTGTTTGCTGGAAGATCGTCTACTGACTTTACGAGCTTTTCAGAAAATAGACTCGTTAGGGGAGCTCGAAGCTTGTTACTGCAGAAATGTTCGATGCAATGAAAGTGCATTTAAAGGTGTATATTATGTACTTACTTCACATTTTTTGTTGGTAACATTTTAAAAGCTTTTTTCTGTAACATAATCGTACATAAAACAATGTATGATTTATTTATTTTAATAATGAAAGACACGCTTTATGATTATTATTCTAAAAATCAAAGAGTATATGAGTATAAATAATTTGACACTGTTAATTAATTATACATATTATACATATATCCTATATACTATAATTTACATAAATGTACACCATCGTATTGTTTTATTTTTGTTTAATATAAAATTATTTTGACCTAAATTCTGCGACATTTTCTATAAAATGAAAGTAAAGCATTATCAGCTTTTACGTAAAATTCACATTTATATATCAATTTAATTACTCATGTGCTAGGAGATTTGCAACGGCACAAAAGCGAAGAGCTTGATTGAAATATCATTTTTACGTTAAAAAGGTTTCTTATGTAATTCTTTTTTTAATATTTAAAAATTTTTCAAACCTTTCATGCGTAGATATGTCATAAAAGACAAACATTTTTCACTACAACTTAATCTCACATAATGATATGAAAGTCAATATATTATACAATAAGAGGTTTTTGTAATTTTGTCAGACTCAAAAATTATTTTTATCGAAATTCCGTTATTATCAAATTAGCTATCGTCCAATATAGACTTTAAAAAAACCTTATTCCTAGAAAGATTTCAGGGGGGGCTTACCCATATAAAAATTAAATAACATCGAATAACCTGCAAAGTTACAGCCTATGGTTTATACTTGTACGCGCTCAAACTTACAAAAACACGTGTATGGACTAATAAACTATAGGCTGTAACTATGCAGGTTATTCGATGTTATTTAATTTTTATATGGGTAAGCCCCCCCTGAAATCGTAATTAAATTGATATATAAATGTGAATTTTACGTAAAAGCTGATAATGCTTTACTTTCATTTTATAGAAAATGTCGCAGAATTTAGGTCAAAATAATTTTATATTAAACAAAAATAAAACAATACGATGGTGTACATTTATGTAAATTATAGTATATAGGATATATGTATAATATGTATAATTAATTAACAGTGTCAAATTATTTATACTCATATACTCTTTGATTTTTAGAATAATAATCATAAAGCGTGTCTTTCATTATTAAAATAAATAAATCATACATTGTTTTATGTACGATTATGTTACAGAAAAAAGCTTTTAAAATGTTACCAACAAAAAATGTGAAGTAAGTACATAATATACACCTTTAAATGCACTTTCATTGCATCGAACATTTCTGCAGTAACAAGCTTCGAGCTCCCCTAACGAGTCTATTTTCTGAAAAGCTCGTAAAGTCAGTAGACGATCTTCCAGCAAACAATCCTATCGGATTAGGCAATCACCAGTCGGCCAATTACCGATTAGCCGGCCGAAGCCCTTTGGTCTGGTAAATCGGTACACTCATACGGAGTGACTCAATCTTCCGCCCTTCTCCTTCCCACATTCTCGGAGAACAGCCGAACTCTCAGTCTTGCGACAACCACCTACCCGCAAACACAGGTAACCCCAAGGGCTAATTGCGCGCCGTCGCCACTCAGAGTCGAGGAGTCGATCCGGCACATTTGGAGCCTATATATACAGCCCCGAAGTCCTCAGAGCTCATTCACCCGTAACCTTTCGCTGGTGCAACAAGTTTCGCAAGTGACAAAGTGACAAAGTGACAGAGAAACAAGTGCAATGGCAACAATGGAAGCAGCACAGGTGGCCACAGTCAGTGAAGCTCCGATCCGCGGAAGGAAATCGGCAACGCGCCGCGTGTCGCGTCGTTCCGCCAAGATTGCCAAACGCTTCAGGGATCTCTTCGGCTCCTCCTCTCCTCTGCGCGACGAGGAGTTCGCCCACGTGTCGCGTCGTTACGCCAAGATTGGCAAACGCTGCAGGGATCTCTTCGGCTCCTCCTCTCCTCTGAGCGACGAGGAGTTCGCCCACGTGTTCGCGGCCGAGTCCCTGGCCGCCGGTGACGCGACGATCACAGACAAGTCGCCCTCTCGAGTGCAAGAGCCACCTGCGAAGCGTCCTGCAAGCGACGATTCACCCCCGAACGACGAGCAAAATACAGCAACGGAGCCAACAGCAGTTATTCAATGGACATCGTCCGGAAAGCGTCAGAGGATCGCTCACAGGACCAGCGCGGACATTCTGGCGATGCGCCGCTCGATCGCCGACGCCAAGGGCCCGGATACTACGAAGACGCAGGGGACAAGTGCCAAGAAGAACAAGGCCGTTAAGAAGCCATCGCCGGCGACGACGGCAAGGAAACAGAAGAAGCTTGCAGCGAAGCGACCGCTAAAGCGACTCTACAATACTCTGAATATAGCTTATCAGATGAGGATGGTGGCCAAGAAGGCGAACTGAACTTACATGTGATTTCGCGGTTAATATAGTTTTACTTTCAGTGTTTACGTTTAGTTATTATGGAGTGTGTGTGACTGTGCATGACGTTTGGCTTTTTAAACGCGAGTTCGCAGCTTTTGTCTACCAGTAGTATAGAACTCGCAAGTTTAGTTGTATTTGTAATTATTTACAAATGATGTTAGGTTAGTAGTGTAATTTTATATGCGTGTGATAAAGTGATTTTTCTGAATTTTCAAGCAGTTGTCGCGGAAATATTGAACATTGGTGAACATACCAAAGACATTTAAGTTCATACTAAAAGCATTTAATTTAATTAATATTAAGCAATTATTAATAAGCAATATTTTAAGGAATATTTTTAGCATTTTATATTTTTTATAAAAAACATAATTTTAGAGTATCTGTTGAATATAGTTTTTATGACAATAAAAGATACAATTTAAAACCAATGGCTTTGTCTGTGATGTTTGATTTTGCGGCATTAAGAAAGCCTTTTATTTATAGTTATCCTACAATTGTACCTGAACGCTCCTGTTTCGGCGAAACATTTTTCATTTTATTTTGCCAATATATTGTTCTTATTTTTATCATGTTTAACCGGCTAAAAAGAATATATTTGTCATAAAACGAAATTATAAATTATAAATAAAATAATAATAAAAATTAAATATGTTTTAATCAATATCGCACATAGTAAAAAATATATTAATATATAATGTGTTCTCCTTCCATATCCTGTAACTCATAGTACAAGTTCGATTAAAATCCTTTTATTGCGCGAATTACTGATATTTTCAGCAAAGAGCTGGCAACAAAGTCCTGATTAAAACGCAGTCTTCAATTCTTTTAAGCTCGCTTCTCGCCTGAAGCTCTAGCAATTTCCGCTGGCGCTTGTTTCGGTGTAAAGACTAAACATAACCATGATAAAAAGAATTTATAAAATATTTCAAACATAAAAGTAAAACCAAAAGATCCTTATTAGTAGCTTCTATTTGTATTACATTGATTATTAATATTAAAGAAATTGCAATGTATCGATTAGTTTATTAATCGATATTGCTATCTGAAAAACAGAATACAAAAGTTAAAAATTATATGAAAATATTTGCCCTGTACATTGTTGATGGTTTACAATAATTAGAATAATGTAAAAATATATGGATGAAATAAACCAAATAAATAATCTTTCTTCCAGACTAATAACTCACCATTACGTAACTATTTTCAAAATGATAACAATCAATCAACAAGATTATATTATAAATTCAAATTAGTCCAGGCGGAACTGGCCCATGAGTGTGAGAAACTATTTCCATTAGATTTTTTTGTGAAATATTGTTCAGCAGGCCCCGCTAAACATAAAAATGCATGTTTCTAGCCGGTAATTTGGCCAGATATTATTTAAACAAATAATTTTTAAATAAATTGAAAAAAGAAAATTTAGGTGGTACCTTTTTTTTAGATTCTTTGGTTCATTAGGAACAAAAAATGTATGAACTTTTACTCTAATGTCATTTTTGTCGAGTTATGAGTTTTTGAAAATCCTAAAATACGTAAAATAGATGATTTTCAACGCTTCAAAAGTTCATTATACAATGCGATTTTTGGCATACTCAAAATTTTTAGACATTGTTTGAACTATGTTTAAGAATATCAAGCAAAAAAAGTTTCGATATTTTAACTTTGAACCGGTTTTTAATTATTAATTAAGCGCGCGCACGTCTGCGCTCTCACGATCTGTATACGGACGGTCAGACGGCGCTCGGCGTGAAGGATACTTGTAGTATTTTGCAATATACAAATAAATGAAGTGATTTATTCACTATTTATATAATAAGTATAATAAATTAATGAAAATTTATATTAAGAAATTACTTAACTTAAAAGAATATAGAGGGAATAAGTAATAATAAAAATGTTTTGACGGTAATAAGGACTTTTTTAACTGTATTCATCAAATTAAAACTACAAAATATTTTTTAACAATCTATTCAAATATTTTTACAGAAATGCATATTACATCGTGTACTTAAATTTATACAACTCTAACCTCAAAATCATAACTTCAATATGATTATTCGGCTCTCGTGGTATAGAATACGGTTCGAAACTGGCGCGTAAGAAGATTTTTACCTCATGTGACATAATCACCTTCCGCACCCTTGTCCAAATGTTCTATTTAAGGTGATGGACTTCTTGTAATATATGCTAGCAATAATCCTCCAGCTTTATATTTATAACCAAATCACGTGAAATCTTGGTAATATTTGGTACTGTAAATATCTTCAGCGAGTAACATGCTTCCTTGCTAGATTTATGGTAGCCACAGATTTGGTTACATACTTACATACATATATACGTACATACACATACATACATACATATATACGTACATACACATACATGCATACATACATATATACGTACATACAGATACATAAATACAGATATACGTACATACATACACATACATACATACGTATATACGCACGTACACATATTTACATACATATATACGTACATACATACACATACATACATACATACATATATACGTATATATTTACACATACATACATATATATATATATATATATATATATATATATATATATATATATATATATATATATAGATATAGATATTTTTAAAAACAATTTTTTCTGGCTCAGAAACCTCAAAAACATCAAGATTTATCAACATCCCCGATTCGAAAATTTTACCGTTCCAAAGTTTTCTCTTTGAGAGTAATAGCAATGAATATAGACTTGTATAGAAAAACGGTTCCAATGAAGCGCTGGGGGATCGAAAGTGTTAGTTCCGCGCTCTCCGCGAGATGACGTCGCGACACATTTCTTATCGTTCTCTCTCTCGCACCTCCGATATTACGCGCGCCTTTTACTTTTCAAATCTTCTAAAGGTTGCGCGCATATTTCTTTCGTATTTGTATAGCTGCATCAGTATGTTATAATTACAATAACGAATACATAATTAAATCATATATAATACATAAAATGATAAAGAGCTCGCTCTTGGTGAATATTAGTTGATAAATAAAAATATTCATTTACTAAAAATTAAAATAAGTCTTAAAATGAGTACAAATATTAAAAACAAAATAATATTATTCGATGGAAACCAATATATACATGTATATATATCTATATATATATATATATATATATATATATATAGTCCTGGCGCCGACCATACATTTCGTGGCCACTTTTAGGTCCCCGCCTGAACCCAAGTTTTCTAGACGTAGTTTCGGTCGAAAAACTCTGACATAAAAACTTATAAACAAATTAATTGTTTAAAAGGCCATATCTCCGAAGCAAAACAATCGCACCAATTTGAAACTTATTTCAAAATGTTTACTTTTTTATTTAGAAACTTTTTACTTATTATACTTTTTTAGCTATACTTCATAGTTTTCCAGATCACCGAAGAGCGCTTGTTGACGCGTCTTTGCTATCTATACCACGCGCGGCTGCCACACACGTTTTTGCGCTTTTCTTTTTCTTGCAGACAAGGCTAGTATTCTGTAAACATGCTTATGATTTTGTTAAACTATTGGAAACAATTTTGAACAAAAATAATTATTTTTATTATTTTTAAAATAGATATTTTTTTGCTAATTATGTAATGGAGCATAAATTTTTGCACTTATAATTATAAAATCTACTCACGTTATCCGGTAACAAAAGCAAAGCGCAAAGACGAGACACGGAGCGTAGCGGCCGACGTTATTTATTTCATTTTATTTAATTCAATTGCTCTAAACTGCGTATTGCTGCTTCAACGATACTTTGTTATTGCTCTCACAGCTATATTATTTTGCTGTGACAACCGTACAATATCACCGACCACCTTAATGTAGCTACGACAGCAATATGTATGGTTTCATGTGAACCCAATCCTTTCTCAGTGTACCTTTATATATAAGTTACAATATAGTATCTATTCCTTCGCAAGATAGTAACCATTACAAGCATGCCTAGTATTAAGTCTCGCGCAACCAAAATAAGATACAATTATATTAGATTAGATTAGATTAGATGTTTATTTTGTGCAAGACAAAAACAATAAACTACATTCAATAATAATACATATTTAGAGAGATCATTAGTATAGTCAATCATATCACAGCTCGACATTGCTCGTCATTAACTTACATATATTGTACAATATTATATCTGTCGTACATCAATCACGTCATTACACTTATCACATATTCTTATCATTACGAATAATACTTTTTTTTTGAGACTATCAAACTTCAATTTCTATTATAGTCAACATTCGTATGATTAGCGTCATTCTACATTAGATATACATGGTCCATGTCCCTGGACTTACATAGCAAATACTCGCGAATTGTCGCTTTAAATCTGCGTAGTGAGGGCAAGTGCTTAATACGTCGAGGGATCGTATTCCATAGGCGCGCACCTTGAGATTGAAAAGATTTCAACCCTGTATCAGTCCTACTAGAGGTCCGAGCCTGGTTTTTTTAACAAAGGGCTGCAAGATACGTGGGTTGACCCATGTTAATAACTTTGTATAGTTGTACCGCCGCAAAATACGCCCTTCATCCCTCAAGATCAAGCCAGCCAAGTTTACTCCTGTAGGGACTGATATGCTCATACCTTCTAACACCACATATGTACCTCACACATGAATTCTGCAATCTGTGCAGTCTCATCCGGAGCTCACCTGACACATCAAGATACACTAAAGATCAATAATCTAAATGAGACAGGACAAGAGCACTTGCAAGCCGTTTGGGTAACGCCTCGGTGGTACTGGATTGAAATGATTTAAGTCCATGTAGGGCCTTATTAACCTTTCGGCTAACTGCATCCACTTGCGGTCTCCATGTTAACTTCGAATCCATGACTACACCGAGGTTAGTAACTGTGTCAAGAAAGGGAACAAAGACGTTACCCTGAATCTCTATGCCAGGCAAATCCATACTCTGTACTTTTTTAATGTTAGATTCTGACCCAAAAATAATTGCCTTCGTTTTCCCGACACTGAGACACAGAGCGTTCTCAGAAGCCCACACCGACACTGCTTTGGCCACAGCCGACAAGCGTCTTATCCCCTGATGAAGGTTATCGCAAGTAGCTTGAGTGTAGGTTTGCAAATCGTCCGCGTATAATAAATGCGATACACTATCCGTAAGAATATCCCTCGTACTTTTAAAGCCCGATAAAACTTCCTGAAGGTCATTAATATAAAGGCTGAACAAAAGGGGCCCCAAGACAGAGCCCTGTGGTACGCCCAGATTGGTTGTGAGCCAAACTGAACTACCATTAGATGCCGTAACAACTTTTTGGTTACGCCCAGTAATATATGATTTTATCCACATGACTACTCCCCTGGAGAACCCCATTCTGATCAGCTTGCGTAACAACTTGGATGGCGAAATATTGTCGAACGCCTTACTAAAATCAAATAGTAAAAGGATGGTAATTAGCCGCTTGTTATTATCTATACCGGATCGTATTGATGATAACAAGCGGCAGTCTAGTAATGCTAATTTTTTCTCTCAGTTATAGGTATAAATAAAAATATTTTATAAATAAATATCTCTGCCTTTTCGAGATATTAACGTTTTATTGCTTCCACTGATATACCAGATCAAAACATCTCAGCAAAATTATATTTGTCAAATAATGTGTGAAATATTATTCTAATCATAGTAATTGTCACATGAGAAATACTTTTTAATTTTCAAGACACTTCTCCCGAGAAATGAGGACTTAAGTTGGTATGGGATTTTTAAAAAAAACCTTGTATATATACGTTTATAAATATACTGCCAGCATCATATCTGTGTTAATAACAATATACACAAAATAATTTTTAACTCGTCGTAGCGAGTTGCAATAAGCATAGTTTGAATACCTTGTGCTGGATGGCGTATAAGTGGCGTTAGGTTATTATATACCGTTCATCAGTGTATTCTCTTGTAGTATATTTGTGTAAAAAACTTATTTAAAATAAAAGTAGCTGGCCGCTGATTGCGGTATATAAATAACTAATAAGTGCGGTCCTCGTACACTAACGGTTACCTATTAGGCTACCCTCGCGCTCGAGCGTTTTCGCCTCGACCACGAGCGTCTGCCTCGGGCGCGAGGATTCCGCTCGAGTGCGAGCGATCCGCCAAAGGCTCGGGTGGCATTTTACACGTGCTATGGGGTCGCCATTTTACCTCCCATGGTGCGTATACTATTTTTCCTCACACCAGCACCGAAAATACACATTTCTCTCCAGGCGCCCGGGAGGAAAAGTGGTACTTTCGGTGCAGGTGTGGGGAAAAATATTATTAATGGTACCTCTGAGAAGACAATAAAATGTTATTTTTATTGTATTTATTTTTCTGCTTAATCCTTTCTTTTTGTTCGTGTAAATCTTTATTTCGCTTGTGCTGCATATATTCTCTCTTTATCATCCCTTTCAAGTCACTCGAAATACATTATATGACTATAAAATACTAACATATCACGTCTAGTATTGTTATTATGAAATTTTATTAGTTATAAATAAAGGTTCTGATTTAAATTTCCGGCGTTTAAGGGAGCAGATACACCTTAAAATTTTAAATTAATTGATAATACATTTTACGGTAAAACTAAGGCACTTATCATATATTACCTGATTTTTTCGGTAAATTTGAACATTTTATCAAAATATAACTATACAAAATTTGAAAAAATTTGGAAAACCTCTGTATTTCTTCGACTACCGCAAGGTTTTGAGAGCCAATGTGATCGAATTGACGCTTTCAAGGTTTTATTATGTTCAAAATACGTGTAGCTAGGGTATGGGTGTGGGATATTGTATTTAAAAATTATTGACCAAAGTTATAGTCTATTCAAGCGAAAATTCTTCGTTTTTTTTAAATTTTATTATGAAATATGGTTTAAATTGACTATAACTTTGGTCAATAATTTTTATATACAAATTCCCACACCCATACCCTAACTACACGCATTTTGAATATAATAAAACCTTGAAAGCGTCAATTCGATCACATTGGCTCTCTAAACCTTGCGGTAGCCGAAGAAATATAGAGGTTTTCATTATAGCCAATCAAATGGACCTAACGACCTTCATTAATTTTTTTTAAATTTGTATAGTTATATTTTGTTAAAATGTTCAAATTTACCGAAAACATCAGGTAATATATGATAAGTGCCTTAGTTTTACCGTAAAATGTATTATCAATTAATTTAAAATTTTAAGGTGTATCTGTCCCCTTAAAAAACGCGTGTTGTGGATAAATATTGCGGACGCGACAAATCGATGTACTTTTGCAATTTTACTGATAAATATAAGGATTTTAGGTATCATAAATAATTGTATGTGAAAAGTACATAAAATATTACATTTTAATCACTTATTTTATTGATTTAATTAATATTCACTACATAAACAAGCATTGCAGACGTGACATTTTTTTCGTTCGTTTTTGAATCAGCTCATTTAAAAGTCTTTTAAATCTTTTATGATTATTTTAAGAATAAAAATAAGGCATCATCTTATTTAGAATAATACTGTTTTTATATTCTATGTACTAAAAATAGTTTTTAAAGTAATTTAATTGTATATCATTAAGCTACTTTTTGCGTTGCGATGTACAAAATCTATGACAATATTCAAATCCATTTAATTCCGGTTTTATGAGAAAAATGTAATTATTATTCAGATCATTTGATTCCTGAATGTTTTTCAAGTGTTAAGTAATTTTTTTACATTTTTAATTAGTAATAAAAAAAATGAGGATAGTGAGGATTAACGAAAATATATTTATAGTGAGGATTAACGAAGATGTATTTGAAATCGGGCATTTGACGTAAACAAAATATGATATTGCGAGTTTTTAATTAATAATTATATTTAATTTATGACAGAAAGTGAATATAAAAGTATTAAAAATAATAAATTTAAATCTTAAACGTGTAAGAAAAGTAATTTAAAGTTTATGACACATAGGTTAAAGGTTCTAGAGATTTACCCATATAGCGACTTTATATTGTACATAAATCGGTAGAAGACGGGGACATCGAACTCGTTTATTTAAATAAAACTATATATTGTTAATAAATTTAAATATATTTTATTAAAATATTATTAAAAGCATCCTTTTTTTTAATTAAGGGTCATTAGGTGTCTTTGAACGACAGTACTGGAAACCTATACATTTCTTATGCTACTGCAAGGTTTTGAGAGAGAAATATATCGGATTAGATTTTTAAGGCTTTATTGTGATAAAAATACACATAGTTATGTTATGTATGTAGAATATGAAAATAAAAATTATTAACCAAAAGTATAGTCTATCAAAGTCATAATTCATGTATTGTTTTAAATTTTATCATGAAATATGATTTTTAAAGACTATAACTTGGTCAATAATTTATATTTTCAAATTCCCACATTCATATGTGCAGAATCTGACCGTCCTGACTTTCGAAACCTTGCGGTAGCGCAAGAAATATACAGGTTTCCATTATTATCATTCAAAGAGATCTAATGACTCTTAATTTCAGAAAAGTATTTTTTTCGTATTATTTTCATAAAATATAATTCTTTTTCTAAAATCTATCTGACGGACGCAATTACGGCTTCACGATACCAAGACAATACAAGATTTATCTAAAATATCATCTTGGTATTGCAAAATATCGCAAATTAAAAGTCTTGTATTGGTCTTGTACGTTCTTGAAGTAATATATAATTGTCTTGTCTTGATATTGTCTTGGTCTTGACGAGAAAATATTGGCCTTGACGTTAAAATTTCAACTCTATTGAAAAAATCTTTTTAAAAAGCAATATGTATGCATATATGGTTGCTTATTTCCTTCTTCTCAATCATTAATCCATAGCGTACTTATAATTATCTTATATTTATCTTATCCGAAAAAATTCAATGCGCACATTTGCCCTGCATAGGATTACAGGCATATTTATTTTTTCCCCACATATCTTAGCTATTTTAACGTATGAAGTTTTATTTAAATTAAATTAATTTAACTATGTTAATAAAGACCGGTTACTGTGTGCCTGTAGAAAATAAAAAGAAAAGAAAATTTAGATTCGTATTACATGTATGTGTATAGGAGAAGCACCAAAAGACGTTAGGAATACCGTATATATTTTATTATTGGGGATTTACGCACCTGCAGCCTTTCGGCCCAGCAAGTGCGTTACCTTTCTACTGTATTTTACTTGTAGCCTAATTGCTTTATACTGGGAGGGGTTCTCCAGTGGAGACCATATTTTCAGACCATACCGTGCAGGTTAAACCGACACTCTCTACCCACACGGGGGGCATCGGGTCTGCCTTCCAGTGTAGCTTTCCCGGAGAAAGCCTAATTTCGGGGCTTGCTCCTCGCCGGTAAGGAAGGCGCTCCCTGCTTACCTCTCTACTTTACATACCGTGCATCCTACCTTATCTGAGGAATACTGTATATATTCATGAGGTAAATAAACGGCTATAAAAGCTCTGTTTTGACTTTGCTCGTGCAAAATAATATTTTGCATATTAAAAATTAATATTACGAGCTTGAAAAATATAAATTTAATGAATATTTAGATTTATTTTACATTTTATCTATAACTGATCAGAATTCACACGCCGTGTCGGATTACTGATGAAAAATCGATTCTCATTTATTCATTGAATATAACGATAAACTGCAATGTCGATATCCGGCATCCCCTTACTAAACAATTAATTATATGTAGATAGAAGAAAAGAAAACAATAATATACTACGATATTGGAAGGAAATTACGCCTATTTTACGAATTTATGTATATTTTTGACAGATTTAACGTATAAAATAACAAAAAACAATTTTTTTTTGTTTTCTAATATTTAAATGTTTTAAATTTCCAAAAATAAGGATTAAGTTTCGATTATTTAGCTCCAGAATCTAATCTGTTCTATATTAGGGCGTATCTGATTTACCTGAAAAATTTCAGTCCGAAATACCGTGGTCTTCAAAAGATATGGTGTCCACGAAATTTGACCACATTTTGAAAAATATACGTATTCTGATTCAGCGAGTTCAAAAATATCAAAATTCATCAAAATCTTGGTTTTAAAAAATCATCGTTACAAAGCTCTCTCTTTGAGAAAGCAAAAACGATCACTCACATCGCTATTGCACCACAACTCGCGATATAATACAATAAACAACCATAAAATCTACTTAAAAACTCAATTACTATTCCATTCTTTTAATCAGCCGAAAATTTTGAGTTATCATACTGTTGCTCCAAGCAGTCTTGCGATTTTCGAAAATTTTTATTTAATCCAATTTAAATGTACTTTAAATTAATGGATAACATTCTATCTTATAAAAATAAACTTATTTGAAAATATAAACATGTTATTATACGGATCCTTATATACGAATGTTGGTGAAAAGCCCTTTGTCCCATTTTGCAGCTTGCAAGAGTATAGAGGGGATAATTGTGCAGGTTCATTCTTTCCTAAATCCTGTGCACGACTTTGTAACTGTACTTGTTCTTCGAACACACATTTCACAACCTTTATAAAGTAATTGAGAATGACTTATGCTACTCGGAAAATACACATTAATGTTTATGACGTATATAAGCTTTTATAGGAATTATTCTATGTAAAATGGTTATTAAAATTCGTAGTGGGTACCGCAGTGGAAATCATAATTGTAAGAAACTATTAAATCAATATGAGAGAGTGAGGAAACATCTGAAATTTTATATATATTTGGAACATCTGTTAAAGAGATATGAGCACGTTTTTTACATTATTTCACATTCATTCACTCATTTTTGTAGTTTTCACAGTTTCTCACACTTATCAAAAAACGGCATAGAGCGTTTCTTACACATAAGAATTATACACGTAATTATTGTACACAATTTAACATTGGTCAAATTATATATAGATATATTTGACCAATGCTAAATTGTGCACAATAATTACGTGTACAATTCTTATGTGTAAGAAACGCACTATGCCCAAAAAACCACTGTCAATTTATTGGCAATTACTATCTAAAATTTACAATTGTAAAAGATAGGTAAATATGCTTTGTTTAATGCATTTACATTAAATTGATCATAATATTTCTAACATACCAAAAAACTCGAAAAACTCAAACTCAAAAATCCAAAAATCGAAAATTGTTATAACTAAAACAAGTGGAAGATTCTTTAATTTTTTTTTTCAATGTCGAATGTTCGTTAAAAAACGAAAGAAATTAGTCCCGTTTGGTAAAAAATTGCCGTTGCATTCTCGAGATATACGGGATTAAATAAAAATTCCAAAAGATACATAACCTCAAATATCTTGAAATATAAAGGTTGTTGTAATCTTGGTAAATAACTCTTTCAAGAGATAGTAAAGAGCTACCGTTTTTAAAAGTTTTAAATCAAATACTGCCGATACACTCCAGTATTCGCAGCTAAACAAAAATCGATTCGTTTTTACAAAAATATTTTTTTCCATTCAAAAGAAAAAGATATTCCTAATCATCTCAAGTTTTTTTCAAAAATTTTTATTCTTTTATTTTCCAGATATAACAGTTTTAAAAGCATGGCGATTTTGCGAATAGCAAAACAAGGGAAATAGCTTATTAAAAATTTCAACTGGGAAAATATAGGTAATGTTATGCTCTTTCAAATGCATTATGACTCAATCGATGATATTGTTCTATGGGATCAAGAAACCCTAAAGACTAAAACTCAAAAATAGAAAAACCGCAAAAAAAATAACAACGCATCGTAAAACAAAAAATAATTAAGCCGCCGTCCTTAAAGAATAACAAAAAAAATGCCCCGAAACATTAATTTTCACTGCGTATATTCAGAGTGATGTTGATCCACACGCACGCACGCACGCACACACACATCCATACAGACAATATTTTTCTAAAAATAGTGTATTTAGATTTCCAGTATCTCAAAACATGTATCTAACATGTTTTTAGCAAAACTAATTTTTTACTATCACAAAGCTTCCTCTATGAGGAAGCAAAAAGGTATAATATACTTAATAAAACTTGCACAACTTTTCATATTTTAC
Organism: Gastracanthus pulcherrimus; assembly: GCA_949152435.1. Lineage (NCBI taxonomy): Eukaryota > Metazoa > Arthropoda > Insecta > Hymenoptera > Pteromalidae > Gastracanthus > Gastracanthus pulcherrimus. Next base: position 157,641,258 of record OX424576.1, read on the forward strand.
ACAGTATTTCACAGTTTTACACAGTTTGTCACATCTTCTCACTTTTCTATTGGTTGTATTCTCTTATATAAAAGAAAATACAACTGTGAGAAATTGTGATAAAATGTGAGAATCTATAAGAAACTATGAGTAACTACGATAAAATGTGAGAAAGTATGAGAAACTAAGAGAAACTATATGAGAAACTGTGACAATACCATGCATTTTTTCACATTTTGAAATTTTCACTAGGGTAACAAAAGAGATGAAAATCAGATACTCATTCAAACCTATCAAAATTGTCAAAAAATTTTAATTTGTCATACTGGACGACACTTTTAAGAAACTGCAAAATTGTAATTTTTACATTTATATTGATAATTCATTTTTATGCTCGAATTTGACCACAGCCAATTCTTTCGATTGTAGAGGACTATTCAAGGAACAAATCCTTTTGTGGTAATATTATTTTCACCGAGTCAATTAAAAGTTATACCCAAAATAGCTATCAGTTTTCATACTGTACGACTCTCCTCTATACTATTGCTAGGTTTCTTGACAGATTGTAATTAATAAATTAATGTTGTTTTCTTGTTTTCATCTGCGTATACTAAATTGTATACTATTTTTGTTATTACATATACTAGCATTACTTTAACCAGGTAGCGGGTTTGCAGGCCCAATCTCCAACATACAAAAATCTGGAAAAAAAATTTCTCAAAATGTCCCCGAAAAGTTTGGACTGACTGGGATTCGAACCCGCTCCCCTGGAGCGGCCACACAATGCAATAGAGAACAGAAATTACTTATTAAATATTTTTTGAAATAAAGTGAATTATACACAAAAGTGAGAAAACTAGAATTTTTACTGCAATGTTTCATGATCAGGAATTTTTTTTAATTTTTTGATTTTAAACGAAGATAGGGTCACGGGGTCAGTATGCCGTCCAAAACCACCCCCATATGGCGCCAATATAGTGTACGAATAAATATACCACATGGTTGAATGCCGTTAATGTTAAGATAACCGGGCGTTGTTCTGGTCGCTATATTGTGCGCTACATTTTAATAGCTACTTGAATGTTAACATTTTCAAATAATTAATACTAAAACATGGAGGCATTAAATAATTGAAAAATCCGACATAATATAACGTATTCTAAAAATATTTTCAATTGTAGAAAAATAAATTGAGCCTCATTTTGTTACCATGTCTGTTTCTTATTGTGCAATCAAAAGTATACAATAAAATGTAAAAAGATAATAATATAAGAAATAATTTCAGAAAGGTTGAAAAAAACCATAGATCGGCAAGTATTCGAGTGCATAATTTTTTTGGATACTTTTTTGGTTTTTCACGAAATACGCCACAAGACTGAAAAATAATAATTTCTACATATCGTATACGACATATAAGTATAGCTCATGTATGCAGTTTACAAAAGTATCCAAAAAAGCATCAGTCTAAATACTTCCGGAAAATTATTCCGAGTTACTGTGATGATTTGACTTTTAAACGAACTATAAAATTTCCCTATACAATGTGCACTTTTAACTTGCTTGATAACAATCTGGATGGAATCATTACAATTCAAAATAGGAATTTTTTCACTGGTAAAATGTATCACGCTTTATAGTATTTTTTACAAGAGGCTCTTGCAATAATTACTGTAAGTATTGTAGAATTTCAAAGGTAGCATAATAAATAGTATCATTTTACCGTATATATTTCAGTAGTAGTCATTCTTCGGCCGCTTTTTTTATATAAAATTAAATTCATTCCAACAGTAAAATTTAATTTCATGTAGTTAAAATACAAATACATAATGAAGATTTTACAATCTCTACAACCTAAAATTTGCCGTTTTTCAACATTTTCCTTACCTAATCAATTATTGAAAAAAACGGTCCAATTTTCTGTACGTATTATACGTCAAAAACTAAGCCAACTGCTTTGGAACAAAGTTTTGTAAAAGTGAATTGACAATAATTGTACTGCATTCAATATCTAATCAATATGTAATCAACACACACATACGCACACACATACTCAAACACACACACACACACACACACACGTCCATATACACACATATACACGCACGCACTTACGCACTCACGCACGCACACATGCACACACGCACGCACGCACGCTTGCGTAATAATCTTTATTAAGATGACATTATTTGTAAGAAGTATTTATCAGCGTTAGCATTCTACACTCATAGCTAATATATAACATAATAAATAACCTAATATATAATTTAATAAATATTTATTACAGTATAATTAATATCACTTTGAGAAAAAATAGTATAAATGCTGACAGCAGCGTTTTTTGTAAATGTAAATGTTCATTCGTAATGTTTTATAGACATAAAATTTATGACTATTCAAACGAACGTTTCTACCGCAGATCTGAATGCTTGCGCTAAGCAGCCCAGTGAAACTTACAGTGGCGGCAACAAGCGCCGGTTGAACGTAGCAGTTGCTATGATTGGCAGTCCGAATCTGCTGTTATTGGACGAGCCGACGACGGGCGTCGATACAAGTGCTCGTAGATCCCTCTGGAATGTCATTAAGTCGTGCCAAATGACGGAACAGGCCGTCGTCTTAACCTTGCACAAGTAAACAATTTCTTTAATTATGCAGTAGTGGCAAATTATATTTATCGTAAAAAAGCCCTAATTATCAAGATAACTTAAAGTATGTAGATAAATAAATGTATTAAGCGACACAGCTTCGATGAAGATACTTCTTATATGAAGGGGCGATATATTTTATAATCAATTCAAAATTAATTCTTTTAGAATATCGAAATATTTTCGATTTGCATATTTTATATTCATTTGAAGGGCAATAACCTACACTGAAATTTACACCATAATCAAGTTTTAAATAATTCAAAATAAGCCTCCGTCTGCAATATTAAGGTGCTCCTATAGTAAATATTGAAAAATTTGCTAGATACATGATAACATTTTTTTAAATTGGTGGTTATATTTGTTACCTAAAAAGAAAGTTTTCGATATATTTTCATAAATTTTTAGACAGTTTACCCATAGTTATGTAGGAAAAACTAGCAATTTTCAATGAAAACCCGAGTAGAAATGATTTTATATATAATTATATATGGTTATATATGGTTATATATAAAAATCATATATGATTATATATGATCATATCGACGTCCTTACGAAAACTAGCACATTTCAGATTTCTAAAAAACATCTAGTCCTTTCAGAGGCCTCTTATAAAAAACTAGCACTTTTTAGATTTTTGATTAATACTAACGCTTTCTTTGAACCTCTAAGAAAACTATAGTTTCTGTCTAAAATCTTGAAAATTGCTAATTTTTGTAGAAGATTCCTAACAAGAACTAGTACTTTTTGAGAAATCTGAAACGTACTAGTCTTCGTAAGGGACGTCGATATATAGTTGTATACAGTTATATATGGATTAAGATTATATACAATTGTATATGAATATATATATAATAATATATAGTTATATATAAGCATATACAACTGTATACCAGTTGAAATTCATGAATCATGAAGATTTTATATGTAACTATATATATATATATATATATATATATATATATATATATATATATATATATATATATATATATATATAATCATAACATGTATTTATTGTTGGTGACGATATTACATTAATTTTATATTGCCTCGCAATGTTTTCATAATGAAACTTTTTGTATACGAAAAACGCGAGCAAAAATTTACACGGTCATGTATAGTTATCGTCATGTAACCGTTAAAACGTCATTTCCGGCACTTCAAAAAGCTTGCATTTGTTTATTGTCCTGTGAATTAGCACGTGGAATTCGCGACACTACAGAAAGTTTGATAAGGATTGTGAACATCTTTATAATTAAATACCATCGTGTGCTGTTTATCACTTGTATAAGTTTAGATAATTAACGTGTCGTTATTTAATGTATATGGTGATTACTGCCAAGTGTAGAAAATTAGAATTTTTGTGTGTAAGTTATTAACTTTTATAAACTTTGTGTTGTCATAACGTTATTCTTGTCGATTCCACATTTTTCTTATTAAACTTAGTCTTATTATTTGATTCTTTTTATCTCGTGATTCTAGTTATTGTTTCTTATAACGATTTGTTTTTGTCTATTCGGTAGTTTTATTATAAAAACCGTGAAAATGAAATATTCTTTGCTGTGTTAGGACTGTTTGCTTGTTGTTTTTGAAAATCAACATAACAAAATGAACAAGCAAATAGTGTATGATCCATGTAATTTTGTCCATTGTAACAATGGGAAGCACAATGGCCATCGTTTATTTCGATTTCAATCACCACCAGTGCAACGATACAATGGATTAACAATTCAGGTAAATAATACACAAGTCTTTTACAAAATTAAGCCTTTTTAATATTGCATGAATTTTCTATTCGTATTTAAAAATTATAAAATATTGTATTAGATAGTTTATTTTTTTCACTTTTAGATGTGTACATTTTTAAATTATTTTAATTTATTTATTTGTTTGAAAATTATTTAAATATTACAATAATGAACGTTTTTAATTAATAATTTCATAATAGTAATGGGACTGTAGATAAAGTTTGCTATTACATTATCGTTTTCATTTATGATGTAGTATATAAAGAATCGAAATAAAGGCGATACCAAAGTTGTATCTTAAAATTGTTTCCCTTCGTCACAGAGAAAAATGTGTTTACATCTACTTGGAATCAAAATGTAATATTTTTAGAAAATGTCCGTATATGAACGAATTCGCATAAATGTACGTATATGACGCAATCCAAAAAAATAAACTTTTTGGGATCCAGAAATCGCAAAAAAAATCTGAATGCTGGGGTTTCCAAACCTTTTTTATTATGTTTTGAATTATGAATAAAAACGTGTTTGAACAATAAAAATTGCCCATGTAACCATGTTTTTTTAGAAAATTAGTTATTTTTTATACACAAAGAGAAAAAGATAGTAACGATTGCTATACACATACAATAATCTTTACAATCTTTTTCTCTCCGTGAATATAGCTAAAAACAAGGGGTCACTGTACAGTTAATAACTATGCACCTGAAGGTGGAAAAAACTTTTTCCGAAAAGATAATAGAAGTAGAAGAAAAGACCTTTAATTTGATTTTCGTTCGTTGAAAATGGATGTTCCGGGGCAAAGTTATGACCAATATAAAAAATTACTGCAGCATTTACGCAAAAGTTATGTACAATTTTAACATTTTTATAGTTATTAATAACATTGTTGTATATGTAATATGCAATCTTTAGAGCCGTTTTTCTCAAAACTACTTTTTTCGCGATTTGCGCAACAGATTTTCGTAGAATCACTTACAACTTAGAAAGCGATTTTTCGTTTTAGGCATTTTTAGAATTTTTTTTAAATGCCTAAAAACGAAAAATGTAGTTTTCAGAAAAATGGCTGTAAAGATTGAAAATTACATTATCAACAATGTTATTAATAACTATAAAAATGTAAAAATTATACATAACTTTTGCATAAATGCTGCGGGTGGGGATAAATGTACCGAAAGATAAATTTGCAGAAGGATAAATTTACCGAACGGTTGAAATTGCCGAAAAATTCAATAACTATGGATAAATACCGATGGATAGAAATGCCGAAAGTTAAAAGTGCCGAAAACAAGAATCCCGAAAAAGAATATGCCGAAAGTTAAAAATGCCGAAGACGAAAATTTGGACAAAGCAGTGCTTTTATTAGAATATGCGCAAGTATTATACTAATGTATTAATCACTTTTGTTAATAACTTACTTTACCCATTGGCACATTTCACCTTTCGGCAAATTTACCCTTCGGTAAAATAAATTCGACATTATTATACGTCTGCAAAATTATCTTTCGGCACATTTATCCCCACCCGAAATGCTGCTGTAATTTTTTTACGTTTAAAGTGGTGGTCAAGGGACAGTTCGTCCCTTAACAATATCTGCGTTTGTAATACAAAATTTTGATTTTCAATTCTTTTTTCAGTTTATAATAGTATATTACGCAACTAGGGGTGAAAATGGGTTTTTCCAAGCGAGAATAATGATTGAGCACGAGTGGAAGTCGAGGGCACCGAAGACGTACACGAGTGCGCAAAATCATCATCCGAGTCTGGAAAACCAATTTGCCCCAAGTTGCATATCGTATTTTTTATAACAAGTGCATAAAAATGGTCTATTTTCGGCGCCTATAAAGTGGAGCGAAAATAGAGTTTTCCGAGCGTCAGAAATAAAGGGTATCGAAAATACTCATTTTCGCCACCGAAATAAATAAATAAATAAATTGGTTATGTATTTTTAGGTTAATATGAATCCTCAATCATATGATACTTATCTTCTTGTCAGTAAATTTGAACATTGTATCAAAACGTAACGCAAAAAATTTTTTATTTTACTTTTGGAGGTCGTTCGATGCCTTTAAATGGCCATAATACAAACTTGTATATTTCTCAACCTACCGCAAGGTTTTGGGAGTCAAAATGATCGAATTGGAGTTTTTGAGATTTTGTTGTGTTCAAAATGCATATAATTATAGATTGAGTGTGGGATTTTGAAAAATAAAAGTATTGACCGAAGTTACAGCCTGATGAAGTCTGCAATAATTCAATTCTCGAGCTGAAAAGGAACAATTCTAGACTTGATAGAGTTATGTGCTCTAGAAGTTGATAAAAATCAAACTCATGTTTAAGGAGATAAAACGTGCACAGTACCAACAATATGTATTTTTTATTGGCACATCGACTGTTGTTAAAAAATCTAGTCGATTTTGCATTTCTCTATTCATTAATGTGTTATTGAAGTAATATTCAAACGCATTAACCGCCCAGTGTTTTGCCGAAAGATAGTTTTGAAGACGGATAATTATGCCGAATTTATTATACCGAAGGGTAAATTTGCCGAAAGGCGAAATGTGCCATAGGGTAAAGTAATCGATTAACAAAAGTGCCGAACAAAGAAGTTCCGACGTGCAAAAATGCCGATGGATAAAAATGCCGAAATATTGAAAAAGTCCATCACCTGAAATAGTACATTTGGACAAGAGTGCGGAAGGTGATTATGTCACATGCGGTAAAAATCTTCTTACGCACCAGTTTCGAATTGTATTCTATACCACGAGAGCCGAATAATCATATTGAAGTTATGATTTTGAGGTTAGAGTTGTATAAATTTAAGTACACGATGTAATATGGATTTCTGTAAAAATATTTGAATAGATTGTTAAAAAACATTTTTTTATTATTTGTAGTTTTAATTTGATGAATACAGTTAAAAAAAGTCCTTATTACCGTTAAAACATTTTTATTATTACTTATTCCCTCTATATTCTTTTAAGTTAAGTAATTTCTTAATATAAATTTTCATTAATTTATTATACTTATTATATAAACTAGTGAATAAATCACTTCATTTATTTGTATATTGCAAAATACTACAAGTATCCTTCACGCCGAGCGCCGTCTGACCGTCCGTATACAGATCGTGAGAGCGCAGACGTGCGCTCGCTTAATTAATAATTAAAAACCGGTTCAAAGTTAAAATATCGAAACTTTTTTTGCTTGATATTCTTAAACATAGTTCAAACAATGTCTAAAAATTTTGAGTATGCCAAAAATCGCATTGTATAATGAACTTTTGAAGCGTTGAAAATCATCTATTTTACGTATTTTAGGATTTTCAAAAACTCATAACTCGACAAAAATGACATTAGAGTAAAAGTTCATACATTTTTTGTTCCTAATGAACCAAAGAATCTAAAAAAAAGGGTCCACCTAAATTTTCTTTTTTCAATTTATTTAAAAATTATTTGTTTAAATAATATCTGGCCAAATTATCGGCTAGAAACATGCATTTTTATGTTTAGCGGGGCCTGCTGAACAATATTTCACAAAAAAATCTAATGGAAATAGTTTCTCACACTCATGGGCCAGTTCCGCCTGGACTAATTTGAATTTATAATATAATCTTGTTGATTGATTGTTATCATTTTGAAAATAGTTACGTAATGGTGAGTTATTAGTTTGGAAGAAATATTATTTATTTGGTTTATTTCATCCATATATTTTTACATTATTCTAATTATTGTAAACCATCAACAATGTACAGGGCAAATATTTTCATATAATTTTTAACTTTTGTATTCTGTTTTTCAGATAGCAATATCGATTAATAAACTAATCGATACATTGCAATTTCTTTAATTTTAATAATCAATGTAATACAAATAGAAGCTACTAATAAGCATCTTTTGGTTTTACTTTTATGTTTGAAATATTTTATAAATTCTTTTTATCATGGTTATGTTTAGTCTTTACACCGAAACAAGCGCCAGCGGAAATTGCTAGAGCTTCAGGCGAGAAGCGAGCTTAAAAGAATTGAAGACTGCGTTTTAATCAGGACATTGTTGCCAGCTCTTTGCTGAAAATATCAGTAATTCGCGGAATAAAAGGATTTTAATCGAACTTGTACTATGAGTTACAGGATATGGAAGGAGAACACATTATATATTAATATATTTTTTACTATGTGCGATATTGATTAAAACATATTTAATTTTTATTATTATTTTATTTATAATTTATAATTTCGTTTTATGACAAATATATTCTTTTTAGCCGGTTAAACATGATAAAAATAAGAACAATATATTGGCAAAATAAAATGAAAAATGTTTCGCCGAAACAGGAGCGTTCAGGTACAATTGTAGGATAACTATAAATAAAAGGCTTTCTTAATGCCGCAAAATCAAACATCACAGACAAAGCCATTGGTTTTAAATTGTATCTTTTATTGTCATAAAAACTATATTCAACAGATACTCTAAAATTATGTTTTTTATAAAAAATATAAAATGCTAAAAATATTCCTTAAAATATTGCTTATTAATAATTGCTTAATATTAATTAAATTAAATGCTTTTAGTATGAACTTAAATGTCTTTGGTATGTTCACCAATGTTCAATATTTCCGCGACAACTGCTTGAAAATTCAGAAAAATCACTTTATCACACGCATATAAAATTACACTACTAACCTAACATCATTTGTAAATAATTACAAATACAACTAAACTTGCGAGTTCTATACTACTGGTAGACAAAAGCTGCGAACTCGCGTTTAAAAAGCCAAACGTCATGCACAGTCACACACACTCCATAATAACTAAACGTAAACACTGAAAGTAAAACTATATTAACCGCGAAATCACATGTAAGTTCAGTTCGCCTTCTTGGCCACCATCCTCATCTGATAAGCTATATTCAGAGTATTGTAGAGTCGCTTTAGCGGTCGCTTCGCTGCAAGCTTCTTCTGTTTCCTTGCCGTCGTCGCCGGCGATGGCTTCTTAACGGCCTTGTTCTTCTTGGCACTTGTCCCCTGCGTCTTCGTAGTATCCGGGCCCTTGGCGTCGGCGATCGAGCGGCGCATCGCCAGAATGTCCGCGCTGGTCCTGTGAGCGATCCTCTGACGCTTTCCGGACGATGTCCATTGAATAACTGCTGTTGGCTCCGTTGCTGTATTTTGCTCGTCGTTCGGGGGTGAATCGTCGCTTGCAGGACGCTTCGCAGGTGGCTCTTGCACTCGAGAGGGCGACTTGTCTGTGATCGTCGCGTCACCGGCGGCCAGGGACTCGGCCGCGAACACGTGGGCGAACTCCTCGTCGCTCAGAGGAGAGGAGGAGCCGAAGAGATCCCTGCAGCGTTTGCCAATCTTGGCGTAACGACGCGACACGTGGGCGAACTCCTCGTCGCGCAGAGGAGAGGAGGAGCCGAAGAGATCCCTGAAGCGTTTGGCAATCTTGGCGGAACGACGCGACACGCGGCGCGTTGCCGATTTCCTTCCGCGGATCGGAGCTTCACTGACTGTGGCCACCTGTGCTGCTTCCATTGTTGCCATTGCACTTGTTTCTCTGTCACTTTGTCACTTTGTCACTTGCGAAACTTGTTGCACCAGCGAAAGGTTACGGGTGAATGAGCTCTGAGGACTTCGGGGCTGTATATATAGGCTCCAAATGTGCCGGATCGACTCCTCGACTCTGAGTGGCGACGGCGCGCAATTAGCCCTTGGGGTTACCTGTGTTTGCGGGTAGGTGGTTGTCGCAAGACTGAGAGTTCGGCTGTTCTCCGAGAATGTGGGAAGGAGAAGGGCGGAAGATTGAGTCACTCCGTATGAGTGTACCGATTTACCAGACCAAAGGGCTTCGGCCGGCTAATCGGTAATTGGCCGACTGGTGATTGCCTAATCCGATAGGATTGTTTGCTGGAAGATCGTCTACTGACTTTACGAGCTTTTCAGAAAATAGACTCGTTAGGGGAGCTCGAAGCTTGTTACTGCAGAAATGTTCGATGCAATGAAAGTGCATTTAAAGGTGTATATTATGTACTTACTTCACATTTTTTGTTGGTAACATTTTAAAAGCTTTTTTCTGTAACATAATCGTACATAAAACAATGTATGATTTATTTATTTTAATAATGAAAGACACGCTTTATGATTATTATTCTAAAAATCAAAGAGTATATGAGTATAAATAATTTGACACTGTTAATTAATTATACATATTATACATATATCCTATATACTATAATTTACATAAATGTACACCATCGTATTGTTTTATTTTTGTTTAATATAAAATTATTTTGACCTAAATTCTGCGACATTTTCTATAAAATGAAAGTAAAGCATTATCAGCTTTTACGTAAAATTCACATTTATATATCAATTTAATTACTCATGTGCTAGGAGATTTGCAACGGCACAAAAGCGAAGAGCTTGATTGAAATATCATTTTTACGTTAAAAAGGTTTCTTATGTAATTCTTTTTTTAATATTTAAAAATTTTTCAAACCTTTCATGCGTAGATATGTCATAAAAGACAAACATTTTTCACTACAACTTAATCTCACATAATGATATGAAAGTCAATATATTATACAATAAGAGGTTTTTGTAATTTTGTCAGACTCAAAAATTATTTTTATCGAAATTCCGTTATTATCAAATTAGCTATCGTCCAATATAGACTTTAAAAAAACCTTATTCCTAGAAAGATTTCAGGGGGGGCTTACCCATATAAAAATTAAATAACATCGAATAACCTGCAAAGTTACAGCCTATGGTTTATACTTGTACGCGCTCAAACTTACAAAAACACGTGTATGGACTAATAAACTATAGGCTGTAACTATGCAGGTTATTCGATGTTATTTAATTTTTATATGGGTAAGCCCCCCCTGAAATCGTAATTAAATTGATATATAAATGTGAATTTTACGTAAAAGCTGATAATGCTTTACTTTCATTTTATAGAAAATGTCGCAGAATTTAGGTCAAAATAATTTTATATTAAACAAAAATAAAACAATACGATGGTGTACATTTATGTAAATTATAGTATATAGGATATATGTATAATATGTATAATTAATTAACAGTGTCAAATTATTTATACTCATATACTCTTTGATTTTTAGAATAATAATCATAAAGCGTGTCTTTCATTATTAAAATAAATAAATCATACATTGTTTTATGTACGATTATGTTACAGAAAAAAGCTTTTAAAATGTTACCAACAAAAAATGTGAAGTAAGTACATAATATACACCTTTAAATGCACTTTCATTGCATCGAACATTTCTGCAGTAACAAGCTTCGAGCTCCCCTAACGAGTCTATTTTCTGAAAAGCTCGTAAAGTCAGTAGACGATCTTCCAGCAAACAATCCTATCGGATTAGGCAATCACCAGTCGGCCAATTACCGATTAGCCGGCCGAAGCCCTTTGGTCTGGTAAATCGGTACACTCATACGGAGTGACTCAATCTTCCGCCCTTCTCCTTCCCACATTCTCGGAGAACAGCCGAACTCTCAGTCTTGCGACAACCACCTACCCGCAAACACAGGTAACCCCAAGGGCTAATTGCGCGCCGTCGCCACTCAGAGTCGAGGAGTCGATCCGGCACATTTGGAGCCTATATATACAGCCCCGAAGTCCTCAGAGCTCATTCACCCGTAACCTTTCGCTGGTGCAACAAGTTTCGCAAGTGACAAAGTGACAAAGTGACAGAGAAACAAGTGCAATGGCAACAATGGAAGCAGCACAGGTGGCCACAGTCAGTGAAGCTCCGATCCGCGGAAGGAAATCGGCAACGCGCCGCGTGTCGCGTCGTTCCGCCAAGATTGCCAAACGCTTCAGGGATCTCTTCGGCTCCTCCTCTCCTCTGCGCGACGAGGAGTTCGCCCACGTGTCGCGTCGTTACGCCAAGATTGGCAAACGCTGCAGGGATCTCTTCGGCTCCTCCTCTCCTCTGAGCGACGAGGAGTTCGCCCACGTGTTCGCGGCCGAGTCCCTGGCCGCCGGTGACGCGACGATCACAGACAAGTCGCCCTCTCGAGTGCAAGAGCCACCTGCGAAGCGTCCTGCAAGCGACGATTCACCCCCGAACGACGAGCAAAATACAGCAACGGAGCCAACAGCAGTTATTCAATGGACATCGTCCGGAAAGCGTCAGAGGATCGCTCACAGGACCAGCGCGGACATTCTGGCGATGCGCCGCTCGATCGCCGACGCCAAGGGCCCGGATACTACGAAGACGCAGGGGACAAGTGCCAAGAAGAACAAGGCCGTTAAGAAGCCATCGCCGGCGACGACGGCAAGGAAACAGAAGAAGCTTGCAGCGAAGCGACCGCTAAAGCGACTCTACAATACTCTGAATATAGCTTATCAGATGAGGATGGTGGCCAAGAAGGCGAACTGAACTTACATGTGATTTCGCGGTTAATATAGTTTTACTTTCAGTGTTTACGTTTAGTTATTATGGAGTGTGTGTGACTGTGCATGACGTTTGGCTTTTTAAACGCGAGTTCGCAGCTTTTGTCTACCAGTAGTATAGAACTCGCAAGTTTAGTTGTATTTGTAATTATTTACAAATGATGTTAGGTTAGTAGTGTAATTTTATATGCGTGTGATAAAGTGATTTTTCTGAATTTTCAAGCAGTTGTCGCGGAAATATTGAACATTGGTGAACATACCAAAGACATTTAAGTTCATACTAAAAGCATTTAATTTAATTAATATTAAGCAATTATTAATAAGCAATATTTTAAGGAATATTTTTAGCATTTTATATTTTTTATAAAAAACATAATTTTAGAGTATCTGTTGAATATAGTTTTTATGACAATAAAAGATACAATTTAAAACCAATGGCTTTGTCTGTGATGTTTGATTTTGCGGCATTAAGAAAGCCTTTTATTTATAGTTATCCTACAATTGTACCTGAACGCTCCTGTTTCGGCGAAACATTTTTCATTTTATTTTGCCAATATATTGTTCTTATTTTTATCATGTTTAACCGGCTAAAAAGAATATATTTGTCATAAAACGAAATTATAAATTATAAATAAAATAATAATAAAAATTAAATATGTTTTAATCAATATCGCACATAGTAAAAAATATATTAATATATAATGTGTTCTCCTTCCATATCCTGTAACTCATAGTACAAGTTCGATTAAAATCCTTTTATTCCGCGAATTACTGATATTTTCAGCAAAGAGCTGGCAACAATGTCCTGATTAAAACGCAGTCTTCAATTCTTTTAAGCTCGCTTCTCGCCTGAAGCTCTAGCAATTTCCGCTGGCGCTTGTTTCGGTGTAAAGACTAAACATAACCATGATAAAAAGAATTTATAAAATATTTCAAACATAAAAGTAAAACCAAAAGATGCTTATTAGTAGCTTCTATTTGTATTACATTGATTATTAATATTAAAGAAATTGCAATGTATCGATTAGTTTATTAATCGATATTGCTATCTGAAAAACAGAATACAAAAGTTAAAAATTATATGAAAATATTTGCCCTGTACATTGTTGATGGTTTACAATAATTAGAATAATGTAAAAATATATGGATGAAATAAACCAAATAAATAATATTTCTTCCAAACTAATAACTCACCATTACGTAACTATTTTCAAAATGATAACAATCAATCAACAAGATTATATTATAAATTCAAATTAGTCCAGGCGGAACTGGCCCATGAGTGTGAGAAACTATTTCCATTAGATTTTTTTGTGAAATATTGTTCAGCAGGCCCCGCTAAACATAAAAATGCATGTTTCTAGCCGGTAATTTGGCCAGATATTATTTAAACAAATAATTTTTAAATAAATTGAAAAAAGAAAATTTAGGTGGACCCTTTTTTTTAGATTCTTTGGTTCATTAGGAACAAAAAATGTATGAACTTTTACTCTAATGTCATTTTTGTCGAGTTATGAGTTTTTGAAAATCCTAAAATACGTAAAATAGATGATTTTCAACGCTTCAAAAGTTCATTATACAATGCGATTTTTGGCATACTCAAAATTTTTAGACATTGTTTGAACTATGTTTAAGAATATCAAGCAAAAAAAGTTTCGATATTTTAACTTTGAACCGGTTTTTAATTATTAATTAAGCGCGCGCACGTCTGCGCTCTCACGATCTGTATACGGACGGTCAGACGGCGCTCGGCGTGAAGGATACTTGTAGTATTTTGCAATATACAAATAAATGAAGTGATTTATTCACTAGTTTATATAATAAGTATAATAAATTAATGAAAATTTATATTAAGAAATTACTTAACTTAAAAGAATATAGAGGGAATAAGTAATAATAAAAATGTTTTGACGGTAATAAGGACTTTTTTTAACTGTATTCATCAAATTAAAACTACAAATAATAAAAAAATGTTTTTTAACAATCTATTCAAATATTTTTACAGAAATCCATATTACATCGTGTACTTAAATTTATACAACTCTAACCTCAAAATCATAACTTCAATATGATTATTCGGCTCTCGTGGTATAGAATACAATTCGAAACTGGTGCGTAAGAAGATTTTTACCGCATGTGACATAATCACCTTCCGCACCCTTGTCCAAATGTACTATTTCAGGTGATGGACTTTTTCAACATTTCGGCATTTTTAACTGTCGGCATTTTTAACTGTCGGCATTTTTATCCATCGGCATTTTTGCCCGTCGGAACTTCTTTGTTCGGCACTTTTGTTAATCGATTACTTTACCCTATGGCACATTTCGCCTTTCGCCAAGTTTACCCTTCGGTATAATAAATTCGGCATAATTATCCGTCTTCAAAACTATCTTTCGGCAAAACACTGGGCGGTTAATGCGTTTGAATATTACTTCAATAACACATTAATGAATAGAGAAATGCAAAATCGACTAGATTTTTTAACAACAGTCGATGTGCCAATAAAAAATACATATTGTTGGTACTGTGCACGTTTTATCTCCTTAAACATGAGTTTGATTTTTATCAACTTCTAGAGCACATAACTCTATCAAGTCTAGAATTGTTCCTTTTCAGCTCGAGAATTGAATTATTGCAGACTTCATCAGGCTGTAACTTCGGTCAATACTTTTATTTTTCAAAATCCCACACTTAATCTATAATTATATGCATTTTGAACACAACAAAATCTCAAAAACTCCAATTCGATCATTTTTACTCCCAAAACCTTGCGGTAGGTTGAGAAATATACAAGTTTGTATTATGGCCATTTAAAGGCATCGAACGACCTCCAAAAGTAAAATAAAAAATTTTTTGCGTTACGTTTTGATACAATGTTCAAATTTACTGACAAGAAGATAAGTATCATATGATTGAGGATTCATATTAACCTAAAAATACATAACCAATTTATTTATTTATTTATTTCGGTGGCGAAAATGAGTATTTTCGATACCCTTTATTTCTGACGCTCGGAAAACTCTATTTTCGCTCCACTTTATAGGCGCCGAAAATAGACCATTTTTATGCACTTGTTATAAAAAATACGATATGCAACTTGGGGCAAATTGGTTTTCCAGACTCGGATGATGATTTTGCGCACTCGTGTACGTCTTCGGTGCCCTCGACTTCCACTCGTGCTCAATCATTATTCTCGCTTGGAAAAACCCATTTTCACCCCTAGTTGCGTAATATACTATTATAAACTGAAAAAAGAATTGAAAATCAAAATTTTGTATTACAAACGCAGATATTGTTAAGGGACGAACTGTCCCTTGACCACCACTTTAAACGTAAAAAAATTACAGCAGCATTTCGGGTGGGGATAAATGTGCCGAAAGATAATTTTGCAGACGTATAATAATGTCGAATTTATTTTACCGAAGGGTAAATTTGCCGAAAGGTGAAATGTGCCAATGGGTAAAGTAAGTTATTAACAAAAGTGATTAATACATTAGTATAATACTTGCGCATATTCTAATAAAAGCACTGCTTTGTCCAAATTTTCGTCTTCGGCATTTTTAACTTTCGGCATTTTCTTTTTCGGGATTCTTGTTTTCGGCACTTTTAACTTTCGGCATTTCTATCCATCGGTATTTATCCATAGTTATTGAATTTTTCGGCAATTTCAACCGTTCGGTAAATTTATCCTTCTGCAAATTTATCTTTCGGTACATTTATCCCCACCCGCAGCATTTATGCAAAAGTTATGTATAATTTTTACATTTTTATAGTTATTAATAACATTGTTGATAATGTAATTTTCAATCTTTACAGCCATTTTTCTGAAAACTACATTTTTCGTTTTTAGGCATTTAAAAAAAATTCTAAAAATGCCTAAAACGAAAAATCGCTTTCTAAGTTGTAAGTGATTCTACGAAAATCTGTTGCGCAAATCGCGAAAAAAGTAGTTTTGAGAAAAACGGCTCTAAAGATTGCATATTACATATACAACAATGTTATTAATAACTATAAAAATGTTAAAATTGTACATAACTTTTGCGTAAATGCTGCAGTAATTTTTTATATTGGTCATAACTTTGCCCCGGAACATCCATTTTCAACGAACGAAAATCAAATTAAAGGTCTTTTCTTCTACTTCTATTATCTTTTCGGAAAAAGTTTTTTCCACCTTCAGGTGCATAGTTATTAACTGTACAGTAACCCCTTGTTTTTAGCTATATTCACGGAGAGAAAAAGATTGTAAAGATTATTGTATGTGTATAGCAATCGTTACTATCTTTTTCTCTTTGTGTATAAAAAATAACTAATTTTCTAAAAAAACATGGTTACATGGGCAATTTTTATTGTTCAAACACGTTTTTATTCATAATTCAAAACATAATAAAAAAGGTTTGGAAACCCCAGCATTCAGATTTTTTTTGCGATTTCTGGATCCCAAAAAGTTTATTTTTTTGGATTGCGTCATATACGTACATTTATGCGAATTCGTTCATATACGGACATTTTCTAAAAATATTACATTTTGATTCCAAGTATATGTAAACACATTTTTCTCTGTGACGAAGGGAAACAATTTTAAGATACAACTTTGGTATCGCCTTTATTTCGATTCTTTATATACTACGTCATAAATGAAAACGATAATGTAATAGCAAACTTTATCTACAGTCCCATTACTATTATGAAATTATTAATTAAAAACGTTCATTATTGTAATATTTAAATAATTTTCAAACAAATAAATAAGTTAAAATAATTTAAAAATGTACACATCTAAAAGTGAAAAAAATAAACTATCTAATACAATATTTTATAATTTTTAAATACGAATAGAAAATTCATGCAATATTAAAAAGGCTTAATTTTGTAAAAGACTTGTGTATTATTTACCTGAATTGTTAATCCATTGTGTCGTTGCACTGGTGGTGATTGAAATCGAAATAAACGATGGCCATTGTGCTTCCCATTGTTACAATGGACAAAATTACATGGATCAT
Organism: Gastracanthus pulcherrimus; assembly: GCA_949152435.1. Taxonomy (NCBI): domain Eukaryota; kingdom Metazoa; phylum Arthropoda; class Insecta; order Hymenoptera; family Pteromalidae; genus Gastracanthus; species Gastracanthus pulcherrimus. The sequence goes on from OX424576.1 coordinate 157,659,047, forward strand.
ACACTATTTGCTTGTTCATTTTGTTATGTTGATTTTCAAAAACAACAAGCAAACAGTCCTAACACAGCAAAGAATATTTCATTTTCACGGTTTTTATAATAAAACTACCGAATAGACAAAAACAAATCGTTATAAGAAACAATAACTAGAATCACGAGATAAAAAGAATCAAATAATAAGACTAAGTTTAATAAGAAAAATGTGGAATCGACAAGAATAACGTTATGACAACACAAAGTTTATAAAAGTTAATAACCTACACACAAAAATTCTAATTTTCTACACTTAACAGTAATCACCATATACATTAAATAACGACACGTTAATTATCTAAACTTATACAAGTGATAAACAGCACACGATGGTATTTAATTATAAAGATGCTCACAATCCTTATCAAACTTTCTGTAGTGTCGCGAATTCCACGTGCTAATTCACAGGACAATAAACAAATGCAAGCTTTTTGAAGTGCCGGAAATGACGTTTTAACGGTTACATGACGATAACTATACATGACCGTGTACATTTTTGCTCGCGTTTTTCGTATACAAAAAGTTTCATTATGAAAACATTGCGAGGCAATATAAAATTAATGTAATATCGTCACCAACAATAAATACATGTTAATATCATATATATATATATATATATATATATATATATATATATATATATATATATATATATATATAAAATCTTCATGATTCATGAATTTCAACTGGTATATAGTTGTATATGCTTATATATAACTATATATTATTATATATATTCATATACAATTGTATATAATCTTAATCCATATATAACTGTATACAACTATATATCGACGTCCCTTACGAAGACTAGTACGTTTCAGATTTCTCAAAAAGTACTAGTTCTTGTTAGGAATCTTCTACAAAAATTAGCAATTTTCAAGATTTTAGACAGAAACTATAGTTTTCTTAGAGGATCAAAGAAAGCGTTAGTATTAATCAGAAATCTAAAAAGTGCTAGTTTTTTATAAGAGGCCTCTGAAAGGACTAGATGTTTTTTAGAAATCTGAAATGTGCTAGTTTTCGTAAGGACGTCGATATAATCATATATAATCATATATGATTTTTATATATAACCATATATAACCATATATAATTATATATAAAATCATTTCTACTCGGGTTTTCATTGAAAATTGCTAGTTTTTCCTACATAACTATGGGTAAACTGTCTAAAAATTTATGAAAATATATCGAAAACTTTCTTTTTAGGTAACAAATATAACCACCAATTTAAAAAAATGTTATCATGTATCTAACAAATTTTTCAATATTTACTATAGGAGCACCTTAATATTGCAGACGGAGGCTTATTTTGAATTATTTAAAACTTGATTATGGTGTAAATTTCAGTGTAGGTTATTGCCCTTCAAATGAATATAAAATATGCAAATCGAAAATATTTCGATATTCTAAAAGAATTAATTTTGAATTGATTATAAAATATATCGCCCCTTCATATAAGAAGTATCTTCATCGAAGCTGTGTCGCTTAATACATTTATTTATCTACATACTTTAAGTTATCTTGATAATTAGGGCTTTTTTACGATAAATATAATTTGCCACTACTGCATAATTAAAGAAATTGTTTACTTGTGCAAGGTTAAGACGACGGCCTGTTCCGTCATTTGGCACGACTTAATGACATTCCAGAGGGATCTACGAGCACTTGTATCGACGCCCGTCGTCGGCTCGTCCAATAACAGCAGATTCGGACTGCCAATCATAGCAACTGCTACGTTCAACCGGCGCTTGTTGCCGCCACTGTAAGTTTCACTGGGCTGCTTAGCGCAAGCATTCAGATCTGCGGTAGAAACGTTCGTTTGAATAGTCATAAATTTTATGTCTATAAAACATTACGAATGAACATTTACATTTACAAAAAACGCTGCTGTCAGCATTTATACTATTTTTTCTCAAAGTGATATTAATTATACTGTAATAAATATTTATTAAATTATATATTAGGTTATTTATTATGTTATATATTAGCTATGAGTGTAGAATGCTAACGCTGATAAATACTTCTTACAAATAATGTCATCTTAATAAAGATTATTACGCAAGCGTGCGTGCGTGCGTGTGTGCATGTGTGCGTGCGTGAGTGCGAAAGTGCGTGCGTGTATATGTGTGTATATGGACGTGTGTGTGTGTGTGTGTGTGTGTGTGTGTGTGTGTGTGTTGAGTATGTGTGTGCGTATGTGTGTGTTGATTACATATTGATTAAATATTGAATGCAGTACAATTATTGTCAATTCACTTTTACAAAACTTTGTTCCAAAACAGTTGGCTTAGTTTTTGACGTATAATACGTACAGAAAATTGGACCGTTTTTTTCAATAATTGATTAGGTAAGGAAAATGTTGAAAAACGGCAAATTTTAGGTTGTAGAGATTGTAAAATCTTCATTATGTATTTGTATTTTAACTACATGAAATTAAATTTTACTGTTGGAATGAAGTTAATTTTATATAAAAAAAGCGGCCGAAGAATGACTACTACTGAAATATATACGGTAAAATGATACTATTTATTATGCTACCTTTGAAATTCTACAATACTTACAGTAATTATTGCAAGAGTCTCTTGTAAAAAATACTATAAAGCGTGATACATTTTACCAGTGAAAAAATTCCTATTTTGAATTGTAATGATTCCATCCAGATTGTTATCAAGCAAGTTAAAAGTGCACATTGTATAGGGAAATTTTATAGTTCGTTTAAAAGTCAAATCATCACAGTAACTCGGAATAATTTTCCGGAAGTATTTAGACTGATGCTTTTTTGGATACTTTTGTAAACTGCATACATGAGCTATACTTATATGTCGTATACGATATGTAGAAATTATTATTTTTCAGTCTTGTGGCGTATTTCGTGAAAAACCAAAAAAGTATCCAAAAAAATTATGCACTCGAATACTTGCCGATCTATGGTTTTTTTCAACCTTTCTGAAATTATTTCTAATATTATTATCTTTTTACATTTTATTGTATACTTTTGATTGCACAATAAGAAACAGACATGGTAACAAAATGAGACTCAATTTATTTTTCTACAATTGAAAATATTTTTAGAATACGTTATATTATGTCGGATTTTTCAATTATTTAATGCCTCCATGTTTTAGTATTAATTATTTGAAAATGTTAACATTCAAGTAGCTATTAAAATGTAGCGCACAATATAGCGACCAGAACAACGCCCGGTTATCTTAAGATTAACGGCATTCAACCATGTGGTATATTTATTCGTACACTATATTGGCGCCATATGGGGGTGGTTTTGGACGGCATACTGACCCCGTGACCCTATCTTCGTTTAAAATCAAAAAATTAAAAAACATTCCTGATCATGAAACATTGCAGTAAAAATTCTAGTTTTCTCACTTTTGTGTATAATTCACTTTATTTCAAAAAATATTTAATAAGTAATTTCTGTTCTCTATTGCATTGTGTGGCCGCTCCAGGGGAGTGGGTTCGAATCCCAGTCAGTCCAAACTTTTCGGGGACATTTTGAGAAATTTTTTTTCCAGATTTTTGTATGTTGGAGATTGGGCCTGCAAACCCGCTACCTGGTTAAAGTAATGCTAGTATATGTAATAACAAAAATAGTATACAATTTAGTATACGCAGATGAAAACAAGAAAACAACATTAATTTATTAATTACAATCTGTCAAGAAACCTAGCAATAGTATAGAGGAGAGTCGTACAGTATGAAAACTGATAGCTATTTTGGGTATAACTTTTAATTGACTCGGTGAAAATAATATTACCACAAAAGGATTTGTTCCTTGAATAGTCCTCTACAATCGAAAGAATTGGCTGTGGTCAAATTCGAGCATAAAAATGAATTATCAATATAAATGTAAAAATTACAATTTTGCAGTTTCTTAAAAGTGTCGTCCAGTATGACAAATTAAAATTTTTTGACAATTTTGATAGTTTTGAATGAGTATGTGATTTGCATCTCTTTTGATACCCTAGTGAAAATTTCAAAATGTGAAAAAATGCATGGTATTGTCACTGTTTCTCATATAGTTTTTCTTAGTTTCTCATAGTTTCTCACATTTTATCGTAATTACTCCTAGTTTCTTACAGATTCTCACATTTTATCACAATTTCTCACAGTTGTAATTTCTTTTATATAAGAGAATACAACAAATAGAAAAGTGATAAGATGTGACAAACTGTGTAAAACTGTGAAATACTGTGTAAAATATGAAAAGTTGTGCAAGTTTTATTAAGTATATTATACCTTTTTGCTTCCTCATAGAGGAAGCTTTGTGATAGTAAAAAATAAGTTTTGCTAAAAACATGTTAGATACATGTTTTGAGATACTGGGAATCTAAATACACTATTTTTAGAAAAATATTATCTGTATGGATGTGTGTGTGTGTGCGTGCGTGCTTGCGTGCGTGTGTGTGTGTGGATCAACATCACTCTAAATATATGCAGTGAAAATTAATGTTTCGGGGCATTTTTTTTGTTATTCTTTAAGAACGACGGCTTAATTCTTTTTTGTTTTACGATGCGTTGTTATATTTTTTGCGGTTTTTCTATTTTTGAGTTTTAGTCTTTAAAGTTTTTTGATCCCATAGAACAATATCATCGATTGAGTCATAATGCATTTGAAAGAGCATAAAATTACTTATATTTTTCCAGCAGAAATTTTTAATAAGCTATTTCCCTTGTTTTGCTATTCACGAAATCGTCATGCTTTTAAAACTGTTATATCTGTAAAATAAATGAATAAAAATTTTTGAAAAAACTTGAGATTATTAGGAATATCTTTTTCTTTTGAATGGAAAAAAATATTTTTGTAAAAACAAATCGATTTTTATTTAGCTGCGAATACTGGAGTGTATCGGCAGAATTTGATTTGAAACTTTCAAAAACGGTAGCTCTTTACTATCTCTTGAAATAGTTACTTGCCAAAATTACAACGACCTTTATATTTTAAGATATTTGAGGTTATGTATCTTTTGAAATTTTTGTTTGATCGCGTATATCTCGCGAATGCAACGGTCATTTCTTAGCAAACGGGACTAATTTCTTTCGTTTTTTAACGAACATTCGACATTGAACAAAAATTTAAAGATTCATCCACTTGTTTTATTTATAACAATTTTCGATTTTTGGATTCTTGAGTTTTTTGGTATGTTAGAAATATTATGATCAATTTAGTGTTAATGCATTAAACAAATCATATTTACCTATCTTTTACAATTGGAAATTTTAGATAGGCTCTTTTTCTTCTTTTGTTATACACGAAAAAGGTCATATTTAGTTTAAACAGTCATATCCCGGAAATCTATTATGGCAAATCGTTCACAGTGAATCTACTTACTAACATCTGATTACAGTTAATTTAAATATATAAATAATTTTAATGAATTACGTACAGAGAAAAAATTGCTGTGATAGGGATTATTAACTATATTTCTGTCATTTTAGCAAAAAAATTTCTTTTGTCAAACCATCAATGATAAAGAAGCACACTCTTTTGAGGTATTATCTAGAAATAGATATGGCAATTTAAAATTAATTTATTAGAACAATGAATTTCATATTGGTACGATTATTTTAGTTGGAGGAAGCTAATTGCCAATAAATTGACAGTGGTTTTTTGGGCATAGTGCGTTTCTTACCCATAAGAATTGTACACGTAATTATTGTGCACAATTTAGCATTGGTCAAATATATCTATATATAATTTGACCAATGTTAAATTGTGTACAATAATTACGTTTATAATTCTTATGTGTAAGAAACGCTCTATGCCGTTTTTTGATAAGTGTGAGAAACTGTGAAAACTACAAAATGAGCGAATGAATATGAAATAATGTAAAAAACGTACTCATTTGTCTTTAACAGATGTTCCAAATATATATAAAATTTCAGATGTTTCCTCACTCTCTCATATTGATTTAATAGTTTCTTACAATTATGATTTCCACTGCGGTTCCCACTACGAATTTTAATAACCATTTTACATAGAATAATTGCTATAATAGCTTATATACGTCATAAACATTAATGTGTATTTTCCGAGTAGCATACGTCATTCTCAATTACTTTATAAAGGTTGTGAAATGTGTGTTCGAAGAACAAGTACAGTTACAAAGTCGTGCACAGGATTTGGGAAAGAATGAACCTGCACAATTATCCCCTCTATACTCTTGCAAGCTGCAAAATGGGACAAAGGGCTTTTCACCAACATTCGTATATAAGGATCCGTATAATAACATATTTATATTTTCAAATAAGTTTATTTTTTTTTAAGATAGAAGGTTATCCATTAATTTAAAGTACATTTAAATTGGATTAAATAAAAATTTTCGAAAATCGCAAGACTGCTTGGAGCAACAGTATGATAACTCAAAATTTTCTGCTGATTAAAAAAATGGAAAAGTAATTGAGTTTTTAAGTAGATTTTATGGTTGTTTATTGTATTATATTGCGAGTTGTGGTGCAATAGCGATCTGAGTGTTCGTTTTTGCTTTTTCAAAGAGAGAGCTTTGTAACGATGATTTTTTAAAACCAAGATTTTGATGAATTTCGATATTTTTGAGCTCGCTGAATCAGAATACGTAGATTTTTCATAATGTCTGTCTGTATGTATATATGTATGTGTATGTGTATGTGTGTATATATGTATCTGGTCAAATTTCTTGGACACCATATCTTTTGAAGACCACGGTATTTCGGCTGAAATTTTGCAGGTAAATCAGATACGCCCTAATATAGAACTGATTAGATTTTAGAGCTAAATAATGGAAACTTACTCCTTATTTTTGGAAATTTAAAATTTTTTTAAATTTTAGAAAACTAAAAAAAAAATTTTTTTGTTATTTTATACGTTAAATCTGTCAAAAGTATACACAAATTCGTAAAATAGGCGTAATTTCCTTCCAATCAATGTACCTTATAATACCTTTAAATTTCGTTTTTTAAAGAATTACGATTATAAATTTTTTAAATTTGTGAAAATTTAAAAAAATTATTTTTGTTACTTTATAAGTTTGATATATCAAAAAAATGCATATATTCGTAAAGTTCATGTAATTTTCTTTTGATTCGTGGAAATTGAAATAATTGTATTGTAAATTTATACGTTGGGTAAGTAAAAAACGTGCACTTATTCATATACATGTCGCAATTTCCTTACATTTTATATATTTAACAATAACTTATCTAACAATAATTATCTTTGTGAACAAAATACGATTTCAAATTTTGAACATGCATTTCATGTGATCACATTTTGTGGTCACCATCACTTTTGAATGCATATGTATTTATCATTAAATTTTTGTCGTTTGATTAGAAATAACTCCACATACAACTGCTTAAGGTTTTGAGCCAACAATACGCCATTTTATTCTAGTTTAACATCGTAGTCTATAACATTGTCTATAGTATTGTCGATTCCTCATAAAGTCACTTGTATCAATGTAAAAATTCAATAAATGATTGTGTATTAAATCTCTTTGAGAGAGCATTGTGCTAAAGCAGTTAGCAGCGGTTTTTTGAGATAGCATAGTGTTGTACTAGGCAAACTGTATAGGTTTTTATTTTGAGTTATGTTATGGCCTTATTTCGAGCCTTTAGAATGCCCATTGAGTTTCAGCACTTCAGAGTATATGTTCTTTGACATCATCTTATACTATTTACCGCGCTAACATAAAAATGACTTATTTTGAGTTATCATAGTTGTGCTCTGGGGGTACGATACATATTTTAATGTTTTATCACATTTCTCATAGAAATAAAAAATAAATAAATTGGACACAATAGGTGTGCATATTTATTCACATTATCTCACATTTTTTCACACGTTCTCACATTCACTTACATTTTCTCACGTTTTCTTATATTTTCTCACACTATCTCACATTTATTCGAACTTTCTTACATTTTTTCACAGTTATTCATATTTTCACATAAAATCTGTTTATGTGAAAATATATGAAGAATTGTACACGTAATTATTGTGCACAATTTCAAATATATCTATATATAATTTGACCAATGTTAAATTGTGTACAATAATTACGTTTATAATTCTTATGTGTAAGAAACGCTCTATGCCGTTTTTTGATAAGTGTGAGAAACTGTGAAAACTACAAAATGAGTGAATGAATGTGAAATAATGTAAAAAACGTACTCATTTGTCTTTAACAGATGTTCCAAATATATATAAAATTTCAGATTTTTCCTCACTCTCTCATATTGATTTAATAGTTTCTTACAATTATGATTTCCACTACGGTACCCACTACGAATTTTAATAACCATTTTACCTAGAATAATTGCTATAACAGCTTATATACGTCATAAACATTAATGTGTATTTTCCGAGATTTTTAAAATTTTTCATATATTTTCTAGTTTTAAATGTGTAAAAATGTGTTCAAAATTAGTCACTTATGCTTATTTTCTCTCGTTTGTTCACAATTTTTCACATTTTATACTTATGCACATTTATCCTCATAAACTATTTCCAGCAGGGATGCAGAAACAACTTGGACCGATCAACGTTCGGCGACATCTTCGCGAATAATACTATGGATAATCTTCGCGTATTAGAAATTACATAAACTACTCGAAATAATGAGCAAGACTGTTTAAAAATCTTGATTTAGTGTAAAGTTATGTTGTATTAAAAATCTTACTAATAATAGTAACGAAATTGATAATATTAATGAAAATTTTTTAGACAACCGCGGTCACTTTCATGCATTTTCATACTATTTTTCGCGTGAGATTAAATCTAATGTAAATTAGATAGTTTGAGTGTTATTGTAGAAGTATCTATTAAAAAGATTAAAAAAGGAATTTTTCTTCAAGTTTTTAAGAAAAAATCTATTGCATCATTGCTTTCTGCCATACGCATTGCTTTTTTGTTATAGCATCACTATTTTCGTTATCATTTTAAATAAATGCTCTTTTTGGACTTTAGTATACACTGGCTTCTTTGTGTCGACTGCCTAGTAGCAGGGGTTCAGATCGATCTGGGAAAGAGTCAATATTGATGATATGCAAAATTCATGACTCCCTCCGTCATATCGTTCTTGCCGAGAGTTATCCTCTGAATAGTGTTTCTTAATCACTCTTAAAGAGAGCATGTTCATAAACAATTGAAAAAGATGCATCTTGCCGGAAAAGTTTGAAAAAACGTATTTCGCAGAAACAGTTGCAAAACACGTATCTATGTATAATGTTTATACCTCCCTCTCTCACACACACACACACACACACACACACACACACGCACACGCACACGCACACGCACACGCACACACATATATATATATATATATATATATATATATATATATATATATATATATATATAAACGATAATTTGAGTATGTCTCGATATAATGTCTTGAAAAATTTAGTGAATATTTTTAGGTATTTGGTTACAGACTGAATGTTTTCAAGCTGATTTAGTTTATAATATTCTGAGATACTAGAGTGTATTTAATACAAAAATTTAGTTTGTACATCACAACATCTATAGGCGTTATTGTGATATTTTTTGTAAAAATTAACCTTTATAATATGATCTACTTCAGTATTCTTCACATAGCCAACATATAGTACATACACAGATGATCAAATTAGTACTTTCTGACTTCAAGAACAATGTACAAGTTCATGTACAGTATAAGTTCTTGAAGCTAAAATGTCGGATTCTACCTATATGTGAATACATATTAATAAGAGTATAATTGATATAATTTTGAGAAAACATAGTACCAAACTGCAGTTATCAACAAAAGAATTTTTTTTAAATAACTAATAAATAATAATATTTAATCAAAATTACATATGGTAGAGTATTAAAATTTGTAATACAGTAGTCTCGCATTATTTGTCTGCTGGGTAATCGCCTGTTAGGCACGTCTCCTGATACACAAACACACTCGCAAACGCGACTGTCGCCACCTCTTCGCCTGCTGCAGATCGCTACTAGAGTCGTACGATTTTGAAACAAGTGAATGGAGGGGAAAGCGCGCACGCGACTGGCTCTCGCTAAGGTCCGATTTCTCGGAATAGCACCACCCCAGAGCCCCGAGCGCAGGCAATTATCGCGAGACTACTGTATAAAAATTCTACTGATAATTAGATTGATTGACGGAAAAATACACGAATATTAAATACAGGAACATGTAACAAACGCATGTATCGGGTCACCTGATTTTCACATTCCGAGTTCTCATAAACTAAAGTAAATGCTGAAATAAACCTTCTTGTATAAATCACGTAATACGTATGTCATTTCACACCGTATTCATTACATAAGGGCTTCAAATCTCAATTGCTTCAGCTTACAATTAAATTATTAATAAGTATAAGTAAGAACATTTAATAAGTTTATTGTAATAATATCCTTTATTTTAATATTTACAAGTTTTGCTGACTAATAACTAATTAGGGCTAAGCGAACAGTGTGCACAGATCGAACAAATTTTTATAAATTGATATCTTTCTATAAAACATGTATGATTTTCTAAAATAGTAATAAAATATTTTAGTTTACAGGTAGTTTTGATAGAATTTGATAGCAAGTTTTTTTTATGAGTAAGTGTTAAAGAAAAATCTGAATGGTTTATCCTACACGGTGTTCACTTATTGTCCATTTGACGGTAACTATATACAATAAATATATTATTTGAATAGTATTTACTAAAATCAGTTCTATTTTCTGTTTCCATTTACTGTTAAAATTTAAGTTATAATAAATATTCTTCTATTATAAAGCCCAAATTTTAACATAATCCACGTCCAAAGCAGTAGCACCATTTTGCCAAGTTTTATACCAGGTATTAGTTGTGCTGTAGAAGTGATAAATAGCCTAAAACATTTAAATGAATTTAAATGATGTACGTATCATGACATTCAGGATTGTATCATTAGTGGATTATGAATTTTAATTATTACCTTCGCTTCAACATTGCGCCAGGTCTTAGTATAGCCTCCAGTTTTGCAGTCGTCTGGAAATTCCGATAGTCCACCAACAGCAACTCCAAGTGTCAAATAGAACTATTAATAGAAGTAGATAATTAGAAATATGAAGAAGTGATAGTTGCATATGATTTAAAATAAATGTCTTAATACCGGTGTATCTCTAGGTAAATTTACGGATTTATCATCGTAGGTCTGTCCATCTACTTTAAGAACAATTCTGCCTGGACTCCAAATCAATTCGTATACGTGAAAACTTTTTGACCATAATTCTGCGTTATACATTGTTCCTCTATTTCCATTATTGCGATCTTCATTTGTTTGGGAATTCGTACCAGTTACACCGCCCCAAAGAATATGTCCACTTATATCACGACCGTCTTTTAATTTTAAGTCAGGATTACCAGCTGATGATGCGATTCGAATCTGTAGGGCGTCCAGTGACGATCCTTCTGAATTGCTTACAGGTTCCAGCATTAATACTGCAAGAGTAGAATTTATTTAATATCACGTTTATATTGATTGTGCAAAATTTTAAATTCAGACTGCTATTTTACTTTATGAATTTGATAAATACATATTTGTTAAGAAGAAAATAAAAGAAAACTAAGCATATATTGTAAGGATTATCAAAAATCGATATTCATTGAAGGTTCCGAGAAGTTATTACATGATAAAATCGAAAATGAATTTAAAGATGTGAATAAATATATATATATATATATATATATATATATTTATATGCTGTATAGCTAGTTGTAATATAATTGCTGTATGATAATTGATGTATGAAATTTTTGTTCTGAACAAATAAAAAATATATCTATCATATTTATATGAAAATTTTCAACGACTTTAAAAGTTTTAAAAGAGCTCGTATATCTTTATTTTATGTAATTTTATGTGTATGAATTTTTTATCAATCTCTTTTAAACATCTGAATTGGAAAATCACTCCATAAATCATAAAATATGTTTATTTGGTGAAAAGTAACAAAAATTATCATCTGCGAGTAAGAACTATCTTACGAATATAATTATTGCAATATACTAAGCAAAATCGAAACATTATTTAAGTTATAAGACTGTATCAGAAGTGTTACAAAAATTGAAAAAATGTATTAGTTATACTTTCTACTACTTACGTGGATAAGCCCAGTCACCGCGCGGTAATTTAGCCTTAATTTCTATGCGACCGTATTCAAGGTTTATGGATTTTTTGGTATTTATTCGACTTGAAGTTACAGGAGGTAATATATTCCAACCTCGAGCTTCACGATAACAATCGCGTGATCTTAATTTTCCTGTGCATCTGCAACGATTAACGTAAGTTATAATAAAATCGATGAATGTATATAAATATATAATAATAATTTAAATAATATAACACATACTTCGGTAATTCATATTTGCCTTGTCGAACGAAAATGTCACCGGACTCTTGGCTTAGTAATTTTGATCTAATTTTTAAACCATTCTGAACATTCAAGTTTTCTTGTATATCTCGATACACAACAAATTCATAATCCTTTAAAAAAATAAATGAAATGTTATACAAAATTAATTTTTATTAGATATAAATTACAGTACAGACTTACAGGGGTACCAGAGAATTGTTCAACCACTGTCCATTGTGATCTTCTGAACTGATCAATATCTCTAAAATCTTCATTGAAAAGAAGTTGTCCAGCACATGGATTTCGACTGGTGCCAGTCGGACCAAATACTTTTGTTGCTGATAACGTACAAGTTGGTTTATTGCCATTATCACTATTGCCATTATTAGTAGGTTCTAATTTCTGCCCTTGGTAGTTGTAGAACTCTAAAACACGCCATTTTTGTCTATCAGAATATCTTTTAGAAAGATATATATATATATATATATATATATATATATATATATATATATATATATATATATATATATATATATATATATATATATATATATATATATATATATATAATAGTTATACCTGTAACTACGTGTTCTTGATCGACCAAGTTGTAGCCAAGACCATTATATACAACGTGTACCCAATAATAAATAACATCATTTTTCTTCAGCTTCGTAGTTTTATCTTTGTAAGTCCAACGGCCATTCTTTTGCGTAACAATATCTCTAGCTATTGTACCAGCTTCTAATCCAATAAATTCATCATTAAACTTGACGTGAAATGCCACTAAAGTAATTCCCTCTTCGTCTGCAAATTTCATGGAATTGTGAGTAAAGTCCATTATTATAATAAAATATTATACTAGAGACAAATAAACTTACCCGGAATCGAAATCCGAATGCCTGTTGGCGTGAGAGGCTCAACTAACGCTTCTGGAGGCTGGAATTGAGAGCTACAGAGTTGGGCCGACAGCAGAATTAGAAATAAAAATGAACAGGCCGTTAGTGAAAACATGTTGATGTATCAAAGTGAGGTGACGAACAGTGTAAGAATCTGCCCAACCGGGCACACGAGCACACTTGGCTACAACCAGACTTGTAGCGCCGTAGACTGATATCACGCGAGTATATTTCTTATAATTTATACAGGTTCGTCGCTTTCTCCATGCATAATTTTCCTTATCGATTTTCAAGAGGAAAAGGAGAGGGAGATAATTAAGCATAAAAGTATAATTAAACTATTGTCAGATTAATTTGTTAGATTTTTGATTACGCATCGAAGACAAACAACTTCTTTCCTCTAACTTTCTATAATTACTCATTTTTTTGACAACGATAATAACGTGCAGACAAATAAAAATGTGGCAGTTATCGCAAAAACAGTACTAATTATATTATAAGATTTTTGCGTCGCTTTTTTGTATAAAAACATGAAATTATACTATACTAATATAATATAATACCATCGTCTAATATAATGCAGATCTTATCATCACGTGATGGAATGAAAACATAAGTTAAATTAACTATAAGAATTTATCGAAATGCAAACATTTAAATTATTTATAATCATGTTTCAATGATGTGAATAAATGATAATATTTTTCTTAAAAATCAGAATCATTTATCACTATATACTAATTATAAGATTCATTGAAATTTACCTCGAAATGACAACATATGTAGATCTATATATATATATATATATATATATATATATATATACACTACCATATTTTGAAAGTCACCTTGACATTACTGCAGGTGTATATCGATTCTTCTTACGAAGACCAGCGCATACCAGATTTGAAGTAGTAAAAACTAGTCATTTTCAGATTCTCTAACAAAAACTATCACTTTATTAGAGATTCTAGAAAAATATTATTTTTTGTCAGAAAATCTAAATTGTTTTAGTTTTTACAAGAGGCCTTTGAAAAGAAGTAGTGGATATCTAGAAATCAGATATGTGCTAGTCTTCGTTAGGAGCGTAGATGAATAATAGTACTACATCTTACTATTCTATATAGAAACAGAGTTTGTTTTTATGTACACGTAAATCTCAAAAACAACTTAACCGGTTATAATAAAATTTTAGAATTAACTGCTATATACGTCTCTAGAATGACAGATGCTATTTATCATCACCATCTTATCCGCGGTTTGAGAAATTAAAACTGAAGATTTCAGAAAAATTAAAGATGAAGTTCATGATGTTTCGCAAGGTAACGGGAGAGCTCAAGTACTGCGTTAGCTTATTTAAAATCAGCCAATCAACCTCTAGCTTTCGCTTTGAATTACGCGCTACATTTACGAACACTTATTGTATCAACATATAAGTTAACCAATATCGTTGCTGTTTATACAAATTTTCATTGCAAATTGATCAGCCTAGAAATAAGTAAATACGTAACTTTTAATGGGTAACTACTGTGAATTATTAATATCACTTTAGTATTTGAATTTTTAATTATTATTATAATTTTTAAAAATAATATTTTTAACCATATCTTGGCCGAGAGTACCACATTTCCTCCCGGCTCCGAAACTGAAATGTGTCACTTCGACCCGGGTAAAAATGGCTACCTCATAGCACGTGTTTACCACCCTCGCCTTCGGCTCGGGTAGCAATTTCCAGGCACTATGGGCTAGCCAATACTTTTCCTCCCTAGATGCGTAATATACTGTTAAGTTTTCGCTGGATATAAAATATATGGCATCCTGTCCGCAAAACATTTACTGCAAAGGGTAAATAGCTGCTCCTCGATTATCTGAGTTTATTTCTTATTATGAAACAGTTATTGTTAATTGAGAATAACTTTCCTACAGACATTTACCCGATCAGAAATAGAGTTACGGTGCAGATAAGACCCTTACAAGGTGCCTTAAAATACTTATCCGGGCTGTGTAAGGCACCTGATAAGGGCGTTACAACGCATGTAAAGCAGGCAAATAATCCGGGACAACTAAGGTCCTGAGCCGGCACGCCGGACTTTCAAGTAACCCTGATTTTCGATAACTTTTAATTGTTAAGGAAGACTTTTCAAGTTGAAACGCGCCCAATTAGAGAGGTACCATCCGGATGATACCTCGGAAAGTTCCCTATTATGAGCCAATTTATGCAGTATTAAGTAAGTGATGGTCATAGTCATTCTGACTGTAAAATAACGTCTGATTTTGTTTTAAGATCCGGCAAAATGTGCCGGTCTTCATCTGACGTCGCATTACAGCCTTATTAAGGGCCTTCCCGTATGGAAAAAACTCTCAAGTTAAGTGTTATTTCGAATCCTCAACTAAAATTTGGTAGGTTATTAGACTTGTACAAAATAAAAAATTTCAGTTGAGGGTTCGAAATAACACTCAACTTGAGAGTTTCTTCCATATATATACGGGTTAACAGACCACTCGAATCCGGCCCTTATGATAAGTTAGGCAAGCCGTACTTAATTTCTACTCGGGTAGTTTAAGATGTATAGTTTATAATTGTCTTATTTAAGAGCTTATTCCGTGGTAGAAAATTGCCCAACCAAAATGGCCTGTTTCTAATTATTGGTCAATTTTTTTGGCCAACACATTACTGTTTCTACCAAGGTTTTGTAAGATTTAATTGTTCAAACATTTATTAAAAATGGAATATAGTTCCCTCTTGGAGATCTGGATTTAAGATTTGTAGTTTAATTATTAAATATTTGTATTCAATTGAAAAGAGCTGACCTTTGAATTGTTGACTTTAAAATATATTCATCATAATTTTCTTGTTTATGGATGTCTTATACATTGAGTATAGTTGTTCTTTCGGTGACTATGTTTAATGGTTGATGATTTCAATATTCAAGCATTTGTTGCAAATTAAAAATTGATGTTCCAAGGTTTTAGATTCATGGCTTTATTTATAGTCATTTATTATAATTTGAAAATTGTTTTCCATGGGGTACCTGAGTTTGAGTTGTAGGATTTGTCATTTTCTTTTTCAGGGTTATAGTCTGGAAAAGCTTTATTTTAGTAACTCTTCGATCATGTAGGGCCCAGGACTATTAACTATCTATTAATCAGACTAACTATCCTTTTAATCAGACCCTGATGGCCTTATAATTTATAATTAAGTACTCACACAATCGATGTTAATATACACATAAAAAGTTTGGGATGATACAACCTGTTTATACTTGAAAAGAATACAAACTATACAAGTCTGCGTTCTAAATATAATACATTTAGTAGAGAATCTATCGTTCGTAGGTATATGCACGAATAGAATAGACTTGAATGATCTCCACGAACTAAATACCATTTATTTAAACTTTAGAAAAAGCCAAGGTTTTAAGCATCTTTTATTCATTCTAAATATAATATAAAAAGCGATAAAACACATGAAAATATAATAGCAAAAGCGATAAAACACATTAAAATATCGAGACTTGAGTTTGAACGAGAAACCGAAAATAAACAATATTATAATACCTTAAGAAAGTGAGACAACTTTTACAATAAAGTGAAAGTAAAAATTAAAAATTGCTTCCTCCTACAGGAAGCTTTGTAATGGTAAAAAAAAAAAAGTTTTCTTAAAAACATGTTAGAAATATGTTATGGGCCATTTGGAATTAAAATACACTATTTTTAGAAAATGTCCGTATGAATATGTGTGTGCGTGTGTGTGTGTGCATGCGTGTGTGCGTGTGTGCGTGTGTGCGTGCGTGCGTGTGTGTGTATGTGTGTGTATGAATGTGTAACACCAAATCTTGAGTACTCCACGGTAAGAATTAATGTTTTAGGGCTCATTTTTTTGTTTTTCTTAAAGGAAGGTGGCTCAAAAATAATCATTTTTGTTTTCCGATGCGTTATTTCCCTTTTCCTATTATACACAGAAACGTCTTTTTTAGACAGCTTTATATCGGAAACATATCATGGAAATATATTGAAAAAAATTAAGATGCTCAGTAGCGTAGAGTAAAATATTTAGTAAAAATTTTGAGACATTTCATTTTTCTTTTGCAGAGCAAGAAATATGCAAGATTATATTATAGCCAAACAAAGAGACCTGCCTACCATCTAAAAAAACAGCTGCCAATTCATTGGCATTTAGCTTCCTCAAACTAAACTAATTATTCCAATATGAAATTCTTTGTTCTAATAAATTAATTTTAAATTTCTATATCGCTTTCTAAATAATAGCTCAAAGAAGGTGTGCGTTTTTATTATTGATGGTTTGATAAAAGATAATTTTTTACTAAAATTACAGAACGATAGGTAATTATCCTTATCAAAGCAATGTTTTCACTGTACGTGATTTATTAAAATTATTTAAATATTTAAATTAAATGTAATCAGATGTTAGTACGTAGATTCACTGAATTCCTAACCATCTAAAATTTTGTGAATAATTTTCCATCATAGATTTTCGAGATATAACTGTTTAATCGAAATATGACTTTTATAGCACTGTGTGGCATAAATTCGCACTTATTCAACGCTTTTCCGTGGCATAAGTAGACGATTACGGCACTGACGCTAACTTCATGTCGTGTAAATTGTACACTTATTCCACGAGTATAAGAGGAGTAAGTATACTACGTATAAATGCGTTATGGACCTAACCTTTCTGGCAGAATCTGTCAATTTAACATAAAGAGCGTGGCTACGTATAAGGTTGAAGATGATAAACTAAACTTAAGAAAATAAATATAAATAAATGAATGAAATAATATAAATAAATGACTATGATGTGACTACATTTTAAATATCAATCAGTGTAATTTATATTTCGCACACTTTATATACATGAAAAGGAAAGGAAGTTGAATTCTCAAGAAGCTTGTATAATAGGTTATTTTACAGAACATGGTTATTTATTGAAAATTTTTCTTAAACAATATTAGAACGTTGGAATATTAACCTAATAGTTATGTGTATATTTAACACTTAAATTAGTATAAAGAATATAACCTAATAAACGTTAGACTGAAAAATATACTTTTTTAGTTTTTTTACTCTTAGTTTTTACTCTTTCTTAGTTTTTAGTATTTCTGTGGTGGAAGTTCTTGCATTTGTATTTTTCAAAGCGGATGAACCATTGCGTGGTGTGGATGGACTATTGTGCAATGCTGATGGACTATTGCGCGATGCTGCTGTACTATTGTGCAATGTGGCTGGAGTTTGAATATTATGATTGTTGTTGATTGACGTAGCTGGTGTAGTGTTTTTTTATTGTTGGTTATCTTGACTTTTGTAATTACTGGTATTTAGCTATGATAGATGTTCTTAAATTTGTATTATTCGATGTGGATGGACTATGGTGTGATTCTGCTGGATTATTGTCCTATGCTCCTGGAGTTCGAATATTATAAACTCTTGTATTAATATGACTGTAGTTGATTAATGTAGATGGAGTGTCATTGTTGGAGTCCGAAACTCTCTCTGATTCTTCAAGGATTGTGTTTGGCCCTTGTTTTTTTAATAAAATCCCAGAACTGATTTGCTCGCTAATCTTTTTTTTGTTATTAAGGGAGTCACCGATGTAGCCTTCTGCCACAGTGTTTGACTTCCAGCCACCATGTATTTTAAGAGCTGTGATGTCTGTTCCGGCATCGACTAAAAGGGTGGTTGAAGTCCTCCTTAAACTGTGTCCAGTGTATAAATTGCTATTAGGTAATTTTAAGTACTCCGCTACTTCCTAAGGCTTAGACCCAAACTTGTTGACGTCGATGGGCTGGTTAACACTTTTACCTTTAGTATACTTAAGAAAAAATCTATCAAATATACAAGGCTGAGGTCTGGCTTGCATATATTGTTTGCAGATATTATATAATTCCCCAATAATCGTAAAGGATCTAGGTACATTGTTCTTTGTCTTATTAATTCTAACGAGTAGATAATCTTCTCCCACTGTTATATCGGTTACTAATAAATTACTAAGTTCCTGTCTTCTTAGAGCAACAGAAATTCCAAAGATAAATGTTACCTAAAAACGATTACAAATAATCAATTGTATAAATTGATTATTGTTTCATGAATTGATTATTTTTGTACAAATTGATTATTTTTGTATAAATTGATTATTTTTGTATAAATTGATTATTTTTGTATAAATTGATTATTTTTGTACAAATTGATTATTTTAAGAATATTTAAATTTTATTTACCTTTTCAGTCAGATATGAATCATTTGGTGCTTCATTAAAGAATTTTGTTATCTCCTCTTTTGTAAAAATTAATGATTTTTTTGCTCTGTATTCTGTGGATTGTCTTTTCAAGTAATCAATTAGTCTTTGATATTTACTGATATCGATTTGATCAAAACAATGAATTGTTGCTTTTAACATCGAATAAATCGATCATAGGCTTGAAGGAGCATATTTTTTAAAAAGATAAAAAAAATAAGCTATCATGACGTTTTCACAAAAGGAATTGGATCCATTGTCTTTTCGCCATTTTTTAAAGGCATTATAAGCTGCCGTCTATACTTGTTTAGATCTTTTAGGTAACAGATCAAATGAAACACTTTGTGCAATGTCTCTGATACTCTGTGGAACAATATCCCTACTATCATTGTCACTTAAGTCACTGTTTGATGAAGTCTTTTCGACACTTTTCATAAATTCTCATACAAGAAGCACTACATACGATTGTAACATAAGACGAAATTTTAAAATTTTTCA
This sequence comes from Gastracanthus pulcherrimus, assembly GCA_949152435.1. Classification (NCBI taxonomy): domain Eukaryota; kingdom Metazoa; phylum Arthropoda; class Insecta; order Hymenoptera; family Pteromalidae; genus Gastracanthus; species Gastracanthus pulcherrimus. Next base: position 157,679,106 of record OX424576.1, read on the forward strand.
GTTCGACAAGCTTGAACACGCGCACAAAGAAACGTGCGCATACATGAGTATATATAGGTATATATTACATATGTACACGGACACAACGTGCTCAAAGATGGCGCGGCTGTCATCAGCGATCTACACGTCAAGCACATATATGAAAAATGTGGCGCGAATACGCACATAAGCAAGCGTAGTGCATACGGATATGTGTTCATAGAGCTGGTGCATATAGCGCGAATTGTATATTGGATATTTGAATTCTTTTTCATGAATATTTTACATTTTTTTATTAATGAACTTTTAAATTCAATTATAATTTTTTTTATGCTATAAAATAGTATACGATACACGTGTAATAAGTCATCCTTCATAGCACGGCGTGTAGCGCCCTCGCTAGGTTTGGGCGCGAACTTCACGCCGTACTGTAAAGGACAACTTATACCACTAGTATCGTAATGTACTATTTTCGTGTATAACAAAAGAAGAGAAAGAGCCCGTCCTAAATTTGCAGTTGTAAAAGATAGGTAATTTTATGCTTTATTAAATGTACATATACTAAAGTGATCATAATATTTCTAACAGACCAAAATACTCGAAAAACTAACACTTAAAAATTCCAAAATCGAGAAATTGTTACTAAAAAAGACGTGTCGATGAATATTAAAATTTCTCTTTAATTTCGAATCTTTATCAAAAAAAATATATATATTATATATATATATATATATATATATATATATATATATATATATATATATATATATATATATATATATAGTACTAGCCGCGTATAACAATGCTTAACTTTGCCGATCGCCCGAGGTGTGGCTCTGCCATTCTGCTATAGCGTAGGTGCAAGCGTATGCACACACTCACATATATATGGGTTGTTCCATGTCAAGTGAGCATGTACAAAAATAAAAATGTTTTAAACTGTACAAAAATGTTGGTATGTGTACTCAGAGTATGTAAAAAATTTGAGACCCTAAGGCGTTATATGTCAAGGGCAATTAAGGAGTCTACCCAAATTGCAATTTTCAAAAAATCGATTTTTTTTATTCCATTTTTCGAAAGTATAGATATTTGAAAGTATCATATTAAATTTTCATAAAGATCCGAGCAGTCTAAGTGTACTTTTGAGGGACTTTTACTTAGTTACCTGAGCGCGCTAATAGTGACCGTTCGGAGCGGTATCGTCTACCTGCCTTTGTTTACGTGAGCAGCTGAAACCTTTCGTGTATATGCTATCCCTACTCAAATCTATTCATTCGTGACCCCTTATTTTTCGAAAGATACCTGTATATTTGAATTTCAAGCAAGTAGCAACCTATATTAGTCGTGTTTGAAATCTGTAAGCGTAAACATCTGTGCTCGTGATTGCCGAGATGGACAAGAAAACTATCCATCAAAAACAAAACTGGAGACGTCCAGGTTCGAAAGCGAAAAAACGTAAATTTCATGGAGTTCTTCCAAATGCCCATGAGGCAAACACAAGTCATGCTAGTGCATCTGCAGAGAAGCTGAACAAGTCGAAAGATACGAGTTTCGACGTGCCTGTAGATCAAACGTTAGGGTACAGCATCATACATTTTTACCTGGTTTTTTCTTCGTTACAACAGTTTTTGAAATGTAAAGTGTGTAATAACGATGTTACATTTACTAAGTATGGACAGCGAGGACTCGGTTTTAAAATTTGTGTTACTTGTGAGTGTGGAGAAAAATATATTAATTCGTGTTCGATGATTGCGACTGGATACGAAGTCAACCGTCGCCTTGTGTTTGTTATGCGATTGATTGGTATTGGATGGAGTGGTATAAACATGTTTATTGGCCTAATGGAACTTGGATCTGGAATGAGTTCCTCCGTTTATTATCATATTATCTATTCGGTCTCTATCGCTGTGAAAAGTGTTTTCGATATAGTGATGCTAAAGGCTGTTAGAGAAGAAAAACTCCTAAATGCTCAGCACGGAGAACCCGAAGATATTTTAACCGTTTCAGGAGACGGTTCCTGGCAAAAAAGAGGATTTTCTTCGCTTGTTGGCATAGTTTCTTTGATATATAAACACAGTAAAAAAGTTGCGAACGTCGTTATCAAATCAAGCTACTGCAAAGGATGTGAAAGAAGAAAAGGAACACATATTCTTTATGATGATAGCTATGTCGCATATCATACGATTTTTGAAATTTTGAGTTTAACTTGGTTTTAAAAAAAAAACTGATGAAAAAAGGTGATTTTTCGTTACTTTTCGAAATATGGCCGCCATTTTGCCAATTTAAAAAAATCAAAAATCGTATGATATGCGACATAGTCATTACCTTACTGAATCTAAAACCTTTTTTTTTTTGTTTCAGATAATCCACTCCGGAGATTTCATCAACAGGGCGCATTCATCTTTTTCTTGGATATTTTTTTGGCCTCCATTTTTATACGATAAAAAACAAAAAATTTAATAAAAAAAATTTTTTTTCATGTATTTCAAGATTGTATTTATCAAGCCTCATACTTCACATATTAATATTTCTAATTTAAAACAATGAAAAAAAATCGTGAAAATAGTCATTTTTTTGCGCGTCTAATTAGGGTAGACCCCTTAAAGGTTAAAAATGCATTTCTTTTAATATTTTGAGATTTTGCCAACATTGCTTAATTTATATCTCAGAAACTAGGGACTTTTGAGAGAAAAGTGTAGGAACATTTTTTGGTCAAAATAAGGTTCAAAATATAAAAAAATTGTATTAGACTTCGATGTCATCATGGACTCTAAATTTACTTGGAAATCGCAGTTAAACTAGTTTTACAAATTCATAAATCAGCATTCCTCAATATCCCGTTTCTAACCAAGGTGGCCTAAGTTTTTCATTGTTTTCATCTTATTTGTAATATTCAGTTTTCACTGTAATATTTTGAAGTACAAGGATGTATGCCACGTAATCCAGAATATTAACTAAATTCATTTCACTAGAACTAGATAAATTAAGATTGATTACAAAAGAAATGTAAATTTTCTTATTTTTATTTTAATTTAATCTACGTATCATACTGGAAAAATACTTCGGCTGAGAGAAAAAGGAACTGAAGTTTCGGAAAGATCATACTCGAAAACAATTGAGGAAGAAAACTACCACCGCGGCAGCGGTGGCGCTAGTGAAAAGCTACACCTATCTGCGCCATGTTTTGTATTTTATCATAGGAAACTATATATATATGTATGAAAAATGCTCGACGCTGTGTACCCGCCAGAAGTCACATGGTAAATTTAAACTCCCAATAGCGAAGTTCCAGTTCCTAGACCAAAGTTTCACGAATTTATGTCATCTTGGGTCGAAACGGGATAATGTAGGAATAAATAGTACATTATGTAACAAGGGCAAAAAGTGAGTTTACTGCCCGAGCGAGCGAAGCGAAACGAGGGCAGTATCACCCGAGGAAAAAATCGACTTTTTTCTCGAGTTACATATAGTACTCTATACCCATCTCAACTATGGCCACTTTTTGACTTGGAAAACGGGACTAATGGACAGTTAAAAGACAATCGAAAATCAGGGTTATTGGTAGAACTTGATGAAATAAAGGAATTTTGACTATTCTCTAGTGAAGTCACTTTTTTCCCGCGGGAAAAAGCTACTTTTTTCCGCTTTTGCGGGCAAAAAGTGTAATTTCAATCACGCTTGTCAGGGAAAAAAGTGGCCATTTTCGTTCAGATAGGCATAAATAAACTTAATTTCGGTTTTGATTAACTGTATTTAAAATTCAAATAAATTTGTTTGATTTTTGTTTGATTTTGATTAATTTTACATATAAGCGTAATTTAATTATTATGGACTAACTTTAGCATTTTAAGAAAAAAAGGCTGGATGGAAAATTAAAACATACGTGTGAAAATAATTCATATACAACTTGTGTTCTCATTTTTTCACAAGCTTAATATTTATACAAAAATTAAAAGTTTTTGAGATTTATCGATAATATAAAATTACAGCTGTTTCTGTATTTAAACAGTCAATATTTAAACAGCAGTGTAAAATTAATTTAATTTGATTGCTATTCGCTATGTGCTCATCTCACACACATCAATAAGCAAGGTTGTGTTAGTTGTATGTATATACGTCAGTGCCGCCCATTCCCTCTTCTTAAAACTTTGGGGACACCAAGAAAAAGAATGTTATTCGCGAAGCTTCAGCAAACCTCTAAATTGGCCCAATTTATTCAATACACAACGCGTCGCTCTTACAATTGTTTCCATAGATCCATACTTCAAATAATTCGCCCTGGGCTTCAAAACAAAGATCAGAATCGCTGTTAGATAACAGTGAATTACTTATTAAAAATAGACTTTCACTTTCGGGCTCTTTGGATTCAAGACTTCAAAAGTATTGTTACTGAAGAAGTCTTTGCGATCATAATCGTAATATTGCATGTATTTTTCGCACCATTCATCGAATAAACTACCATATTTTTTAGCTTATTTTAAAACTTGAAATACATTACAAAAGATTAGTATTCTACTACAGATACATAAAATGGTAATTAGTTAATTACCGTTAATTAGCCGAAGTCTAACAGTGTCTAGAAGTTTACAGTTCGTATCTATATTATAGCTATGATGGAGGTTTTTGATATGATAGATTAAAGCGCAAGTAAGATGCTTCGAATGGCAATAAATTTTAAATTAAAAAATACGATTCCAGGCAATAATTTTTAAAAAAAGATGAATAGAACTACGTATAAGCTGCATATTAGTATATTTTAAATAGAAAAAGAAAAATATATTTATACAATAATTAATTTGGACAAGGTAAGCTACTTTAGTATTAGACTTTCTGAAATTATGACTTTGCAGGCTAAACTCATATTTTATAACGTCCTTTTTACACCAAGACTTCAAATTAGTGTCGCATTAACTTTTGATACCAAATAACTTTTGTTCTGTTTACATAAGAAAACAAAGAAAAATATTCTTTATTTATTGGAGGTCTTCAGATTAGCCTAAATGTTGTGGTATTAATGTAGTATTAATGTCATTATATTCAGTATTGACAGTTGAAGCGAGATAAACTTAATGACGCGTAGGTTCAAGATTTTGAGGTTTTACAATAGTTAAATTATAGATATTATAACAAGTATTTATATTCAAAACATTTTCAGAATGTTTGATTTTAAATATAAAAAAGTTTTATTAACTCTTAGAAAAAAAATTTTCTATTTGGTTTCAAGGGGTCTTGTCCTCTTAAGGGGGGGTCGGAGCGAACTTTACCATTGTGACCTTCACCTCGTGCAGTATTTTTTGTTATGAGGTCTAAAGTTTACATAGTTACATCAAAGTCGAGGGTGATAATGATTTGGTATTGTGTAAAGAACAGTGAACAACAGCGTTTTCGTTTATTAATAGTTTAAAAGGTTTTTTATTATGAAATATTATTATAATTGGCCAATGGAAAACGGTTCAAATGACAGTCATCTTACCGTTTCTTAACCTCATAGACGGCTTCACCTCGCGTCGTATTTTTCGTTATACGTCGAGATTTCATAAAAAATCGTACATAGCGACCTTGATAATCATTTATTATTATTTGAAGGCATCGATTTTAAAACGTCCTTAGCGCTCGGCCCGGCTGCCGTTATATCAAAATTGACGTCATGGTGACCAAAATTTGCAATTTTACGGAAATGAATTTTAAAAAATAGTATCGTGCAGAGGATCGAAAATGGCAACTTTTTATATATATACTTTGTTTGTACAATGTTTAGTAGTTGAAAAAAAAAAATAAAAACGCAAAATATTAAATCTTATTTGCACCACGTTTTTTAAACTTAGCTCGCTGCAGCTCCGACAAATATGAACGGATCTTGCGTAATTTTTTGCATAGAATCGTAAAATAGTCTAGCGCTGCTAATAAACTCATAGATAGTTAAATATTAAATATTTTTCATTCAACAATTTAATTGCAAACCACTGAGCTACCTTTTATATGGTTAAGTATGTTCAACGAAAAAAAGTATCGAGGGAAGTTTAAGACTCAACTAACTTTCAACGAGACATTTGTTTGTTAACATTTGAAGAAGTTTCTCAGAAAATTTCAGATGAATTGGATGAAAAGTGGCAAAGATAGAGCGATTTTGCCAAACTTGCACGATGCGCGCGAACATTAGCGGGTCTGCGCGATACATGACGCTCAGTGTATGTCAGTCATAGAATAAGAAATAATTTAAGAAACATGATAAAAGTTATCCTGAAGTAAACAAAACAAAGTCGAACTCGTTTCGCATTGAAATCACACTGATTTTCTTGTTCGTTTACAAGCTGCATTTATTCACAAATTTGTTAATCTCTTTAATCTTTTTAAAAAACGTTTTACTTGCTAAATAAATTATAAGCATAATGTCGATCAATATAGAACGTAAAAGAATTAGAAATGAGCATGCATGGAAAAAAACTATTAATAAAAGTTGTCAAAATAAGGTAAGTAAAATATCGTAAGACGTGTTATAAAAAAGAATTTCTGTTGCAAATATGATTGAATGACATGTATATAAAACTCGAAATTAATTAAAACGAAGAACTCTCTAAATTTTTATGCTGTTGTGAAATATTATGTAAATAAACAATTTGAGGTTAATTATTTTAATTACTTATGCATCTCATGCGTTAATCAACTTCCACACCCGTGTCAAAATGCACTATTTTCAAATCATTTAAAATGAAGCTGTAATCAATTTTGTAAAATAATTTTTTTCATTAATACGTATATATAAAATGATGATTTCCAAACATCTTTTATATAGGGATTAGAATATGAATCAGTTAGTGGAAAGAAAGTGCTTGAAAAGACGTTCACAGAAATCAAAAATTGTTGTCCTAAAAAGTGTTTTTTAAAAGTAGATCATGAATGGCAAAAAGTATGTTTCATAAATTTTGGCGCAGTGGAGATTTTCAAGTACAGAATACAATATTAGAAAATATGATTGTAAGAAAAGAATCGACACAAGAATTAAAACGTTTACAGTGGCAATTTCATTGTTACTACAAAAGCACTAGTATCGATATTTGTCGAAAGTTTGTTTGCAGTATTTTCCAAATTGGAGAACGAAGAATAAAAACGGTTCAAGAAAAAATAGTAAGTGGCAAAACGATGTCTGATAATAGAGGAAAACAAGATAATCACAAGGTAAAGCTAACTGAAGATGTCAAAACTTTAATTCTGGAACATTGTAAAAGCCTTCCGCATTCTGAGTCACATTATACCAGAGAAAGCTCAAAGCTTTACTATTTTCTTGATACTATCCCTATTGATAAAACAACATATTTTAATTATTTTAATCATTTTGTGAATTTACTAATGGGCAACATTTTGGTGAAAATTTTTTAAAAACAACTTCTATTAAAACTGTTGTCAGTAAAACAAAGAATGTGAAAGAAGAACATGGTAACAAAAAAGTTCGAAAAACGGAAGTTGTCTCAACAAAAAGAAGAAAAGTAAGCGATGAACAAAAGCAAAAATTAGAATTAAAAATTAATAAAAAAGAAAAGAAAACAAAAACAATAAAAGGAAAAAAAAGTAATATGTTTTTGAAACGCGTTGTATGTATTGCGACTAAATTGTAAATAAATCTTAATGTAGAAATATAAATAAATATAAGTATTAGTTATTTGAAGTTTCTAATTTACTGAACAATGTCAAAAATCTGTGAAAATTATATATTTCCCAGAAATTTATATTTTTAAAGATTGTAATTTACTATTCAATTCATTTACGCTGCAATATTCTTTTTAATGTGTGTGAATTTCATTTGAACGCTTTATTATAACCATTTATTATCTAGTGTATATAACATTTAGAATTAACAATAATTTCTAAAACTTTCGTACAAAGATTTCAAAATTCAACAACTTTATGAATAACTGCCGTTTGATTTTGCCTTTGCTTTGTTTATTTAATTTCTTATTGTTTCATCAGATACTTATTTTTCTTAACTTCTACACTATAAATCGACAGTATTAAATAGTATGATTTGATTAAGTATGTATTTTAAAAAAAAAAGGACAGCAAATCTTCAAGTAAACGGCATTATATGACTGACATACGCTGCGAGCATCATGTATCGCGCAGACCCGCTAATGTTCGCGCGGAGCGTGCAAGTTTGGCAAAATTGCTCTATCTTTGCCACTTTTCATCCAATTGATCTGTAATTTTCTGAGAAACTTCTTCAAATGTTAACAAACAAATGTCTCGTTGAAAGTTCACTGAGTCTTAAACTTCCCTCGATACTTTTTTTCGTTGAATATACTTAACCATATAAAAGGTAACTCACTGGTTTGCAATTAAATTGTTGAAAGAAAAATATTTAATATTTAACTATCTATGAGTTTATCAGCAGCGCCAGACTATTTTACGAGATTATTCAAAAAATGAGCAAGATCCGTTCATATTTGTCGGAGCTGCAGCGAGTTAAGTTTAAAAAACGTGGTGCAAATAAGATTTAAAATTTTGCCGTTTTTATTTTTCTTTTTTCAAATACTAAACATTGTACAAACAAAGTATATATATAAAATGTTGCCATTTTTTATCCTGTATACGATGCTATTTTTAAAAATTCATTTCCGCAAATTTAAAAATTGGTCACCATGACGTCAATTTGTATATAGCGGCAACCCGAGCCGAGCGCTAAGGACGTTTTAGAATCGATGCCTTCATTTAAAGAATAGTTGACAACGACATTTTTGTACTACAAATGCCTACAAATTTTTATTTTTGTGATGCAAGTTTTAGAGGTTAGGTCTAATTTCCACCAATCAGAATAGCTCTGACATCCCCTTAAGGTAGCTCCTTGGTGATTTTTTATGATTTTAACAAATTTTTCTATTCATTTTCTCTTTATTAATAATATTTACTTTTTCGTCTGTTTAACATTGAAAAGACTTTAGTTCATTTGATACTACTACGATATATATATATATATATATATATATATATATATATATATATATATAAAAAAGATTTTGTAAATTAAAAGTTTTTTGGTAGCCTATGTAGACGATATAGATATAATAGGACTGAACAGGGAAACCATAATAAAAAACGTTGAAATACTAATAAAAACGGCCAAAGAAGTAGGTTTAGAAATTAACGAAAAGAAAACGGAATACATGGTCACTGACAGAACGGCACCCATAAATGAGTATAGCGACCTGAAAGTGTTAGACAAAACCTTTAAAATAGTAGGAGAATTTAAACACCTCGGCACTATAACTGACTACAAAAATGAGACGCATAAAGAAATTAAGAAAAGACTGCATACCGGAAATGCATGCCTTTATTTGGTGGGCTAAATTAGAAATATATAGGAAAATTATTATGCCAGTAGTCCTATACGGGTGTTAAACATGGGCACTAACTAAGCGGGAGGATGATAGGTTCAGAGTATTTGAGAACAGAGTTATGAGAAGGATATTTGGAGGCAAAATTGATGAGTTAACCCTAGAATGGAGAGTCTTACACAATAGGGGAATAAACGAGTTATACGGAAAAGCGGATATTACTAGAGTTATAAAATCTCGAAGATTGAGATGGGCCGGGCATGTAGCGAGAGTAGAAAGTGATAGGACAGCACTTAGATTACTAGTATAGGAAAACCAGAAGGCACAAGGCCTGCGGGTAGACCAAGACGAAGGTGGGAAGACAATGTCAGGACCGACTTACGGGAAATAGGATACTATGAGGAAAACTGGATTAACCTTGCAAAGAATAGAGAGAAATAGTATGATTGCATGAACAAGGCTATGGCCTATATAGTCCCATGAATCATGAATGGTGGCTACGGTGATGATGCGAACATGATCACAGCGGATATAGAAAATGCGGGCTTTTAAGCATTATCACTGCTAACCATTAATAGCTGGCCACTGTAATAATAATAACAATAATATTAGGCATCTTTTGATAAATGGCCTTATCAAAGTCCTGAATGTTGACATAAATTGATCCTCGCGCATACACAAATTAAAAAAATTATTCAATCTTTGAGAATATATTCTTTAATGTATTTTCAAGAAAAAGTCTCTTGTTTTTTATTAATTGGTACTTTAAAGTTTATTTACAATACCATTTTTAATAATATAACTGTATTTTTATAGCAATTTTGAAACAAAATCACATATATATTTTTCACAGCTATATAATAAATAATCAAGTCAAATTAAAAGCGAATATTAATAGTTATTTATACCACTCTAACCTCAAAATCAGAACTTAGATATGATTTCTCGGCGCTCATGTTACAAAATACGGTTCGAAACTAGTGCTAAAGTAGATTATTTACCTCATTATTTACCAATAATATACTTCCGCACCCGTGTCGAAATGTACTATTCTAGCTTTAAAAACATGATAGCACTTTCTTAGATGTATATGACAGTGTGGTGTGAGTGAGGGCTATTTTGAATAAAGCTTATTTTTACTCAAAAATATAACATTATGCTGAAAATCTTTGAATATATAGGCTTAAAAAATCTGAAAATTACTGTGTGACTTCATACAATAATAACACATATTTCGTATATAACAATGTTTATATAATAAAATATGATACTATGCAAATAATCTACGTATTAACTTGTACGCCTTATTTAAATTTCCAATGATCAAACAAAAAAATAGTTTTCGGACCCCCTCCCCCCTCCCCTGGGGGGGGGGGCAAACAAAATCTTGGCTACGAGGCTGTATAAGATAATATGTTTTATAAGAGATATAATATGTAAATGGTGTATCTGTTCCCTGAAGGAACATTGATATGACACATACTAATTGTTACTAACACATACACATGCATACATATATATAGACAGAAGTATAAAGACCTTTTTAAGACTAGTACACTATACGTTGGAAATTTCTGGTCGAATGCGTTTGAATTTTTTTGAAATACTGCAATTTCATTGGATCTCATTGGATCGAATGCACGTTATCGTTAAAGCTCATTGGAGGATTTCAAACGCATTCGACCAGAAATTTCCCACGTCGAGTGTACATTCGGAATCTCCAAACATGTTTGCACATTAAAAATCATTGTTCCTCATCTATCAATCTTTTTAGCGTTGGTTGAAACCGATCAAACTATATAGTGTGACGGTACAAATTCACGATGTAAATAAAGTACACCCAACGGTAAAACCATTTTTCCGAACGTGTCCTTAAATGACAACTTGTTCATAGACGTAAGAATGTCAGGTCACCAAAAAGTCAACAAAAAGATGACTTAAGATGCGATTTTGTTTCTTACACCTATGAAAAAGTTGTTATTTAAGGGCCAATTAGGAAAAATGGTTTTAGCGTTAGATGTACACCGTGTTTTCAACCCACGCTAAAAAGATTTATAGATGAAAAACTATAAGAAAACATTATCAAAGAAAAAAAATCAGACATTCTTAAGTTACGATAACTATTATTTGTCCTAAGCTGAAATTATAAATAAATTTAATAATCATAAAAATGTAATAAGATTTGAATCAGACATGAATTCTAGGAAAAGAATAGTATTCGAGAAAATTTTCGCAACGGCACTCATTATTTGAATATATTTAGAGATACTAAGGTAGCAATTGCGATAGTTATTAAACTGGTCACGTTACATAATTATTTGTACACCTGACCTTTATATAACAACTATTTTATCAGTCATAGAAATAATGCTTATTATAATTTGAATAATTAATACATAATATTGAAATAGTATTACGTCTTTTATAAGATTTTATTGAGTCTAAAGAGATTAAATTAAATTGCAAGTAAGACTTATTAAAGCTAAAAATATCGAAATCTTTTATTTAGTTTTTATTGTTAATAATCTTAATTTATTTGAAATAGAATAATATTTATTGATAAATATTGATTTATTAATAATTAACTTCGATAAAAAATGTTACCAATGATGAATTGATTTATGCTTGCAAGAAAAAAGTGAAATATAATATAATAAATAATATTTTTAAGTTTTCATATAAATCAATGTATTTTTTGGTGAAATACCAATTGTCCCAATAGCATAACATAAATTGTGATTTTGAATGTAGGTGCTTTGGTTTTGAAGCTTTCTAAATAAAATAGTAAAACGTAAATTTATATATTCTGCCATTTGTAAACCGCAAGCGCTTTATAAATTACTTAAATGGTACATTAATTAAATATTTCATTAATTTTTAATATACCACCGCTTTATAAATGTTATTAGTAAGGTATTGAGAGGATGTGCGCAAATGGAAGTTCCCAAGCTTTTAAACACATGAATAGTTTACAGTCATCTTCTTTGGCTGAAAAAAATGAAAAAATATATTTCAAAAGATTTTTAAGTGAAACTGAGATAGCCTATGTACTCTTTTTTCTCCCCACCTTCGAAATTATACCGGCAACTACTTAATTGTATTTGCTAATTGGACAAAATTTATTTTTTGAGAAAATTCGGGCATCACTTATTACCTAATACTTTTATTTATTCATTATTTAAATAGTACATTATGTAACAAGGGCAAAAAGTCGAATATTTGTCCCGCGGGTGAGTTTACTGCCCGAGCGAGCGAAGCGAGGTTAGTATCACCCGAGGGAAAAATCGACTTTTTTCTCAAGTTACATATAGTACTTGATGCCCATTCCAACTGTGGCCACTTTTTGACTTGGAAAGCGAGACTAATAGACTGTTAAAAGACAATATTGTTAAAAGACAATCGAAAATCAGGGTTATTGGTAGAACTTGATGAAATAAAGAAATTTGGACTAGTTTCTAATAAAGTCTAAAGAGATTCGATGATTGCGATGATTTGATGATGATTTGTGTGATTTGCGGGAAAAAAGTTACGTTTCTCCCACAAATACGGGAAAAAAGTAACGTTTTCCCCGCTAATCATTTTTGCGGGTAAAAAGTGTAGTTTTGGTCTCGCTTTTGAGGGAATAAAGTGGCCATTTTCGTTCAGATGGGCATACAATCATTTTTACCTTTATTTATACACGTATGTGCCATCTGTGAAAAGTCAGTTTTATAATGCTTGATATAACTGGTTGGAAATCTAGGTGGAGCTGTAAAGAATTAAAAATCTTATTAACTTTGAATGAAATTATAAAGTCGAAAGTAAAACAGAACTTTTTTAGCAAAAGAATTATTTAAAGATATTCATGTATGGTTTGTAAAGAAATATAACTTTATAGAATCATATATTTTTAAGTTTTCATCTTTTAGAAACAAAAACAACAATAATCGTAAAAAATTTAGAAACACATTTTTTCATTGTAATCTAGCATCTCTTTACGCCAAGAGATGCTGAATAAGTATTGCGTTTAAGGAAAGATTCTTTGAATTATTGTACACTTACGTAGGTATGCATTTTGTAGCACGTAGCTTCTAAGACTTATTCCGTCTTTGAGTGCTTGCTTTTTCAAGCATGCCATAAAACAGCCCATATGGTATGGAGTAATTGAGTCAGTTGTTTCCATTTCCAACAACCCTTTCTCATTTGTTTCAGCTGAAAGTGATATCAATTATTACAATGTGCATGTTTTGTAGGTATAATAAAAAATGGTTTATAATACTAATAGTATTTTTACGTTCTTACTCATAATAATTTCATATTTAGTTTTATATTTTAAGCATTCATCCATTATCGTTATTTCTTCATCCTGATCAGTGGTAAAATAAAATTATATACATCTTCATTTTTATCTAAATAAAAATCGTATGTAGGATAATTTAATTTTTCAAGTGCTCTTAATATTGATAATAACGCTAGTAATCTGAGTACATGCAAAAAAACTTTACCAACTGCAATAAATTATCGTTAATTAAAGCTCTTGGGCGAAATTTTTTAACTTCATTATAAAAATCCTTTTGACAGTTCTAATTTCAATTAAATAAATAACGATTAATAGAATTATTAATCAATTTTTCACATAACTAAAAAGAGTTTTAAATTTATTAGTACAATATCATTGAAAATCATTTATAAATGTTATAGGTATATATTTCAATTAATTTTAAGAATTCCATGTTGCACACATGCAGTACCAGTATTAAGGGGGTTCGAAAGTTATTTAAAAATTCATATTTCCCGCCTTCATTTTTACCAACCGAGAACTGAATAATTATTTATAATTATTAAAATACTTATATTTAGACACAACCCGAATTCAGTGGCCCTTCGTTTAGTGATACACCTCTCTACGAAGTTTCAGACCTCAAAATCAACCGCAACCTAAAAAATGATTGGAACTAAATTGTCTCAATAATTCATTCTAATAATTTTTTAGGGTGTCGTTAATTTTAACATCTGAACCTTCGTAGAGTGTATTACTAGTCAATGAAGGGTAAGCGAGTTAGGTTTTCATGTAGATATTAATATTTTAATACTTATTAATATCTTTTCAGTTTTCGGTTCGTAAGAATCAAGGTGAGCAACTTGAATTTGTAATAAACTTTCGGATCCCCTTAATGAAACAGTACTCAGAACTCAGATTTTTTTATTATCTATGTTATTTTGTATATATGTGAGAAGACTAGGTAAACATTTTTTTAAACATTTACTCTTAAGGGAGTGGTATCGGTATTCCGTGAGTCAAATGCGTGCATGGTTGTTTTTTACGTACAATATTTTTTATTCTTTTGCTTATATAGGCTCTCAAAATTGGTGAATCAACATTTGGATTGCATTATATTTATGGGATATTAAATATATATTTCTCAAAGTTTGGACGCAATCAGAGCAGCAGTTTTCATGAATTTCATGATTGCAACTGTCGGAAACGTAAGTTCCCGTAAGGCTACATGTTAAAACGTAAATATAAAATCCTTCATATCTTTTTTCTGGGTTGGTGAAGCTTTCTAAAAAATTATATGAGTAAGTTGAGGTCAAAACGTACTAGTATACAAAATTTCAGATTTATCTGAACACTAATTCGAAACCGATAGTACTCCCTTAACCTAAATGAGTAGAAATCGACGCAGAAAAGTGTAAAACTATCAATTTACTCTTTTGTAAAGTGTAATCTGCTGATTCTCTACTTTGCAAAAGTAGAAAATGTTACTCTAATATTTTATTAGGAATAACTGGAAAAGCTTACTTATTCGAAAAAAGTAAATTGAGACATTTACTCATTTATGGTGGCTCGTAACGTAGTCCCGTATCTACGCGGGGCTCCATGGGGGGCACGCAAATTTATTTCCTAATAACCATAACAATGCGCATATATATGCATACAAAAATATACTCATTTTACTTATTTATTAAATATTTTACTTCCTCCTAAAGGAAGCTTTTTAGAAAATGTCCGTATGGATATGTGTGTGTATGTGTTTATAACGATTTTTCTATTTTAGTAATATTCAAATCGATAATGCAAGCTATGATCAGAAGCTGATAATTTTTTGTAATTTATCTTTTCACAACAATCTGATAAAAAGCCCACCGATTTGAGTTATTCACAAGAAAGAAATATATTAATTTAAAATAGTGTATTATAATAAAGAAATTCGTATTGGAACAATTTATTTAGTTTGAGGAAGACACGTGCCAATGAATTCAATCAGAAAACTATAATTAAAAGATACAGTCTTCTGGTGGTTATAAAAGGAAATCATGGGTGTTCATGTACTTAAAAATAAAGTTCTATTTTCAAACATTTTGTTCTCTTCAGTTTACTTGACAACCTCATCCAACCAAAATTGCAATAGAATGTATAAAACGCTCACTTTTAGTGGGATTTTTATTTTTTGTTAATGATGGATTTTTAAAAAACGACGGAGCCACCTTAAATAGAGTAAATGAAGGATTTGTTTTTTCTTTCCAAAAGAGTAAAAACGTGTTTTTTTTCTTTATTATAAAGTAGTCATTGTTTTTTAAAAGTAAGCATTCAGAAGATTATTTTTAACTGAAAAACATAAATATTTGACAACATCTTTATGTTATTTGCCAATACTATATTTATTGGAGGAACTATGCGGCATGCACAATTTTATGTGAATTAAGGAACGAAATTTTATTCATTGATAGTTATTTGACTTTTTCTGAGATGTACTAAAACTTAATTTAACGAATAATTGCTCTACTGAAGTTTTTATGAACCCCAAAAGAAGTCAAATAACCGACGGAAAAAAGTTTCATCAATTGATAGGGTACTGACAATGTTAATTTATTATGACTTACGGGATCAAGATTTTGAGGTTCTATATGGCTTATTATAAAGGTATCAAGTATTTACAGTTAAAAAAGTTTCAGATTGATTGTTTCCAAAGAAAAATTTGTATAAACTGATCATTTTTCTAGGGTGTAAAAATGGCTTCTACCCTTCATTTTCAAATAAAATGTATATACAAATTTGAATCTCACAATATTGAGTTATGAGATAAAGTAAATCAAAGTATCAGTAATACATGAACATATATATTTTATATTTGAATACTTCAATAAAAATGCTCATAACCTTTTTGGTTTTTGATAATCAAACGGAGAATGCTTCATACGGAATGAATCGGGCCCAAAGGTAATATATATATATATATATATATATATATATATATATATATATATATATATATATATATATCACAGTTTGGTGATTTTAATATTTTATAACACAGTTTGGTGATTTTAATATTTTATAACACAGTTTGGTGATTTTAATATTTTGAATGCAGTATATTCATAATAAATGATAATTTTAAGCTAACAGCTTTTGGCCGACGATAGGTAACAGCTTAAATTAACTTGAACCTTGTTAAAGTTGGTGCAGTTATAAGAAGAGATAACGAATTACTCATATAATAGATCAAATTCTCTTCTCTTTTCTCCTTTCATGAATTAAAAATTTATGTAAATGCTTATCTAACTTCGTTTACTGTAAATTTAATAACTCATTTAAAATATAACGAAAAGTGAGTTGTTACCTTGTGGGACCGAAAACAACCTTTATAAACCCTCGTCCGTTGATTTTGTAAATGTTCTGAGTACATTCTAACCTGAAATATTGTACATGATTGTACGACTTAACTATAAATAATGACTACAATACAAATACAGAAGTATAAGCAACCATACCGCATAAATGCCCACAACACAGAAAACCAAAAGAAATAATAAAAGTTTCATGATTATTATGGTATTTTGAACAATACTTGAAGTAGATTGGTCGTGTGCGAATGACAGACTGGTGATGTGAGATTATTTCATGACGTTTTCTGCGTATGAAGATTATCAGTTATTGAGAAAAATAATCTTAACTTAATAAAGTTTATATATATATATATATATATATATATATATATATATATATATCCCGCTAAAAGTGTGTACTTTGATATGACATACAGCTATTATCCAACAAATATTCTATATATATATATATATATATATATATATATATATATATATATATATATATATATATATATATATATATATATATATATATATATATGGGTGGTTCCATATCAAGTGAGCATGTCCAAAAATAAAAATGTCTGAAACTCGACAAAAATGTTAGTATGTGTACCCAGAGTATGTAAAAGAAATTTGAGACCCTAAGGCGTTATATGTCAAGGGCAATTAAAGGTTGAAAAATGCGTTTTTTTTATATTTTGAGATTTTGCCAACATTGTTTGATTTTTAACTCAGAAATTAGGGACTTTTCAGAAAAAAGAGTAGGAACATTTTTTGATCAGAATAAGGTAAGAAATAAAAAAAAAATGTATTAGACCCAATTGTGATATTTTTTGATCTCATGCATTGTGATATATTGTGATATTAAGATTCTAAAGAAACGCCACAATTTTTTTCAAAATAAAAAATCTTATTTCTTAAAAAAATTTAGTTTTTTTATATTTCCTTTAATTCTAGACTAGAATATGATCTCAAGCTTAATATAATTTTTGCATAATTTTTAAATAGCATACTTTTTTCGGTATTTGTACTTTATAAACCCATGCATTGTGATATAATATTCAAATTCTAGCTGATCGCCATCACCTTTCTCAAAGCAAAACATATTAAAATTTAATATTTCATGTCAGCTTTCATTCTAGACGTTCTGCAAAGTGATCTCAAGCTAAATATAATTCCTGCAGAGCTATTAAATGGTGACTTTTTATTACAGTCACGCAATGAAAATACCGAAAAAAGTGCGCTATTTCAAAATTCTGCAAAAATTATACTATACTTGAGACCATATTCTAACTAGTCTATATAAAGAACGTGCGTTAATCATATTCAAAAAATTAATCGTTTACGAAAATTGGATTCATCAAATACACGAGAGTATGTACAAAAAACTATACATGTTACACTAAACTACAATATTTATAAATTTTCTATTCTCTTCGGTTTGGCTTATTAACCTTGAAACTTCTACCAACTGTAATAATTTTTTAAAATAAATCCTCAGTCACAGCAGTATAGTAATTTACAATCATCACTTCCAGCTGTAAAATAATGAATGACGATTAATTTAGATTGCACACTATATAGTGTATAGGTGGTCCACGTCAAGTGAGCCAGTAAAAAATTTAAAAACTCTGAAACTTTAAGAAAATTATGTATTTCATACCAAAAATATGTAATAGAATTTTCAAACCCCTACCATTATTGGTTCAGGATTTATGTCAAACTGAAAACATGATTATTTGTATTTATTTTTCATAATTCTCTCAAAATATATGTATTTTTATCTCGAGAACTATAAAAAAAAAGTACTTTAGTTAGTGTAGTTTGGAAAGAGAATTTGATGCAGAATACGATAGTATTTTTTGGATCACCAAATTTGATGATTTTGATTGGTTCAAATTTCTGCTAAGACACCGATGAAATTCTATGCTGAGCGCCACAAGGAATTTTGTTAAAAAGAATTTCAAAGATAGTTCTAGATGTATATTTTAAGATAAAACAAGATTTAGAATAGTACTATAACTCAGTTACGAGAAAAAAATAAAAGAAATTGGCTTATTTTATCAAAAACAGATTTACATGTTCAATCCCATAAGAGCCTAAATTTGGTAAAATATGCCAATTTTTTTTATTTTTATCTTTTATAGTTCTCGAGATAAAAATACATACATTTATAGAAAAATGAAAAAACTGCATATAATCATGATTTTCAATTTGGCATAAATCCAATAGAGGTAGAAGTTAATGTCATTTTTACATTAATTGATGTTATTTTGCGTTATTTCACGTTAATTTGACCTTATTATGTTATTTTACGTTATTATAACGTGTATTAAAGTTATTTTATATTATTTTTACGTGATTTAATGTTATTTTTGCGTGATTTAACGTTAATTTTACCTTATTCGCCTGTTTAAGACCTGCCGGTGGTGCCGCGCGTGCGGCCAGTTTGGGAAGCTTAGGTACTGGGTTAAGAGCATAAGAATACATAGTGAAAGTGAAAAATAATACAAAAAAATAGATTTAAGACAAAAATAAGTACATATTGCACTATTATTTAATGTATTTAAGAATTTTCATTATATAAATTACAAAGAAAATACTAATTTAAAATTTTTGTTTTTTTTGGTTAGTTGTATAGCCAAAATCCTTAAATAACTTAAATAATAGTTCAATGGCTGTATTTTATGTCTGAAACCTCTTTCTTGGTATATTCTCAATTTTTACTATGTGTTCTTATACTTTTGACCCACTATCTAAGCTTCCCAAAGTGGCTACCAGGGTTGCGCCACCAGTAGGTTTTAACCAGCCGATTTATGTTATCTGCTGTTACTTTCACCTGCTTGGCCGTTATTTTACGTTATTTCTACATTATTTTACGTTTCGATTTGCGTTATTTACCGCTATTTTCATGAAAATTAACAATATTTTGCGTTAGTTCACGTTGTTTTTACCTAATTTCGTTATTTTGGCTCATTTTCACGTTGTTTTTACCTCATTTTGTTATTTTGGCTCATTTTCACGTTATGTTCTGTTCGATTACATTTCGTATTTTTATAATAATATAAGCATAAATAACAATAAATAAAAATGCTATAGCCAACTTAGTTTAAATTTCCCTTGCAAAAAGACGGCGAAACCCGAAGTTTCGGACCTCCATGTAAATACGACTTAAGAACCTCTTAGCACTGTGCAACTATGGAGTATATAGCTACTGTATATCTACTGTGATTAGACAACATACATGATATCGCAAAGCAATGCATTTTTTTCCTTGAGCACATACAATTTAATTATGAATTGTTATTTGGTCAAAGTATGCTTCTACATTTAAAAATAATTAATTAAAAATTTAAAAAATTTCTTACCACATTTAAAAATGGAAAACGGCCTGTGAGTGGCTGTTGAAATAATGACGTCGAAGTCGACGGTCAACATAACCTATTTAAAGCAGTACGCGCACAAAACAAATTTAGCCAGTTTTAAAAGCTATAATTTCTGTAAATAAATATTAAAAAATAAGTAAGAGAACAAAACTTGATGCTGGGTTTAAAAAGGTCACATCACACAATTTACCACAAGTAGATTTCGAAATGTGGTTAGATTTTTTGGGCAATAGTGTAAATGTTGTTAGTGTTGATATGAGAGGTATTAAAATGCAAAATAAGATTTACTGTTAAAAAATATATAAAAATAAAAATTTTCTTTAAAAATTATGTAAAGTTTATAAATATAATTATTAAATAATATTAAATATATATAATTTCTTTAAAATTGTATAATGTCGCACTTGAATGCCAGAATGAAAATAATAATTTTTGTTCGATAATTCGATTTTGAAAATTAATTAAACCACAAATAAAGTTCATAATGTTATTGAGCAAATCAACATATTTATTATCCACTGTACTATGAATATCTGCAAATTTAAAGGGACGTATACGTTCAATCACCCTTTTAACATGGATACATGTACTAGCATTAACATGTTTACGTCGTCTAACATCCTGTTCAGAGCATTTTTCACCAGATTTCACACTCACACGGCACACTAACTTGCATCTCTTCGACTATAAAATTACAACAACGTTCTTAAATCCTATGTCCACTAAGGCTTATAAATTTTTAAGAGAAATACCTAAGTATCCTGACTTCTTAACGATGAATATATCACTAGCTCTTCTGCCATAGCCATCTGATATGTAATTTATGAAACCCCTAGAAGTATAAGATATTAAATATTTTGTAATATTACACTATTTATAATCAGACCACGTAACAGATTGATGGGCAGCATTGCTTGGGTTTTTCAACTGTACTTCAAAACAATCAATAATTAATTTACTCGTTTAAATCGATATAGAAAAAAATAGGTAAATTCTTTTCAATAACTTTTCAATATTTTTGGAACAGAACTTCGAACTGAAATTTACTACTACTGCTACCTGATAGATTATTTACTGAATCATTAATTACACTCACACTCACAATAGGAGCGTCCAAGTGCAAATTTGCCAGTTTCATTATTGTAGGGGTACTTGCATGACTGAACCACTGGTTTAACTTGAATTTCTTGAACATTTGTTTTCACTACACATTGAACAAATTTACTTCTATAATGTGTATTGCTTTTAACTTCTTTAGAAGTCTGCACATATTGATTACACACTGACACCATTTCCCATTGCACATATTGATTACTTATTGAACTTTTTTCATACTCATCGACTGAATTACAAGTTTGCACATACTGATTACGCATAGTAATCCTTCCATAGTCATCGACAGGATCACAAGTTTGCATACATTAATTATCCGTTTTCACCATTCATATTCATCAACTAAATTTTCAGAACCTTTTACTTCAACATATCTTGAAATGTTTATTTCATTTATTGGTAACTGCTTCTTAGGTACACTGTCATCGTCTTCATTCATTTTCTGCCTTTAACTTCATACCTGAATTCATCCGCAACAACATCATTTATTTGCACTTCATTACATACTGAATTTGAATTGCAAATAGAACTAATATTCTATTCTTGACTGATAATCTTCAAATGTGGCAAACAGAATCTTTTATTCTTTTTTTACCACCGATAAAGCAAATACATTATAATTTTCCAGGTCTTCAGGTAACTGAAAGAATATCTTATCATCACAGAATATCAGAATCAGAAACCACATTATATTATTATATTAATTAATATTTACCACTAACATTGAAATGATCTTCTCAACAATAACACGGACGATCTGGATTGTTTGGCACATGTAAAAACAATTTCCCTGGAGTTGTAATTGTCGTTGAAGAGCAAATAGGTACAAAACATGATTTGTAGCTTTCTTTGACGGATGTTACCATTTGTTATTTCGGAGCAAAATTCAAATCTTAATTTGCAGGTTATGTTGGCCGTCGCAATCTCCGCCATATTACCAACGAATATCGACTTGTATAGAAGAACAGTTCGTATGCTGCACCTGGGAACAAAATCGTGGGTAACATGTATAGTACGTTATAGGTTACTCCATGCGATCTGTGGGTATACACCTATAGTATAGTATAGGCTTTATGTGTATAAGAAAGCGAGGCCCCGGCGCAACTGCAGAACCGCGCTTCTATACAAGTTTATATTCGTTGATATTACCTTTCTTCGATCATGTGACTTTCAAGTCCATTTAAACTTGCTTTCAGAACATTCGATTTTCAATAATTTATTAAAAAATAAATACGCACTTAAAAAATATTTTATTTGTACTTTTGTGTATCATTTAGCATATATTTTAATTTAAACATTTAAATAAAACATGTATGTTGTCTATTGGCGCCAATCAATCAGCGTCGGGCACCAGGACCGTATCTAGGTTATAACATTAACTTTTCCCTGTACCTTCTTCATAATCTAATATTCTCAAAAAACCAAAATTTAAAAATTTTTAAACACGTACACACATACAGTCACGCATACACACGCATACGCACACGCAGACACGCACGCACATACATATACACACACGCTCACGCACGCACGCACGCATACACGCATGCATGCATGCACGCATTTTGTCTGAATCCCTAGGCTGAGGCCTTTGCCCAGATCATAAAAACCTTTATATTTCAAAATTTGTTGTTTATGTATTTTTCAAATAATTTTGTATTGATTATTTCTCGCGAAAAGCGTGACAATTCTTTTATTAAACAAGATTCCTTTTTTTGCTTTTTTAAGAAGATTTCAAACTAAAAACAAATTTCATGTTTCCTTTTTTTTATACCGATTTTTCTATTTTACGATATTCTAGAATCGAGAATGCTAGAGATTATAGATAGTATAAACTTTTAATTTTGTTTGTAGCATAAGTGTAGTGTTTTTAAATCAGTACAAATATTTCTTAATGATATCGAAATTATGTATGCTGTTTTTTAGCACAATAATTATTTTTATTAGCTATATCGTTGTTATTTTATTATGCAAGGAAACAATATCTTTTTTAAATATAGGTTATATCTTGGAAACTAACCATAGAATCTTAAATTGTACTGTTATGGTACTGTTTTTCTATAATAATTAGACTACTATTAATAGATTATTAATAATTCTTCTGCGAGGAAGCAAAATTTATAAAAATATATATATGTATTTATTCTAGAACAATATATTATAAGTATTTGATTAGGAATTGGATGACTGGTACACTGAGAAAACTATATAGTAACTGATACGATACATATCGTCTAATTTACGATATGAAAAATCATAAAATTAAAAGCTTGTAAAAAGTGATATTTCAATTTAGAATGAAAATTTATATTCTCTTGAAAAAAATTTTATTCAGAAACTTTCCGATATTGATTTATATCATCATACTTACAAATAAAATAAATCAGTCTTTTATACTGCGTATAATTCTGTAACGAAACACAGAAAATTAAAATAGCCAATAAGCTTTTCACTCTGAAGGCTGTGTGATATTATACGTATGATTCGAGAATTGCTACTGTAGGTCACGTCGTTGACCGCCCACGATCAAGTTGTAAATATCTTATCTCTTAATGTTGCTTCCAAACGATCATTATTCTGAACCAAAATTACCACTATGACGTAAAGCTATTTTTAAGTCAAATCTTTATTAGGTCAAATATTTATAGCAATTCTCAACAAAGAAGGTATATTGAAACAAACGTAAATCAAATTGATCAAAACCAATTTTCATGGCCAAAGTGACAAGAAGATATTTTTTTTACTTTGAAATTAATTAATAATAATAATCTTAACTTTAAATGGCTTTCCTAAAACATCAAATATTTTTGTACCTATTACAGGATTCCGTGAGTCAGCAGTAGTATATGACTTTTAGGATGATTTTTTATGAAACATTTACTAGCGCTCGTAGTTTAGTTGATTATGTCTTATATGCAGAGTTATGTATCTAAAAACATTAACATTTCCCATATGCTTAACGTTAAAAAATTGTAACTATACTGCTATTATATCAATGTTTTACCTATATCTCGTCATATATGGTCTATTGCAACAATTTACTGGTGTTACGCTACATTTCTAGGTACTAATAAAGGATTCTTAAATATTTCTTCAATAATCATGATCCAAATCTCGTAACCGCTCCTTGTCAGAAAATACAGATTGAATTTTCACACATTTTCTGAGAAAAATGAGTATACTTACAAATTGAATACGTTGATGTTGACTTCTGGAATCATTCGGTAGGTACAAGAATATATGATTTTTAAGGAAAGCCATTTAAGATAAGTTAAGATTTTCAATATATTATTATATTACTATAAAAGTGGCTTTCATTGATTCTGATAATTAATGTTTAGGTTTGTTTTAATATATTTTTTGAAAAATGTTATAAAAAAATTTTATTTTTTAAAAGAAAGATAGTTATGTGCCCTTAAAGAAACACGGACAATTTTAAGGAGTTAAATTTGCCCGTATCATACCGTTACCATTTCTCCAAAAAAATAGCCGAAATCTAGATGTCAGCTTTTGCGTGATTGTACGAAATCTAGGCTCTTATAATTACTAAACTGCATCGCATAATATTGCTTATATATATAAAGTAAAAAAACAAAAGTTTCATTTATTAAATAAACAAAAATATACAGTTTTTAGGAAAAATAATTTTATTACAATGAAAATTTATATATTTTTAAATTCAAATTTGCACTTTTTGTATATAACATTCTATTCGTCTCTTCTCGAATACCTATAATTGTGTCTGCCAGCTGTAATAACTTTGTCAAATGGATCCCTAGTCACTTTAAGACACTGCAGTAATTTACAGTTATTTCCCTCGGCTACAAAATAAAGAAGGATTAGAAATAGTTTATAATACAAATTATATTTACAAAATGTTGCACCAATTACCTTCTTTCTTGCAACTCTCCAAAACTTCTCTCAATACTTTACGTTTATTTTCATCCGAAAACATATCGTCTATATAACAGAATAAACAAATTAATACAACTTTTTGAACAGACGTTTTCTTTTTAATAATATAGTTGTTATAATGGTAAGATAAATACCTAGATTTATAACATCCAGAATCGTTTCATCTAATGTTTTTTGCGTTTCTCTCATGGTGATAGTAAAGTTATACATACAAGCCAACATGCAAGCAATTGCATCCTCCGAAATATCCTGAGGTAGCTCAAAATTTTCTTTTCCCAAGCCATACACATACTTAAGATGAGCTGTAAATGATATGATTTTCAATTATTACAGTAAGCAAATAAGTATATAATACGTATTACCTACATTCATTAAGACCATTTTCCGTTAAGCATCTTGACATTTGCTGTCCGTAATTATGTGTGCTATCCTTTTTGTTGAAGATGTTCTAATAGTTTACAAAAGTACAATAAAGAATCAAATAATTAATGATCAACAAAATAAATAATAATTCGAAATGGAATTTCGTACCGCTCGTGATCCAGTAATATATATAATCAATATTATGAATAAACTTTTCATTTTGAAGTTTATTGATAAAGAAATGTTCAGGGTTAAAGAGTCACAATCACCGCTAATAGAGAACTAAATATGCATGATTAAATCTTGACTCTTTATATAGTTTCTTGAAAATTATCAATTGCAAGAAAAAAAAGTTGATTAAATACGACGTTACTAGATGCTTCGCTTATCGAGTGCAAAACTTCATGTATGTCAGATGCATTCAGGAAAGAAATTAAAAATATCTAAGAGTTATAGAGATTTACGATTATTCTATTCTGAAATGTCGACTAAGGTTCAAGGTTCTTATTTTAGTTCAAATTTTATTATTTATTGATTACAATTTTCAAAGTTAAAACAAATGATAATTTTGACTAATTACAAATTAGAGTATCTTATGAATTATTTATATATAAAAATAAATTAATTTAATAAACGTTCTTTTGCACTGGTGCATGGTACTCGTATTATTGTAAAGAAAACGTACTAGATTCATATGTATGTGCATATGCATATATTAGATCAGACAAAATTTTGAATATCTGGATGTTTGTGAACATAGAAATGATGTAATAAAACTTTCAGGAAAACACTTTTCAAATAATATTTGTTGATCAAGCCATTGAAATGCGCTATCGATCGACCTACTAAAAGCCTACACTGGGATTAAAAAAGCATTAAATACTTCTAGAACAATACTACTAGAAAATTATTAAAATCCTTTGAAAAATTTTAAATACAAATATAAAAGTACAATTATAAATAAATTAACAAAAATAAATACAACGAACACCATATAATATTTTTTTTCGCATACCTACTATATCAGTATTTTCATTTTCTATTCGTTTAATGCGAATATTTGTTATTTGCCAGTCTTAATTTCAGTCATGATATTCATATTTTCTACAAATATAATCCATATGTGCCGTCCTTAGATAAATAATTTCTAAAGCTTTACTTGGAAAATAAAAAACAAAATAAATGCCAAGCAATTCCAGACCACTTTTAGACGTTTTAAAATAAGAAAAGTACCCGAAAAAAGTATCCGACGGATACATTTTTCGAATACTTTTTTAAATCTCATATATGGGCTTAAGACATGTTGTAAAATGCTTAGAAATTAATATTTTGTTGTTTTTTGTCTATATTTGCAGAAAACAGAAAAGTATCCGAAAGTATTTTGCGGTCGAATACTTTCCGAACTCTGGTGTTAATTTAGATCAAATTGAATACAGAATATGATAAAATACTCGTTGAAATCGAGTGTAGGGAAAATCTTATTTTATTTAATTTAATCCCAAAGAGCCACGATGGCTCGGGCAGTAGGGTTTGGGACACTCGACCCGGAGCGCCGCGTTCGAATCCCGGTCTCGGCCGTCACGCCGACAACTCTGCACTGAATTTATTCAGATCGCACGTGATTACTTTTCACCGCGGCTCTGCTGGTTTGCCACCCATCGAAAACTGTAAGTCTATCCAGTTACAGATTCTTTCTTAATTTTGTATTCTGAAATCGGTGACATAGCGGCGGGGGCACTCTACAACTGTTACACCTAATACCGAGATTTGAAAGTGGAGAGTTTAAGTATAAGTACCGTGTTTATTCGGCAAGGGACCTTTCCCACGCCCGTCTCGATTTTAAGCAGAATGGCAATACCGACAGCTTGATCTACCGTCGATCTGTACTGAACGAGGGAGAAAAAGTAGTAAAGAATACATAACTGGGTATATGGATATTGACAGGAAAAATGGCAGGCAAAAAAGACAAGGTAATTGAAAAAAGAAGATAGTGCATGTAAAAACATCAAGAAAGGGACAGCGTCAATACAGATACGCGGTAAAAGGAAGAAATAACACAATGGGCTTCAGCTTGAGTGCTTGGTTTAGCATATCATCGTTAGAGGCGGTTTAAGGGGATGTCGGATATCGACATTGCAGTTTTTCATTTTATTAAATGAATAAATGAAATTTTCAAATTTCGCAAACGTACACCCAACAGTAAAACCATTTTTCCCCTAAATGACAACTTTTTCATAGGCTTAGGGATACATTCGTAAAAATGGTCTTACTGTTGGGTGTACATACAATCTATTTATCACTAAGAATGTGCGTACGTTCGAAAAATTAAGCTTACTCTTCCCTTAAGCATCCCATCATCAGAGCTGTGCATTTGTGTGAATCGAGTAGCCGCCATTCATATTCGATTTATCTGAATCGAAATTTTGAATCCGATTCATATGAGTTCGATTCACTTTCTTGATTCATTTGAATCAGGATTATTAATCAGATTCAATTTTTTCGATTCAAGTGAAAGGCCTAGTTTACACAAATCAGACTATCATAGTATTTAGGCCCCGCTTAACATCGGTCCGGATGACACCGCCTTTTTCTAAACATTATGCTAGCCTGATTTGTTTCAAATAGGCACTTCATTTGAATCAAAAAATTGTTGATCGAATAAAAATCTGGATTTATTTGAACCGAAAAAATTAATTCCGATTCATAATCTCGAATCCTTTGAATCAGGAAAATTTGAATCTCGATTCTCGCATGAATCGGGAAGTTGAATCGTGATACATATTTTCGATTCATTTGAATCGTAAAAGATAATTCGCGATTCAAATCACGATTCATTTGAATCGAGATTTTGTATCAGATTCACTTTTTCGATTTTATTTTATTGATGGTCAATATATTATATTTTCGGCTTATTTTTAGTAAAAATAATTGCTTTAGAATCAAAATTGCGGCCGATTTCACACAGCTCTGCCTACGGCTATGACTATTTAGTAAAATAATTATGACTAAATGAATCCATAATAAGAACGATTTTAATTGTTGCCACAAATCGATCACGCAGAAAAATGTATGCAAAAATAGTTACGTAGCTTCATGATACAACATGCAGAAATGTGCGCGTCAAGATAAAATCAACAATTATTTTATTTTATATTACTGTTAAAGTCTCTGATCAAACGATAGTCAATAGGTTAGGTTGGATATTTTTACTGCACTTACCGTATCAGGCCTTATGACTGTTGATCTTCAATTTTGTTATTATTTTGCTTTACAGAAATCAAAGCTCTACTATACTTGCGTTTCAGATTAATATTTTTGTATTACATCAATATTACAGGGATTTAAAATATAAGTGAAATAAATATTGGAATTATACATATAATTCTTATTATTGAAATTGACAATTATTTATTTGTAAACTTGTAGTAACTCCAAAAATAGAAAATATAAAGAATTTTGTAAGTTGCAGTCACCTTTCAGTTTACATGCTTTTTTTTCAACTAAAAACTATAATATTAAACCTAAAATGTATTGTGTAGTACAACGAGTTAAACTAAAACAAATCATAATACTATAAAAATGGATCCAAATTATTTAATATTCTTGTATACTTACAGAGAAACGTACAAATATAAAAACTATAAATCTTATTATATTAATTATTTCTAATACCCTTATATCAATAAATTAACTGTGTTGCATATGTTACTATTTTTAGTTATCCTTGTCTGCGGGAGCAACAATTAATTTGTCGAATGGAGGCTTAGTTATTTTGATGCAGTGTAGGAATTTACAGTTGTCAACTCCAGCTGTAAAGTAATGAATCTTGAATGGTGAATCTATTGCGTAAAAGAATACATGATTTTGATTATATGATATTTTGCTTTTCCTTACCTTGAGTGTTACAACTATTTAAAGTTTCCAACATTTCCTTTTTCTTATTTTCCGATAATTGCTTATCTTAATAAACAAATTAATACATTTATACATTTGGTAGATTAATAATAAATAGATTTTTTAAACTATTTCTGTTATGTAATTATAAGTAGTACAATAATTACCCATATTTACTGCTTTCATAAATGGCCCATAAAGAGTTACTTTTTCCTTTATACGCTTATTAAATGAACAAGCTATAACGCAAGCGATTTTGTTCTCGGGAACGTCATCTAAAGCTTTGAAATCTCCTCTTCCCACTTCCTTGAAAATAGCTATAATAAGTTGTAAAATTTTCAGTTACTAAATTTGCTTCTTATATATGCAAATATGTTTTAGTTTATACAACTTACTCGTTGGAAGTCCATTTTCAGTTAAACATTCCTTCAGCTGGTCCGATTCATCAGTGCTACTCTATTTTATAGAAAAATATGTTTTAAATAACAGATTGACTAGCGCTGTATTGGTGTATAACTATAAATTTTGACTTCTCTATAAGTTTTACGTGAAAAACAATAGTTCAAACATAGTAGTGAAAAATGACAAGAAAATCAGTTTAGAATCAAAGAATGCTACTAATACAATATCTATAACTGATTAAATGGAGCGTTCACAACCATAAGAAAATAAATGTAATTTGAAATTTAGGAAATTCTTATTTAAATCTTTAGTTCTTTTATGAATCAACTATATTATTACAATTGATCGCATAAAAATTAATTAATTGAATATTCGAGTATTAATTATTTGTTCCATAATGTTTCTAAATACTCATACAAAAATTCATAAAAGATTTGCATGATTTATTTTATTATCACTAAATAAAAATTTTCAAGGATGCCTGCATTTTAAAGTAAATTTACTTAAGGAGGTTCATCTGGTTCATAGCTAGTCAAAATGAATGTGCGATTTTTAATTTTTTTGTTTGCGAAGTATACTTCATTTAAGCTTTTGTATAAATGAATTTATAATAAATTACGATTATACATACAATTGAAGGAATCATATTTATCTTATTTATGTATAAAAAATTTAATACAAACACTGATTTGACTTTGTTTTTGTGGTTAAATTCACCGTTTTTGTTTTCAATTAATATATTTTTACATTCAGAAGCATTCAATGCATATTTTTAAGCTCAATAAATGTTAATCAAATATTTGTCTTATAACACAACCCTTTTCAAGAAAAACTCTTCCTCTAGTTCTTTGAAATAAGCAAATGAAAATAACAAAAGTGCGATTTCTCATAAGACTCCACATTAAATGTCTCAAAATAAAAATATTAATATCTCGCTTCTTAGGTATCCTTATTTTCCGAAAATTTAACTGAATCATTTTGGGAACTGTATCTATCGCTATATCACATTTCATTAAAATCTATTCATTAATTCCTTAACCAGATGAACCTCCTAAGGTTGCTCCCTGGTGTATTTTCATGATTTTAACAAATTTTTCTATTCATTTTCTTTTCGTTAATACTATTCACTTTTTCATCTGCTTAACATTGGAAACAATTTAGTTTATTCAACACTACTATTATATGTATAAAAATCAGTATAAATAATTATTATATGTGTAAAAGAAACAGATTTTGATGAATAGTCTTATCAAAGTCCTGAACTTGGACAGAAATTGATCCTCGCGTATACAAAAATTAAAAAAATTATTGAAATTTTGAGAATGTATTCTTTAAGGTATTATCAACAAAAATTCGCTCACTTTTTTTAATTATTATTACTTCCAAGTTTATTTATAATACAATTTTAAATAAAATAACGGTATTTACATAGCAACTTTAAAACAAAATCACATATATATATATATTTCAGAGCTATATAATAAATAATTAAGTCAAATTAAAAGCGAATATTAGTTATTTCTAGCTATAGAAATATGATAGAATTTTCTTAGAAGAGCACGATAATGGTGTGCACGAGGACTATTTTGAATATAGCTCATTTTTATTAAAAAATAACACATTATGCTGAATAACTTTGAATATAAAGGCAAAAAATTTTGATAATTGTTATGCAAATTCATATAGTCATTACAAATATTCCATCTAAGCCCCAGATTTTTAAAATTTAATACAGAGATCAACGAGCATCAAAATATACGTAAAAAAGGCATAAGTTCATACCACTTGCAATCCTGCGAAGCAGAAAGCCAGAACGACCAGGAATCTTTTCATTGCGAAGGTGGCTGCTGATCTTGTGGTACGTGAATCGTAACTGCTGCTCACGTAGTTGAATGCATAATATCAAGTTGCCAACGTCTTCACATTGCTCTCAAACGAGCATCACTTAATGAACACCTATTTTGTAAAGCGGTTACATCCATTTAACATAAAACGCGTGAATTATACCAAACTCAAATACTGTAAAAGTGACGAAATACAATTTAATATATTTTTGTATGCTATATAGACGAAGAACATTGATTGTTTAAATTAAAAAAATATTACACATCAAAATTGTATCTTTATGATATTTTTTAGTATAAAACTATTATTTCAAATAACATTATTATATTTCAAGCCATCAATAAAGCTGTGATCGATTGAATGAACAAAGATAAGAAAATATTAATGATTAATCTTGTATCGTTTTTATTTATTGACTAGGAAGCTATAATACACAATAGTTATATATAATAAAAAGTAAATCCTTTTAATATGTACACTCATAGTAAATTCTTGAAATAATTAACCCATATCATTAATTTTTATTTTCTTTGCCTGTACGTGAATTAGCAATCAGGCTAATAAATGGAGGTCTCATTATTTTGATACAACGTACTAAATTATAGTTGTCGCTCCCAGCTGCAAAAAGTTTAAATACATAGATTATTTTGTTTATATAACAATTAATTTTTCTACTTATACCTTGAATGTTACATTTATTTAGAGTTTCCAACATTTCCTGTTTTTCTTTTTCTGATAAATGCTTTGCTGAACAACAAAATTAATAAATCAATAGAATCACTAAACCAATATTTAATTAATGTTTCAAATTATTCTTATATTAAGTAATCACCCGTATTTAGATTTTCCATTAGGGGACCATAAAGGGTCTCATCTCCCTTTGTGTGTTTATTAAACAAACAAGCTATAACGCGTTCTATTTTGTTTTCAGAAAAATCTTTTAAAGCGTCGAAATCTCCTCTATCTACTTCTCTAAAAATGCCTATATCAGTTAAATGTTTAATTTTCTTAGATTTTGATGTTCTTTCTTTACAAGAAGCTTTAATGCGTAAAATTAAAACAACTCACTAGTTGGAAGTCCATTTTCGATTATACAGTCCTTCAGTTGGTCAGATTCTTTAGTGCTATCCTATTTTACAAGAAAATAATTTCGTGATAAGAGAATTTGTGATATAGGTGCAGCACTTCCCTGGTAGAAAATTGAGCATATTAGAATGTCGGTTCACGATCTATTGGGCAGATCCATTTCCTAATAGTTCGCCAGAAATAAACCAGCATCTGACCAGAAATTTATAGAAAATCTAAATAGCTTACATAACCCTAAACAATTATTGAAAATGTAAATCCCATTATAGTACTTATGCGTTAAAACAGCATGCAAATTTTTATTTGATTAATT
Organism: Gastracanthus pulcherrimus; assembly: GCA_949152435.1. Taxonomy (NCBI): domain Eukaryota; kingdom Metazoa; phylum Arthropoda; class Insecta; order Hymenoptera; family Pteromalidae; genus Gastracanthus; species Gastracanthus pulcherrimus. Next base: position 157,712,324 of record OX424576.1, read on the forward strand.
ATTTTATTTTTTTATGTTTTATTTAATTATAAAACTCTAACCTTAAAAAAACTTCTAATGAAATAAGTTTTTAGTTTTTATTTCGAATCTATCCCAAATATATCTTAGCATTCTATTAACAATAAGCTATTAAATCTATGACATAATAATCATTATTAACTTATAAAAATTCGCTAAACGTTATTTTTTATTTATTTATTCATTAACCATAAGTTGGTCAGGTTTCTGACGAGAAAACGTCGACAGGTAGCGGGGTTTCTGGCCAGACTTTTAAGCAGAAATTGGCCATTCCCTATAAAATAGAGTAAAATCTGGCGAACATATGGGGAACGTTTCTACCAGGGTTATCTCGAAAATATCCATCAAATTCGATTCTCTTTTTCACAATAACTTTCTTTAAAAAATAAAGAACGAAACAGTATAAACATTTTCACTTTTGTTTTTCTTATGCGAAATTAATATTATTCTTCTAATTGTAAGTTTCCTTTCAGGATAGCTTTTTTACGTTGAAAATGAATGATCTATTAGCATTGTCCATCGTGCAGTACATAAATTAAACAAACTGCTTTTCTCAAAAATGATGTATATAAACTTATTGTCGACTTTTGATTGTAAATTAGACCTTGTTGTATTCTACTTTTAGCAAATGAAGCGATTCTCAAAAGGAAATTTTGATCATATGTGTAATATTAAGTTTACACGAGAAAAACAAAAGGAAGCATTTCTTATCATTTTCCTTCAAATTTTCATTGTACCACCCTTCATTTTTCAAAATGAAAATGATTCTAAAAAAGAGAATCAACTCTGATTCGTATTTTCTGAGTGTGATATTATAAATTCGAGTTGTTTATGAGCCGTCGATATAGTACGTCTAATACATCCACATAATAGAGAACATAATAGAGAACACATCCAATGTCGCAGATCAATGCAATCTTTTGCTCGATCTTTTGTATTCTTAGTTACACACATGTCTGCGTGATCATATTATAAGACTTTATTATCAATTGATGGGCTTGATTGCCAAGGTGTATACGTGACTTTTTGAATGCAAGATAGCTAATGACATTTAAAGAGCATATATATATATATATATATATATATATATATATAAATGTCGAAAAAGTAATGCATTTTAAAATGTCACGTATATATATTGGATACGCCTTGGCAATCAAGTGCCTCAATCACTATTTTCTCATTTAGTCGCCTCTATGCATATAAAAATAGAACTAATTTTTAATTATTCATTTGTTATTTTAGAACAATCAAAATCTTAATTTGCAGTTTTTATATCTACTGTCGGAGTTCCGTTTGAACTTACTGTTAGAAAAGCAGATTTTCAAAAAAATAAATGCGACCCGACCCTGAAAACAACTTTTTAAATGTCCCTTGAAGGAAGCTAGTGACACCTGGCACTGGCTAACCTAAGAGTCCGTGTAATAGTGAAGGAACAAGGTTGTATCTACATAAGTCTAGTCATATCTTCTGCTATGTAAAAGTATATATATATATCGCCGAGAGTCAAGTCTGCGCCTCACTATAAATGCGCCCTTATACGAGGTTCACGTTTCGAAAGGAGTTGCTTTTGTCAACCCATCAGAAGGTTATCAACGCCGAGAACGTCATAAACTACGGCACGATGGTTCATGGGGTGGTTCAGAAATGCAACTCCCTTCGAAGCGTTAACCTTGTTAGGTTAGTGAGAGCCAGGTGTCACCAGCTTCCTTCACGACACATTCGAAAAGTGGTGTTCAAGGTCGGGTGTACCTGTAAAAAGGTTTTATTTGTACTTTTTTGTATTATTTAGTCAATATTTTAATGTAAAAATATAAAAGATATATAAATTTGTTCTTTATTTTACCGACAAAAATAATATATTTTCCATTGAAGTCTCTAAATTAAAGGGAAGTTATATGACAATATTCCGGGGAAAAAATTGAATAATAAACTACTATCATCAAATATATGCGAATTAGTGTTTTTTACCGCTTGCTGCCCTGCGAAGCAGAAAGCCAAAATAACCAAGACACTTTTCATTGTGGAGTAAGTGGTTGTACGATGGGTGCGATTGAAAATTATAACTGCAGCTTACTTAGTGAACTATGCGCAATCAAATCGTCGATGTCTTTACGTAGTTCTCGAATGATTATTTTTTAAAGATAAAGAAATCAATATGATGAAATCTGTTATTTCAAATTATATGTAAGTAATCTGCAGTTAATGAGGATTAAAGTATAAAAATGGTAACTTTTATCACTGAAACAATGGAAGTATTCTGAAATATTTATATCTATCCAAATTATCGTTTTATAATTAACCTTCTAACCTCTCCAAGGAATGAAGGAAATGCTGGGAGAAAAGGGTCATGAGATTCCATTTTATATTAATTCGCGAGTCGCGAGACGGCGCCTTTTTGGTTCTATGAGGCTGGCGACTTAGCAAACTTGTGCCATAGCGCAGCACGGTGGATATAAAACAACAGCTAATCAGAAGCGGATATCCCTATGCTCTGATTGGTTGGAGTCTTATCCCGTTTGCGACATTTACTGGCCAGAGTTTGGCACTCGCCATCCTCGTACTCAAATTCAGGTAAAGTGTTAGCAAGAAGTATTAACAGAACTAAATTACTAGAAACGAAACGTTGAAATTAGTACACAGCAGCTTATGAGGTCGTGATGTTCGAATCTGAAGTCAAAATTTCGAAAAACAAAAATGCATATATAATATGGCGGTTCTCCTGCTGCAAAATACTGTATTTTGAACTATTTAGTCTTGCGAATCAAAAGCAAAAAAAATACCAGAACTGTGTACGTACCTATACAGTAGCTTTTCAAATTTTTAGATTTCGAATTTGAAGTAAAAGTTTCAAAAAACAAATAGGTGTAGCGAATATGGTGGTTCCCTTGCTGCAAAATACTATATTTTTTGAATTATTTTAAGAATAAATATTAAGTGTACATACACAGACAAGTACACTTGAACAGTAAAAAAATAGTATATTATGACACTGTTGTGGGAGATGGTTTTCTACCTTGCTCGAGGGTTTTCGCACGAGCGAAGCGAGTGAGAAAATCGAGCAAGGTAGAAAATCACCTCCCACAACAGTCTCATACGATATTTTATAGCACAACAACCTCAAAATCGACAATAAAGTTGGCATTTTGAGGTTAGTGTGCTATAAAAAATATTTTTACGAATTGTTCATCAACGATGAGTGTATTGGATCGCTTTTATGCACAAGTCGTCGATAGCGAGTAAGTGAAGTTATGCGCCATTGTTGCTTACGCTATTTTTTGTGATTCCTGTGCATAAAGTTTAAATGGGACTAAACAATAATAGTATCGATCGCACGAGTGTGTAAAACGTACCCACGAGTTGGATACGATATTTTTTACAATAGAGTGCGTAAAATGCGTATGTACCTCTTCGACCATTAGATGTATTATATTTAGTTTGAGATACAGTACGGCTAAAGGACGGTATGCAGCGGCGGAAATGCTATGGGTTAAGGGTTCGAGGGGGTGCGGAAGGGACACGGTCCAGAGGCGGAGCCCACGGTGAGGGCACAGAGGTGGAGCCCCCCCCCCCCCTCCCCTCAGTAAAATTATACTTATAAATCATTAAAATAATAAATTTAAATTGTTATATCAAAATTTAAAAAAGAAAAATTAAAAATAAATAATTTACTGTCCTATATTTTTCAAAATTTTATAATTTTTTAAAAATTATCTTTAATTTTTTCAAAATTTTATTCAAATTTATCCAAATCTTCTTCAATTTTTTCAGATTTTTCTTTATCTTTATAAAAATTTTCATTAATTTTTACAATATTTTAAATTTTATCTAAATTGGTTTGATTTATACAAATTCTTTTGAAAACAGCTGCGACCTTCAGTGATACTCCGGAGAGTCTCCATTGACCGTTAAGCGATCGGCACTATATCGCACAAAATTCAAAATATTGAAAAAGTTACGTCGTAATTTTACGCACCGTAAACCAGTGTGAAAAATATTTTACGCATTTATAGCAGTGCATAATAGTATATTATGCACCTAGGGAATAAAGTGAGCCAGTAAATGCCTGCGTGTGGTTTGACGCCCGAGCGGAGCAAGGGCGTCATACACGCTGGCAATCGCTGGCTCACTTTATTCACGCGTACAATATACAATTTTTTAACATATCTACCAGAAAGTTCGTACTCGTTCACCGCCGAAAAGGGAAAATAGTACTACATATTAACTCTCTAACCTCACATGCGCGTAGCGGCGGGGACTAGAGTGGGGGCAGGGATTTAATGTAACGCTTTATTCCCGACTCGGCGGGGATAAAGTACGTACTTTATGGATGGGTGTGTTAAAAAGTAACATTATATTTACTAGGATGTAAAATCACGTTTACGCACCAAACACGATTTCGAAAAGTACTTTACGCACTAACTTTACGCACAGAATCACAAAAAATATATTATTATATTAGTTTAGTATTTTTAAAAGTACCGTAAACCGAGGTGACTTCGAGCCACTTTGGAAATTCGCCTACGTATCTCTATTATTATATCATATCTACCAATATGAAGATAATTCTCAAGTTATGATGAAGCCTATAGAACATATTTCAAGAATACAAATTTTTTTTTTACCTGTTACGTAGTATGAAAATTCAAAAACATGGTGGTCAAAGTGACCCCGATGTTCGGGGTAACTTTGAGCCATATGATTGATAATTTATGTTTAAGCTAAAATAATGGTATATAAATTAATTAAAATCGATTTAAAAAATAGTTTTTATGTTAAGGAGACTGAATGTAATAGTTTCTTAACCAATAAAAAAACGAATGTCGGAAAAGTGGGAAGTTTGACTTAGTGTAAGGGTAAGTAAAGTTTTCAGGTTTAAAAACAGTAAAAAAAAAATTAATTTATTAAGAGAGATATAAATAAATAATAATTACCATTAGTAATTTCTCTAGTCATATATTTTGTTTCTAAAGATAGTATTTTTGTATTTGGCACAAAATCACCCCGGTGTCCAAAGTCACCCCGGTCTAAAGTTACATGTGTATATACAAATATAATAAAAGAAACACTGGATTATCTACTGCTAAGTGGTGAGGAAACAAATAATTATATAAATTTATGATAAATTTTATTTTAAATCAGAAAGAACAAATAGAATAAGTTTAATTCTACAAGTTTATCAATAGTATATTTATTAACATGCAAAACAAAATATATGCATTTCTAAAACTTATAGGCTAGATGCGTAGTAACCATGAGAAAACCCTTTACAATATTATAACATACCTAAGTACCAACTAAAGCTATTTCATCTAAATTATTTTGTAAATTATAATTGTTCTTTTCTCAATTAGCTTGGAATCAGTTATTACTATACATATTATTAATAAGACGTTCAGCGAACGGAGGTTTAGTCACATCGACACATTGTAACAATTTACAGTTATCTCCACCAGCTGCAAAAGAATAAATCATAAAATAATGATTTAGATATTTATATAGTTACATAAATTATGTTATTTACAGCTATACAGAACAATTGAAAGGTCAAAAAACAAAACTTTTTTTATTTAAGAAAGTGTTTTTAAGTCCATTCTAAGTATTGTAAAGCTTAAAATAATATTTCTGATCATCCTATAACTTATTTAAATATTTTTATTGTTCTTAATTACATTTTCTTGTATGTAAGTTGCTACATTTCAACTAGGTTTTCTTTAAATTTTTTTAACATACCCCGCCATAAAGTTCGTACTTTTTCCCCGCCGAGCCGGGAAAAAGCGCTGCATTAAATCCCTACCCCCACTCTAGTCCCCCCCGCGACGCGCATGTACCCTCGCCTTCAGATCGGACACAAACAGCGCGTAGCGGCGTGAACTAACGTGAGGTTAGGAAATTAATATGTAGCACTATTTTCCCTTTTCGACGATGAACGAGTACGAACTTTTTGGTAGGTACGTTAAAAATTCGTATATTGCACGCGTAAATAAAGTGAGCCAGTGATTGCCAGCGCCGAACCCCGCGCCGGCATTTGATGGCTCACTTTAGTCCCTAGGTGCATAATATACTATATATTCACCTTACTCTTCAGCCATCGGCTTTCGATAAAATCACTTAAAACTGACCAGAATTACCTTTTCTCTCTAGATTACTAAAAAAGTTTCTATTAAACTGTATATTTCTAATTTCGAATACTCTTTATATGTCCAAATCAGGAACATCATATGTATGTTCTAAATATGGATACCCTGTATATGTCCTAATTATATAAATCTTGTACTATGTGTAAAAAAATATGTACACCCTGATTATGTGTCCCTATTAAGACCCAGAATATGTCCCTATTACCTTGTATATTTTCGAGTATTGGACTTCGTGCATGTGTATTCTTCAATCTTAGATATCCGCTAAGTCGGAAGTCTTTCAGGAATCCATTATATTTATTTCCGATTCAGGCCCGAATCCAGGAATTCATGATATTTTGATATCGTCAATTCAAGCCCTGAGATCATTTTTCCTCTTTTGTTTTCTCAAAGAGAAAGCTTTGTGATGGTGAACATTTCATTTTTGTGTTTTTTTAACGTATAAACATGCTTTATGCCTCGGGGAGTCCGAATAGACTAGTCTTAAAAAATGTCTGTATGTATGTGTGCATGTGTGTGTGTGCGTGTGCGTGTGTGTGTGTGTGTTAGTATGTGGCATATCACCATTCATTCAATCTGCGGTATAACTTTCCCAAACTTTGCACAGATGTTTGCTATCAATATCCAGTGTGCACTTAAAAGTTTCAGCAAAAATGGTCAAATAATTTTTTTTATGGCAATTTTTCAAAATTTAAGACTTTTCAATTTCGGTTTTTTTAAATTTTTTCAATTCAGGAATGGTTTTTGGGAAGCGAATTTTTCATACATAAAGCACTCATAAAACCCTTCATTTTAAAAGTCAGTGAAATTTTTACTGAATATCTGTTTCATATACAGGTATATTCCTGTAAATCTTTAGGTAATAAGAAGGTTTGTTTTTTGAAAAAAAAAATATAATATCAAAAAAATGCATTTTTATTGGACAACGATAACTTGAGTAATACTCTATGTAATGCCTTGAATATTTCAGAAACTATTTTTTAGGTGTCAGGTTATTGGCTGAATCCTTTTGAGCCGATTTGGTTCATAATCTTTTGAGATATTAGAAATTATTCCATTTAAACAATACATTTACACCCTGTATCTGACAACATCGCTAAGCTTTATTGTTGTGCTTTTTCTTGTAGATATTAAGAATTATTATATATGAGATTTACTATTATAATGCACAAGAAAATCCAAAGATAATGTTATATTAAAAATATTATTATTTTGTGATTTTTTTAAAAATGATTTAATAATGACATAATTTATTTTTGCAAAACTGAGTCTGTATCTACCTATAATATAGCATAGAAAAATCATAATTTTCATACTATTTTGAAGGTGGAATTTGTAAACTAGTATGAGTTAAATAGTAGTAAAAATATTAAATGAGTGACTTGAATAAATGATGCATTTTTGCGTCTTAAGCATTTTTTGCAATGAAAAGAAAAAAACAATAAATCAATTTTTTATAGGTGTAGATTTAATTTGAGTTTATAGATAAAAATAGATTTTAGAATCAATGACACATCGCTGACCAAAGACACCTTGATATATGATATATACAATAATATTTTTATTGAAAAATATTCATCTTTCAGTAGAGCACAAATCTCTAAATGAAAATAGTATAAATTGGAAAATAACCATGATGGGCGGTACTGCGCAGCTCTTCCTTATTTATATAATAATTTTAATTAAATTCTCTTGAGAAAATATAGTACCAAAGTACTTGGCAGCGTTTTTGCAAAGAGATGCTACGAATCCTTGGAAACAACATTGCTACATCTATTTAATTTTATTAATCTTTCATTATCTAAAGGAAAATTCCCGGATTTGTGGAAGTTTTCTTACATTTTACCACTTTAAAAAGATGGCGACTCATGATATTAGTAATTATCGTCCTATCTGAACAATGGTGTATCTGATATAGTTAATATTACTTTTAGAGTACCCCAGGGCTCTTACCTCAGGGCACTCATTTTTTGTATCTATATTAATGACATCGAAGCCAACTTAAAATACGTAAAGGTCCGTTTAAATGCTGATGACATTAAACTATACTCCATTGTTCGGTCTCAAAACGAAGCTGATTTTATACAGGAGGTTTTACGTGAGGAGGTCAAACGGTCCAGGGATAATCGTTTGAAACTCAATACTTCCAAATGTTTTATTATCACGTGCAGTAAAAACTGTGCACCAATGGAATTTGACTACCCCGACAGTGTAAAAGATGTAGGTATCATGTTTGACTCCGGCTTTACATTTAATAGACATATAAATTATATTATATATCTTCGAAGTCAGTGGGTTTTAAAAAGACCGACAGCATCATTTTTAAATATTGATTCGATAACGCATCTCTACAAGTCAATTGTTTTATCAATGCCGTTTTTCCGACAGCGCGGACCATGGAACTGGATTTGAATGACAGAGACAGATGTATACGTTTGTAATAGGCTAGACAAGGACAAAGCAAACCCAGTTCTCAAAAGTCTGTTGTCGGAAAAATGCCTCAAGTTTTACGTACGCTTCATCGAACTGCTCGCACCACAACCTCTATCCAATACAAGGCCTGGAGTCAGTACAGCATAGATTCCTGCGATATTTAGCTTTTAAAATACATCATCTATTACACCGTTTTGATCACGATTAAACCGAAATAGTTACTGACATAGACTTCCAAATAATTAAATCGCTTCATCACTATCATGCTTGTTTACGTACGTTTAAGATAATCCAGAAATACATTGATTCGAATGAAATTTGTAATTTGTTCATTGAAAGTTCACAGTTCATTGAAGACCTACTACCTGGCGTAACCGTAGGGTCATACAGAAGAGTGATGCTATCTCTAACATTGGTTTCAATTTGGCGATCAATAGATTAGAAAGGGTATGGAATCTTATTCCTGGCACTATCAGAACCAAAAGGAATATAATTATTTTCAAGTAAGAAAATTAATAGATTGATCTCTGTGAGTCACAAATAGAATCTAGTATCCAGTAACTCTCTACTGACGCACTCTTATGCGTCTAAATTACTGTATTGACCTTTTAGTGTAAATACTCATAAAAATTCCTAAACTGTAAATCTAGTGTAAATCCTCATCCAAGTTCCTAAAATGTATTGAAATTCTAGTGTATTTCTTATTGTAAACAAAATTGAACTATGTATAATCTTCGATTATTATTATAAAATGTTCGGTCAATATACACTTACCTCGCCACCAACTAAATTGTAATATTTTGTATAAAGGACTTTTTAGACTGTTTAAATAAAATAATAAAATGAGTAAAATGAGTAAAATGAGTAAAATGAGTAAAATCAGTAAAATCAGTAAAATCAGTAAAATCAGTAAAATGAGTAAAATGAGTAAAATGAGTAAAATCAGTAAAATGAGTAAAATGAGTAAAATGAGTAAAATGAGTAAAACGAGTAAAATGAGTAAAATGAGTAAAATGAGTAAAATGAGTAAAATGAGTAAAATGAGTAAAATGAGTAAAATGAGTAAAATGAACATTTACTTCCGGTTCAAGTACGCCAGGAGGTTATCGCAAATCGCAGGGGACATAATATATAGCCCGCCTAATAATACATTCTAAATAAATTTATTACGATTTCTGTGGAGATGCTAAAAAAATCAGCTAAAGAAATAGGCCTGGAAATCAGTGAAGAGAAAACCCAGTACATGGTCACTAGCAGAGCAGGGCCCGAGATTGTTGATATCGACTTGAAAGACTCTGGCAAAACATTTTAAAAAATAGACGAGTTTAAATACTTTGGCACGATAATAGATCACAAAAATGAAACTCGTAAAGAAATCAAGAGGCTGCATTCAGAAAATGCATGCCTATATTCGGTAAATAACTTACTAAAATCACGATTACTATTGCGAAAGACTAAATTAGAAATATATAGAAAAATCATAATGCCAGTACTTCTATACGGATGCGAAACGTGGGCCTTAACCAAACGGGAAGAGAATAGATTTAGAGTATTTGAGAATAGAGTTCTTAGAAAGATATTTGGGGGCAAAATATATGAGACTACTAGAGAATGAAGAATTTTACATAACCAAGAAATACACGAGCTATGCGGGAAGCCAAACATTACCAGAGTGATTAAATCTCGAAGACTAGGGTGGGCGTGGGCTGGGCATGTAGTTACGATGGATAACGAAAGAGCAGCACTTAGAGTGCTCATAGGGAAGCCGACAGAAGCAAGAACCCAAGGCAGATCAAGACGAAGGTGGGAGGACAATATTAGAATGGACCTACGAGAAATAGGATGTTATGAGGAGGATTGGATGCAACTCGCAAACAATAGAGAAATACGGCGTGACTGTGTGAATAAAGCTATAGATTACACAGCTACGGATAGCTAGTCCCAACAAGCCATTATGATAGTTGTTGCCCTGTAGGCACCGTAGCTGCTTATAATTACTAGTTTATAAGAATAATAATAATAATAATAATAATAATATAATAAATAAATTTATAGAAGGACATAATGTAAATATTATAACCATCGTACACAAATCTTACGAACACAGATCTTGAAGAAAAATGTATATTTTATAAAAGTTTTTCAATAAGTTATTTTAATAAAGAAAATGGACTTTAAGGAAGACTTTTTAGAAGAAAATAGATTTTGAGTTTTAAGATATATTACTCTAATCTTAACAAATTACCTTGAGTGCTACAATTATTTAAAGTTTCCAACATTTCTTTTTTCGTATCTTCCGATTTTGTTTCATCTGAGTATTAAGATTAATAAATTAACGTATTTTCAAATCAACATTCAATATATATTTGTAATTATATATAGTACGAGTGATTACCATTATTTATAAATTGTTTAAGAATATCATAAAGTGTTATATTTCCTTTCTTATATTTGTTAAAAACACAGGCAACAGAGCAGGCCACTTTGTCTTTGGAAGCTTTCTTTTCAACATCAGATTCCGAAATACCATATTTTAAAAAATAAATTTCCTCTGTAAAATATATAATTTTTAATAATATTTTATTTTTTCTTACATAAATAATTAAAATATTCGATTTTCTAACAATAAAATATATCTTACTTGCTGTTACTTGGGTTTCTTTGAGACATGGTCTTAAAATTTCCGGTAATTTTTCGCCGACCTATTTGACAAGAAAACAATATTTTTAACAAATTGTTAACAAGTTTTAACGCATTCTTAACAGGCAATGCTACGATAAATACCCATATCTCTTTTTTTTAAATTTGACCGTTTATGCGGGTTAGTAATTTGATTTATTACAAAAAATCTGTTTATAGAATATTATTATAGAGAACTTAAGTACTTAAGAGTATTTTTTAGGAGACCTATTTTTTAATTTTTATTATTTAGAAATGTGTGTCGCGCTTAATACAACGTAATTACTAAAATCGTTGTACATTCTGTAAAACTCTGTTAACTTCTGTAAAAAATTGTTTCTATTGCTTAAAACATGTAATATATAAGACATGTATTAAGTCCTCAAAAGAGTTTTTCATAAAATTAATTATTTAGTTTATTATCAAATATTACCGCTAAGTACAACTTTCGGGAATTTACCATGGCATTACCTCACTGGATAATATCTTTTAATCATATGCACCCAAGTTATATTATGATATGAAAAAATCAATTCATAGAAAATAATAAGTTATAAATAATAAACTTTGTAAATAAATGTATTTGTGCTACTTATTTATAGCTACATACTGCAAAAGCATCGTTAAAAAGTGGAGATTCGATCATTTTGACACAATGTAGTAATTTACAGTCATTTTGACCAGCTGCAAAAAAAATAATTATAAAGATTATGTTTTATGTAAAGAAAGACATGGTTTAATTAATACAATAAACAACGCTTGCCGTTACCTTCAGCGTAACAGTTATTTAAAGTTTCTAACATTTCTTTTCTCGTATCTTCCGAAATTTGAATATCTATAAGTATCAAAATTAATAAACTAATCTATGTTTTATTATAAGTAGGTAGCAGTAATTCATTACCCAAATCTATAGAAATCGTCAAGAAAGCATGAAGGGTTTCATTTATCTTATTTTCTTTACGAAATAAACAAGCTAGAACACAAGCCAGTTTTTCTTTCATCGAAACATCCTTCGAAATATTTGAGTCTGGATTTCTTATTGCCTTTAATATATCTAAATCAGCTTTAAAAGTTCAAAATATTAAGAATATTTTATTTATTTTTCTACGTACAATTAAGGGGAGTTGTAAAAAAGGATTTAATTTGATTTTGAGATGGTATTTTAAATTCGTTATAGAATGATCACATAGAGTCATCTCAAAAGCAGTAAACACGATGCAAAATGCCCGCCACATTCAAAGTTAATTTAACCGTTAGGTATACTTGGAATTTGTAATACTTACTAGAATTAAATCCATTTTCAACCAAACATTCTGTTGCTCTTTCGGATCTGCCTGCGCTACTCTATTTTACAGAAAACCAAGCATTTATATATTTCAAGTTCAATTAAAAAAGTTCAAATACAAATCATTAAAATGCAGTTTCTACGAAATTATGTTGAAAGCCTTTAAAAACAATTAAGGGGATCATCTCATGTAGATAGATTAGAAATTCATTTTTTTTCATTTGAATCAATGCGTATGACTGTCGAGAGTATGTTCCCGAAGGTTTAGATCAGTATTCGATTTCTCAAAACGACTTTTCAAACTGGTGGACAAGTTAACTCAAAAAATATTTGGTCAATCGAGTTTGTCTGATGCATACATCTAGAAAATGTTATTCGTCATACCTATAAAGTTATATATTATCGAATAATACAATTGTTATTGCAAAATAAGACGCACATATATTTTGAGAAAATTGAAAGTTTTTTTTCTAAGTCCGACCATTTTATTACTTTAAATTAAATTTTATTATTATTCTACGTACAGTCGCTGTGTAATCTTGTAAAGAAAATAATTTTTTTTTGTTTTAGTCAACTTCAGCCGCTGTTATAACATCGCCAGTGTTGCTACAATGTCAAATGTATATATATAATCTAATTCTTTTACTATCAATATAGCTTAGCAATAGACAAAAAGTTTTTAGGAGTTTAAATAAATACTTATCATTAGAAAATTCATTTAAAATTAGCTTCTTTTCATCATTTACACGAGGTGATCATCTTAAATGAAATAGTATTTAATTCTGTGGTGAAAAGGCGTAATGACTTAAGTTCATTTTTATAAATGTCGAGATATTTAGGTTTGAATTATTAAATTCCCATTTAAACCTATTTATAAGAAAATGATAAATTATGAAAAACCGAAAGTAAACAATATACTTTTCCAATTTTTAACTTTTTTATATGAAAATATATCATTCATAAATAAGAAAATCACTAAAAGTTATAACTATGAAAATGTTCTTATTAATGTAAATCGAATTTTGTCATAATCCGCAGTAATAGTTTTATCAGTTTCAGTATGCATCTACTTATCCTAATGTGTATCTACATATATATATATATATATATATATATATATATATATATATATATATATATATATATATATATATATATATATATATATATATATATATATATATATATATATATATATATATATATATATATATATATATATATATATATATATATATATATATATATATATATATATATATATATATATATATATATATATATATATATATATATATATATATATATATATATATATATATATATATATATATATATATTATCTGGCGAACTTTAATAAAGCGTTTTACAATTCTTACCCGCTTAAAAATCTCGAATGTATTCAAGTAATATTTTATTTTTATTCTTTACAAATATTATCTATGGAAAATTTGTTCCTTTAGTAATATTCAGGACCAAGACTTTTTTTCATTATATTTTGTTAATAATAATAATTAATAATAATAATAATAATAATAATAATAATAATAATAATAATAATAATAATAATAATAATAATAATAATCATATTATTTAATAATTACTTGAAGTATTGCTAAAGTTATAGTAATGAATCATTATATACGTTTTTTCAATTATATTGTCATCACATCTTTGAACTTAACTAGAAACAGAAACACATTAATTTTGATAGGAGTTTCTTACCAACTGTATTGCCGTGAAATGTAAAACAGAAATTATCAAGAAACTTTTCATTGTGAAGACTGATGATCTAGTGCAACGTCGGAGAATTTCAATTGCATAGAAAACTGAATGCGCGCGGTCTAATTACGACCTCTTTATATAGGTCACCAGCTATCATCAATTTGTTAGACAAAAAAATGATTAGTAATATATCATACTATCTACAAATCGTCTGTTTATTAAATGCAAAAATAAATACATTTGAGACGGATTTAGAAAAAAATTGGAAATTTTGAAGTATTTTTAAAACACAATATGCATGCATATATTCTTGAATATTTGCATATTTTCAACATTTATTATGTTTCGACGCGAATAAAAAAACTAATGAAAAGTTTTAATGCACATGCAAAGATAATTGTGTGGTATGAAAAAAGACTTTTTTTCTAATAATCCACACAAGGCCAAGAAAAATGATTCAGTATTAATTTTAATACTTATTAATTTAAATATATATTATAATATATATACAAAATAAAAACAAAACACATACACACACTCACACACACTCACACACACGCACAAACACATACATACATTTCTAGGCTGACGTCTTTGTCTAGATCATAACAACCTTTATATTTCAAAATTTTTTGGTTATGTATATTTTGAATAATTTTTTGATTGCTTATCTCTCGCGAAAGGCGTGATAATTTTGTTTTAAACAAGATTCCTTTTTTTTGCTTTTTTAAGACTATTTCAAAATAAAAAGAAATTTGCCGGGCATGATTCTCTTGCACCTGACATTAATCGCTCTTGCTCGGAGCAAGAGCTATTTCACCAAGATGAGATTCGTGCCGGGCAGGATTCATTTAGGATTGATGGAATATCGCTCCGACTCAGAGCGAAACTATTCTTGGATAACAGAGAATCATTGATACACACTTATATGTATGTATTTATATATATATATATATATATATATATATATATATATATATATATATATATATATATATATATATATATATATATATATATATATATATATATATATATATATATATATATATATATATATATACATATATATATATATATATTAAGATACATGTTTCCCAATCATTTCTGCGAGATAAATTTTTTTCAACTTTTCCCTCTAGATGTATCTTTTTCAACTGTATATGAAAACGCTCTCTATAAGAGTGATTGAGAAAAACTTAAGAGGCTAACTCTCGGCAAGAACGATATGACGTAGGAAGTCATGAATATTGGTCTTTCAAAGAATGATTCTTATAAAGAACGATTGTCTACTGAGTGCCAAGGGAATCGTTCTCTGTAGGAGCGTTCTTGCGAAGGTGATTGAGAAAAATTCTTTAGAGGATAATTCTTGGAAAGAACGATATGACAGAGGGTTCCATGAATATCGCTATTTCACAGAATGATCCATTTAAAGAGTGATTGCCTACTGAGAGCCAAGAGAATTGCTCTCTGTGGGAGCGTTCTTATTGAGATTAAAAGCAATATCGCTCTTTGAAAGAGCACTCTTAAAAAGAGCGTAATAGAAAAATTACGGAAAAAATCAATGTTAAGTTGTTCTCAGATAGCTCTGAACATCTGTTTCTTATACAATGTTATTAATATAAACACAAACTACACCCAATGTGAGAGGTATTATCGGGATAATATCCCGGAAAGTACCATATGTGAGCCAATTTTCGAAGGATTAAGAAATTTGGTTAAATAATGGAAAAAAATTACAGTACCGAAAGTGACGAGTTTGATCTAGAACCATATTCTTGTAAATTTTCAATTCATAAGATTAACTGCTTCCTGCGAAAAAGAAATAAAAAAAATGTATTTTCTTGAACGACCACAATTTGAGTAAAGTTATAGAGATCGACGAAGCTTGATGGCTTTTCTCTATGCGTCTCGTCCCGGGTTCGTCTACTGTACTCATTAATAAGGCTGTTGTAGACGAACCCTGCCTTACATACTGCACTTGAGGATTTCCAGGCACTTGCAGGAAAGCTGCAGTAATGGCTTGGTTGAGGCTCTGTAAGCTTGTAGCCGCGTAGCGTTGAAAAGCTAAAACTGTAGCTGGTGCGAAGGAGCGAGTCCCCATAAAGTCTTGATATAATGTATTGAAAATTTTAGTATATATTTTGTAGGTGTTAGGTTAATACAGACTGAATCTTTGTATATGCTGATTTGGTTTATAATATTCTGAGATACTATTGTGTATTTAATAAAAAAAATATTTTAGTTTGTATATCCCAAAATCTATAAATTTTATTGCGATATTTTTTGTAAAAATTAACTATCATAATATAATCTTCGTTATTTTTCACAGAGCCAACATAAAGTACACATAAAGAAGATCACAATCGTTTTTTCTGGCTTCAAGAACAAGTACAAGTACATGTACATGTACAGTAGAAGTTCTTGAAGCTAAATAGGATATTGCCTGGGGCCTGCGGCGGCTCAGTCGGTAGAGTGTCGGATTCCCACGCCGGTGACCCGGGTTCGAATCCTAGTCTCTGCCGATTGATACTAGCACCTCTGTAAAAATTACATGTGCTTTGTTTACAAACACACCGCAGACCCCCGTCGTCGATTAGCACCACATGGAAGCACAAACATGGCGACGTTAAATAATAATAAAAAAAAAAAAAAAGGATATTGCCTATCTGTGAAGGAATGTTAATAGCAGTTTAGATGATTGCTTCTAACAGCAAATTGTAGACGAGATTTTTAGAGTGTCTCATACACTCTTTGACAAAAAATCTACTATATTTATTAGAACAACAGAAACAACTACTCTGCGGGCAAATACCCCACCAGCATTGAATTGCGCTGTTAATTAATAAAATATGTAAATGTAATTAGCATTGAAAATTCAAACATTTTTCGTATTTATCCTGCAAATTTCTCGTAAACTTGTTAAACGGATAAAAAATGTTACGTATTTAGAGTGTTTCATACACTCTTTAATAAAAAATCTAATACATTCATTTGAACAACAGAAACAACTACTCCGCGGGCAAATACTCCTCCCAGCATTGAATTAAACTGTTAATTCATAAAATATGTAGATTTAATTTAACATTATAATCTCAAATATTTTTTGTATTTTTCTTGCAAATTGAAATTTCTTTTTAGTAATAAAGGGAAAACCGTTTTAAAGTAGGTTTGTGTTAAACTTATTACATCGTATTATTAGTTTTTCACTATATTTATATGTAAGGCTCATTCTTACAAAGAAGAGTCTACCTCTTCAAAGCAAGAAATATATAGGTCCTTTAATATTATAAATGTAAAGATTAAAAGCGTTTCGGAGGGATTTTATGGGCCTTTTTATTTTTGTTTTGCTGCCGCGCGCGGACGACGAAGTCTTTCTCGACTTTCTATTTCACTGCTGATAGTCGTAGAGTGTTAGTGCGTGTCGCGGATCGTTCGGCTCGGAAAATCTAAAATTTTACAAAAATCACCTCCCGATTTGACAGTTTGTCTTTCTTTTCAAGTCAAATTTAATAATTTGGTTTTTAATATGAGTATTAAATTTTGCAGCAGATAAATGTGGTGTTTGTGTTACATTGTTTCTACAAAACGTTACAGGCATGAAAAAAGTAATTAAATTTGGTTGTTTTCTTTGATATACTGTTAAAAAAAATTTTATTTATTTTTTTAAATATACGTGCGTCTATGATAGAGACTGCCTGATCATACTGATGAGGCCTACAGGCAGTCTTGAGGCCGAAACGCTTTTAGTCTTTACATTTATAATATTAAAGGACCTATATATTTTTGCTTCGAAGAAGTAGACTCTTCTCTGTAAAAATGAGCCTTACATATCAATACAGTGAAAACCTAATAATACGATGTAATAGGTTTAACAGAAACCTACTTTAAAATGGTTTTCCCTTTATTGCTAAAAAGAAATTCAATTTGCAAGATAAATACAAAAAATATTTAGGTTTTTAATGTTAAATTAAATCTACATATTTTATGAATTAACAGTTTAATTCAATGCTGGGAGGGGTATTTGCCCTCGGAGTAGTTGTTTCTGTTGTTCTAATAAATATAGTAGATTTTTTGTGAAAGAGTGTATGAAACACGCTAAAATTCTCGTCTACAATTTGATGTTAGAAGCAATCATCTAAATTTTATCAAAGATAGACGTTCAAATCATTTTTAAGAAACGAATGTTCGTATTAACATCGTACAAACATTCCAATAGTTAATAGCAGTATTATTGATTATATAATTGATAATCATTTTGAGAAAGCATAGTGCCAAATCTGTTATCAATAATGTATTTCTTTTTGAAAATAACTGAATAATAATATTTAATCAGAATTTCATATGGTAGAGTATTACAGTCAGTAATATAACAATTCTTCTGATAATTAAATTGATTGACGGAAAAGTACATGAATATTAAATGCAGGAAAATGTATCAAATTCAATATTTATCTTATAAATCTGATAATATCTAATTCGCACGTGCCGGGTCCCGTGATTTTCACATGACGAGTTCTCATATACCAAACTAGATGCTGAAATGAACCTGTTTGTATAATAATAATAGTCATTCGTATACCATTTCGCACGGTATTCATTACACAAGGGCTTGAAGGCTCAATCGCTTCAGCTTACAATTAACTATTAATAAGTATAAGTAAGAAAATTTAATAAGTTTATTGTAATAATATCCTTTATTTTAATATTTACAGATTTTGCGCACTAATAACTAATTAGGAATAAGCGAGCATTGTGCACAGGCCGAGCAGATTTTTATAAATTGATATTTTTGTTATGAAACATGTATGATTTTCTAAAATAGTAACAAAATATTTTAGTTTATAAAGTCGGTTGAGTGGCAAACGATACCATCTCGAGCGAACGATGAAGAAAATACCATCTCAACTTGGCGGTGATAAACGTTCCCTCTCAGCCGAGCGGTAAAGAACATAGTATCTCGGTTGTGCGATGGAAAACGAACTATCTCAAATGCGCGATGAAAAACGTACCATCTCGGGAATGAAAAGTTATGATCGAGACCTAAATTGGCAACACTTTTTCCAAATAATTCAAATCTAACGATAAGATAAAGTTGACGGGGGAATTTTAATTAATTGTGTAACGCACTTTTGATTTTAAATGAGAATTCGTGAATATTCTTTAAATTATCTGTAATTAGTAATTTGTTTTATGAATAAATAAATAAATAAATAGCAGAAGAATGAAAAAAATATAATTTTAAATGTAATGAAAAGCCTTTGAAGTTGCGAAATACCATAAAAATGTATTTTAATTGTCAAATGTATTTGATTCTCATTTAGGTTACTTTGTAATTTGCATTTATATATATATATATATATATATATATATATATATATATATATATATATATATATATATATATATATATATATATATATATATATATATATATATATATATATATATATATATACTAGGGGGCTGCGCCCCCTGCTCGCTCCGCTCGCCAACCCCCACATTTTACAACAATAGTTAAAATTATTTGTTTGCTTGACATTATTAATTCTTATAAGGAAATAATATAATTATGTTTTCTACTTTTTCCACACCACCTATGAGGTAAATAGAAAGGTGCGTTGATTTTTTTGTTTTGTTTAATTTACTAATAATCATATTTAATAATGTACTAATAAATAAATGTAATATATTGACATGATAAATTCACATATATTTTTCATGATTAACATTTAATTATTAGTAACTTAAACCGTGGTAATCATCGCCAGTAGCCATACACAACCACGTGGAGACAGAATCCCTTTCCCACCTCTATTGAAAAAGATTAACTTAAAAATCATTACGATAACCTGTATAATAATTAAGGTAGATAATTCTATATTATATTTACCATTCAAGTATTTGTTATAATTTTTAATTTATTCATTTGCAATAGAGATTACCCATTTGTCTCCTTCCTATCTCCGGTGTGTATACCCAATAAAATAAAATTTTATAGAACACTATTTAACTTGTAAAATACATCTATATATACCACTTGTGTATATTTAGATCTATTTATCAATTTAAAATTAATATGTTCTACTTAATTTTTTTCTAATGGGTATAAAAAAGTAATCATATAAATATACTCTTAAAAGGAAAAAAACTTGTTGAATTGAAAAATATTACAATTACAAAAACATATAATAAAAATTTTTAATAAAATAAAATGAAATGCTTTCTTAGCTAAAAAGGTTGTGCTTATAAAATATTTCTACACCATCTCTGGAAATAATATTAAATAATCACCTAATAAGGTTGCGCTTATAAAATATTACTACACCATGTCTTGAAATAATATTAAATAATCGCGTTATCAATTATATGATTACTTTTAGATTGGCTAATGTGCTTTCAATATTTTATTAATTTTTCTTTATTTTAATAATTAGTTATAATATGTGAATATATGAAACATTAAAAATTTGAAGTGGAAATATGGCGTATTCGAAATAAATAAATGATTAACCAAATTTTATAACCCATACAATACACGCAATATTTGTAACATATTTATAATACTTTTCCAAACTTTCTGAAAGATAATAATTTAAAATTGGATCATTGTTTTCTACCTTTAACATTAAAATTTCAGAGACCTGCAACCGTATATAACATGGTACGTTTTCCCAATTTTTGAAAATTTCTAAATCACCATCTTTCCCAACAAAATTGTCTATTTCATTATTTAATTTAGTGTAATATAAATTTTTATCTACAGAATGTAAATAGTTTTCATATTCTTCTTCCTGTTCTAAATAGTCATCAATTTGTTCGTTTAAATCTTGTAAATTTTGCAAATCTTCGGCAATGTGTAAATCCTCTAACATAACGTAACAATTTTGAATTGGATCCCACTCTATACTATCGTCAATTTGTTCATCTAAAGCCTCTAAAGATTCTAAGTTTCGTAAATTTTCCATTCCTTCGTTATGATCTTGATTTAATTTCCGTTCCATGTTATCTATCTTTATAATTTTCGAATATATATTAAAAATGTAATGAGAACTGTTTTTCCAATAGTTTATTTTATTTTTATTTATTTATAGATATATTTTAATTATATTTTAAAAGATGATGTTAATTTTCAAAAATTTCTTGCCACACTACATTAGCAATTTCTGTTAAATTTTCAGACTCATTTTGAATACATACTTTTTCTGGGTCTTTACATCTAGATAAAAGAACATAGAATTGACCATGAGAAAACAAAGGTCTTTTTATAAATATTCCTATCTCATCAAAACTTTGACCTTGGGATTTATTTATAGTCATTGCGAATGCTAATACAATAGGAAATTGTTTTCTATAAAGAATAAATGGTAATGATGATGATTCTCCAGTATTTAAGGTTATTCGTGGAATGAATACCCTATCTCCAATTTTTTCTCTTGTTATTATTTCTGCTTCAATATTATATTTAAATAATTTTATTGTTTTTAATCTTGTACCGTTACATAAACCATCAGTAATACTTAAATTTCTAATCAACATATTAAATTAAACAAAACAAAAAAATCAACGCACACATCTATTTACCTCCTGGGTTGTGTGGAAAAAATAGAAGAAACTTTTATTTAAATGTTATTTTACAAAAAAAATTGGATTGATAATTGAAAACTTTATCAATAAAAAATTGTCTTGAAAACCTAAAACAATTTAACTGAATTTAATTTAAGTTTTTAAATGTTTTTCAAATAATGTAACCACTCCATATAACACAAAAAACGCAGCTATCTATTTATCAATTTCTCTATTTATCTGAAAGATCGTTTCTATCTATTTATAAGTCTGGATATTTTCCTTTTAATCAATATGAGAGATTTTTTAAAAACATTATATAAAACTAAATACAATGAGGGGGCGGAGGGGGCATGAGGTGGGAAAAGAGGGGGGAGGAGGAGGGGGAGGGGGTCAAATGAGGGGATGAGGGGGATGAGGGGGGTGAGGGGGGTCCATGTAGAAGTCTACAAAAGTGAAAAATAACGTAAAAAAATTAAATTTTAACGCCATTTTGAGGAGATATCGTAAGAGGAGGGGCTGAGGGGGGGGGGCTGATGGGGGTCGAGGGGGGTGAGGGGTATGATGGGGGGCTAGATGGTAGAGTTAGCGAATTAACTATATATAGGTAGATATATGTGTTTATCTGTACATATATATGTAATTCGCATTTATTTATATATTTATGTATATATATATATATATATATATATATATATATATATATATATATATATATATATATATATATATATATATATATATATATATATATAAAATAAATATAAAAATGTAATTTTTTTTTATTTTCGGACATTTATGCCGTAATTATCTATGGATTAAATTTGGCTAGGTAAGCTATACTCGATGAAAAATTAGCAATATCGATATTGTTTCAACTGACCTGAAAATCGGGACCTATATATATATATAGGTCCCGATTTTCAGGTCAGTTGAAACAATATCGATATTGCTAATTTTTCATCGAGTATAGCTTACCTAGCCAAATTTAATCCATAGATAATTACGGCATAAATGTCCGAAAATAAAAAAAAATTACATTTTTATATTTATTTTATATATATATATATATTTATATATATATATATATATATATATATATATATATATATATATATATATATATATATATATATATATATATATATATATATATATATATATATATATATATAGGTCCCGATTTTCAGGTCAGTTGAAACAATATCGATATTGCTGATTTTTCATCGAGTATAGCTTACCTAGCCAAATTTAATCCATAGATAATTACGGCATAAATGTCCGAAAATAAAAAAAAATTACATTTTTATATTTATTTTATTGTTAAATTTGTATAAATAACATTTCTAAATATCTTTAGTAAAAGCAATCTGAAAAGGTACAAAATAATTTGTGTGGAAAACAGAAGTGAGGCAGTTTAATGCTTTATAACTTTTAAGCTTATATTATTATTTCTTTTTGTACAATATGATACACATTTTTGTAAATTTAAGATTTACCATAATGTAAAACCATCAATGTACTTTGCAAGTATTACTTAAAAACTAGTTTATCCACTTTTAAGCAAGAAATTTTGTGATATTAATAAATTGTTTTTCAAAATACCAATACATTATTGAAAATTTTTGTTATAAAACAAGCTGGACTATAATAAAAAACTTGATCCTAATTGAAAAATATTTAATAAAAAAGAATATTTAAGGAAATATTTAATAGTATACTGGTATTCGGAAAAACTAATTGTTAATATCACAGAATAACTTACTTAAAAGTAGAAAAAGTAGATTTTGAGTAATACATGCAAAGTATTTGGGGGTTTCATATTATCGTAAATCTTAAATTTTACGAAATTGGGTGTTCATATAGTAAAAAAAAATAATTTAAGCTTAAAAGTCATAAAGCATTTAACTGCCTCACTATACGGTTTTCCTCATAAATAATTGTATACCTTTTCAGATTGTTTTTACTGAAGATATTTAGAAAGTTTATTTATACAGATTTAACAGTAGAATAAATTAAAAAATGTATTTTGCATTTATTTTGCAAATTTATGTCATAATTCTTAATTCTATGGTTAAATCAGGCTAATTAAACTACGCTCAATGAAAACTCATGAAAATCGATATTTTTCGTCAACTGATCTGATAAATCGGAACCTATTTATATATAATATATAAACATGGATGCGAATTATAATATAACCTAAATGCTAATCAAATAAATTTAATAATTAAAATATATTTTTATGATATTTTCCAACTTCAAAGACTTTTCATTACTATAAGATTATATTTTTTATATTCTTCTACTATTTATATATTTATTTAACGTAGTTGAACCGGTGTCGATCACGTACCAATTCTCGATCATTTTGAGAAATAATACGATTTTTCGCAATCTTACTTAAAATATGAAGTGCAAACTTAAATTGATTTTAATAGCAGCCTTATGTGTGAATAATTGTCAAAAGGTTTCAAATGGTTTAATGATTTTAAGTATGAGAAAAAGTTATTTATTACAGCAACTTCTCGTTCGTATGTTCATAAGTGACATTCTTAGCTGCCGAGCTAACAAACATGTGTTTAGTAATACGACGTTTTAACAAATTTTGTTGCGTATTAAGTCATGTAAAAAGGTTTAATAGTGACCTCAGATCGACAACAACTTAAAAACAAAGCGTAGACGACAATTAGTTTAATTTACAATTTTAATTAAGTGATCGAGAACAGGCTCATGGTTTGTGTATGCTACAGTTTGTCGATCGACAAACTCTGATACTTTTTAAGGCATATTAACGATATAACATTAATTATTTACTATTTTACAATAAAACTGAACTAGTATTCGTCTATTATCATAGATAATCATACACTAAAAGATTGATTTAAAAAACATAACCTTATACATAACCCCACTTTTCATGCATAATTGTGATTGAGAACTGGGCCAGGAGTACTCATCAACAATTAGTCCCGACTGTAATTCACTGATCGACATTAGGTCCACTAGAACTTTTGCTTTTAAACATGATTATTACGGTTTTATGTCAAATATAAACGTTTTAGACCTACTATTGTTTTAATTAAGATATAAAGTAATTCATTAACAAATGGTTTTGAATTTTGCTTCTTTCTATAATTCTATTGTCAGAATAACCTCAGTACTTTCTTGTGTGATCGAGAACTGGCTCAACTACGTTATTCATCAAAACAAATTAATTACAAATAATTAAAAGAATATTCACAAACTTTTATTCAAGATAAAAAGTGCGTATGACAATAAATTAAAGTTTCCCGTCTACTTTATGCGTTAAGATCATTTACGCCCAATAAAATTGCGTCTTATTAGCTTATATTAGCTTATCGTTAAATTTGAAATATTTTAAATATTTGAAAAAAGTGTTGCTAAATTAGGTCTCGATCATAACTTTTCATTCCCGAGATGGTACGTTTTTCATCGAGCATCTGAGATGGTACGTTTTTCATCGCACAGCCGAGATGCTGTGTTCTTTATCACTCGACTGAGATGGTACGTTTTTCACCGCCAACTTCAGACTGTATTTTCTTCATCGTTCGGCTGAGATTGTATCGTTTTCCTCCCAACCGACGATAGTTAGTTTTGATAGAATTTAATAGCAAGTTTTTTTATAAGTAAGTGTTAAAGAAAAATCTAAATGGTTTATCCTACATGGTAACTATATACAATAAATATATTATTTGAATAGTATTTACTAAAATCAGTTAAATTTTCTGTTTCCATTTACTGTTAAAATCTAGATTATAATGAATATTCTTTTATTATAAAGCCCAAATTTTAACATAATCGACGTCTAAAGAAGTAGTATCATTTTGCCAAGTTTTATTCCAGGTATTAGTTGTGTTGTAGAAGTGATAAATAGCCTAAAACATTTAAATCAAATTAACGGATGCACGTATCATAAGACTCATGATCATAGCATTAGAAGATTATGGAATTTTAACTATTACCTTTGCTTCGACATTGCGCCAGGTCTTAGAATAGCCTCCACTTTTGCAGTCGTCTGGAAATTCCATTAGTCCACCAACAGCAACTCCAAGTGTCAAATAGAACTATTAATATAAGTAGATAATTAGAAATATGAAGAAGTGATAGTTGCATATGATTTAAAATAAATATTTTTAATACCGGTGTATCTGTAGGTAAATTTACGAATTTATCGTCGTAGGTCTGTCCATCTACTTTAAGAACAATTCTACCTGGACTCCAATTCAATTCGTATACGTGAAAACCTTTTGACCATAATTCTGTGTTATACCTCGTTGCATTATTTCCATTATTGCGATCTTCATTTGTTTGGGAATTCGAACCAGTGACACCGCCCCAAAGAATATGTCCACTTATATCACGACCGTCTTTTAATTTTAAGTCAGGATTACCAGCTGATGATGCGATTCGAATCTGTAGGGCGTCCAGTGGCGATCCTTCTGAATTTCTTGCAGGTTCCAGCATTAAGACTGTAAGAGCAGACTTTATTTAATATCACGTTTATATTGACTGTGAAAATTCTCAAATTCAGATTGCTATTTTACTTTATGAATTTGATAAATACATATTTTTTCACAAGAAAATAAAAAGAACTAAGCATATATTCTAAGGATTATCAAAAATCGATATTCATTGAAGGTTTTCGGAGAAGTTATTACATCATAAAATCGAAAATGAATCTGAAGATGTGAATATGAAAAATTTCAACAACTATAAAAGATTTTATAAAGTTTTCATAAATCTTAATTTTATGTAATTTTATGTGTACACTTTAAACCTAAAAGAATAAAAATTGACGTTAGCAAGAATAAAATGAGCATTTTATTCTTTTAGAAAAGTATAAAAGTGTGATTTTATTCTTTAGAGAATTTGACAATGACTGTAAAAGATTAAATTGTACAATTTATTCTTTCGTAAAAAATAAAATTCATCATTTACTCTTTTAAAAGAATAAAAGCTGAACTTTATTCTTTACAAAAGAATAAATTGTACAATTTAATCTTTTAAAGTAATTGTCAAATTCTCTAAAGAATAAAATCACACTTTTATACTTTTCTAAAAGAATAAAATGCTCCTTTTATTCTTCCTAACGTCAATTTTTATTCTTTTAGGTTTAAAGTGTATGAAATTTTCATCAATCTTTCTTAAACATCTGAACGAAAAACTACTCCAAAAATCATAAAACATGTTCATTTGGTGAAAAGTCACAAAAATTATCATCTGCGAGTAAGAACTATCTTACGAATATAATTATTGCAATGTCAATTTGCACAAAGCAAAATCAAAACATTAATTAAGTTATAAGACTGTATCAGAAGTGTTACAAAAATTTAAAATATATATTAGTTATACTTTTTACTATACTTACGTGGATAAGCCCAATCACCGCGCGGCAATTTAGCCTTAATTTCTATGCGACCGTATTCCAGGTTTATGGATTTTTTGGTATTTATTCGACTTGAAGTTACAGGAGGTAATATATTCCAACCTCGAGCTTCACGATAACAATCGCGGGATCTTAATTTTCCTGTACATCTGCAACGATTAACGTAAGTTATAATAAAAATGATAAATTTATATTAATATATAATAATTTAAATAATATAACATATACTTCGGTAATTCATATTTGCCTTCTCGAACGAAAGTGTCACCGAACTCTTGCCTGAGTAATTTTGATCTAATTTTTAAACCATTCTGAACGTTCAAGTTTTCTCGAGTATCTCGATACACAACAAATTCATAATCCTTTAAAAAAATAAATAAAATGTTATAAAAATAGTAATTGTTATTAGGTATAAATTAATGTACAGACTTACAGGTGCACCAGAGAATTGTTCAACCACTGTCCATTGCGACCTTCTAAACTGATCAACATCTCGAAAATCTTCATTGAAAAGAAGTTGTCCAGCACATGGATTTCGACTGGCACCAGTCGGGTCAAATAATTTTGTTGCTGATAATGTACAAGTTGGTTGATTGCCATTATTATTGCTTCCAGTATTAGTAGGTTTTAATTTCTGCCCTTCGTAGTCGTAGAAGTCTAAAACATGACATTTTTGTCAATCGAATATCTTTTAAAAAGTGATATTTTACAACACTCAATTAGAATATATATATATAATAGTTATACCTGTAACTACGTGTTCTTGATCAATCAAGTTGTATCCAAGACCGTTGTACACAATGTGCACCCAATAATAAATAACATCATTTTTCTTCAGCTTCGTAGTTTTATCTTTGTAAGTCCAACGCCCATTCTTTTGATTAACAATATCTCTAGCTATTGTACCAGCTTCTAATCCAACAAATTCATCATTAAACTTGACGTGAAATGCTACTAAGGTAATTCCCTCTTCATCTGCAAATTTCATGGAATGGTAAGGAAGGTGCATTATTATAATAAAATATCATACTATATAGAGATAAATAAATTTACCCGGAATCGAAATCCGGATGCCAGCTGGCGTGAGTGGCTCAACTAATGCTTCTGGAGGCTGATATTGAGAGCCAGTATTAGCAGGTTTTAATTTCTGCCCTTCATAGTTATAGAAGTCTAAACCACGACATATTGTCTATCAGAATATGTTTTAAAAAGTGATATTTTACAACTACATAATTAAAAAATATATATAGGGGCGATTCTCTGAGAAATCGGGATAAAAAAAATTGATTTTATCTTCGGTAAAAATGTTCCTCTTGGTATGTAGAATGTATGTGAATTTTATCAACTTTTTTAAATCCTTAGGTTCAGAGTTGATCAAGGCTAAATTATAAGCATTATAAACCAGGCATTATAAGCTTGTAGTAATGTTTTACATTTTTTAGCAAATTTCAACCTCCATTTATTGAACAAAATTAAATCTCTTTAAAAAACCGCAACAAGGGATTTTATTAGCAAATTTTCGGAAATTTTCATAAGAAATAGTTCCAAAACCTTTTAATACCCCTTTCGATTTATTGCACTCATTTTGAAACTTAAAATCCTGAAAACTGTGGGGTTAATCACTCGAACCATTGCACCAAAAATGATGAAGATAGTTTTTTTCAGCACAAAAGTGACTGCGACAGTCGCAAAATGGCAGAAGTGCAATATTTAAAAAAAATCAGAATAACATGAAATATTCTTCAAAAAATGATTAAAATGCATATTTTAGCAATAAAGTCATATTTAGCTTCAAACAACTTTAAATATATGGACTTAAAAAAATCTGAAAAAATGCACGACTATTTTACATACTAAAAGGAACATTCTTGTCGATATAAATTTTTTTCTTCCTGGAAGAAAAAAATTTATATATATATATATATATATATATATATATATATATATATATATATATATATATATATATATGTGTGTGGAAATAGGGTCATATTTAGCTCCAAACATCTTTAAACTGATAGGCTTACATAAATATGAAACAAATTACAAGCATTGTGCATCGTAATACAGCGTCACACAGCGGCCTTCAGGGGCTGAAAATTATTTTGAAAGCTTCTTTTCATAGGTACTTTCATATATACAAAATCGGCGGCAAGTAACGAAGACATGAGTATGCACGAATTTTTAAAATGTATTAGGAATTACATATATAGATTGACTGCACAGTGAATGAACGAATAAAGATTTGCTGATTACATATTACATCACGAGTTTTCGTAACATACAAATAAGTAAACACTTAAAAAAACTGTTCAGTCTTATTAATAAAGTCATCAACTTTATTTTTACGGGAAATATTTTAACTTATACCTCATAAATAATATCAAAATAAAAAAAACACTAAAACCCAGTAAATGAACGTGACGACAGTGAATAAACATGATGTACCCAGTATATGAATAGTACATAAACCCGAAAATAAATATATTTTTTAATAAAAATATTGCAATTATAATATTTTTCGTTCATCAACTTTCACCTAATCATATTTTTTTAGAAAATTACTATCTATATAATTCTAAAAACACTTCAAACTTAAGACACATAAGAGCATAACCTCAAAGGTAAAGTGACCGTTTCAAGGTGTCAACGTAATACTCTTGAAATTGATATAAATTACTGAAATTGTTTGCAGAGTTGTTTGTAATATGTTGTATATATTATGATAACAAATAATGTAAGGATTTTGAAAATGCTAATAATATATTAAAAATTTGTAATATTTAATATATTACAAAAATGTTCATTCAATGGTGAGTGTTCGGACACTGGTGCAGTCACCCTATGTATAATAGTTATACCTGTAACTACGTGTTCTTGATCGACCAAGTTGTAACCAAGACCGTTGTACACAATGTGCACCCAATAATAAATAACATCATTTTTCTTCAGCTTCGTAGTTTTATCTTTGTAAGTCCAACGCCCATTCTTTTGA
This sequence comes from Gastracanthus pulcherrimus, assembly GCA_949152435.1. Lineage (NCBI taxonomy): Eukaryota > Metazoa > Arthropoda > Insecta > Hymenoptera > Pteromalidae > Gastracanthus > Gastracanthus pulcherrimus. The sequence goes on from OX424576.1 coordinate 157,742,575, forward strand.
TTAACAATATCTCTAGCTATTGTACCAGCTTCTAATCCAACAAATTCATCATTAAACTTGACGTGAAATGCTACTAAGGTAATTCCCTCTTCGTCTGCAAATTTCATGGAATGATAAGGAAGGTGCATTATTATAATAAAATATCATACTAGAGATAAACTTACCCGGAATCGAAATCCGGATGCCAGCTGGCGTGAGTGGTTCAACTAATGCTTCTGGAGGCTGATATTGAGAGCTACAGAGATGGGCCGACAGCAGAATTAGAAATAAGAATTGAAAGGCCGTTAGTGAAAACATGTTGACGGATCAAAGTGAGGTCACGAACAGTATAAGAATCTGCCTAACCGAGCACACGCACACACTCGGATACAAGCAGGCTTGTAGCGCCATAGACTGATATTACACGACTATCTTTCTTATAATTTATACAGGTTCGTCGCTTTCTCCATGCGTGATTTTCTTTACCGACTTTCAAGAGGATCATGAGAGGGAAATAATTAAGAATAAAAGTATACTTTTATATTTTATATTTATTTATTCTTTATATTTTATATATAATAAAACTATTGTCAGCTTGCTTCTTAAATTTCTGATGACGCATCAAGGACAAATAACTTATCTCATTTTTTTGACAATGATAATAATGTGCAGGCAAATAAAAATGTGGTAGTTATCTCATGAATAGTACTGAAAATATTATAAGATTTTTGACTCACTTTTTTGTATTAAAACATGAAATTATAATATACTAATATAATATAATATCATCATCTAATGTAATATAAACCTTATCATCACGCGATGAAATGAAAAAATAAGTTAAATTAAATATAAGAATTTATCGAAATGCAAAAATTTAAATAATTTATAATCATGTTTCAATCATATGATAAAACGATAATATTTCTCTTAAAAATCAGAATCATTTATCACTATATAGTAATTATAAGATTCATTGAAATTCACCTCGAAATATATATATATATATATATATATATATATATATATATATATATATATATATATATATATATATATATATATATATATATATATATATACTACGATCCGTTGAAGACACCTTGACATGACTTCATATCGATTCTTCTTACGAAGACTAGCGCATACCAGATTTCTAAAAGAAAATACTGTAGTTCTTTGCGGGAGCCTCTAGAAATTTGAACTGTGCTAATCTTCGTCAGGAGCGTAGATGAATAATAGTACTACATCTTACTATTCTATATAGAGACAGAGTTTTTATATACATGAAAATCTCAAAAACAACTTAACCGGTTACAATAACATTTTAAAAGTAACCTCTGTGGAAATTATAAAATGTAATAAAACGTAAAAAAAGTTAAAAAAGTGGAAGAAATCGTAAAAAAATGTATAACAGTGCAAGAGAACGTAACATAACGTAAAAACTGTTTGATTTCCGACGTTTTATATTATATTTTCTTATATTTTCTTACGTTTACTTGCGTTTTCTTACGTTTTATTACTTTAAAGTATTACAATATCACACTACAAATTACGCTCAATGAAGAGACTTCCATAATGTAAAATATTTTAAAAAAATATTTTCTATGTGTTGATGCTTCTTAAGTATCTTAAAGTTTATATTTTGTACTCGTGTTTAGTGATTTTTATTGGCTTTAAGATATATAATACATTGCCATATATACATTATGTGGGTATAGTACAGAAGTATATTACAGATGTATTTCGACTCTTCGAGAGCGAATCTCAGTGAATAAATGCGTTTACATAAAGTATCAGCCTTCTGATTATGTGATCAAGTAAATAGAAACTGCGTGTGTATAAAGTGGGGATTGTAAGTACTTCTGTCTGCAGGAGCACTTGCATATAATGCCCTCAAACTGTAAACTTCCCAACAACAATTCAGTTCTATTACAGGTATTCCCAGAAAAGCTTCCGACATAATAACACAGCAGATCCAAGAACACTGAGAAAATAAACCTGCCAAACGTGCCGAAGAGTTCGGTAGTTTTAACTGAAGTGAGTTCGGCAGTGCGTGTTCTGCCAAAATAGCGGAACATACGCCACAGTTTTAGCAAACTGAGGGCAGTAGTGTCTGCGGATCGTTTGCTCCACAGTATTTACGGATATATTTTAGCAATATCTACCGTACTTTACAGAATGCAACAGATGAAAGCACTGCACTTCTAACCTCACTTAAACTGAAATATAATAAATTCTCAATTACTTTGTTTATTTATTTGTATATTCTAACCTTACTTTTGCATAAGTATTTGAAGTGCATATATGTTAATACTTTATTGTTTTTGCTATTGATTATTTAATGTAACTTACTTTTTTTAAATATATTTTGCATAAATACAGTAAATATTTACTTTTAATAAATTTAAACGCAGTAAAATATAAATAAATGAATATACTATGTACGAGGGAATCAAATACTTTAAACGTGTTCAGTTTTTAATACTATTCATTTATTAAAATACAATTATATTCATATAGAAAATAATATGAATATATTAGTCCAATGTTTTAATACAATGTTACAAGTTGAATAATCTTAAGTTATACTGGATTAATAAAAAACGCAAATGCAACGATAATTATAATATATAATATTTAAAATTATACTATATATTATTTAATATTAAAATTATAATACATATTATATAAAATTGAAATTACAAAATATTTTATAGGTTAGAATATTATACGTTACACTTACTCTCAAACTTTTCAATCAAATTTTCCAGTTGCCAACTTCTCAGCCTTTTTTGCACATACGTATCCATCACGTTGATCGTATAAATTATATATATGTTTACTGCATATTATAAATTATACTTAATAAATTAAAGAATACGTCGAGAAGTCGAGCAGCATTCAGTTTCGCGCACAAAAGACGAAGATCGCCGAGCTTACTCCGTGATTTTAGCGGAATAACACCTCAGCCGGTATCGCTGAGAAGGGGTTTGTAAATATACCCAAAAGTTTCGTGAGAAATACCGAAGTCCACAGCCGTAATAGCAGAATATGGAGTCTGCCATTTTGATCAATGAAACTTCGACAGGTTTGGAAGGTTTATTTTTTCAATGTACCTAAAAAAAGAACAAGGAATTTAATGTAGGTGAAGTTTACAACGTTCTCGAAACTATTTTTCAATTTTTGCGTGAATCGTTTTGTTAAGGTCTAAAACAAAGTATCCGAGATGCCTAAAATAGGGCTAATCCTTAATAAGGTTAAAAACAGCTTAAAAGTAAAGAATTATTTTGTAGCCCTATCTATACGTATTATCTCGCCAATTTTTGTGCGAGTGAATGAACACATTAGAAACTATGTATACAATATTTTCATAATTTATTTTTATAAGGAACCAAATTGAGGCTCAAAAAGAAAATAAAAGAAAATCGATTTTATTTTCTTATTCGAAAGGTCGGCGTTTTATCTTGGTAATTCTTTCACAGTCCAGTAAAGATTATTTTATTAAACATGTGAACATTTTTTTAAACGACTTAATTATGAGGAAAACTTTTTATCTAAATAAGAATAAATAAAAAACATTATTTTGTGGTAAGAATAACAGATTTATACTTATTAAATCAGTTGGTCTCGTTATATCTCGTTAATTCGTTCACCATTACAAAACGAATCAAAAACTGCACACATATTTAATACTTTCACGGAAATTCATTATGAGGGAAAAAATTCGTTCAGATATTCACAGTTCCCACTTACTGCGCAATTTGAGCAATTTTTTAAATGCTAAAATCTATACATTCTAACCTCTGCTTAAGGGGATGCATCAGACCTACTTTACCCGCCGATAAAATACATTCGAAAATTTCATTTTATTTAAAAAAATACGTATCGGAATCAAATTTCCTTTTCAGGGTAGCTTTATTTACTTAAAATACGTAGCGAAACACTCAAATTATTATCAGAATCGAAAATTGGCAATTATGTGGTTATACTAATTTTCGATTCTGATATCAATTCGAGTGTTCCGCTATTTATTTGCTCCAAATAAAGCGATCCCTAAAGGAAAATCGATTCTTACGCGCAGTTCTTACGACAAACGAAAATTTTATTTTTGTTTGCCTCGATCGGTAAAGTAGGTCTGATGCATTCACTTAAACTGTATTAAGCCAACTAAATTAATGTTCCTCATGCTTGTTTGCTTATAGAAAAAAAATCAAGAATATATTGAGATCTATAATGTAAAATATTGTATAAAAATGAGCGGGATATAACTTTGGCAATATTATTTTAAAATAGATGAGTCGAATACATAATGTAGCTATGGTAGTATTAGAACTGCGAATATCGAAACGAAATCTTTTCCTCATAATAAATTTACGTGAAAGTGTTAATATAAGTGCAGTTTTTGATTCGTTTTGTAATAGTAAACGAATTAACGAGATATAACGTGACCAACTAATTTAATAAGTATAAATCTGTTATTCTGACCTCGAAATAATGTTTTTTATTTATTGTTATTTAGATACAAAGATTTCCTCGTGCTTAATTCGATCAAAAAAAATTACACATGTTCAATAAAATAATCTTTACTTGAATGTAAAAGAATTACCGAGATAAAACGCCGACTTTTCGAATAAGAAAATAGACTCGATTTTTTTGCATTTATTCTTTTCGAGTCTCAATTTGGTTCCTCATTAAAAAAATTGATGAAAAAAATTGTGTATGTAATTTCTAAGACTGCTCATTCACTTTCACAAAAATTAGCGAGATAAAATGTCTAGTTAGGGCTACAAAAATCATTCCTTACTTTTATGCTGTTTTAAACCTTATTAAGGATCAACCCTATTTTAGGCATGTCAGATACTTTGCTTTAGACCTTAACAAATTAATTCACACAAAAATTGAAAATAGTTCCACGAACGTTCCAAACTTTACCTACATGAATTTTACTCTATGCAATCGAGGGAATATTTAAATTCAAGATTACAATTGTGCTATAGCTAAAATAACTGAGCCTGCTTATATAAAATTTGCCTCCCGAATATTGCACGGACGTGAGTGTGTATTTACCTAAACAGCAAAGACACCGCGGATATTCTCACGAATAATCATGCAAAGGTAAACATTGACTCTCATCAGCTAGAAGTCCGACCCCTAATCTCAAAAACCAAGCGTATTATACTATCAAACGTCTGCCCGATTACCCCGAAATAATGTTAGAGGAACTTGCGAAAATTAACATTATTCTTACTTCAAGTATAACCTACATTAGAGCAGCAGCTGCAGATGCAAGTCTCACTCACATCCTAAGTTTTCAACGACAAATGTACGTCCAGCCTGATGTCGCCGATAAACTACCTCCATCTACTATCATCAGTTAAGATAACATAACATATTATGTCTACTTATCCACAGAAAAACTAGTTGGCTTTCTTTGCAAAGAAGAGGGTCATCTTGCAAAACACTGTAAAAATACTGAAGTTTTATATCAAAATTAGCCAGCAAAATTAATTTTTCTCAGTTTTCTCCGCCCATCAATGATATGCACACTCCTGAAATAAAAAATAATGACTCTATACAAGATCTTCCGCTGACTCCAAATTCAGAATTTCATCTACAGAAAACACATAGTGGCGATACCATGCTCCCCCCTCAAAGCTTCAAAGTCAACTCTCGAGCTTTCTTTCCTCAAGTAGCACAGATAAACATGCAGAAAAAGAACCTAATATAACTATCCGTAAAAACTCTAACAAAACTATTATAACACTTAAAAAGCCAATAGTTACAGCTATTAATGCTGAAGATACAACAACAGAAAATATTGTATGACGTCAATAGCTTAGATAGGGAAAATTAAATTATTACAATCTAAGTTTTGTAGACTTATATAAAACACAAAGGCTATCTCTATTACGTAAACTAAAAAAATTAAAAGCATAGAAATGTTAATTTCTAATCCTAATATCAAATCTTGTCAATGTATCACAGAGTTCTTCAAGGAATGTAACTTAAAAAGGTCTAAATGCCTTCTTAGCCTTGAACACTTTATGTAACATACTTGCTTAAAACACTAAGCATTGTATATAGATTTACTGTTGTTAAAATAAGAGTCATGTACCAGTTTCTATCCGATTTTCAGGTCAATAAAGTGGCCTTTATGGTTAAGTTAGTGTTAGTGATTTAAATGGCTCTTTTTTATACGGCGCATAGTTAGCGCCGTGTGAGACTGAACCATTTAAGTCACGAGTATCGTATATTATTTTATAGCACTGCTTGCCTAAATCCGCTGTCACGCCTAGCCGTGCCTTAAGGGGTAACGCCACTCTAGCTATTTCAAAAATTCGATTGTTTTTTTGTTGGCTTAAATGATGCTTAGGGTCTTAGAGTTGATGTACACCTGGTCCCATGTCCCAAATAAAATTCTAAGTATCCTAGAATCCAGTCCGCCGAAGGCAGGTCCAACGTCATCGCTCGGGCGTTCAAAGCTTTAAACGCGTTTATCTCGAAACAACACTTTTCAAATCCTCGGGAAACGTTTCCTCCTCATTTTTCATCCGACTGACTTGAAATTTTTAATTTTAAGTTTGTAATAACATTCCTCATAAGATGACAAAGGGGATTTTTGAAATATTGATTAGTTTTTTTTTATAAACAATTTATCTGTGAATTTATGTTAAAAAATTTTTTTTCTTCAAAACACCGCCATTTTATTAATAATCAATGTTTTGGAAAAATCCTACGTCATCTTATGTATTTTAATCCTAAGCTTAAAAAAACTTTGGTTTCGGTTTCCAGGTCAAAAATTGTTTCAGTTACGTTTCTCGAGGTGGAGCCTCCTCGAAAAAAAGTACTTTTGGATTATTATGAGTACAGCCGCTATTTTGTATGAAAGTGCCAATAAAAAATTTTTTTTACGTTCTAGAAATATGTATTTATAACCACTTATTAACAGTTTTCCTACCAACCTACTCATTTCTCCACAAAAAATTACGAAAAAAGGCTTATTTTTGAGCTAGCCAGAGTGGCGTTACCCCTTAAGCAGTCCAGCGTTGCACCGTGAGGTTAGCGCCCGAGCGTAGCGAGCGCGATAAGGACGGTGCAATAATAGGCTACTTAAGTCACGGATAGGTGTGACTTAACCCTTTGTGGCTTAGTGGCTATTATAATAGCCACATCTTTCGTCTAAGATTTTTATGTATAAAAATTTTATTTATAGGTGTATATAAATGATTTTACATTCTTCTATTAGCTAAGAGGTTTCTCTATAATACTAATTAACAAAACTTGATATTTTATTTATTGTTAAATAGTTATAAATAAACAAGTAACGAAAAAAGCTGTTTTTTAAAGAAAAATGTGGGCCACAAAGGGTTAAGTGCGGATTTAAGCTACATAGTGTATTTTTGCAGGGCATGTAATGGATGGTTTGCGCTCACTACAGGTTCCTAGATTACCAACCGAAGGCATAACCAACCGGGTAATTCAACAACCGACCACAACTGGTAACCCAGAAATCTACTTTACCGGCTAGACGCGGGAAATTCAAATTCGCATTCTTGACGCTAGATTGCGCTGCAATATGGCAGGAAATTGAAAATTTTAATTAATGAAATTTATTGTTCTTCAGTTTATGAATCGACTCACTTTTACAGTAACGTTTTTTATGAGCGCTCAAAGTATCAATGATACTGCGATATTTCTCTCTATCCTCAGAATTGATTAAATTTGCATTCGGTTCTTTTTCAAAGATTAATTCTAATACCCCTTTAGTCACACGAAAAGTTACGTCATTCACTGTGATATAATTATTTTCAAACTGCATTGGTGAATTACCAACTATAAGCGTACTTTCTCGCTTGTAACCCCCATATATACTTATCGAGGTATACTTTATCTAGATATCTGCGACGATTCAACCTCGACAAATATTTATAAAGCTCTTCATCAACTGTGCGTGTGAAATATCTGCAGCAGTGTTGTTAACAATCTAACTTGAACCGTAATTATTAGTCTTCTTATGCCTTGTCTCCATATATATCAATACAGTCTCTATTTAACTACATCATCGAATAGCATTTGTACTATTTATATAAACCAAACATTATTACTCTTAATAAACGAAGAAAAATATACTCAATCAACTTCATATACTTTAGTTATTCTTATAATTATCACACGAATGTTATTCAACATTGAAACTAGAGACTCTATTTTGATCACTATATGCAGAAAGGGAATTAGATACTGTAGATTCGATTTCTTGATTTTTAGGCACAGTTAACTCAGTAGTCTCGCATTCGCTCTTGTTTTATTGCTTCATTAGATAGGAAGCTTTGTGATAGTAAAAAGAAAGTATTTGTGAAAACGTGTTTTGAGATATAAGGAATCAAAATACACTATTTTTAGAAAATGTCCGTATGGATGTGTGTATGTATGTGTGGGTGTGTGTGTGCGCGCGCGTGTGTGTGTATGTGTGTGTGTATGTGTGTATGTGTGTGTATGCGTGTGTGTGTGAATGCATCCATATCTCGAGTAATCCACGGTGACATTTACTTCTTCAGGGCTCATTTCGTTTATTTTTTTTTAACGAAGGGGGCACAATAATTTTGATAGTTTTTCGGCTTTTCTTTTGCTTTTTAGCGGATTTTTAATTTTTAGCTTTTAGTTTTTCGGTTTTTCTGGTGCCTTAGAAATAACATCATCGAGCCAGTGAAAATGATTTTGAATAAGCATAAAAATACCATTCCTTTACCATCCGAAATTTCGGATCAGGTGTATCCCTTTTTCTCTTATAAACGGAAAAGTCCATTTTTGTTGGAACGGTGATTTCTCTAAAATATATGATGAAAATTTTTTGAAATAAAGTGGAGGTAATTAGGACAATAAAGAAGATTATTCTGTAAAATTTTTGAGACATTTTATTTTTCTATGATTGAAAAAATAATCATTTTGTAAAAAGAATCGATTTTCTAAGACAAACGATATTTTGAGTAAAACGGCATTGTTCCTTCTGAAAATTTTCAAAAACATAGCTCTTTACTATCTCTTGGCTAAGTTCTTTGCTGAGATCATGATGACTTTAATTTTTCAAGATATTCGAGGTTTAATTTAAAACGAAAATTTTTTGATTGCTTATTTCTTGTGTATTACACGATAAGTTTGACAAATGAACGCTTATTTTTTTCGTCTTTTGGTTAAAAATTTAAACCAGAAAGAATTATTAAGATTCATCGAATCGTGTTTATTTTATAACGTTTTTTAATTCTTTATGGCATTTGCTTTTTCACAAATTTTTTAATCATTGATTTCTTGCGTATTACGTTGTTTATTTGACCAAACAAAGCTCGTTTTATACTTTTTGATGAAGATTTGAAATCAAGAAAAAATTGAAGATTTGTCTAATCGTTTTTGTTTTATAACTTCTATTTTTATGATATTCATTTTTTCCTTCAAAAAAATTTTGATACCTTTTTACTCAAGTATTATGCAGTAACTTTTGGCCATTCTAAGATCATGGTTTACATTATTTGATAAATATTTAAAATAAAGAAGAATTTTTAACATTTACCGTTTCATTTTTTTATTTACGTTTTTTCATTTTGATATTCATTTCTTTTTAAAAGAATTTTAATAGGTTTTTTTGCGTATTACGCTGTAATTTTGGGCCATTCAAAGCTCTATTTTTATTTTTTTATGAAGATTTGAAATATAAAAGAAAAGTTATAATTGATTAATTTGTTTTTGTTTTAATTTATTTCTTCATTTTTATGATATTTTTGTAATAAACTAATCCATTGTTCATAAACTCGAACAAAATTACGAAAAAAAATTATTTTTAAAAGTAGAATGCATTTACTATATTCATAAATAAAATTTAATCAACAGTCATAGTGTTGCAAAATTTATTATCTTCAATTGGAAAAGATGTAACTTGTTATGCAAAACTTTTTAAGTGGCTTTTTAAATGCTATACTTTGGCATGCGATTATTTATAGTTGAAAATTTTTTTTTTAAATAAATCTTGTTGAATAGGTGTGCGTAAAACTTTTCTTTTTAATATTCTTGTTTTTATCAAAAAAATATGCTTTTACTCCAATAAGTTGTAAAAAAAATGTTGTAGTGAATAGTTTCAAAATAAAAGAAGACTGCAGAGCATTTTTAGTTAATCAATATATTTTTGATATTCCAATACAATTTGTTAAGAATAAAATTTAATAGAGTTAAATTTTGGGATCACAGTTAAAATGAGTTTGAATAAACTATTTTGAATCATTAACTCGAATTATTACACTTAATGAACATTTTTAAGATTATCTTAGTTACATAATTTATTTGTGGAAATGGTATGTATTATTGTTTCATAATTTATGTTATATTTTTGCATAAGTTTAAATTACTAAATTACTAAATATAAATAAATATGGTTAGTCTGAGAGCAACTTATAGGTTTCCTTCCATCGTAATTTTTGTATTCTATTCTATTCTTTGTATTTTTCCTTTTTTGTAATAGTAAAGATCGACGAATGGAGATCTCAGCAATTTGATTCATTTGACTAGTTTGCAGCTATTGGAGAGCTTAATGGAGACTTGGCACTTTTGATACAATGTAATAACTGACAGTCATCATCGCCAACTATAAAGATTGAATCGTATATTATTAATTACCATATTATATTATTATTTATGATAGTACAAAATAGTCATATTTTGATTGTATACTAAATAACAATTAATATTACTTTGTGGGTAGCAGTAATTTAAAGCGTCCAACATTTCTTTTTGTTGATTATCCCAGAACGGATCATCTAAAGAATAAATTGAACAAATTAACATATTTTACAAATCAGTAGTTATTAAGGTTAACAAGTACCGAATTAAACCCAGTCTCCCTTAAGTAACTGTTTAATTTTCAATTACCTGGAATTCCCATCTCTGTAATGCTAGGTTGACGAGTTTCGCTTGCCTTACGATCTTTTCGATAAATGCAAGCTATAACACAAGCCAGTTTTTCTTTCGAAATATCCTTTGAAATATCGGTAAATTCTGGTCTTCCCATTGACTTCATTTTATCTAAATCAGCTGTGAAATTTCGAATTTTTAATAATTTCTGTTTGCTTTTTCTATAAGCAATTGTGTGCTTTATTTATACTACTTACTGGCTTTAAATCCATGTTTTATTAAACACGACTTTACTGTATCATCGTGTTTACCTGCCTTACCCTATTTCACAGAAAAACAAATTTAATATTATTTTGTGTGCCCTTATTCATATTTCGTATTATGCTCTTTTTACTGCAAATTCAGGATTTCCGAATGATTTTATAATTGTTTATAAATATTTTATCAATCGACAGTTAAATATAAGAAAATGTTGTACATTTTTTAAATAGATTGTTTCGGCTTCTAAAGTAACGCATAAACGCGTGTTTGAATAGTTTACAATATTTATTTTCTGGTAGAAATTTATCGTTAAAGCTATTCGAATATTTGTATCTCGAAAAAAGTAATTGGTTTTTTATAGACAAATATTATTTACTGAAATGAAAACAAATGGAGATTGATATAGTTCTTACCAACTGCAATGCCGCGAAGCAAAAAATGAAGATGATCAAGAAAATTTTCATTTTGCAGGCCGATGATCAACATGCAGAGCTTATGAATCACACGAACAAATCATCTAAGACTGAATGAATACACGCAGCTAAATGACAACCTCTTTATATAACTCCAGAACGATTATCAAGTTAGGGGTCATTCTTAAATTACGTCATGCTTAGAAGGGGGGGTGGGGGGTTATTATCGTCAAATATTCTCAAAAACAGTTTGACGTAATTGGTAAATAGCCCCTTATAGACTACAGTATTATAATCATAACTTTAAGACGTCATGAAATGCTTATATTGAATGCAAAAATTCATACGTATGATTTTTTGCATTTAAAACGTATGATATGATTATTAGAAATTGGAAATATCAATGTATTTTTTAAAACAAATATCAAATATTTTTTCTGTATGTATGTGCGTGGGTGCATGTGTATATGCGTGTATAGTGGATGTATTAGTACTTATGTGTCATATCACCATTCGTTCAGTCTGTGTATACTTGTCCAAAATTTTGCACAGATGTATACTATCATTACCCGGTGTGCTCTTGAAAGTTTTAGCAAAATTGGGCAAGAATATTTTTTATGGCCATTTTTCAAAATTGGAAATTCGAATTTTGGTTTGTTCAATTTGTTTCAAAGCAGGAATGATTTTTGAGAAGAACATTTTCGTATAATATATTTATTACTCATAAAAATCCTCTTTTTAAGACAGGAAATGATTTGATATGTATAATTTTTCATTTATTATACTGTGTAATTAAATAACTTGTATCTTATGCCCGTCTTGTACGATTGCAGTTATATAAAACATATTTTTTATTTTGATACAAAATATGAGGTTTATGTTTTGCTGTCAGTTAAAAATTAAAAATTAACGTATAAGAAGAAAAAAAAATGCTACTCTATTTACTTATAACAAGTTTTTCTTAAATAATTGGCATAATCCGGTTATTCCTTACAGGTTTATTTCTGTAAATTTTAAAGTCATAAGACTTTTCGATTCCTCAGAAAAAAATAAAATGTTAAATAAATGCATCGTATGTATTTCAGGTAATTTTATTTATAATTAATGAGATATTAGAGATTATTCAACTTAAAAATGTTTGTCTACACTGTATGTTGCTACATCTATAAGTTTCATCGCTATACTATTTTTTGTTGATATTAATCAAGTTTTACAGTTGCAACGCCGTTACCCTAATCGGGTCCTGGGCGTAGTCGTCCAGAGCGGACGGGTGGGTGCCTATCACCACTACAAAGCGCGTCCTCTGGTTGCGGATAGAAGAACGACCCCTGAGAAAGAGGTTAGCTGCGAATAAAGTGAATAAGCAGTCGCGGACAGCCGATAGGCCCAGGCGTGGATGTAATGAGCCCACACTGGCGAACGCATTCATCTAGAAACACTACGCAAGCACCATAACAACTACAAACACTATACAAAATCTCCTATCTTACTTTCTTCTTCTACCTTACTCTGTAATCTATCTCTTTTACCACACATTTCAAACAAAAAATGGGCCAAAAATCCTGCTGTCGTGGAGGATGCGGGAGTGATGACAACTGCCCTGAGAGTGGATGTGTGGAATGATTCGCCACCTGGTCTTACACGGCCACGAAGCCAGCGAAGGCGCGCTGCCTTGCAGGGGGCGTTAGGATATGAGAATGAAACCGAATGTGTCTGACGACGAGTTGACTATGTCCTCGCCAAAGTCGGAAAGCTCTCATACTTAGTTCTAGGGAGGTATGAGGGTTATCACCCCTAGACGGATGGACTCACCTGCGATCGGAATAGAATCCAAAACGCGCAGGTTTAACTTACTATCATGGCTCAAAGAAAACAAAACCAAACCAAAACCAAAAGGAACTTAAGGGTGGGAACCTGGAATGTACACAGTCTACACAGAGCGGGCGCGTTCCGGGAAATCATAAATGAAACTAAGAAGTACAATTTACATTTGGTAGCAATACAAGAAAGCCGATGGAAAGATAACGCGATGCTAGGATCCGGTAACTTCATCTTTTTATATGGGGGCGCGAGCGGGCATTCCCTAGGCACCGGATTTCTTGTTAACAAAAGCATCATACATTCCGTTAAAAGTTGCAATTTCGTGAATGACCGACTCTCGTATATCATCATCGAAGGAGTATGGTATAATTACGTGGTTATTAACGTCCACTTTCCTACGGAGGACAAAGAGGAAGAAGTCAAAGATCTTTATTATGAAACTTTAGAGCAATTAATCGATCAATTCGCGTCTTACGACACCAAAATAGTAGTGGGAGATTTCAATGCTAAAATAGGGAGAGAGGAAATGTTTAGGCCCACTATAGGCAAAGAAAGTCTGCACGAAACCAGCAACGATAACGGTATTAGGGTCATAAATTTCGCGACCGCAAAAGATCTTATAGTCAAGACCACGTGCTTCAAGCACAAGAATATACACAAGGCAACGTGGACATCGCCGGACGGGGCCACGCAGAATCAAATCAATCATTTTCTTATTAATAAGAGGCGCCACACCAATGTACTCGACGTAAGGACCTATAGGGGGCGGATTGCGACTCGGATCATTATCTAGTAGTCGCCAAATTAAGAGCCAGATTAGTAGCCGGTCAAAATAGTAAGCGAGCGAACAAAGTAGAAACCTTTGATATTGGAAAACTACGAAGCGGGGTAGAGCGAATCAAGTACCAAGTAGAAGTTAGCAACCGATTTCAGGTGCTCGAGGAAACGGATGCACAGACGGGAGTAGATGACGATCCGAACAGGTTATGGGGGGCTATCGAAAAAACTATAAAAGGGGCCGCGAACAAAGTACTGGGTAAGAAAAGAAGGCCGAAGAGCAAACCATGGTTTGAGGAAGAGTGCGAACTCTGGTTTGAAAGGCGCAAGAAGGCTAAATTAGATAGCATACACAATGAAAGCGGTAGGGCCGTAGAAGAATACCATGAAATAAGAAAGCAAGTGGGTGCGATTTATAGAAACAAGAAGCGCGAGTATCAGAAGAATGAAATTAGAAAAATAGAAACTAATAGTAAGGAAAATAATCCGCGCGAGATGTACAAAGGAATAAACGCTATTAGGAAGGGTTTTCAGAGTAGATCGCAGTTAATGAAAGATAAGGACGGGAACCTCGTGACAAACGAAAATGAACTATAGAAATTATGGAAAGACTATTTCGATAAGTTATTAAACGTGCATGAAAACTCCGAGGAAATGGGAGACGAAATCCACACTGCTGAACTCCATATGGACGAACCGACCTACAACGAAGTAGAGGCCGCGATCAAAAAGCTAAAAAACAATAAGGCCGCAGGAAACGATTCTATACCAGCTGAACTACTTAAATATGGGGGCACGGCGCTTACATCTGAAATTTTTGATCTAGTATGTGCTATTTGGAGAAATTAAACAATACCAGAAAATTGGATAGAATCCATCATCATACCGATCTTTAAAAAGGGAGATAAAACAGACTGCAATAACTACCGGGGAATCTCACTTTTAGCTACCTGCTACAAAGTTCTGTCAAACGTAATACAGGCCAGACTCACACCATTCGCGGAAGATATAATAGGAGATTATCAGTGTGGATTCCGGCGCAACAGGTCGACGAGCGATCAAATGTTTACCATAAGACAATTATTAGAGAAAAAGTGGAAATATTGCCAAACTATACACCAGCTATTTGTGGACTTTAAGAAAAGCTAGGCGCTAGCGAGCTAGGCGCAACACTCAACGGAACAACACAGATTTTAGGCTATGCGGATGACTTGGATATAGTGGAAGATAATAGTGAAACGGTGGCGAGAAACGCAGAAATCCTTATAAATGCGGCTAAAGACACGGAGTTAGAAGTGAGCGAATCGAAAACGAAATATATGATCGTGTAGAAACTGGGCATTCGCGAAGGAGAGGGGGATCTCAGAGTCGGAAATTTCACTATTGAAAAGGT
Source organism: Gastracanthus pulcherrimus (assembly GCA_949152435.1). Taxonomy (NCBI): domain Eukaryota; kingdom Metazoa; phylum Arthropoda; class Insecta; order Hymenoptera; family Pteromalidae; genus Gastracanthus; species Gastracanthus pulcherrimus. The sequence goes on from OX424576.1 coordinate 157,758,118, forward strand.
TAGTGAATTCAGATATTTAGGTACAATTATAAATGATCGAAACGAAATTAAAGCCGAGATTAATAAGAGACTTCATTCGGGTAATGCCTGCTTCTACGCTGTGAATAGATTACTTAAGTCAAAGCTACTGTCGAGAAATGTCAAAATAAGGATATATAGAACTATAATAATGCCGGTAATCTTGTACGGGTGCGAAACCTGGGCGCTCATTAAAGCGGAAGAAAATCGTTTTAGGGTATTTGAAAATAAGGTTCTGCAGAAAATATACGGGCCAAAGAAAGATGAGGAAACTGGGGAGTGGAGGAAACTGCACAATGACGAGCTACATAATTTGTACGCGTCACCAAATATTAACAGAATAATAAAATCACGGAGACTAAGACGGGCAGGGCACGTGGCAAGAATGGGCGATGATCGTACGGCAGCGCGCATAATGAAAGGAAAACCGAAAGCAACGCGATTTCTAGGTAGACCTAGACGCAGATGGGAGGAATACGTAAAAGCAGACGTAACTAAAATTTGGCGGGAGGGCGCGAAATGGATAAGGTTGGCACAAAATAGGGAAACGTGGAAGGCTTGCGTAGATGAGGCAATAAACTTTCGAGTTCGAAATGCCACTTAAAAAAAAATTAATTAAGTTTTATTGTGTATAATATTTACTATTCTATATTTCTAGCCAATTTTTTAACAGTGTTTGCTACACTTTCGTTACACTTACAAAAATAATATTTAGAATAATAAAACATAAGTAATAAATTTACACATGGTACTTTTTCGTTGCGGTACTACTAAAAGTTATTAAATATTTATAATTTATATTATAAGGTTTGATCGAGGCTGCGCACATTTTTGGCAATGTTAGGATCTAAGTAATAGCCCACAAAAAACGTTAATATATAAACGGGCGACCCTAATAATTTTTTGAAATTAATAATAAATGTAATAACGACTTACCCATTAAAGTGCCAAATTCAAGCAAAGGGTCAAACTAAATTTAAATAGGCCTACTCAAATATGTTACCATGGTAATAACAAATAGTTGCTATGATAGAATAATTAAATCCTAACCTAAAATCTAATTCTATTTACAAGTTGATAAACAACTCTTAACTGTTTAGAATGTTTAATCGATCGTTGCCTAGCAACAATCGATTTAATAGTTGATTTTCACTTGTTTTCTTAGAATAACGATTTTCTTATGTTTATACGATTATCATTTGTTAAACTATCATTTATTTAATAGACAAAACCATGGTAACCAATTAATATAAAATGAGCCAACAAGAAACCTCACAGCTAAGATTTAATTCTGAAACCGAAGAGTCAACATCGAAAACGCTGTCAAAGTCTACAATAGATCAATCATCAAAGTTATTTTAATTTAGTATTTATTTCAAGTTGTTGTTTCTGTTAACCTTCAAGTAACTTAAGTTTTATTAAAGTTATTCAAGTTATATAAGTTTACTTTAACTTATTAGATGATTATTTAAATTATTTAAAACTTAACATCTATATTAATTAAATCGAAGATTTAATTAAATAAAACACCTTATGCTTTTGCACTTGAACGACGAACCACTGATCTACAACAACTTCAGATTTAAACCTGCTCGATTTGGCGCTTTAATCATGCCATCTTCATCTTCATCTCTATTATCCATCTGGCCCTACTTCGATACATAACAGCAAGCATAGGTCAGGCAACCCTTTTCTACATGTAGAGGGAGTTCAAATCTGTCATTTAAATTTTGATTCATCATTATGCTCCATGAGGTATGTAAACAGCTTTAATAATACATCATATCGAAGTCCCTTAAGAAGACTAGCACATTTCAGATTTCGAAAAATACTATTTCTTATCAGGAGCCTCCTACGAAAAATAGCTTTAAAATCTCAGACAAAAACTGTCGTTTTCTCGGACGATCTAATAAAATGTTAGTATTCATCAGAAAATCTAAAAAGTGCTAGTTTCTCTTATAAGAAGCCTCTGTAAAGAAGTAGGTGTTTTTGAGAAATCAGTAATGTGCTACTTTTAGTAAGGGCCACCGATACTATCATTAATATTTATATACAGGTTAATGTAAATAAACGGTTTTGTCGCTAATGAAATTTTTTTGTCCGCTAAAATGGAGGCTGTGCGGGTCCTCGGCAAGCTGAGGCCAGGCTACCCATTTTCTTCATGTAGAGAGAGTTCAGATGTGTCATATAAACTTCTTTTTACCCTTGCGCTCGATGAGATAAGCAAACCACTTTATTTAGTTACATATGTTTATATGAGGCTACCATGTTGAGCGGCAAGGGATGAGGTGGCAACCCACGTTTTTTTGGTTAAATTTATTCCCCTTTACAGCATAGTATCATTGGCTTTTATTTGCAATAGATAATATAAGTAGAATGCCTCTAAAAATAACCGGACGCTACCATTTTATTTTTGTGTCGGCAAGATACGGTAGACAACCTGGGTGCATTAGGTTTGTTTATGATCAAACTTTTATTTAAAACGTTAAGGGGATAGCAGCCCTAAAAATATCGAAAGTTAAAAAAAATATGAACAGAAATGTATAGGGGCTCGTTCCGTGTATAAATAAACAAATAAAATTAAAAAAAACATGATTTGTTCTTGCGCTCAATGAGGTAAGTATTTTTATCGCCGGCTCTCGGACTACTACACAAATCCGTGATTACATTTTTTATCTAGCTTGACAGGTTACGTTTATTTGTTATCTGCTTATGTTTGCCTATAGATATACACATTTGCTAGTGAATGCCATTTAGGGCTTAGCATTAATGCGCTATCTTCTCTAGCTTTACATTGTATAGCATCTTAATTTACACTATAATTAAGTCTCATGTACAGTAAATGTTTATAAAAAGTTTATTTCTCTTGATTTTTCTTGTTTTCCTTCTCTCTAACTGCAATAATCAAGTTGACAAATGGAGGTTTGGTTATTTTGATACAATGTAGTAATTTACAGTCATCGCCAACAGCTGAAAAGACAACCGTCAAATATTATAGTAATTTATCGTCAAGATGCATATAAGATTTTTTCATATTATGATGAGAACTCTTATTTTATTACCTTGAATATAGCAACGATTTAAGATTTCTAGCATTTCTTTTCGCTGATTAGCCGAAAACTGATCATCTAAAATAAGAGGGAAAATGAATAGATTAATACGTATTCAAAATTGATTATACATACATTTTGTTATATTTTCTCTATCATAAATATTTACCTTTCTTTAGAATTTCTCTAAGAAAGCCATTAATAGAATCCTTTTCCTCCTTTTCGTTGTTAAACGTACAGGCTAAAGCGCAAGCAATTTTGTCTTCTGGAATGCCCTTTAGAGATTTAGAATCTGGGATTCCCACTTCTCTTAAAATTCCCATATCACCTGCAAAATGAGAAATTTTCAAGATATTCTTGATTTACTTCTATAAAGTAAAAGCGTATTTTATTAAAAGATAAACCTACTTGATTTAATTCCATTGTCTATTAAACATGACTTCATGTTAGCTGCTCTATCCAGGTTACTCTATTTAAAAGAAATGTTCCTATTTATAGTAGATATATTAAAGTGTCACTATATTGCTTCCTCAAAGAGAAAGCTTTGTGATAGTATGTAAAGAAAAAGTTTTCAAAAAAACATGTTAGATACATGTTTTGTGACATTTGTGATCAAAATACACTATTTATAGCAAATGGATGTGTGTATGTGCGTATACGTGTGTGTGTATGTATAGACCATGTGACCCTCAATATCTCGAGTAATCTACGGTCAAATTTAATGATTCAGGGCTCATTTGGTTTGTTTTTCTTTTACTCGATGTGGCACAAAATAATTTTTCTATATTTTCGGAATCCTTTTTTCCTAGCGACTTTTCGATTGGTAAGTATTTCGACTTTTTTGGTATGTTAAAGATATTATCATTAAATTTTTTAAAGAAATTTTTTATAAGATGATTCCCTTTGTTTGTTATAAACAAAAACGTGTATTTTTTTAAAACTGTTATATATCGAATACGTGTGATGGAAATGCATTGAAAGTATGTATTTTTAACACAATAGAAGCTCAAAAACTCCAATCTGATTAGTTTGACTCTTAAAACCTTGCGGCAGAGCAAGAAATATACAACTTTGTATTGGTAAAAAAACTACCACCGCGCCTAAAGGGGCGCTGCTTTTGTCCATCAGAAAACATCGAAAAACATGGCCACCGCGGAGGCACTTTCTCATAAGATTTACATGGAGAGCACATTTATAATTTGATTTACAAGTTCTATATACGTATCAAAAAATCCTATTAACGTCGTTGTATATACTATATTAAGGTATAGTATAACGAATGGTAGCAACAAGTTTTTGTGTCACATGAAACTTGTATTTCAATTACTAAAAATTTTTCCTGTGTAAATCTTATAGAGAATGTATAACGAGAAAAAACATTAAAGTAATCGATAACCCTTATATATTGAAATATGATATCTACAACAAGACTATATTGAAAAAAAAGTTCTCCAAAACGGTGTTCACGTATGGACGGTTAAACGGATGATAATGGATCGACTCTATGTTGCACCTGATAGTCCTTAGTGTAAGGAATCAAAAAATACCGAAATATCAATTTTTTCATTTTTGGACCACCATAACTGTTCTCATACCTACATTTCTAAAATAAAAATATATAAATGAACATGAACAATATTAATTGTATTATTGGGAGAATTGATAGGTACGTAGGTAGATGGGTGTATGGGCGGAGCGATCGTTATGTGGGTGTATATAAACATGTGTATATTCGGTTGTAAGCTGGGTTGATGGGTATATGGATGGTTAGATGGGTATGTGGATAGGAGCGTGGATGGGTTTATAAGTATGTAGAAGCGTGTAGGTGGATGGAAAGGTAGAAGGGTAGGTCCGTAGAACAATCAAAGGAAGTGTATTTGTGAATACATTGATGCATGGGTGGATGAATGTATAGATGGAATTGTAGTAGTAGATGAACGCCGTATATAGATGTTAGAGTTAGAAGCGAGTTAGAAAAGTCATATGAGGTAAAAATCTTCTTATGCACCAGTTTCGAACCGTATTTTATACCACGAGAGTCGAATAATTATATTTAAGTTATAATTTTCAGGTTAGAGGGGTATAAATTTATTTTATAAAATTCAAAAAAATGTTCAACTATAAATAATCCTATGCCAAAGCATAGCATTTAAAAAGCAACTTAAAAAGTTTTGCATGTTAAGTTACATTTTTTCCAATTGAAGATAATTAATTTTGCAACACTATAGTTGTTGATTAAATTTTATTTATGAATATAGTAAATGAATTCTACTTTTATTGGAGTTTATGAACAACGGATTCATTTATTACAAAAATATCATAAAAATGAAGGAACGGTATAAAACAAAAACAAATTAATCAATCATAACTTTTTTTATATTTTAAATCTTCATAAAAAAATAAAAATAGAGTTTGGAATGGCCAAAAATTACAGCATAATATTCAAGAAAATAGCTATTAAAAGTTTTTTTTACAAAAAATTGAATATCATAAAAATATAAGTTATAAAACAAAATCGAATCGATAAATCTTAAAATTTTTTCTTGATTTAAAATCTTCATCAAACACGTATAAAACGAGCTTTGTTGGTCAAACATAACTGCGTAATACGCAAGAACTCGACGATCAAAAAATTCGATGAATCTTAATAATTCTTCTTGGTTTAAATTTTTTACTAAAAGATGAAAAAATAAGCGTTTATTGGTAAAAAATTACCGTGTAGTACCCAATAAATAATCAATCAAAATTTTTCTTTTAAAAATAATACCCCGAATATCTGAAAAATAAAAGTCCTCACGATCTGAGCAAAGAACTTAGCCGAGAGATAGTAAAAAGCTATCTTTTTGAAAATTTGTGAAGGAATAATGCCGTTTTACTCAAGTTATCGTTTGCCATATAAAATCAGTTATTTTTACAAAATGATTTTTTTCTCAATCATACAAAAATAAAATGTCTCAAAAATTTTACAGAATTAACTTCTCCATTGACCTAATTATCTCAATCTTTTTCAAACAAAATTGACGTATCCATATATATCAAAAGAAAGGAAACACCTTATCTGAAATTTCGGATGGTAAAAGATAGATAATTTTATGCTCTTTCAAATTCATTTTCACTGGCCCATTATTTCTAACGTACTAAAAAACCCGAAAACTAAATGCCAACAATAAAAAAACCGCTAAAAACCACAACAAAATTTTTAAAAACTATCAAAATTACTATTGTGCCCCCTTCGTTCAAAAAATAAACAAAATGAGCTCTGAAGAATTACATATCACCGCAGATTACTCGAGATATGGATGCGCACACACACACAGACACACACGCACACGCACACGCACACGCACACGCACACACACGCACACATACACACAGACACACACACGCACACGCCCACGCACACGTACACGTACACGTACACGCACACGCACACGCACACATACATACAGACATTTTTTGAGATCAGTGTATTCGGACTCCCCAAGCCATAAAATGTTTATACATTAAAAAAACACAAAAGAAATGTATACAATCCCGACGTTTTCTCTTTGAGAAATCAAAAACCGACTGAATATTACTATGTAGTACTAAATAAACGCATTTTTCTTGACAGTTACTTTTCGAACGTCAATAAGTTCCTGGCGCAATCCATGAGCATGTATATTTTTAAACTTCCACAAAATATCTCTTGGAATGTTTTGAAAAGAAGTGAATATTTTAGTTTGAGGAATTCAGTTTTTTTATATTCTTGAAAGTTCAGAAAATGTTTTATTTATTTTAGATTATAAATTGAGTTTAAACAATTTTAATAAAATTAACTTTTGTTCATTTAGAGTTCAATAATATTCTTGAATTTTTTAAAATACATTTCGCTCAATAGATGTACACAAGGAACTTTTTTAAAAACCTTTGTTTTTATCACAAAAACATACATTATCTCCAATAACTTGTAAAAAAATATTAGTGAAGAATTATTAAAAAAAAAATTGCAGCCATCTTTAATAAAAAGAGACTATAATAGTTACCTCAATTTTAATATTATTGGACGAAAGGGAGACATTTTTTAAAAATCAGTGGAGTTGCCCCTTGAGACAAGTAAATTGGGAATTTTATTAAAATTAACAACATGTAATCATCAAATTCACAATTGCACAAAATAAGTGAATAAAATAATTTCCTACCGCGCTTAGCATCGTAAAGTAGAACACTAAAATGATCAAGAAACTTTTCATTCTGAAGACTTGTGATCGTGCGACACGTATGATTGAAGAATTGCTACTGCAACTAGCGTAGTTAAGTGCACAAGACTAAGTTACAAGGATTTTACGTCAGTCCCGAACGATCATTATATTTTAACGAACCAAACCTTCCGCATTTAACACAATCAGTGTAAGCGATGAGTTAATTGTATTAAAATTGTTATAAATTGTTACAAATTGTTAGCTTACGAATTTATAAGATTCGAAAATTATAGTATTATAAAACTAGTGAATTAAAAAATAATTATATCATCTTTTGTTATAGAACTATTTTCAGAATCTATATATAAAATATGTAAAATGACACAGATTTAATGTTCGTTTATTTATACAAGTTTGACTACTCATCTCCACCTTTAGTCGTATCAGGTGTAATCACGTTATTGTCCAGAAAACACTATTATTTTTGCACAGTTTGATTAGATCTATAAACACACACACACAATTATATTTTAAGATCAAAATAGTTTTAGGGCAGTCGTACAGAATGATGACCCAAAGCTATTTTAGGTATAACTTTTAATTGAGTCGGTGAAAATTTAAATCCGAAAAAAGAACTTGTTCCTTGAATAATTCTCTATCACGAAATTGGCTGAAGTCAAATTCAAGCATACAAATTAATTATCAATATATATATATATATATATATATATATATATATATATATATATATATATATATATATATATATATATATATATATGTAAAAGTTACGATTTCGCGAGTTCTAAAAAGGATCGTACAGTATAGCAAATTATCATTTTTATTCAATTTTGAGGTCTAAATGATTTATAAGGGTACTCACGACATTTTTATAAGTAATAATATAGTATATTTCTTAAAAATATAGATTTTTAGACATTTATAACGTATATAAGTATTTTTTATGTTTTATTTCTTATAAATTTGGGTAAACATGATACACATGAACGATCTAATTATGATATTTTAGATGTTGTTGAATTCAATGTCGAGGGGAAATCTATAAAATTAAAATTATTGATCAAGAAAAATAATGGCACCAAAAACTGCTTAAAACATATTTCATTTATATATAGATGTAAATTAAAAATATTAATGTATAATAAAAATTAGATTATGGCTACAGCTAGTTGAATTAACTGTTGTGAATTAAACCATCAATGATAAATCAGCACACATTTTTTGAGCTCCTAATTAAAAAGAGATATAGCTATTTAAAATTAATTTATTAGAACAAGAAATTTTATATTAGAACAATTAGTTTAGTTTGAGGAAGCTAAGTGCCAATGAATTGGTAGCGGTTTTTATATTTTACCATTCAATTTACATATTGTACGACAATCGTGTTTGTCATGCTGTACGACACGTACGTTATAGCGTTTTAGATTATACTACGCGGATAATGATAATTGGAAGTCCATCGACGTCTCAATGGACTTATGAAGGACAAAACTTGATGCAAATATTATTAAAGAGTCATAAACTTAAATAAACTTAAGGAAAAAAGAGCTCAGCCTCATAAAATAACTTTTGTCACTCGTAAAATTGAATAAATCATTGATTATAACAGAAGTTTTGGAGCAATGAACTTTATGTACCAGCCGCGGAGTATGTTTAATAGAATACCAAAATGTGTTAAATACCCGTGCTAAAGTGGCGCCATCTGTTGGTGAAAGCCAACAATGCATAATTTGTCATACTGTATGCTTTGTCATACTGTACGAATCTCCCCTATAACTTTGCGATCTTAAAAACGATAAGAAAAACGCTGCCAACTGATTTGGTACTCAGCTTTCACAAAGAGGCATAGATCATTTCATATATGCAGTACATTATATTATTATCTATGACAAATGCATTTTTTTAAAATACTGTTTTTTTCTCTGTGAACCTTATAACTGGAAATTTTATAGGTTTATGGTTCTATATGAAACTAATATTCAGTAAAAATTTAATTCAATTATATATTTTAGTTTTCGAGTTATAGAGGTTAAAAAGTCCTAATCACGGAGTATAATAAATTAAAATTATAATCCATCGACAATAAGAAAATAAATTATTAAAAATTTCATATTTTGCAGGCGATTTACGTTATACAAAAACGTTACATCAATCAGTATCTGAGGTTTTAAAACATGTTTTTGAAGAAAAACTGATTAATGCTCTAGCTTGTGAGATAGACACAGAAAAGGAATTACCTTCAAATCAAACTCTCTATATGCACGCTTACGAAACTTATCAATAATAGTAATTACTGACAATACAAATAATTATAAAAAAATTGTCTTTCAATAACGATTTTCGTTTAATAACATTCGTAAATTTTAATAAACAGTTGTCAGGGTGTAAGAAGAATATTACATTAAAAACTTTGAATGATTGCAATACTGAAGGTAACAATAGCAAATACTGTCCATTACATAGACAAACTCGTATAGTTGCACTTTCTCAATAAATTAATATACTACGTTTTACTGCAAGTGCAGGTGACACCTTTAAATTAGCACAGTGTATCAAAGTGTTAAGATCTGCATTTGTTGACCTTTATTATAGAAAATTGGAAACAGCAGAACAGATCGCATACACTGCTTCTTAATGGCAAATAGAGAAACTGAAAATAAGATACTAAATAATATATAGAACTAATAATATATAGAAATGAAACTATTCATTTAAATAATTAACTATATTATTTTATGCTAATAATTTTTATTAGCTTAAATTAATTATTAGAAATGAGTGTTAAATAAATGATAAAACACAATGTAGGGGAGGATGGGGTATTGCTGGTCACCTAAGCAAACGTGCTTTAAGATATCGAAGCTATAAGTCGAAATAAAAAAAGCAATTTGACTGGATTTACTCCACATCAAAGGGTAATATTGGTCAGCCTTGGTACAATTCCGATCACTATTAGAAAGTTACTTTTATAGGTGAAAAATTTCTTTAAATCAATTATATAAACTTTCATATGATCCGTCGCATTATTATTCGCACTTACACAGGGAAATATGTAATAACATAACCACTGTTCAATCAAAAACACTTAAGCAAAGTTACCCTTACCTGAGAGCGCAGCGCAGCGTTTTCTTAGCCTCACTTTCGAGAGCGTCATATAAATAACATTGTGACCGGGATTACCCCAATTCTGCTTAGAAATTTAAATTGAAATGACAAAAAAGCAATAGGTTTATACTCTCTTTTCTTCACTTCTTCTTATTCTTAGATTGTTCAAATTAATAAAGTAGCAAAAAATAACCGCGTAGAGTAACAAATAATATGCATAAAAGCTTATTTTATAGACCAGATTTCGTATAAGAAATGTAGGCCTATACTTTGATTGTGTATAATTCCTTAATAAAACTGAATAGAAGGTTGTTTGGACATTAGATTAATTGCATTTTATGTTGCGTTTAATATACTATTTGAATTATTACCTAAAAATGTTTAGATTATTGAAAATAAGGGTGACCGGAATTAGCCAGTGACCAGCATTGCCCCGTTCTCCCCTATATTTCAAATAAAATAACTTTCGTTTATTCAAACTCGCACAAGGAAGGAATAACGTCAGTAATGTGCGACTGCTCTAGCTAGATGCTCTAGTACGACTAAAAACACTTGACAAAAGAGCATTAGAGAATATCAGGGCTGACGAATATAGTTTCCCACTCTTTTCTATATCTCGCTTTTCAGTTGATGTCTTTGGGACATTTCTTAATAAGTCGATTCATTTTTGTAAAAGCATGTAGTAACTACAGTTACGCACATACGTATGCTAAAGCATAGCGATATTCCAACATTAATCATTTGAAATATATGGTTTTACCTCATAATATACATCGCATCTTGGGAATAAGACATGTTGCCATATATGACAACTCAAAAGTCGATATTTTTGAGAAACCAAGCGAGATACGTCAATTTTTCGTGAACTGAAAATAAAATAAAGTTGAACAATTTTTAATTGGCATAGTCTTGCTCCAAAGGTGCGATATCCAAGTTCTGTTTATAATAAGGTACCTGTCCCTGTTTTTAAATACGACTTCTCGATTTTAATATTCATAAATATGGATACTGAATTAAATAGTTTTAGTAATATTGTTAAAACGAAATGAAAAGTATGCTGCCCTGGTAGAAACATTTACCAACGATTCGCCAATCGTTGGCCAATTTTACTAAGGTTGGCCAGTAGTTTCACCAACCATTCGCCAACGAACCCACTTATTTTGAAACGCTTTTCCGCCCGTCGTTAGCCAACGAATGCTGAAAACTTGAAAACGGCGTAAAGCACTAAATACTGCTTAAGAAAGCTATGTTGTGTTATGGTATATTATGCAATCAATAAAAAGTCATTATATGAGCATAATTATATAATTTACTTAAAACATTCACGTTTAAATATATACACTTAATTCAAATTTAAGGTTAGGTGTAGTAAATTGATGATTTAGTTTACTACCCTAGTGGAGGAAATCTTGTATGCCAAAATTTTTCATATGTGTGCCAAAACGGCCTATTGGAAGACATTTGGCGTACTCTGGCAAACTTTGTCAAACTCTAGTATACTTTGGCAAACTTTGGCAAACTTTTGACATTAATACCATTTCGACTAGGGTAATACATTATAATTGACTATTATAATTAAGAATTAAGTATAAAATAAAAAATACTTTTTATCAATTCTATAGTATAATATGAAAACATGGGAAGTTGGATGGATAGTAAAAAATTATACCAAAACCAGTAGTTGCGAGAAATATTTGCATGCTCCGCAACTCAAGAGGCGCTCTTACTTTGCGCGAGATGCGCTGGTAGGCACAATATACATATACACTTTGAACCATTCGTAACCATAACCCTATTTTAAATAAAAATTTAATTATATTTTACAACTTCATGACAGCATATACGCTATTATTTTTATCATTCAGTGGTTTATTATAAAATATACATTTAGTGACGTACATTTAATGATTTAATTTATAATTTGAAAATTAAAATTTTAGAATCACAAATAGAGCAGTCGTTGGCGAACCGTTGGTCAATTATAGTAGTAAGTATTGGCCAACGTCATTAGCGAACCGTTGACGAACAGGCTATCTCTGGGAACAAAAGGAATTGCATTTCGTCCCGGGTCTGATGACTGAACTGATCAGAAAAAAGGCTTTGCACATGAAGAACGGACCTTGTCTTGTACGTCAAAGATTAATAATAGCATGGAAGCTTCTACTAACAACAAAAATAATAGATTTGCTTGAAAAATGTAGTTATTGTTTATTGATAAAGGAAGGGCCTGATGGATTTTTTTTTCAGAAAATATGTATTTTAAAGTTAATTAAAAAATAAAAATAGAGAGTCGGTAATATAGGAATCTTTCTTTACATTTCACATCCCCGTAAGGGGACGCCGGATATCTCTGTCCTTGTCTAATTGAGTTTTCATTCATAATTTTAAGAGAAATCATTTTTTTTAGAAAATAATAGTTGTCCCCGCTTCGTTTTATAGTAATCTAAATATATTTCCAAGCTGGGTTCATATGATTGTTTTCTTTTCGAGAAAACTTAGACAAACTTAGTATGTAAAGTTTAATCTCCATGTATTTGGCCCTCATAGTGTGTCAAAGTTTTTCGAAAACAAAACAATCATATGAACCCAGCTTGAACATATATTTAGATTACTATAAAACGAAGCGGGTACATCTATTATTTTTTCAAAAGATTGATTTCTCTTCAAAATATGAATGAAAACTCAATTAGATAAGAACAGAAATATCCGGCGTTCCCTTAAATCAAATTATATTGATATATGTGCGCTACTGACTCTGCTTTTGGAGAATGCGCGTATTAATGCATTGCATCTGCACGCCAAGAAGACGTACGTAGATACACTGCAGCTGCTCTTGATGACAATGCATAACAATGCACTGCTGCTGTTATTGAAAGTACGTAGATATGCACTATTTATGCTGCTCCTGAAGAAGTCGTGGAGGACTACTGCTGTCATGTACCACCATTGCCAAGACTGAAGGATCACATAAGCTGTACAATGTGTAGGCATGATACGTCCGCCATCTACAATACTAAGTTGTGCCTGCGCATTCCTGTATCTGATAGAAGAGCACTCTGCCTCCATGCTGCTCCAATTTGTTGAATGGCAAGCTGCCGTGGAGAAGAGCATAACTGAGTGTCGCGGACACCTGCCTGCTGCTGTCACTGTCAAAACAACTCTGAGTCATAACAAATGTGATCGCTACCAACACGAAAGATTCATGAAGACACCACTGAAGGGCTGAAAGACCTCCAAACAGCCTCACCATTATATATCACGTGTCTATCGGGCGAGCAGCGAAATACTCGATCAAGGAGTTTCAAAATTCAGATTGAACCAGTCTAGAAGGAAAGTGATCACGCACAGCTGATGGATCAATCATATAGAACGATATCCAATTAAAACAAATATATAGCTTCGCACGGTCGAAACATATAGACATGTGAAAAGAAATTGACTGTAGAGGGTAAACTTATTTAGGCTCACTGACTCAAATGCGAATTAAACTAACGATGGAACGCGAAACAAAACTAATTCAAAGACACAAACTTCTCCAAACTTATCCAGTGTCACCGGTCGCAGATCCAATAATAACGACCATTAAATGCGAGATGAAGCAAATCTAAAGAATCCAAATATGTGGACCCAACACCATTAGCAGAAAACTGACTAATCGTAAACATAAAATCGTAAACAACGAGTACGAAATCATATAAACCCATCGCACTAACAACAATCATTGACAGAATCATCAACGCAAGACATAGTGACTCCAGCAGCAGAATGCTAAACGAATTAGAAGCGATACCCCACGATACTAAAGATAGTCGGGTTTCGTGACCCATGGACGTGATCCCTATCACCCTCCTCAAAGACCCAAAATAACGCATTATCATGCCGATGTCACGGACTTCAGATCCAGCTCGACGGCTCGATTGTAACACAAAAAGAAGAGTAGGCTGAACTGGGAACATAAAATTAAGCTTTTGTCTTGAATCTGCTGACCGGACTCATCAGTAATGATTTATACACTAAGAACTGGAACTGCCTTGTACGCAGAAGAGTAATAATAGCATGGAAGATTCTATATTGAGCCCATGCATGCATACATGAGCCCAGCTAAATTCGTAGGGTCAGTTGATAACAAAATTAATTTAATTTATTTAATTTTACGGGATTAAAATTATTTGTAATATTTGTAATTATTATCAATAATTATAATTAATTAATTAATATTAACGCATTGCTTTCATATCGTATATCCATGATCCAAAATGATGGCTTCAAGTAAGATACCTCTTAAGCGCACTTGAAATATAGCGCTGTCTTTGGTCGAATGTACGTAAAAGTACATAGGTACAGAAGATTTCCCAAAAGAGGGAGCCTTCGAGTGTCCTCTCGGCAGTCGTCGATAGTTAACGTTGTGTAACTATGACCCAGGTATGGCAAGGGCAATGTTTCTGTACAAAACGTATTGAAAAAGTGTAAGTAAGGTAGTTCTAAAGTTCGTTCTCTTTATTAATTATTATTAATTATTTACACCCCATATAAAAGCTTTTTTGAATATTTATATATATTCTATGTACAGGAAATATGATTTACCTCTATAGGATTTACTATGTAAATGTACTGGATTGAATAAATAATAAATAAATATATTTTTTTAGTATGTTTCCCATAAAATTCGATTTTGATGTTAAAATTAACAAAAAATGCATTTTTGGAATAATTAACAATGGCAATTTTACAATTCTGAAGTGCAATTTGAGTAGTGAGCTAGACGCTTATAACCAATAAAGGGTTAAATTTATACATAATTTCAAACTTAAAACTGATTGTATTATACTAAAAATAACCGTTTTGTGCGAATTTTAAACAAAGAATTGATTTTTTAAATAAAAATATTTTACAGTAAAATAATGTAGTCCTTCAATTCGCAAAATAAATATCTTTTTTGAAAAGTTCTTATAAACTGTTTTTCCTTTGAAGTGGCAAGCCTTCAGAGTATAATCCTAAAATTTTAGTTTAAAATATTAAAAACGAAAAAAATTATGATTTTTTTAAAAAAAAGAACGTTTGTGTTATTTACTCATCGAAGGAAAAGGAGTTATGTAAACTACTGACATTAACTCTGGTGAATTTATGTAAAAATTAATTCATTTATTTTAAACAGTTTCATATTATTTACTCATTGCTTGCACTCAGTGTAGCTAATTTTAGAAGAATTGGTTTATAAAGACATCATGATCGTTTGGTTGCGATGTAAAATCCTTGCGACTTTATCATGCACATTCAACCACGCAGGCTACAGTCGCAATTCTTCATTCAGACGCATCGCACAATCACCAGCCTTTAGAATGAAGAGTTTCTTGATTATTTTAGTTTTGTGCTTTACAGGGTTATACGCGGTATGATACTCTATTTTACTTACTTTTTTTACATTTGCTACTTTACTTGCTATTTTCATAAGATATCATAGATACTGTTAATTTTTATGTAAAAATTCTTATAAACTTAAAATCACAATCATCAGTAAAACTTGCTATGTCTTGAACTTGAACTACTATAATTGAAATTTAATCTGAATTAAATATAATTAAAACTGGGAAAAGCTACAATTTACTACAAGCTCCTATTTATATAATGGTACACATGCTCATTTGCACATTTCTATTTTATAAATATTTTTATATATATATTTGTCAATAAAGCTGGGGTTTAGGTGTTACATGCCTTTAAGGTGGTTATACTGTTTTTAATTGAATATTAGAAAAAAAAATTATATAAAAAGCTTGTAAAGATTCTTTAATTTAAATAATAAAGTATTAAAGAAGGATGCTTAACAGAATGGAAAAAAAAATATTTTAACAAATTCGTGATGTCATAAACGTAAACATTGTCTATTTAAACCAACTTCTACTTTTGCAATAGAATTTTCTTTATTTGTCAATCAATTTTAATATTTCGGGGCTTATTTTCTTCTTTAAACATTTCTCTACAAATTCACCGTTCTGACGTCACGATTTGTGTAAATTAAGAATGACCCTACCTTAAGAGTACCTATTTTAATACATAAAAATGCTAACAAGTTAACTTATTAACACTTAACTGTAATCCAGTCATATTAGTAGTTTCAAGTGCAGCTTTTTTAAGGAAGCTCCGATTGGCAATGTTGCTGCGTGAATCCGTTCAAATGGATTTTAAGAACACCTATATCACCGGTGTCACAAAAAATTATGTAAAGTAAAATTTCTACATGAGTAAAACATATACCCTCTTTCAGCCAGTAGACCTATATCACACAGAAACTTGTGATCGACTAAAAAACCTGTTTTAATTTGCTCCATTCGCATTAGCTATTTTCAGAATTTGCTCCACTTTTGTTTTTTAGTAAACAAAATTTAACGCTCGTGGTATTTCAAACTATGATTTTGGGCTTAATCATTAATATTGTTTAATGTATCAGACGTCATAAAATTGCTCTATCTGTGTTTGAATTTGTTCCACCATTAGAATTTAATTATTCATAATAGTTACCGAGGAAATTTAAAAAACGCTACCAACTGATTTGGCACTCTACTTTCTCAGAGAAATATTTTTAATTACTTAAAATAAAAATTTCATTGAATTTCATATTTTAATTTGCATGTTACAGAGACTAAAAAATGTACTAAACATACTATATAACAAATCAAAAACGGTATAGTTGGAATCTATTTCGGTGTCAAATTCAAGTATTCTATAAGTACTTTATTGCGAAAATAATTCGCTGTATAAAGAAACACTTCTTTATAAAAAAATTTTTAAGAAACCTTCAACTTTTAAATTTTTAAAAAATGGCTATAAAAACAAATAGGTTGACTATTTTTGTTGAAATTTTAAAGCAACTTTTAGAGATATATTATAAATATGCATGCAAAGTTTGATCAGGTTTAACCTAGGAATATTCGAAAGCAGATGAGCGACATGTATAAAATGTAATTTTTCGGAAAATGCTATTTCGTTCCTCAAGTAATATAATCTACTTTAACGTGAAATAAATGTCGAAAAATGTTATCAAAACAATGTTAGTCAGCGTATATATATATATATATATATATATATATATATATACTTAATACAACAACATGCACTTTTTAACATTTTTTTTTCTGAAGAAGCAATGATTCTCGCGACTTGAAAATTATCAGAATTATAGTTCTATATAAAACTAATATTCAGTAAAAATTTCATTGAATTTCATTATATAATTTGCGACTTATAGAGGTTGAAAGAAATTTCTAAACACACGGTATAACAAATGAAAAACGGTATATTTCGAATCTTCATGCGTCTCAAATTGAAGAATTTTACGAATACTTTACTGTGAAAAAAGATACTTCCCAAAAAATATTTCATCATAAAAAAATTATAAAATTCCTAAATTTTCAAATTCCGAAAAATGGCTACAAAATTAAATTGATTTGACCATTTTAGCGATGACGCCACCGCTGTGCACTATATGCGCGCACAGACTAAGGCGGGGAAACTATGAGATATGGGATTCAAATTTATAATAATTCTTGAACATTTTCTCGAATACCCTTATTAATAATTAATTTTCGAAGACAATACAAATGTGATCGAAAAATATTAACACCTTCGTGATTGAAAATTTAACGTGACGTGAGCCTTGAAATACTATTTCTTCATTTTTAAACTTGACTGCGAAAATGTTAGGTAAGGAATCTTCTGCTCTCAAATATTTAGGGCTGCCGTCAAGGCTAAGACTTTCTTGGTCTTGTCTTGGTCTCGTCTCAAAAAGTAAAAACGAGACCAAAACAAGACATTACTTCAAAATTTCAAGCGAAGACTAAGACCTTGTCCTGGTATTGTCCTGGTCTCGACAAGAAGTCTTATCGTTGTATTGATTTATAGTCTTTGTTAAGGTATTTTGTTCTAGATTATAAATCAATAGAAGCAACACATCGAAGTTATTTTAGATTATGAATATCGGTATTTTAAGGCTGCAATATAATATTATATCGATTTAAATATTTACATATTAACATATATTATAAAAATAGGATAGGATGATAAATAATTATAAGTCTTTCATTTGAATATATATGGAATATAAATAAACATGCTAATACAAAAATAAATAAAATAGTAATACATTCTTAATTAACTTTGAAAATATCAAATGTTAAGCATTTATAATTGAAACAAATAGCGAAGATTCGATACGAGCATGCACGTAATGAAGAACATACGTTATATTGAAACCAATGGTGCCGTTATACCTTATTCGTACGAAGAAAATTCGATTATCATTAATATTTCTTTAGATCCAATCTTAAAAAGAAGCTAAATTATTATTTAACAGTTTACTCCCATCTAAAGTATAACTTGTGTTATACAAAATGTTTACACATTTATGAATATTGTTCTTTAAAAGTTAAAAAGATGAAAGTTAGTTCTACATTCAACTTCAGTTGAGTTAAAAGTTGAAGGTCATAAATTTAACTAAAATTAAGGTAGTTCTTAACCGTTAAAAAGGCCTTATAGAAAAAATTTGAATTATAGTATAAACGAGTTTGGTATAATCGTTGAAAGTACATGATAATAAATACGGTATTATACACTAGAAAAAAAATGTTTCATATTAATTTATGTTTTTTGAAACAAGATATTGTTATTATAAAAAAAGGTTACTTAATATTTCAAGAATTTTACATTTCTCATTAGTTTTTAATGTTTCAGGGCTTATTTTTGTCGTTGATCATATATCTTTAAACTGACCAGAAAGAAATTTGCTTTTCTTAATATGATACTCCTGCAAAATATATTTTAACAATAAAAAAAAACTAAATTAATTGTTCCAATATTAAATTATTTATTCAGATAAATTAATTTTAAATTGCTAGATCTCTTTCTAATTAATAGCTCAAAAAAGATATACTTTTTTATCATTGATGGTTTGATAAAAGATAAATTTTTACTAATATTACAGAACGATAGGTAACCATCCTTATCACAGCAATTTTTTCTCTTTACGTAATTTACTAAAATTATTTAAATATTTAAATTAAATGTAATCAGAAGTTAGTACGTGGATTCACTGAATTCCTAATCATCTAAAATTTTGTGAACAATTTGCCATCATAAATTTCCGAGATATAACCGTTTAGACTAAATATGACTTTTTTCACGTATAACAAAAGAAGGGGAAGAGCCTATCTACAATTTGCGGTTGTAAAAGATAAGTACTTTTATGTTCTGTTTAATACATTTACACTAAATTGATCATAATATTTCTAAAATACAAAAAAACTCGAAAAACTAATACTCAAAAATCCAAAAATAAAAAAATTGTTATAAGAAAAACGAGTCGACATATCTTTAAATTTCTTTTTAATTTCGAATCTTCATTATAAAACGAAGAAAATGAGCCCTATTTGGTAAGAAATGACTGTGCGATTCTCGAAATATAAGCGATCAAAAAAGAAAATTTTAAAACACATAATCTCAAATATCTCGAAATATAAAGGTTTTTGTCATCTGGGAAAAGAACTCGTTCAAGAGATACTAAAAAGCTACTGTTTTGGTAAGTTTCAGATCAATTGCTCCGATTTACTGCAGAATTGCTACAGAATAAAAATCGATTATTTTTTCAATAAGATTTTCTCTCTTCTAAAGAAAGAGATATATCATCAAAAATTTTACAGAACATTCTACTCCATATTCCTAATCACCTCAATTTTTTTCAAAAATTTTCCTTCTTATACTTCACAGATATAATCGTTTGAAATAAATTACGATTTCGTGAATAACAAAACAAGAGAAATAGATTATTTAAAATTTCGGGTGAGAAAAGATAGGTGAATTTATGCTCTTTCAAATACAAAATAACTCAACCGATGATATTATTTCTACAATATGAATAAACTCAAAAAACTAAAAATGAAAAATTGAAGAGCCGCTAAAAAAACAAAAAAGCCCCCGGCTTTAAAGATAAAAAAATTGAGCACCGAAACATTACTTTTCACCGCGTATATTCAGAGTAGAGTTGATCCACATCCGTACATACTAGGCTGGGTCAAAAATGCAATTTTTTCGAATTTTGATACGCCTGGCCCTTAAAAGGTGTCTTTTCTATCACAGAAATCACTTTCCGAAACTCTGGTACTGGAGGATTTCATCATTGGATTCCGCCGAACACGTAAAGTTTGATAAAAATTACGTAAAATACCAAAAATTCCATTTTCTCACGTTGCTTTATGTAAGTTGACACACGTTCATTTTTCACAATTTTTTGTAAATTATATGTATTCAGATATATTTGAAAATACTTTTAACCAACAAATAATTGTGTAAACGCACTTTACGAGTGTTTTATTTGTAAATCCTGCAAAGAATATAAAATTTTCTAAATAATTATGATAAGTTCAATAAATAGGATGATTTTGTCATTAATGTTAACTTAATCATTGTGCAGCTCTTCGCTGATTATATAGTCCAATAAAAAAAAACCGAACTCACCTTGAGGAGGCAGCTGCACGCCGAATTTCATCCCGCTCCTATCCAACCATCCTGCCAAATGCAGGAGCATGAATCGCGTCATAATAAGCAAGAAGTATAGTCAAAGATTTTACTTTCACTTACTTTTTAGCTTTGAAATATTTCTTACTTTCGATTGATGGCATAATAATTCTAGACTATACTGTCAGTCTAATATAGTATAATATAATGTAACATAACCATTTCTGTTATTGTGCCCGGCTACTGATTGGGAAACATCTGTCACAACATTGATGAATATCTCAACCGCCTGCGCATGGGAAGGAAATTTCGGAAAATCTATGCGTAGCGGATTCTCGGCAGTTGCAAATGTGTCAATATCAACTTTACTCAGATTCATGATCATTGATGGTTCTGTGACAAGAATATTTTGCCAATCTACGAGATCAGTATAACTCTGTGTCCCAAAATTTATAGTACGAAGGGAAATTTCTCTAATACCGTTCCACTATATTTCCTGGTTTCTTGAATTTTTTGAAAGCCTCGCCTTCTAATGTTCGGTGAAGAGTCGCTCATCATTGATAGTATAACGTTTTTCTGATGCACAAAATTAGTTGATATTAGCCAGCGTTTTATCTACTATATTTCTAAATTCTATTAAGCACGCATCCACGCACGCACGCTCGCACACACGCACACACACACACACACATACACACACAAACACACACACACACACACATCCTTACAGATATTTTCTAAAAATAGTGTATTTTTGTTCCCAGTATTTCAAAACATGTTTCTAACATGTTTTTAGCAAAACTTTTTTTTACGATCACAAAGCTTCCTATATGAGGAAGCATAATTATTTATTTATAAACATTTAGCTTTTATTACTTCTGCATAAATTATTTTATAATTTGAACGTGGTGAATTTAAAGATACTTGTTCAAAGAAAATAATAAGCTCTGTAATATTCAAAACAAATGAGGAATGAAAAATTCTTGAAATGTTATGTAACATTTCTTTTTTATTAACAATATCTTTGTTTAACAAACCGAACTTTACTACTACTTTACCGCGAACTTATTATACAAAACCCTTTTATACTATTTTTGTCTATATGGCCTATTTAGTGACTAAGGATTACCTTAACACTTTGCGGCACACATTTTTTCCATAAAAATGACGATATTTATTTGTTTATTTATTTATACAACAAAATATTAAATAAATATTAATTCAAATGCAATGTTAAATGCTTCTTCAACTCCCACTTAAATTGGATTTAAAAAAACCGGGCGAAAATACATTATTTAGTCTTCAAAAAACTCAAAATTCCAAGTGCATCCCGGTGGTCACTATAGTAGCCACCGTGCCGCAAAGGGTTAAGTAACCAGTTAGTCTACAGTCAGAGCCTATAAAAAACGTTTTTCTTTATTTACAAAGTCTACAAAAGCTGTATGCGCAAAGAGTAAAATTTCCTATATGAAAATTTTAAATTTTTTTTACAAAACTGTTATTGTTCTATGCGGATACAGTTTTTTTCAGACTATTAGAATTTTTTTTTTAAATTTCCAAACCTGAACAAGAAAATTTGACTGTTTTGAATTTGAGTCGATATGATTTTTAAAATAGAAAAAAAAAACATTTTTATAGTTTCTGACTGTAGACTTATACCTATAGAATTATACGAGACTGTTTTAAGCACAAATTTTTTCAATATGCTTAATAATATATATTAATTGTGGATGTAGGTGGCATCATGCAGAGAATATTATTACAGTTGCTGGATGGAGTGCATTTTTCTACGTTAAATAATGTATGAATTTATGGGTAAGCCAACCCTTCCTTTTCTGTATCACAATAAAGGATTCAGAACATTCAAGATATAAATGAGACACTGTAAAAGTTTAATAGGTTCAATATGGTAATACTTGTGCAAGAAATTTCATTGTTCAAAATTTCTTCTGTAAACAAAACTCCTTAATAATAAAAGTGATGCAAAAACAAAAATGTTGGCTTACATAAAAATTCATACATTATTTAACATAGAAACATGCATTTCATCTAGCAACTGCAACAATATTCTTTACATGAATCACATAGTTTCCCAGCCTTAGTCTGCGTGCGCATCCAGCACGCTTCTAGCGTAAAAACCGTTTATTCTTAATTTGTTCTGTAGCTATTATGCATAATTAGATTCTAATGGTGGAGCAAATTTAAATACAAATGGATCAATTTTTGATGCCTCATAGATTAAAAAATATTGATTATTAAGCCCAAAAACTTAGTTTGAAATACCACGAGCGTTAAATTTTTTGCTTCCTCCAAGAGGAATCTTAGTGACATAAAAAAAAAAGTTTTTTAATAATGTATTTAACTATATTCTAACAACGGTATTATTCTATGGCAAACGATAACTTGAGTAAATCGGCATTATTTTTTCTGAAAATTTCCAAAAAGGTAGCTTTTTAAAATTTTTTGGCTAAGTTGTTTGCCCAAATTATGAAGACTTTTACTTTTTAAGATATTCGAGGTTATATTTAGAAAAAGAAAAATTTTGATTGCTTATTTTTTGGGTATTGCACAGTAATTTTTAACCAATGAACGTTTTTTTTCGTCTTTTGATCAAGAATGTAGATTGAAAAGAATTTTCAAGATTCATCAATCGAAAAGAATTTTCAAGATTCATCAATCGAAAAGAATTTTCAAGATTCATCGAATCGAAAAAAAATTTCATGATTCATCGAATTGAAAAGAATTTTCAAGATTCATCGAATCGAAAAGAATTTTGAAGGTTCGTCGAATCGAAAAGAATTTTCAAGATTAATTGAATCAAAAAAAATTTTCAAAATTCATCGAATCCAAAAATTGTTTATCTCTGATTTCTTGAAGATTACGCAATAAATTTTCACCAATTACAGCTTATTATTTACGTTGATTAACAAAGATATAAATCAAGAAGAATGTTAAGATTTATCGATTCGTTTTCGTTTTATACCGTTTTTTCATTTTTTTAATATTTTTGTAATTAATGAATAAATCCGTTGTTCATAAACTCGAACAAAGTTACAAATATACGAAAAAAGTTTATTTGTAAAATTAATATACATTATGTTCATAAATAAAATTTAATCAACAATTATACTGTTTCAAAATTTATTATTGACAATTGAAAGAAATGTAACTTTATATGCAAAACCTTCTTAGATTTTTACACAATTTAAATATTTTTTATAATCTATGTTATACTTTCAGACCATAAATTGAGATTAAACATAGGTAAAGTTTAAATCTTTCATAGTTACAAAATTTCTTGAATTATTTAAAATAGATTTTGTCTAATAGGTGTGCGTAAAGAACGTTTTTTAAAAACCCCTGTTTTGTCACAAAAATATGCGCTTACTCCAATAACTTGTAAAAAAATTGTATTTAATAGTTTCAAAATAAGAGAAGACTGTATAGCATTTCCTAGTTAATCGATATATTTTTTCTTTTCTTTTTCAGTCTAGTTTGTAAGGAATAATTTTTAATTGAGTTAAAATTTGAGTTCAGAGTTAAAATGAGTTTAAATAAATTATTTTGAATATCAAACTCGAATTATTACACTTAATGAACATTTTTAAAATGTTCTTAGTTTTTTTATATAATACAAAAGTGGAGCATATTCTGAAAATAGCTAATTCGAATGGAACAAATTAAGACGTTGCATGTAGTGAGTCAGAAGTTTCTATGTGAATAATGTCTACTGGCAAGAATGGGGTATCTGGGTAAAACGAATAAAAACAGTACTCTTCTCGTTAATATAGCTACAAATCGAAAACCAGGTATCGAACATGAAAACGTTTCCTACAAAAGATGTAGCTAGATAAATCTTCTACAAAATGAGACATATTACGTGAAAATTGAATTTTTATAGTTATGCCGTAACCGGGTTTAAATCGCTAAAATTTTGAATTTTCAAAATTACTCATAACTTTTTGAATAGTTGACGAATCTGAATCAAACTCTATAATATAGTAGTCTCTATGGTAGAAAATTAGGCCAAAAGTCGCTCCATATCGACCCCGCAGTTTTTGCAAAATTAAAATTTCAATTCAAAATTTTAACATTTATGAAATTGCGATAAAATATAGGTTCTAACTGAAAAATGTAGACGTATAAAGGTATGGGGCACCTAAAACCCAACTTTTTTGACAATCACCTATACCTTTAATACTTTAATATATATATATATATATATATATATATATATATATATATATATATTATAGTTTAAATATAATCATTACTGCATTTTTTTAAATAGGATAGCGTTGATAAATCGGATGACATGAAATCCTGTTTAATTGAAAATGGAATAAAATCTGGTAAGTTGTTCTTAAACTCGCATTTCCTTAAAAGAAGAAGAAACTTCAAAACAAAGACTAAATAATTACTCTTATAACAGCTGACATAGGTGTTTCAAAAGAAGTGGGAAAAACAGATTCTTATGTTTTAAAGGATGTTTCCGAAGAGAAAATGGCCTGTGCCTTAGCTTGTTCATTTAATAAAGAAAAGCAGAAAAATGAATCTATTTACAACTTTCTTATTAAGCTTATAAAAAATGGTAACTTTTGATAAAAAAGATTTTTAAAAAGTATTTATTATTAATGATTAAAGTATATTTAAATTTATTAATTTTAGATCAGTTTTCGGAAAATAAACAAAAAGAAATGCTGGAAACTTTAAATAAATGCTATTCGCAAGGTAATAACAAACATTGATAAACGCTATAAATAATAAAACATTATAAAAATACTAAAAATATCTTATTTACATCTCGCGAAATTAATCTTTTATAATTTATTCTTTCAGCACTTAGCAATGATTGTAAATTACTACATTGTATTAGAATAACCAAGTCTCCATTTATCAATCTAATCGGTACAGTCAGTGACAAGGATAACATGAAAAATAAAGAAAAATTAAATATTTAATAATTTACTATATCTTGTAAATGGATCTACGATATATACATAAATAAGTTACTATATCAAAGTAAAATAATTTTCCTTGCAATAAATTATTTTTCATCATACGTGTTGGAAAAATGAGATATTCCGAAACGGTTTTGCGTACAGTAAACGGTCAATAACACACTGCGGGCGTTATTCCCATAACACACTCGACAGCGTTATAAGAAACAACACCCGTAGCGTCTTTTGACCATTTAGCGTACACAAAACCTTCACGCAATATATGTTATTCCCAGCGCATACGTTAAAAAATAGTGTGTGAAACTCGTGCGGTGTAGTGTCTAATAGCGCCACTTGGGCGACATGTCGCACTCGTTACACAATGTACTATTTTCAAATATATAATTTATGACAATAATTTTAGCTATATTAGCCAAGACTATTGCGCCGCACATGCAGGCTTTAACATTATATTTGTACGAGGCTTTAAATAAATTACGACACAAGAATTTAGGATAAAAGTATGAACACTTGAGGTTTATTCAATATCTACATTACAATGTGTTGAGCGCCAAGTGTGCGAACTCGCAGCACGATTTTGTAAGTATTCTATCGTCACATAGAATTATTTATGAGTCTAATCTAATTACGTGAGCACGGCGATACGGTGGGAAACGGTGTATAATCGAGAGGGGAAGAAGTTAATGCTCAGAGACGCAAATTCTACACAATATACGGCGGTGAAATACAGGTGTAAAGACGGCGGGCGATGCGATGCTCGACACGCACGCGACGTAAAAAAATATATATATATATAAGCACAATAATACTCTGTGCAACTTATTCTTTCCAAATGCGGTGTGGCCTCCTTTGAAAATACAAGTTGGTTGGCACACACGAGAAGATGGACGATAATGTCGAGGTACGGAAAGCGGTTACAGGTTCGCGAATCGGAGCAAGCTAATTCGAACGTTTTCGCACGGAGCAAGTAGAAAACACGAGGTGTCTGCGAGCGCGGCTCAGTACGAAGTGAGCGATGCCCTCGCGTCGTCCCCACGGCGCTACACTCAGATTTCGCTAGTGCAGACCGAGCCCGGTGGAGAGCGCAGCGCATGCGCCTGGTAAGGAAGAAATAGAAGTAAGAAAGAGGAAAGGGGAGCGTCTGCTCGCGGTGACGTCACGCTATATGGCGCGCAGTCGACGGCTTGCAGACGGTGTTAGGGAGGACGAGGAAGGACGAGGGGCCAGGACGAGGAAGCACGACGAGGGATGCAACGGGAGATGCACCTGAACAACTGTTCCGACGAAGGGACACGAAGACGAGAGCTGTAAGGCCCAGGACTGCGTACTTGCAGTAGGAGCAGTCGACCCGGTTAACCTCGAAGAGGTTATATTTACTTGCAGCTTGCCACGCTGCATTCTTCAACTGCCACTGCTATCAGGTGTGATTAGTGTTTTGTGTACCACTGTAATCTACTCTTGCGAATGCTAGGTTGCTTCTAGGTGACTGGCGGGTGCTTCGGAGACTGCTGCTGCTGCTGTTATGAAGGAGCGGGTCATGAGCTGAGCTAAGTTACTGCATCTGAGAGGCCACTCTGCCTCTGCTAACCTTTCAAACCGGGTAAGAGAGTTCCAGTTTGATGTACGTATCTGCTGTAGGCTAACTCAGCTTTATATTTCCTAGGGTGTATGCTGCAGGCCTCCATGGTACCTAGAGAAGCAGCCGCTCCGCCCAAGGTGGACCCATTTATGCCTTTCAAGACATAAATTCAGGTGGATATTATTCTAATGCCATTTTGCTTATTTTCTTAAGTACTAATCCCCTCTGTATTTGCGCTTAGATTGGTTCGAGAGGAAGGGAATAAGGAGATGAGACACCAGGACACGCTCAGCGCACCCCAGCCGAGACCAGCCAGCTCCAGCCTATGCGAGGCTCTATGAGATGGCAGCTGTGCGTCATCTTCAGCTGCTTCAGGGTGTTGGAGAGCTCGCTTGCTCTGTGTCGTCGAGGAGAATATATAGTGTGTGTGTACGAGGTCTGTCCCAAAAGTATCCGACCTACGTTCATATCTTCGCGCGGAGAGATTCAGGCGACCTCTGGAGGGTACGAACGTCACCAGCAACTCCTAACCTTCTCGTCAGTAGCCTGAGATACCGATGAAACGCCTTAGTTCCCGCGCAGCGTGTATTTATTTACAACGACTTTTTTGCGTTCGTCGCAATTTGCTTATTGTTAAAAATGGCAGAACGAACCGAACAGCGAATTTGCATAAAATTTTGCTTTAATCTCGGTAAAAGTTGTGCGGAAACTATTGAAATGTTGCAAAAGGCCTTTAAAGATGAGTGTATGGGCAAAACACAAATAAAAGAGTGGTATAGGCGGTTCAAAAGTGGCCGCACATCTGTTGACAGTGATCCTCGTTCTGGTCGACCTTCGACGGGAACATCGTCGGATAATGTCGAGCGTGTGCGTGTCGCAGTTGAACAAGATCGTCATTTGACTGTGAGAGAACTGGAAGATGAACTTGGAATACCAAAAAGTACTGTTTGGCGAATTTTAACCGAGAATTTGGGAAACCGGTGACTGGCTTCTTCATCGCGACAATGCTCCAGCGCACGCATCAAACCTTGTGAAGCAGTATTTATTGAAACACAGTGTAGCGCAGCTCCGCCAGCCTCCATACAGTCCTGATATAGCTCCCTGCGACTTTTGGCTGTTTCCTCGATTGAAAATGCCGCTTAAAGGACATCGATTCGACAATAAACAGACTGTTGAAACTAATGCGACGAATGCACTAAAGGCGATTCCGAAATCTGACTTTCAAGAGTGCTTTAATAAGTGGAAACATCGATATGAGCATCTTGTTCAATCAAATGGGGACTACTTTGAAGGATGCCACCCCCCGGATAACGAAGAATAAATCAAGCGCCGAGAAATCGAGGTAGGTCGGATACTTTTGGGACAGACCTCGTATGTGTATAGTGAGTGTAGTAGGAGAGTAGTGCGCCATTAGGTATTGTATAGGCCAGTTTTGTTGAGCATCGGACTTGCACTGAGCAGCTCGTTCGACAGACTGGAAGCTTGTGTAACACACACAAAATGTGGTGTTACAAATTCTGTGCTGTATGATGACGTAAGTTCTAGTTCTCAAAAATTATCTTTTACTTCCTACTACATCTAATTTAAGTTTAAAATATATTCGTATATTTTTTTAATGTACCCTAGATAAACATTACTGAATATATACTTGATTAATATTTTTCAGAAATCAGCCCGGCGGACAAGTTGTTCCAACCATCGAAAGGCCTTTGGAATTTTTCAGCCATTTCTCTATAAAAAATGGTGACCTTCTTGTTATTTTCGATCAATATATTGATATAATAGATCAATATACTTAAAGGAATTTGTCAAGATGACTGATTTTATATTTTGCATTTTGCTTTCTCCTAAAGAAAGCTTTGCAACAGTAGAAACCGCTGCCAATTCATTGGTACTTAGCTTCCTCAAATTAAATTAATTGTTTCATTATGAAATTCTTCGTTCAATAAATTATTTTATTTTACTATCTCTTTCTATCGAACCCTCGACTGCTTGAGCGTCTTGTATCGGTAGGCAAGCGTCGTACCCACTGAGCCAAGGGGAACTCTGTGATCGCTTCATTTTACATTTGAAAGAGTATAACATTACTTATAAACGGTGATATTTCTGGTGTTTATTTATATTTTTTTTATTGATATTTTGACATATCGATTGAAAAGTATTTGAAGATTAATGAAATAATGTATATTAGTATTTTTTATGTTTCATTTCTTATACATCTGGATAAAAAGGATACGTATGAACGATTTAAGTGGAGTGAATTTTCTCACTTCGCTCGGGCAGCAAGTCACTCGCGGGCGTCAATAGCCTACTTTACTCCCTTGATAAGTAATATACTATATTTAGGGACACGTTCGGAAATAGTATATTACGGATCAACGGAGGAAAAGTATTAACTAGTCCATAGCACGTGTAAATTGCCACCCGAGCCGAAAGCGAGGGTGATATACACGTGCTATGGGGTAGCCATTTTTCCTCCCATGGTGCGTATACTATTTTTCACCATACCCGGGACGAAAATAACATATTTCAGTTTCGAAGCCGGGAGGAAATGTGGTACTTTCGGCCAGGGTATGGTGAAAAATGGTTTTACCGTTGGATGTACACACATTCCCCATGGACATAGACGAAAAACTAACCTATTTTGTTATTTTTAATTGTATTATAACTTTTACGAAAAGTTATTACTCAGTCTGATAATAATTTATTATATAAAAATCTATAAAAAAATAACTTTAATCCGATTATTCACTTTCATATATTTTATATGAAAGTGAATAATCGGATTAAAGTTATTTTTTTATAGATTTTTATATAATAAATTATTATCAGACTGAGTAATAACTTTTGGTATTTTACTCGACTTGCTTTTGTGATTTAATCTCGCCAACTGTCATATTTAAGATGTATGTGCTAAAATTATCAAATATAATATTATATATATTATTCATTACAATGTAAAATATAGTTTGCAAAAAATATTAGGGTTATCTTAACATAATTAAATGAATGTAAATAAGTTATCACTGTATGTGATGCAAGATACACACTTATTATGTGTAGGTCATAATTCAAAATTTTTGCTTAAAAGTAGACAAAGCGAAATTACTTGTATAAGTCTTTTATTATATGTTTATTATTCACATTTAACTCATGAAATAAAACCATGTGTTATTCATACGTGAAAGAGAAAACCATAGTTTTAGTGTACTTAAACCAAGTAACTATATGTGATTTAAGTTGAAGACAAAGTGATTGCCAGTTGTCGAATGAAAATTTAGACATGTAGATGTAACGCATACATATGTAGAATCAGTTATGAATGATTGTGATTACTATAAATAATATCATTTGTTTATCACTAATATTAATAATTGCAATTGTATACCTTTTGTACAAACCAATACCTTCTTAAAAGTATTACGCCAGTGATAAAGAATTCATTGTGAATTACTGTTAAAAATTAAGTTTTATTTTTGGGAAAACCAACATGAATAATTTGAATAATAATATAACGACATTAAAGCTGTAAGTTTGTTTTAAAATATACTTTATATAAATGAATAGTGGTATAGCCAGCGATGAAAATAAATTCAAGTTCATGTGTAGAATAAAAGTTTGTGCTTAGGCAAAAGGGATACAATTTTATTTTTAAGAGTTTCTGATTAACAATTATATTTATAGCATTGTGTGACCTAAGTCCGCACTTATGTCACGCCTATCCGTGATGTAAGTAGCCCATTAATCCATTTCTTCCCAAGCGGCCAATTTATAATTAATTGGTTATTTGCCTAAAAAATTGTCGAAAAAATTTTCCAACGGAAATTTAAAAATTCTGACTTCAGAATCGGAAAGAGCGGACAATTTTACTTCAGAAAAGTGCTATTGGTTATTATTTTTTTTTTCGGCAATTTTTTAGGTAAAAAACCAATAAAATGGCCGCATGGGAAGAAATGAGTTAAACTATAGTATGCAACTTAAACTATGCATTTTTCTTCTTATTAATTTAATAATGTATTTTATTTTATAAATGTATTTAATTTTTGCTACATCATATAAGAAACTTTGAGATGGTAAAAAATAGTTAAACCTAAAAACATGTTAGAAACTTGTTTTGACACATTCGGAGTAAAAATACACTATATTTAGAAAAAGTGTATGGATGTGTGTGTGTGAGTGCGTGTGTGTGGGTGTGTGTGGGTGTGTATGTGGATGTGGATGAAGATTACTCTGAAAATTCACGGACAAAATTAATGTTTCAGGACTCAATGATTTTGTATTTTTGAAAGGAAGGGGGCTGTAAAAGATTTGTTGTTGTTTTTCAATATTTGTTTGCCTTTCTTTTTGTTTTTTTAATAAATGGTATGCATATTTTATATCGATAAAAAGATATTTAATCAACAAATTTATAGTGTTGCAAAATTTATTGTGAATTGAAAAAAATGTTACTTGCTATCAAGTCTTCGTCCGTCTAACACTATGGATTTAAATACATTTTCAATCATACAATCGTTGATACTTTCAATTTAAATATCGGTGTATCACGAGTTTTTTTATACAACTAGAAAATTGAATGCGATAATTTATAGCGAAGATGTGACGCAAATAAATAAGGACGTTTTCATAATCAAATATATTATAATCACAATACAAGAATACAATAAATTAGAAAAATATTTTGTTATCTTAATTATTATTTCTTCTTCTTTTACGTCCTTTTGGTTCGAAATAATCTATAACGAATATTGTCTTTTACTCTTTATTCCCTGATTTTTGGTAAAAGAGATCACTAAATGGAGCCCTCAGCAATTTGATACATTTGACTAATTTACAATCGTCACCTGCAGCTGCAAAAAATAAAAGTAAAAGATCAAATTATTGGTTAAGGTAAATGTTTCAATGATTAGTAATATATTGATATAATAACTGCGTCATGATTTTATTTGTTATTATATCACGTCTATATAAATATACTTTTTTGGATTGTATAAATGTACGTAGATCCTTACCCTGATAGCACATAACGTTTTTCGAATGTTTTTAAAATTTTAGAATTCAAACCTTTAAATATTAAAAAGAGTAGTTATAAATACGTCTGAAAATGTTGGTAAATCGTCTCAATGTTCGGAGATTCGTTTCACATAAGTCGTTGTAAAACTGTTTTTAAAACATTTGAAAACTTCTCCAAGACCTATTGGATTTTAAACGTTTTTAAACCGTTTAAATTTTTACTATTCAACAGGCCTTGGAGAAGTTTTCAAATATTTTAAAGACGTTTTACAACGCCTTATGTGGAAAGAATCTCCGAAGATTGAGACGATTTACCAACGTTTTTCAGACGTATTTAAAACTTAGCTTTTCAACATTTGAAGGTTTGAACTCTAACGTTTTTAAAACGTTCAAAAAACGTTATGTGTTATCAGAGTGGCCAATGAATTAAATATAAGTTTTGTTGTTGATACAGTAATGTTCAAGAGAAATCTACAATAATATACAATTCTCGAGATACATCCATTAATTGCAATATGTATCTCAGATTCCTGCATGATTTCATTTATACATAAAAATAGTATTTATCGTTACCTTCAATATTACAATTATTTAAAGTTTCCGTCAATTCTTTTTTCTTGTCATCCGATAATTCATCTAGAAAGCATAAAAATTAATAAGTTACTATAATTGATAAAATAATTATAAATATATTTTATTCACGACTTAACTATAATAGCCACTTTATTGACCCGCAAAGCGGGACTAAAGTAGATTTTAATTCCCTCATATATTGTATTCCCGGGAAGTTCTTTATGCCTGCAAATGCGGGAGTAATGTACTATTAAAAATATTGAAAATTTTGAAAATTTTCAATATTTTGAATTTTTGTAATTCTAGTTTGTATTAACAATGGATGAGTGGGCCCCACTTTTCAAGTCAACAAAGTGGATACACAGTTAAATCGTGAATAAAGTTCTATATACAATACGAGAGTAAAGTCGACGATTCCCGCGGGTGGGTTTACTGCCCGAGCTTCGCTCGAGAACCCGCGGGAATAATCTACTACTTTAGTCCCTTATTGCATAGTGTACGATTTCTCATATCCTACCGGAATGAATTGTGTTGATTTCCTGTTGTCAGGTAATACAACGCCACATTCTCTCACGCCTAGAAACTGCGACGCGGATGCTTAGTCGGGAGCAAAAGTTGAGACGAGCATCCGCATCGCAGATTCTAGAAGAGAGGTTATATGACGTTTTCGACCCTCAAATGGGGGATTAAACACAAATAACTTCCCGTCGGACATGAGAAAATGCTCGCTTCATTCGAGCAGCAAGTCACTCGCGGGCGTCATTGGCTTACTTTATCCCTTGGTGATTAGTATACTATTTATTCTCGGCTAAACTATAATAGCCACTTTAGTGACCTAAAATGCGGGCAAAAGTAACTTTATATTCCCTCTTATATTTTATTCCCGTTTATCAGTTTTTCTAGCGTATCCTTTTGTATTTAATTTTTACATTTATATATTCTGCTCTTTTTAAATAACATAAATAAACTACGTAAGTTCCTCATTTATATAAAATAAACTGTTATTGATTTGATATGTTTGACATTTTATACATAATATTTAATTTTTATGTAAAATTAATTTCGTATTGACAGCGAGTGAATGGGTCCCACATTTCAAGACAACAAAGTGGCTACAGTTAAGTCGTAAATAAAGTTCTATATGCAACTCGAGAGTAAAGTCGATTAATCCCTCGGGTGATTACTGCTCGAGCAAAGCTCGAATAATCTACGACTTTACTCCCTCGTTGCATAATGTACTATTATACAGCTCTTTTTCTAACAAGTACTTACTTATAGCTATAAATTGCGTGAATCTGCTATGGATAGTTTCATCAGGAGTAATCTTTTCTTGTTTGTTAAATGCACATGCTAAAGCACAGGCCAGCTTGTCTTCGTCAATTTTCTTTAAAATGTTAGATAATAAATCAACAGATTTAACTTTTTCTAAATAATGTATATCACCTAAAAAATATAAATATTTTGATAGAATATTTTTCTTTTTCTCCAATTTAATTATAAATATGTGTAATTTACCAGCTTTAAGTCCATTTTCGACAAAACACATCTGCAAGTCCTCCGGCACATCACGAATCTGTTATATAATACACAAAAATAAAATAAAATGCAAAATAACATTTGTGCAGATATGTATATATTATAATATTTTCTACCAGACTGTGATCATGTTCGATGATACTGTAAATACACGTACTTATTTGAATGATAAATAAAATTAGAAGTGAACGCAATTTAAAAATAGTTTTTTTTCAATAATCTCATTTCATCTAACGTACATAACAGAATTATTGATTAATGAAGATTCATTTATTTTAGAACAATATATTATTCAACCCTTTAATTTACAATGTTATCTTTTATTTACAGGAACTGTAAGGATTTTTCGTTCGGAAAAATAGTTTCGACCTCATACGAATATTCTTCCGCTCATAATTAAAATATGTATTACTTATTAATAATGCAAAATAATGCATTTATGGTCATTTAAAAAAAAGATTATTTATAAAGAAAAATGTTTCTTATAATATAAAAGTATCGTTATAATGGAGTAATAAATACTATTCTTTTATCACAATTTCTTAAAAATCCCTTTAATACGTCCCGTAGAAAGCGAAGTCGAAGTTATATTTTATTTCATTATTTATGTATAATGGTGATGATGATTAATTGAAATATTTGTTTCGCGTTTCTTCTATAAAAGATTGTTTCCAACATTGCAGAATCAAGATCTTTCATTTGATTATTCAAACAAGAAGTTGTAATGAAACAGGTTAATAAATATTTTTCTCAACGCAGGCATAAAATAGGCCTTTTTTATGCCGAAAAGTAGAGTAGAAAATCGATCATTCAATACGAGACGATGATGACGACGATTTCATTTCAGGCATTTTTCTTTTTTTTTCAAGCGTGCTTAGACAAAATGTAAAAAATTTCATTTTCCCCCACTTCTCGAAAATCGAAAATACAAAAATTTCAATTGCGTTGTGCGACTCGAATTGTGCAATCACCTACCCAAATTTAAAGCATAAAAAGGCCCTATCATGCTTTTGTTGAAAGAAATACGGTATATAACGCGGAAAGAAAAGCTATTTGAGACTCGGGTGAGGCATTTTCAGCACTCGACTTTGCTGCACTCCGACTCATGCTGAATACTTCACCCGCGTAAGAAATAGCTCATTTTTCCCCTTGTTGCACAATGTACTATTTCATAATATTACTCTTGCTACTTACTGTAGTAGTAACATCAATAAATGGAAACTCGGTAATTTTTATGCAATGTAGTAATTTACAGTCATCGCTGCCAACTGCCAAAAAATCGTAAACAGGTGATATATGTTAGTAAACAATTATTGTTTTATTTCTGTAATAAATAATCGTTAATGTTACCCTCTGTATGACAATTATTCAAAGTTTCCAACATTTCTTTTCGCTTATCGTCCGAGAAACGATCATCTAAATAACAAAATAAACAAATTAACATATTTTACAATTATCAGTAGTTATTAAATAACTATTCAGTTTTCAGTTACCTGTATTCACCATCCCTGTAATGCTGGCATGAAGAGTTTCGCTTGACTTATGATCTTTATTATAAATACAGGCTAAAACGCACGCCAGTTTTTCTTTCGAAATGTCTTTCGAAATATCAGTAAAGTCCGGTTTTCCTATTGTCATTATTATACCTATATCAGCTATAAAAATTTTAAATTTTAATATTCTCTGTTTGCTTTCTCTATAAATGGTTACATGCTTAATTTCTACTACTTACTATCTTTAAATCCATGTTCTCTTAAACATGACTTAATTTCGTCAGTAGATTTATTACCGCTACTCTATTTTACAAAGAAAGAAATATAATATTAGTTTGTGCCAACTCATTACTATTCTGTGTTGCATTTTACTATACAGTTAATTTCAATTTTTCAAAATATTTAATTATCTTTTACAGTTACAATATAAAAAAAGAGTAGCGAATTAAATATAAATTTCGATTGCTAATTTAGAACTTAATTTCATATTCAAAAGTTTATAATATTTCTTTCTCAATATAAATTTATTGATTTTTTGTCTAGATAAGAGTATGCCTTTTTTAAGTTTACCATAAGATTGGTTCCCAACTAAGATAATTAGAAAAATTGATATTTAAAAAAATTTAGAAATATTATAATAAAAGTATATTATACGGATCTCACAATTTGCAAGACGGCAAAGCAGAATACTAAGATAATCAAAAAACTCTTCATTTTGAAGGCCGATAAGCGCTCTGCAGAATTGAAGAATCACAGCTGCAATTGACAACGTACAACGGAATGTATACTATTAAATTGCGATCTCTTTATATAGTTTAATATGCTTATCAATATATAGTAGAAAAAATTATCAGTAACGCTATACTGGCATTAAATGTTTATCTAGTGCAAAAATCCAAAAATCCATACAAGTGATATGACGTAGTATGAACAAAAGAAAGAAATAGATGTGTCTTTTAAACAATGATTGAAATATTTTGGGAAAGGAAAATGTTAGGTATATTATTTTTCAAATTCTCGTTTTTTAAAAATAGCTTCAGAATAATATGTCTTTTTTATGTATGTTCAGAACAGTCTGCTAAAAAAATGTTTTCGATTCCCTATTGCAAAATCTCACGTGAGATCTCATGCCAAAATCTCATGTAACTAATTTTTTGTTTTTTATATGTGTTTAAACCATTCTTAGTCGATTGGTGACGTTTTGTGAAAAATTAGAACTTAAAATTTTTTTAAAAAACCGGTTAAGCAAACATTTTTGATACATAACGTTTACAACACACTCTCCCCTAAATAAAAAATATTAGTCTATAATTTTCTTTGTACTTATATTCGATATATATATATATATATATAGACACCTTCGCGCCCTGCATCGCTCATTCTTGGTGTTTTTTCTTAGAGGATAGAATAGAAATAGAATTTTTTTAGGGGGAAATATTATTTTATTTTTGTTTTTCGATGTTTTTTTATTTTTATATCTGATATAATAGAGCGTGAAACGGGGCAGGCTGTTAAGATATGTATATCAAGAGATCAAATTTACGAGTCAAGGTGATGCGACGAGCAACTGGATCTCGTATAAGCTTACGCGTAGAATGGACAACTTGCAGTTCCCTCTTATCCCGTACTTTTGAATTGTTAGTAGTCCATATATTAGAGGAGTAAGTTTGAATATTTCATCGACGAACATACACGAAGTTGCTAGTTAAGTTTTGATAATAGTAAATAAAGTAATAGATAACCTTAACTTGCGAATTTCGCAATATCTATTCGCACAAAGGTCACGTAAAATTACGTTGATTTACGTGTCTTTAAGGAAAAGTTCACGTGAACAGAAGTGCCATTTCTCCAGTGAAATAAAGATGCACTTAAGCTTTGCAAAACGAAATTCAGACACGTACATTTTTTAAAGGCATATAAACGCGTAAAAGTCGGTATCAGCAATCTCGGGCCCTGCTCTGCTAGTGGTCATGTACTGGGTATCATTAACTTCTTACAATTTATGTTATGAATAGTCAAATTGAATTAAGGTGATGCTAAAGCCACCTGTCACCGTCAAATATTAGGAACCACTTTTCTCATTTAATTTTCAATTTTTATCAAATATCTTTATGAAACGTTATTGTTCTAATCAAAAACAACAACTTTCCAGAGAGATATTTTCTCGAAATTGAAAATTGAATGAAATAAGTGGTTCCCCATATTTGACGGTGACAGGGGGTTTAAGCATCACCTTAAAGACGACTCGACGTTTAAAATATCTGATTCGAACAATATGAATTTTTTTAAATACTTTTATTTAAGTAATTGAATTTTATTATATCAAATTCACGATTTAGCTAAACTCATTAGATGATTGCAAAAAAATCCAGATCGTTCGAATCAGTTGAATTTTCAAATATATGCCTTCAATTTTTATTTTAAAATTTGTTGTATGCAGAAAGTTAAAAGTTCGGCGGATTTATCCATATAAACGATAAGTTAATGCTTAAACGTTTGTTCAAAACGTTTATAATTTTACTGTTACAATATATATTAATATTAATTGGAGCTGATTTTGTTTTCTAAATTTTTGACATGGAAAACGGTACTTATGAAGTCAATTTAACAACATATTATGTGTTTTACAAAATATATGAAGATATTTCAAGTATTAATACTATTTTTATACGTGTCTCCAAATTAGTCATGAGCATAAAATTAGGGTCTATAGCTCGAACATCGAAATATCAATTAATTAATTTACAAAGTTGCAATGATGCTTAAATGACATATAATTCTTCAGTTTTGCAACAATAGGAAAATAAGGAAATCACAAAAGAAAAGTGTCCACCTTTGCCCCACTTTCTCCTACGTCACATTAAGTGCATATCACATACACATCACATCTACTCTTATAGTTTAGTGTTACCAACAGAGGTAGTCAAATAAAACGACAAGCATTTGACATCTTTTGGATGGCGGATTTTGCTCAACTTAATTACAGAAGATATTTTTTTCCAAAAAATAAAAATACGTGTTTCAGGATTTTTAGTTACATACGAACACATAAAGAAATATTAAGTGGCTTATATTAATAATAGTACATTGTGTAACGAGTGCGACACGTCGCCCAAGTGGCGCTATTCGATACTACACCGCACGAGATTTACACACTATTTATCGTAAGTGCTGGGAATATGACATATATTGCATGGGGTTTTGTGTACGCTACCGGTGTCATTTCCTATAACGCTGTCGAGTAAATTGACCGTGCATTTACCGTACGCAAAATCGTCACGAAATATGTCACTTTTCCAGCACGTATGATGAAAACTTCAATTACGTGTCTCTTAAAATCTCTCTCAGCCAATCTCAACCAATTTACAGTAGGCCAAGAAAATGTCTAACAATACTTTAGTCGATCAATTTGATAATACATGTAAACAAAAGAAATGTACCGATGATTTCGTTAAGTAAGTAATATTGCATTAAAAATTACAAGAATTTATACATATAATATTCAGTATAATAAAAATCTTCAACACCACTAAAGCCCATCAAGAGAAATGTCTACGCGCGCACAAAATCAGCTTCTAGTATCGTAAAATAAAACAATCGTTATGAAATAAAAACGAATCGACAAACCATTAAAATCTAGTTGATATCGAATTTTCATCATACACGAAAAAAATGAGCTGTGTTTGATAAAAGGTGATCACGTCGACGTTCACGAGATA
Organism: Gastracanthus pulcherrimus; assembly: GCA_949152435.1. Taxonomy (NCBI): domain Eukaryota; kingdom Metazoa; phylum Arthropoda; class Insecta; order Hymenoptera; family Pteromalidae; genus Gastracanthus; species Gastracanthus pulcherrimus. The sequence goes on from OX424576.1 coordinate 157,797,870, forward strand.
TAAATGAACGAAAAAATTTTTCATAAAATATATAACCTCAAATCTTGTCTATAATAGTACATTACGATACGTGTGATCTAAGCAGTCCTTTACAGCACGGCGTGTATTAGCGAAACACTAAATGCCGTGCTATGAAGGACGACTTATGACACGAATATCGTTCACTATTTTATAGCACTGACTGCCCTAAGTCCGCTATCACACCTATCCGTGCCCTAAGCAGTCCATTGTCGCACTGTTCGGTAGCGCCCGAGCATAGCGATGGCGATAAGCACGGTGCATTAATGAACTACTTATGTCACGGATAGGCGTGACATAAGTTCGGACTTAGGTCACGCAGTGCTATAAAGACATTCTGGGTAAGCATCTCAGCAAAGAGATATTGAAAAGCTTCCTCCTTAAAAAGTTTCAGATAAAGTATTACTGATCTACTCCACTAATCGTTAGAAATAAAAAATCGAAATTTTTCACAAAATGATTTCTTCTGTTTTTATTAAATCAGGTTACGTCAAACATTTTTAAATTTAATTTTTAAATTTATTCGAGTATTCATTTTGAGTAAAAATAATGAATCTTAATATGAAATATCACTGAGTGATTTGATTAATATTTTTCTAAAATGATACATAATCTAATCTATTAACTTATATAATCGAATTTTGTATATACATGTATATACAGATCTTTGTTTTTAGTAGGGGAGAGTGGGAATGTTTGTACAAATATAAATATTTCTGTATTTGTATAGATATATTAAATAAATTTAGTATTTCGGCGTGCCCGGATACTGCGAATGACTTGAAACACTCCTAATAAAGTTTTACTAAGTAGCTTATATACCTGAGTAGCTTATATAGCTTATATATATATATATATATATATATATATATATATATATATATATATATATATATATATATATATATATATATATATATATATTATATGAAAATATTTTTATATAAAAGACGAGTACAGTATAATAAGGGTTTTTGTACATTAAAATACACATACTTATATAGTACTTTATTTTTTCTTTTAACTAATATATTTAACTATACCTTCGATCAATTAGTCAAAGGCAAATCAAGTTTAAAATAAAAATATACACAATATTCCTTAATGTGAAGTCATAGTGAATTTTGTCAATTTTTTCGTTTAATTTTACTTTTTATTTTATTTTATTATTCGGACATTTATACATCGAAAAAATTTTATTTTGTACACCAAAGAGGAGTATATTTGTTGGTCAATAAAAGTGAAATATAATTTCAATGATGATTGTAAGGTATATATAAGAATTATTTTTTGGAAATAGCTTTTTCCTTACAAAAGTGTGCTTGTCACAAAACTACACTTTGCATTACTCTAGAAGTCGTCCGGTTTAAATAGGCTATAACTTTGGTCCATAATTTTGATTTTCAATTTCCCACACATAATATCCTAATTATATGTATTTTGAACAGGATAATATTACGCAACAAGTGCGCAAAAGCACGCGTGCCAGAACCATCTACGCGCACGCGGTGCATAAGTATAGTATTTTTTTAACACGCTGCGCAAAATTGGATTATAAAAAATTGAATTTATAACGCAAATAAAACGTATAAACTGAGGATACAAAATTAGGAAAGGAATTAACAGTTGATGAACTGAGGTATGGGAAAGAATAGCGAGTGCTGGGGTAGTGCAGGAGGCGAAGACCCGCGGGGGGAGGGGCTTATAAATCTTGGAAAAAATAAAATAATAGGAATTTGAAAAAACACAATTCTTTCGTATTTAACAGTTTTTACAAAAATGTCACTAAAACCGAGATCAACGGAGAAAAATGAAAAATAAAGTACAAAAAAGGTATAAAAGATCGAATTGTAGCTGTATATTGAGTAAAATTAATGTTCTACTAAACTTTCCACGGTAAACATATAAATCTTGAAAAAGTACACCTTTTTTGTCTGTGGATCTTTTTATAAAAACGTCACTTAAACCGAGTTCACTGGGAGAAAACAGAACCGCTACCAATCCATTGGCACTTATCTGCGTCACTCTAAATTAATTGTTTCAATACGAAATTCTTTGTTCTTATAAATTAATTTTAAATTGCTATATCTTTCCGAAATATAACCTTTCAAAATAATAATTACGCTTTCATGTATAACAAAAGAAGGGAAAAGGGCCTATCCAAAATTTGTGGTTGTAAAAGATAGGTAATTTTATAATCGTTTTAATGCATTTATACTAAATTGATCATAATACTTCAACCATGCCAAAAAAAACCAGAAAATTTAAAACGCAAAAATCGAAAAATCGAATAATTTTTATAAAATAATAATAAATCGGTGAATCTTGATATTTCTTTTGAATTTTAAATTTTCATTTAAAAACGAAAAATATTAGCTCTGTTTGGTAAACAATGTCCACGCCGTTATCTAGATATAAGCGATAAAAAAAAAAAACACATAACCTCAGTATCTTAGAAAATAAAAGATCTCTTGATCTAAAAAATCATATATAGGTCATGAGATATTAAAAAGCTACCCTTTTGTAAAGTTTCAGATAAAATGCTGCCGATTTACTTCAGTTACCGCGGAAGAAAGAAAATCGATTTTTTTACAAAATTATTTTTTTTTCAAATAAGAAAAAGGTTATGGCTCAAAAATTCTACTGAACATTATTCACTATATTCCTAATCTTCACAAATTTTCTGTCATATGTTTCCGATATATAATCATTTAAATAATAAATGACGTTATTGTGTATAACAAAAGAAGGGAAATAACCTTATCCAAACTTTGAGGTAGTGAAAGATTTCTTTATATCATATGAACCTTCATATGATCCGTTATATTATTATTCGTATTTACACAGTGCACTTAAGCAAAGTTGCCCTACCTGAGAGCGCAGTGCAACGTTTTCTTAGCCTCACTTTCGGGAGCGTCATATAAATAACATTGTGACCGGGATTACCACAATGCTGCTTAGTAATTTAAATTGAAATGACCAAAAAGCAATAGATTTATACTCTTTTTTCCTCACTACTTCGTATTCTTAGATTGTTCAAATTAATAAAGTAGCAAAAAATAACCTCATAAAGTAACAAATAATATGCATAAAAACTTATTTTATAGACCAGATTTCTTATAAGAAATGTAGGCCTACACTTTGATTGTGTATAATTCTTTAAGGGGTAACACCACTCTAGGTACACCTATTTTTGACAATTTTTTGTGGTTAAATAATAAGCAAAATGAAAAATTTATTTAAAAAACTTTATTGTACAATTAATGAACTGTAAAAAAAATTTTTTTTTTCAAAATGGCGGCCACGGGAGCCCGTAGTAGGCCGTTACTTTTCTGTTGGCGCTTCTGAGGGCAGTTTTCTCGTACATGATAAACCCTAGAACAAGAAAAACAAAGTTTTTCAAAAAGTACATATTAGTACGCGTGGTAATACGTAGGGTTTTTGTAAAACAAATTTTAAAAAATGGTGCACATTAGAAAGAAAAGTTTCGATTTTGCAAAAGTATTCTTTTTTCTATGTGCACCATTTTTTTAAAATTTGATTTAAAGAAAATAAATTTTCGTAAAATTTTAAATACTTTAAAGAATATTCAAATGTTTAAAAAATTTTTAAAAATTGGAAAGCTTTAAAAAATTTAGAGCTGTAAAATATTAGAATAATTTGGACAAAATTGGAAAATTTCGAACAATTTTTCGAGGAATTGGATGATTTTGGAAGAATTGGATGATTTTGGAAGAATTGGATGATTTTGGAAGAATTGGATGATTTTGGAAGAATTGGATGATTTTGGAAGAATTGGATGATTTTAGAAGAATTGGATGATTTTGGAAGAATTGGATGATTTTGGAAGAATTGGATGATTTTGGAAGAATTGGATGATTTTAGAAGAATTGGATGATTTTAGAACAATTGGATAATTTTGGAAAATTTGGTAAGATTTTCGAATATTATTTGAATACTATTGCAATAAAAAAACATCACTTTGTAAATAATGTTTTATTTGAATAAAATGGTAGTTATTATACAATAATTTGTTTAAAAGAATATTTTTATTAATAAAAACTTTTTATTTGTCATGATTTGTTCGGGATCTTCTGCTACTTCGTGATTGGCTTGAGAAAAATATATCGACTACGATGCTTCATTTCTAGAATTCGATTTTTATTCTTCTTTTATCTTATATTAATTATAAAACAATTCGACATATGGAGACCTAAATATTTTCAAGCATTTTACTAATTTGCAATTATCACCCGCAGCTGTAAAAAAGATTATTATGTAAGCGAAATTTCTCAGTGGTTGGTATTTTATTGATTCAACCATTGCGTGATAGTTTTACAATATTTTCTTCTGTATTTTTCTGAACATATATTCCGATTTCCATTTAATATTTTGAATGTACTATATAATAATTATCATTAATAAACTAAAAAGGAGAGTGTCATACCACCAGGAAACGAATTTGATCAAACTTGAACAGATATGTTCTGTTACCTGAAAATGAAACCTAACACCCTTAAGTTTGTTCTAATGGGCCGTTTTCTCGAGACATAAGCTATTATACCCTCATACTATTAGTATAGCACCAAAATAGAATAAAAGTACTGTCAGACCCCGCGCACCATTAGAAATCCGGACCAGTGTCTCCGCACGCCGGGAATGCGTGACATACCCGGTGTGCCGGCCAATCACGTTGAAGCGCTACGACCAGTGGACGGAGATTGAACATTAACAGTGCGCGAATGTCTACAGTGCGTGGGGTTTAACTGAGGGTAAAAATAGCTTGAATTTAAGCTTTGGTTTCTTTTTATAAAAGCATTAATCTAATCAAAAATTATTAACAATAATTATAAATGGTCACGGAAATGCATAAATAATCGAGGCAATTATACTGTTTCAAATTTGTTGATTATCTATGACTTTCCAGTCGTCATCTACAATTGTTAATAGCTTTGCATTAGATTAATACTTTAATAGAAAACTAAACTTAAATTAAACCTTTTTTCGCTACTTTGATATCGATTGGATCACTTGTCTAGCATACAAACTTGCAGACTTGCAGTCAGAAGTAATGGTATCATTTTTTTTTAAATTATGTATATGCAAAGTATATATCATATCTGGAGAACAAGGGACAATTTCACAAAACTGTTAGTGCTAATAGGATCATTATTAGATACTAAAAAGTATCTTTGAAAACCCGATCCAAGCCCGTTCCGATGGTATGACACTTCTTATAAGTATAAGGTGATACTAAACCCACCTGCCACCGACAATTATGAAGAATTACTTTACGCATTTAATTTTCAATTTTGAAAAAATATTTCTCTTGAACGTTGTTATAATAATCAAAAACCATAAATTACGAGAGAGATATTCTCTCAAAATTGAAAGTTAAATGAAAATAGTGATTCCCCGTATTTGACAGTAATATAGGAGTTTAACATCACCTTAATGTAAAATAAAATTCAGATGCAATCCTCGGAACATATCCGAAAACGATCCCTCTCACATACACGTATGATTTTAGTTATACACTATTTAACATTTATCTTTACCTTCGGTGTTGCAATTATTTAAAGTTTCCAACATTTCTTTTTTCTTATTCTCCGATAACTGGTCAGCTGAGATCATAATTAATAAGTTAATAACTTTATTTCTGCGGTTAATTTTAATATAGATTTTATAAATTATTCATGCGATGAGTAATTACTTGTATTTATACGTTGAACGAGCTTGCCATGAAAAGTTTTTTCGGGGGATAATGTCGCGTATATGTTAAATGCACAAGAGATTGAACAAGCCAATTTGTCTTCAGATACTTTCTTTATAGTATTCGATATTGATTCTGGAGAGTATATTGCATCCAAATAAGCTACATCAGCTACAAAATATGAAAGTTTTAATAACAAGCTTTCACTGAAGAATGGTTATATCTAGAAAATTTCAACATTTTTATTTTAACTTTGTCATACAACGAACTGTTGAACTCGTTCATTCGTATTTTCTAAATTCGATACTTTAATTAAAAAATACTGAGTTTCCTAGATATCGTTCTCTCCCGAATTTTAACTGTATCAAGAACTGCGTTTCATTTATTTATTTTTCTATTTACCAGGTTTAAGTCCATTGTCGACGAAACACATCCTGATGAACTCTGGTACTTCACGAATCTATTTTACACAAAAATAATATAAAATGCAGCATAATATTTTACACATACAAACACTTCTATAAATTATATCATTTATAACCTTATTTATTTTAGATTAAATTTATAATGTTAAAATAAATGGATTTATATTAATGTAATGATAACCGCATAATGATAAGAAGCATAACGGGATCCTACCACAATCCCATCTTTTTTCGTTAGGTCTAATTTATAATAGTATATTGTATACCAAGGGTGACAAATTGCCTTTTTTCCCCGCGTGTGGTTTGCACTAATAGTCGAGGCGAGCAAGCACAAGTCAAAGGCGACTGCGTATTGCGAGCCGAAGATGAGTACTACAATCACACAAGAGCAAAAAAAAAGCCTTTTTATCACACATGCATTTCACGTTTTTTCGACCTATAATGCGGGCCAAAATAAACTGTTTTCCGACCGGCTGGCAAAAAAGTGAAAGAGCGGGCGCAAAAAGTCTTTTGTCGGTCAGAAATCAGCCGTTTTTTTCGCTTCTGAGACATGAAAAATCGCGAAAATCGTGCATGTATGACAAAAACTATATTTTTGACATTCTAATGTCAACGGGATAATAATAAATATAAAAAAATTATAGTTGTAAAACTGTTATAAATACATGAATCCTAAAAAATGCATATTTTTTCAGAAAAAATAATTTTATAAATGTTTATAATAAACAAAAATCTAAGTGACATCAACATATAACTTGCTTACTATAGTCTCTTGAGATAGTTAGTTATGAAACTAAGGTAAACTTAAATAACATAAAATCACTGACCAAAAATATGAAACTATGTGCGGCTTCGTTTAAATACTCAAAAAACCTATAATTACAAAGTTTTAAATAAATCGATGATTTTTTTGTAATTTTGTTATTTTTACCTTTATGTTAAATTTCAATTTTGGCATTTCAACCTTATATTCATAATCAGCAACCTTTTAGGATTTTAGTCCATATTAGAAGAAATCTATATAATTAACAATTAGCATGTAAATTAATGATAAAGAGAAAAATGTGCAGTATTCCATGATGAATAAATTATAAAATAAATGTTAATTAACACGGGGGTTTTTATGGTAACCTCACCTCTCATTAACTTACATAACAAAAACTCGCTGCCAACCGATTGGCAGTAAAGGGTTACAGGAGCGTCAAAGAGTTAAAGAAATCTGGGGACATCGGACGACGACAGAAATGTTACTGTCTAAAGCTACTTTACCAAGACGCCGATAACAAGCTGGAGGAGATGAAGCATATTAGGATTCGAATTATGAGTTGCAAAATCAGGAAAAAAGTCATGGTTGTGCGCTGCCATAGACATATTTCGTTGGAATATTTTCATAATTACACACATTTCACATTTTAATAACTTTAAACCCAAAGAATTTCAGCAGGTTTGCGACCTTGCAAATTGAATTTATATCAATAATATGAAAAATTCGAAAGAAAATTACAAAAAATTATAAAATTTGATACACAGATTGACCCTTATGAAAGTTATTTTAAATTTATTAAATCAGTCTAAAAATTGTTGCCCGTAAGTTACTGAGATCGTTGATTGCGAATTTTCGGTCAGAAATTGAAAATTCGAAGTGACACAGATAATAAGCCGGCTGCGTAAGTGTGTATGTTAGGGAAAAATGAAATTGACCAATTGGTATAGAAATAGTTAGCACCTTCCATATTGGATCCATAATTTTTAATTATTAATTTATAACTGCAGATTCATAATCAGCTATACCAAAAACCGAGAAAATGATAATGCTTATTACTCGTCCATGTCATTATTTCGGAAACGATTTAGTAAGACACCAGGTGTACAAGGGGTTAAATAGGCATTACTAATGGCATACATAAATACGTATTTTAAATATTGTCACTTACTTCAACAGCAAAGTCCACAAATGGAGCCTCAGTTATTTTGACGCAGCTTGCTAATTTACACTCATTCCCATCATCTGCAAAAATAGAATACAAATAATTTATATTGGTGTCGGTAATGAATTTATGAAAACGAGTCAATTAAACAAATTACTTTAAACGATACTTTTCGAGCTAACATAAAACAATTGAAATGAATAATTAATTTTGGTTACAATTGATTTAAATATTAGTGTAAAATAATAATTTTGTTTGTGATTGTGTATAGAATAATAAATACTTCTCAATACCTTTTGTGGTACAATTATTTAAAGTTGTCAGCATTTCTCTTTGTTTATCCTCCGAGAGTGTATCATCTAAAACCAAATTGAATAGATTAACGTATTTCCTTGAAGGATGGTGAACATTTTTTTAATTTTTAATTACTCATGACTATTAAGCGGGTTAAACTAGAATAAAGAGTTTCGTTTGAGTAAAGGTCTTTGTGAAAAATACAGGCTATAACGCAAGCCAGTTTTTCTTGCGGAACGTCCATCAAATAATCAACAGAGTCTGGTTCTCCTAGGCCCATTACAAGTCCCACATCGGCTGTAAAACATTTAATTGTCAATGATTTAGTTATTCTTTCACAAGTTTTGTGTGTTTCACAAATATTATGTGATATTCACTAAATACTAAATACTATGTACTTACTATCTTTAAATCCATTTTCGATCAAGCATGCCTTCATGTTGTCCATCCTACTAGCGCTACCCTATATTTTATAAGAAAACCAATTAATAAAGGTTACTGCTTTATATTGCTCTTTTTTTCCAATTTAATTTTTCCAAAAGAATCATAAATAATAAGTAAAAAGAATTCTTTACAATATTGTAAATGTATTTTAAACCGATTTTAATTTGTTAATATTTATCATTAATATTTTTTGCAATAATTGAAATGAAAATACAATTGATAAACAACAAGTTATTTATAAAAAATCTTTTTCTGTCTAACCTGTATACCCTTTCGGTTTTTTACAGAATACCTCCACCACTTATGTGTGGAGGTATTTGATCCTAACACCCCGCATTATTTTCCCCACACCGATCCCGCATTCACCCAAGCTACCGACATGGCAGATTTCTACCTATGCCAATAACCTGTGACGGAGGAAAGACCCGTAGGAAAAAACCTCCGCCAGGACCAGTGCGCAGTCTGAGTTCCTTTCAGGCAGGAAACAGAGAGAAGAAATCCTCGATCTGCTCTCACCGGGAATCGAAACCCAGGCCGCTCAGGCGAGCGTATCTCCGCTAGCTAAGGCATGCACCTTAACCAACTGTGCTAGGCAAGCCGTCTAACAAGTTATTTATATTTATATTTAAAAAAAATCTTCTAGGGGCAAAATGGAACGAAGCGAACGAGGTACCGATAACATACGAAAGCAAATCTTTTTATCTTTACAAAGCGAAAGGATTGTTCTACCTCGTTAAACGGATACAACCGCAGCGAAAAAAATGCTTTCTTACTGTCAAAATATGTAACAAAACATCCCAAAAGTTTCAAAAAATTTGCTGTAATGGAGCCGAGAAAAAAATCTGCAAAAGTTACGATGATTTTAGAGTTCTAATTCAGGTTCCCCCCTGAAGTTCGATCTCCGTCAGCGAATAGTCTGGAACTATGGGCTATGAATTTGTTGCTTACAAAACTGACCCAAAGGGTATTCGAACCCATTCTAAGAGCCTTAAGCAGTTGAATCACGAAGGCCCATTTATATTATTTAAAAGTAACGTATAGAGTGTTTATTCTTTTTATAAATCAATATATTTACAAAATAAAAATATACATGAATGAGATATATATATATATATACCAATTGCATTGCCGAGTAGCAGAAAATCAAAACGATCGATAAGCTTCTCATCTTCAAGGCAGTTGATCAATGCACAGAGATGAAAATAACAACTGCAGTTCACGTGATACAGAATGCACTCCGTTAAATCATAATCTCTTTATATAGCTATGAAAATATTATCAATTTATAGATGAACAAATTATATAACTTTAAGCTGTCATCAAATATTTATCTAATGCATTAGTTCATGCTTGTTAATAGTTTGAGGAAAAATACAATTATTAATGCATTTTTAAAAATGAAGATCAAAATATTATTTAAGTATTTTCAAGATCAGTACACAAGTTGAAATTCTTAATTAGGTTTTATATACATTTAAAAAAATTATAAATTATTATTAATATCAAAAAAAAATTGATGGTTGTGAGTGTGGTATATATAGCAACTTGTCATTAATATGAACGATAATGTTTGTTTAAAAAGTCATTGATTTTAACCATAACTATCTAATTCGTTACGATACAGTATTATGATTGATGGATGTAAAATATGTATTGGGACGTCTGCATTACGTAGAGTAATGAATCATGGCATGAAAATACAATTTTTGCAATTTATTTAAACAATCATTTTTTTAACATTTATTTAACAATAATTAAGAAATTAACAATTATTGAACAATTTGTTTAAGCAATAATTGTTTAAACAAATTATTAAAATGTCGCATTATCAATAAAAACTAATAGCGTGAATTGATTCTACGAAACAAATTACTAAAGGTACAATATTTACTTGTCTTTAATATCACCAATATTTGTTGTAAAAATCTTATAAACTTTTTTATCATCCATTTATATGCTACTCTACCCAAGGGCCTAAGTGCATGTGACTTTTATTAAATTGTCCCTTTAGTAATTTTGTTATTTTTTAGACATTTTTACTATTTGTTAACAATTATTATTTAAGCAAATTGCAAACATTTTTATTTTGTCGTTTCATTAATTTATCCGCATAATACAGGTGTTCCAATATTCATTTTTCATCGTCCCTTCATGTTCTAACCAAGGGTCTAAATGGATTAATACAAAAATAATACTCATTTTCTTACGTTTCACGTCCTTTCGTCGGGTGTCATTGTATGTACAAGGGACTTTTTGTCATAAAATAATAATTTTTAGTGCGACATAATATCTTTTGGATTGTATTCTAAATTTTATCAGATTGAATGATTAATAAAATTAATTATCACAACCCAACAGGTTAACATAAATGAAATCTGTACCCTTACATTTAAAGTTCGAAAAGAAAAATCTCTTTAATAATTTTTAACCAAACATGTGTTACAGAAATCAATTTAAGTTAATAAAGTTATTGTCTAACTACATCTGTCCAATACATTTATTTGTATATATTATATATTTATATTTTGTAAACTTTAATCATCCATTCTTCTATTTTCCAATTGGTCAAAAAGGTCAAATTTCGTTTATATTAAAATTTTTTGCACTTTTTACAAAGAGGTAACATTTTTATCGATTCTAAATAACGTATACTACTTACTGATTTTTTTTATTTTGATATTTGTGTTTGTTTGGGAAAAACAGAATAAACAAGAAACTATATTTTCATAATATTATGTATTTTGGATTAGAAAAACTTATACCACGTAAATACCCATGACACTGAATTCTAGAATAAATATTGCACTTTTATTATGATTCATAAAAATATCTGTTAGAGACATGATACCGTTTCTATACCTAGTGACAAAGCGAAAGACTGATCAAACGAGCTTAAATGTTTTAGAAAGATAAAGCGCGTGCCGTCTACACTAAACAGCTGTTAAGGAGGTTCGAGCGCCAAAATAAAAATGAAGGTATAGAGCTATAAAATTGTATACTTGTTAACAAAAATGGTATCTACACACTGCTAAAATTTTAAGTCATTTAAGACGCTCGATAACGAGAAAAAAATATTTTTTAAATATTTTTTATTTGGTTTATACAAATATATGAATTTTGTGTTAACTACCATATCTTTTCGAAAAAATGCTTAAACCGCTTGAAATTTTTACCACGACTTTAGATAACAATTGTTTATATTTTTAGAAAATCGTCAAGTTTCTTTCATGAAATTTTTTTTTGTTTTGCGCATAAAAATACATTTTTTTCTTTATACTCTATATCTTTATGAAAATATTCCTAAATTATTTGACATTTTTACATTGAGCTTAAAAAATATTTATTTACGTAGTAAAATTTTTTTTATTTTTTCTCTCTATTTTTACAAAAATTGATTCTTTCTTGTTTATAATAAATCAAAAAATTATTATCTTTTTATAAGTATGTTTGCAGTACTACCTGTAGTACAACATAGCATGATTATAATAAAGATTAATCAGCTACGCATTTACCAAAATGTTATAACAGACCATGCCGCTCAAACCTCCTTAAGCTGTCTTAACTTTAAAAATTACTCGACTGTTTGCATATTTATGGACTGTATTTAACGTATACAAAAATACAAAATAATCCGTGTTCTTACACAATTTATTTCACAATAAATATTTATTAATAGTGCCTTTTGTAATAGTGGCTAACTTCATACCAAACATTAATGAATTTTGACCAGCTACACTACAACTCGATTTAACAGTCTCTCGGTTTATCACTAGTTGTATACATCTATAGAAACGGCATGAGGGATATTTCGTTAGTAGAATATAATGTAGAGAAACTTTACAATATGTATTTTCGAAGTACAGAATTCAAATTTTAAAGAATAAATGCGATTTAAAGAGATCATTTATTATGAAGACTGTAAATTATGAATTCTAATTAGGTTTGTCGACTGAGAGTAGTATAAGCTCGATAGATAATGTTCTGTAGGGAAGAAGTGACTTGGTTGGCGTGGCGGCATCGATGATGCACGTCATTATTTAGAGTGTCTGTTTATTTCTCAACATTAAAATTAACTTATTTAAGTACTAAAATAGCAATAACTATCGATGTCATAATCTTGAATTTTATAAATTAATTAAAAGTTCATTTTAAAAGTTTTATTTTTATTATGTCAGTGAATAAATTTCGATAAACACTTAAAATTTTGGAATGGCAGGTAAGTATACATTGTTTTAACTACCCAAAAATTTCAAGGTCATTAGCTGCATATAACTTGAGACACTTTGCGACAAGTGAATTTTGTCAACGAAAAAAAGTCGTTGATGAGCCTGTAGTGGTCTAATGCAAATGACGTGTTTAAGCTTTACTAAGTGGTAATAAGTCTTCATTATATACATAGAATACATGTTTGAATTTGCCAACTTGTTACTGTTTGAAATACAATTTTTTTGCTTGTTTTAATATATTTTTTTTTTAATTAGAATTTTAAGGTGTATGTTGCTTCTTAAAAAGCAAAACTAGACGGAAATACGTAAAAGCAGCAATTAATCAAATCCTGAATAAGGCTGGAATATAAAATGAAACTATCATTAATCAACGTTGTGTGAGCAGTGTCGGCATGGACTTCAGGGAATGCCCTGCGCCTCAACATCAATAAAACAAAGGCTATTATTTTTGGTTCAGACTACAACATTAACAGGTTGCAGGAATTGCACCTACCAGGCGTTGAGGTGCAGAATAACGTTTTCATTCCCTTTGTCGATACTGTTACCTAGCCTTATATGGATTTAGATCTTTTAGATCCTGCACCACTAAGGGGTTGCGTATGCAGCTTGCAAAAGCTCTTGAGGTCTGTCACTTAGATTACTACTCTCTTGTATACCTTGACGTATCAGGTGATCTTCAAACCCGACTTCATAGATTGCAAAATTCTTGTGTGAGATACATCTTTCCTACAGGGGGAAACTGGACTGGGTAAGTGTCGAGGTAAGAAGGGCATACTTTGCGGCGGTGATGCCATATAAAGCAGTTGTTTTATTGTTCTTAAGAAAAATCTAAGGAACTCGCAGGCACATATACCAAACAGATGTACAAATGTGACCTCAGATGAACAATGAATTGTAATACACCGCCAAGTATTCAATTTAGTTGTAGCATTAAATGTGATGCGATTGGAATTATTTTATATGAAATTGTGCAATATTTCTATTTTATGACGACATTCTGTAATGAATGTGTGATATGACGACATGGATCGAACTTTATAATTATACGACCATGTATCTTTTCGACAAGCGCAAAATAAATTCCTTATCTATCTATTTATCTATATAATATATATATATATATATATATATATATATATATATATATATATATATATATATATATATATATATATATATATATATATATATATATATATATATATATATATATATATATATATATATAGGCATTGAATACCAATTGCAGCAACACGAAGCAAAATGCCAAACAGGTCTAGAAATTTTTCATGGTAAACGCCTATTACTTTAGTGTACAAGTAAATGTTGAATGATTAGTCTCAACTGCAGGACACGTAAAACTGTATGCATATGGTTAAATTTTCACCTCTTTATATACATCCGAAATACTTATTAATTTGTAGACAAAAAATTGTTCCTATACCATTATGCTGTTGATTTATTTATGCAAGAAAAACGTTAAATAAACTGATACATTTAACAGATTAGAGCGAAAGAGTAGCTTTATATACACAAGGGAAGTATGCATGAGTATATGCACAGTCGTGTCTGCTGGTGATATGATCTAATGAGTGACGTTAATGAATCTTGTACGTGCATAGAGGTCACTATGTATACGATGAGTACACATGAAGTACATAACGATACGTCTACTTAGAGTGTGAGATATAGAAATATTTCTCAACCTTAAAATGGTTGTAAGAGTCTGAATCACTACCTGTTTTATGTATATCATATGGTTTAACTGGTTATCAAGGTTAATATAACAGATCAAAGATGTTGGATAACACATTTGAGTATTTTCCAGACATAATTTGAAACAAAAATTATCTGCTCTTATAATTTTTTAATTAAATGTAGTTTTAAAGATAATATAATATAAATTAAAAAATTTTTTTTTATAGATATATTATAGACTCAGAATGCATCGAAGAATTACATAAAATTCTTCTGAATTAAATTTAAGTAGTTCTTTTGGCTTCATAAAAGATCATAAAAACTTGGCTACTATCTGTCACTATATACTATCACAACGACACACAACACGTTTGTGCATCAACTGCCATATTTATAATCAGTTCAAAAGCATTTGTATATTATGACTTAAGACAACCGGATAAATATATGTATTTCATAAAACAAGATAAAAATAAAGTAAATAAAGTATTATTCAACGTGTGTATAATTCCGTTGGTAGTTCAAGTATATACGAGGGTAGTTCAATAAGTCTTTAGAATAAAGTATAAAAACAATTTTTTTTGGGTAAATTTTTTTTTATTTTTCAACATAATCTCCTTGGAGCTCTATACACTTGGTCAATCGCTTTTTAAGTTTTTTTAATCCTTCAGAAAAGTGCGTTTTCGGAAGTTCCTCAAAATAAGCACTTACAGAGGCAATGACGTCTTCGTTGTCCGTAAATCTCTGTCCACCGAGCCATTTTTCCAAGTTTGGAAATAAGAAAAAGTCACTCGGGGCTAAATCTGGTGAATACGGTGGGTGTTCGATCAATTCGAATTTTAGTTCTTCAATTTTAGCCATTGAAACGAAGCATGTGTGAACTCGGGCGTTGTCGTGATGAAAGAGAATTTTTTTCTCGCCAAATGTGGTCGTTTTTTTTTAATTTCTTCTTTCAGCTGCTCTAATAATGATGCATAATACTCACCAGTAATTGTTTTACCCTTTTCCAAGTAATCAATAAGTATAATTCCACGTGCATCCCAAAAAACTGTAGCCATAACCTTACCAGCTGACTTTACGGTCTTTGCCTTCTTTGGAGCTGGTTCGCCTGTGGAAATCCACTGTTTGGATTGTTCCTTTGTCTGAGGAGTGTAGTGGTGTATCCATGTTTCATCCACAGTCACAAATCGACGAAAAAATTCCTCAGGATTCCGACTTATGCGCGCCAAAAGTGCCTCAGAGGCGACCACTCTATCGCGTTTATTCTCAGCTGAGAGCAAACGCGGCACCCATCTTGCCGATAGCTTTTTCATGCCTAATTTTTCATGTAGAATTGAAACAACTGCACCTACAGATATCCTTGTGGCCTCAGCTAACTCACGCACTTTTAATCTTCTATCCTTCAACACCATATCGTGGATTTTATTGATGATTTCGGGAGTAGTTGCTTCTACGGGCCTTCCTGAACGTGGTTCGTCACTTATTGATGTACGACCACGCTTAAATTCATTTACCCAGTTATAAACCGTTGCTAAGGCAGGGGTAGATGTGCCATGAACTGAGTCCAATTCATTTTTTATCTCATATGGAGTTAAACCCTTTAAATGAAAATGTTTAATTACCGCTCTGAACTCGTTTTATTTCCATTTTTCTTAACAAGCAATTTTTTTTTTCAATTGGTTATAAAAACACGTAAACTCAGAAGATGTGGACTGTGACTGCACCATATATCTAGTCGGGAGTGGTGCTGACTGAAAACAGATGATTTGGAGCGATTCGCGCGCCATCTGTTGGTCATTCTAAAGACTTATTGAACTACCCTCGTAAGTAGTTTGTTTATTGCAAAATTATCAATAGTAACATGTTTGTAAATATGGCTAAAAGGAAGAAAATATAAATACTGAATTTTTTACGTCAGTTTTATTAATTCATCATATGATACAAGAAATATACAATAAAAATTATTATGCTGAAAAGGATAATTTTCGTTAAAAATTATGAGTATCTTACACCACAAAAATTTTAATTTATAAAAATGTTATATTGTAAGGAAAACTGATTTGATGTAATATAGTAGTTTATTTGAACAAATGGCGCTATTCATATTACTATTTAATACTGGAATATTTATCTTAATTTGCCTCATCAGGTCTCATGTTACCGACATCTGTAATAGTAAGATCAATAAATGGAGACTTGGTCACTTTGATATAGTACAGTAATTAATTTATAATCATCGCCTTTAGCTATAAAAAATAAATCAAGACAGATTAACGTATTGCTTACGTATGTTCATAAATTTACAAGTATTTTTAGCTATGTTACCTTCGTTAACACAATTTTTCAAAGTTTCCTACATTGCCTTTTTCTTATCTGTCACGTTACGTACTATGTGAACGGCTCCTAAGTTCCTATGATGTATATTACCTAAAGTAGTTCACATCAAACTACAAGAGAACCCATTTTAAATGTTAGGAAAGCAAGATATATATATGCCAAATTTTCTGCTAATACTATTCGGAACAAAGGTTTAAAATATTTTGGTTTTTTAAAAATCATCGAAGATTAAGGTTATTAAAAATGTCCTAAAATGGCCGGTTTTAAGTCAACAGTTTTACATATACAACTGTATTCCAGAAAAACAAATTTTTTTGAAGGTTTGGATGCAACTGATTTTTAATTCTAGTAATCTATAATCAAGTACCAAATATTCTTTTAGCATAAATAATTAAATTTTAGTTATTTTATTCGCGATTTTACGGAAAAATTTCATACATGACGAAATCCCCAAAAAATGCACTTTATTGGGTCCAGAAATCGCAAAAAATAATTTGAATACTCGGAATGTGACTATGTTTTTCTGGCAAATTAGGTTTTTTTTACGGTTTCTTATATATGGCAAAAAAAGGGGTTTGCTGCGCAGTTAATAACTGTGCACACAAAGGTGGAAATATAGTATATAAAAGTATATAAAAGTAGAAGATAAGACCTTTAATTTGAGTTTTTGTTTGTTGAAAATGGATGTTCCGGTGCAAAGTTATGACCAATTGAATATAGGGTAATAAGTCGATGAAAATAGAGTAAAACCGTACGGAATTTCAATATTTTTGCAGAATCTGGGATTTTTGACAAATTATTACCCTATTTTCAATTGGTCATAACTTTGCCCCAGAACATCCATTTTCAAGGAACAAAAACTAAAATTAAAGGTCTTTTCTTCTACGTTTATATACTTTTTGATAATACTAACATAGTGATAATACTAACTAATTGACATAAAAACATAGTCACATGGTCAATTTTCATTGTTCAAATGCGTTTTTTTTCAAAATTTGGCCCATAAAACAAGATGGAAAAGGATTGGAAACCTGAGCATTGACAGTTTCTTACGATTTCTGGACACAAAAAGTGCATTTTTTGGGATTTCGTCACATGCTTTTTAAAACCCTTAAATTCAAGGTAGCCACCTTTAAATGTTAATGTTAGGCACCCTGATTGTAGGAAACATATTTTTTCAACGCTGGTATGAAATGAGCCTTTTTTATGCCTGAAAGCGGGATAGAAAATTAAGCATTTTGTGTGTGTTGTGCAAGATATCCATTATTTCCCGCTTTAGCGGAATGAATATTACCTCCCGATACAGTGAGAAATAATTTTATAATGCATTTGCCCCTCCACTCCCTCCACGCCTCCCATCGTCTTCTCCAGAACCCCTCTTCTTAATTAACTTAATAATTAATACATATTCTACATTTTCTGTTGGTTCCAAGGATAATGATTTTGCTTCTCATGTCATTAATTTAATGGTAGTTTTTAATTGTTGTACGTAAATCTTCCATAGAATTCAATATTTTTACCTATATTTACTCATAAATATCGCAATCGATTAGAATACCTCACTTCAGTTGTAGGTCCTGAATAATAGATTTCAATAAATATAAATAATTGTAGCTCTGAAAATATTTTGCAAGATATAAAATATTTTTTTTTTATTATTAATACGTAGAAAGTAGTAGTTATTTAAGATTAAGAGACACTGTCAACTTTTTATAAATTGATTCATTTTATAAAATTATTTACAAGAAAAAAACAATCTAATCATAAAAACTCACTTTAAAAATTATGCTTCAGTATTTTTAGAGGTATATGAAATTATACAAGTGGATTATTTATATTTCATTTTGAACATGCATTATTCTTAGATAGACATCATTTTTTAAAATCATTCAAATATAGTACATTATGCATCAAGGGAGTAAAGTGGGCAATGTACGCATTGTGTGACGTTGCCGACCGAGCGAAGCGAGGTCGGCATTTCACACAGTGCATGCTTGCCTACTGTACTCCAGAGGTGCGTATACTACTTTTCACCACACCCCCGTAAAGAAATGACTGTACGCATCTCAGCAGGCCGTACAGTACCCCATGCTCTGCCTAGAAGTAGACTTGTTTACGCGCGACGCGCTGTTTTACCGCTCGAGACGCAGTCGAGAGCGGAAAAAGGCGCTTCGCGCATGCGCAAGTCACTTTATTCCCTAGGCAGTCCATGCGGTACTGTACGGCCTGCTGAGAGGGCGTACAGTCAGCACTTTACGCGCAGTGTGGTGAAAAGACTATTTAGTTAATAGTCAGAATAGAAGGTCAAATGTGCCCTTATACCGAGATCGAGCCAAGAAAGGAACCATATATATATATATATATATATATATATATATATATATATATATATATATATATATATATATATATATATATTAAATGAGCGTAGGTGTGTTTAAAAAAACTGTTTTATTTGAACAAAAACTATAATTTATTATAGTACAGTAAATTATTTGAATAGTGAAAGCCATTTTTATATACTTATTTCACCCATTCTACTTAAACTGTTAATTCTTTTTTAACATTGGTCGTCTGTTTTTTCTGCCAATTCAATATCAGCGTTTGATAAAATGGTGGCTTATACACTTGGATACATTTCACAAGTTCACAGTTATCACCATCAGCTGCAAAAGATGAATTGTAAGTCAGTATATTTTATATCAAATCGGCGGAATAATCCTTTTATTCATAGGACAAAAAACAATTGATCATTACCTTGCTTATTACAATTACTTAAAGTAACCAACATTTCCTTTTTATAATCTTCTGATAATTGTTTATCTAAGTATAAAAATCGGTAAGTAGAGATATTTGTAATATTAAATAGATTCTTTCAGTTATCTCTGCGATAAATAATTACCTTTTTGGATAACTTCAATAAAATGTTCATTAAGAGTTTTGTTACTGTGTAGCTCGCTAGCATATGCACACGCTTCAGAGCAGGCCAGGTCGTCCTCCGTAACATACTTTAATTTTTCATGTAAAGGCATGTTTATTATATTCAAAAAGTATACCAGACCTACAAACATTAAATTAATCAGAAATTCCGTCTCTTATATCTTCAATGGATTATAGGAGATATTAATTTGTGCTACTAACCAACTTGAACTCCATTAATGACAAGACACGCCCTTTCGTCGGTCGTCATACTACGAACCTGTATTACACATTAAAAAATGAAATGCAGAATCAAATTTCCTGAATAAGTGTTGTATTTTAAACGTGAGGTCCGATTGAATCACCCGTAACCATTTTCACTTGCCAATTAGTGAATATTCACTTCTTAACCCTTTCAGTCACGCAATTCAATTCATTTGGTTATGGAAGTGCAAATATATGTTTCCAATGTATTTTTGAACGAAGAATCCAAATCAAGTGTCAAAAAAATTATAAAAAAAAAAAGAAAAAAAAAGAAAAAAAAAATAAAAAAGAAAAAAAGAAAAAAAGAGAAAAAGAAAAAAAAAGAAAAAAAGAAAAAAAGAAAAACAAAAAAAAAAAGAAAAAAACATAACTCTGCCACAGACGGTCCCAAGCCCGTGTTCTAATGAGGAGGGGGTTTTTTTACTTTCATAACCAAACGAATTCAATTTCATGACTAAAAGGGTGGTTTTCACCCCATTTGAAGGGTTGTTTTTATATTTATAAAATTATTGATATCAGATTCGTATTCTACGATCAAAAATACATAGAAAACGTATATTTGTACTGCGATAACAATAGAAATCAAATTTTGTGACTAAAAACAATAGGGAGCCGATATATCGGCTTCTGTGACTGAAAGGGTTAAATAGTGAGAATTCACTATTCAAATATTTTCACATGCAAATTTAAACAGTGGCATACTTTTTACTATCTTAACTTTAGCAAGAACATACTTACAATATTTCATTTTACATAAATTTCTATATAGATTTTGAAATAAAATAAATTTGAAATTGATATTTATGTAGTTGATAAAATTATAAAATAATTACTGCGTATTAAAATTATTAGTATTTCTGCTGAAATGACTGCAATTTTGACATATTTTGTAGATAGTACTATTTACAAGAATATTTTATTTATGGAAGTTATTTTCATTAGTTAATATACTCACAGAAAAAAGATCAACAAACGGTGATTCAAGTGCTTTGATGCAGTGCAGTAGTTTACAGTCATTGCTTCCAACTGCAATTAACAAATAGAAAATAATTCATTTATATCGATACTAAAATTATAAAATATCTGTAAACAGAGCCATCATTACGATCCCTATCGTACAGATCTTACAGATGATTTAATAGTTTACAAAAACACAGCTCTTTGTTTGTCGCTGTCGTTGTTACTTGTAGTGATCTCTCTTAGATTAAAAATAACAAGCAAGAGTACATTGTACATCAAGGGGAGAAATTGAGCTATTTCTAGCGAGGGTGAGGTGTGTAGTATGAGTCGGAGTCGAGGGCTCCGAAAACGCCCGAGATAAAGATGAGTGCTGCAAAAACCTCACCCGAGCCTGAAATAGCTTTTCTTCCCGTGTTACACCCGTATTCTTTTAACAAAGGCATGATTTGGCATTTTTACGGGATTTTTAATAATATCCATTTCTTTCCTGAAACAGGTCAGAAATTTCCATTTCTCGTCCGAAAAGAGGTGAGAAATATCCATTCGCCTCTTTTTGGATGATAAATGGATATTTCTTACCTGTTTTTCATTTCTCACCTCCTTTTAGGTGAGATATGAAAAACAGGTGTGAAATGATTCATTTCACATCTCTTTTCGGGGGAGGAATGGATATTTCTCAACACTTTAATTAAATACTTATAATACTTGAAATGCGTACTTTTCCAACAGGTTTATAGGCATGAAATAGGGGCCATTTCATGCCTGAGATGAAAAAATCAGTTATGTATTGTTTGAGTCACACAAGAAATGAGAGCGCAATGATTTGCGAATTAAGGGGGGAAGCCACCTTGAATGCATAAGAAACATAAGTATATTTAACGATTTTTTTACAGTCCTGCAACCAGAAAATAGTTTATAACATTTTACGTGGCAAGCCATGCGTATGAGACTCCTTCACATTTCCTTAATTATTTAGGAGGATAATATGACCAATGATTACAAGCACACAAAAGATATAATAACATGTACCTACTACACAGATAAAGATAATATATAGATAGAGAATTAAGACCCGGAATTGCGAAGACTAATAAATATATCAAACGAGCTATCTGTATAGATGCTGACACTTTTTTCTACGTAATTAATAATATTTAATATTACCTTGAGTTTTACAAGTAGCCAAAGTTTCCAACATTGCTTTTCGTTTGTCGTTGAAATAAGGTCGTTGATCTAGATACCAAATTGAATATTTAAAATACGTTTAAAATAATTGTTTAACCTTTTCCTAAGTTTTTAATTACCAGCAAATGTTTGCTTATACAGCATATAGTCAAGAGAGTCACCGGTCTCGCTTTCTCTGTTATAAAAGCAGGCAATAACGCATGCTAGTTTATCTTTCGGAACATTCTCTAAAAGTTCAGCAGAGTTTGATTTTCCAATTGCCTTCAAAAGTTCAGTATCCGCTGTAAAATGCCCAATTTTTAGTGATTTATTTTTTATTTTTCTTATACTAATGATTTTGTGTTATCTTGTGTTACTTACTACTTTTGAATCCATTTTCAATTAGGCACTTCACTGCGCTGTTATCTTTATCAGTGCTACCCTGTTTCCAAAAAACAAATTTCAAATTATTTAAATTTTTTAATACGGTTTATGGTCAATTGAAGAAATCTAAAAATTTATTTTGTATAAATTGTTACTTTGAGGTATATTTATAGTCATTTTTACGAAACATTTTTGCAATAGTTTTTGATAAAATTAAAATGCTATTTAAGATAATGAAGTCGTATTAAATTTTTTATATTTTCAAAATTATCCGCGCATTTAATACATTAAATGAATCTTTTATAAAATTTTCTATAAATATTAAAAAACACCTTATCAGAACTAAGACTATGTTTTCATATTTCTTTATACTTAATCAATACAGAAATTTGTTAAAAAAATTAAATATGATTTTAATTTTAACGTGGTATGATGATCAACTGAAAGTTTAAACTTTCTACTTTAAATTTTACCAGTCAAGAAATGAATAATCGACTATCATTATTAAAATTCTTGAATATATAATCGAATTCCAAAGTCATTTGCACTTCATTGAGTAACAATGGTACTCCGTATGAAGCTTGAATTGCCAATATGACATGAGAATTTATAGGTAGTACATTATTTACTTCTTTCCAAAAATAATTCATGTCTATTCTTATTCGATTTTCCAGACAACTAACTATATAGATAATTTAAATAAAAAAATTATGTATAATAGGAGTTTCTTACCAACTGCAACGCTGCGAAGCAGAAGACCAATGTAAAAACGAAACTTTTCATTGTCTCGGTCGATGATTAAAGTGTTGTATAGTTGAAGAGGCCGAAGTGACGTTCTTATAACAATAAATGCACACGATCAAAGTCTGACGTATTTATAAACTGTCTATCAATAAACTGTTTATATCATCAAATACAAAATTACACATGTGTGATGCAAGTATCTATTGAGAAATCATAGATATCTTAACGTTTTTAAAAAAGTGATAGATATGGTTGACTTTCATGCAACTGTTATACTTTATTTTTACGCATTTTGTGAAACTTGTAAAGAAAAATATCATGAATTTTTATTGTATGTTAATCGCTAATTATACAATTTACTAAAATCATAATAAATGAAACGGTATATTATCAATCTCTTGGAACAATAAAGTATTCAGTATCGAAAATAATCAGTAGCTACACAGAATACTAACTAGCCTTTCTTATACTATTAAGAATCAAAATATAAACCTTTAAAGATATGTAGGATTATTAAAATATTAAAAAATACGTTATAAATATAACAATCATATGAAAATCAATCAAGCACATATACCACAGAGAAGACACTCTACCTCTCGAAGTGACTAGACGCAGCAGACTTGCGTCAAGCTCAATCGCGAGGATATACTAGGATAGGAGAGACAAACAGCGAGCGATTCGAGTGAACTGGTCTCTTTTATTAACGCAAGAGGCAGAACGAGAAAGAGAGAGAGAGTGTGAGAGAGAATTAAGCCTGCGTAAGATGCCCCCATTGACGTTCGACGGAAGTCTGTTGCCGCGTCGTGCAGTCTCGTGACGGCGCGAAATTCGACGCGACAAAGGTGATCGAATAAAGAGGCGCAAGCTTGCACCTTCGTGCGGGCTGGAAATCGCTCTGTCTCGGAGTGGCAAGCGCGCAACTCGAACGGAAGCTGCGGTGTCCAGTGTCCCTGGAGACACGGTTTCTAAACTTAGCGCGAATAGTCTTCCCAATTGGATAATAACGACTTCGTGAATGAAGAATATGGTAAGCAGAGTATGTAGTACGAGAAAATTAGAATTCGACTCGAGAAAAGTGTGTGAGCAATTCTACCGGGAATCGGAAACAACTTGACGAGAAAATGAAAAAAAAATATTTTTTTTTGTTTACATTTACCAAACACGGTTTTTCTGAACACTATTAGCGTTTTAAAAACGGGAAAAATAGTGAACAGTATATAGTATACCCTTTCTAGTGATAAATTTATTCTACGGTTATATTATCATTACGGTGGTCCCATAGTAAAATTTGACGAAAAACTCGATTTTCTTTTTATTTCATTTTCTGATACTTCCTACATTTCGAGAATAAAAGATGATTTTTTGTATTGGCAATATTGACCATAGAAATCATTTTTATGAACTTATTATTTTTTTATACGTATTTTTCCTCCGAACTTTATTGCGCACAATCCAGCGTATTCCTACATTAACCGAATCCTAATCCGTGCCAAATTTTCAAATTTTCATTGAAAATTGCTAGTTTTTCCTACATAACTATGGATACACTGTTGAAGAATTTATGAAAATTTACAAAAAACTTTTTTTTTCGGTAACAAATATAACCACCAATATAAAATAATTTTATTATGTAACTAGCAAATTTTTTAAAAGTTTATAATAATTTTATCATGTAACAATTTTTCAAAATCTTTACTATAGGACCGCCTTAAGGGTACATACCAAAGCAAAATCTGAACTCTTGTATATGTCCGTATTTACAATTTTTCTACAACTACTAGGAAATATATATACATAAAACATAAAAAAATGTTTAACCCAACCATTCTAAAAATACCACTAAAACCTTTAAAAAATTGATTTGATGCTGGGAACACCTCGCGATGAAGCTTTCAATGGATTGATCTTAAATGTTTACGGTATTTTCAGAAAACTAATATAAAAACAGCTAAGAAGCCTTTGTTTAAAACAGCTCACGGTAGAATGATAATTGATGCCATGCGTTCGCTATATTTATAGCAAAACAGTCAAAACCCTTTTGGTATCTATTTTGATTGATAACGCTATCCTTGTCAATCATTAGAAATCCGTACTTATCATCTCGCCAGCACTTTGAACACAAAAACAGTCGAAGCCCTTTTGGTATCTACTTTGATTGATAGCGCTATCCTTGTCAATCATTATAAATCCGTACTTATCATCTCCCCAGCACTTTAAACACAATTCCTTGAATTGTACAAAAGACATGTCAGAATTGACGTGATCATTGTATAAGTGTTTCAGATTCATAATATTATCCTTGCGGAAAACTACCAACAGATTACTGACGTTATCTCTCACGAAATGCTTCGGAATGCGTACATAAGACTGACAGAGATTGATAGAGATGGAAGTTGTCAACATTTTTGTGTCTTCTAATGCAAAAATATGTTCTAATTATTTTTTGTTTTTCACAATCTACATCGTCGAATATCATTATTCAATTAGAAAGAGTCTTATCGGGAGCTACGACTTCTTCGGTTTATTTGAAGGGAAAGTACTGTATTACATCCACGGGTTCCAAGAGATCCTTGAGGAATTTGTACTTTGACTGATTCAGCGACTTGGAGTATACTTAGACATTTTTAAATCTAAGTACATTAGAATGAGTTATGAGTGCTAATAGGGTATTTTTACCATAATTCGATGGTCCATTGCTCTCCTCGATAGAGTCAAAATTTGCTATTGGAAGCTTGACAGAATGTTTCTTGAAACTCATATTCACAGTAAGAGGCGCACATCTTTATCTTTAAATATATCTTTAAAGTTTTAGGACAGATAAAGTAGGTTTTTTGTTCACAAAGGTTACTCAACAAATACCTATAAATCAATTTCTAGATTTTACCCTAATTATCTCCTACGAAGGTGAAAGTATCTATTCTGAATATGTGCATGAAAAAGGCCCTTTTTCATGCTTGCAAAGCGAATGGAAAATTCGGCATTCCGAGAGTCTTGGCCTGAGCGGGAGGTAATGTTCAGTACGTTCCGGTCCTAAATTTCTTATGTTTAGTGGAGGACTCGTAATGCCCATTTCCCCATTCCCTTCGCATGCATGAAAAAGGCCCTATTCACACACTTATTAAAAAAAATACGATGTGCAACATGGGTAGAAAGGGCTTTTTCTAAGCGAGAATGATGATTGAGCACGAGTGGAAGTCAAAGGCACCGAAGGAAAAAACACCAAAACGTTAATTTTCCCCCCTAGTTGCACAATGTACTATTGAAGTTTCATGGATCATACATTTGATTTTTTATCACAAAGGCTGTTACATCAGTTTAAGCAAACGCACCATTATTAAATAATAGATATGTCTAAATTTTGAGTCCCACGTACTCTTAACATGGGCGAAACCGTGACGGGATTGCTAGTATGTAATAAATTATAATAGTATAGATTGAACTAGTAACAATAAGAAATTTATAATTAACCTATAAGCAAAAAATATTTCTTTACAATAAACTTACTCTGTATAACTTAATTATTGTATAATGAAATTAAGGCAAAAGTGAGATTAAAGAATAATTAATTAAAAAAATGAATAAGTATACGTAGATTTTAAAAGTCCTTTTTTTATAACAAATTATTCGTTATAGTTAAAACATCATAGCGCCAAAATTTTTAATTTATTCTTAACTTATACAATAGTAACTCAATTCAACTTATTTTCAAGTTATGCGTCTAGTTATAAATAAATAAACTAATAAGCCGAAACAGCTTTTTTCTACCAGGGTGTAACTACAATTAAAAGGACTATCAATTTTTTTATGTAACACAACATATGTACAAGCACTTATCTTTTATATGTAAGGTGTGTATTACCAGTCTTGGAACGTATATACTTGCGTAGGTTTATATGATTATTGATTAGATCTAGTATTCATAGTTCCATCCAAAGAATTTTCTTTTCACGTATTGTTAGATAGTCACGTTTTATTTGTAAAATTTTGAAACATATTTTATATATTTCTAATACAGAAACGTAAATCGAGAAAAATAAGAGTAATTGAGTAGCAGACGAACAAAAGTGGATAATTCTATTTTTTGTAAATATTGATTTTATATTTTTATCATCATAATAAATAGTTGTCTTCATAATTATGGTGTTATTTTTCATTTACCGTATCAAGCAAGGGTCCCATAGGGGGTTACATTTTTGTTTCTTATTTTAACTCAATTATCTTATTGAAAGGATGAGGACCGTAATTGACCTCGAACACCTCGTTCATAAAACAAAAAATTTCGAACTAAAAGCCGTGTAGGTCTCTGCAACTAGTTTCAAAATTACAAGAAATTATGGTACAGAGTCAGAAAAACCGCGACAAAGAACAATATGAGTCAAGTTCCCGGTGAATTATGCGTCGCGCGAGATTGATTTCTATAAGCCCTTCATAGTAATGAGTAGAAGCTTAACAAAGAAAATCGTACTGATCCGCAACTTTTTAATGTTTATAACAAAAATTAGTAAGTTAATACTTAAAAAATAGCGCCAATTTGTTGACCTAGCTGATAGCTCTCAGTGCGCATGCGCATAGAGGAAGTTTTGTGATGATTGAAAAAAAAGTTTTGCTAAAAACATGTAAGAAACATGTTTTGAGATACTGGGAATCAAAAAATACTATTTTTAGAAAATGTCTGTATGGATATGAATCACCATTACTTTGAATATATACGGTGAAAATTAATGTTTCGGGGCTCTTTTCTTTTTGTTTTTCTTTAAAGACGGCGTCCCAAGAATTTTTTTTTTGTTTTTCGATGCGTTTTTGTTTTTTTAGTAGTTTTTCGATTTTTGTTTTTTACTTTTTCGGGTTTCTTGATACCTTAGAAATAATGTCATTGATTGAGTGCTAATGCATTTGAAAGAGCATTAAATTACATATCTTATCCGATCCGAAATTTTGAATAAGCTATTTCCCTTGTTTTGTTATTCACGAAATCGTCATTTTTTCATACGGTTATATCTGTGAAATATAAGAAGGAAAATTTTTGAAAGAAATTGAGATGATTAGAAATATGGTGAAGAATATTCTGTAAAATTATTGATGCTTCATCTTTTTTGTTTGAAGGGAAAAAAATATTTTTGTAAAAAAAATCATTTAGTTAGCTGCGACTATTGTAGTAAATCGGCAGCATTTGATCTGAAACTTTCCAAAACGATAGCTTTTTACTATCTCTTGAACGAGTTCGTTGCCCAGATCACAACGTCCTTTATATTTCAAGATATTTGATGTTATGTATTTTTTGAAAATTTTTTATGGCTTATATCTCGAGAATGGCACGCTCATTTTTTACCAAACAGGGCTCATTCTTTTCATTTTTTAATGAAGATTCGAAATTGGAAAGACATTTAAAAGTTCATCGACTCGTTTTTTAACGTTTATTTATTTTACGATTTTCTGAAATCGATAAGGCAAATTATTTTTGTATGTTATGCAGCCTCTTGGCATAGCAAGTGTCAAATAGTTATTTTTTCATACTTTTATATTATTCTACCTAATCCCATTCCGCATTTGACCAGGGTTATGTCTGTTGAGTGGGGAAAACTTGTATCAGAATGAAATTCGCTTTGGGATGGTCAGTGTATTTATATTAGTCACAGAGTTCTCTGACGGTCACCCATCCAAGTATTCGCCTTCGGAAGCATATCTTACCGCCTGAGCTATGGCTGCTCACTGATACTGTATTAAAGTTATAGACGGTTATAAACTAAATAATTTTTAAACAAGATCAAGACGAGACCAAGGCAAAATCAAGACCAAGTATGGGGTCCTAAGCCAGAAAAATGTTGGACTTTTTCGAGACCAAGACGAGACTTTCCCATATCTCGTCTTGTTAGCCCAATCAATGTTTGTAATAAGTTTATAATATGTGTAAAAAAGGACAGAATGCCCGCATACATAAAAATAAAATAAAACAGTCTAGTTTAATTTTATAATTAAGGGAGTTCTATACCAAATATAAATAACGCTGAAATAATTATAAAATGTTGTATACTGGTTCGCACATGCCTCAATACCACTCATATAAATTTATAGAATGCTAAGGTACCTAGAAGTCGAGAAATCAATGTTTTTATTTTTTGCTGTTTAACGCAAAGCATGTGACGCTAAGATGTTCAAAATTTTTGTAGTATAAGACAAATGTTTGATGATAAATTATTGCACTTGAAAAATATCATTGGGTACCTATATTTTATAAAAAAAATCATTCAAAACAAAAAAGGTACATTTAGCCTCAACAAATGAGTCAAATCAGCATCTTAATGGAACTTTTGATTGATAATTAGGTTGAAAAGAATTGTTTAATTTAAATGTATAATTGTTATTTGCTATAAGTTTATCGATGCAAACTTTGTAATCAAGTATACCTCGTGAATAAACAAAAAATAAAAAGTGCAATCATTTTGACTAGTGTAGTAGGTATAGAACTCCATTAAGTACATAAGTATTTAGGCATACAATAGTACATTGTACAACTAGGGGAGAAAATGAGCTATTTCTAGCGAGGGTAAGATACTCAGCACGAGTCGAAGGTCGAGTCCTGCACATATCTCATCCGAGTCTGAAGTAGCTTTTATTCCCGTGCTACACACCGTATTTTTTTCAGCAAAAGCATGATAGAGCCATTTTTATGCATGAAAGTTGGGTAGGTGATCGCGTATTTCGAGTCGTGCACAACACAGTTAAAAATTGTTGTATTTTCAATTTTCACTTTTAATCGTACAGTTCAAATATTTAATTGAATAAATATTAATATTAATATATTTAATATTTTTTGTTTTTTAAGTTATGTATTTATGAACTTCAAAAAATAACAATTAAACAAAATAAAAGTAACAATAAAAATTTGAATAATATATAAAATGGAATATATATATTTTTACCTGAAAAAGTGGGCCCTGAGCTTATTTCCTACGATTTTTCCCCACTAAATGAATATTTGTTCACTCTTTATAATAGGCAGGCTCGAAATCCGCAATTTTCTACGCTACTTTTAGGTATGATAAAAGGCCTATTTCATGCTTGAGTTGAAAAAATCATTTTATGTACATAGTATCTTTGAATCTCAAAGCTATTCTACTATATATAAGTATATTATTTAATTGTATTTTTATACAAATATTTAATAATTAATGATACATTTTAAGTATGTCGAATTTTAAAATATGTCAACATTTCTATTCCATTAACCCTTTAAGTACCAAGGTCTTTTTTCGATTGAAAAATAAAATATAGTAAGCGACAAATTAGCTCAATAAAGGTCCAAAAGGAGTTTACGACTGGTGTATAAAAGAAAAAGCGCTCTTGGTATGATTTTTCGAGGTGGATATAAAAGACTACTTGTCATGTTTATACTCTTATATATTAATTAAATTTTAATAACTAGCATGGTAATTAGTTAGTTTGAGTATTATTTTACAAGTATTTGTGAAAAGAATTAAAAAAATAAATAATTTTTTCGAGTTTTTAAGAAAAAATTTATTGCGCCATACGCATTACTTTGTTGTCATGGCATCATTATTTGCGTTATCATTTTAAACAAAAATCCTTTTTTGAACTTTAATATATACTGGCTTCTTCGTGTTAATCTCCTAGAAGTGACTGTGTGGCCCCAGAAACTTTTCTCGTCAAATAACAATTTTTTATAGTATTTATTTTCAATTAAAGAGAATGTAAATAAATAGCAACACATACATTTTTAAACTAATTTATTTAGATAATACAACGCCTTAACGTCCTTTAACGAAAGTCATAATAATATGCAACAGTTATAATTTTTTCTTTACACAATGTGGGATGCATATCCTATGTAAAAAACTAACTACAAAAACTTTTTGTACGGAGGTACGGGCCTTTAATCTTAACGTCCAGCGACTGCCATGCGGGAGAGTTATTTTTTTTATATTTGTCAACCTTTGAAAGTTATAAGAAGGAAAATTGAAACTTTTAGAATTTTGGACTACCCTAATGTACATATACTCAAGAAGTGCAAAGAAAATTAAGTTTTAGAACAATACAATATATATATTAAACTAAACACATTCTTCTTAAAGAGATCTTATCTATATATGATTGATCTACCTGCTATAAATTTATATTTAATAAAAGAAGTATAGAAATATAAAATGGTAGATTTAAATTTCGGAATAATCTTTTAAGTGCAGTTTAAAATGTAATTTTTGGAAATAAAATATGAATAATATAAAACAGGAATATATTTCGATAAATACAATAATGAAATTATTTTATTGTGACGAAAAATGATTTGTTGTGATGCAATGAGTT
Organism: Gastracanthus pulcherrimus; assembly: GCA_949152435.1. Lineage (NCBI taxonomy): Eukaryota > Metazoa > Arthropoda > Insecta > Hymenoptera > Pteromalidae > Gastracanthus > Gastracanthus pulcherrimus. The sequence goes on from OX424576.1 coordinate 157,829,713, forward strand.
ATTTAAAATAATTGTATCAAAAGTTGTCCATCGCAATAAGAGCACTGTGAAATGGAGTCTTGGTTATTTTTATACACTGTAGTAATTTGCAGTCATCACCGCCAACTGTAAAGAAGTTAATCATAAATGGTTAAATAATTATGTAGATGTATATATACATAATTTATTAATAAGTAGTGTTTATTATTACCATTAGCATGACAATTATTTAGAGCTTCTTTCATTTCTCTTTTCTTATCATCTGAGAACTGATCTTCTATTAATAGAAATTACTTTTAACACATATTTTTAGATTTAATAATGCATACATTTTTTTAATTATTTCTGCCATACACAATTACCTATATTTATAGATTCCGTAAGTAGAGTGAACAGATTTTCGTGAGATCTCTTTACTACATTAAACCCGCAAGCAATAGCGCAAGCAAATTTGTCTGCGGGATAATCTATATTGATTTTAGGCTCTTCTTTAAATAATTCTCCCATAATTTCCAGGTCAGCTATGCAACATGATATTTTCAATAATGTTATCTTCATTTCTTATAAGCAATTAGTATACTTAGTAGAATTATTCAACCCGTTGTCGTACAAACATGCCAATTGTTCATCCTGTGTATAAGCTCTAGCCTATTTAAAAAGAAGACGTATTATAAATTATCTTTTATATATTCAATACAAAAATTTATTTTTTTCACTTATTGTGAAGGGGACTAAACAGAGCATACAATTACCTATCTTTTACAACCTCAAATTTTAAATAGGAACTTTGCCTTCTTTTGTTATACACGAATAAAGTCATATTTAGTTCAAACAAATCTATGGTGACAAATCGTTTACAAAATTTTAGACGATTAGCAATTCAGTGAATCTACGTATACTAACATTGATTACATTTAATTTAAATATTTAAATAATTTTAATAAATTACATACAGAGAGAAAATTGCTTTGATAAGGATTATTACCTATCGAATGTAATTTTAGTAAATATTATCTTTTGGCAAACCGTCAATGATAAAAAACACACCTTTTTTGAATTATTAATTAGAAAGAGATATAGCAATTTAAAATTAATTTATTATTACAAAGAATTTCATATTGGAACAATTAATTTAGTTTGAGGAAGCTAAGGACTAATGAATTGACAACGATATTTTTTGAAAATTTTTGACAATTTTTTTTAAATCATTTGTCAACTTTTAGTAAAAGATAAGACTTAAAAAAACAATAAAATAATTTATGGACCACTTTAAAATACATATTATTTATTTTAGGGTTTAAAGGTGGTTGGTCCCCAAAATTTAGAAAATAAAAAATATTAATTCGGACAACCCTAATGTATATAACTGCAACTGGAGTTTGCGTAAAACTGAATACACACGGTCAAATTCTGACCTCTTCGTATAGCTAAAAAATGCTGTAATTATGACGTCAAGCTTACTATCAATGTTTATTATATATATATACTGTATATATATATATATATATATATATATATATATATATATATATATATATATATATATATATATATATATATATATATATATATATATATATATAAGTAATCCGGAAAATAGAAACAGTGAGTATTAGAAAACAAAAATAAAAATATTAATTGATATGTGTATTTATGTACATTAAAAAAATGTATTCAATTTCAAGTTACAAATTATTTATTATCACATTTTCGAAATTATTTAAGGGTCAAAATTATAATATTATAATACCAACATTACCTTTTACTAGATTCTGGTTTCAAGGATATAAATAATTTTAGTAACATTTACATAAAATCTTATAAAAATTAACATTATTCTAAACACTTGTATTTTAATATGCAAACGTATATCAATATTAAAAAAAGAATACACATAACAAAAATCAGAGAAAAAAAATATATATATACACTAGGATCAATATTTACAATATTAACCCTTCCACTGCTATCTAAGTGAAATGATTTTCTTTTCTTTTCTTTCCCTCAGGGCTACCTCGTTCTTACTATTTATTGTTATTGTAATTAACGTGTGTCACAGATTAAATAATTTGATAATAATATCGGACATTACTTTCGTAATTCGTTATTTCAAAGCCAATACAAATGATAGAATTATCACTAAAAAATTTTAACTTATATTTTTATGTTACAAGGACTATAAAAATAATACAACTTATAAAACACGCGCGAGCTATATATGCGCAGCGAAAGCGTTACACTAATTTATTTAGTTTTTAAATATGGATTAGTAAAGTTATCGTACTCGCCGATAACCGATTTTTGAGATTCTCAGTGTTTAATTTTATCGGAAAAAAATAATAAATAAATAATTATGTTTTTATAACACTTTATCATTCAAAATAGAAAATCTCTTTCGCGCTACGTAAATACAGAAGAGACACAAAGCCATAATAAATAACTCCAAGCTTTTCGTTACGATTCATGATCAAACAATATTATCCTATAGTACCTATTTATTGCACAATCAGTACAATTTATCAGTGAACTAAATGCGATTAAGTCATGAACTTCATATTTTCAAGGCCAAGTATAATTAGAAAAAATGCAGTTCATAGTATACAGCAAACTCAACAGCTCTGAATTTTTATATTCAAATATATATATATATATATATATATATATATATATATATATATATATATATATATATATATATATATATATATATATATATATATATATATATATATATATATATATATATATATATATATATATATATATATATATATATATATATATATATATATATATATATATATATATATATATATATATATATATATATATATATATATATATATATATATATATATATATATATATATATATATATATATATATATATATATATATATATATATATATATATACATGTTAAAAGTGAGTAAACGAGACTTAGAACTCTTAACAAATCAAAAATGTCATAATCGTTAGATAATTTATATTTTTTACTTTAAGAATTTATCGATTAAATATTCTAATGCGATGCATAACTTTGTTATTGCTGAAAGCTGGATGTACTTAAAAGTAACGTGACTTTTTCTTATTACAATATTTTGCATAAAAAGGTTTACATGGAAATTCGAAGTAATATATAATTCTAATATCTCAAGATTAGAACCGCTTTATTTACCCCTACTATAGTCTAAGTCATCATTTATATATATCACAAAACATTTTCCAAATCGTCATCAAAATTATTTTCCCGCACCTGGTATGCTCTCTTCGTAAAGTACACATAATATAAAATATAGTTTTTTAAGATAATTCACTGATTTTTTAAAATTCTTACTTAAAGCTATTTGATAACTTTTTTGTCGGGATTAAAGAAGGTTACATATCAATATTTTAAGCATATTTTATTGACATATATTTAAGTTATAGAAACAAATGCATATTTTTGTAATAAAAATAAGGATTTTTAAAAAAATCCCTGCGAAAACCAATGATTAAACCAATTTTCAAGAATCAACAATATTTCTCAACTCTGAATGTTATAAAGCTAATTCTACCCTATATCGTCGCCCCGTACGAAGACTAGCACGATTCATATATCACCACGAAAAAAAGCACATTTCACAGTCTCCCGACGAAGAGTAACACGTTTCAAAACCTGTTACGAGGATTAGGTAGCACATCCCAGAAATCTGTTACGAAGAGTAGTACATTTCAGAAATCTGCGACGAAAATTAGCACATTTCAACAATTTCCGACGAAGAATAGAATATTTTGCGGGTTTCCTACGAAAAGTAACACATATCGCGATTTTCCGATGAAGAATAACACATTTTATGAGTTCCCGATAAAAAGTAGCATATTTCACATTCAACATGAAAATAATTCTTTTGTGCTATTCTTATTTTACATATAAAGAAATTCATGTGTATTGAGATTTTTATAGATTATCCCCCAACTATGTGAGTCAAAACATAGCTGAAAAATAAAAATCTCAATACACATTAATTTCTTTATATGTAAAATAGCACAAAAGAATCATTTTCATGTTGTCTTAATGCAATTAAAACGGAAAATATATAAATTACAAAGGAAACATCAATTTTAGACTCAAGTAGTTATGATCAAAAGTGAGATTTACGATCTTTGGATTAATATTGTATCATTACTGTATGAACCAGCTTCTAGAAATGAAAATATATGCTTTATCAGGGTTTCATCTAATTTTTCCCAGATTTTCAGACATTTCTTGAGACTTGCTCAATCGCTAGAGCTGAAATAAACTCATATTAATGGATTTTTCGTCGAAATCGCCATATTCTATTGAAATAAGACCCGATACGCGTGAACTTTAGATGAGTATAACTCAAAATCTATATGTACAATGATTTGAATTTTTTCAGGAATATTCTTTGAGATTAAAATTAATTTTGCATACAATTTCAGAAGTTTCTCCAGACGTTTGATTTTAGGGAATAACTACCTTAATATACCACCAAGGTGAATCTGCTCCCGGATTAAGACAACTCCGAAGCAAAAAAGCCGCTCATCATTTAAGATATTTCCAAAGCACCGATACTCATTGGTTAAAATTCATCATAGTCACTAGCCGATTAAGACATCTCCGAAAAAAGAAGTTCATTATTAATATATCAAACAGCGAAAGTGATCTTTGATTAAGACAACTCCGAAACAAAGATGCTCACCGATCAAGACCCTTCCAAGGTGAAGCCACTCTCCGATTAACATACATATCATGGCAAAGATTCTCAAATTTTCAAATACACCCAAGTTGTAGCCTCTCATTGATTAAGACGTCTCCAAGGTACAGACGCTTACCGGTATAAACACTTTCAAAGCACAGACGATTGTTAGTAAATACTCCTTAAAGGAGGAACCGCACGTCGATTAAGACTCCGACAGGTGAAGCAATTCATTGGTTAAAACTTAGGACACGACCAAAGCAAAGGTGCTCATCGTTTAAGATATCTTCAAGACGAAACCACTTCCGGATCAAGACACCTCCAAAGTAAAGACACTTACTGAATGATTTGAGAGATTAAGAACCCTCCAAGACGAAACTGCTCTCATATTAAGATACATCCAAAGTAAACACGCTCACCTTATAACAAATCTCTGATATACGATCGTATATACTTATATATAACTATATATTTTTCGTTAATCGTTCAATAAAAACGTACCTATTTATTCATGATTATTAGTGGCAATGTATAATTGTATACGACAATATGACAATAATATAATATATGCACACACCCATATAATATATGTTGCGGCCAATCCCTGGAGAGAGGCGAATCTTCAGATGGACGGGTCACTCCGCTGATTGTAGAAGCGCCCACCGTTGACTAGAATCCGACGTGGAACGTGGACTCCGCACCTTGTAAAGTCCATATCGCTAAGTTCGTATATATATCAAGGTGCACGGGAGTGCGCCGATTTCATATCTTTTACTTTAAACTTTTTACGAATTTATTATAAAATTAAATTTACATTTTATTGAGTTTTTGAAGTAAAAGATATGGAGTAAATATATTTACCTCTTCAATAGTACAACAACAAAACGCCAAAACTTTTATTATCTCACATTATATCGTTGTCTTAGGAAGGCTCCTGACGTAACCCAAGAAAAAGATTTTATATATAATTATATATCTCTGGGTTCCCGGAAAAACGACTTAAGTCCATTTATTTGAAAATTGAGTTTCGATTCTTTTGATATCCTTACATAGTATATTCTTAGATAAAAATGCAGAAAATCAAGAAAATGTACAAGTAAGTGATTATATATACTACTTATGATTTTTTAAAACATTAGTTTAAATGGAAATTAAAAACTTTAAACCTTAATATCTCAAAAACATGAAAAGTGGACTTAAGTCATTTTTTCGGGAACCCACAGATATTATGGCCCTATACAATTATAAATAAAATCTTTTTACTACGGAAAACCTAAAATTTAAAGTAATTTTAGAGATTTTTTTAAGAGATGTAATGAATTTTATTTCTTGAAACTTTTAGAATATATTAGGCTACATTTTGATTATACAAAAAAAATTTCGTGTGTAAAAATATCGTGTTATATTCGTAAAATAAATGCACATATCTACAGCGTTTGAAATTGCGTAGCAAAATGACTGGCATTCTAGCTCCTCGTAATCTTGTGTGAAGCGATAAAGACGATAATTCGTCTTTAAACCAAAAATATTTTAAGGAACTTAAAAAATAAACAAAATTGCAGATTTTTAATAAAGAGTTTAATTTTTTACCTACAAAAATCATCTTTTTTATTTAAAAAAGGTTGCTATAAATAATTAGTTTTTTAATCTGAGTGGTTTAAATAGGAGTAAATGTTATAAAGTATATGTATGTAAACGTGCAAGTAAATTGGTTGAGTGTTTTTTTTTAGTAATCGTGCCGGCCATGTTTGAAAATGTAGATTCGAGAAAATGCATTTAAAGTTTTCGGTATTGAAAATGCATGAATAAAAGTGAAATTTGATTAACTTACGGTGGTTTTTAGCTAGTCAACTAACTCAAGACTATACGGTAAGCTTCTATCTTCTTTATGTAGGTAGTTTATTTTACGCGAGTAGCTGCTGTTTTCGTAAAGTGGGAATATTGCGAAACTATACACCAGCTATTTGTGGACTTTAAGAAAGCGTACGACTCTGTCAAACGAAGCAAAATGTATGAAATCCTAGTGCTCCTTGGCGTACCAAAAAAACTCGTAAAATTAATTCAAATATGTCTGAACGGAAGCACTGGAAAGGTCCGAGTAGGCGGTAATGTATCCGAATCGTTCATGATACGCGACGGTTTGAAGCAAGGTGACGGGCTTTCAACGGTACTCTTTAACCTGACGCTAGAGCATGTTGTTAGAAAAATGCAGGCTAGCGAGCTAGGCGCAACACTCAACGGAACAACGCAAATTTTAGGCTATGCGGATGACTTGGATATAGTGGGAGATAATGGTGAAACGGTGGCGAGAAATGCGGAAATCCTTATAAATGCGGCTAAAAACACGGGGTTAGAAGTGAGCGAATCGAAAACGAAATATATGATCATGGAGAAACTGGGCATTCGCGAAGCAGAGGGGGATCTCAAAGTCGGAAATTTCACTTTTGAAAAGGTTAGCGAATTCAGATATTTAGGTACAACTATAAATGATCGAAACGAAATTAAAGCCGAGATTAATAAGAGACTTCATTCGGGTAATGCCTGCTTCTACGCTGTGAACAGATTACTTAAGTCAAAGCTACTGTCGAAAAATGTCAAAATAAGGATATATAGGACTATAATAATGCCGGTAATCTTGTATGGGTGCGAAACCTGGGCGCTCACTAAAGCGGAAGAAAATCGTTTTAGGGTATTTGAAAATAAGGTTCTGCGGAAAATATACGGGCCAAAGAAAGATGAGGAAACTGGGGAGTGGAGGAAACTGCACAATGACGAGCTACATAATTTGTACGCGTCACCAAATATTAACAGAATAATAAAATCACGGAGACTAAGATGGGCAGGGCACGTGGCAAGAATGGGCGATGATCGTACAGCAGCGCGCATAATGAAAGGAAAACCGAAAGCAACGCGACCTCTTGGTAGACCTAGACGCAGATGGGAGGATAACGTAAAATCAGACATAACTGAAATTGGGCGGGAAAGCGCGAAATGGATGGGGTTGGCACAAAATAGGGAAACGTGGAAGGCTTGCGTAGATGAGGCGATAAACTTTCGAGTTCGAAATGCCATTTAAAAAAAAAAAAAAAAAGCTGCTGTTTTCGTACTAATCGGGCATTCTTCATACTGCATACTGAGACGGCGGCGCTCCTGCCATTTCATCTGCTCAGCGTTGGTGTGTCCGGTGGATACTTTCCAGATCATTCAGGACAAAACTAGACAAAACTAGAGATGTATAGAAAAATTATAATACTAGTAGTCCTATGCGGATGTGAAACGTGGGCACTAATTAAACGGGAAGAGGATAGGTTCAGTGTATTTGAGAATAGTGTTCTGAGAAAGATATTCGGGGGCAAAATAGATGAGATAACCGGAGAATGGAGAATTTCACACAATCGGGAATATTCGAGTTATACGGAAACCGAACATTACTAGAGTGATAAAATATCGAAGATTAAGATGCGCTGGGCATGTAGTTAGAATGGGGAATGAAAGGACAGCACTTAGAGTACTAGTAGAAAATCCATAGGTCACAAGGCCTACAGGTGTGACCAAGGCGAAGGTGAAAGAATAATATTAAAGTGGATCTACGAGAAGACGAGAAGAAGCTTGCAAAGAATAGGGAGAAATGGAGTGAACAAGGCTATGGACTACATAGTCCCATCAACCAGTAATCGTAGCAACAGTGATGTTGCGAACATGATCACAGTAGGTAGGGGAGAACGGGGTAATGCCGGTCACTGGCTAATTCCAGTCACCCTTATTTTCAATAATCTAAACATTTTTAGGTAATAATTTGAATAGTATATTAAACGCAACATAAAATGTAATTAATCTAATGTTCAAACAACCTTCTATTCAGTTTTATTAAGGAATTATATACAATCAAAGTATAGGCCTACATTACTTATAAAAAATCTGGTCTATAAAATAAGCTTTTATGTATATTATTTGTTGCTTTATGCAGTTATTTTTTGCATCTTTATTAATTTGAACAATCTAAGAATACGAAATAGTGATGAAAAAAGAGTATAAATCTATTACTTTTTTGTCATTTCAATTTAAATTACTAAGCAGAATGGGGGTAATCCCGGTCACAATGTTATTTATATGACGTTCCGCTGCGCTCTCAGGTAGGGTAACTTTGCTTAAGTGTTTTTGATTGAACAGTGGTTATGATATTATATGTTTCACTATGTAAGTGCGAATAATAATGCGACGGATCATATGAAACTTCATATAATTGATTTAAAGAAATTTTTCACCTATAAAAGTAACTTTCTAATAGTGATTGGAATTGTACCAATGTTGACCGGTATTACCCTTTGATGTGGAGTAAATTCGGTCAAAATGCTTTTTTTATTTCGACTTATAGCTTCGATATCTTACATTTTTATATTAATCCAATAATAAATATTTATAGTCAATGGTTTGAACTAACATAATAATTATTTAAAGTTCAAAAAAACAATTTGAAAATGGAAATAACAAGCACGTTTGCTTAGGTGACCGGCAATACCCCATCCTCCCCTATAGAAGTACAATATCTGCGATTATTTAAGCACTATCACTGATAACCATTAATGGCTAGTCAATATAATAATAATAATAATATTAGTAATGTTCGCGCCAAAAGTTTATCGATCCAATCCGTGGTTGTTAAGTAACACGCTTCGCCCCGGACCCGCTGACCGGACCCACCAGCAAGGCACTGCACATAAAAATCAGACCCTTCCTTATACATGATGGAGTAAAACATTGTTGAAGATTCTAGTGAGCACATAGGAACTTCTATGCATGCACACATGGGTCCAACAAATTCGCAGAGAGTTAGGAGAACGATGGTAAACGTTCAAACATCCCGTTCGCCTCGTTCCTTGAACGAAATAATCTCGCGGGTACTTTGTCTATGAAGCTTGAGTTATACGGAGAGTATTCATAAATTATATTAGATGAATGAGTTTGAAGTTGACATCTTCACTGGAACATAAATATCGACCTCGGAACCCATAAATGGAGTTATAGTAGGAAGTTGGATAATGGAAAATTTGCACACCGCCCGCCATAGCCGCAAATCAGATATTAGCTTCAGTTTTCGATTTAAATGTTGATGTAGACTTAAATACGGAATCACTAGAACAGGTGATAGTAAGAACCTTAGAATGATTAGAAAATATACACCGCCCGCCAAAACTATCTCTTAGAGCTAGACAAATGAAACGCTACTCCTAAGGTAATTCAAGTATAGCTTGAATACGATGCTCAATGTTGATATATTTCTCAGCTGCAGTCGACCGATAACGCAAAAAATAAGACCGAAAGATGCAACGAATCTTATAAAGCAGGCTGTGAGGCTGATAAGTGCGAGACATTCCTCGTTGCACGTCCAACGATACGTAACGATTGATACGTGTGACGCCAAAATACCGAATCAAGCAGAATCAGCAATGGCAAACGCATCAGAGGTACCAACTATTGAGGAGATTCGAAGGATTGTTGCAGGGTACAAGGGCAAATCGGCCAATTTTAAGGAAGATTTCCCATGCCTCTAATACAGGATGCCCTCTACCTAGAAAACATCTTTAGTGTACAGGTTCATTTATATTTGTCGAGCATAGGGACATACATTGACCAGATGAGCAAGGAGATAGAGTTTCAGATTCCCGCTTTAACAATTCACGAACATCAGAACAAGTCCGGTTATCATGCAGAAGGAATAACTGCGCAAAGCCACAACCTATTTGATGAAGTACCTAGCTTAAGAGTTACCGGTGACATAGTCATGGCATTAGAAGGCTGAACCACAACCACAGTAGGGCTTTGAAATACCGCAATATTTACAGGTAAAGGAAAACCTTGTCTGAAGGGTAGGAATAATGGGACCACGCAGACCCGAGATCCGTTAAAGATTAAACGGATTTGGAATAAAAGATGACCAATTTCTGAAATTTTCCGCAAGAACATGGTTCCTCCATAAGTATCTACGATCGCTATCGGATTTCATGAGCACGGTATGACTAGCACGAGTACTGCACCATAAGTCATAAAGATCAAATCGATCGAAGTAGGTCAGGAGATGTCGTAGAACAACCGCTTCGTCCAAGCAATCTCCGCCATTGCAAACTTGACGTCACTAATGGGAGCCGCTAATTGTACAGGACTCCAGTCATGGAAAGAACCAAGCTCTGGAAAAAACGCTGATTACGAATTCGTAGTCCGGATTGCAAAATTCATAATTGCGAACCTAATATGGCCGACCTTTAGTAATTTATGTCGCTATATTAGATCCGCCGTTTTAAATTTCAAATTTTGGACTTTGAATTCGTAATCAGCGACCGCATAATCCTGTATATATAAATTTTTACGATAATCGAACTAAAAACGTTTGATTTATCAATTTTTTGTTGTTGGGGTAATTGATTCACCCCACTTGGTAAAGCAAAGGTTAATAAAGTGAAGCGTATTGAAGGGGTTATGTTTTCAGATAGGAATAAATAAAACATAGAATTTTAACTAGTTCAATATTATTTATAATTTAACTCATCTTAATTTAGCTTTAATAATACAATAAATAATTTTTCGGTTTTTATTATAGATCGTAGTTTTTCGGATTAACAAGTCACAGAACAAAGATCAATTTAAAATCATGATTCTCACATTCATGTATTCATGCAAACATCTTCAGTATGTTCTTCATCGTCTTTATTGATTCGATTTATTAAGATGTTCAGAGATAAGTAGAAAACGTTAATTTTGGCGGAATTTGGAACATTTTTTTATACTTTCTTACATTTGTGTACACTTTTATGATGTATTCTCACATATTTAAAGATTTATCCATACTCATTGACTTCCACTATTGGGAGTAGGCAGATGTCTTCCACTAGTGGAGTTAGGGTACCTCACCATTGCAACAAACCCGTCGCGGAATGGAGACCTGGTTACGTTGACACACTGTAGTAATTTGCAGTCATCACCGCCGTCTGCAGAAAAAATATCATGAACGGTTAATTAGTTAAGTAGGTTAATATATAATTTTGTGTATACAATAATAATAAATAGCATTGGTTGCATTTATTACCATTATCATGACAACCCTTTAGAACTGCTCTTAATTCCTTTTTCGTATCGTCACTGAACTGTGTGTCTAAAATTAAATAAGATGTATTAACATATTTTTAGATTCAGTAATAATCATACATTTTTTAAATATTTATCTCGTGTGAAGTAGTTACCTAAACTTAAAGATTCGTCAAAGTTGTCGTAAAGATGTTCATAAGGTCTCTTCATTACATTGAACTCACAGGCAATAGCGCAGATAAATTTATCTTCGGGAAAATCTCTATCAATTTTAGCCTCTACTTTTAATAATTCTCTCATAATATCTAGATCAGCTGTAAAACATAATATGTTTAGTATTTTTATTTTAATTTTTTACAAGTAATTGTACCTTTTTTCGTATATGATATACTTACTAGAATTATTAAGCCCGTTGTCGTACAAGCATGCCATTTGTTCCGCATCTTTATAAGCGTTACCCTATTTAATAAAAAAATTAAATAAATTTTAAAATAGTTTTTTACAAATTGTAAATTTACTCATAAAAAAATGTACTCAAATTATAAGTTAACTTTTCATATGGAATTGATTCTCTAGTGAAAATAATGGAAATAAGAAATGTAAGACAATGTATAAAAATGCACGAAAATTTGAGATCCTGTGGAAAAATGAAAATTTATACTGAACAAAAACATTTCTTCAACATAACAAATTACATTATTTATTCATCATTAATATTATACATTAACATTATTTTACACTATTATATGGTTTTAAGCACATTGTTACATTTTTCAACAAGTTTTTATGTTTTCTAGCATTTTATAACGTTCTTTCACAAATTTCTGCACATTCTAAAACTTTTTTGAACTAATATCTATATTTTCTAAAATTTGTCACGTTTATACATTTTGCAATATTAAAAACTCTTTTTTACAGAGATGTCCGGGAAAGTTACAGAAATATTATATATCTCTTATATTTTATAACACTTTTTCATTTTTTTATAATACCTTATCCTTAATAAAGTATAAGTAATATTAAAAAATGTGTGGAAATAAGTGAGAACGTACAAATATATTACCAAATATAAAAAAAATTAAAAATGACAGAATCTTCAAAATGTATTAAAATTGAGTTCTAAGTATAATCGAAATTCACAATTTCTCACATTTATAAATTTATATATGAACTTTTTCACATTCTCTTACAATTTTAATTACTCACACTTTATTCTCCCGTAGTGGAAATTAATAATGAAAAATATATATAATAAATTATAAAAATCGATTTTTAAAAAATCAACAATTGGAAAGTGAAAGATTGAATAGGTATCATATAATACAAATGATACAAAACAAAAAAAACAATTACAATCTAGTCAAAAGTAATGTAAACAAAGAGTTTCATACCAAGTTTAATGCTGCAAGGCAAATAGCCACGAATAACAAGAAACTTTTCATCGTGAAGGACGGTGATCGAGCGATGCTGCGTGCGACAGAATTGCAACTAAAGTTTGCGAGAAACTGATTGCAGCCGCTCAAATACTAATCTCTTTATATAGCTATAAAAATATTATAATTATGATATCAAATATACTGTATGTATGATCTGTTTCTATCAAAAACAAAAATACGTCTAGATAAAAGTTCACAAATCTATGCGATAGTGATGAGTAAACAAAGATAAAAATGTTTATTCCCGACTTAACCAGATGGCTACTTTATTGAACTTAGAAGCGGGACATAAGTAGCATATGATTCCCGAAAATCTATTTTTTCCCGCAAATTTACATTTTTCCCGCAAATGCATTTTTATTAATTATTTTTCTCTATATTAATATACCTTTTCAATAAATTTTAGTTCTTACCGGAAGTCTCTCTTTTAAGTCAATAAAGTAGCCACAGTTAAGTCGGGAATAAAATTCTACATGCACCACTGGAATAAAGTCGAGTATTCCCTCGGGTCATTACTGCCCGAGCGAAGCTCGCTAAACCCACCCTCGGGAATACTCTTCGACTTTATTCACTTATTACATAATATACTACTATAAATCTGTATGTTTATGTTCATAAATATTTAATTTTAATTTAAAACTAGCGAAATAATCCTAGCTCCTGACGTCGCTCGGATCGCTATATGCCTTTAACGATTTAGTAACATGAAAATTCACAATTATTTACGCTCGCTCAAGTCCTTATGCGTGTCCTATTGCATTTTTTGTAACCTTAAAAACCCATAAACCCCATAACAGCAATAAAGATCATTAGAAACGCAACCCCCATATAATTTATTAAAAATCATAAGACCCATAAAACCCATTGAAAACGTAAACCCCATAAATCCCATAAAAGTCAAAAACTCATAAACCCCATAAACCCTATTAAACCCATACAAATCATAAACCTCTATAAAACCCATAAAACCGTAAAAGACGTTAACCACCCATAAACCGCAATTACGCATGAATCTCATAATATCCATAAAAATCGGAAACCCATTACCGCCATAAAATTCATAAACATACTAAACCTCATAAACTCATAAACCCAATAAACCCATAAACAGCGTAAACCCCATAAAATCCATAAAATCCATAAATAACGTAAAAAAATGTAATACCCAAAAACAATAATGCTCAAAAACTTATAATGCCCAAAAATTATAATGTGCAAAACATTATCAAGCCTAAAAATACTGTTTGACAACACATACCAACGAAGCCAACATTCCACGCACCAACTAGTCATCCACCCACACATCCATCCACCTATTTATCCAACTATAAACTCATCTGTCCATACTTCTACCATCACTTTAACCTACCAACACTCTCGCACATGTATGATGAACTTTTAAAGAAAGATATTAATTTACTAATGTAACCGGAGACCGGAGACTTTTGTGATCTTAATATTATTTAAAATTATCAATTAATACAATTGCGAAGTAAAATAAGCGTATAATTTGGGGCCATGTCCAGTGATGCAACGTGACTGTCACCGAAGTCATAAGACGGTCATGTGACGGTCACATGAACATCGCAAGACTATTCAAAATATGACGAAATTTCGTGTCTGTAAGCACTTTATGCGGACTTTCGGACATACCATTGCATAATTGAAGGGCTGGATGCAATACCGGTACTAGCTTTTTTTAGTGATTTTTATCTCTAATAATAATGCTTACAAGGAGAGTGCACACCCTCCGGGAAACGCATGTTACTCAGATTTTGGGAGGTAGTTTCTGATACACAAGAATAAAGCCTGGTATTTGACCATAACTATACAAGTTCTTATTCTGGTAAATGACCCAAAAGATGATAAAATATAGATGGAATGAATTTTAGCTCTGTTACGTAAAAAATATTAATCTGATCAAAAGTTATAAACAATTGAAGATGGTGACTGAAAATGCTAAAAATTTTAAAAACACAATTATAAATAAAAATAAAATTATATTGAGTTTTCATTGTAAAAATATCCTAAGAAAACGACATTTTTAACTATATTTATAGGTAACACTTTCTTAATACTTTTTTTTTTAAATTGGAGTTGATGGTTGTAATGCGAATAAGTTGAATACGATATCCTTAAAGTTACAAATTAATTCATTGTAATCCTATGCGCATATGATTTGCTGAACATCGGAAAACCATAAATGGAAAAAACCACACTTTTGTAAAAAAAAATAAATAATTATCTGATGGTTTTAAAACAATTTTGCTATCGCAGAATATCGATCAAATTTTTTTTAATAAAGTAAATGTTTTCTGAAGTTTGTCTGCATAGTAATGCGTGCAATATAGGTCGGAAGACAAATACGTATCAATAACTATTAAGCTCATTAAAATTATTTTTATGGCTAATATTGCGAATACAAAATCATTTTCTATTCTAAAAATGTACAAAGTATCAGCAAATGAAATAAAAAGAAACTCGAGATTTTCGTCAAAATTTTTCTATACGACCCCCTTAAGCTTATTTAACCTTTCTTAAAAATTTTATTTTGGAAAATTTATGATGTTTATGAAGATTATACAATATAGCAGCTGTGTTCCGCCGGCGGGCGACAACAATTTTGTAGCCAGCTCAAAACTAAATATTTCGTCCAGCGACTACTTTTCGCCCGCTATTCAGAAAGTCGATATTTTGTACATAAAACTGTATGCGTGTGCGTGCGTGCATATGTGCGTGCGTGCGTGCATGTGTACTTGCGTATGTTCATGCATGAGTGCGTGTGTACAATTTTTTTTAAATTTTTGAAAATTTTCGAAAATTTTGATAAAAATTTAATAGTATATTGTTATTAATAACAATATTTTATTAAATTATAGATATAATTATAGGTATATCTATCGATTTGTTGAATTTAATTTTGTTTAGAAAAAACCTAGAAAATTAATATATATGTTTTCATAACAATGTATCATCCAAAATAGAAAAACCCTCTAGTATCGCTTACATACGTATGAAACACAAAAACAATTCAGAAAAAAAATTAAAGATCCTCGATTTGTTTTGCTTTCTCAAAGAAAAAGCTTTGTGACGCTGAAATTATTATTATCAGAGATTTTGATAAATTTTTATATTATCAAGACTCCTGAGTCAGAAAAACATGTTTTTAAAAATGTCTGTCTGTAAGTATGTATGTACACTCATGAATTGTTTTGAAATACTGCAATTTTATTGGGTTTTATTGGATCGAACGCAAGTTTTCGCTAAGCTCATTGGAGAATTTCAAACATATTCGACCAGAAATTTCCCACGTCGAGTGTATGTATGTATGTATGTATGTGATAAAAAATTTGTGGAACGATAACTCTTCAAGGGAAGCATGTTATGAGCTGAAATTTTGCAGACACATGAAGTATAGCTTAACTTAGAACTGAATAGATTTAGAAGCTGGTGGGATAATAAAAAATACATTCTTTATAAAAAATAGTAACTTCAACAAATATTAAATAAGAAATGACTATTAGAAAGGATGAGGGTCTATAGGGCCTCCATCCAAGTTGTTAAAAATATACATATGTTTTCATGAAGTACACGAGATTTGCTTTGGATTGATATATCTAGCAATTATTTTAATTTTGTCTTTTTCAAAGGAAAATAAGAAATATAAATTTTACGAAATTTATAAAAATTAAGAAAATTTTTTTTCTCTTTATACCTCAAATATATTGAAAATATGTACATTGTCTTGGGATAGACGTAATTTTCTTAAAATTTATATATATATATATATATATAAATTTATCCTAATACTATTTTACAGGAAGATTTTAGAAAAATTTTATTTTAAAAAACTGAGAAATAATTTTTTAATCTTTTCTAGTACACGTGGTTTCCTTTTGATTAATATATTTTGCAATTATTTTTTTATTATTATTATTATTATTATTTTATTTTTTAGTATTTTTGATTCTCCGTTAGTCCGAATTTTTCTGCGACATTTTAAGAAAAATGTTTTTCCGGATTTTTCGATGGAGGGGATCGGGCCTGCAATCCTCAACCTGGTTAAGGGCGGTAACATATATGTTAATGCCCGTATATGCAATAAAGAAAAAATTACGTAATTTATAAAAATTATAAAAAAAATTTTTATCATACACGCACGATTTTTGCGTTTTATTAAGCCTCTAAAGGGGCGCAAAGCAGATGTTTGTCGGTCGTCAGGCAAAAAAAAATTTGTTTGTCCGCTCAAAACAAAAAAATATCGTCCAGCGGGCGAAAAGAGAGTACTTTTCTGAGAGTACTTTACTGAGAAAATTGCAAAAAATTTATTAATTTTGGAAATTTTTGGAACTTTTTGGAAAATTTCAGAAAACATGCAAAAAATTATTGGAAAATTTTGAAAAATTTTGGAAAATTTTGAAAATTTTGGAAAATTTTGAAAATTTTGGAAAATTTTGAAAATTTTGGAAAATTTTGAAAATTTTGGAAAATTTTGAAAATTTTGGAAAATTTTGAAAATTTTGGAAAATTTTGAAAATTTTGGAAAATTTTGAAAATTTTGGAAAATTTTGAAAATTTTGGAAAATTTTGAAAATTTTGGAAAATTTGAAAATTTTGGTAAACATTTGGAAATTGTCTGATTTATTAATTTTTATTGAGTTTTTATCAGTTATTTATGAATTTGATAGCATTTATAAAATTCATAGTATATGAAAACAGTAATCTTTATTTTCATTGTATTATTAAAGTCAAGTTGATGAAAGTTACTTAAGGTACTTACTATCACTCAAAGAGGAATGACTGAATGATGGCAACCAAGTCTGAAACTGAGGTGACCTAAAAAGATTTACAACAAAATATCAAGTTTGAAAATTGTGGCCTGTAAACTTTTAAATATGTCCTGAAAGTATCCTTTCAATTCTGATATGTTAAAACATTGCTTTCCTGTGATATCCGAAACAAAATATAGAAATATCATTTTGAGAAAATCAAGGTGGCTCTAGAGATATTCGACCAAAAATTAAAAAAAAAAATTTTTTGTTTAAAAAGTCAGTTGTACTATTAACTCATCAAGTAATAGTACATTTATGTAACAAGGGCAAAAAGTCGAATATGTTTACCGCGGGTGAGTTTACTGCCCAGGCAGTATCACCCGAGGGAAAAATCAACTTTTTTCTCGAGTTACATATAGTGCTTTATGCCCATCTCAACTTTGGCCACTTTTGACTTGGAAAGCGGGACTAATGGACTGTTAAAAGACAATATTCTTAAAAGACAATCGAAAATCAAGGTTATTGGTAGAACTTGATGTAATAAAGGAATTTGGACTAGTTTCTAGTGAAGTCACTTTTTTCCTGCTAATCATTTTTGCGGGCAAAAAGTGTAATTTTGGTATCTCTTTTCAGGGAAAAAGATGGTCATTTTCGATCAGATAGGCATACAAATATTTTTATGATGGTATTAATTTTACTTTAATGAATAGTGCGTTTTTGTAGTATTCGTGTATGTGTTTGTGTGTGTGGATGTGTATCTCAGAAAGACGATATTGATAAGCCACATTTTTCAGCTCAATTTATTTTAAAGATTTTCCATCATATGTTTCCGAATTATCGTCGTTTAAACAAAAAATGACGTTTTGTGGCCATAGCGCGTTTCTTACACATAAGAATTATACACGTAATTATTGTACACAATTTAGCATTGGTCAAATTATATATAGATATATTTGACCAATGTTAAATTGTGCACAATAATTACGTGTACAATTCTTATGTGTAAGAAACGCACTATGCCGTTTTGTGTATAACAGAAGATGGGAAAGCTTTTAACACAATTTGTGTCGGAGAAAATAGGTAATGTTATGCTCTTTTTCATCATACGTGCTGGAAAAATGACATATTCCGTGACGGTTTTCGTATGATAAATGATCAATAACACACTGACGGTGTTATTCCCATAAGACACTCAACAACGTTACGTAACGAAAATAACGCACGCTAAAGCTACAGCATGCGTAATTTTCATTAAGTCACGCTGTGGAGTGCGTTATAGGAAATAACACCCGTAGTGTCTTTTGACCATTTAGCGTACACAAAACCCCCACGCAATATATGTCATATTCCCAGCACTTACGATAAAAAATAGTGTATGAAACTCGAGCGGTGTAGTGTCCAATAGTGCCACTAGGGCGACATGTCGTTAGTTATGTGCTTCAGTTGAAGCTCTAACAGGTGAAAAATATCTCATTAAAAGTATATTTTTAAATATGAAACTTGTTTAATTTTTTAATTATTTTTAATCCGCTTGATATATATAAATACTAATAATTTTTTTTTATTTCGACAGTGTAGATACCCTTTCATCCCCTTACCCGTTAAGGGAATGTTGGGGTCAAATACAGATTCCTACATCGTATTTTTAGTTATTTCAACTAAACTTTTTGTTTTCATTAATGATCTCGGTATTCTGGTGTTTATAATACTTTAAGGAGCACCGGATGACTGAGATAATCAATAAAAAATTTAAATTGAGTAAGAATAATTGAAAATACGATAATGTCGGTAAGTATAGAATATCATACTGGCGCCGACTCACAAAATATAAAAAAAAATTTTAAAAATCATTTAATCAGGATTTTTGCAATACATTTTATTTCAATGTTTTAGCTTTCTCGAGTTTTATGCAGTAAAAAGTGGCTCAGGCCCTCATTATGAGATCGGAAATAGTCTCCTTAGTGCTGGTCCATACATTTAGTTTGCAAAATTTCAAGTTTATCACATAGTAATTTAAAAAAAACGTGAAAAATGTATTCTCCAAGACGCATACTGGTTAATATATTCGTTAGAGGAAAGTGTCAATAAATGAACAGTGGTTTCTTATTTGGTACATCAAACTCCGTTTAAGGGTCCGTTAATTGAAAGGGTAAGTTTTTCAGGTATGAAGAAATAAAGCATAAAATTTTAATTAATTCAATAATATTTTTAATTTCACTCCTCTATATTTATTTTTAATAATACGATAAATAATTCTCCTTTCTGTATAATAAATCGAAGGTGGCTTCTAGGATTGACAATACACAAAAAAAGATCAATCCAAAATTTTGATTCTCACATTCATGCATTCATGCAATCATCTTCAGTATGTTCTTCATCATCTTCATTAATTTGTTTTTCTTAAGATGTTGATTTCTGTCATGGCACCGACTATTCCAAAATCTTGATAATAATATCGTCGATGTGACAAACTTAAAAATAGCATTATAATTCTGTCAGCATCATTTTGGTTAATTGGCAGAGATAAGTGGAAAACGTGAATTTTGGCGGAATTTGGAACAATACTGTATACTTTCTTACATTTGTGTACATTTTTATAACGTATTCTCACATATTTACACACTTTACCCATACTTAACGCCTTCCACTAGTGGAATAAGGGTAGAATACCATTGCAATTAAAGCGTTGCGGAATGGAGACCTGGTTACCTTGACACACTTTAGTAATTCGCAGTCATCACCGCCATCTGCGAAAGAATAAGATTATAATGGATTAATTAATTACGTAGGTTTATATATAATTTTGTGTATACAATAAATAGCATTGGTTGCATTACCATTATCATGACAACTCTTTAGAACTGCTCTTAATTCTTTCTTCGTATCATCGTTAAACTGTGTGTCTGAAAATTAAATAAAATATATTAATACATTTTTTAAATTCAGTAATAATCATGCATTTTTTAATTTTCCCTCTCGTATGAATATACCTGAACTTATAGATTCGTCAAAGTGGTCGTAAAGATGTATAGAAGGCCCCTTCATTACATTGAACTCACAGGCGATAGCGCAGGCAAAATTATCTTCGGGAAAATCTTTATCAAGTTTAACCTCTGCTTTTAATAATTTGCTCATAAGTTCTAGATCAGCTATAAACATCATCATGGTTTTAGTATTTTTATATTCATTTTTTGACAAGTAATTATATCTTTTGTCATTTGTGCTATACTTACTAGAATTATTAAGCCCGTTGTCGAACAAGCATGCCATTTGTTCCGCATCTTTATAAGCGTTACCCTATTTTATAAAAAAATTAAATAAATTTTAAGATAGTTTTTTACAGTTTGTAAATTTACTCATAAAAAATTTTCTCAAATTGTAAGTTAACTTTACATATGTGAAATGATTCTCTAATGTAAATAATGAAAATAAGAAAAGTAAGACAATCTATAAAAATATACAAATATTTGAGAACTTGTGAAAAAAGGTAATATTATACTGAATTTGGAACATTTCTTAAACACAACAAATTAAATTATTATTCACCATTAAAACTATACGAACATTATTTCACAATATTGTACATTTTTACGCATTTGCTTACTGTTTTCAAAAAGTGTTTATGGTGTCTCACATTTTGTAATATTTTTCACATATTCCCATACTACCTAAAACTTTTTTTACATACAGTAGAACCTCCCGGCACTGCGACTCACGGCACTGTGAATCTCCGGGCACTGTGACTGCGGAGCAGCTCAGCACTGTGGTTTTTCTAGAGCCGACTCTATGTATGTACGGGGCCCCGCGTCTCAACTATGCGGAAAAAGTTTCATACAAAGGTTTAAGCCAACAAATTTTAATAATCGATTTTTAGAAAATATTTAAACTGAAAAATTGTTATAGAAAAGTTTATAAAAAGGAATTATATAACTTTATATAGATTTTTATACAAAGTCTTCTTTAATAAAACTGCATGAAAGTAAATTGTACTGAGAATATTTGATTATGGACAAGGTACTGGGGAAAGCTGTTATTATTATGACCTAGGTTGACCCCGGTGCTTGACGTTAATTAGCTGGCGCAAATTCACAGTACCGGGGGATAGCTAGTCCCGAGTTTCATAGTGCCGGGGCCGAGAGGTTCTACTGTATTTCTATATTTTCTAATATTTGTTAACATTTTCGCAATATTAAAAACTATTTTTTACATGTACCTATGTCTGAAAACTTCCAGAAATTATTAAGGATAAAATAATATAATAATATGAAAGAGTATTATAAAATATAAGAGTGTAAATAATGTTAAAAAATGTGGAAAAATAAGTTAAAACGTAAAAATACACGAGCAAATGTAGTAATATTAAAAAATGAATATTAAGGTTCAAAGTTTTAAATTTCTATTTAAACTAATATTTAAAAAAATCATAAATAATAGCTATCATTATTTAATTTTACACTTTTCTGATTTTTGCATTTTTATCTGGAAATATACTAATAAGAATACCAACAACACTCAAAACTCAATTATGAAAAAAAATGGACTTATGTCTTTAACTCACAGAATTTATTATATTATATAAACTTTTTCATATTTTCTTGTATTCTCAATTATCAGCACTATATTTTTCCGCAGAGGATACTAATAATAAAAAAATGTAAAAATAGATAATAAATAAATAAATAAATAAATTATAAAAATAGATAATAAATAAATAAATAAATAAATTATAAAAATAGATAATAAATAAATAAGTAAATTATAAAAAGAAGTTTTTGTAAAGATTACAAAAAGATAAGTTGGAAATGTAAATTAATAAATGTCATCAAAATGATGTGATACAAAACAGAAACAAAATTGATTACAATAATGACAAAAGTAATATACAATAAATTATACCATGTGTAATGCTGCGAAGCAAATAGCCACGAAAACTAAGCAACTCTTCATTGTGAAGGACGATGATCGAACAATGCTGGTTGCGATAGAACTGCAACTAAAGTTTGCGTGAAACTGAATATATACGGTCAAATTCTGATCTCTTTATATAGCTAAAATATTATAATTATGACATTAAGCCATCTGTATGTATGCTCCCGTGCAAATAAAGAAAGTGGGTATCAGCATTTGAAGTGAATCCCAGACACTTGATATAATTCATTTTTATTTGGATTTATTTGCGTAAGAGTTTTATTGAAATATACCTATTCTTTTCCTACAAACACGAATGATTATATCCAGTTATTTTTGTAAAAGAAAAATAACGTTTTAAATCATTTTTATGCGAAATTATTTATATGGTTCGAATCTTTCTGCGAAATCCCACTTTCTTTATTTTCACGACAGTATAGTCTGTTTATCAAATGAAAAAATATGTCTAGATTCATATATGTTCACAAATCTAGCAATAGTAATGAGTAAACAAAGATAAAAATATTTATAAATTTATATGTTTATGTTAATTAAATATTTGAATTTAATTTAAAATTATCAATTATTACAACTTTCAAAAATAGGCACAATAATTTGGCTATTTATAGCTTTTGAATTTTTAATTTATTTATATTTTAGTAAATCTACAGTAATAAAAATGTTAGGAAACTACAGACAAGATGTTAAAATAATATTTGATTCATTAATACACATAATTTAATGAAATCTTTATCATGTTTGGTAATATTTAGCCATAGTACCTGCTTTTCCTTACAATCAGTTTGTAATATATCAAGCACTAAAATTTTAGAAGTATGTAGAATAGGAACTTGCTGACACAGCGATAATCCCTATGCTCAACGTTTCCAGTGCCCCTCAAATAACATATATTTTTAGACTCATAAACAGGAGTCATACCTTCCTGAAACTAAATCATCAATTAAATTTCTGGTATTAGAATAGAATAGAATAGAATAGAATAAGCTTTATTTTGACTAAAATCTAAAACTAATATACATGATTATCATAGATTTTACAATATTGTGCTGGATGTATCAGCAGTTATTAACACGCATATGTACATGTATTCCTTATCACAGTTCATTCGAATTTGAAATCACACTTGTTCTATTCCGTCGAATGGTGTCTAAATGACATAGTCAAAAACTAGAATTACGCAATATACAGTAGTTACAATATTTTTAGTTGTAAGGGCTGAGTTTCATTCAATTTATATTGTAATATGGGTCGACCAACAAAGGATGTTGCACGTAAGAGAAAATATAATTAATGATAAAGAAAATGAAATAAGCAAAGAGCTGCAAGTTCGAAATAATTATTTTCAACCGAAACAGTGAAGTATTTTTTGGAATAATCGTAGAATAAACAAAAATAAAAACACCAGTACTGACGTAGTACAGGCTCCATACTGGCCCAGTTATATAATAGAACTACCATGGGATAATTCTCTTTTATTCAAAAAATAGTTTATCCGAATCGGTCGAGTAGTTTCGGAATAATTTCTGGACAAGGATAAAAATAAAAAAAAGCCATGTCTAATTGAGAACCTCCTCCTTTTTCAAAGTCGGTTATTATGCGTTCCATCATAGGGACATGGAGTTTGAAACACGGGGACAAGCAACAGCGTTCCATGATACGCACATGGTATTGCTTTAGTTTTTTATTTATAATAATTCAAATTAAGAAATAATTTGCAATTTGCACGTTCTAAATTAATTTATAAACTATAGCCCTTCAAACAATATTCTTTTTATACCCAATATTAACAATTTTAATAATGTAAATTAGATGACAATTTTGCACCACCTGAGAAGTGATCCATAATGGGGACATTTACCTTACTTTGAATATTCACGGTCAAAATTAATGTTTCAGGACTCATTATTGCTTTCGAAAAGGGAAAGCTTTGTGACGATGAAAATATTTTATCAGAGATTTTGATGAATTTTTATGTATCCAAGGTTCCTGTGTTACATAAACATGTTTTTAAAAAATGTCTGTCTGTATGTACGTATGTATGTTTGTGACAAAAAATTGTGGAACGATAACTCTTCAAGGGAAGCACTTTATGAGCTGAAAATTTGCATACTTATGAAGTATTGCTCAACTTAGAACTGATTAGATTTTGGAACTGTTTGGATAATAAAAAATACATTTTTTTTATAAAAAATACATTCTTTTATAAAAAATAGTAACTCCATAAAATTTTCAAAAATTGGAAAAAAATCTGTCTTACATTTATACGTTAAATACGTTGAAAATATATATGTTTTCATAAAGTACACATAATTTTCTTTTAATTGATATATCTAGATTGCCATTGATTAGATATAGCCATTGTTTTAAAGTTTATTTTTATAAAAATAAAAGTAAAAAATATAAATTTTACAAAATTTTAAAAAATTAAGAAATTATTTTTGTGTATTATTATACGTCTAACATATTAAAAATATGTACATTTTCTTAAAATAGACATAATTTTCTTCCAATTCATATATCTAGCAATTACCTGAACGCTATTTTAATGGAAGAAATAAAATTAAATTTTGATTACGTATTTATCGAAAATCGATAATTTTAGTAAATTTAGAAATAATATTGTATTCTGATAGACCTCAACAATTTTAAGAAAAAGCTGCCATGTGACCTTACAGTGCTGTTGCGTATCGGTGCGGTATTCTACCTAAATATTTTTCTCATTACTTGAAAGGTTTTACATAGTATAAGAATTAGTGAGTATGGGTGGAATTATGTTTAAAAGCTTACGCCTCGCGCGATGCATTATTCTTCGGTTATTTGAATCACATTGAGTGCTTTATCTCGGTTTTCCTGACTTTATACTGGGTTTTTCTATAATTTTGGAGCTAGTTACGGTAACCTACGTAGCTTTTAGTTCGAAATGTTTTGTTGTACGAATGGAGAGGTGGGTGCCGATTTCGGCCCTTAAGATTATCTCAGACTGGCAATACTTAAACGCATGTATTTAATTAGTTAACTTTAGCTTTACTTTATTTAATGCGAATTTCCATTATTAAATTCTCGAAGTCGATTTATTAGGATCTCTCTTTGAGAAAGCATTCTTCTAAAACATTTAGCAGCGGTTTTTTTATTTTTTTTTAGAGGAAGGGGTACAAAAACAATATTTTTGTTTATATAGCGATTTTTCGATTTTTGGGGTTTAGTTTTTCGTAATTTTTGGTACATTAGAAATAATACGATCGATCCACCGAAAAGGTATTTGAAAAAGCATAAACTTGCTTAACTTTTTCGACTTAAAAGTTTGGATAAAGTCATTCCCTTCTTTTGTTATACACGAAAACGTCATTTTATTCTTTTCACTGTGGTTATATGACTCGGAAACATATGACAGAAAATTTTGGAAAATTTTTTGGATACTTAAGAATATAGAGAAGATTGATCGGTAAAATTTTTGAGTCTTGACATTTTTCTTTTGTCAATAAAAAATAATTTTTAAATAAAATCGATTTTATTTCTCCGACGATAACTGAAGTAAATCGGCAGCATTTTATGACCAGTATATTTTTTCAGATCATGATATCTCTTATTTTCTGAGATATTGAGGTTATGTGTTTTTTTGCCAAACAGGGCTCATATTTTTCATTTTTAAATGAAGATTCAAAATTTAAATGAATTTTTAAGATTCATCGAATTGTTTTTGTTTTATAAAGATTTTTCGAGTTTTAGGTTTTCTGTTTCTTGACATGTTAGAAATATCGTGATTAATTTAGTGTAAATGCATTAAAAATAGCATTCATCGAATTGTTTTTGTTTTATAAAGATTTTTCGAGTTTTAGGTTTTCGGTTTCTGACAGGTTAGAAATATCATGATTAATTTAGTGTAAATGCATTAAAAAGAGCATAAAAGTACTTATATTATACAGCCCCAAATTTTGGACAAACTCTTTCCCTTCTTTTGTTATACACGAAAACGTAGTTTTTAGTTTAATCGGTTATTTTTCGGAAAAATATAGCAATTTAAAATTAATTTATAAGAACAAAGAATTTCGTTTTGAAGCCATTAATTTAGTTTGAGGATGCTAAGTGCCAATGAATTGGCAGCGGGTTTTATTTAATAAACGAATTTCTATTTGTTTTTTAGATAAAGATACTCCTATCCAAGCTCCCAACAATCCTTACACTGCACCGTCGAAATATACTGATGACTTTTCCATAAAGAAGCAAAGAAAAGGTAATGGAGAAAATATGACAATTATTTTAGAACAATTTCATATGGAAATGATTTACTAGGTTTGAGGAACCTAAGTGCCAATAAATTGGCAAACGCTTTTTCAATTTTTTTTATCTTTCCCGAGTTTTATACAGTAAAAAATGACTTAGGCCTCCATTATGAGATCGGAAATGGTCCACTTCAATCTGATCCAGATACTTAGATTGCATAATTTTACGTTTATTATACAGTAATCTTTATAAAACGAAAAAAGTGAATGTATTCTCCAGAACGCATACGGCGCTAATGGATTCATATATTCGGCAGAGGAAAGTGCAGCCGCTTCTTATGAGGTACATCAAACTCCGTTCAAGGGTCGGTTAATTGAAAGAGTTATATTTTTCAGATATGAATAAATAAAGCATATCATTAGTTAATTCAATATTATTTTTAATTTCACTCCTTTAAATTTAGCTTTAATAATACAGGAAATAGAGAGGCGGTCGACTCGAGAGAGTGAACACGCGCGTGTGAGCAGTCCATTGGGAAATTGGGCAAAGGTGCGCCAAAGGAAAGAATTGAGAAGACAAAGTGAGTGGAACGGAAAGAGTCCATAGGAAAGCATCAGAGAAAGTCGTATCTCCGGAAAAAAGAGTGAAACACGAGGAAGGCATGAAAAGAAGCATCGGGAAAAAAGCTAGGTTAGGGCAAGCAAGCGGGAAGCATGGCTGATATGCCGGGAAGCAGCGACGGGGAGGAGCACGAAGAAGACTCGATGGCAAAGGAGGAAAAAGAGAAAAGGCGCAGAGGGAGGCCAAGGAAAGAGAAAAAAGGGGGAAAACCAGGGGTAGCCGGGATGAAAAGTTTTCTGCTGGAACACTCGCCAGTAAAGCAGAGAACGTGTCCAACGGGTACAGAAGATATTTCAGTGACCGACGGCAGATACAAAGCCGGGGAAAGTGGAGAAGGAGACAAAAAGAAAGACCAGAGCGCGGCTCTGACGGCAGACACCGAGACAACGACGGAGTTGACGACCAGCGAGTCAACGGTGGAGACGACGGTGGCGAACGACGGAGAGAAGCAGAAGACGAATACGGCAGCGCATGTAACGAGAGAGGAAGGAGTAAGGTTGAGCGGAAGGATGAATGAGTTAGAGAGTAGGCTAGAACAGGCTAGGATAGAGAAAATGGAGCTGTAAAGGGAAGTGAATAGACTAAAAGAGCAATATGATAAGGATAGTAGGGAAAAAGTTGCACTCATTAAAAAAATAGCAGATCTGAGCGTAGAAGCGGAAAGAGACAGGGAGGAAATTACTCAGCTATAAGGGAACATGCGAGAAATGTGGGAAAACATAAAGAGGGACAGGGAAGAGGAGTGCGTATGCAGATAGGTTAGGTTTTAATGAAGCGAGCGATGTTATGAGTAAGGTAAACAATAACAATATAAACAGCGAGCGAGAGAGAACGAGTGAAAGGGAAACGAGCGCAGCGAACGCAGGAAATGAAGAGGGGGGGTTATGCGATTCTGAGGGAGAGAACGGCGAGAAAGATGCGGAGATAGAAGGGGGGATGGAGAGAAAGTGGTAGAGAGGGAATATTTGAAAAAATTGCCCGATAAAATAGGAGAGGGTGAATAGAATAGGGAATAGCGGAAAGAAAGAGCAACATCTTTATGCGGGGTATCAGAACAGTCGGAGGGAAGATAAAAGAGGTGATAAAGAAGGTAATAAAAAACAAGCTGGATATAAAAATATACATTAAGTAAATAAGGGCTATAGGAGGACGGTTGGTGGTGGACTAGAGTCAATGGGAAATAAAATTGAAATCATGAGGAAGAAAAGAGGGCTGAAAGAAATAAATCTTTGGATAGACGACGACTACACGGAGACCGAGAAAGAAATACAGAGTTGGTTAGAATCGATAGTAAGTGAAGAAAACAGAAATGGGTTAGAGACACAGATGGGGTACCTGCAAATCAAGGTGCAGGGAAAGTGGTACGAATGGAATGAAAAAGAAGCAAGAATAGTAGAAATAGGAGAAAAGTTTTTTCGAGAGGAGAAATAAAAATACAAATAAAGGGATAATAAAAATGATTTCGTGGAATATAGTCGGAGTAAGGAAAATGTTAGACGTTGGGGAATATTTGGATAGTTTTGAGATAATTGCATTGCAAGAAACGTGGTTAGAAAAAAGCAAAGAGAAGGAATGGTTCGGTAAATTGAACAAAATGTATATATGGGAAGTGAAGGGAAAGAAAGAAAGGAAGAGCTAAAGGGGGGTGGGGGGTTAGTATGTATAAAGAAAAATATAAAAATAGATAGTGTAGAGAAGTGAAGCTGTGGGTTAATTATAAAAGGTATAAAAATAAAGGAAGAGAAGAGTTTAAGTGTGATAATTGTATATATAAGTGGAAATATGGACGCAACGATAAAATAAATTAAAAACATAGCGGAAAAATTAATAGAAGAAGGAGAGGAGATTGTAATGATAGAAGACTTCAATGCGAGGATAGGAAATTGGCAAATAAATAATGAAGGGGAAAGAGAAAGATCCAGAAACTCGAGTGACGAGATCGTAAATGCGGAAGTTAGAAAATTATTGAATTGCTGTGAGGAACTAGGGTTGACTATAAAGAATGGGAGCATAGAGGGGACTGGTGATGGAAACAGACTTTTTGTAGGGAGTAATAATCAATCAGTGCTTGATCTCCTATTAGAGAGAGAAAATGAGGAGGGAAGTGTGATAGAGAAAATGGTAATAAGAGAGAGGGTAGAACCTGACCATTTACCGGTCGAAATAGAAATAAGAAGAGGGCAAGATGAGGGAAGTGAGGCAAGACTAGGCAGGAAGGGAGTGAAATGGAAGTAGAAAGGTTGAGATGGGTAGAGGGGAGGGGAATGAATGAAATACAGGGAAGAAATGGAAAGTCGGGCGGAAAGGATAAGTGAGTGGGAAGGAGAGATACAAGAGAGATGGGAAAGAGATGTTTAATACGATTTGGGAAACTAGTAGAGTGATAGGTTTAACGAGAAAGAGGAGTAACAGGGCAGGGAGAGGAGAAGATTGAGAGATATTCGAGCAGAAAAAGAGAGTTTGGGAAACCTTAAAAAAATAGGTCAAAACAAAATAAGAAAGAGATAATATATTATAGGCTAAAGGAGGAAGAAGATACTTAAAAGAGATTGCTAAAATGAAAAAGAAGGAAGAAAGGGAAGAGAGATGGAGAAAATTAGAGAAGAGCAAAGGGATGACTGATTTTTGGGAAGCGATACGACAGTTTAGACCAAGGAAGAAAGAGGTAACAGGGATCAAGAAGCAGGAGTGGGCTGATCATGTTAAAAGATTGCTAGGGATGGAAGTACAGGAGAAGACAGAGGGAACTAAAGAGAATACAGGGGGAGAGAAAGATAAAGAACCAAAAGAGGGGGAAAAAGATTTAGAGGGACTAAACAGAGATATTAGTGTGGGGGAGATAATGAGGGTCATAGGAAAGATGAAAAAGAACAAGGCAGCAAGGCAGGATGGTATGATGGCAGAATTTTTAAAAAATTTACCAGTAAGATGGACAAGCAAACTAGCAGGAATTTTATATGAGATGTTTAATGAAGGAAAGACAGTGAGGGGTGGGATTTAGCAAGAATTTTCCTGATACGGGGGGGGGGGATGAGACGAAGTTAAGAACTATAGGGGGTGGCTGGGGAAATCAAGCGGGTTTTAGAAAGGGAAGAGGAACTAGGGACCATATATTTGTATTAAATAGTCTAATAAATAATAAAACAAAAAATCAAGGGGGGAAATTGTATGTGTGATTCGTAGATTTTAGGACGGTCTATGACACGCTGGACAGGGAAATTTGAATCGAGAAAATGAAAAAGAGGGGGATTGAGGGGAGATTTTTAAAAATGGTTGAAGCAATATATAGAAAAACGGAGAATGAGATTATTACGGAGGAAGGGATAACTGAAAAGTTCGAAATGAGGAAAGGGCTAAGACAAGGATGCCCATTGAGCCCAACACATATGGTTATGCAAGAAGGCGAAGGGGATCATAAAGCAAGAGTGGGGGAAGGAAATAGAAGAAATGGGGTTAGTGGGAAAGGAGGAAAAGATAAAGAACAAGATGAGGGAACTGTTGAAAGGGGATCTTAACGTGAGAATGTGTGAGTATAGTATAAAGTTTGAAGAAGTAGCGAGGGCAAGCACTGCGGAGGATCAGAGGGAACTGGAAGCACTGAGTTAAGAAAGAACGGTAAATAGAGATAAGAAAATGAATATTATATTGTATAAAGAGAAGCATAGATAGAGACGAAATTGTATAAGAATATATGTAAAAAAGCGTGTAAATAAGTTTGTAAATATAATTTATATCTGGTAAATAATATATTATTGTAAATGCGACAGGAAATGAAAAGACTGTAAGAGGGGAGAAAATGTAAAATGACATTGAATCCAATACATGGAACTAAATAAATAAATAAATAAATAAATAAATAAATACAGTAAATAATTCTCCTTTCTGTAAAATAATTAGACCGTGGCTTTTAGGATTGATAAGTCACAAAACAAAGATGAATTCAAAATTCTGATAATTTTTCTCACACTTATGCATTCATGCAAACATCTTCAGTATGTTCTTCATCATTTTCATTGATTAGTTCTTTTTTTTAAGATGTTGATTTACTTTCATGGCTCCATGTACTCCAAAATCTTGATAATAATCGCATAATAATTCTGTCAGCATCATTTTTCGTTAAGTGGAAGAAAAAAGTGGAAAACGTTAATTTTAGTGGAATTTGGAACATTTTTTTATACTTTCTTACATTTGTGTACACTTTTATGACGTATTCTCACATACTTAAAGATTTATCCATACTTATTGACTTCCACTAATGGAAGTAGGAAGATGTCTTCCACTAGTGGAATTAGGGTAGTCTACCATTGCAACTAAAGCGTTGCGGAATGGAGACTTGGTTACGTTGACACACTTTAGTAATTTGCAGTCATCACCATCGTCTACAAAAGAATAAGATTATGATCGGATAATTAATTACGAAGGTTTATATATAATTTTGTGTATACAATAAATAGCATTAATTGCATTACCATTATCATGACAACTCTTTAGGACTGCTCTTAATTCTTTTTTCGTGTCATCGTTAAACTGTGTGTCTGAAAGTTAAATAGAATATATTAATACTTTTTTTAGATTCAGTAATAATCATGCATTTTATTAATTTTCCTGTCGTATGAAGTAGTTACCTAAACTTAAAGATTCGTCCAAGTTGTCGTAAAGATGTTCATAAGAACTCTTCATTACATTGAACTCGCAGGCGATAGCGCAGGTAAATTTATCTTCGGGAAAATCTCTATCAATTTTAGCCTCTACTTTTAATAATTCCTTCATAAGTTCTAGATCAGCTATAAACATCATAGTTTTAGTATTTTTGTATTCATTTTTTGACAAATACTTGTATCTTTTTTCGTTTATGCTATACTTACTAGAATTATTAAGCCCGTTGTCGTACAAGCATGCCATTTGTTCCGCCTCTTTATAAGCGTTACACTATTTAAAAAAAAAATTATATACATTTACAATAGTTTTTTACAAATGGCAAATTTACTCATAAAAAGTTTACTCAAATTTTAAGTTAACTTTTCCTATGTGAATTGATTCTCAAGTGAAAATAATGTAAATAAAAAATGTTGGATAATGTATAAAAACGTACAAAAATATGAGAACTGAAAAAATATAATGTTATACTGATAAGGAGAGAGCACAGAGTCCGGATCACAGATTTTGATAAGACTTTGGATATCACCTTCTAATACCTGTAAATGAAGCCCAATGCCCGTAAATGTATCAAATGGGCCTTCATATAGAAGATATAGACTATTTCATTGGCACTGATAGTGTGTGTGTGTGTGTGTGTGTGTGTGTGTGTGTGTGTGTGTGTGTGTGTGTGTGTGTGTGTGTGTGTGTGTGTGTGTGTGTGTGTGTGTGTGTGTGTGTGTGTGTGTGTGTGTGTGTGTGTGTGTGTGTGTGTGTGTGTGTGTGTGTGTGTGTGTGTGTGTGTGTGTGTGTGTGTGTGTGTGTGTGTGTGTGTGTGTGTGTGTGTGTGTGTGTGTGTGTGTGTGTGTGTGTATATATATATATATATATATATATATATATATATATATATATATATATATATATATATATATATATAGTAGTGTATAGTAGTGTAGCATTGCGTATACGAGCAATACAAATGTTCTTAGCTCTATCTGATGTTTTTAGGTCCCATTTAATAAAACTACCGGCATTGAGCTTTATTTTCGGGTACCAGAAAAAGATCCCCAAAGAAAGATTTATTTAGCACAACAAATTAAATTATTATTCACACTTAAAATCATATAAACATTATTTCACAATATTGTACATTTTTACACACTTCCATACAATTTCTAACAAGTTTTTATGTTGTCTCATACTTTCTAAAACTATTTTCACATACAGTAGAACCTCTCAGCACTATGACTGTGGACCATCTCGGCACTGTGATTTTCCTAGGGTCGGCTCTATGTATGTGCAAGACCCCGCGTCCCAACTTAGCGGAAAAAATTTTATGATAAGGTTTAAATCCAAAAGAAATGAAAGAAAAATTATCATACAAAGTTTAAGACAACAAACTTTAATAAAAGTTATATAAAATATTTGAAAACTGAAAAAATGTGTTAAAAAAGTTTATAAAAATGAATTATATAATTTTATGTAGAGTTTTATACAAGGTTTTTTTAATAAAGCTGTATGA
Organism: Gastracanthus pulcherrimus; assembly: GCA_949152435.1. Lineage (NCBI taxonomy): Eukaryota > Metazoa > Arthropoda > Insecta > Hymenoptera > Pteromalidae > Gastracanthus > Gastracanthus pulcherrimus. The sequence goes on from OX424576.1 coordinate 157,863,614, forward strand.
AAATCAATTTTACTGAGAATATTTGATTATGGGGAAAGTACGAGGAAAGCTATTATTACAACCTAGGTAGACCCTAGTGTTTGACGCTGATTGGCTGGCGAAAATTCATCGAGCCCCGGCTAGTCCTCTATCTAGGGAGGTTCTACTGTATTTCTATATTTTCTAAAATTTGTTAACATTTTCACAATATTAAAAACTATTTTTACATGTATGTCTTAAAATCTTCCAGAAATTATAAAGGATAAGGTATTATAATAAAATGAAAAAGTGTTATAAAATATTAGAGTGTAAATATTGTTAAACAATGTGAGAAAATGAGACAAAACGTACAAGTATACGAGCAAATGTAGAAATATTAAAAAATTAATATTAAGGTATAACGTTTTCATTTTCTATTTAAACTAGTGTTTAAAAAATTATAAATAATAGATAATAGTCACATAACTTTAAGCTTTTTTGATTTTTGCATTTTTATCTGAAAATATGCTACGTATGGATACCACACACACTCAAAACTCAATTATGAAAAAAAACTGGACTTATGTCGTTATGCCTTCAACAAACAGAATTTATTATATTATATAAACTTTGTCACATTTTCTTATGTTTTCAATTATTAGCACTTTATTTTCCCGCAGAGGACACTAATAATAAAAAAATAATAAATAAACAAACAAATAAACAAACAAACAAGCAAACAAACAAACAAACAAACAAACAAACAAATAAATAAATTAATTAATTAATTAATTAATTAATAAATAAATTATAAAAATAGATTATAAATAAATAAATTATAAAAATAGATTATAAATAAATAAATTATAAAAATAGATAATAAATAAATAAATTATAAAAATAGATAATAAATAAATAAGTAAATTATAAAAAATAGATTTGTATAAAGATTACAAATAAACAATTTGATGATGTGATACAAAACAGTGACAAAATTGATTACAATAATGACAAAGTGAGATAAAAAAATTTCATACCATGTTTAATGCTGCGAAGCAAATAACCATAACAACCAAACTTTTCATTGTGAAGGACGGTGATCGAGCAATGCTGCCTGCGATAAAACTGCAACTATAGTTGACGTAATACTGAATACTAACGGCCAAGTTCTGATCTCTTCATATAGCTAAAAATGATATAATTATGACATCAAGCCATCTGAATGATCTGTTTATCAAATGCAAAATACATCTAGATTCATATGTTCTCTAATCTAGCAATAGTGATGAGTAAACAAAGTTAAAATTGTTTATAAATCTGTATGTTTATGTTCATTTAAATATTTGAATTTAATTTAAAATCATCAATTATTACAACTTTCAAATGTACAATAATCTATTTTTTGTAATGTATAGCATTTGAATCATATTTTATTTACAAAGTAAAATAAGCGTTCAATTTTTAATTTATTTATAATTTAGTAAACCTATAGTAATAAAGATATTGGAAAACTACAGACAAGATGTTAAAATAATATTTGATTCATTATTACACATAATTTAATCAAATCTTTATAATTTTTTATAATATTTTGCGATCATACGTGCTTTTCCTTTAGTCAGTTTGCAATATATCGATCACTACCATTTGAGAAGTATGCAAAATAGAAACTTTCTGACACGACGAGAGTCCCTATGCTCAACGTCTCCAGTGCCCCTCAAATAACTGTTATATTTTTAGACTCACAAAGTGAGTGTCATGCCTTCCTGACACTAAATCATCAATTAAAACACCGGCATTACGTTATCATAGATCCTGGTTTAGTAGATAGAATCCATATTAGTAATATTTACAAATTATTTAATAAAAATATTACTTTAAACAATAATGTATGTCAACAAACATGAAATGAATCAAAGAAAATTTATTTAATGAAATTATGTAATAAGATAAGGCAGGTGATTTTCTTTTCAGGTCGTCGTCGTCGTCGTCGTCGTCGTCATCATCGTCATCATCGTCATCATCATCCTCATCATCCTCATCATCATCATCGTCATCATCGTCAGCATCGTCATCCTCGTCGTCATCATTGTCATCGTCATCGTCGTCATCCTCGTCGTCGTCGTCATCGTCATCGTCATCATCATCATCGTCATCCGCGTCGTCGTCGTCGTCGTCATCATCGTTATCGTCGTCGTCGTCGTCTTCATCATAGGGCCCATGTCTCACATCCGTACAGGACTACTGGCATAATAATTTTTCTATATATCTCTAATTTTGTCTTCCGTGATAGTAGTCGAGATTTTAGTAATTTGCCCAGCGAATAATGTCATGCATTTCCGGAATGCAGTCTTTTCTTAATTTCTTTATGCGTCTCCTTTTTTGAGTCAATTATAATGCCGAGGTTTTTATTACGTTTATTTTCGTTAATTTATAGACCTACTTCCATTGCCGTTTTAATTAGTATTTCAACGTTTTTCATTATGGTTTCCCTGTTCTGTCCTATTATATCTATATCGTCTGCATAGACTAGCAATTGCGTTAAGAAACCGTTCTGTATTACTCCTTTTCCGCTTTCTTGTACGGCCCTGACAACGTATTCTAGTACTAAGTTAAACAGAAGTTACACAGTTTTAATCCATTTTAGATTTCGAAAGGTTCTGATAGGCTATTTCCTACGCGAATTATGCTACTGCTATTATCTAGACACATTTTTATTAAATTAACTAATTTTTTTGGGATACCTAGTAGTATTAAGCCGTGGTGCATTTTAGCCCTTATAATCGAGTCGTATGCTTTTTTAAAATCAATAAATAGTTGGTGTACTGTTTTTCTATATGCCCATTTCTTTTCTAAGAGTTGCCTAACTGTGAATATTTGGTTGTTAGTCGACCTATTTCGGCGAAATCCACACTGATAATCCCCAAGGATTTCTTCCGCAAGGGGAGTGAGTCTCACTAGTAATAAGTTTGACAATATCTTATAACATGTACATATCAGAGAAATCCCCCTGTAATTATTGCAATTTGTTTTATCTCCTTTCTTGTGAATTGTATCAATTAGTGGTCTTTCCCCCTCTTTAAATAGTTCCGCTCCTAATTGTTCTACTCCCGGGGATCTGTTATTTTGTATCTTTTTGATTGCCGCGTATATTTCATTAAAGGTGAGTTGCTCGATGGGTGGTTCAGCAGTGTGAATTTCGCTGAAGTCCGAGACGGATTCTTGTTCGTGTATATTTAGGAGCTCATCAAAATAGCTTCTCTACCTGCTTAGTATCCCTGCTGTATCAGTTATTAGGTTCCCTTGTTCGTTCTTTAGAAAGTCAGAATTGTTCTATGTTCCTTTCCTGATCAAATTAACCCCTGCGAACATTTCACGAATATTGTTTTTGTTATTGTATTCCTGAATAGCCGAAATTTTCTTATTTTCCCACTCCATCTTTTTCTTTCGGAAAACCTGTTTGGCCTGTTCTCTTAAAATACCGAAAAAGTTGTCAAATTTCAAATTTTTTCAAACTTTGAAAAAATTTGGAATTGACAACTTCTTCGGTATATTTTGAGTTCATATAGAAAAGAAACTTATAAAAATTAAAGAAAAATTTGTCTCGACTGTTTCAGACGCACCGCACGACCTCCATCACCGGTACCGATTAGAAAGTGCAGACTCCAGGCGCTCTGGCAAAATGGTCATAACTTGAAGAAATTTTAATATTTTTTAATAACAAAAATTGTTTTTTAAAGCTAAAATATAGTACATTATGTTCTTCGTTTTCGTTTACCGCAATCATTTCCTTCCTTTTCAAAAAAATCGCTGAAAACCGCTTTTTTTCGACTTCTAAAGCAGACTCCCCCCTTAAGTATGAACGTATAATTGAGTTCTCCGTTAGAAAACAAAATTTTATGACTTAGGAGCTGCTGTTTGGCTAGCATTTGTAGTTAAATGAATGAAAAATGTTATAGTTGAGAAATTGAGGGAACATATAAATATGGTACAAATAATTATATAGCCATAGTAAAGTGAATTAATAATTATAAATTAATCGATTAATTGTCATGAAGATCAATGTACGCATTGTCCTATAATATCCTCAGAAGCTCAGTGTTCATCAGGAGATTACGGACCTGCTGATGTGGAACTATTTTCCGGCAGCAGCTCCGGCAGTTACATACCAACCTTCCACACCTTAAGTATCATATAAATTGCCGGAGCTCCATTCGGATACCCTGTGACTAGTAGAGAAAGCACCGTCTTTAGCGTAAATGCTTCACAGGAATTTATCGGTTAGGCAATTGAATAAATATCATTTTTAAAGATTAAACTGTGATCGAATTATTAGTTTCTCCTCTCGTGAATTCTTCTTTGTGCCGGAACAGCTATCGATAATTAGGAAAACTGCATAAAATAGCATAATACAAAATCAACTATTTTGGATTTTTATATACAAAGATGTACATTTATTGCTAAGTGAATAAAAAATACTGTCAATTGCTTTAGCACGAACCTTTCTTAAAGAGAAATTAGTTATTGTAAAGCCACTATTTTTGTAAGTGTAATAAATGTCTAGCAAACATTGTATGAAATTTAGGTAATTGAATATTTATTTTTGAATTATTACGGGAAGCACTATATAATGTATAAATTCTAATTGAAATGTGGAATAGTAAATATCATATTTAATATCTATAAAAAGTAGCATAGCGATGGAGCTTCTAAATGTTACAACATACAAGGTGAAAAAATAATCTATTAAAATTACTGAAAATTTCAAGCCTTTGATAACATTTTAATAGAAACACGTAATTACTAAAAATGGTTACTTATATAAATAAGAACTTAAATATTTTATTTTAGAATGCTAGAAGCATATCTAATAAAAAGGACGAACTACCAAATATCTTAACAAATCTAGATGTCTTTGTATGAGTTGAAGCATAGCTAACATCTCAAGAAAAACATCTTCTTCTTCCTGGATTCAAGACATTTGGAAAGGATCGACTGCATTCATAAGGAGAAGGAACATTTATTTAAATTCGGCTCAACTTAGCTTTCAGGGAATTGAAAAATCCTCAGACGCACGACGCATTAATCGAAATAGCTGGTATAAAAATGACTAATGTATGATTAAAAATAGATTATAGTTTTGGGTAGAATATTCGAACATTCTTCCAAAAAGCCAGACAGGCTTTTGTAAGGGCTAGTGCACAATAGATAGTCTAACTAATCTAATACTAAACATAGAGGAAACATTTAGTAAAAAATAAATCTTTTTGCAGCATTTCTTTATGTAAGAGGAGCTTTTGATAATGCAAATATTCAAATCTTATTCCAAAAACTAGCGTCTATAGGGTGTCCACCTAATCTTATACAGTTTATTAAATTTATAACCCATGGAAGAATAATCTATACATATGCAACAGGAAATCTAGAAAGGAGTGTTTATAAAGGCGTTCCAAAGGTGGAGTTTTGAGCCCACTTCTGTATAATATTTTTGTATATCAAATTTGTTTAAATATTCCTATAAGCGTAACTACTTTGCAATTCGACTGATTTCTCTAAAAAATTATTAGAAAAAGCTATTAAAATCATTCACGATAACTTGTACAATATAGGCCTTGACCCTTGTTGTGAATAAAACTGTCTTTGTTCACTTTAAATAAATCAGCATTCTTTTTAGGCATAATATTCGACTATAAGCTATCCTTCAAAGAACAAATTAATAGAGTACAAACAACGTTTCTCAGAGTAACATAGTGGGGATCGATCCCCGAGACATTAACTATATTTTACAAAGGTTATATTAGATCAATTATTGATTATGGATGTTTTGTTTACTTTTCAACTCAATTAAATGAAAATGAAAAGATTGAAAAAATTCAGTTAAAGGCGATACGACTCACATGCGGTTTCAGGATTAGTACCCCTACAAACATCCTTATAGCTGAGTCAAAACTTCAGCTGATATCCGAACGAACTACATTTCAATGTAACAACTATTTAAGTAAAATTTTCTCTAGCAAACAATTGCAAGTAAATAAAACCATTTCTCGTTTTAAAGAAATTACCGAACGAAACAAAAGTAAACGTAAGATCAGCAATAGAATTGTAAAGTCTTGTATAGAAAATTCAGATAGTTTTATTGATATTATCTATTCTAACATTCACTATAATATTTTTACTCGTAAATACGAAACTCTTAAGATTAATATAGATGTAAATGTTCAATACGAAAATTGGCTGAAATAAAAAAAAGGTCTTAACTCTGTTGTTGAAAATCTACTGAAAACAGAAAATTCCTACGCTATATACACAGTAGGTAGATAGTAAAAACTCTTAAAATCAGTAGAGGCTGCCTGTCTTAGTGAACATCTCAACATCAAGAATTCAACATCTGAGAAATAAACAGCATTGACAAACGGGCATCAATATTAGCAGAATGCTATAATCTAAAACAATGCGGTGTATATTGCTTTAAACTATGTAGATAAAAGTGTAAGTATTTTTAGTGATTCGCTAAGTGCGCTGGAATGTCTTAAAAAACTCGCATTCACATAAGAGAACACATCCGTGTATTTATGACGTAAGAGAGAAGGTGTATGAATTCGTGAAAAAATCCCACCAAAATTTACTATTGACAATGTCAATATTGAATTCTACTGAATACCAGCTCATGTCGGCTTGCGTAGAAATGAAGCAGCAGATAAATAAGCAAAACAGGGATCAAATATTGACAGAAATAATCAAACTAAAATCCCCTTTACAGATCTTAAAGAATGCTTTAAAACACTCTGTAATAAATACAAATAACTTGATTCGTCAACAAGGTACGACAAAAGGAATGAACAATTTCAATAATTATAAGACACTGTTTCTTGAGTTATACACCAATGTAATATTTAATAATCCGACTATTTCTATTTGTAATATTGTACACTCATATCTAAAAGACTGTAATCTTAAACTTTAGTCAATTGTCTAAATGCATTTAAATAACAGTATAATTGTAATATAATAGAGAAATTTAATTGTACCATGTAAAATGTATTTTAAACGTGTATACTTTCTAACTTCTTTGTAGCAAAATAATCTTATAAAAAATTAAAATTGAATTAATAAAAAAAATATTTCATAAATAACAACATACAATACAATAGATAGTTGTCGTTGTCCAAAATACATACATTTCTTATAGTTTATTCTTTTTATCGGGAAACAAAAAGTTTTAACACGAAAATTAACACGAATATATCTGTATATAAAACTAATATTCAGTAAAAATGTAACTTTTATCGGATAGTTTTGGAGTTATAGATGTACAAAAAACATCACATATATGATAACAAATTAAAAACTACACATATTAAATCGTTTCCGGTCCTAAAATGAAGTGATTTTTGTAAGTACTTTTTGTGTAAAATCCACTTCATAAAAGCCATTTCTGCATTAACGCACGCGCGCGCGCGCGCACACACACATTCGCACACATACGCACACATACGCATGCTCGCTGTGTGAATGAATATTACTTTGAATATTCACGGTACCAAATTAATGTTTCAGGGCTCATTTTTGCTTTCTCCAAGAGAAAGCTTCGTAACGAAGAAAATTTTTTTATCAAAGATTTTGATGAATTTTTATATATTCAAAATTCCAGCGTCAGAAAAACATGTTTTTAAAAAATGTCTGTCTGTATGTATGTATGTATATGACAAAAATTTTGAAATGATAACTCTTCAAGGTAAGCATGTTATGAGCTGAAAATTTGCATACTTATGAAGTATTGCTCAACTTAGAACTGATTAGATTTTTGAGCTCTTTGGACTGTAAAAAATAAATTTTTTATAAAAAATAGTAACTTCATAAAATTTTTAAAAATTGGAGAAAAATCTTTCTTACTTTTATACGTTAATTATGATAAAAATATATATGTTTTCATAAAGTACAAGTAATTTTCTTTTAATTGATATATTTAGCCATTATTTTAAAGTTTATTTTTATAAAAGAAAAAGAAAAATATAAATTTTACAAAATTTTTGAAAATCAAGAAATTTGTTTTGGTATAATTATACGTCCAACATATTAAAAATATGTACGTTTTCTTAAAATAGACATAATTTTCTTCCAATTCATATATCTAGCAATTACCTGAACGCTATATTAATGGAAAAAATAAAATTAAATTTTGATTACGTATTTATCGAAAATCGATAATTTTAGTAAATTTAGAAATAATATTGTATTCTGATAGACCTCAACAATAAAATATACTGCTGAAGATCAGTAGTGAACTTTAACTGAATGAACAATATTAAATATAAAATGACTAGAAAAAAGGATGAGGGCCTAAAAGGGCCGAATCGGCCACCATCAAAGTTTCGTAAAACTCAAAAATTTTAAGAAAAAGCTGCCATGTGACCTTACAGTGCTGTTGCGTATCGGTACGGTATTCTTTCTAAATGTTTTTCTCATTATTTGAACCTCTTTCATAGTAGAATTAGTGAGTATGGGTGGAATTATGTTTAAAAGCTTACATCTCGCGCGATGCATTATTCTTCGGTTATTTTAATCATATTGAGTGCTTTATCTCGCGGTTTTCCTGACATTGTACTGGATTTTGTCTATAATTTTGGAGCCAGTTACGGTGACATACATAGTTTTTAGTTCGAAATGTTTTATTGTACTAATGGAGAGGTGGGTGCCGATTTCGGCCCTTATAGGTTCTCATCCTTTTCGTGTAGAGGTATGGAGAAAATTATTTTAATTAACTTTTAAGATTATCTCAGACTGGTAGTACTTAAACGCATGTATCTAATGAGTAAACTTTAGCTTTAATTTATTTAATGCGAATTTCAATTATTAAATTCTCAAACTCGATTTATTACGATCTCTCTTTAAGAAAATATTCTGCTAAAGCATTCTGCTTAGCAGCGGTTTTTTTGTGTTTTTTAGAGAAAGGGGATAAAAAAGAATTTTTTTTATTTATATAGCGGTTTGTCGATTTTGGGTATTTAGTTTTTCGAGTTTTTTGGTACATTAGAAATAATACGATCGATCCAGCGAAAAGGCATTTGAAAGAGCATAAAATTACTTAACTTTTCCGACCTAAAAGTTTGGATAATGTCATTCCCTTCTTTTGTTATACACGAAAACGTAATTTTATTATTTTCACCATGGTTATATCTCGGAAACATATGCCAGAAAATTTTGGAAAAAATTTTGGATAAATAGGAATATGGAGAAAAAAATTCCGTAAAAAATTTGAATCTTGACATTTTTCTTGTGTCGACAGAAAAATAATTTTGGAAAAAAAATCGTCTTTATTTCTCCGACGATAACTGAAGTAAATCGGCAGCATTTTATGACCTGTATATTTTTTCAGATAATGAGATCATTTAGTTTTTGAGATATTGAGGTTATATGTTATTTTACCAAACTGGGCTCATATTTTTCGTTTTTAAATGAAGATTCAAACACTGCACCGTCGAAATGTATTGATGACTTTTCAATAAAGAAGCAAAGAAAAGGTAATGGAGAAAATATGACAATTATGTTAGAACAATTTCATATGGAAATGATTTGAGGAACCTAAATGCCAATAAATTGGCAAACGCTTTTTCAATTTTTTTATTCTTCCCGAGTTTTATACAGAAAAAAATGACTTAAGCCTCCATTATGAGATCGGAAATGGTCGACTTCGATCTGATCCAGATACTTATTTTGCATAATTTTACGTTTATCGTACAGTAATCTTTATGAAACGAAAATATGAATGTATTCTCCAGGATGCATACGGCGCTAATGGGTTCATATATTCGTTAGAGGAAAGTGCAGCCGTTTCTTATGTAGTACATCAAATTCCGTTCAAAGGTCCGTGAATTGAATCCATAACATTTAGTTAATTCAATATTATTTTTAATTTCACTCCTTTAAATTTAGCTTTAATAATACAGTAAATAATTCTCCTTTCTGTAAATTAATTAGATTGTGGCTTTTAGGATTGACAAGTCAAAAAACAAAGATCAATTCAAAATTCTAATAATTTTTCTCACACTTATGCATACATGCAAACATCTTCAGTATGTTCTTCATCAGTTTCATCGATTAGTTCTTTCTTTTAAGATGTTGATTTCTTTCATGGCTCCGTCTACTCCAAAATTTTGATAATAATATCGTCGTTATGACAAATTTGTTAAAAATGGCATAATAATTCTGTCAGAATTGTTTTTCGTTAAGTGGCAGAGAAAAGTGGAAAAGGTGAATTTTAGCGGAATTTGGAACATTTTTTTATACTTTCTTACATTTGTGTACACTTTTATGATGTATTCTCACATATTTAAAGATTTATCCATACTCATTGACTTCCACTATTGGGAGTAGACAGATGTCTTCCACTAGTGGAATTAGGGTAGTCTATCATTGCAACTAAAGCGTTGCGGAATGGAAACTTGGTTACGTTGACACATTTTAGTAATTTGCAGTCATCACCATCGTCTACAAAAGAATAAGATTATGATCGGTTAATTAATTACGTAGGTTTATATATAATTTTGTGTATACAATAAATAGCATTGATTACATTACCATTATCATGACAACTCTTTAGAACTGCTCTTAATTCATTTTTCGTGGCATCGTTGAACTGTGTGTCTGAAAATTAAATAGAATATATTAATACATTTTTTAGATTCAGTAATAATCATGCATTTCTTAAATTTTCCTCTCGTATGAAGTAGTTACCTAAACTTATAGATTCGTCCAAGTTATCGTAAAGATGTTCATAAGGCCTCTTCATTACATTGAACTCGCAGGCGATAGCGCAGGTAAATTTATCTTCGGGAAAATCTCTATCAATTTTACTCTCTACTTTTAATAATTCGCTCATAACTTCCAGATCAGCTATAAACATCATGGTTTTAGTATTTTTATATTCATTTTTGACAAGAAATTGTATCTTTTTTCGTTTCTGCTATACTTACTAGAATTATTAAGCCCATTGCCGTACAAGCATGCCATTTGTTCTGCCTCTTTATAAGCATTACCCTATTTTATAAAAGAATTATATAAATTTTAGAATAGTTTTTTACAAATGGCAAATTTACTCATAATAAAATTTACTCAAATTTTAAGTTAACTTTTGTGAATTGATTCAATAGTGAAAATAATTTAAATAAGAAATGTAAGACACATATACATTTAGTACAATATAGTACATTTTTACACACTTTCTTACAATTTCTAACAAGTTTTTATGTTGTCTCAGATTTTATAATATTTTTCACTTATTTCCATACTTTTTAAAACTATTTTCACATACAGTAGAACCTCTCGGCACTGTAACTGATGACCATCTCGGCACTGTGATTTTCCTAGGGTCGGCTCTATGTATGTGCAAGACCCTGCGTCCCAATTTTGCGGAAAAAATTTAATACAAAGGTTTAAATCGAAAAAAAATGATAGAAAAAGTATCATACAAAGTTTAAGCCACCAAACTTGAATAAAAATTATATAAAATATTTGAAAACTGAAAAAATATGTTAAAAAAGTTTATAAAAATGAATTATATAATTTTATGTAGAGTTGTATACAAGGTTTTTTTAATAAAGCTGTATGAAAGTCAATTTTACTGAGAATATTTAATTATGCGGAAGGTACGGGGAAAGTTATTATTATAACCTAGATAAACCTTGGTGTTGTGACGCTGATTGGCTGGCGCAAATTCATCGTGCCGCCCCGGCTAGGCCTCTATCTAGGGACTAACTATGGACTATCCCCATAGCTAGTCCCGAGTTTCACAGTGTCGGGTGATTCTACTGTATATTTATATAATCTAAATTTTATTAACATTTTCACAATATTAAAAACTATTTTTACATGTATGTCTCAAAATCTTCCAGAAATTATTAAGGATAAGGTATTATAATAAAATGAAAAAGTGTTATAAAATATTAGAGTGTAAATAGTGTTAAGCAATGTGAGAAAATGAGACAAAACGTACAAGTATACGAGTAAATGTAGAGATATTAAAAAATTAATATTAAGGTATAAAGTTTTCATGTTCTATTTAAACTAGTGTTCAAAAATCATAAATAATAGATAATAGTTACATATCTTTAAGCTTTTTTGGTTTTTGCATTTTTATCTGAAAATATGCTACATATGGATACCACACACACTCAAAACACAATTATGAAAAAAACCTGATCTTATGTTGTTTGCCTTCAACAAACAGAATTTATTATATTATATAAACTTTGTCACATTTTCTTATGTTTTCAATTACTAGCACTTTATTTTCCCGCAGAGGACACTAATAATAAAAAAATAAACAAATAAACAAATAAACAAATAAACAAATAAACAAATAAACAAATAAACAAATAAACAAATAAACAAATAAACAAATAAACAAATAAACAAATAAACAAATAAACAAATAAACAAATAAACAAATAAACAAATAAACAAATAAACAAATAAACAAATAAACAAATAAACAAATAAACAAATAAACAAATAAACAAATAAACAAATAAACAAATAAACAAATAAACAAATAAACAAATAAACAAATAAACAAATAAACAAATAAACTAATAAACAAATAAACAAATAAACAAATAAACAAATAAATAAATTAATAAATAAATTATAAAAATAGATAATAAATAAATAAGTAAATTATAGAAAATAGATTTGTATAAAGATTACAAATAAACAATTTGATGATGTGATACAAAACAGTGACAAAATTGATTACAATAATGACAAAGTGAGATAAAAAAATTTCATACCATGTTTAATGCTGCGAAGCAAATAGCCATAAAAACCAAACTTTTCATTGTGAAGGACGGTGATCGAGCTATGCTGCCTGCGATAAAACTGCAACTATAGTTGACGTGATACTGAATAGTAACGGTCAAGTTCTGATCTCTTTATATAGCTAAAAATGATATAATTATGACATCAAGCCATCTAAATGATCTGTTTATCAAATGCAAAATACATCTAGATTCATATGTTCTCTAATCTAGCAATAGTGATGAGTAAACAAAGATAAAAATGTTTATAAATCTGTATGTTTATGTTCATTTAAATAGTTGAATTTAATTTAAAATCATCAATTATTACAACTTTCAAATGTACAATAATCTATTTTTTGTAATTTATAGCTTTTGAATCATATTTTATTTACAAAGTAAAATAAGCGTTCAATTTTTAATTTATTTATAATTTAGTAAACCTATAGTAATAAAGATATTGGAAAACTACAGACAAGATGTTAAAATAATATTTGATTCATTATTACAAATAATTTAATGTAATCTTTATCATTTTTTATAATACTTAGCGATGATACATGATTTTCTCCCTTACAGTCAGGTTGCAATATATCTAGCACTACAATTTGAGGCGTATGTAGAATAAAAACGTTCTGACACGGCGAGAATCCCTATGCTCAACTCCAATGCCCCTCAAATAACTGTTATATTTTAGACTCACAAAGAGTGGCATGCCTTCCTGACACTAAATCAGCAATTAAATCACCGGTATTACGTTATCATAGATCCTGGTTTAGTAGATAGAATCCATATTAGTAATATTTACACATTATTTAATAAAAATATTATTTTAAACATTAATGTATGTCAATAAACATGAAAAAAATCAAAGAAATTTTATTTGATGAAATTATGTGAAAAGGCAAAGTAGGTTATTTACTTTTCAGGTTTAAAATATTTCATCAATAAAAACAATTAATAGGCACATATACTAATTAATTTAACATACTATAATATATTGTAGCTTTCTTATATACATGTGCTATGGTAAAAAGATAATAATAATTTGTTATTAATACAATATTTTATTAAATTATAGGTATAATTATAGGTATAATTATAGGTACACTGAAAAAATGTATTGTTCCAGCATCCAGATTCTGGTTGTTCAAACTAAACTGCGTATTACTTCTGCAACCATACTTTGTTATTACTCTTGCAGCTATATTATGCTGCTTTGACAACCATCCAATATCGCCGGCAACCATAATATAGCTAAGACAACAATATGTACGGTTACTAGAGCAATACCGGTATAGTTATCAGATCAATATAAAAGTATTGATGTGATACCCAATCCTTTTCTCAGTGTATATTTACCGATATGTTTCATATAATTTTGTTTCGGAAAAACATAGAAAATTAATAAATATGTTTTCATAACAACATTCAGAATAGAAAAAACCTTGAATATCAAACGAATAAAATATCGATGTTTTTCTGATTATTGATAAAAACATATTTTCCCTTTAGTTATTACACAATCCTAGAGTCGGTACAAGTAATAAGTGAACTTTGGGCAATTAAATCATGACATACGTCTTTCCAAAACTATCGATAATTAGGAAAACTGCATAAAATAGCATAAAGCAAAATCAGCTATTTTGTATTTTTATATACAAAGATGTATATTTAATGATTCACAGACTCTATCTATCTATTGCTTTGGCATGAAGCTTTCTGAAAGAGAATTTAATTATTCTAAACTCATTATTTTTGTAAGTTAATTGTTAATGAAAGTGTAGCAAACATTGTACGAAATTTAGGAAAGGTTTACCAAAGATTTAGGTTTACGCCAATATAATAGTATTTTTCTCATAACATAATAATCTTTGCGATTTTTGAATTTTTTACGCTGTACAATGCCCAAATTCGATTAGAAATGTAGAGTAATAAATATCATATATAATAAAACTTAATATCTACAGAAAGTAACATAGCGATGAAGCTTCGTAATGTTACAACATTCACATAAACCAAATTACCTAAAAAATATTTAGTGAAAAACTTAGAACGTAACCAATACTCACAGCTTTTCCAGGCATTTTATCAAGTATTACTCAGGTTAAATTTTGTTATCACAAATAAAAGCATACGAAACAATCAATATTTTTTTTATAGTTTAATTTTTTCTCGGGAAACAAAAAGTCTTAACATGAAAATTTACAGGAATATGCCTGTATATAAAACTAAAATTTAGTAAAAATGTAACTTTTAAAGTAAATTTTATAAGTACTTTTTGTATAAAATCTGATTTCCAAAAACCATTTCTGCAGTAATACAAGTACGCACAAATATATGTACACACACACATACACACACGCGCACATACATACATACATATGTTACGTGCAAAGTTCGAAATCCTGTACTTCGCAAAGCGCACAGAGATTTTTGTGCAAAGCCCAATGTGAACGACCTGTTTTGTACAAAGCCTGAAACGTCGAACTTGGAACAAGGAATTGTTGTGCAGACTGCGAATTGTTCGTTCGCCTTATACAAAGTTAATTCATGCATCGGACAAAATAAATAATTGGTTTTTATTAAAGGATTTTAGAGAGTAATAGGTAATATAAAGCAGAAATACTCGTTTATAATGTACTTAGATCAAAAGCGCAGATAATATCATCTTTGCTTTGAGACACTTTGTCCCCAATTTTGATATAAAAATGAATATTAAAAGGATTGATAATTTTAAAGGAAGTCCTATAAAAGCTAGAACTAGGATACAAATATATTATAAAATGCTAATTGTATGAAAGTATAACATACTCACGGTTTGTTCTACTATGTCTGTACGCTATGACTCTCGGAGACTCAGTAGCATATAGATATATACATTTTTATTACATATCGTCGGGTGAGAGGTAAATGCAAACACCTTTCATGCTTATACATAGAATATGTCTGGTTTTACCTCACACCCGATGATAACCAAGCGACTAATTGAATGAAATATTTATATGTAAGATCAGCGACGAACATTGTTTTGATGAACTTATATTATACTTCATTTAATGTAAATAAATGTTTCTTTATCATTTTTACATATTTTTTACGTATTACCAACATAATTAAGACCCATTGTTTACTTTTCTCTATGTGAGAATCAACTTTGTACTAAGCGAACATATAATTCGTAGTCTGTACAAAAATTTATTGTGCA
Organism: Gastracanthus pulcherrimus; assembly: GCA_949152435.1. Classification (NCBI taxonomy): domain Eukaryota; kingdom Metazoa; phylum Arthropoda; class Insecta; order Hymenoptera; family Pteromalidae; genus Gastracanthus; species Gastracanthus pulcherrimus. The sequence continues at coordinate 157,879,574 of OX424576.1, forward strand.
AAGTCCAACGCATGGGTCTTTGAACAAAACAGGTCATACACATCGGACTTTCCACAAAAATCTCTGTGCACTTCGCGAAATGCAGGATTTTGGACCTTGCACGTAACATATACTAAATGAACAAACCAGTGCGCACCTAGTTCTCAGTTTTCTCTGCCGATTTTTAATATGTAAGTACGTATCAACAGAAGATCGCAAAACAAGTATCAGCCGCTAAGGTCCCATATGTGTACCTAGTAGAATATTTAGAATTTTCAAAAATGGCCAAAAAATGGTTATTTTAAAAAAAAAATCTACAGAACGCCCAATAGCACTATTTTGAACATACCAAAAAATGATTTCTTCGTCTTTTTACAATCTTTAAAAAGAAAATTATTAGATCACCCTGGCAGTTCAATGGATCACCTATTTAAAGCTGAATATAAACCCGAAATTTTGTATTTATTAAGTTATGTTTGATCGTATGCCATTTTGCCAAATCAACATGAAGGTAGGTCAAGCACATCCAAATTCTCTCAACCCAATATATCTATAGTTATGGGCCTATTAAAAATCAGCTGTTTAATATTTAAAAAAAAGATCTTTAATGATTTTTAACGCAGATGGGGTGCGTTTTTGAGAAAAATTTGTAAAAACATTTTTTGTAGTAAATTGTTACTGTAAACCTGTAAAATACATATAAATTTTTTCAGACCTTAAATTCAACATTTCTACATTAACTGATAAAATATGCACCTATTAGGATAATCTTGAGGCATGTCGGCGACCTTATTTTTTTTTCATTTTGGTCTTAAAATTTTCCTTGTGATAAGACCTTCAAAATGAGCCCCGGACCGGCAGAAGATGGGTCGAGATTTGTAAGAAAACTTATGTCAGTTTAAACAAATTAATGTCTGTCCATGTTAATTAAATGAGATTTCACGTGCTTAGTCCCATGTCGACTCCAAATAGTTGTATTTTTAATTCAAATGACCAAAATGTTGACTTTATTCAATAAAAATAATAAGCATTTGAGGCTTACAGCTATTATCTTCTCAATCTCGTTTATTACAGTAACTATTATTTTTTACTTATTAGATCGTCTTCTTTTTTACGTCGGTTCTATTTTTTTTATTTATATTTCGATTCCAGTATCGAACCTTAAAACAACTATACTTTAATAGTGGTTAAATGTAAATAATTTTATTAAAGTAATATCTGATTTGGTTACATTCATAATTATTTAAATCAATAGTGCTATTCATATGGATATTTTATTTATTAAGATTGTGTGCTTCATCGACGGATGTAACAATTAGGCATTTTTTATCATTCCAATAGTTCTGACAAATGGAGGTCTGGTTATGTCAATACACTGTAGTAACTTGCAGTCATCACCTCCGTCTGCAAAAAAATATATCATGAACGATTAATTAATTATGTAAATACATAAATTAATAATTTAATAATAAGTGGCATTGGTCATTACCATTATCATGACAATTCTTTAGTGTGTTTAACATTTCTTTCTTCTTATCATCTGGGAACTCATTATCTGAAATTCATAATTAACATATTATAACATAATTTTTTTAGTTTAGCACAAGTACATTTTTTTAATTATTCCTGATATAAGTAAGTTACCTATATTTATAGTTTTCTCAATCTGGCCGTAGAGAGTTTGGTCAGGCTTTTTTTCTTTATTAAACTGGCAAGCAATAGCACAGGCGTAGTTTTTTTCTAGAGGAACTCTTGGAATTTCAGATCCTGGTTTTAATATTTTTGACAAAAGTAACATGTCAACTATAAAACACCATATATTTTTTGTTAATTTTCAGCTCCTTATCAAAATTTAATATTTACTGTACTTACAAGCATTACGTAGTCCACTATCGTATAAGCATGATAATTTCTCTCGATCGTCTTCTTCAGCGCTACCCTATTTTAGAAAATAAAAAGAATTTGGAATTATTTTGAGTTAATACATTGCTCATTTATTTACAAATTTGTATGTGTAATTTGACACTTTAAACGTGATAAAGTAATATCACACCTCCATCAGAACAATACTATGATAACTCAAACTTCTTTAAATTCAACTGTTGTACACAATATATTCCATACAAAAATAAAAGCACTTTCTCAAAATGTTAAGAAACAAATTGATAAAATTAAAGTAAAAATTTATTTCATGAAAGATTCTCGTTGCTTGCTTGGTTTTACAAAAATATATGATTTCCAATTATTATTGTCTGGTTCTGGGATGTGCGATATAGAATACATTATTATTATAGATTTTTCAATCTCAAATAAACAAGTCCGTAAAATAAATAAATTCATTAAGATATGATAATGATGATTTAAAAACCAGAATGAAGGTGATAATATAAAAAACTTTAACTAATAAAACCAAAAACCGCAGATACGCATTTATTTACTTTTTATTTATTTTTTGCCCGGGTGTGCATTTATGTACACTCAACGGAACAAACATCTGATCGAATTTGTTTGAATTTTGTTTAAATACAGCAACTTCATTGGATCGAATGATCGTTTTTGCTACCCTCATGCGTAAAGTGAACTTTTTCCACGAGGACATAAAGAGTATAAAGATTTTTAGAGATTATCAACTTTACGGAAATTAAAAAAGTACAATACGAAAAATTAAAAAGGAGTTTTATACCGTAGTCAATGCTGCGAAGCAGATAGCCACGAAGATCAAGCAACTTTTCATTGTGAAGGCCGGTGATCGAGTGATACTGCTTGCGACAGAATTGCAACTGCGGTTTGCCTGAAACTGGATGTACGCGATCGATTTCTGAGTTCTTTATAAATCGCAAAAATGTTATAAGTATGACATCATAAATGATCTGCTTATAAAAAGCATAAATGCATCCATACTTATGTGTGGATAAAATGGAAATAATGATGTGTGTTAGAAAATATAGATAAGACTAATATATAAGTATTCGTAGAGGAGACTAGGGGATAATGAGATAAAGTGAAGTGTAATCTTAAGTCCACGAGAAAGTGTTAGTTTGAAAAACATGAATATGTATACATCTGTTTACTAACTACCTTAAGGATGCTGTTTACCCGAAAAACCGCCAAGAATAAAAAAAAACAATCATTTTATCAATTTTCATATATTATCATAATACATATATATATATATATATATATATATATATATATATATATATATATATATATATATATATATATATATATATATATATATATATATATATATATATATATATATATATATATATATATATATATATATATATATATATATATATATATATATATATATATATATATATATATATATATATATATATATATATATATATATATATATATATATATATATATATATATATATATATATATATATATATATATATATATATATATATATATATATATATATATATATATATATATATATATATATATATATATATATATAAGGATTTACAGAATTTTGTTGAAAATTGATATTGTTGAGTTCTTATTTTCACCAGAGAGCAATATGACTATTCAACCTATTCAAAACAAGATGCCCAAGGGGGAAGAACCTAAAAAGGTTAAATAACAGTTATGAAACTTCAGTAAGTCGAAATTGAACTGCCAAAAAAATTGAAACTTATATAAATCATTTTTTTACTCCTGTTTAATAAAACCTTGATTAAGAATTAAGAATTCGAATATTTTTCAGATTCGAAGTGGGATTGACGATGAAGCTTTAGACGGATCAACTTACAATTATGTATATTGTTTCCTCATTGTGTAAACAAGAAAAATACGTAAGATTTTTAAAAATTACAAAAGTCTTCAAGGTAAAATCTGCAATTATTAAAAAGAAGCACAAAAATTTATTTTTCATGGTCCTGTTTGGTCTAACAGATGCAGTTTCTTTATTTAGAGTTTAAAAAGAATCCGCACGCATTTTTCTTCATTTTGTACCTATGAACATATATACCTCAGGACTTTTCACCAAAACCATTATTTCATCTCCAATTACATTTTCAATATGGCTAATTTTTAAATATTTTTAAGTAATTTTTGGATCCAATTACATTTTCAATATGGCTAATTTTTAAATATTTTTAAGCAATTTTTGGATTTACTCAAGCATATAGCGGTATTTTTAGCCCCATAACGTCACGTTTTACTACATTTTACATACGTCATTGAATAGAAAAAAAAATTAAAGGTAAGTTGGTAAAATAAAGAAAGTAGATTTGCGAGTAAACGGCCCCCTTAAGGGAAGGTCGAAGCCGATTACAGATTTCTGCATTGAATTTTACATTATTCTAATTTAATTGTTCATATAAGTTAAAAAATTTAGTTGTCCGGTATTCTCAATCCACTACGGAACACCGGACAACTGAGATAATATAAAAAAAAATTTTAAATTGAATGAGAATACTGAAAAATAAGAAATTGTCGGTAACTACGTAACTGCATGTAAGCTCCGACCTCCCCTTAAGGGGAAATCCACCTATTTTGTAAAAATCTCTCCCTATCGTCCAATAACATTAAAACTTTTTTCTTTATAAATAATAAAGATCACGAAAGATTTTTGAGCACTTTTTCCTACAAATTTTGTGATAAAGGCTTTTAAAAGAATTCCCAAAGCTAACCTTTTTGATTAAACCTATTTAAAAACCGTTGCCAATTCATTGGCACTTAGCTTTCTCAAACTAAATTAATTGTTCCAATAAGACATTCTTTGTTCTAATAAATTAATTTTAAATTGCTATAGCTCTTTCTCAATAATACCTCAAAAAGCATGTGCTTTTGTATCATTGATCCTTTGACATTTTTTACTAAAATTACAGAACGATAGGTAATAATCCTTATAACAGCAATTTTTTCTCTGAACGTAATTTATTAAAATTATTTAAATATTTAAATTAACTGTAATCAGATGCTGTACATAGATTCACTGAATTCCTAATCATCTAAAATTTTGGGAACGATTTGCCATTATAGATTTTCGAGATATAACTGTTTAAACTAAATGTGACTTCTTTCGTGTATAACACAAGAGGGGAAACAGCCTGTCTAAAATTTGCTGTTGTAAAAGATAGGTAATTTTATGCTCTGTTTACTGCATATACACTAAATTGATCATAATATATCTAACATACCAAAAAACTCGAAAAACTAAAACTCAAAAATCTAAAAATCAAAAAATTGTTAAAAAAAACGAGTCGATGAATCTTTAAATTATTTTTTTTTATTTCGAATCTTCGTTAAAAAACGAAAGGAATAAGCCCTCTTTAGTAAAACATGACCGTGGTATTCTCGAAATATAAACGATCAAAAAAGATTTTCAAATAATTCATAACCTCAAATATCTCGAAATATAATGGTCATTGTGATCTGGGCTAAGAACTCATTTAAGAGATAGTAAAGAGCTACCGTTTTGGAAAGTTTCAGATCAAATTCTGTCGATATACTCTAGTATTCGCAACTGAATAAAGATCGATTTGTTTTACAAAAAGATTTTTTCCCCTTCAAAAGAAAAAGATAAAGTTTCAAAAATTTTACAGAATATTCTTGTCCATATTCCTAATCATCTCAATTTTTTTCAGAAGCATATAAATTTTTAATATAAGAATAATCTTATATTTCAAAGATATAACCATTTGAAAAAAATGACGATTTCGTGAATAACAAAACAAGGGAAATAGCTTATTCAAAACTTCGGATGTGAAAAGATAGGTAATTTTATGCTCTTTCAAATGCATTATCACTCAATCAATGGTATTATTTATATGCTATCAAAATACCCAAAAAACTAAAACTCAAAAATCAAAAAACCGCTAAAAACAAAAGCGCATCGAAAAATAAACAAAAATATGAGCCCCGAAACATAAACTTTCATCGTGTATATTTAGAGTAATGTTGATCCACACCCATCTATACACTCATACATCTATAGAGAGATTTTCTAAAAATAATGTTTTTTGATTCACAGTATCTCAAAATATGTTTCTTACATGTTTTAAGCAAAACTTTTTCTTTTCACCATCATAAAGCTTCCTCTATGAGGAACCAAAAATTTAAGAATATTTTTCTACTCTAAATGAACAAAATTTGATATTTCTAAAATTTTTGTTTATAATACTCAATTAATGGTCTAAAATAAATAAAATATTTGTGAACTTTAAAAATATTTTAAAAACTACATGTTTTAACACTAAAAATGAATGCATAACATTTTACTTTCTCAAAGAGAAAGCTTTGTAACGATGATTTTTTTGAAAACCAAGATTTTGATGAATTTCGATATTTTTGACGTCTCTGAATCAGATAACTTTTGAAGACCGCGGTATTTCGGGCTGAAATTTTGCAGATACATCAGATATAACTTAACATAGAATTGATTAGATTTTGGAGCTAAATGATCAAAACTTACTGTATTTTTTTAAATTTTAATTTTTAAATCTCTGATAGAAAATTAGGCATTCGACATTTTCATATATTTTTTACCGCTGTTATTTAAATCTAAGATTAGATAGATCACCGCAGCAAAAATGTTAAATAAAATTAAATCTAGTTTTTTTTGCTTCTAAACCGTCAAATTGAATTTCTTTGTGGAATAAAAGTTAATTTTTGCTTTGGAATCTGAAAGAGTATAGTGTAACTTTATCACAAAGCCCAAGAAGTATTTTGGATATTTTTTCAGTAATGATTTTAAACAGGGGTTAGATTTGAATAGAGGCTGGTTTATAAAATAAGATTTATTTTAGTAATATTGACCAGATTTAATAAAATTAAATATTATTTTAAACATTAATGATACGGTAAACAAGCACATGACAATTTTTTTAACTACAACCTATGACATTTATTATAGGAATAGCCAATATTCTCTTAAATTTAAAATATTCTTATAAATATGTAAAAATATTATCAATCGAAATAATTAGTATATATATAAATAAATTTACACTAATATTTTTGTTGCTTTATACAAATATAATTTTCAAGAAAAAATAACCTTTTTACAAAATAAAATTTTATATTTACAGATTTAGTTTGCTCGATTTTATTTTATTTAGGAAAAACTTTGAAAATGAACAAATGTGTTCTCATAATATAGGATCATTCATAATAGAGAAACCTTACATCACATAAATCACCGATAAAATACAAAATCATAATAAATGTCTAGCTTCTCTCGATGATTATTGATCCAATGTATTCTTTGGTAGTATTATCAGTAGAATTAATAAGTGAACTATGCGCGATTATATCATGACCTTCGCCAAGACTATCGATAATTAAGAAAAAATGCATTTATAGCATATAGCGAAATCAACTATTTTGAATTTTTATATACAAAGATGTATAACATTGATAATTAAGAAAATTCGAGATTTTTAACGTCTTATCACAAATGAAAATATTCTAATGCAGTAGTATTGCAATATGGACTTGAAATTTATTGAAGGTATTTTTGAATATAGTCGTTTAAATAAAATGTTATTGTATAATATTACGATCGCAAAATAAAAATGTTTATACGAAAATTCATCAAAAATTTATAATTTGCATGCATGTAACAAATTTTAAATTTCTTTAAATAGGCAACAAGATTATTATTTTTTCATCAACATCTTGAATCAATTTTGTATTATTAAAGTATGGGTGTATAAGGAATATGGAAGGGAATTTGAATTACATTATATAGGGGAAAAAATAAATAAAAAGACACTGCTAAGTGATTTCAGCGTAACTGTATATTACATTAATATGGTAAACACAATATTATCAATCAATCGCAATGATGATGATTCGCTGTAATTAAGGATCTATAAATGATGATAATAATATAGGGCTACCTACAATATCGTCGCAAAAGAATTTTTCGACGAATGTGTTTCATTATATTTCCTCGTACTGTACAGTTTTACAATATAATATTCTCGAATGATGATTCTAATAATTACACTATAATAGTCCTAGGTATAATGTTACAAAGTTAAACTCATTAGACGCATGATAGGGTTTTTGAGGAGGAAGTCTCGACCACCACTAAACAATTTCATCGCTTGCTCTTAAAAGCATACCTTTTTTCTTTTAAATAGCAATGATATTGCTTTTAAAATCATTGATATTATAAATTATACGCATCAATTTTTAAACAAGTAAATAATTTTTTCAGTTTCTTTGGTATCCAGTTTTATTTAACATTTTTTCCTTCTAAAACTGAACTTTGATTTGGAACATCTGATACTTTTTTCAAAAAATCAAACGATATCCAATTCGATCCGGCATCCGAAAACCAGGAACATACAAAATTACACTATATTTAGAGATTGTTGCGACTTTCCTCCCAAAATGTGTGTGTGTATTTAAGTTATAAAGGCACTGTACACGTAAACATAGTACATACATAGAAGAGCGCTGCGGGCCGTCCGAAGCATTTTTATATACTTGTAGACGGTTTTACACTGTTTCTTTGAAAATTTTTGTATATTTGTTATACCGCGAAAACAGCTGTTCCATTAAAAAATAGCGTCTACTTTCTTGTTCGCTTCCCCCGGCTTGCAAAAAACTTTATAGTTTCTACTAGATTTAGCGAGGCGAGCGAGGTGTTATTTATTTTTTTCCCTTTTTGAGACAGGAACAAGACGTGCTAATTACTTTCAAAAGTTCCTTTTAAATTATTAGAACATTTTTTTTACGTACTCATATTTCAATAGATTTTGATAAACATTAATTGATAGCACTTTCAAAAGTATTTGCCCATTGTATAATAATTTATAAATAATGATTATTATAATAATAATATAAATTATAATAATAAATATTATTTAATTTATAATTACAAAATGCAAATTATAATAATAATTACATAATGATGATTATGTATTACACTAAGCTAAAGGTGTCAAATTAGAAAATTAACTTCGAAAGTAATTAGCTTTATTCCTGACATAGTGAAAAATTACGGCTTTCTTTTTTTGCAATTATTCACTTTATCCAATCGGTCCGCAATTTTCCTTGCTTCAAACGCTCCGAGCTTTACACAAAGAGCTATATCATCACATTTTGGCAGTGAACGTTCTCGATTTTTTTCCATTTAGCTTTCTTTTGCTTTACTTCCTTTCCGATTTCCTTCGCAAAAGATTTTCACTTCTCATTCCCTCCGATTTGCCTCTCGATTTCCTTAGCATTCCGTCTCGCTGCGGGAAACAAAGAAAAATATGAACGCTCCTAGAATCTCGAAAATTTGAAGTTAGAAAAAGAAGCCCTCGAAACAATAGAAGGTTCGACTACGCAAGGGTCTTTCATCATTGCAATTTTGCGATACTTTAGCGTTAGTAAAAAAATTATCGGTATGACTTCTGACACTCTTTCATTTTATAAAAATATCGCGACTCGAATTTTCATCGAGAGATGCCGATTTTCGAGCTTCTATTGCGACGTTTTCCTTTACTTTAATTCTTATTTCTTTTTCAGAGCACTTTGCTTGTAGCGAAAATAGGACTTTTATTTTTTTCTGTTTAAAGTCTATTTTTTTTCTTTGTTTGTTTCTTTGTTTATCACGCAATTTGTTCTGCGTCGTTCAACAGCCTGCATGTTTTTCTTCGCACGCGTTACACGTTACTTTTTGTAATAGCCAAATTTTCGTGAAATTTGAAAATATTTTTAATCTTATTCGAACTTGTCGAAAGATTCGTCTATTTAGTATCTTCTGCTCAAACCAGCGAAAAGACTTGAAATAAAAGTTTCTTTTTTACGTAAAAAAATTGAAGTGACATACATTTGAGTAGATAAATCTTATATTTTACTTTTGTTATACATAATTATATTTATGTTTATATATATATTTATATATTGTAATCTACTTTTATGCATACTTTAATAAATGTAATAAACCATTTTAATAAACAAAATTTAAATTATCAAATATATAGATTTTTTAAATCTTTGTTACAATAGCAACATTTTTTATTAATATGTACATATTCTTACATAGTTCATTCAGTTTTCATATTTTTAGGTTTTGCAAACAAAATTAAGTTTAATACACATACTGTGCAATACATATTTATTTAGAATAATTAAATAATTTTAAATGTAATAACATTATACAATTCAATTAAGAATTTCTTAATGACCACACTTAAAAATATTTTAACAAAGTTTACTATAATATAAGATTAAAAGTAGATTTATACATAATTACTTGTAATTGTAATTACTTTCTTATTTAATCACTTTATAATCTTCAATTCATTTCAATATAAATCCAAATTAATTACGATGATTCAACATGAAAAAATCATTTTCTATGTACACGTACATATGTTTACAATCATTAAAGTATTTGCTAAGTCAAAAAGTTTTCATTTGTATGTAGATTAAAAAATAATACAAAAGCCATTTATTAATCATTACTCTTTAATAGGAATAACTTTTGTTTTTACAATTATTTATTACAATTCGCCGTCAAAACTTTTCAACTTAATACATACTTTAAGTACTTAGCCAATAAAAAAATCAGTCGCTTTTAAATTTGTATTAACAACTACACAAAATAGAAATTAAATATACACCAGAAATGATACAGTAATGCATTTTTTTATCTATTCAAAAAGAAATTGAGAAGGTTTCTTCGCTGGCGTGAACAACGTGCAACGCTATGCGCAAAATTTACGAAAATACGAGATTTCGGAGGTCTTCCTTTTTTTATTTTAATCTTTCGTGTAAAAAGGGACGTGGTTGTGTGTTACAGAGATTTCGTAAGTACACTACGATTATAAATAACTCTACGCGTTACAAATCTTCGCGACGGTCGCGATTAATTGTCATCGAGAGTAGAAAAGACACAGGCGAACGAAAATAAGGATCGACATCGGTATTTACAGGTGATAGAGACGATTATTCCGCGAAATAAATCTAACGCCTTACTCTTTCATTTATCTAGTGCTTACAAAAGAAGTCGGACTCGGACTTTCTCAACTCACGTTTTATCACCCTATTCGGTTATTGCCGTCGAATGAAAATCAGACTTGAAAGCCAATTAATGATCATTTCAATGTTTTTAATCCGAATATAATTAATGATTAAAAGATATATTAAATATCAAGAAAAAAAATAACAAAATTTTATTTTACACTCACATAGAGTTATGAAGCTTGTATAAGAGTATAAATCAATATATAAACAAAATAATTAGACAAACTTTCTCTGTCGAAAAAAGTAAAAGTGTGTAAATAAAATGTTCTTTTTAAGTAAACAATCGTTAGGATCGTAAAAAAAAATAAAAATCAAATATGAAATGTATAAATCAATTTTTTAAATTATACATTTAATTGTATTATTGTACATTAGACGAAAAAAAAACAATTTGAAACTTGTTATTTAGTTTCCTAGTCTGTTCATATTCAGTAACTTTGAAGGTCTACTAAAGGCAGATCTGAGTTTCATTCAGCTGGTCAAGTTGGAATGATCGCAATAAAATTGACTTGTCGAAAGGCGGCTCTAAATATAATATATTTATGTATACCTAATGAGCTTCATTCAATTTCCTAACGAACTGAGTCTACAAATCGAGTCATCGCAATAAATGGGATGTCGAATTCGAGCCATTCGAAGTAACATCCACACACAGCAATAATTCACAGAGAGAAGGTACCATAGTGAAATTGAATTTGTTTTCTTTTTAAACAATTTCGCACTTACGGCACGCAAAACAAAATAGTCCCTTAGTTAAAAAAGAAAAAGATAGTCTATATAATTCATATAATTTTAATATAAAATTCTCCAATTACAATAATAATGTATATCAAAGAGGCAGTCAATTGTTCTCAAATTTTACTAAATTTTGTTTCACTTAATTCTACAATTTCGTTCAGTTTCACTATAATTTCTTCCCTTTATACTACCTAAGCTTTGCCAACTTTTTCCCCGATTCCCCAACGATAAACTACGTGATTTTACTAATGTATTTACTTTTCTTTTGTATGAATTTGCCGTTTTTAAATATACTCTCATTACGCGAAAATGCTAAGTTTCTATAACGGCTAGGAAAAAAAAGGTTCGAAGAACTAATAATATTGGCAGAGTTCTTTTGCATCACCGACAATTGCCAATATTGGCGCGGGATTGAGATCATTGGGCACGTCGGTTCAAAAATTTCAAAAGAAAAAAGATCCAAGATACCACTTTACACTTTTTTCTTGGATTCTTTGCTAAACTGTGCCTCATACAATGCTTTTCCTTTTCTACTACCTTATAAACTTCACGAAGTCGCTCGACACTTTGACAATGTTTTTTGTTTTTTGTTTTTTTTCACCATTATTATATGCTTTATTAAGCTTTTCAAAAATACGCGCGCTTTGCTGGTTAGATAATCTTTGTTCTCAATCTAAGCGAATTGACACGTTCACAAGACAGTATAATTTTTTTTTATTTTCTATCGCCGTTTTTTACATTAAAACTTTAAAGTCGAAGTACAAGAACATCGATTGTAAATTTCAGAAAAATTTCATGTATTATAAGCGTTTTTCTTTTTTATATGCGTTGAAATTTTATTGAATTTTACATCACACGAGGCCTTAACCCTGTAATCCCTAATTTTTCTTTTTTATTAAATAACTCTCAGTTTGTAACTGAACATTGCACATAAATGTTATGATACTTTTTACAAGTAAATAAGAAACTAAACGAAAATTTTCAGTAAATACATATACTATACTGTTAAAATAGAATTATGAAATCGTATGTTCTCTAAGTAAGATTACTCTTTATATGATAATGATACTTTATCAATTCATGACTGAGTTTGTCATAAGATAATCATATATAAAATAAAAATCAAAGTAAAATTGGGGATCAAAGTGTTAAGCGAGAATTTGTATATCTCATACTGGACTGAATTGAAAAAATATTATGAATTGTGCATCAATCGAAAATCTTGATAGTTAGAATCACATCCCGAGTTACTATTTCTCATAACATTCTCGATAAAACGTTATACAAAAATAAAGCCAACTGAGTCTGCTTCATAAATACAGATCTTTCCTTGTATGCACATCCAATATATTTTTTCAGCATTACAATTTTTATACGTTACAAATATGTGTACTTGAGTGTACATCACAGCATATTTGAGATTATTATGTAAATCGTTTTTATCAAGAAAAATACAAAGACGTCGCGAATATTTTTGATTACGCTTTATTTTTATTTCATTTACTGAATTGATTAATTAATTTACGTTCCTGAGTAATCTTTCGAACTGATGTTTTATGTTTTTTCTTTTCTCGTTATGCTTATTTATTTATTAAGTGCTCTAGACGCACGGCTCTCTCGAGTTTCGCAAAATTCATGATATTTACAAAGAAGCGCGACTCTCGAAGTATTTCTTCGCAATTTGGCAGTGACTGAGAAAAAATTGTCTCTCTCTCTCTCTCTCTCTCTCTCTCTCTCTCTCTCTCTCTCTCTCTCTCTCTCTCTCGCATCATCGTCATTATTACTTGTGAGAAAACCAGCAGTATAGCCTAAAAAATCATCGTAGCGTGGTTAAAAATTCTTCAACGTTGGTCGCTCAACGTTATTATCAAATTGATTATACATTCGTGTAACGATCGAACTTCGGTGTCTTTGCTTTGTTTCGTCCAGAAACTCAACGTCGAGAAAAAAAGAACACATGTCTAAATACCGAATCATAAAAAATACCGATAATCCATGATTGTGTTAAAAAAAAGAAGAGAGGACAAAAAAAATCTAAACAACCTACTTACATGATTCAATTTCATCGATATCTCATAAATCACATTTAAAAGATACGCAACGGTTGTCTCGTCAATAAGAGCCTCGACAACAAAAAATACGTAAAAAAAGAAATGAAGAATCATCACACGCCGAAAAGGAACAACTCTATACTCATCGATCATTCCTCGTTCTGCGGATGTTGATGCGAATGTCAATAAGGACAACGGGGGAAAAGTGAGAAAGACAAGAATATATATATATATATATATATATATATATATATATATATATATATATATATATATATATATATATATATATATATATATATATATATATATATATATATATATATATAATAATTAAACTAGCAAGATAGTCTTTCGTCCTTTGTACACTACGTCGACGAGAACAAAAACTTCACATTTTTATTCTTCTTCTTTCGTCAAACGAACGAACGAAGGGAGTTCGGGGGAGGGGTAACTTACACTTTTTTTTTCTCTCACGCGCACTTTGTTCGTCCGAGCACGCACACGCACACACACACACACGCACCGCGGGGAAAATAGAAATCAACAACAACAAAAAAGATAGAGCGAAGAACGTTGCGGGACGGCGAGTGCAAAACGAAATTCGAACTAAAGAAATGTCCACGCCTCGCGCGCGCTCCGTCTTCGTCAGCTCTCACTATATCACAATCGATTTGCTTTTTCATTTTTCCTTCTCCTTCAGGCGGACAGGACAGGACGACGACGACTCGTCGACAGGTGTGCCGGAGTGTGCCCCTTGGTCGGATTCAATCCAACTCGAGATAGTCCAGGTAGCTGTGCTCGTCGTCGTCTCAGGAAACTTGGGAGCTCGTCTGTGGCGGCGTCAGCCGTTGCGATTGCTGCGATTGCTGTTGTTGCTGGTGGTGGTGGTGGTGGTGGTGGTGGTGCTGGGGCTGGGGCGTGTGGAGGGTGAAGTTGTCGTAGACGTCCATGAGGTCGCGCATGCGGTACTCCTCGAGGCAGACGAAGCCCTCGAGGGAGGGCGACTGCTTGCGGGCGCAGTCCATGCAGTGGACCACGTGGCGCTTCTCCTGCTCGCGGATGAACAGGATGTTGAAGACCTCGATCTGGGGAGGAAGAGTCATGAGAATCGTTCGGGATGGAGTCGCAATGCAGTGGCGAACGTTTTAAGCGGGATTCAATATTGTGGGACTTGTGTTTGGAGAAATTTACTTTTGGAGGGTATACATTGATTTTTGATAGAAATATTTATTATGAGGAAGGTTTTAAATGAGGTATTAGACCGTAGGATAATAGTACGTTATGCAACAATGGAATAAAGTCGAATTTATTCGCGTGTTGCATATAGAACTTTATTTCCGACTTAACTGAGGCCACTTTATTGACTTTTATTGAAAATTTATATTAATATTAATATAAATATAAAATTGAAAGAAAGAGAGAAAGCCAGAAAAACTGAGAATTTACATTTCCATTTTCGACTCGCTTTTCAGATCAATAAAGTGGCCATTACAGTTAAGACGTGAATAAAACATATTTTAGCTACTTGTATCAATTTCATTAACTCTTTGGTTATTTTTTACATTAGAAGCATTTTAAAACTCTGAAGTCAGTACACTTCAATGATTCGTTTCAAAAGTAAATATAAAATGACAAAATAATCTTTGCACATAACAAAATGACTAATTCACTGGAAACTTTTTTTGAAGACTTGTTATATATAACAAACTGAAGTGTGCACTTCTTTTGAAGCTTAATTCCTGTTACATACATCTTTTAATAACAATATTATTTATTTTTATAATATTTTTTAAGCATTTTTACTTGTTTATATATTAAAGTTTTGAAATAATTATTAAAATCAAAGAATTATCAATTTAAGATACACAATCATCTATATTATGTCCAAATAAATCTTTAGTACAAGTTTCAAATAGATTGGTAATTTTGGTATCCGCAAGGATCATTTTTAAATTCAAGCTATTTTTAGCTATATTCAATCAAAATATTGCAGAAATTGACAATATTTCATTTAAAATTAATGAAACTTGCTCAAAAATCTTCTTTTAATAAACTTAAACATTACAAAATCTTTATAAAAGAATTGTATCAAAATCATCTTTGAGGTGGTTCTTACAATATTCGTATGCATATTGTTATTAATTTAAAATATGTAACAGATAATACTTTTACAAGCTTGTATGCAAAATTTTAGTTATTATTACCGACGAAAAGAAAACCAAAAAAACTAATTACTAACTAAAAAAATAATTTAAATACTTATAAACTCCGAATCTTTACTAAAAACTAGCCTCTCAGTCTTTAATTTACGCAGATTTTTAATACAATAAGAAAGTATTTGTATAGGCTTGCACCATCCTACTTTGCAGTCAACCTTAACAAGGGTACAGTCAAATGTGCAATCGATTGAAATTTATCTCCTTTATTAAAAAAGCAATTATATGAACTACAAAATGAACGCTTATAAACATATTATAAACATTCTCTTTTTCGTGATAAATTAATATTCTCGATATCTACTCTCTCGAACTAACTCTACACAACAAATCATCCCAAGAGTTTCAATGTTGACCAATATACCCAAAAAGAACCACCTTAAAAGAAAATAAACCTAAATAATAAATTCATCATAAAATGCATGCTCACCTCGCACTGTCCGCAGTAATGGGACGCCTCGTTCTTGCCCCTGCCGTGGAAGCGCACCTCCACGCCCTTGGACTTGACGAACTCGAGGATCATGCAGCACTGGCGCATAGTCCTAAGCAGGCAGTTCTTGATCAGCTCGAACATCCGCTTGTCCGAGACCTTGATGTTGCGCGCCAGATTCCAGGACAGGTGGACCATCGGCACGATCGACTTGAACGACTGGAGCTTGTTCCACTCGTAGCGCTCGATGGCCAGCTGATACTGGCGCGCGGTCAGCGGACCCACGTTCCAGGCGATGTTGTTGCACCAGCCGATCGCCTGCACCCAGTGCACGCAGCCTGCGAATTGCAAACGAGATTTTTCTTTACTTTTCTATTTATAGTCATAATGAGTTTGCTATAGATAGTAGGAAAAATGTATTTTTAAGAATGTTGTTCGGACTTATTTGGTCTTTTACTTATTCTAAGTTTCTTCAGAAGTAATAATAATGCATCATTATCATTATTTTATTTATTTAAAGTATACGAGAATAAGTAATTTTTATAGTTGTACAAAAATAGAGTTATGGTAACGTATACACTGCATAACTTATGTAGCAGTTTTATCACTCAAAAGTAGTTCAAAGCTTGAAATAGATTCGTTATTTAAGTCTACATCGTCACAAATAACATTAATTCATTTTATACCATAATATGTTGCTTTCAATTTTATGAAAGACCCTACTTAATGAATTAGATATATATAATTTATAAGTCTACAAAGTTTTTTAAGAAAGTTTAAAAAAAAAATGATAGAACAAGAAAAGTTACGTACCAGCATTGACCCAAACGAGATCACCAGGTCTCTGTACAAACCGGTAGACAGGAACATTTTCTTCATACAAGTCTTCCATTGATGGCCACCAGCTACCGTGCAGGTAATTGATGTTATTGCGCTCACAGAGAGACTGAATTACTCCCCAGTATGCATCGGGTACCCCAAACCATTCGCAGTCTCCGGGCCCGATGTTAATGTTTATCGAGCAGAAATTATTGTTCTCCTGATGTCCTGGTGTTCGACTGCCAGGTACCTAAACATATCATAATTACATACATTAAATATATTCCAAATATGACAATTAAATTAAATTCTTAAATTATTTAGTTTATAAAGAAAAATACCTTAACTTTGTTTTAATATAGAAAATAAATTTGATCATAATAACACTGAATTATATATAAAATCTTATTATTATTTACCGAGACAGTTCTCCTCTTTTCTGGATGTCATTTTAGCAATGATTAAATTTCAGAGGATTATAAGAGACTAGAGTCTGCATAAGTTGAATATGGGTTTCATTGTAAAGTCCGATAGATTTTATTTAATTTGATGAAATAAGAAATTACCCATAGCTTGTAAAAAATTGCACAAACCGAATCTATAAAATTATATTCGTACCACACTAACTAGCTTATTTATACGCTTCTTAAAAAAATGTTATATACCGTATATTGCAATCAGGATGTACATATGAATTTACAGAATAAAATTATTCACAGAGTAGAAATAATCTTCAACGAATACGCAAGAACCTACACCTTCTCAAACTCCTATCCAAGACATATCATCCACCAAACCCCATCATCCTTCTGAAAAATCCGAAGCTCACCTTCATGTACAGCTGAACGGTGTTCATTCCCAGGATGACGTGTCCCACGTGGCTGAGCATATTGCTGGCCGAGACGACCCGGGCGAATGCGGGAAGCTTCATCAGCTCCTGCAGCTGGGCCTTCCACTTGCGCTCGTCCGACAGGTCGACGTTCGTGCCGAAGCGCAGCATCTTCGAGCCCGAGCGGCCCGGCAGTCCGTAGATGTTCTTCTTGCGCTTCACGTTCAGGCCCGTGCTGTCCTTCGAGTCGCTGTCCGAGAGATTCGACTGCGTCGACGGGTGGATGCCCTGGCTCTTGTCGCGCTCCTCCTTTAGACTCTCCTGGAAAGTCATTAAATAATTTAGTATTTGTATTTGTATTTATTTTATTGGGTGGGTAAAGATCCTTTTACGAAAGTGGTTGCGCACGTTTGTGTGGTTTAATTAATAGATAGCATGGTAAAATGTAGTATTTGAGTATTTTTTGTGATGACAATCGTTTAATAGTGAAAATAGAAATAAAATAAATGGCTTATGATTATTAATCTGTCTAAAGTGGAACGAAAGTTTATGTCATCTTTCTTAATTAAAATATGAAACTAGATATATATAGTTCTTTTGAAAAAGTCTACCAGGTACAATGATATAGTACTATTCAAAAGTTTTTGGATAAATTATTTATTTTATTGTGAAATAAATAAATAAATCCTTTCATAATTTGGCTTGATATCTAATCCATGAGATACTATAATATTTTTTTGTTAAAAAAGTTTCAATTTCACATATTTTTTTGTTTGAAGTATAAACTAAGTATTCAGTATGCCAAAACAACAATAATGCCTCCCCAATGGGTGGTTTTCTTCGAATACAAGTAGCACATACTAAATGAATTAATTGTTCTGAAACTCGCTAAAATTCGAATATCGCATTAAAAAAGAAACTGTCTTGAGAAAACAGTTAAAAAATCAGTTAAAAAATTTACATATTTAAAATTATTAGTATACCTTTCATTATTAATGAATTTCATGATTTTAAGACATTAAAATTATTATCACACAGTAAAAATGTAAAAAAAGCTCTCCTACATTTGAATATAAAATTCTAAAGCTATGTACCTGGAAGCTGGAGGCCTGGTACTGCGCGTACTTGGCGATGGTGGTGTGGCTTCGATGACTGATGCAGCCCCAGACCTTGCGTGCCAGGACCGGGTCCCAGTTCTCGTCGCTCGACTGCTGCAGCTGCGTGCGCACCTCGATCGTGTGATCGGGATTCGCCTCGACCAGCGTCTTCGTCGAGAACAGGCCGAGATCGAGTTTCAGTGCTGCCGCCAGACCTGCAAAAAGAAATCGAACGCTGTTATTTTGTCGATGAACTTTGTACATTTTTAAATATAAGAGGTTGGATTTTACGAATGAAGAATTGAATATTAATAATGTTTATTATTATAACGATAGATAGATAGATTAATAGATTGATGCTTTATTTTGATAAAAATCAAAAATACAATCTATATCAATAATGTGAGTGACTCAATTTAGAAACTAAAATTATTTTCTTGTTCAAAAGGGGTTTGTAAAATCTTAAAAAACAGCTATTAAAGCTTAATTTTTAAGGCAATGATTTTATATATAATAAGCATTATATTCATGTGTTAAAATCACTCTCCGATAGATGATTTAATCAGATACCTGATTTTGATTTAAAAAATTACCTGTACATACTAAATTAACGAATCTTCTTGAAACTATATAAACTGAACGTAATAATTAACATAATTTTATTTTTAATGACTCATATTGAGAGATTTTATGTTTTTAAAAGGTTTGAAAAGTTTTAAAATATGTAAGAATCAGTAAACAGTAATCAATGAATATAAAAAATTTTCCAAGATGAAAACCAGCTTTTCTTTGTATGTAACATGGAAATAAGCCATTTCAGTTTTCACAGTGTCAAAAGGATTCATTAATTTAGTATACACGTAGAACATATTTAGATATTTGATGAATCATCCATCAAAGAATGACTTTGACAATTGGTGCACATGAAATATATTTCTTATTACACTCAATAAGTCTTATTCCGTAGATTAGGAAAATTTTCTCTGAATTATCTTATAAAAATAGGACATCATTTAAGAAAACTAAGAAAAAATCATAGAAACTGCCCTTAAATAAACTACATATGTAATTATAATTACTCTCCATAAATTACGCACCTTCGCATCGAATTAAAACAATACAATCTCGCTATCTTAGCATCTCCCTCTTCTAACCAATCTCATTACCCAAAAGAACCCTTTCCCCCATCGTCAACCGACAAACCCTCTCTCCCAACTCACCTCTAACAACGGCGATCGGATGCTTCAGACAGAACTCCTGCAGTCCCGGACTGAACACCTCCTTCTTGTTCTCCAGGAACGTGCTGGGTGTCGGCGGCAGCAGTTGCTCCTTCGTCAGCCTCTGACCGGGCGGATCGGGCGGCGCCGGGGGTGGCGATCGATCGCTCAGTATCGAGCAGTTGGGCACGGCCTTCAGGTGCACCCGGCCCTTGCAGAGCTCGACCACCTGCCTCGAGTCCATGTCGATGCTGAACTCGGGCTCGGTCTGGGTCTCGCAGAGGCGCTCGAGGCGGAGGACGGGCTCGCCCAGGCGCAGCATCGACGTGTCCACCTTGTTCGTGCTCGAGGTCGCCTCGCACTTTATGGTCGTCGCTATGCTGGACTTGGACTCGGTCTTGATGCTCGTGGTTGTCGTCGTGCTGGTGGTGGTGGGCTCCTCGACTTTCTCGATCTGGAAATTGAGATCGAGACGGGTTAGATTGGAGAGATGTGCTTTTTGAGGTATTTGGGGGAATTGCGAGTGATGTGATGAGTTTGAGAGAACTAGTAGAAGTTGGAGTGATAGTGAAAGCTTTTTAGAGTGATTTTGTTTTGTATGATTGAGTGACAAATGACTAGTGGAGAAAAGTTCTACTGGATGAAATAGTAATTTTTAGATCTAAACCGTTCTACTCAAATTCCACTACTTCAGTGTGTAAAAACTTTACTCTAATAGTGAATTTGGACTCGATAAGAGTGATCAATGAACTGAAATATACTTTCACTTGATACACACTATTAGCTAACTTTAACAGTGTGAATATCTCACTTGCAGATAAGTAATTTGTCACTAGTCAAATTCATAAAAATTCCACCAGTTACGAAAAAGAAAATTATGAAATAACTTTCACGAGGAAACATCAATTAGTTTTACTTAAGTATTTGGTTCAAACTGGATACCATCTCTTTTATTTACACCAAAAAGTGTGAAAAGAAACCTGTCTTAAGATCAGTTGAAGTTCCATATAAATATACCATTCATGAAATTTTCATTTTGACTTATTTTCTTATAATTCATGGATAGTTATATTCGTACAGTATTTCATGTGATCATAGGACAAGTTGTTTTACACTTTTTGATGTAAATGAGTAATGCTAGTGTCTTCTCTTGTGAAAGAAATGATTTCTTCAACCGAAAAGAATAATCTGGATTAAGTTGCTAAAAGCAAATTGAGTCTAAATTTGTTTAAATAATCGAAGTTTTATATGCAATGCCTATTGGGATGATACCTTAATAATTACAAAATTCACAAAAAACTGAATGCACTCCCTTTTTGCAAACTCTTTCAAGAATATTTTCTTAACATTTCAATACGATCCATCACTCCATTGTATGCAAGGAACACTTTACACTCAAATTCTGATCCTCGATGAATTCTTTCATCGAAGAGTACACTACAACTCTCAAAGCCTTATTCTTTTATTCATAAAATACTACAACACAATAAATAAAATAGTTTATAAGAAAAAAAAGAACACAAATATCAAAGCAAAATCTACACCCCCAACAAAAAGATAAAAAGCCATCCTCGAATCCCTCCTCACCTTGACCTCCTTGATCTTCTCCCCCTCGTTCTCCAGATTCGATGGCGAAAAGGGCCCGCTGCTGAGCGTCCCGTTGTTCATGATCGGCTGCTGCGGCTCCTCCTTCACGTCCAGGTCCTCCGAGCCAAAGTGCTTCAGCAGATCCTCGGCCAGCGAAGTCGCGATGTCCTTCTGGGACAGCAGTGCCTGGAGCTCCTGGTCCGTGACCCCGAGGCCCGAGTCCTTGTTCCCACCGGCATTGTTGCCGCTGGCGCTGCTGCTGTTGTTGCCGGACGAGCCCTCGGGATAGCAGCTCGTCGTCGAGGAGATCTGCGTGTAGCCCTGGGCGCCGTACTGATTCGACTGGTACTGCTGCTGCTGCTGCTGCTGCTGCTGCTGTTGCTGCTGCTGCTGCTGCTGGTTGCCGGTGAATTGGCTACTGGGTGTTTGTTGCTGTTGCTGTTGTTGCTGCTGTTGTTGCTGCTGTTGGGTTTGCTGCTGGGTTTGTTGCTGGGTCTGTTGGCGCGGGGGGTAGCTGGGGTCAGAGGCGGACTTGTAGGGCATGCCGGCGGCCTGGCAGTTGCCCGTTGCCGCTGCCGCGTTGTAGCCGACGTTGGAGTCCGAGAAGCCGGTTTGAAGGGCCACGGTGCCGCTTTGCTGTAATGGGAGGGGCTGGATTAGAGGTTGCGTCTGCTTTGATGGGGAGGTACTGGGATTTTTGCTTTTGTTTTAGGCTGCGAGTTTGCGGCTTGGAGTAGTGACCGTGATAATGTGATTTAAGGTTGTATTCACTGAACAAGCAGGGTGAAAGTTAGCTTTTGCAATTGATATCGGTGATAATTCGTGTAAAGTACGTCTTCAATTTTTGGCTTAACGAATAGATGCAGTCTAATATTTCAGTGGTTTTCTATTGCGAATAATGAAGCAAAATTTGTTATTATGTTGCAAACACAAGAAATCATGAAACTTTTTTATTACTGATTTAATTTAACTTTAATATAGTTCTTATTGTTTAATTAAGTATTTTCCATCAAATTACTAAGCTAAAAGTTGAATAAGTACTTTGTACAATGAAGTATTATCAGTTTTATGTTATTTTCAATTAGTTACGTATTTTTCATCAATGAACAAATCCAAAAATTCAAAAAGTAATTTTTACAATGAATTATTATCAATTTTAAATAAAAAACTAACTTTCGACACAGATTCATAGAACAGAAGAAAATTAAGTCACAAAACGCTTTAGTTTAATTTTTTAGAAAATCATTTAATAAACAATTTGATGTGTCAAATGCGAGTAAATATTCAATATATTAGAAGACTGTAATAATCAAGTGTTTTGTAACCATCCAAAAAATTACTCACTCTAGGTAAGAAAGAAAAATGAAAAAAAAAACTGCGTAAACTCAAAAATCCTTATCAAAATTAAAGTTCCTATAAAATGACTTATCGTACAATGAATATGAACATTTTTAACATACCAAACTCTTTATCACTCATTATACATACAATCAAAACTCACACAAACCTAAACATCCCACCAAAAATGTGTAACTTTGATAA
Source organism: Gastracanthus pulcherrimus (assembly GCA_949152435.1). NCBI lineage: Eukaryota > Metazoa > Arthropoda > Insecta > Hymenoptera > Pteromalidae > Gastracanthus > Gastracanthus pulcherrimus. The sequence goes on from OX424576.1 coordinate 157,903,077, forward strand.
ACTGACTCATCGAGCAATGAACACGAGCACCTTTATCCAATCAAACCCTGCAATACTCAGAATACACCGACAAACAAAACTCAAAAACTCATTCACTCTACCAACCAACCAACAAAAGAAAGCTAAAACCCATTCGCAAACACTCACCGGTTGCTGTGGCATGCCGTAGCTCTTGATCACTCCTGGCTGCACCGGGGCGTATCCCATCGGGTAACCGGGCATCCCGGGTCTCAGTCCTCGCTGGGCAGCCTGCTGCTGCTGCAGTCGCAGCTGCTGCTGGTGCTGCTGCATGGCTCGATACTGGTGCTGCAGCTGGGCCAGCAGGCCCTGCTGCTGGGGCGTCAGACTGCCATGGTTCTGCTGCAGGAACTGCAGCATCTGTAGCTGCTGGGGTGTCAGGTAGAACGAGGGTGGCCTCTGGGGCTGCTGCTGCTGCTGCTGTTGTTGTTGTTGTTGCTGTTGCTGTTGCTGAGCGAGGTTCTCTTCGCCAGGCTGTGGGAGATAGACGGTGGGTGTTGTTAGATGAGGTTGGCGATGTTCATGGTGGCTGGGTGGGTGGTTTTTGGAATTGCGTATGAGTGGGTATGTGTTTTCTGTAAGGTTTGTTTGCACAAAGCGATGAGTGCTTTTTTCATTTTAGATTTTTTAAGAGATTGTAGTTTATTCGTTAAAAGGGCTGAAACTACTCTTCGATGGATGAAATGATCCATCGATGTGTATAGTTGTTGTATTTTGCTTAAAATTGATCATGCGTCAAATAAACTGATTAATCGCACTTAAAACTGTGCAAAAAGTCTCATGTCAATTTATTTATTTCAGACATTGTTTAAAGTTTAATGTACAAATTAATTACTAACATAATTGTTAGAAATAACTTTTAATAATTAACATGAAATTCTAAATAAATAACTAAATTAGTTAATAATACTTCAAAAACTTATCTAGTTATTTAAAATAAAATCGTATTTTAATTTCTACAGCAAATTGGGACTCTTAGCACACTTTCAATAGAATGAAGCAAAATTAAGGGTTTCAATGAGATCACGATAAAACCATCCACCGAAGGATGGATTATTTCTATGCATTCAAATAAATCCTATATTAAAATTATAAGAAATCTAAAGATAAAATCTAAGACTCAAAGCTTCGTATCAAGTTGCAGAATTGAATGAGTGATATGGTACTTATATGATGTTTGTAGTAGATGATGTTTTGAAAAAATGTAAGATAATGCTCAATAATTTCAATAAGTTCCGAATGTATTGTCTATGAATTCATTACATCAAATACCATAATGTTTCGTGTAAAAATATATAGCAAAGTAAAGTAAGGTAAGAGGTAAAAATAACAATGTATAAAATATGTTATAGCACATGCCATGTGTGTCTTAAAATGCATAGTCCAAGAAAGCAGGAAATAATACTAGTAGAGTAGTATTACTAAAACAAAATTATCAAACCAAAATACAAGTGTCTGTTCGGCCAACCAAGTCTTCAGCAGCGCAAAGAAATGTATTTTCACTTGTATAACTTTATTTTACTCTACGAACCAGACCTCGTGGCAGTCCCACTCTCAATCTGTCCCTTCTATTCCTCTCGCGAAAGCACACAAAATCCTTTCTCGTCCTTTTTCTTTTTCACAATACGTATAGTATACTCGCATTCGCCCGGGGCGTCCGTATATCTACGTGTACACGCAGTTTCCACCCCCGTGACGTAGGGACCAACCGCTGGGAGACCTACGCCGAGTACAATATTGTCGGGGGACGTCAGATTTGACCGTTCACGATCGTCAACGTCCAAATCATCCTCCCCCGTCCTACGAGCACCATTGAAGATGTCTAATGGACGCGCAGCTAAGCGAGCCGACGGCGATGATACACGGGACAATAATCTCGAGCAGAAGTTTAGCGAGTAACAGTCCTGTCTTAGTCTTGAAGAGAATTTAAGTTTCGATTTGACACGTATTATTTGGGTCTCAGACGACGGCGACGTTGGTCAGTTAAGACTTGCACAGTTTACCAAATACTTCGAGTTTATATCTTTAGAGTCTTCATCTAGTTGTAAAGAATTATTACTTGGTCTCGTTTTGATATGGTCTTATAAAGCTTTTAAAAGACTTTGAGTTTCGTTTAAAGAAGTTTTAGGGTAGTTCTTTTAAATCTAGTCTTAGTTTAGTCGAAAAATATTACTATAATTAGATATAGTCTTGGCCTTGAATGTCTTAATTGCACTTATTATTCTAGTTTAAAAGAACATTTAGTTTAGGTCTCACAATTGTCATAGTCTTAACCAACATGAAAAAGACTCACTTAGAAAACCATATCGTAAAATATTACGATATCGATATCGTAAAATTTTGCTAACAAATTTTTTTTTCAAGTTAATGTAAATTTGCATTACGTATTGAAATATGACTTTTTATAAATTTTTAATTTTACGATTTTTAATATCTGGTTTAAAAGACCTGGTCCTAAAGTCTGGTTTTAAGCAGTATAATTAGGGTAAATTTTTGTATTCTGTCTAGGTCAAATCATAACATATAACTTGTTAAAAAATGGTCCATAAAAAATGGTATTATTTTGTTAAATTTGATCTTGAATATCTCATATATATTATTTTCGTCTAAAACGGGATTGGATGTACTTTAACTATTTGTCAATCTCATAATTGTTATAATTTTATATAACCTGACGAGCATTTTAAATTAGATTTATTAGCAGTAGATATTAGTATGATTTTATACATTCAGTCTTAGACTAGGCTTGTATTAATATGTATAGTTTTGATTGAGAAAGTCTTGTATGTATTATTTTGGTAAAAGACAACATTAGGTGTGTGACTAATTGGGCCAATGGCATTAGGTTAACTGTTTACAAGTCTCGCAATGTTATGCTCTTGAAGTCCAGTACAGTTTTAGTCTTATTGGTTTTTTAAACACAAGCTATTTTCACCAGTTCTACTATGAAATATCGAGTGACATAGATATTCGTAATATTTGATTGCTGCTCGAGATATTGACCATAGAATCGCTATCAGATCGCCGGAGTTACGCGTCTACCGACATTCCAATGGTGTCGGCGGGATAATGCAGGTGTTATAGATCTTTCGTTCTGCATTTGAGAAAAATCAAAATTATTTGATTAATATTCTCTTTATTAAAATATGATGAATCCGAGCCCCTTTGTAGGTGATGCTTTCGCTATGTGCATGAATTTATGACTTTATCGACTTTAAATAATGTATCTAATTAAGATATCTAAATCTACATATCGTAAATTAATGATATGATTTTAACTTATATTTTTAAGTAATAAAATGAATTTGCTATCATGAAATTTATGTGAAATTTGACATAAAACTTTGAACACTTTAACAAGTACAAACAGAAAACACTAATTTACAGTCAATACTTTGAGGCATAACATATAGCAAGGCTCTATAATTAAATTTTACTTTGTAAATACTATTATAAAGATGTTTATCCCATCACCCATAAAAGGGATAAGGGGATGTGACAATATCAGATACAAAATTATTAGCAGATCATAGTTTACTTATTAACATATTTTGTTTAAGGAATATCAATGAATTATATCTTTCTTTTCTTTTTTAAAGAATTAATAATATAACCAGAAAGTAAGTTTTTCTGGTGCCAAATCACTGAAAAAACTCGCACAAAACTTATCACTAAAACATTGACCAGCTAATCTTCAACTTCATATTTCACATCCTCTTATAACACGACCTTCCGAGAACGTGAAAGCCAACGATAAGCATTCAATTCAGTAAAATCATTTCTCACGACGCGCAAAAGGAAGTGCAACTCAACATCACTAACTTTACAGAACAATCACCATAACTTTATTATATCACAAAGTGACGCTTGCGCTTTCACATTCCTCCGCGAATCGAACAACAACGTAAACTCCCAAATTCAACATACTTATACACCTTCCCACATGTTTCATCCCATCGACCTACCTTGAACCGTTTGTTGTTGATGTTCGGATTCTGTCCCTGTGGATAGGGCGGCGGTGGTCCCGAAGGACCACCCGGGTACTTGTATCCCGGACCACCAGCTACGCCACCAGCTCCTTGCTGCTGCTGCTGTTGTTGTTGTTGCTGTTGTTGTTGCTGTTGTTGCTGCTGCTGCTGGCGGCTCGACAGCTCCGCGCTGATCGGCATGTTCCAGGCCTCTTCGATCGACGGCAACTGGCGTCGCCTGAGATTTGAGAAGAATCGGGGTTATAGGTTTGTGATGGAGTGATTCGAGAGCGGGGATGAAATTAGAATTAGCTTCTCTTTACTAATGATGCAGAAATTTAGCGATATTTTAGATTGGTCAATTTTATCGGCTTTCATGTCGAAAATTAAGACTTCGATAAAACCATTGACCATTCTGTATATATGCTTTGTGTACTTTTGCGGTAGACTGTAATATTTATCAAAACATTTTTAAGACGTAAAATAAGTTGAATAATTACTTTTTCTATACGAGTATTCTTTCACTCTAAATATAGAGTGAAAAAGTCACTTTTTCAAAAGAGTGAATTATTCACTCTTTAAAAAAGGGAAAATTCAGTCTGAAGAATTTAGAGAGTATAGAGCAATATTACTTATTCAACAGGTTCAGTGCGGCTAATGCATACGCTAAATTTTGCGATCTTTTAAAGAATTAATTAAAATTTTAAAGATTCAATAAAAACTGGACGTATCTACCTATTTTCAAGATATTGAAGAATAAAGATTTCCATTGCAGAAATAGATTTCTCAAGTTCAACTTTTTACAGTGATAAAAAAAATTATAACTTTTTGCGACAATTCACGGTACATATTTGTACCATATAGCACTAAACCTGCTAATTACTTCAGGGACTTTTAACTTTAATAATAAATGTATTAAGACGTTTTTTCAATAAATGGAGTAATTAAATTGCAAAAAAAATTTTTTTTACAGAAACTGCAGATTAATAAAATGTTTACTCATTGATTTTTATTAAACCATTACTTAACTTTATAAGGATAAATATACAAGAGTATATATTTGTGAATTATTACAAACTTAAGTTATTTGTACGGTATAAGAATAAAGAATTCTATGTATTATCTCAAAAGTGCTATAACCATCCTTTGGTGGATGCTCTTATCATAATCTCTTTGAAGTCCATAGTTGGGCTTACAATGAACCTTGCATTGAACTAATTGATTAATTCTCTGAAAATTGTATTAAAAGTTATATTTTAATATAAGAAATTTAAGAGTAAATTTATCTTAGCCATATTCGAAAATGTTTATTCAGAATTTTATGTAAAATTTAAAAAAAGGTTTGTAATTATTATCTTTCTAGCTAACTTTAAGTGATTAAACATCAAAATGAAAATTAATTTATGCTGGTATTTTCTATTAAAATAAGATTTTTAAGTCCAGTTTCAAGATTATTGATCAATATTTCGATGCAGGCTCAACTTTAACCGAAATGCAAAAATTACTTACCAATGGATGATTTCATCCATTGAAGAGTACTTTTTGCATGCTTAATAAATGAAATGCACCCTTCATACTACAAGAAAAATACATCAGGCAAAATTTATAAATTTCCCTCTATATTGTTAAAAAAGGAAACAAAAAAAGTTTGTCAAATAAAATGTTAAACTGTAAAAACAGTTTTATACTTTTTAAACTATTAACCAAAGAGAAGTTAATGTTAATAACATAAACTATAAAATTGCATTACTTTAGCTCCGTTAAAAACGATTATAATGCTTATTGGCAAAGAAAACTACCACCGCGGGAGTGGTGGCGCTAGTGAAAATGTACATTCCCACCCGTCATGTTTTTATCCTCCCTACCTTATCGACCCGAGAATTCTGAAATATTGGCTATAATTAAAAGAATAAACTGAATTATGAAAAACTAAGAGGTCTTTGCCCTCCGTTTTGTAATTATCTATCATTGTGCAAAGTTTCAAGTAAGAATTTTGCGGCTTACATCAATGGCATTCGAACGAAATTTCCTGATAAAACAGAGATATATGAAAGGTGATTCGAAATTTTGTTCAATTGCCATTTATAATGCAATGATATTGTTACCTGAAACTTAGTAGAGTGGTAGAATGCTACAAAAGGAAGGACAATGATGTCTTGGTTTTTCATAAGTCGGTTTATTTATTAATTATAATCAATTGCTCATACCTCGGTCAAAGATTTGAGGTTATAAATTTTGGCGGGAAATTTGAACGGTTTCCGTTCAAACTACGTACCCATACCTATCTATCTCAACCCATTCGCCCCGCATTATAAAATAAACGAACTATAACCCAAAAGCACAAAATAACTGAATTCTACAACTCACTTGATGGCGGCGGAAGGCATTGGTGCTTGGCTGAGCTGGCTCTGCAGGAAGCTGATGCGCTGCTGTAGCGAGGGGTTCATCGGGCCAGCAGCGTTGCCCGTCTTGATGCCTCCGCTCAGCTGGCTGCTCAGCAAGCTGTTGCTGCTGCTATTATTGCTGCTGCTGTTGTTGTTGTTGTTGTTGTTCGCGCAGTTAGGCGTGTTGTTGTTACCCCTGTTACACACGCGAACGCACGCGAGCAAAGATTAGTCTCAGTGATGTGTCCTTTGTTAAAAATGTCGTTGGATCTGAATGGGCGCAGCAGGTGATCTTTTGCCGGTATGTATTATTTGTACATATAGATATTCTTTTTTGGCAAAGGGAGACCTGTGCACTGTTGACGGCTGACTTACGTATAAATGTAACGAGTGAGCTGCTCGGGTAGAGTTTCTACATAGCTCTAGATCTATCTACCTTTATTTACAGTGAGTGAGGTGGTTGGTGGTGCGTCAGTGGGATTATATATAATGAGCGTTTTATACGAATGAATTGCGGCTATTGATTATACAAGAGACAGAACAAAGAGAGATATTTACGTGGGGGGTGGTGGTCTCGAATTGGTTGGATGTTATATACGATTCGACTATGGCTGCTCGGAGGTAGAAGATGTGAGTACGGTTAGTTGGGTCTGGGAATTTTGAGGATTAACGAGAAGAACTTTGTCGGTACTGAAGACACTTTAAGCTCTTTGATTGTCATTGTTTCATTTTGAATAAATGGACTTTACAGATTTTACCGATGTTGTAAGTAATTTTTCTATGATTATAGTCGCTGTTAATAGATTGCACATGATGCCAAAAATATGATCAGTTATCGACATATACAAGTCTTTGTACAATATTTTCTTCAAAATTCGAAATCACTTGTCATTTTCTAAAAGTATAATATTATGAATAAATTGAAATTTGACAAGAACAGTTGAATCTAATTATATATGTAAACATTATTCTTTCATTATAGTTTCTTTCAATTTTTAAAAAAACGAATCTTAATTTATCCACTTTTTTCATTAATTATGTACATTGATAAAATAATGAATCAAAACATTTTATTACCGTCTTTTTCTATATAAATATGGTTATACACACGACTGGGTCATTTACTGCCCAAATGTGAAAGTATAGTTAATCAAGATTCACGTAGTTCAAGTGCAGTTTACAAAATTATTCGTGTTCACCCTATTACTTCGATTATACCGAGAGTCGAGTAGTACGTATCGATTTTCAAGTTAAATTTGCTTAAGATCTAGGATACAGTCATTTATTTGAATCGAGGATACGAGGAGGAACGAGAAAAATTATGAAAAAGCTGCGATATTTACTTTTAAAAGTGAAAACGATGAACGATTGAGGGAGGATGACAATATAGACCTATTTTTTTGTCCTCAAATTTTCAACACTAATGTCATAATAATTTGATGAAATTTAACACTCTTACTGATGAAATAGAAGCGTGAAGTTTGATAAAATTAGAATGAGCTCATTTAATGAAAATCGATGAATTGCAAGCAGTTATTTGAGGCAAAAAAAATAGATTTTACGGACGTCCGCCTTTTGTAGCAGTTTTAAGTTAAAAAAATAAAATAAATTTTTTCAAAATTTGCTCTAGTTATTCCTTTTTTATCGAAGATTCGAATATATAATCAATATGCATATATACATCCTTACACACTAGCTTATAAAAGACTTAAGATTCAATGTATGTAATTCATTTGTTTGATGCGCATGAACGTCCAGATGATGGAAGGACCAGAGATCGGCACCATTAGTTACTTTGAAAAATACATTTTTTGTTTATTTATGTTATGTTAATATTGTTGTAAATGTGATTTCTAATTTATGCAAATGCGCGTTTTCAAAATTATGACTATTTTTGAGATTATGTAAAACAGTTTTTTGACTAGTAAGAAGCTATTTAAAGCGATTTTACTCAATGTACCTTTATAGTCGTCAAAATTAATAATGAAGTTATTCTTTAAGTTCATAATTATGTTGCAACTTACTCTACATTAAAAAATCATTAATATTTTATTTAAATGTAAAATATATATAATTGTTTTCAACTATTGAAAGACGTAAATAAATACGTGTAGTTTATGCTTTTTGTGCGATATTAATTTACTTATCATTTAAAAAAAGGTAGCTAAAAAACATGATGTATGTATACAAAACTCAATAAATTCTATGTTTATCTTGTTAGTACTTTTGAAGCTTTTGCGTGTAAAGTAAAATTTTAGAAAATGCCAATGTAGGCTAAAGATACTAGTAATATATCACTCTCCATTTGTCGACCACCGTCTCTCATTTCGGTTAATTACTGATCTAAGTTTTGTTCTTTTATTTTATGGTAATGTTTTGCACCTAATATACGTATTTCTACCATTTTTCAGTAATCATACTGTATACTTAAGATGAACACGTAGATATTCGTCATCTACTGATTTCAGAATTCAACAAATGTGAAAACAATGTTTCCATCGAAAATTAAATTTTCCTTTGCTATGTGCGTTTTACAAGGAACTTTAGGGTATTTGCAAAGACTAAAATTAAAAAGATATCAATTTAATTTTATAGGAATATCTGAATTCGCACTCCCAGAACAAGACTATAACAACTCAAAATTCTATGTTTTTATAAATAAAAATTATAATAAAAATTTTTACTTTAATTTTATTATTGTATTGAAGTTCCTCAACCTTTTTTTAAATAGAATTCGTATCGTATACCGTTTTTAATTTATGCATGAGCTATTTTATCCGCAAAAATCAAGTTAACATTTTTTAGTAGTTTTTAGTCTTGTCCTGAAGGAGTGAATTCATCAAAGTAACCGACTACCTTAAGGGGGATTCCTACCATTCTGATTTGCATCTCTTTCTGTTGTATCACTGTAAACTTTCCTTGCGCACTAGCTTTTGTCGGAAACTTCTGAAATTAATAGGTCATATTCTTTGCAATTTGTACAAATGTATGTTTAGCCAAGGGACAAATGTGAAAACCAGATGAAATGGAATATAATTATTTATAAGGAATATACATATAAAATTTATTAATAAAATATTTTGAATTTTGATTACGGCTTCGTGTATCCAATTTCGAAAAAAGTACCTAAATATTATCAAATTAGTATATAAAGTAAGTAGGACTTTTTCTAGACTGCAGAAATATTGTATGCGCATAAAGGACGCTGACAAACTGCATTATTTTTACTAGAAAACCACGAACTTTTTGTTGTAAATCAATATATACGAAGTAAAATATTTTCACAAAGAACCTTTCTCGGTTATACAAACATACGTCAAAATTTAAAAATCATTGGCCTGTCATAAAGATTTTTAAAAAATGGTAGGGATCCCCCATAAGATTGTCAACTACCACGCTAATCCTGTCAGCCCATAAACCTTCCAATTCCTAAATCCTTTCCAAAAACGCACCTTTACACATCACAAATCAGCAATCACATTGAAACCCTCCACACATCAACAACCCCAACGCCCCAGACACCTCACCAAAGAACCCAGCAAAAAAAAAAGAGAAAAGAAATAACCAAAGAATGCTGCTTTTCCAAAGCGAGCCAGTGGTGTCGACGACTGGTCCACCCCGACAAACAACAGCACCCGAACGCGCCGCGCTTGGCCCTCTCGTTATTACCTCGAGGCGTTGACGTAGCAGACGAGGGCGTCCTTCGGCTGGCTGTGGCTCTCGTAGAGTATGCCGAGATTCGTCCAGGCGGCCGAGTGGGACTTGTCGAGCTGGACCGCGCAGACGTAGGCCTGCAGGGCGTCCAGCGGCTGGTTCTGCTGCTGGTACAGGATGCCTATGCTGCACCAGGTGTCCGCGTTGCCCTCGGACTTTTCCACGGAGTTCCTGGAACGGAAATGTTTTTTTTGTTGTGTCATGTTTGGACAGTAGAAGATTTTATTTGTTTAATATGTCTCTGGGGATAGATTTTTAAGTGGTTTGTGGTTCTAGGCTAATTTCTGGCTTAGAAGCTGTAGGGGTCAGATTGACGGTGATATATATATATAGACATATGGTTTTTTTGATGGACCTGCTCTTCACAACGCTAAGGTCAGATTTTCGAAGCTTTAAACCAAAATTGTGTATGCTCCTAAAATTTACTTATTTTTTCAAACACAGTTTACTTTCTTTTGGTAGGGGGATATTTAAATTTGGTTACGAAATTTCGAATATTTGACGTGTCGAAGTCTTTCTTTTTCAGGATCCATATTATTCATCTTTAATTCGATACATTTTCCACGTTTTCTATTAAGATTATTCTACTAAGATGATTTATTTCAAACACTTAAATTTCTATTACACCAAGCTTTAAAGATGATCTATTTTAGATTTTACATGCTTTTTTCTAAATAAGAATACAAAATATTTTTAAGTTTCATCTTTTTAAAAGAATACAGTCGATTGAAAGATTTTTTAGTAATAACTAAAATGAGCTGAATACATTTTTCATATAATACTATTTTGTAAAGTATTAGGAATGTAGAGATTATTTTAAACTATCAACTGTCGATTTAACAACTATACAAACTTCAATAACTTCTATAATCGTTTTTTTTAAATATATTTAAATGACGTGGCTGTAAAATGCCTATTTATAAATAATTAATTGTAATTAGCTATCTAGACCAAACGTACAACCAAGACAATATTGTCCTCCCTTACTTAATAGTGAATTATTTTGCAAAGTTTCTAAAAAATATTTCAACATTTATACGAATATCATTAGAATAAGATATCCAGACTAGACTCTCAAGATTTTGCTATATATATATGGATATATAATCATATAATTGTATACATGAGTACATATATTATTATAACTAATCATTCATTTATTAAATAGAAATATTTGATGCGAAAAATATGCATTTTAAATTTATTTTGATATTTTCTCAAAAATGTAATTTACGGTAATTGTGAATAAAGTCTAATTTAATTGTCATCTGTAAATATCCTGACAAATGTGTTATTGGACAACGTACATAGCAAAGAAATATTGAGAAATATCCACGTTGAACAATAATAAATAAATATATGAGATTAGATAAAACAACACATTAATATAGAATTCATTTGCTTCGGTTAAATGAAAACAGAGATAGAATTTTTCATTGAACCTTTAAAAATAGTATCACTCAAACATATCTGTCAAATCATTATCATGTAATTATTACATACTGAATGGTTTTCTTTTATTAAGTACATAAACATCTCGTTATTTTTATCAATCAGTCAGATGAGTATACACTATAATGAAAGTAAAGATATCTAAGCGAATAATATTACGAGTTATGAGAAGAATTAAAATTTCAAGCTATTTCCCACAGAGATAAAACGAAATTTCTCGCTTTATCTACATTATAGATAACCGTATATCGTTTTATGACCGCGACCTGCTTTTTTTCTAAGCGATACCGACGCGGTCCGAAAACCTCAAGAACAATAATAAACGTACTTGTGGTTTTTAAATTACGTGATGATAAAAAACGAAGAGCGATATATGTATATGAGTATCTAATTTTACTGTCATTATATGTCACGTTCTAAACTGTAAAGTATAAAGCTAAGTTTGAATTTCAATACAATATTTAAAAAATAATATAAAAGTTATCTTTTTTCTACATTTATGAATGCTATGGCAGAAATATTTGATTATGAAAAAATTATTAAAGCAATCGTTTAAAATAGATATTGCACGAACGTGGTATATCCGGTGGCATATATTTAACAATCATCAAAGTATCAAATTTATTTTTGAAATTAGAACAAGCCCTTCATAGGTCCAGAAAACTTATTTAACTATCAAACCAAAAATAGCCGTAAAAACTCAAAGATGAAACATTCCAACAGCTTCAAAACTGTCACAATTCTTCGCAATCCTTAATTTCATGCATTCTTCCATCTAAAAATCAATATTTCTCCAATAAAAACTCTCTATTTAACTATCAAACCCTCCTTATTCAATAAACACCCAACCAGTTCCTCCCCACCCCAATCAACTGCCCACATCTCCGAAGCAATCCAACATCCATCCAATCCTCACAAAAAACAAACCCCTCCCATTCCTCGAACCTAATGCAATATATAATCGCAAACCGATCTCCGCGCACTCAGCACCATAAAAGTACCATCCCCCCGGCATCGCAAGCATGCATGCACCATCGCGTAACATCTCCGCAAAAACGTACCCCCCGCCCCGATGTTACATGCACGCGTATACGCGCGCGAGGTCGCAAAAAATGTAAGTTTGTATTCAAGTCTCGCTCTTACCTGTAAGCGATGAAAGCATCGTGAACCTGTCCGGATGCGGCGAGGCAGCGGCCGAGTAGGTAGAGACTCTGTCCGCTCTTCGGCTCGGCCTCGATCGACTTCTGGAGACAGTGGATCGCTACGGCTTGCTTCTGCTGGCGCGTCACGCCCAGGATGTTGCCGTCAACGACATGGTACATCCATCCTGAAAGCAGACGAAGAGAGAGGGGAGCTTAGTTTTTGGGGATTTGCTTGTGGAAATGGCTGAGCGAAATTTACTCAACGTTTTAGACGATGGATGAGTCTTTTTGGGAGTGGCAAAAGAAGTGATCCTAACGCTCTGAAATTTTATTGTATGGCTATAACAATTTAGTTAGCAATGTGTACGGAAATGCTTTGGAGGGCAGATTATGCCAACAACAGGGACTAAGATTATAGACTCGAGAAAGATTGTTAAGTTGCGTTTATTTTGATAATATAGCATTTTTTCAAGGCAATCGTATAAGCAAACTGTTTTAACCCCACTGCACTCATACAAAAGGTCACGGTTAAAAAATGTAGCATACGTTGTTTGTCAGGAAACAATAACATACAATTTGTATGTTACTTTTTCAAACAAAATATCCGTAGTTGGTAACAAACAAATGTTTGTTACTTGTGTGTACATTATCATTAACCCTAATCTAAAAATATTTACATTAAGCAATGAACATTTATTTAAAAATATCTAAAAATGTATCAGGTGTTGGTGTCAGATGCGGATGAATACTTTAAAACGTTCTAAAAACTGTATAAAGATCAAACTACCATCCACACGTTTATACACATTTGACATATTTGAAGTTTGTTACTTTAACAAACAAATATATGTTAAAAGTAACAAACAAATTTTAACAAACGAAAAAAAATTACAAATTATTTTTTAAACGTGGAATTTTAAATAATTTCAATTATTTAATATAGAGTCTAAATATACATGTGATAGGATCAGTCCTATTTTTTAATTAAAGTTTAAATTCGGTCCCTTGGACTCTAATTTGAGTCCAAGAAATATAGTGTAGAATCATGATGATCAGAGAAAGTTTTTGAGTTAAAGGGACGTATGCATAGTGTCCAAGTCATACGGGGGATGAACTCTAATAGCGTTTGCTAACTCTACATTTGCAATTGATACTGGAAAACGTATGTTAGGACGTTCTTAATTATTATTAATAGTTTTAAATGCTATGGATTAAGTATTTTTGTATAATTATAAAATATTTATAAAAATTATTCATCTATATTAATTGAGTCACGAGTATCTTTGAATATTAAAACTAATTTCATTTCAGTATATAAAGCAAAATTCTACTCTTATAATCTACTGCAACTTTATTCCTTAACAAATTAATAAAATAAAAAGGAAATAATGATGGAAATAGAAAGTATTACATATGACAAGTAGATCATAGGGACATAGCTATTTTTGTGAGAAAATTAAGTTATAAATATTTACTACCCTCTGTTTCATTTACTTTAAGCAATATATTAGGTCGTCTGAAATCACTGTTTAACATTTATTTTACATATAATTCGAGCCGTTTATAAAGTGATGATCAATTTTTTCCATAGCTACTGAAATAACGTTTAAACGTTTTATACATAAACGTTAATGCTTAAATAAGTAGAAATGAGTATATTTGTCACATGCTTCTAAATATTTTTGGGTAATATTCTTTTTCTACAACAACTGATCCTAAATTTAATGAGTTAAAAGAGCTAAAAATTAAAAAAAATTTCAACATCATGTTCAGTAAACATCCTGTAGGATGAACCCAATCAAGCATAAGAAACTATTCTAATCTTATCCCCAGCTATCCCTAAATTCAAAGTTATATATAGAAGAAAACCCAGCTGCTGTAACCAATGAACCCATTCAGTCTGACATATCTTTTGATCCCTATTCAAAAAATTCAACGATCCAAAACTGAAAATCACCATAAATTACATGAAGCTTACGTTTTTCCCTGTGCATTATTTTGTATGGCAAAGTAAAAATTATTAAATCGATATTCATTAAAGGTTTAAAATTATTACATAATATGGGAACTCATTATGTTTAAAATTTCTTTTATCTTAAACTTTATTTATCGTTTTCACATAGGTATAGCGGACTCTCACCGTATAAACTTATTATACTCAGTTTAAATATAAAATAAAAATTTGTTTTTCATTTGAAATGTATATTTGGAAGCTAAATAGATTACAGTTTGATTTTAAAGATCACTTGAAAAGAAATATATTTCATTGCATATTACAGTGAACATCATGATAAATTACTCGACAATGTAGCGCGGATCCACTCCATAAAATTTATAAGTACCTACATTAAATCTCTATATAAACATTAAGTAGACTAAAATTGTGACGCAAACTCGAAATTGCTGATTCGATTTAGGGAAAGAGAATCAAATCCTATTCTCCTCGATATTATTTAAAAAGTTTTAAAATCATCCTAATAACTCTAAATGAAGAAATAATTTATATTCAAAACTACTGTTTCTTTGCCTCACAATATATTTAATAACTTTTTAAATAAAAATACCAAGAGATCCAACATTCCCTCTATCACTATCACTTCAGTTATAAATAGAAAATTACACTTCAAAAAGCATCAAGAACCAACCTCGAAGCCCGCACGAGAGAAACGGCCTCTAATACTCCTCCAGCTCGCCTCAGCTCAGCTGCTGCATCTATATAGCACACCGGAAGCGAACACTCTCTCTCTCTCTCTTCACACACAAACCACCATCAACCCTCCACTGTATATACCAACAATAACTATCAAACCCACACACTAACACTAGCGAAATTCGCACATCAAATTTCCATCTCCAGCACCATCCACTTCCACTTCGCGTTCTCACCCGAAAAGATCGCGTCCGGTTTTTCCTATACGCGCGCTCACTGTTACACACACACACCGAGCCGCAGTCGTCGTCACCCCACAGTCACGTAGGCCACTCTCTCTCTGTGCAGGCGCTATATAGCGAGAGCCGTTATAGAGGCAAGAGAGAAAGAGAGAGAGATCGTTATAGAATCGAGCGAGCCGCACGTCCAACGCGGACGACAGACGCGCAAGGCACTGAATGAACCGAACGCGCGCGCGGGGCTCGGCTCCTGCATCAGGTATAATATATATATAAGGGCCCATGGGCGCTTTTCTTCCTCCCCACTCTTTTTCTAGGGGCTTTCGTTCTGTCTCTCTCTCTCTCTCTCTCTGTCTCTTGCCCCCCCTCTCTGTCTATGAGGTGCGTGTGTCTATGCGTCTATTCCCGATGGTGTTCCCCTGCAGCGGCTGGCACTGGAGCTCGTATAGTGTTGTACGTATGGCTGTATAGCTTCGCTTTGGGTGTATATGGGTGTACTGTATGCATAGTGTGCGTGTACCTACTCCCACCGAGTGCGTGAGATGCGATGCGACGACTATGGCCGGTCTTTATTTTATTTCATACACTTTGCTTGGTGGTAGGTATTTGTGACGCTGATGGTGCTGGGATGAAACTTATTTCGGGGTGGATGGTGTGCTCTGAGGAATCAGGGCTTTGGCCTTGGTACAGATGTATTTGGTGGTGTTATAGTTTCAATTGGAATTTGGCGATGATAGATGGCGATTTTCGTGTTTGTGTTCTATGCACTTACTGATAGAAGCATGTTTTGTCGAATCAAATCTTTGTATTAAATGAATAACTATTATTGTTTTAGAATCCTTAACTAGCAAGCGAGTTTCTTTTGAGGTGATACTTTTACTGGTACATATTTAGATCATATTCAACTACATTATTTTAGAGATATTAGATAGATAGATAGATAGAAACTTTATTTTTATTATTTAGAGATGATCTTTTTTTTAAATACGTTTGAGAAGCATAAAAATGGAGTGGATGTGGTAAACATAAATTGTAAGGATTCTTATAGCTTAACGTTGGAACAGATATATTTTGTCGTGTTTCATGGATAACAAATGAACTTAATTCTAGTTGTAACTTCAATAATCTGCGTTTGAATTATTTTTGACACTCATAACATCAGTTTTTGTGATAATGATTTGCATAGAATGAGTATGAGTACCTTGATAAGTCACGCATATAATAAAACATTGTTTATTTAATTTACGTTTCGAAAACTTGTTATTTGTGTAGCGATATAAATATATTTCAGTAAGAACAATTACTATGTTTAATTTTACGTTTAATAATCTGTATTGGTGTATATTCAGATGGAATTTTGCTACATTATTTTACGACAAACAATGAATGAACATTTTGTTGAAAGATATGTCCCAGAAATTGACAATTCATTCATTTCTTGAACAACAATTCATCAGAACTGAATTTTAAATGCTGACGTTTGTCATTGAGTAGATACGAGGGTCAGAAAAATTCAATAGAAAAAGAGTAGCGTTGAAAAATTTGGTGAAAAGCGATTTCCGGAGGGTGAGCTTGATTTATAACTCGTGTTTGTGGTAGGGAACACAATGAACTTATCTCTAAAATACCTGTGCGTACCTGTATGGGGTCTTTTTGGGTTTCAAGTTTATTTTAAGAAAAAAAAAAGTATTGTGACAGTCGGATATTTGTCGTATTAAACGGCATTCCTAATGAGTGTCTAATAATTCAGTGAGCATTTGGAATATTTCAATTAATCTATATTTTTTGTAAATAAACTACATTAGAATTAAAGAAAAAAACTAAAAGTTATTTGTATTCCAAACTATAACTTATACTATTTGTAGTGTAAAACATAAATAAGTATGTAAAACTCATTAAAAAATACTCAAGCCAAAATGTACTACTATTATCACTATACACGATACGATACCGACATAATATAAGGCTTAAATTTTATAAGTCATACATGAAAACGCATCTTTCATACATTATCTATTAATATTGAAGCTTCAAAGATGAATCCTTAACTTGCGAAGGCACGGACCTTCCAAATTTTAAATTTCAACCACAAATGTGTAGCATTTGTCATAAAGACATTAAAAATATGAAATTCCATCAAATTTTTCAACAATACCACAGGAAAATCCAAATTTTTCGAGTGTAAAAAAACCATCAACAATTACTATGCACAAACGTACAACTAACCCAAGAAACCTGAACTCCATTTAACAACAAAATCAACAATTCCACTCTACAAACACCACCAGCACCACGTATAAATATTCCAATGCACACAGCATCTAACTCGCTTTATCTCCCACCCCTCTCTCTCTCTCTCCCTCTCTTCCTAGTCCAATAGCTAGAATTACAGCCCTCCCCTTGTAAACATAGGCGTAGCAGCGCACGCGGAAGGAAAACCTTGCGAGGAGAAGTGTATGGTACAAGCACGAAGCACAAGGGGAGAGGGAGTAAGAGAAATTAGGATCGCCTAGGATGCGAAAATGAAAGTGCAGTGCGCAGAGCGGAGAAAAATTAGCACCATAGTGATGGACGCTTGGGTTGCGGGGTGTTGGTGGAGATGGTGCACGACGAGGATGTTGGTGTCTTGATGGGTGAACGGATGGATTTGGTTTGGAGGAGTGTGGATGAATTGGGATTGCTTTAGAATGGGGTATTTTGTCTATTTAGATGAGAGTCGTGTATTGTGTTTGGGATGACGTTAAAGTTTATTAGTAAGAGGTTATAAAATGGGTGGTATAGTTAAGTTACGATTGCACTCAAATTGTTTATTTTTGAATGAGAAAGATATGTTTGTTAGTTTTTGATGACTCTAGAAGATAGTTCTGGATATTCTTGTAATATTCATTATAAACATATATTTGTTAGATTGTTCTTATATTTATTTTCATAATTTTGAAAATCTTTAGAGAAGTAATTATGAATAAAGTTCAGATTTATTAATTTATATCTTCAGGCAAAATGAGGTATTCGATGGAATCACCTATATCGGAATGATTTTAACATATCTAGCCATACTTGATTTTATATATGAATATACTGTAAAAGTTTTAAAAATAAAATCTGAATTATAAAAATATGTCATTATTTAACATATTAAGAAAAAACTTCCCTTATCCCATTGAATAATTATCCTTGTATTATGCATCTTATATGTCATACATTCACTGAGAAAACTATATCACAACTGGCACGATATATATCGTAGAATTTACAATCTATATCGTAAAATTTACGATATTAAAAATCGTAAAATTAAAAATTTGTAAAAAGTCATATTTCAATATGTAATTCAAATTTACATTAACTTGAAAAAAAAATTTATTAGGAAAATTTTACGATATCAACATCGTAATATAGTACGATATGGTTTTCTCATTGTGGAATTATTGGTAGAACGATTTAAATAATTAACTGAAAATAGTACTTTGAGATGCATCATCATTCTTAAAATTTAAAAACAATGTAAAACATCGTTACAATAACAGAATAAAGCTCTAAAATACAACACACTCAATACCGAACAAGAAATTCCAAAAACCAGCGCATTCACTCTCACGCATCCCCCTCGCGCTCTCACTCCACTTGCAGCAAAAACAGCGCTACAAACTCCCAAACTCCACCCAGAACAAAAGAACAAGAACGACAGGGGAGCACATGCACGTACATTCAGTCATAAGGCAACACACGCTCCACGCACACGCCCGAATCGTCGCGCCGCGACAATTCTCTCGCGTTAACTTTAATCGAGCGAATCAAAAACATTAGATTCGGCGGCGGCGGCGGCGGCGCCAATGAGGATCCATTGAAAAAAATTGTGGCGCGCGTGCGTGCGTGCGTTTCGTCTCTCGCCGCGCGCATGCAGCCGTGGGTCCGTCTCGTGGGATCGGATTGGCATGTATATAGGCGCGTGGCCGAGGCTGTATGCTATTATACGTGTGAGGTCCGTGAATTATTTTGCCGAATCTTTTGAGTGATTATAGTGGATCTGCGTCGCTGTTTTTTGGGTTTTTATTTTTTCGTTTTTTTTTCGTTTCAGGGGTGATTGAATTAGGGAGAGGGTGGGAGATGAATTTAGAGTGTTGATGAGATGTTGTGGGTAGGAGTTTTAGAGACTAATTTGGGCATTTGTGGTATTATTTTTATGTATGTGTATTGGGAACACACTGGATTTTTTTTTCAATATTGCATTATACGCAGTAAACGTTGGTATATACATAGTAAAATTTAATTTTCATTTGGTAACTATTAAAATAGATTCGCCAAAGTATTCTTATAAATGTTACAATTTCCACTAAAAATACAATAATTTTGTATAAAAATCGAGTAGGTGTCCTGAATGTATATATTAAACGCAAATAGTAATTTTGTCTATACAATTTCTTTTAGCGTAAAAAATGAACTACCTTCAGTAATTAAACGAGAGTTATTTGTATACTTCGTTATTCTACACGATATTCACTCTAAAATTATTCGCGAATCGATTTATTTTCGTTATAAAATGATACCTTTTGTAAGCAAATAAGCATATTTTTATGAAATATGACGATCGCATCAGAGAATTTTCGCTTTAAATTGGGAAAATTCATAACATTGAGCTAATAGGATTGCCATCTTCGTTGAATTTTGTATTAAGCTTGAGTTTCTTATAAAAGCTGATGCATAATCTTATTAGTTTTAATATCTTCGGTTGAAGGAGAAATACACTGAGCTCCTATTTAATAAGGTGATTTACTTATTACTGGAAAACTGTAGTCAGCCCTTTCCGAAAGTTCATAATTTACTCAACTTCGTAATAATATTCCATTTTGTATTTTGATAATATATAAATAATATTAAAAGTTAACCTTTCAAGAAACAATAAAACGTAATTATTATTATTCAATTTATTACATTATACTTTACAAAATGTAATTATTGAATTAATAAAATTATACGGAAAAATATATTCCTGATCATATTAATTGAATTTCTGTGAATAATGTCATTATAATCCATATTTCAAAATCAAATGCAGAATCAAGCAAGTCAAATAATCTTCATATAAACATGATCATAAAATACCCAATAAATTAAACCTCATTATTAACCACATTATTATTTAATTTATTTAATTATCTCCATTAAAAAATCGACTAAATCACAATCCATACAACAAATAACAATCATAACAACCGTGCCATAATCACAAAACAGAAGCCCTCTTACCCTACAACAAAGCCCATCTCCCCAAGCCAAAACAAATCTCTCTTCGCAAGAAATTCTCATGCAGCCTCGTTATATTTGGCAAGTCCGTCGTGCGCAGTAAACTTCCGCATGGATTCTGCGGGGAAAACGAGTCCCGGTACACACTGTACACATTGTAGTACGTACACTTGCAACGGGGCCCGGAAGAAACGAGCGCCTCCTACCTCTGACCTGCGCGCGGCCTGAGCATCACGGCATAATCCCCCCTCCGAACTGCAGCACACCTGGAACGAGCGTCCCGAAGAGTCCCTCCGGTTATTATTATTGCGAGGTAGAACGCGTGCGTTGGGTACAGTTGGGTGCAAAAGTTATGCCTTGGCGTGGGAAGTGGTGTGTGGAGAGTAGCGTTGTTTGTGGGGGGAGCGGGGAAATTAAGAAAAGGGTAAATTTACTGATATTTGGAATTGGACTTCGCGTTTTGAACATTTTTTTTGTGAATTTAAGACACAGTTACAGTGAGGAAATAATTTATTTCGTAAAATTTTGTGTTTAGTCGCAAATGTTGTTGGATAATTAAAGGATACACGTTCTCATACGCCGCAGAGGGAAGTCTTCTTTAAATTTCAGTGTAATTATAAAGACTCGTTGAAAATTGTAGATCGGTTTCTTAAAAAGTGGCTCCGTAAACGCGCGGTAAACGTTGATATTAAGATTTTGATTTTAGTAATTTAGAGATTCGCGAGCTAAATAAAAGAGATAATTGACATTACTAAATTTTAAATTACTATAAGGTATATTTTTGTTCGTTATATTTTATATAAATTTTTTTTTTGACTGCTTAGCTTTTAATTCCAGTAAGGGTTTTAATAGATATATGTATGTTCATTTTAAGATTTAACTAACACTATTTTAAAATTTGATTTGAAAAGGCCGAAAATTTTTTAAAGAATAAATGAAAACTTTGTTAACGAGTGATTAAAAATTGTATACAATTGCGACCAAGTTAGTAACGTCCAAGGAGAATTCGAGTTAAATCTACCGGCTGTCCCTTTGTGCTCCAGTTTTGCGCGTGCATAACCGTACGTAACAGTCTTATAAAGACATTCGCCGAAGAGGGAGAGAATAATACATTTTATAACCTTCAGAAAATCAATTCTTCGTAATATACTTTAAGCAGCCTCCACATCACGTTTAGCTCAGAAAAGTTTTAGTTTTTTGTTATAATATATTATTCAATTTATTTATATATCGAAATAATGTACTTTAAAAGTTTGTAAACCTATCGCGTTCCCAAAACAAGACTATGACAACTTATAATTTATTTAACTTTTAAGTAAAAATCCTTTTATACACATCGAAAATTGGTTTAAAAAATTAAAAAATCATATAATACAATAATAATAAAATTGAAGTAGAAAATTTTTATTTCATAAATTGCTTATTTGGATTTACAAAGACATAGAATTTTGAGTAGTTATAGTCTTATTCGTCGAGTGCGATATCGCACCGTCAAAATAATATTATTATACTGGATTTTTCGGAAAACTGACTGAAAAAGAAACTTTTCCCGTCATCTAAAATGCTTCTGCTTCAACTTTAATCTCGATTTTATTGTTATTCATGAAACGTCTTCGATTTACTTCTTAGTTGCATTATGTATTAAGGGGGATCTCTACCATTTTTTCCAAAATTGCCCCTTACTTATGAATTTTTACATGTTTATATAACCAAAAACGAAAGTTTTTTGAAAAATTTCTGCGTACTTTACCGTATATATATTGATATACAATGAAAAATTCACGATATTTTAGTCAAAATAAGGTACATTGTCAACGTTCCTGGTGCACACAGAATTTTGTATACAGTCTAGAAACATTCCTTCTTACTTTTCATACTATTTTGAAAATATTTGTGCATTCTCATAAAAATTGAATACACAACCAAATTATTCATCTACCAAATTCGCTTTTCTACAACAATAAACAAACCAAAAAGGTCGTCATTACTATTTACAACGCCCTTACACTTCTAAACATCTTCAATACCTCATTTCCAACCCACCTTCGAACCTCCGCTTCGAAAACATCACAGTTTCTTCTTTCTTTTTCAAGAAGCCCCCACACACCCCAACCATATCTCACCATACGAAAGACACGAACGGAACAACGCACTGTCCTCCGATTTTACAATCCTATACGACGCGCTCGCCCGCAAACTCGACGGAGAAGTCGTAAACGTTCGGCGCGACTTGCGGGCCTTTACACGCCTCCTAATGCTCCGTAAATTGCACATCACCCTCGGCACTGCACACCGAGGAACGGCGACCGCTGTAATTTCGGAGGTGCCGCGCAGTAAAGCTTCCTTTTTCTTTTCTTGACCTACCGAGCGGTGGGCTCCCGCCGACGCCTACGTCGAGTGTGTTTGTAAATATATAAGTGGAAAGCGTGATAATGTTGGGGGTGCAGGTTTTGAGTGATGTTTTTAATTTAATGTGTTTTCGTGATATTTACGTGTGAGGAAAAGAGGGGTTTCGATATAACCTGATTATTACTGGACCAAGTAAACAGGAAAAATAGATTATTTTGAATCTCAATTTAATAATTTATTGTAATATAGAATACAAATGGGGCAACATAACCTGCATAACTGGCATGGAATAAACTGCAGAGCAGGTGAAATCCCCGCTTTACTAAGCATTTCGCATATATTTCAATATTATTGAACTGTACGATCTGGGAATCTTGAATCTTTTACAACAAATTCGTAATCAACCGCCGTTGAAGCGGTGTATACCATGTTTTATTGAAAAGCCTGAGTATTCATTGAATCGATAAGAGTTTATCTTATCCTTGGAGTGACTAATTTACGTCCGTTCGTAAAGCGAGGGGTAAAATAATCTGTTAGGGCGAAAAAACATTCGTGTAATTGATAGGCTATCCGCATGAAAATTGAATAAATTCGATTGCCAAAATGTAACCTACATAACCCTATTGTACCTCTATATAAATTTACATAATTCACGTAAAATAACCCACATAAAGTGCATAAACTAACATATCGAGCCGGTATAACTTTGGCAAAGCTTGCAAACTAGACCTAGACTAAAATGGCATAAATTCCATGTCTAAATTGTTTGACAATATTCAAAAATCTCTGCAATCTTATCCAAACTCCTCCAAATCTCCACACCCACCAACAATCTCCCAACCTCTAAACTATCGCAAAATCCACACCTCCTTATGTATAGTAACCGTATCACCCCAACGCATCCACTTCCCGCAGTTCCTCGGGAGGAAGGAAGAGGCCAGTTGAAATTCCCACATGCGCTGTCGCTGAGCGCACTGTATATAGTCACACACAATACACATCGAGTCTGCAGACATACACAGTACAGCACAGCACAGCGCAGCGCGAGCTTAGAATGCGGCGCGCTGCAAGTACCGTTGGCTCTTAAAATAGCAGCACGACTCTGCGCCTGCGGCATCTCCGCTGCTGCTGAACTTGTACGCTGCAACGTTGTGGGCTCCTGCTTATCGCGTGATAAACTCGCGAAATTTCCGCGCCGGTGCTCGTGGTTTATGGAGGGGTTGTGTATCTTTGAAGGTGAATGAGTGCTTGCTTGTGGAGGGTTACGGAGGTGAGATGTTTGCTTGTGGACAGTTATGAGAATATTTTTGTAGATTGTTTAGCAGGTTTGTTTAGCAGGATGATTTAAGCTTCCATGATATCGCGAATTTTTTGGCTTAACATTTTGATTTGAGGATCTGGAAGGATATTAGTTGTGTTATGTAAAGTAATTCGCCTTGGCGAGGGTAGCACTAACGCCAAAAGCAATGTTAAATTCCCATAAGGTGGGGAAAGTTGTAACTACAACAATGATGATGCAGTGGATAGTGAGGTTAGGAAAAACAACAATTTTATCGTTTTTCGGGATATTTAAAGTATTTAGACAATATATTTATCTTAAAAACTCTTTTTTACGTAATTAGGTGAATGTTCTACACACCATAATTTGTTAGAAATATCTCAAGATATTGTACAACGTAATAGAATATTCATTTTCCCTATCTCTGCAACGTATTGTACCATCATTAGTGTACTTCCAACTTTCGCCACCTTATGGGAATTTAACATTGCTTTTGGCGCTAGTCCTTCCTTCACCAAGGCGGATTAGACGATCTACTTTTTTTGACAAGCGATTTGTTAATATACTTATATAATATGTTATTGCCGATATGGGTGATTTTAAAAAATATTGCATATTTGTATCCCACGCGTGTCTCATAATGAAATAATTATATAGGAATATTAACGAGTCACTTGTGTTATTATATTTTATCTGATCCATATTTAAAGTTTATAATGGGAACATTACGAATTGAATTATAAAGTATTCAATGTCAAATTTACCGTGCATAATCTTGGTCTCGACAGTCAACATTACAAAAATTTCACTCCACCATCATGGAATTCCACTCTAATGAACGTTACCAAAAAATGGTGGCACTGTTAGACAAATAAACAAGACGCTGTGGGCACTGTTAACAACCTAATTTATAACTGTTCTACTAAAACAAAAGAGAGCATATTTAACAATACATATCCATATCTGAGTTTTAATAGTATCCAATATCTAAGTATCATTAGTGCCCATGTCTGAAATTTGACAGTATCCATATATATGTTTGAATAATGCTCATGCCTGAGTTTTAATAGTATCAATGTCTAGGTGTCAACATTTGTTAAAACTCAGAAATGGGTACTATTAAAACTCAAACATAAACGTATTAAAACTCAGAAATTACTACTATAACTCAACCGTGGACACTGTTAAAACTCAGCCATGGGCATTGTTATAACTCAGACATGGACACTGTTTTTTCTTCTCCTCCAGGCGAATCCAGGTTGCACACAAAGGAGGAAAACACAGTGCCCATGTCTGAGTTATAGCAGTGCCTAATTCTGAGTTTTAACAGTGTCCTTGTTTGAGGTTTAGCAGTACCTATGTCTGAGGTTTAACAAAGTCCATGTTTGAGTTGTAACATAGACCATGTTTGACTTTTAACAAAGTCCATATTTGAGTTCTATCAGTACCCACATGTGAATCTTAACAGTGCTAAAATTACACTCCATCAAACCAAATCTTAACTCCTCTAGCACCAAAATCTCACTGCAATTACCTTCACACCAATCCAACCATCTCTCTCTCTCTACAACAACACACGCTAGAAAGAAGAAAAACACGAAGGGCGCAAAGCAGCATGCCTGCGAAGCGGCGCGTCAACTCGTGCGCTGAAAGTATGTAGGTCGCGCAGCGCTGCTACCTCCGTGAATGGCTCTCGCGGGGGGGTCTTTGGCTTTTATGCGCCGTGCCGTCGTTGCCGTCGCGCTATTACGTAGCGTCGCGAGCTGTGGGACGTGACGTAGCGCAGTCCGATAATTATTGCGTGACGAGCGAGGCGTTGGCCGTGGAAGTTGAGTGTGTGTACTGTGTATACCGGAGCACGTGGTTTTGAGCGATGGATTTTTTGTCGTTGTTGCTGTGGGGGGTGAGTTGGTGCGAGAGTGGAATGCGAGGAAGATGATTTTTGTGATAGAAATATTTTTCATTGTAAGAGTAGAATTTGATTTTTAGAAGAGATGGGAGATTTTGGGTATAGTTTTGAAGAGGGTTTTGGATTGAAGATGTGTTTTACTTTAGGGAAGATGGTTTGTGGTTATTTTGAATATAGGTATAATGATAGAATCTGTATTAGCTCTTTCAATCGTGACTTTTCTCTGGAGCAGTACTTAATTAATAAAATTAATAAAAGTTAGTGTGAAGATTGTAGAATTTAGAAATCGATTTCGAATTGATATATAACTTTTTGTACACGTTTTATAAAGGATTTAATAAAATGATCACCCTTGGTTTATTATGACAACAGTAAATTGAGTATAGGTACCCGCCGAAATTCTTTTAAGATAAAACGAAAATTAGTTTTTAAAAATCATTTTTCTTCCCCAAATGAGAATATTTAAAAACTACTATAACTTTTGTTAGAACGCTGTAACATTGCATTTGATGTGTACAAATATTTAGTATTTCGTAGACAATTAAATATATTCCGACTAAAAGGATAAAAATATTTCTTATTTATATATAATACACAAATATTTAAACGTTAATAGTCACAAATAAATTTTCAAGATAATTTTTAACTTTAAAAATTGTAATTTAAACTGTACGTTCTACTTTAATTTTTAAACCTCCCGTAGGTATCGAATGCGCGAATTAGTCTACTCTGAAAACTAGCACTTTTTCCGAGTGTTAAAAGGCTTCGTTAGCATTGAGCATTGGAATTGGCTTCAGCAGGTATCACTTTACTCGGAAAACATAGTTGATTTATGAATGTATAAGAGATATGCTACAAAAGAAGCTAAGAGGGTCGCGAGTGATCGATGAAGAAATTAATTTTCTTTCATAACTTTATATGAAAAATATTTTCTTTCGAAAGTATCTTATTTTTCGCGTTAAAGCAAAGTCTTAACTATGACTTTTTATTTGTGCTATATCCTTGTTAAAATTGATTATATTGCAAAAGTGATTAATAGTGTTGTGTACCTATAGTCACGTACTAAGCTAATTTGCTTTCAGGACTAATTTTTTCTGCAATGCAAGGTCTCTTTGAAAATAAACTTTGACGTAATACAACGTTATTAAAATAAAATTTACTTCATACAAAGTGAGAATACTTTTTAGTTTAATGAATACTGAATTTGAAATCTAATTTAAAAAGAAACAGAGAAAAAGAAAACCTGACACCCATGGACAAGTATAATATAACCGAAAAAGTGTGCATCAAAACAAGCTTTACAATAGTATATTATGACACTGTTGTGGGAGATGGTTTTCTACCTTGCTCGAGGGTTTTCGCACGAGCGAAGCGAGTGAGAAAATCGAGCAAGGTAGAAAAACACCTCCCACAACAGTCTCATACGATATTTTATAGCACAACAACCTCAAAATCGACAATAAAGTTGGCATTTTGAGGTTAGTGTGCTATAAAATAAATTAAAGAATAGTTTCTTTTAATATTATCTAAAATCACATCAACAGAACATACCTATGATTGTATTACTAGCAGTAAGATCTAGTAATAATCTAGCAAAAATGTTTCAAGGCTGCAGAAAAGTTTGTTTGGGTCTTTTCAACATTTTAACGTATATGTTTATCACGTTTTGGTATGAGTCTAAATCCATTTTGCTTGGTTTTGACTTCATATCTCATGTATTACTCTGTGTTCAAGTGTTACTTGCTCTAAGATATTTCTGAACAAAGCAATCATAAAGACATCCAAGATTGTCAATTTAAGGGGATGTGAAACTGATTTATCTCTGGCAAATATAAATAAAATTGTTTGAAATTTTAACCACATGTTACTTATTTATTTAAGCTCTTACCAAAGCATTCTTACGAAATATTTTATAGAAACGTTGATATCAAAAAATATATGAACACGGTAGGTAAATAAAAATTATAAATTTAGTACGATTTTCGGAAAAAACTCTGATAAGACCTTCGAAATATCATAAGTAATCTGTCACTGAAAAGTAGCTTTTTAATCTTAAATTAAGTTGATAACCTAGCAGATTTTCATAAAACTCCGTAAGAAACTATGTACTATGTACCCAGTATTTTACGAATACAGTACCTGCTAAATGACAAAGAATGGACACAGATTTTTGTCTTCTTTCCAATACAACCGTCTACTTTTCATATCTTCTAGATTGAAATTATTTCCCCAAAACTACGAAAAGACTATTAAAGTGAGATTGGAAAAAATCTACGCTTCTTCAATTTGACCCTCACCACATCTATCCCCACTAAAAACTCTCCAAAACCTCATTCCAAGCCACTCCAACATCAAATTTCCCAAAACTTCCAACTTCAATTCCACCTTCCACGTTCCATCTCTAGATATATACCTCCGTCGAAACCAGCAGCCTCGACAATGCGGCGACACACATCGCAGCCGTCCACAGGACGCTTGCGGTTCGTCTCTATATCTCTCTCTCTCTCTCTCGCTCCTCGACGACGAGGTTTTTAAAAGGCGCCTCGCTGCGTTATGCGTGCCATCTGCCGTGGACGCGGACAGACGGGGAAATCGGGGCGCAGCCAAGAGAGAGAGAGAGAGAGAGAGAGAGAGAAGGAAGAGGGGACGAGACGCGCATGCAGCACCGCGTGTTTGTACAAGTGTGTGCGAGGGAGAGACACGATGATGGCCGATGGGTTGCGTGTGTGCGTGGAGAAGGGAAGAAGAGATGGCGGGTGAGACGGAGAGCCATGCGGGTTTTTATTTTCGGGTTGCCGCGCGGAGAGAAGTAAAGTTTCGAATGTGGGCTCGGCTGTGACTGTAGTGCATAACAGTGTAGTAGAAGGCTGAAGGTTCGAAATGGTGGAAGATTGGGATTGTTGGGTGGGAGATAAGTAGGAATGCAAGTTTTCGAGGATTTAGCGATTGGAGAATCGGGAAATTATTGTCACTGTTAAAAATTTGTTACAAATTTGTATCTACTTGAATTATCAATTACAGTGTATAATATAATGAATTTTTAGTGGTTGTTTTTTTTAATTTTCAGTTATTGTTATGGGAATTAAATTTCCCTTTTTAAACACTTTTTAAAGTACCTGAAAATTCAAGTATACAAATACTTATATTTATTTATCGAGACGCAAAAGTGTATGACAATTCGAGTGAAAATTCATAATATTTACCTTAATTTTCAGTAGTAATTGAATTTCCAGATGCTATCTACTTGAACTATAATTGCAATATACAAAAAAATATTCCGCGAAGAGTTAATTAGGATGTTGCATGACTTCTTTATTTCATAATTTCATAGATTATGAGAAAAAAGTAGGTCGTATTTTTTCCTTTTTAATTAAAACAAATTAAAATAGATACATCAGTTTACGATCTAATTGTTTTACGCTATTTTACCATATAGATATAAAAATGTAATTTTATATTTTTATACAACATTAGATAGTCTGTATAAAAAGTATCAACTTCAAACTCTTACATTAACCTTTATTGTACGAAAAGACATAAAAACATCGACATTTTAAACCGACCACGGTCTACAAAAAAATAACAAAGAAATAAGTTACACAGGTATGAAGATCAGACGAACAGAAACATGAAACTTAACTTCAAAAAAGTAAGAAAGAAGACCCAAAAGTAGAAAAGAAAGAGTCAAGTATGTATAACCGAGGCATTGAGAATCTCACGTGCGCTTTGAATAAACAAGTGGTCAACTGTACAAATTCACACGACAGCCCTACTGCACCCGTAATGCATTGGAAATTCTAAACCGATCGCTTAAACAAAGAAAAAAGTTGCACAGGTGTGAACACCGAACCAGACAGTAACCCAAACCTTACTTCAAAAAAGAAAGAAGATTCAAAAGCAAAGGGAAAAAGACGAGAGTTTGAGTTAACCGATAGATTGAGAATCTCACTTCCACGCTTCGCTTCGCTTCCGCCCTCGCCCTGTATACGGCAGTACGGCACAGCCTCTTAGGGGTGAGCGGGGCAAATTGGACTCGAGGTGAATCGAACACTTCAATTATTTTACAAGGTGCACTTTGTTGAAAGGATACATTTTTTTATAACGTCGCTCACAGGTACTCACGAGCTGTTCGATAAAACTTTTTTCATTTATTTAAAATGGTCATTCAGATCCAAATTTTGACCCATTCGTTTTTTATTAAATGAAACTGAAATTAACGGGAACTATAATTAAATAAATAATAAAATGCTCATTTTACCCCGCAAAGTGATACTTTGTATACCCTACATTTTTGTCACATTTATTTTATATTGAATCCTAGACTAACACTATACAGATCGCACTCTCTTCATGTGGAATTTAAGATATTTTACATTTACTAGCTAGATTCAAGCACGTTTCGCGCACCTGATATTGTTAATAATTATTATTAATAATCAAAATAAATCCTTGTTGGTTTATTTAATATTATAAATCTTATACCCACGTCATTTTTAAAGATAAAGCACACTAAGTTTTGAGATAAGTAACTTGAAAATCACCAATACGCAATTTTATATCATTAAATTAATTACATCAGTAAACTTACAAATACTATGTGACAAATTAATTTATGTAAAATAATAAATAACTAACCACGAGAGTGTCTGACCTTCGGGAAACGAATTTTGCTGAAACTTTTTGAAAATAGTTTTCTGATACCTCAAAATAAATCCCAGTACCCGTAGATTGATCTAATATGTCCTAGAACCTGAGATACAGCTAAAAACCTTAGCATTGTCCATATGCCCAATGTTAAAAAACTTGTATATATAGATATAATAGTAATTTTAATAAAATATGCCGTATTTACTATACAGAGGACCATTCGATAAAACTACGGGTACTGGACTTCATTTAAAGGTACCAGAAACCGATCTCCAAAGTGTCATAAAAAACCGTGACCGGAAGGCCTGACACTGTCCAAGAGATCTATTCCATTACACTTCAGAAGTGTCAATTTTCCTTGCAACGAGATCCACACATTTTTCAAATCACAAAAAAACAGTCTCCACACAGCACCGAAAACGTTCGATTCGCCCTATACACTCCCCTATCGCGGTAGTCTGCCTTCACCGCCCCCCCCCCCTCCCCCACCTATTCGCCGACGCATCCCCCAATCCTCGTGTTCGATGCCTCTCCCTCCCTCCCAGCCACCCCGTGAATAAATCAATACACGTGTCTGCCGCCGCTGCTGCCGCTCCGCGAGCCAGCGAGCCTTAAACTGTATTCAAAAGCTGTGCCGTCGCGTGCGCGTGTGGGTGTATTTTGTTATGGATGCGTGTGTAAGTGCACGTAAACAGGCGGCAGAGCGGTGAGTGGCGAGTCAATAGTGTAGTTTCGGCGGGGGAGAGTTGGAGAGAATTTTTGGGAGGATTTAAAAGGACCGGTGCTGTACGTTGGAGTTTGCTTTTGGATCGCGGGGTTTGGCGAAGTTTTGATTGGATTTTGGTGTTTTTTCTTTGGCGCGACTTCGTTGTCGAGAGTTGATGGAGCACGAGGATGTTTTTGAGGGAATGTGGCTTTGAAGTGTGAATTTTTTTAATAAAAGTGAGCTGTATAATGCAGTTTATATGTTTGATTGGATTTGTTGTTTTTTATCGTGATTTCATTGCGTATACTTTTTTGTAGGAATGTAATCTTTGAAGCATGAATTATTTAATTTGAAATAAATTGTAAAATGCAGATTGTACTTTTGATTTGATTTTTATTTTTTATTTTTTAATGCGATTGTTAATAATATATGAGGGACATTTTAAATTTTATGGAATTTTAAACTTCAAAGTATGAACATGTTTTTAATTAACTTATATAGTTGATATTAAGCTTGATTTTACCGTCAAATGTGCTTCATTCAATTAAAGTAAATTATTTGAATTTAGTTCTGAATTTAACTTTAAATTTAAATACCTCTATTTACACTGTATGTTTGACGTGAGGACTTCGTTATGAGCCCGTGTAATTTAGAAATTACATTGGTATAAGTCCTTCACTGGAAATTAAACTTTGTTCAGTTTCGTAGAACTTTAACT
Source organism: Gastracanthus pulcherrimus (assembly GCA_949152435.1). Lineage (NCBI taxonomy): Eukaryota > Metazoa > Arthropoda > Insecta > Hymenoptera > Pteromalidae > Gastracanthus > Gastracanthus pulcherrimus. The sequence continues at coordinate 157,935,496 of OX424576.1, forward strand.
GTACCACCTGGATCCAATATTTTATTAAGAATCTCCATTTACTTTAAAAAATGTCTGTATAATTTGCTTAACATCCGGAAAATACGAAAAGTATTATCCCTTTAAGAAGCTGAAATCCTCTTTTGACCCCGATATTTTCTGTACACGAGTACATAAATGCTTGCTGGTTGCAGATCAGAAAGAAGGTAGAAATATCCTAAGCCGCTCTCGAAAAAAGAAGCCTACGACATCGCACGGGAAAAAACTGAAAGGGGCGCGGAGAAAGAAGTGAAGAAAGGAGATCATTTTAAGCAAAAGAGTACAAAAAGTGCGTGTAATTTAACACAGATTAAAAAGGGGGTCAGGTTTGCAACTACTTTTTACAAGCTGTTGTAGTTCTGGATTGTTTATTATATCTTAAAGTATCCACATACAAAACAAGGTGGTAGGCATTTAAGTTTATTTAGCTATGACTTCTGACTTTGAATTAACTTTCGCATGGTCAAACGGGACCATTGAGGCAAAAACCAACGATAAATCGATGATAAATCAACGATTATTTTTAATAAACCGTTATGATCAAAAACTTCTTTAGAGCTTAATATAAAAATTGGTATACAAGAGCTTTTGGGGTCGTAAATCACAAATTATTGTCTACATTATGAAATTCAAGTTGGTTGTTTCAATCGAAACCATCGATTGGAAATATATTATATTTCGTAAGTTGGGCAATAGAATTGAGATCAGCCACCCCATATACATTCTATACCAATTTCCACGTAAAACTCTTTGGAAAGATATGATTTATAAAGATTTTTTGCTGGTATTCATCATCGAGCCTACTTGGTTAAGTGTAATAATTAAAATGTACAGTAAGCATTGATTGTTTTGGACACCAACTAGATCAAATGTATCAAAGCCAACAACAACGAATCAACAATCGAATGAACTGATACCAATAACTAAAAACCCACATGGACTTCTTACAAGCGTAATTCACAAGCAATTTTTTGAATCTACAATGAATAACTCTTCTAGTCCACGCTTCATTTTGCTTCCCTTCTCATCCACACCTTGCCAGACCAACGACAACAACAGCAGCAGCCGCGTCTAAGAATAACCCCAATTTTCACCCTTGAAAACTCGCCACCCCGAAAGATCGATGCCGCGAGCATTTTCTCACGCTAGCCATAAATCCCCCGCGGCAGCGACGCCTTATTCTTCGTGTATAAATATGTCACGCGTAATAAATTGATATCGAGAGGGACTCTGTGCGTTACTTGCTGCTCGGGCGGGCGAAAGTAAGCCGCTGACGTTGGGGTAGACTCACTTCGTCACACCATAGTGTCACGCAGCACAAGAGACTATCTTGTATGGGTATTTCTACAAAACAAGGTGCTTTTTGTTGTGCCCCGTATTTTCTTACGTATACGATGGTATCATTCATTTTAGACCTTAAAAATGTACATGTTATGAAGAGAGGATGTCTATTTAAAGAAAAACTTGTTGGAAATTAAGTTAAATAATAAATGTGGTAAGCTGGGACATATTAAAAGTAGTTGTATATTACATGTATGTTACATTTAATATTATGTCTTTGTATATTACACTTTATCCTAGACTGAGAAGAGTAATTCGCTAATACCATAACGTGGTTAGTGTAGACACTAACGAATAAGCGTCATGGAGGCGATTCGCTAACTATTAGCAAAATGTAAGTATCGACGAGAATTCGGTAGAAATTACATCAGTTGTCACGTGTAGATTATATACTATAATATCATCAGAGAAAAAATTTTCCCACAAAAGGAGTTGCCATAAGCAAACTGGTATACCTGAAAACGGTAATCATTAGCGAATGTTCACTTACGTCTACAAAAGAAACTTTATAAGTCATTAAATTATGGTATTATGGCATTGATATAAAAATAACTGTGACATTTATAAAACTTAACGGATTCGAGTAAACAAAAAAGGGATGTTCTTCTCAGAGCCTCTAATTTGGAGATGTACATATAAAAAAAGGTTTTAATGAAATAGTTTTTTCTAAAATTTGACATTTAGTCACGCAAACCCCTATTCGCGTTCTAGGATCAAAGTAATTACATTAACTAGTATTTAATTAATGTAATAACCAGTTAATTTGTACAAATGATATCTTTCTTTAAATAGACACCCTCTACTAGTATAGACATTCCTAAAGATCTCCAATAAATCCTAATACATATTATATACCTAATGAAATAAAAAGGCACCATTCCTGCACAATTGCCTATATATAAAAGAAGAAAAGGGGATAGCATAGCAGAGACATTGGCTAGACTCTCTATACATAATATATAGGTATACGCATATTGTACTCACCCAGCTGTCGGCAGATATCGGCCTTGAGATGAGCGGGCAGGGCCTTCTCCTTGAGCAGGACCTCGTAGTGCTCCTTGGCCAGACGGTACTTGCCCTGTACCTCGTGCAGGTGCGCGACGTGGAACTTTACTGCAAGAAGGAGACGAGAGAGAGAAGTTTAACGAGAGACGTTGCTGCTTCGCTGGCTTTGTTCGATGGAAGGATACGCGCGTGTATCGATGAGGTGGTATGTGTGTGTATAATACTGGTGATGGGTTGGGTTGGCATGGGTAGAGGATGACAATTTATAGGTGATCGTTATTGGGTGGTAATGGTGTGTATTATGTAGATGGAGTGAGGATGCTTTTTTATATGGCTTTAATGAATAGGTGTGTTATGAAGATGTATAAATTTATCAATTGATAATGACTGAATAGAAGTCTTAAAGAATTTGCTTCTTACTATAAAGCATATAACCAAGTTGAACTAATTGATATAAATTTAGATTTGTTTTTATACTGTTGTAGTTGTGAAAATACTTCCAGATCCTGAATGTTACAAACTAACAAATTTATATGCGATACAAATTGAATATATGAACAAATTTTTCTTAACATATATATATCTAACTGAATCAATTCTTATAAAATTTAAACAAAATAAAGATAGCTTCTAATGTACTATTGAATACATCATAGTTTTTTCTTCTTTTTTAATTTAGCCTTAATTTTTGAGTTATATTTTTGTTGTTATAAAATAAATAATGCGCAGAATCTACTTTAATATCAGCTATAAAATGCTTTGGAGGTACAAGTGATCTTTTGAATAGTATTCATTAAAAAAAGATTTTTTTAAAATAATTTTTAAACTAATGGACCGATTAAAATAAACATTTGCATAGAACCTTGCATCCAAATTTAATTGGACACAATGAGAATTAAGAGAAAATTAAACTTCATCAGAATTATACCTTAATTACATTGTAAAACTTCTTCATCATACAAATTTTAATAAGAAATGTCAATAATATTATATATTCTTTATCTTTGTAACAACAAAATATTTACTCAAGAAACCTAATTCAATCAATTAAAACCCTAATTGCATAATTAGCAACCTATCTAATCGCTCAATCTCCATTAAACACGAGACGAATCATGGAATCTCGGATTTTATTATGATTCATTTTACTCGTTCGCAACCAAACACACGTATACAACAGAGCGATTAAAAGATACTTTCTACGTATCATCGTCCAATCGAACGCAGTTATTTTTAGTTTAACTGTACGGTAGAAATTCCGACGCGGTGTAATACGTGCGCGCGCGCAAGAGCGTGAAATGAAATCATTGCTCCGCTGATTCACGGTATGATCTTGAGCGATCCCGGTGATTCAGTGATGGTTCTTCTCTTTTCGATGAACTCGCCCGGGGTTTAATGAGAAAATTTTCACGTACTTTTTAATTACTCATGACGTCGTGACTTTCACTACACGTGAATGTGGATTTTGTTATTGATGGTTACTTTTATTATACTACTGAAGTACTTACAAATCTGTTTTTGTAACTAATAATTTTTTACGACTAAATTAAAACTTTTAATGAAGTTTGAAGCTAGCAGAGATTTGACCATGACGTTATTTCTGATTTTACTTCGTGCAAGCTTGACTTTTTATATCACTCACACAGAAGCAATAAAATTCTTATCAGCGCTCAGTTATCACATACATCACAGTTACACTGATTAGCTTGAAAAATTTATATAAATTTCTTTCTTAATTGTATTCAGTGCATCAGTGTTAATTTTATTTACTTTTTAAATTATTTGCTGGATCTCGACATGTGGCCGCTCAATGTGGGTGATTTTCCACAAAAATTTAAAACTCTGTCCGAGCTAGAACTTTTATATAAACCAAATAATATTAAAGAATATTTAAATTATAAAAAAATTATGTAGCAGAGGTATAATTATGGTTTTTAGATAGTCACTCATATCCAGCGACGAGCGGTCATGTATCGAGAGTCTACTACTAAGGAACTAGCTGTTTACTATTGTTGTTACAAGAATAGAATATTTCTATACCAAACGCAGCGTGATACAATCCACTTTATTACAAACAATTAGCTTGAAAACAAAAAATCGTAGGTCGATGTTATAATGCATTAAAAAAGCTAAAGTTCTTTTATGACGTCACGATTATAACGGCATCAGAGGTGCCGGCAGTATCATCGCAAGGTTACCAACATTTTTGAAGCGTCATATCTCTTCAATATTCGAGATATATAGCTGATATGTCCGAAAATCCAAATATTTACAAAGAAAATATGCCTCAATGTATTCAAATAAATTATTAGATAAAAATACTCTTTTATAACGGAATTATCAAAAAAAGAAGAAACTAAAATTCCTATAAAAATAGTTCTAAACTTTTCTTTACAACCCATAAAATTATTTCCAAATCCCTCATTCAAACTCGAAATCTTGCACCTCGAAAGATCGTGACGTTTGCAAAAATCGACTTTTCGTCAACAAGGCTCGTGCGCAATTAGCATCGTGGAAAGACAACAAGGTTGCGTCGATCTCTCTCCGTCTCTGTTGGTTAGCGAGAACGACGAAAATTAAGGCCGGCGAGCCGCGTCGTCGTGGAAAAACAGCCGAACTCGGCCTTGCGGGCATCGAGGATTCAGCACGGGCGAGAATTAGCATAACGCACGGCCCCGCGAAACTTTGCACGGCTATTTTTATTCGCCAATGATTACGGGACGCGTCGCGCTTTTGTTCGGAAGTGCAGGGCACAGTTCAAGCGGATATTGCTACGCTCTTCCGGTGGTTATTGCGTTGAAAATAGTTAGAAATTCAAATTTATGTGGTTTTTTATGAGGTGCAGGGGCTAAATCACGTGTTTTAATCGCGATTGTGTAATTAGTGGTAAAATTAACGACTGCGTTTTAATACTTTACTTATGATACATAGAAAAAATTTGTAATAAAAATGATAATAGAGAAACTGACGATAACAATTACAATGGATAACTGGAAACTTTTGCCAATTTCGTATACTCTTTATTAACTGATTTTTACGATAAATATTACCGTATTGAAAACATCCTTATGCATATTTCTAATTTTTAGAGACATTTAATTAAATTCCCTAGATCATCTTTACACATTTTAGGTTCACTCAAACGCATTATAAAAAAGGGACTTATATTGACATTAATGATGTGTTATAGATTTAATCATCTATTGTATTATATCATTTGTCATATAGTATTTTTCTGTTAGTTTTCTTCAATGATTATGTCATAAGAAATTTTCAATCTATAGACGATAAATTTAATTGTAGTGAAGTATATGCTAAGATGTATTTGAACATCAGTAAAAAATACCGAAATGTCACAACATCGGTATTACACAATATTTTTACCGTGAATTTCTCTATAATTTTTATTAGAAAAATGTCTCTATATACAAAAATGGTGAAATTATTGAGACAATTAAAAGAATCCCATTAATTTTTAGTCCTCTAAGATTTTCAATACTACTCTTCTTTTAGTACATGCACTTAAAACTTCAAAGAAAGTCAGTTTCTAATGATTGTATCAAGTTAAAGTCTTAAAAGTGAACGGCACAATTTCTTCCTGCTCACGAACGTCTGTTCATATTTTGCACATGTAAACTTCGCTTGACTGACGATTCCTTTGAAATATCAATTAAATTAAAAGACCGATTTTTCGATAAAATTTAATTACACACTGTCTAAAACCAAGCACTTTCATAATTAAATTCAACGTCATGAAAAATGAACTGTCACCTCAATACATCTATCATCATCATTAAAATGCGATAATTAAAAGTCGCAAAAAGAGTGCATTATACGTCCAACGGTGCGATTTAAACGGTATACAGATAACGAGAATAAAAATGAAGAAAAAAAGAACAAGAATCTCAACGTACTTTCGAGCTTGGAGAAGGAGGCAGGTGTGGTGACGTCGATTAGGGCGAGCGTCAGGTGCTTGAGCGCCGCGTCGAAATCACCATGGACCTTCAGCATCAACCCGAGCCGAAGGTGAACCTCGCAGGCTCGTGGAAATCCTGGCTCCACCCATAGCACCTGTTGAAATGCTTTCACTGCCCTGCAACAACAAAAAGGATACACACATTAGTATTTTGTATAACTAAAACATGTAATTTTATATTTGTACAAGTTATTATTTGGAACAGTATGAATGGTGCATTGTTGGATTTGTTGGGTAAGCAAATATTTCATTCATACAAACATGTATATTATTGTAGATGCCTTTGTTGCATCCAGTAAAGTGGAAGAGTACCTAAGCCGATTCATGGATCAATTTGAATTTCTGAAAACTGTTAACATTTACTTTAGTTATAATGCTTTAAAGTTCATTTATGAAATTTAATCGTATAACTAAAACATCAACGGATGTCAAAGTTATGATCCTGATATCATAACAACTTTAAAGCGGTTGAAAAAATCCAAAAGTTCATAAAAAAGGAATCATGGGATCTATTAAAATGTGATATTTAGATAAAATTTATTTCTAACCCAATCGGGTTATTGATGATCTTATAAACGCTTCTATAAGAGAACAAAGGCTATTGTTTTATATACAAGTACAATTTAATTTTTAAACGGATGGAAAATCTCTAATTATCAATGTAAAGAAGCAAGGTTGCACCAAGAAATAGCCCAGTCACTAGCGCAACCATATTAGAGCAATTAGTACAATGTGTGAGTAAAGTTCTGTCGTCGGGATCCAAAACAAATTTTATATAACGATCCGAAAATACCTATTTTACACGTTATTATTAAAAATTGATGTAATTATTCTTATGATATGAAATGTGAGGTTTCAAATCGGGTTGTAATATTTTTTCAATTTTATCAACCAGAATACTCAAATATACAAAATAATCTTAAAAATAATACAATATATATAATTATTATGTACTAAATACATCTGTTCTCTTATAACGCGTCGCTGTTGCTAATTCACCTGTAATAACTCAATCCCAGTAGAAACCATGCCATATTTTCCGAAACGATTTTAGACCAGAAGCAACTCATTCTAAAATGAAATTGCTTCACATAACCTAAATATGATTAGTTCCCCATCAGGTAATATAACTCATTCATCATGTTTTCCAGGTAATACGATTCATTCCCTATATATTCTAGGTAAAATATACTCATACATTGAGCCTCTTTCCAAAGCATCACTGTATATTCTCATCTCCATACCAATTACAGAAAATTAAAAACGAATTACAAGCGGGAAACCCTGCAACTCATGCATTGCTTACTTCGCGTACACACACCGTTTGCAATAACCGTTTGGAATTCTCGCATTGTTGCACACTCTTCGGCAGCTGCCACTACAGTACAGTACCAGCAGCAGCAGTTTCCCACCAACCTTCAACCTAGATTTCCTGCACGTGGCCAGAGCTAAAAAGCAGCGCTATTCCATCATTCGCGCGTAAAGAGAAGGTGTTTTCTCAGAAGATATGTATAACCCGCCTCTCGCATTGTGTTCCACATTCTTGCGCACAGTCTTATTTCGTAATCGGCTGAGGTGGTGCTTTTTTTTAGAGGCCATAAGGAAGGAAAAATTTTGTATACCAAATCGCGGTGAATTTAGATGTTACCTAATCCCAAATGCATTTCCTATGTAGTTTGGAGTCCGCGGGAGAATTAAGTATGGATGCGTATTTCCGCAATGAAGGTTGCGATAATGGCTGATTGTAATACTGATGAAGGCTCTGATAATGAGCGTTGCGAAAAAGAACGACGAACATTGTTACGATAAGTGTCACGATAATGATTGTAGTATAACTTTGGTTATGTAAGTGTGCGGTTAAACCCGACTGGAAGGCTTGTAATTTTCCTTCGGATTTTTCTATCTTGAGGTTCTATCAATTTTCAGTACACAGAATGTATTGTATTGTACTGACGTTATATGTCTCAGAATCGATTTCCTGGTACTATAGTGTATTACGTATTAGTGTTACTATGTACTATTAGTGTGTTACGTACATTGGAATGAGTTCATCGGATTTTGTGAACTCGATGCAAAGAATTTTGAAAAAATCACAAGCTTCCTGCAGATATTAATTGATAGTTAAATTACCACAAGTGAGTCAAGTGTTCTTGCGGATCAAGAATTATATCATCGATTGAAACATAATTTACGGTTCTTTGTAGTTACAATACCGGTGCAAATCATTACGTTTATTATCTAATTTAAATCTGCAAATTTACTCATGATTAGCGATTGTGGTTTTTTAATGACTTGTCTAATTTCAAGCTATTATAATGCAAAGTAGATATCAGTTGGCTCATAAATATAATAAAGCAGAAAATCTGAGTTTAATATCAGCAATAAATTGCAACATTTTTCATATCAACCTCACACGATCTACATTTGATAAGAGTGAAGTAATAATGAAACCAGTAAATAAACATTCTTATAGAGCTACTTTTATCAGCTATAAAGCATCACTTTTATAATTTTAAATTAAAGAAATGTATAACCAAAATAAGAGCTGGGTTATTTCTTTAACTAAGATTTGTAAGATAGCCTTAAGAATGCTATTTAATCCAAGCTTTCACTTCCTATTTTTATACATTCTTGTTTTGCAGTTTCCCTACTAAGCCCATTGATTAGTTTTGGATAGGTTATTGTTGTAAATAGTTGTTAATTTATGTGCCGGGACCTACTCAAAAAAACTTTCAGATCCGGCTATCTATATATTTTATGTATACGATCATATCCTAAAGTTTTAGAGAAATCTAAGTTTCTTAATGCTCTCCTCAGTTCTCCTTGTATGACCATAATAACCCATACAGTATTATCAAAACCTTTTTTGTGCTTGTCTACTATTTTGGATACTAAATTAAGTATTAAGATTAACCAGTTCTATACTATTTTTAGTGCATAAGAATCATGAATGATTTGATTTGGACCTGGCACACAAAGTAGGAGATCAAAACATACACACAAAAGAAGTAGAAAAGACCCTCTTGGGGTTTCAAATGAAACTTTACGGTTCATTCTCGGTCCACGCTCCTGGAAAAAGGTGGTTCTATACTTTTCTTTGTAATTTGTAATTTTAACTTTTCTATCGAAATACGAAATAAGTATGTCTAAAGTAGCGTTCCTATCATTTTATTTTTCTCTGTGAAGATGCAAGTAGGTTGATAAAAGCTATGATAGGCTGCCTAGCTGCCTATCATCTTTTTGTAAGATTTGAAAAATAATTTTTAATAAATGCTTAGTCAATAAATTCTATAATAAATCAACCTAAGGTAGATACCCAAATTACTGTGAGTGTAACAATTACTGCCACCTGTTGAGAAAGTTAACGAATTAAAAAAGCTTAAACCTTAAAATTAATGGAAAACCTAAATAAAAAGACAGTTAACTATACAACTAATGTTATCTAAGGTAGGTCTTTAACATGTACATACAACCTAATGAACAAAACCTGAGAGCAATTGAATTTTTCAATTCTTGATCCTCAAAATCCCAATCGAAGCCAAAACTTCCCAATCCCCCAAAAGAACACTCCACCATTTCCAACAAAACACACCCACCCCCATCGCGAATCATTCATCTAAAAAGCCTCTCCTAGAAACCTACGCTCCACACACGTACACCACACACGACACGCCACGTTGCGCTTGATACACAGTCGCGCGCGAATTGCGCAACCGGCCTTGCAGCCCGCACGCTCTCGCAAATATGCAATCTACTCGCTGCGCTGCTGCACGTGCCGCTTAGCGCGCCGCTTTCCAGTCGTGCGCGCATTTTTCCGAGAGGAGGAGGAGGAGGAGGAAAGGGGAACGGCAGTGCAGGCTGCAGCCCTGAGCCGCCAAGGACGCGCTGTTGTCTTTTCCTATATCAGCTGGTGATGTACGTGTGTGCGCGCGCGCTAAGCCTCGCGGAAATCTTCGGGAGAGAGAGAGAAGTGTATAGAGGCTATTTTTGTATGTTGGTTGGTTGGATGGAGCGGTTATTTTTAAAAGAGTTTGCGTTGTTTTAGTTATGAGAGGTATATTGTGTGAGGTTTTGTTGCGATGTTTCTGTTTGAGTGGTGAGTAATGAGGAGTTTGTGGAGTTTTTATGTAAGTGGGTCAGTTTTGCTTGCGAGTTGGGGGATTGTTTTGAAATGGGATTGACGTTTTATTGCAATTTATGATTGTAACTTATAATTATAGCGCAATACTATTTTTATGAAGAAAAATATATTCTTATACTAACAGATTTAAATGCTATTTAGTTCAAACTGTATCGACCGGTTATTTACCAATTTTAGATTTTATATGCAAAGGTAGGTATAAATATATTGAAGAAAAACAATAACATTGTTTGAAATAATTAATGATTTATAATTTAGTTAAATATATACGTAATAATAATATTAGTTAAGAATTGTTAGTCAAATCTCATTTTTCAATAATCTTTGAATGATATTCCTAATTCATTTTGAAATTCTGATGGATTATTCTAAAATCATAAAAGAAAGTTATGTACCATTTTTTATGACAAATTATATTTTTATATTATATTTATATATTTTTTTGTGCAAAATCCCAATTCATTGCATGAAACTTTATTCAAGAGTTACCTTATATGGACTAATTAATTCTCACATACTTCAAACGTCGCAACAAACAAAACTCAGCATTCATTATTGACGTATCTTTCATTTTTATAATCATTGAAAAATAAAACTAAATTTTAAACACAATGTTTTGGTTATAAAGTGATGGTAAATAAAGTAACACCCCATAAAATTTATTTTTGTAACACAAGCACGATTTTCGCGTTTTTCTGTACCTGTTAAGCGGGCCTAAAGGACCATTTTTCAGACTGGCGGGTGCTAATACACATAAGCGAGCGCAAAAGTAAATAAGCGGGCGCAAAAGTAATAAGTGGGCGCAAAAAATTTTTCGGAAAATTGCTATTATATATATATTTAACCCCGCTTAATATGCCAGAAAAAAGCAAAAACCAATACATGCGTTACAAAAAATATGTTGTGCACCAAGGGCAAAGTGGGCTTCTTGACTTCGTGTGGTTGCAGTACTCGTCTTCGGCTCGTGCTAGCTCGCCTTCGACTCGTACTGCAATCTCCACACTCGGTCTAAAAAAACCCACTTTGCGCCCTAGGTACACAATATACCATTATACATTAAATTTGAATATCCTACATCAACACCAAAAGATCCCGGAAATCGTCGAAAACGAAATACACATTCTCCTGAATCCCACAACCAACTATAAGTACTCTCAAGAGGAAGCAAATTTAAAACGAGTTTAAAAACTATACATACATCGAGAAACGCGTTGCACGACAATGCAGCGAAAGATAGCGAACGTGAAGAAAAAAACAAGATATACACATACACACATACGCACAGCGTCTCTTGACGTGTGCAAACTGTACATGCATATACATGCACACGCTACGAGCTTTCATTCAGCCGATGCTCGCAAGCGGGAGCTCTGCCCCCATTCAGCCGTTCATTCACTCGCGCTCTCGTTCGAGACTTCGCTCGTATTATATGCAGTGGTGGGGCGCGTTCGCGTATAGTTGTAGTTGTCTTTTGACGAAGTGTAATAAAGTTGCGGTGGCGGGAAGAGGAAGATTTATAGCGATGCCGAGCTTATACATTGTCGGCCGCTGGAATATATAGGTTAAAAGAAAATCGGTGATAATTCCGAGTGATAGTACGGTTTGGAATTGTTTGCTTTTTGGTTTTCATAAATGATTGTATGGTGACTGTAAGTGATATAGCTTCAATATAATAGTTAAGATTTTGTATTATGAGCAGTAAAATTAAAGATAACTTTAAAAAAATTTTAGGATGCAAGTTATAGTACATTTTCGTTCAGTTTGTATGGGTTTCACACTTTTGAAGTGGAACATTTTAGAGAATGAAAATGTGAATTTATACAATTACCGCTTAAACAAATATCAAGTCGTGACGTTATACCCGTGACGTCATGCATGCCGATGAAGTCACGTGAGTTACTACATATTATTTACTCATGCAGTCATAGGTTTATAGACAACTCAGATTAAACCAAAGTTCACTTCTGGTTTACGCAGTTTTTAGAAGCGCTTTCGACCATTTGAACATGCAACTTTTTTTCATCTTCATTTTCTTTCGTAATGATGATTATTTTCAGAACAAGGCAATAACATACTATGATAAAATATTATATCTGATCTTTCAATTAAACGATATTGATAACCATGCAAGTATTTAATTTCAAATAGTAAAAATAGTTACTGGACTGCAACTTTAACTTAAAATTAATCTTCTTGTGTAGTGCATCAAGTTTTCTATTTTTAAATATTTCACGATCACAGTTTCACCACAACCCCAAACATCCAAAATGTGTCCGTAAAAAATCGCGTTGTCGCAGCTACTTACTTTAAACTCCACTCCAACAAGATCAGCTACATATCTGGCAAACGCATAATCTTAAGTATTCAATTTACCCACACTATACACACACAATTCTAGTCCACACTCCAAACTCACACATAAAACCACTCCAAAAATCCAGCCCAAAAAACTCGATACCACGCACCTTCGCTCGCGCGAGTCTCACTTATACTCGCGCGCTCTCGACGCGACAACGTCTCATCCCCTCCCCCGCGCGTATAACACAGTCGCGTGCCAATCGCTCAGTCACTCGCGCGAAACGTATCATCGGCACTGTGTAGACGCAGCTGGTATATACGCGCGGCCGTATTTATAGAAGCTCGCGGGAGTATTATCGCGCGGAGAGACAGATAAAGCTCGAAGAGATCTCTGGCCTCGTGAGTCGTTTTAGGGAACTGTTGTTACGTCGACTTCCGGCGCGAATGCGAGAATGAGGAATGCATGAATGCATTTTGAAATATTGGAAAGCGACGGGTCCTGATGTAAAAGAGGAATCGCGTGAGTTGTAGTTGGAAAAGATGTATCTCATTTGTGTTACTTTGTAGCCGCTTTTTAATACGGTAAATCGTTATAACGTTGATTAAAATCTTACGTTTTATATCAGGTAGAAACTATGTAATCGTATATCAATTATTATTAATAATAAATAATAAACACATAAAAGTTTGATTTTAAACTGTCGTGTCATAACTGTATTACCTGAATGTCAGTGTAACACGTAATCTAGAAAAAATAACTAATTGTTTTTTAACAAATAGTTTTGAATAGTAAATATTAGTAGTGTTTTAATTAATAATACTAATTAATAAAACAATGTGTAATTTATGAGCGATACAACTATTGGACAAAACTTGAAAACTGCTGAGAAAAAACATTTTTTCTACAAAATAAATATCTTTTATTTTATTATTCTTCTCACAACAATTAAATTTAACATGTTAAATATTTTTAATTAACAATCTTTTGCATAAGACTAATTGAATTTTCACACTGAAAATACGTTTTAGTTACTCGGCATTAAATATAATTTATAAGTATAAATAGCGTATTTGCTTAACACGCTAATTAAATATACAAAAGAACATACATTTTCTACTTGTTCTAGCTGATACGCAAAGCAACATATTAATATTAATTAAAAAGAAAACGTTACATTTACAGCATTAATGACGTACAAGCTTTAAAAATGTAGTAGAATGAATTTTTATATTTATTTTTACCGATAACAAAAAAAGGTACGTAAAAATACTTTTGAACCATGTGCAACACTTGTGAAAATAATGTATGACAAAATACTCTTTGTACGTTGTGTCGTATTAATTTAATTGACGTACATTTACACACATTAACACAACAAAAGAAATAAAGATAACTTAAAACATTATATAAACAATCAAATTCATGGCCAAGTTATAAGCATAAATTATAAAATACATAAATTAAATAATAATCATTAAATATATTAACATTTATTTGCTTTACGTAAAATTCTAACACTCAATCAAATTTAAAATACTAAATTAAGAATTGTGAATTAAATCTAAAATATTCAAAAATAAACTATTCATATAATTTAATTAATGTTTAAACAAAATATTTTAATTTTTGCTTACAAAAAGATTGTAAAATAACAATAAATAAATTTAAAGCAATTACAAAAAGCTGACTATTATCAATCTTATTTTCATCCCATCAGGTAAAATTTTGGATATGCATTCATGGCCTCAATATTTTATACCACAATATTATCTAAAAAGATAAGAAATAATCTTATCTGTAATTCTTAGATGTAAAAGAATGCTATTCATTCTTTCATTTTTTACATAACTGTAATTTTTCAAGCAAAGATAATATTTTTTTTACTCAGCGTAAAGTATATGAGCGATTATCACTAAACTGTTAGTTTTTGTCCAGTTCCGTGGCAGCATACTTTGTTATTTACAGACATATGTGTATTCATTTGTGGGTGCATATTACAGGTTTGGCAAGTGTATATAGGTGTCATACGTCGAATTCATGTACAAAAAAATGTATCGACAGATATCCATGGACATTTGATGTCACGGAGCTGACATTTTGTGCATGGTACACTTTTAACTTAATTCTTAAGAGATTAAATTAAATATTTAATAATTCTGATTTAATACAAAAATGTTCGCATTAACATATATGTTGAGAAGCATAATTTTAAATTACTTAATCTTACATATAGGTAGGTATATCTCTAATTCACTGTAATTTAAAAAAAATGATGCCACGAAGCTTATTTGAAGCAGATTTTGGGCATATTTGACCTATTTATTTTATGAAGGGTTCTGATTTTTATAACTAATGTCATTGAATATTATGTAAAAGTATTATATTTGTCTTAGATTAGATTTCTATGATTTTCTGTCAAAACTAATAGTTTCGTGATAATCGCCCATATATTATCATGTTTGACACAACAACGTTCAATAAAGATATGCACTTATCTAAATAACGAACGACTTATTGTTTATTGAAAAAAACGTTATCTTTACATATATAAATATATTTAGTCAGCTTTTCAATAATTATCTAAACATATAATTGATAATAAAGGTTCAATGAACCCATTTTATGTATTAACGTTTATTTTACTAAGAAGCTATATTTGAATATACTGCACTTTCACATTCAAATCCCAAGAAATAATAATATAACATGAAAAATAAAGATTCGATAAAGAAATAAAAAGTTTTTGAAAATCGAGAGTTTTGGGAAGTGTAAACTTTGACTTTCAAATTTTCATTAATGCATTCGTCTCCACCATCTGCGTTAGTTCAGTCGACAGATGTTAGAATCTAAAGTAAGTTTAAAGGTATCCGAAAAAGAAAGCCCTCATTAATTTGCAAAAGAAGTGTTTTCAAGTGGTTCTGAAAAAATCATTTGTTTCAATATTTATTAGTTCGATTCAATTATTAAAAGACTAATAATTAGCCAATTTCTATCGATTTTTCTTAAATTTTATTAAATTCTATGGTGCTATAACATACATTATAAGTTATACTAATAAAAACCTAACAAAGCCTTCCTCACTGCAGTGAAAATCGTGAGAATACTACCTCATCTAACTTCAAGACACCAAAACCTCACTTTCGACTTTAACCAATAATTAGGCATTTTTTAGCAATATTCGTAAAACTGGGTGCATAACATATATCTTATTCTTATATATTATTATACTAAGACAAATCCAACGAAACTTTCTTCACTGTAGTTGAAAGTCGAAATCTAATCCTATCGTATGTAATCTCAACTCACTATAACCTCACTTTCAATTTTAATGCACTCGAGCATTTCGCTCTCACTATCTGCGCGCACTATCACTTACATTAATATCCTGAAACCAATTTCTCCTAGATAATCAACGATAATCTTACAAGATAATAAAAAATACATTGATTTTGAGATTAGACGTAATGATTCTCAGACCAATAACTATTCGATTCTTACCGATTTCACAAAACCCTAACATATATTCTACTTTGTATCGATACGAATCCACCAAAGCTATCTTCACCGTAGACAAAACCGCAATAATCTACCATCACATAACCTCACTTTCGATTTAATGAAGCCTCTCTCTCTCTCTCTCTCTTTCGATCTCCCGATCGGCGCGCATGCATTATCCAGCAGCGGAAAAACATCGTCGAGAAAAAAGGCCCCGAAGCAGGCACAACAGCCAAACAGAAAGAGATGGAGATACATATACAGTCGCGCGTTGCGCAACGATGTACGCCCGCGCCTGCTGTATCTATGGCTACTCTCCGATAAGCGAAAGCGCCGCGGCGCGCAGCGAGAGTCTCTCGGGGGTGCCGAGGCAGGAAGACAAACGATTTCCTAGTGACCTACATTGAAGACTTTGCCTCTCTCTCTCTCGCTCTCTAGCTTACTCTCTCTATCGCTATAGCAATCTGCCTAACTAAATAAGCATGCTCGCGCGGTAGTATCTGTTTAGGCGTGGACTGGCGCGCGAGAGCGTTGTAAACAACGTTGTGAAATGTGTGTGTGTGTAATTTTTTTCTTCAGGTTTTTGTTCTTCGGTTGTGAGAGTCTTGTTGGGCTTTTGTCGAAGTTTAGTTTTACCGTGTTTGTTAGCATTAATTGAGCGCCATTGGAGATGTGCTTGAGATTAGCGGATGATGTAAGAGAAGGGTTGATCGGAAAATTGTATATTTTTTTGAATAAGATGTATGATTTGTTTCAGATAAATGTTGCTTGATTGGCTTAATTTAATTTGTTAATATCATAAAGTGCCTCTTAGGATAAAAGTAAATATTTTGGGGATAGATAAAAGCATTTATTGGCCAATAATTACCAAATTTATGGCGATTTTTGTCGAGATGACTAGTTCGTTGTATAGAAAGCAAGAGATGCAAGAATAAAGTATATATTTTTGAGATTGTGCGGTGGGAACTAGTTTTCTAATTAAAATATATCGATTTTCACGGTTACGGATAAGCTTGGACTACTGCTGTATATTTTTTGAGGTTATGGTAAAAATGTTCTGTCAAATACTATACGTGATTTGTTAGAGATAATTATTGTTTGTTATGCTTGTTTCAGTTTGTTAGTGATGTGAATATAAGCGCATTAGTAGAAAAGTAAATATTTTGAGGTTAGATGAAATAAAGCAATTTATTTGTCAATAACTAGCCAGTTATTGGCAAGTTATTGCTAGTTTCTTTTTTGTATAAAATGATATGAATATTACCGGGGCGTAAATAAATATTTTAAAGAATACGTATATAAGGTATTAAAATCTATTTCTTGCAGGCATAGTGCTTTTCATGCACATAAGAATCGATGCTAAATTGTGCACAATTAAAATGTGTACAATTGTTATGTGCATGAAACGCACTATGCCTTCTTACAATGTTATAATTCATTTTATCATAATTTCGCAACCCTGATTTAAATACATAAATGTAGGGCTGGATAGTCACGGACTTTAAAACAATTATGAAACAATAGGAAAACATTGCATGCAGTTACGCCCAAAACAATACCCAACACATAATTGCAGCCTCAAAAAAAGTAGAATGCTAAACACTACGATCCCAAGCACACCCATTTATTAAGTTTTCATTATCATTCCATCAAACCGCTCATTATCAATTATCAAAATTGACCTACAATGTCGGAAACGCAGTCTGCGCATTTGGTCTGTTTTCTATTATGCGAACGCCGCTAGAGGTACGACAAATTTTCTGGCTAGAGAAATGATATTACTTAACTCGGGGCATAAATTAACATAATTCCATCTAATTTACGAGGCGATCCCCGCTAGTCCCACGAACCGAAACTCGCCGTCGCTGCTTTTGGCCTCCTTCACTTTCTCCCACTGCGCGCGTGCGGGATTCGCCTTTTCCGCTCTATGTTTATACACATAGGTCATTCCGTGTCTATGCTAAATAAAATGAAAATATAGAAATGTTTGTATCTTAGTGAACTTATCATTTTAAGGTTACACAACAGAATTTTTGGAGCAGTACGTAGCTTTTTTATATACGAAAAAGAATATCTCGTAATATTTACTTGACAGTAATTTGGGTACGCAACATGTTGATTCCTGTTAATCTTACAGGCTTAGTTTGTAGAAATACCAATCTAAGCTTACGCCCAAATAACCTAACCTATTTTCATCCCACACGTGTATCTGTTTAAATTTGTTGAAATGCGAAGAAAACTAACAATAAAATTGACTGTAAAATATGATAAATATATAAAAGCACACAAGTGGATTGTTTTTCAACTAATATACAGTTATTTACAACTGAAAAAATTATCGAAATGTGAGGTTACGTGGACGTAAACAGGCGTAAGTCTCCAAGTCGCTGGCTTGGTAAAATTCCAAGTCGCGTCTGTAGAGTATCCAAGATGACGCATATGGGAGATACAAGCGTCACTGTTTGGAGAATTAACATGACTCGGCCTGGAGTATCCAGGTTCTTTCCTGTAGAAATAGCCGGCTATTTTTTCCGTGTATAAAATATTTCTTAAATTGGTTTGATTTTGATATATTATCTAATACCTACAGCCGAAGCGGAATACAGTTAGAAACAACTTAAACATTTTATAATAATTGAACACATACGATCTACACCATATAAATAACAAAATTTTAAGCTGTTTTAAACTCCAAATCACAATCTACTATATTCGTATATGTATTAATTATAATAATATTAATCATTTTATTAATATTAATTAACAGTAATATGAGTGTTTATGTAACATATCTTGCTCTAAATTGCAGAGTAGTGTAATGGTTTTAAATAGTTAAAAGCAAATCACGATTTTGCACAATTTAATTTATAATACAGAATTTACTTTATAATAAAATGCTTCTCTGAATAAGAATATCTTCATATCAGTGGTCTAATGTTCGGGTATTCCATGCTTCATTGAAAATGCTTTTGCTTTTTAAAAATGTTTGCTTTTTAATTTAAATGTTTCACGTTAATGAAGCTTTGTCTCAACGAATTACAACAAATGGATTAACTTTTTTCATATTTTGTTGAAAAGGAAAACCAAATTTTTATGTTGTTGGCAATCAAAATGTAATATTCAACATGTATAAAATTACAAAAAAAAGGAAAATGGTTGACAATATTAATTTTACTAGAAATACGGATTTTATTAGTATATTTTGATAAAAAATATTTTTAATTAAATTCATTTCTTTAAAGAAAATAATAATTAAACAAGTTACAGGTTCTAATGACAATACTGAAATCTGGCGTCACAAACGTTTATGTAGCGCTACATAATTTTTCATTTCTCGATGCATTACAAACATTTGAAAAGACAGAAAAACATCAGAATATGACATGAAAAAAGTTAATGACACGACCGAATTATCGAAACATACATTTACAAATTTTGCCTTCAAACAAAGTAACCACCTTCAAATAACCAATATCTCCCACAAAATGTGAACGAACTCTCTAAGAATCTTCAATATTCAAGCGTAACGATCAGTGTACGCACTAAACCCATGCAACGTCTGACGTGTCCGTATATTTTCACATCGCGCGTCTATATAACGATCCGTGCGTGCTGCGCTTGTGCCCACGCACTCGAGAGTTCGATGCATTCATAGGCCTCTGCTATTTCTATACTATACATCCGTCGATCGAAACTATCCAAAGCCTCTCGCGTATACACATACATGCGACACAACGAGTGGGACGACGAAGTGGGAAAAGCTATAGAACCGAGAGAGAGAGTGCGAGTGAGATTGATTGATTCATTGCCGTTATTTTATGGCCACGCGAGCGCGTCTTTGATGAGCCCATGGGCGAGAGGAATTTTACTACGGAGAACGTTACTCGCGACGTTTTTGCGTGTGAATACATAGTTGATTTTTCTTGTGTTTGTTGCTTCGCAGTTGCGTATGGGTGCTTTTGCAACGTTTTTTATAGTTAGTAAGCGTTTGGTGGAAAGTTCTGCTGACCTGTGCGGCAATCTTTTTATGATTTATTGTAATTTTTTATTGTATTGGTGGATTTTTTTTATTTTCTTGTTGAATTATTGCTGTAAATTTAGAAATATAGTTTTGTTTCTTTGAGTTTTGTGTATTATAGTGACATTGATAAAAGTTTATTTTTAAATGAAACTTTATGCATTTTCGTAAAATATAAATATAAATGAAAGAAATAAATAAAACAATTAATTTATATTTTAAATTATTGCTTACACGTTTGGAAATCAAAGCATCAACATATTTAACAAAATTCCAAATTTTTGTAAAAAAGACTATTGTTTCGTGTGCATTGTGTTGTATTATGCAGTGTCCTCAAAAACTAATTCTGAAACTAAATTGAACAATTTGTATACTTTAGTTATTTAAATTCCAATTCATTCATTGTTATACAGAATTCGCTATATTTCATAACATTGTACTAAATATATAAACTCTCTATCGGTAAAATAGAATTTCTTAGTACCATACGAGTACAAAAAAGGGAAAATAGACTCAGAAACCTAAATATGTTAAAATAAAAGTACAATAAATAAACACGTAGACTACCACACTATTTTAAGACTAACAGCTTTCCTTCACAATTTTACAGTAAACCCCAGCGCGTAGTAATTTACAACTGCAAAATTCCGTTAAGACTGCGAACCTCCGTGACAAACCGCCGCTGCTCGCTCGAGCGGAACGCCGAACAATGCGCGTTTTCAATGCGCACGCTAAGCGGAAAACAATAGACAAAGAGAAAATAAGCAGTGCCATGCATGCGCTCCGAAAAAAAGAAGGTGACGCGAGTCGAAAAAGCGTTCGATTTGTGCCATTGTGCAATCGTCACCAGTACGCACGCACGCGCGCAGGCACGCACGTGCATATCATTACAATATTATTATTTTGCGTCCTAGAAGTGCGAGTTATATATGTGCCTGTTTTCCCATGGAGCGCGGAGGCCCTTCACTTTCGCGGAATTTTATATCGGTAGAGAAATTTCGAGGGCGTGTGTATAATCGAGCGGTTCGGGAATAATTTATTTTAGAGCGCGGAGTGTGAGGGGGCATTGACTTTGACGGGTATAGAATGCATGTGTGGAGTCACTGGTGGTGTTACGTAATGAGTATTGGGATTAGAATAAGGAGAGTTTTTAGTGGATTGCGGGTTTGACTTGATTTATTGTACTTTGCTCAATAATGAGAATGATTTTATAATCGGATTTTATTTATCTTTTAGAAAGTTATTTATTTACTGATTGTTTACTGTTTGTAGTCATGTTATGTTATTTATTTTCTTTATTGAGTTGTAAAACAATTCTAAGTCTAATCCAAAATTTTGATAATTCATAAGAATGTAATCTCTTTTAGTCTAGTTATCGAAATTTCCTCACGTACAGGTTAGAAGCTGCAACTTAACGTTTTACAAACATTAGCCAATCCCCGACATAATTCACTTTTCTCTCCATCCCTAATAGCATCAACTACTCACTCCATCCACACAAATTAATTGATTTCCACGATTTACAACCTCACTCACTCCACCACTCTTACAAGTTCTTTATCCAAATAGACACGTCCAAAGCCTTGCACTCGCGCGCGCCAAGCGCCACTCAATTAAATCCTCAACTGCAGCAACAGCAGCAGCCACTCTCTCGGCTCCAATTAAACCGCCGAGTGCACACTACTGTACACTTTCTTCGCTGCAGTCATCGCTTCAACCTCCTTACGTCCACTCGAGCCATTGCACCATACAGCGCAGCGAGCAACAATAATAAAAAAAGAAGGAGAGCGCTAGGCGAAATCCGAAAATCGAATTAGCTAATGCGCGCTTGCGCGCACGTTGCAAAATATCCAGTTGCGCAAGCGCTGTAGTGCAGTTGGAAAGTCCCGCGGTGGCGGCGGCGGTATTTTCAATTTTCCTTGCGCGGAGCAAATGGCGCCCGCGAAGTGGTGTATATTTGCTGAAGTAACATTTTCTGAGAGAGATAGAGAGGAGAATGCAGGTATTGCGCGGAGGACGATGAAAGACGGTAGCAAGCGATGAAAGTTGGGTTTATGTCTGGGTCTGGTCTGGTTTCATTTTGTGCGGCTTTCGTGTTGTGAATTTTGGGTTTTATTCGTTAGTTTGGGGATTTATTTTCTCGAGATGGACAATTTTATGTTTGTACGAAGAAACATGAAATATTATAATGGATGTTGCAGATAGCATTTCGTAAAAAGATTTGAAACCACGCTTAAAACTAAGAATGAATAAGGATCTCCTTTTTGTGAGAGCAGACCGAACATAACCTAAAAGGCTTAGAATGTCGTCAGCACTTCAAAACAAGAGTTATAGCTTTTGTAAAAGCTGTCTTAACTTACGTAAAATATCATTCTAGTTTAGGTAGTATGAACGTGCATTTCAGTTGATTTTGCCCTTTATTCCTATCCGTTTATAAGTTTTCTGAAGTAGATCGTAAGAGAAATAATAAAAATAACGATAAAAATAATATCATACCATTTAGATGCAGTTTGCACATGAAGTAATACACTCGGTGAGAAATAAAAAGTAAAATCTACTGAAATGCTGGTTGAGTCATACCTATAAAATAAATGGTTGCTTTAGCTTTCTTATACATGGATTATAAAATAGATTTTTAAGAAGGTTAAACTCCTTTTTTATAGTTACAAATGACTGTTGAGGTTATGTTTAGCTCGGGCACTCAAAAAAAGAAAATCTCGTTTTTTACCTAGTTTCAACTTAGTTCAAAACACTATTTTAGCTTATAAAAAAAAATCTATACTATTTTAACTATAAATAAATAAAAATTGAATAAATACATGAAAATAAATATATGCCTATCCATTTTAAGCAACAAACTATAAACAGTGCATCGGAATCAACCCTACTTCAATAATTTTCACTACTAACTTAGCGATCGAACATTCCTACGAGGAAGTTAAACGCCAGACATGTCTCAACTGCCCGCCGAAAGATAAAACAGCCGTCAAAAGTTCAAACACCTCGATCGAGTCTACAATCGCGAGCGCGCGGGCGAGCCAATAATAAAGTTTCGACGATGTAATCAGCTGCTGCAGCAGTCGGTAACCTCGTTCGTCCGCGAACGTAGGAAAGAAAGAAAAAAATAGAGATAAAAGTAAGGCAGCGAGTGGCCAATTGCTTCCGACAAATTGTTTTCCTTGACTTTTTATTTTTGCACAACTTTAAATCCTCGAGTCGACGCTGCATTGGGACAGACACCGAGCGCGAGCCTTTCGCAAACTCGAGCTCGGTTGTATTGTTGCTGGGATGTCGCAAGAGGTATATACGAGGAGAAGAAGAAGAAACCGCGCGCTGCTGGCTGATTTTCGCGAGAGACGAGGCTACTCGCGGATTAGATTGTTGTGGAAGCGTTCTTTGGAGTAATGATTTTGAGAGAAAAAATGTTTTGATGGTGTAACGAATTTTTTGCGTGATGGTTCATTAGGATGAGTGCATTGTTGGTGGAAAGTTCTTTTTATGGAAAAGAGTATTATTTCGTGCGTTAGTTTGTTTATGAGATTGGCAGCCAGATGTTTGATTGCAAACGATGACAGGTGGACTTAATGAGGATCGAAACAATTGTAAACAATGAAATGATTTTGTAGTTGAATGACTAATTACAATATTTAGTAAATATACTACATTAGACTCTTATAATACTGATGCTTAAAGGTGTTTATGCCAAGATACGTTTTTTAAAACTCCAACTGGGCAAACATATGCAACAATGAAGCAATGTTTACCTCTCAAAAATAATGCCTGCATCTAAGTTGAATGATGGTAGAGTATTAGTAGTTGCAAAATGTGTACATAGAACAAGGTATTGATAAAGCTAACAAAACAGTATTTTAATAAGGAATGGAGTATGATTATATACCATTACATTATAAAACTGTTAGATAAATATTGGTTGACCAATACAATTTAAATATTTTACACGAATGAAAGAACTTCATAAATATATGTTATCGTCATTTATTCTCCACCCATTTTCATAATTTGGAAGCTTTTAAATTAAGTACTAATTCTACAACTTATTTAATGAACACAACTCCCAATCTTTACATATAAATCTAATATAGCTAATGATCTTCACCATAAAACGGTCCATAACATTAAACCCCAAAATGGCCAACTCGTATCAATTTCTTTATACATTTTATCACATAACCATCCAACACAGCCTCAAAACAAACTTGATACTACCTAATCAAAAACGATCCTCATCTTCCTCATTAAGCCTCCTTCCTACAATCCTCCACAAAACAAACATCATACTATCACCTGAGTAACAACACATGATCCGTCCCAGAAAAACACTCGAACCAACCGACCAATCCACCATGAAAAGCCACAAAGAAGAAAGAAAAACATCTTGCAAATTTATACACCGCCTCAACATCCCGCTTCTTACACACACAACACGAAATAAACACGGCCGATAATCGCTTTTCGATCAGCCGTACCTACGTGCATACATACATACGCATACGACCCATCGATACCAGGCACCAGCATGCACATAACTACATAACCATGTACATACAGAAAGAGAGAAGCCATCGCGCGCGCTCCGCATCGAGGACGTTACGCTGCAGGTGCGCTGCATATGCGGAGCAGCAGATGCATCTTTGTCTCTCTCTTTCTCTCGCTTCTGGCACGTGCCGGGCAGCTGCGCACAGGTGAGAGGGAGAGTGTGTATATGTATGCGCGTGTATACGCGGCACGACGTCGGACGCGTGTCCGAGGTAAATCTTTCGGACGATTGGCGGCGGCGGCAACGGCGGTTCTCCTTTCGCGCTAAACGGTCGAGGTCTGCTTTTGCTTTTTTTGGGGGGGGGGGGGGGGGGTGAGTAGTTCTTGTATACGGATGGTGAACTCGGAGAGATTGATGATTAGGGGGCTGGAAGGGTGTGATAAGGGATGTGGATCGGGGATTAATTTAGATCTTTTGTAGAAAGTGAGGTTAAGTTGGTTGATATCAAATTTATTGAAATCAATAGTATTTTACTATTTTTTGTATCATAGATTGTTAGAACGTAGGTTCGTGTATAGAAATGATGACACGATATGATTAACAGGTAATAGTAAGCAAAGAATATGATTGGTTGGTAGCATTAGTTGTGAAAAATGTGTAAAACAAGAATTGTAAGATGGTACATTGATCGCTTCAATTTAATACTTTAGTACGAAGAGATAATTTAAGATTAATTTAAGAAATACATTTTTTATGTCGGATACATGTCTGAGTAAATATCTCACCAAATGAAGGTCCTTTTCGCATTAAACGAGATCTCAAAGGACTACCGCATTATTTTTCTTTTCTTTTGGGACTTGCTTTTGGGTGGCGATTATACGGACGATGAACTTTGAGAATCGGATGATTAACTGTTAGAGGATTTATGCGATATATTAAACATCAATTAAGAGGTATATTATAGATGAATTAGATTGCAAATTCAGATTTTTTGAGAAAAGTTAGGTGAGGCTAATAGATATCAAAGTATACTTAAGAAAAAAATTAATGTTTCTTTACTACTAATTATTTATTTTTAGCGCACACGTGAAAATATATCACAGAAATTGATACATATCAGAGATAAATTATTATCAAAAAACTAGATTCTCTTTGGCAAAAGTGAAGTTAAGTTGGTCAGTATCAAAGTGAATTTAATGGAAAACAAGCTTACTTTCTTTAGCGTTTACAAGAGGTTAAATTATAAAAATTACTTAGAATGAAAAATAAAATAAAAAGGTCTGAAGCTATACATTCGTATGATACACTACAGAAGTCGGAAATGAACCGTTAATCAAGAAACTAAATATGCCCATGACTTTAAATAAATTTAAGAGAGCACCTTAAATTAAATCTATCTACGTTTACCGCAGGTCAAGAGAGAATCTCTTATTTCCGACGATAAAAACAACTTTCCACAAATCCCGTTCATACATAAAACGTGTACACACAGAAGTATACGAAACTCGCAGGTTTGGACGTCCAAACTCACAAATCGTCGCTCCTCGCAAGGATTTCTCTCCTTCTCTCCGTACCCAAAAAAAAGTTCACCAACAAAACTTATCCCGACCCCCGTAAATACCCTACTTATAAGACCTGCCATCCCACCGACTTTAATAAACATTTATAAACATTTATTGAGATACACCGCTATAAAATTAAAACGCGTGTAAATCACTCTCCCATAAAACCGCAATTAACACACACGTACACACATACACACCCATTACAATTTCACACTGATAAATCATCCACAGCGCGAATTTCAATCATAAACCGTCTGTTACTCCAGCTGCACCTCGCGTATAATATATCTCATTGCGCAATAGGGCAACTCCTTGCGCGAAACTCAAATTCGCGCGACACGCGCCTCGGAAAGAAGACGGTAGCCGAGGATGAATACAAAGGAGAGAAGTAACGTGGAAAAATAACGACGAGGAATAAAAAAAAAAGAGGAATAAGAAGAAGAGGAAGAAATCCGCTCGACCAGAGTGCTGCCAATATGGCGAGAGAGAGAAAGAGAGAGCAGGTGCGCGTCGCAATCCGGCACGCGACCACCTTTTCTCTTATTCCTCTCCTTCTTCGTATAATACTCGCGCAGCCTTTGAGGATTACCCAGGCAGTCCAGTTCCCGTTTCTCGTGTATTCCGCCTTTGTGGAGTCTCGCTTGCATCTTAATTTTTTCTCTTTTCGAGTCATCGTGCTGCTTCTGTTTTTACGGTAGTTCTGGGAGACTTTGTCGGAGTTTCGTTGCATTTTTTAAGTTCGTTATGGTTATTGGATGGTGTAAGGTGGAGAAGAGGCTTGTAAAGTGTAGTATTTGTGAGTGTCCTGGGAGAAATTGAGGAGAACAAATTATTATTGTTTATATTTGTACATTATTCTACGGAAATTATGATGGGTATAGGAAAAATGTCCATACTCAATATAAAACTTGCTAAACAAATATTGAATTTGACTGTGTAAATATAGAAATGTTTCTAGTAATAAAATTAAGTATATCATCAGTGTACAAACATAAATAATTAATTGCATTATATACAAGTTGTAATTTTTAATATATAATTTTTCTCAATCTAAACAGAATTGAATTTACACCTATAGTTCAATATGAGAAACTGAAGTTATGAATAAATCACAGAGACAATTGTGACTAAAAAAATGACGTTCATTTGCAAATATTGTTCCAATGTTGATTTTTTATTATGAGTCTGTCATAAATCATTCAAATTATGCAAGCTCAATTATGAAAATTTCGACCCACTAGTTGCGTACAGAACTGATGAATAAAACATTCGGAAAATACCATTTCTCTTCTTCTTTCTCAATCTACATAACCACGAAGACTACGACTTCCTAATTATCTTCATAACATTGTAAAAAGTTCAATACCCAAAAAAAGAAAATGTATTCCGAGAAATCGATGATAATATTTTCCGAAAACACGTCAAAGATACGGTCTCGTGTTTACCCAAATTATGCAATTAGTTCGAGTGCAGATTTTCATCTTTTCTCGCCCCGACCCTTCCTTCCTCCCTGCCAATTACGTTTTAAAAAAATACACATTCGCAGTCGTATCTCTACCGACAGGGGAATAAAAATTATTCAATTATTCGCCCACGAGTTCGCTCGCACGCACTTGCGACTCGTCCGAGTGATTCTTACCCCCGTCAAGACGTAAAAAATGCACTGGCTGTACAGTTTCATTTAAATTTACATAGTTCAATCTTAAATACCGTAATATTTTAGTAGGATGACGTTCTTTTATGCTTTTGTATAATCAGACCATTGTAACACCATTTAGAAATGAGAAATAAGTAACTGCGGTGAAAATTGCTAATAACTGGCTATTTACTAGTTATAAACTGGTTTACATAACCTCAAAATGGTTAGTATTCTATTGGAATAAGAGATTAGATCAGAAAAAAAATCAATTTTAATATTGGAAAAAAATTGCTAATTACTGACGAAAAATTGTTTTATCTAACCTCAAACGGATAATTTTCTATCCTAGTGAGCATTGCATTAATTTCTACTAAAAAGCTCTGAACATTTTGCAATGTCACTACTTCAAAACAGGCCTTCTTCCGTCTTTCAATAAAATGTATTTTAAAATACATATTATTCAATAAAATATTATTTTGTGATAAATGTATGTAATATTAGTGATGATGTAGGAAAAGCTGCCCAATTTTTAGCCCATTATCTATCAGAATACCAACTAGAGACAATAGTGCAAACATAACCTCTAAAGACACACACAATGCTTCATTTCTACGATATGTTTATAGTCAGGGTTATATGATAAAATATTATTCACTTAATATCACTTAACCGAAAAAATCATTTTGTTATTAGCCACTTTTAGTTACATATACTCTCCTTATGAAAATTTGTCTCCTCAGCACTTAATACGTGAAAATTTTTAACATGGTACTGTTATACTTTAAATGTATCACCGATACATAAAAGCTCCACCTAAACCTTCCACCCGAATACTCCCCAAAAAACGCGCAACATCGACTTTCTATCCTGCGCAGATTCCGCGAAACCCGAACCCATATTATACCCCGCGCGTTCCACCCTGCGCACACCTCTGCATTCCAGGCATCCTGTTACGTCACGACGATATCTCCCCCTATACAATACGACGCAAAAACCATCATCCTACACCCGAACAAAAAAACAACCAAACAAACAAACAAACAAACCAGGAACCCTGGACTCCGCTGTGTTTTCCTTCCGAGACTGGTATGTGGCCGCAAACTGCACCTAAGCGCGCGGCGTTCCGCCAAGAAAAAGGGAGATCTGTCGGGACGATAGTACAGCGAGCCTCGCGTTAAACTGTCGAGTACCGCGCGACGATAGCAATCGCGAGAGTGCGCGCGCGCGGGGTTAATTAGGGAAGGAAATCGTTAGTCGTGATTGCAAAGCTCGGGGGGCTGCCTCTAACGCACCGCTTTCTCCACCTTTGGAGAGTTTACATGTGTGTGCATGTGTTGTCATATTTCGGTGGAGATTATCGCGGTGATAATTGCGGGTTTGTGTAAGCGTTGCCGTTACGAGACGAGGTTCGCTGTGGACGATTGTTTTTTCGCGAAGTTTGCGTGTGTGCTTGCTTGTGGAAAGACTGGAGACATGTGGGGTTGTTAGAACGTTGTTGAGGCTATAAGGAAAGAAATCTTACAATCTAGTCCTGAAAGATTTATCAGTACAGTATCGTTAGATCTTTATAAATGCTTCTATTGGTATATAGGTTTGTAACTGTATTTAGTTGTGTTTATTGCTTTTTAAATGGCAAGTTCTAACCACGGTAACAAATTAAGTAATTAAGTAATAAATTAAGTACTAATCAAACCTTATGGGAAAACGGATATACATGAAAAGAATCTATACTCAAATGCATTATGAGTCTAAAATTAAAGGCTGTGCTAGCTTTTTTATATCTAAATGAAAAAGCGTTTAGGGAAAGCTGAAACACCCTTTTTACGGTTATTAATAACATTTTGACGTTATGTCCGGTTCACGCTCTCAAAACACCGGATTCTTGTCGTTCTCTAGGTAGTTTTTTTCCAAAACACTAATTTATATTGAAGCGTATCAGAAACTACAATCTTCTAACATATAATTTCTCTCCGTGTAATACTTAAGAATCTAAAATATCGAATTGTCAGCACCAAATATTAAAAATAGATTTTGCCGTTATTCTATGTAGTTAACTGTTCATCGACTTTTGATGAATCATGCCTGATCAAGTGAAATGTAGGTACAAGACCTGCTGATGAGCTTTACACAAAAACGTCATCTCACGGGTCGTTTACTCACCCAACAAGAAATCATTTGGGATGAATCAATAACTCTCCACTGCCATGTAAGCACACTTACCTGAAACAAAGAAAAAAGATGAACATTAGTATTTATTTTCACACATAGTGATATGGTACATTAGAATGGGAATTATTTTATCCTACTACAAATAAGAATGAAAATAATTGGATACAGTTTAGACGCGTCTCTGGTAGAAAAGTGACCATTTTGAGGTTGGATAAAACGATGTTGAACTAGTAACTAACCATTTGTTGCCAATTTTTGTAAAACTGGCTTGTCTCTAATCTAAAAAGCGTTTAGCAAATGCTTTCAATCAGTATTAATGTATTCATAATATTTTTTTATATCAAGCATTCTCAATCTCAAAAATCCACCTTCATTCCAAAAAGATGTTGTGATATTTCAATCAACATCACAATGTCATTCTAAACTATCCCTTAACTTACACCCCCCTTCAAACAAAACAACCCAAGACTCCAAACTCTCCCCCGTCCAAATTTATTCATCATCCCGCACCCACATTATACCGAAAACTCTGCAAAATCTTCCGAACCCAACCCTTTCCTCCCCTCAGGCATCGCGAATCTTCCGCTGTGCACCGCACCAGCGATTTGAAAGTTAAATATCGACTCCCGCACTTTATCCCGCGAAACTTTCGCTCCTTCGTCTTATACCTATATACAGTATCGTACCCAGCACCCCAGACTGCGCACTCTTGAAATACAAAAAAGAAAGAAAAGAGAGAGAGCGAGAGAGAGAGAAAACGGAAAGATCAACAAAGGAAGGAGAAAAAAAAGAGAGAGAGAGCGAGCGAGCGAGGAAGATATAAGGGAGGGCAGGATGCGGGCAGCTGCTAGACACCAGCTGGACGATGCGATGATGGCGCTCGCGAAACCTCCGTATGGTGCGCACAGATATTACACGCGAGCGCATACGTATACTCGTACTTTCAAATTATGTGCTGTGGTGCACGTGTATGTATGCGTGTGTACGGGGTAGACTGTTGCTGATGCTTGAGTGTCTTCTCCTCCGGGGCATTGTTTTCAATTTTTAGCTGTTTGAGTCTGGGATTACGCGCGCGCGCGAGTACGTGTATTATATATGTGTGTGGACGAATGTTTGGGTGTTCCACTTTTTCAATGTTCGTGCGTGACTTTAAGGTGTATGTACAGTAGATTTATGCATATGGAGCTTATGTTTTTGCCTTGTGCTTGTCGTAGATTGTATCTATTATTTGCAAATGCGTATGTTCATATATTTGTCTATTTCGTTTTTACAGTATTAGCATTCACAAGTGCAGTTCACACATGTTTACGATTGTGCTAATAATCTAGTATGGAACACTTGAAAACAAGGAGTGTCTTAGGATAGGTTCTAGCATATTTATATAAGGAAGAATCCTAATAATAATAACATATAGGTCTTAACTTATAATGTAGGTATGATAATAAACAATTTTAGTTAATAATATTTAGGTCTTAGCTTATTATATTAGGTTTGATAAGAAGTAGTCTACCAAAGCATAATTAAGATTAAGCAATTACAGTAATTACAATTGAATGTAGACAACATCCATAAGCATTGCCTACTTTAAGGCACAGTCTTTCTGGTCTTTCATTCTATGGCATTTTATGACATTTTTAGTCACTCTAAACATGTTTTATTGTTCGATTTTGAATGTTTTTACAGAAAATAGTATCTTTCTAACTCTGTCATGACTTTTTACGAATATCTGTGCACTGCTGGAAATTCAATTATTGTTTATCATGCTGCTGCACAGGTTTTCAAAATTAGTGCGAGTAACGTCTATTTAGAGTTAAATATAAGAACTCAATTAATTTGTCAAGCAGACAACCTACACGTCTGAAATTTTGTAAATAGGTTTCCTTTATAATGAAATTCAAACGCCCAAACTGACATCGCTGTCCACACTTGGAAAGTATCGAAACCAATATTGTTCCAATGTGGGCGCTGTTCCAAAGATAGGTGTGCTCCACTTCGTGCACCTGCGCTTTTGTAAGTTTGTTGGTATGGAAATACCTTTAATAAATACATTTATATTTATATATCTGCACCTGCAGAATATATCTATTTCTTTGTGTCTATTTCAGTATTTTATATGTCACACGTGCATTTAAATACGAGATGAAGTAAAGAATACGACAACTCTGAAATATCAGAAAGGAAAGCATTTCCGCTGAAAGTTTCAGGATTTAAAAAAGCTATCTCATAACATTTTTTAAAAACCTGAAACTTTCCCATTTCAACGTTTTCAGTGAAATTGCTTCTTTTTCAAGATATTCCAGAGTTTCCACGCTTTTCCCTCATCCTATATACATATAACTACGTTACACCACATTTTCATCATATCTTTCGAGCGAGCAGTGCACAAAAAAAGTCCACCGCGTATTGTACACCACATCACACATATCGGCAAAGAAAGAAACGAGGCACGCTTCATTTCGAGCCTGAAACCGCAGACGACGACGGCGAGGAGCAGGATGAAAGAGTTTGTGTGCACGAACTACATATGCGCAACAAAACGGCCACAGAGAGCGACATCCGTTTCCTCTTTCTCTCTCTCTCTCACTCTCTCGTTCTGCGCGAGATCGACACCGGCAATTTTTACGTCTCTCGGTCTTGTGGCGCGGGATTCTTTCTTTAATTTTCCCCGCGCACTGCCGTGCTCCACTTTGTCTTTTCCTTTAAACGGAAACAAAAAAGAAACGTGAATGGAGAACGTGCGTGTATTTAAAAAAGGCGGGAGAGAAGACGCGAGTTTAATTGGGAGGACGGAAACTCCGAGGAAAATTGTCACTTGCGAAGGGATGTTCATTGTGTGTTTCGGTGCGTCGATTGCTTCATTGTTCGAGGTTTTGTTTGAAGGAAGAAGGCTGTGAAAAGAGTTTGTAGATTTATGGTGGGAGGATGTGCATTTTGTGGTGAAAAATGAATTAGGGAATGGCATTGACTGGTACGTAATTTTAGTTATTATTGAATGAATAATTAATAAAGGGGACAAGGATCTTAAGAAGAAATAATAATTTAAATGTTAATTCCAAGTATTCCCTTTTTAATCTACACTGTCAATGTTTTTTCACATATAACCGAGCTGTTTTCAGGTATTTTAAGACATGTAATTTTCAGAATACCATTGTTTTAAATAAGCGTAGCAGAATTTTAAAAATTAATAAAGAAATGTATTTTACTGTTGTAATATTTTTTTAAATCAGTGAAGCCACGAATATATACACTCAAAAATTGTACTTAACAAATAAAAACTTTGTATCGAAGCTTAATTTTTTCAATGACCGTTAAATGTAACATTTTTATTTCAACGCATTCAAGTAATATTGACCAAGCAAAATAAATAAATGATGGCTATACGCAGCTCTTAAAATACCCTGAAAGAACCTTATTTTAAATGTTGACAGTATAGGTTAAAAAGGAAAAAAAAAGCTTTTACGTACTTCATATTGTTTATCAAGCTTTCAAACAACCTTTTCTTCTTAAATAGACATGGTGTTATAGTGATAAGTTTTTAAATAAAATGATTGCTAAAAATGACCATTAAAATGCCCAATTCCCAAGCTTCCACCCGATACATCTTTCATTTTATCCTCGACTAACCCTAAAACCCAGGCATAGCTGCCGACAAAACCCCGTAAAAATGATCAAAGAATCCAAAGCAGCCAGCGCGGGGGATTCAATTTGACTCTTATACCGATCCGTCGGTTTTCATCATAATGCAAAAACGCAGGAGGGAGGCCGCGCGAGTTTTATTTCTCCGCGCCGCGGGTCGATGTAAAATATTCGCGAGCCTCTCGCGCTTCAAAAAGAACGAGCGAGAGTGAAAGTGAGCGAGAGGGAAAACACGAATGGGACGGAGGATATGTGGAGGTAAATAATAGAAGCGCTGGCTTAAAACGGGAACGTTTTAAAGTTCGAGTTATAGTCTATATTGATGATTTTGCAAGTTTTTTTAGATTCTTTGGAATGACGTTATAATAATATTTTGCGACATTTATGTCCCTAATTGCTGTAGTTTTCTTTTGTATTTGTAAAATGACAAGAGCTTAGACATTTGAGCGTGATAGCATTGTAAAAAGGTTACAGTAATAGAGAATTTAAATGAAATAGAAAAGTCCTTATTATACCGAAGAAAATAAGATGGCAATTAGTACTTACAATCCACAAACAGAAATAATATTTTATAGCTGCCCGATTTCTCTCAATGTAACATTCTTAAAACATTTATTACATTATTATAATATTGTTACTATAAAAAATATAAAAGAGGGATGATAAAATGGAAAACACTAAGCTAATTATACTCGTCCACAAAATATTTTTTGCGTCCGTCGTCGCTCTTTATCACCCTCCTACATTTCCACTCGTTCCTCTCAGCATTTTTTGTCTCCTCCACACTCCCGCTCCTTTTTCTCTCTTTGCACGCTAGCGCATCTCTCTAATTTTCGAGTCCAACGTCCCCGCGTCGCGCGAAAGAGACCAAAACGAGCCATAATTTAACGAATATCGTGGCGCAGTCGTCGCCAAATCATTTATGTTTTCATAAATCGCGCGGTCGCGCGGCTGCGAGCCTTTTAAAGTTCGGCGCTTTTCACCGCCCGAGACTGGATCTGAATTATCGTCGCCACATTTTAAATGCCTATATGCCTCTCTGATTCGAAAAATTATTGCACCCGCTCCAAATGCTTTCTTTTCTTTTTTATTTTTCAATTTGAACCGCGCTCGCGCGCGGAGCTTGTGTTCATTCGTACTTTTTTTTATTTTTCAATTTGGACCGGGCGGAGCTTGTATTCATTCGTATGTTTATGCGGTTGTAATTCACGAGCTGCTTTTTGTCGTGGGATGCGAATTGTGATTTTATGGGTATTTAATAAAGCTATTGAACCAAAATTCTTTTCATATTAAATTCTGCTGTAACGAAAGTATAATAAATAAAGTATAGAGATCGCGTAAGCGCTTTTATATTCATAAAAATTCTCTCATCGTGCATTCTTTAAGTATAAAATATTACAAAAAAATTCTATTTTGTATGATTAATATTATATTACTTTTTCAGTATCAAGATATACGTAAGACTTGTAAACATGACTTATGTTTTTCACCCTTTTGTTTTCAACCTCTAAAAATTAAACATCAAGTAAAATATAAAAAAAGTTTCGATAATATTTTTTGTGAATAATCAATAAGATAAATCCATGCAGTATAAAAAATACCAAATAAAAAAGAGTAATACGAATTCAAAACACGTATACACGCGTAAAATAACAAAGGAGTTCAGTCCAGAAAATTCAATGGTCCGACATACATATATTCCAGTCGAACCCGTCATATTCACACAATAAAAGCGACGAATTTCCATATTACTCTGCGGCATCGAAATAAGAAATGCTATAGACGTTGGCGTTGGACGAGTGAAAGACCCTCGGCTCCCTTCGAAACGCAACACAAGCGCCCAAGATAAAAAAGAAAAGAATGTATCAAAACCTTAGAGAGTAAAGGTGCAACCTATACAATGCTTTGAAAAATAAAATTTTAGTTCTGTGAGAGACGTATAAGTTTTGATATATCAGCTCGAAATTCAATGCTGTGGATACTTTAAGATTCTGTACAAGATCTTCAGTGGTTCATGTCACACAATCTGAGATGTTATAGGTCTAAATATTTCATATTCTAAAATTCAATGTTAATGACTCATTTTGTCAAATTTCATCAAATTTCATTAATAACGTGCTTATTATATATGTTGTCCATAACTAAAAAAAAATCTGAATAGAATGTTAGAAAACGATGGGTAATTATTAAATTTCTAACATCAATCTCTGTGCAAACACTTCTTTATAATTTATATTGTTTTTATAACTAAACTAATGAGTATAAGTAACATTTAATAACATTTAACGCAGCTGACAAATAAACTGTCTATTTAACTCATAAAAAACAATCAAACCCATCAACTATAACATACACGAGTAATTAAAATTTAGATACCTTCAAGATCTTAAAATATTAAAATAATAATAAAACCTTAACCGAACTCCATTTCTCTAAACCACCGTCAATCCTCATTAAGACACGGAAATCCTCTACCACATCCACCAGCACCTCCAAAAAACGTATGCTACACGTATTTCCCATCAAACGCCACCCTCGAAATTCATTTCTCCAAAAGTCTCCATAGCCCGTTCGCGCGCAAAAAAAAAAGAAGGATCAGGAAGAATCTCCTCCCGGCGGCCTATATAGAGTCTAGACTCAGGCGACACGGCCTCGCATTCACACAATAATATATACTCTAGGCGCGCTCGCCACGGGATTTTAGAAAGGATCTCCCGATCTTTTTGTACGAAGCGAGTCCGAGAGTTTTTGTTATATTATGGCTTCCTTTTACCCGCGTCGGCGTCGCTATACACCGGCTCTTTTTTCGGGATGATTTTTTTCTTGGTTTCTGCGACTAGTGGAGTTTTCTTTGGTTTCGTTTAGTTAGGCTTTCGCTTTTCTTGATGCTTGGGTGGGATGTTGGGGGAAACAATAGGTGCGAGGTTTGAGGAATTGGTTTTCTCGAAGATTTTGGAGATAGGAAGTTCGAGGTGGGTCTGTACTCTGTAGCTTCTATATAAATGTTTGAACTTGTTTTCATATTGTTTTGAATTACACGAGCAAACGTAGCATAGAGATTAGTTAAAAGTTAAAAGAAAAGATGTCATTTTTAAGATTTAAACAGTTCAATTAAGT
The DNA here is from genome assembly GCA_949152435.1 of Gastracanthus pulcherrimus. Classification (NCBI taxonomy): domain Eukaryota; kingdom Metazoa; phylum Arthropoda; class Insecta; order Hymenoptera; family Pteromalidae; genus Gastracanthus; species Gastracanthus pulcherrimus. Next base: position 157,972,413 of record OX424576.1, read on the forward strand.
ATAAGATATTTTGTATTCCTACTCTCTTAATTTGAAATAGTGAACTTTTCACTATTTTAGCTAGTGAAAATAATTCGACTGGCGAAACAGTGAAAATTTCACTATTTTGTCAGTGAAAACTGTATTTACTAGAACAGTAGTGATTTTTCACTAGTTTGGTAGTTAATACATAAGTAGAAAAACCGGTAATGTAGGGATTGAGTTGGTATTTCATAACCTAATTTCAGTTGACATTATTTTTATTTCATGAACTTTAAGTATCATTTTTATTATGTAATAACAAAATAATCAATTAACGAACGAATAAAAATGGTGCAAATAATCTCTTAATTATATGATTCTAATCCATATTTCCTTTGTAAGAATTTGACAAATGCCGAAAACTATTCATTTTTCATAATAAAATTATCAGAAGTACCTTCGTATCAATATATTTATATCAGTTAAATTCGCAGCACATTATAAGAGGTATACAATTTACTATATGCAGGCAACCTACGTGGACAAGAGTTCGATCCACATCGCAGAAGTTTTTATCACATTTTTAATTTATTTCTTACTTTAATATATATAAATGTTCAAATAAAAATTTAATACATAATCAATATCTAATACATCTCATATATATTTATATATGCGTTTAATAACAGCTTTATTATTTTAATTTTCTAAATGTTAAAATTTCACTATTTCGACAGTGAAATCTCGCTGATTCAAGTAGTGAAAATTTATTTCACTATTTAAAATAAGATATTCAATGTTTGACAGTGAATTTTCACTATTTCATAATAAGAGAGTACTAATATATTTGTAAATGTAATATTATATCATCATAACGCGTGCATAAGAATATAGTACATTGAAATACAATATAATTGTTAAATTTGATATAACAGAAATACATAAGTTTGTCAAATGTAAATTAATTTGAGCGTAAATCCTCGCCCTAACGTGCACGTGTTATGGTCGAAATCTGCACGTAATCAATTAAAAACAATGCCCCTCGATTTTAATCGAGCGACAAAGGAAAACATATACACACCGTGTAACGATACAACCAAAATTAACTGCGTCGACAAAGGTTCTGTTAATTGCAGGTCGGAGTACATAACAATAAGACTAGATGATACTGTAAGTGTATATATATAATAACGCGTGCATAAGATACAGAGCAATTCCAAGTAGCCACGTAATGCAATCCTCGCTGACTACATTGCGATCGAAGTCGTGACACGTGTCACGATGTGTTTCATGCACTCGTAAGGAAATACGATATTCCTTCTAGGCTTGAACAATCATGGGGTATGTATGCCAGCACTGCAGACAATTAAAATGGACTTTATTAGATATTTTTAAATTGTCAAACGTCGCCGTTTCAGCTGTATGTATACGAAGAGAACTTATTGTAAAATTTATAAAAAACAGAATTTACATACTGAAAAGCAGGTTGATTCTACCGTAAACTAGAAAATGTTTTAGCTATTTTTTGTGGCATTGTCACACTGGGTCGAAACGATCCACGAACGTTTTCTTGCAAAACGGTTCTTTTCGAAATCATTATAAACGTTAATGAAAATATCAATTTCTTTTTAATAAAATAACTTCATTTCTAGTATTTTTTTAATATCCGCCAAAATTAAACTGGATGAAAATGCCCCAATATGTGACAATAAAATTAAAAAAAAAGTGACAATCTAAGAATCAGGACTACAGTAAAGTAGAACGAACAAAACAGCGGTCACTAGTTTTCGAAGTTTAAATTTTATATGTAGAGTTTAGTTGACTGAAAAAGAGGGCGCTGTAGTAGTGTAGTGATTCACAATTTGTATACTTCTTTGTAATACGGTTACATAAATCTTATAACGTTTATTAAACGATTGATATGTCATTGTACTTTAAAATTAAATTGATTTACATTCATTATTTACTATTGTAAAAATAAGCTTGATATATATCTATATTAATAGAAAACTATCTATCCAAGCACCCACTTCACCTTAAGATAGAATTACTTGAATTTATCAAAATCATGAACATTTCAACTGTCTGGAGTTCACAATTTTTTACTTTACTCTTTATCCAGCTAAAGTTAAACCTTTATTTAAATCTTCACAAACCTACAGTTGAATAATAGTTTGAGGTTATGTTCGGTCCGCGCTCCAGAAAACAAAATTCACCGCTTTCCAAGGTAATTTTAAATCTTTTTTCCAAACGCTATTTTACCATGCCAAAAAGACGATTCCTATATCTTTATTTCCCTCACGTGCACATCAAAAGACCGCTTTAAACCTCACACGCAAGATCCATCGAAAAAGTACGTAATATCCGTGTAAAAACCACACTGTAATCCCCGAGCCAGAGTCTTTGTCTCGGTATACGTCCCACGACAGCCTCTCGCGCGTCAAATCCCAAAAGAGAGCCTCTCTCCCCCACTCACTCTCCTGTCCTCGGTTCAAGAGCCTCGGGAGGATTCGCGCATCTCCGCAGCAGCAGCAGGAGTCTTTGATTCCTCTCCACCTTCTCCGATCGCTCTTTTATCGCCTTAAAAACGGATTCTCACGAGATGTCGCTCTCACTCTCTCGCTACTTGTCCCACACACCCTTGCTACTGAAAGAATGAAACCGGTCCCTCTTTTCGGCGCGGCCGAGGTAAAAAAAGAGAGTCGCGCATTTTTCGTTCTTTTCTATACCGATCCTTTGCTCGCTCATTCTTTGCTCTGTTTTTTGAGGGGGGGGGGGGGGGGAGGAAGGCGATCATCGAGCAATTCCGCGCTCGTTGGTTGTTGTTAGCGTATAGGGAATTTCGCGCGGGGATGTGTCGGTGTGTAGGATGTTACGGAAATAGCTTGGGAGGCTTTTTTGCCGGAGCTGGAGGGGAGAGTTTTTTGGACGGATTTGCAGGATTTTTCGGGCTCTCAGAAGTCTAAATATTGGAGAACGTGGACCGAGGCAATCAACATTCTCTTTCTGGTGATTATTTCATTAAATGGTAGTTAGAATTATCCGACATTTTTTATGAAATGATTATAGGTAACGAAGTACGTCTTAAAGATTGTTTTTAGTGTTACAAATAGTATTAAACACATATTCACCACTCTATTAAATTCTATTTTTAACTTTTCTACCTCGATTTCGCCAATTCACGTTCAATATCAATAATAATATTACAATAAGTTCACCATAAATTGCTAAGGTTCCTACATTCTCATTTTCTGTACTTGATTGCGTTTTATTATGTTAAATTTGGTATTGTTAATTTATTGCAATGTCAACACACATATTTTAATTTTTAGAAGTGCTAAACTGAGTGAACAACCAAACTTTATTTAAAGAATACTAAAATACACTGTCATATTTACGATTTATCGTTTTGTTATATTAGTCATTTTATATAATTAACCAAATAACTATTATTATGAGGTCATAAGAGTCATGACAATATTATGACAATTCAATCATAATTATTAAAACTACGATAATTATTAAAACTCGTATATTATATTTTAGTGGGCCTCTGTTGTGACGTTACGCCAGGTCATTGTCATGAAACTTTTCTGACAGTCACCAAGGTTTTATGACGGACATAACACATTATTACATTTAATAATGTGAATTTTTCTTTAAAAAAAATAAAATAAAATACAGTATAATGTTATAATCAATAATTGCCAATCACGTGAAATATTATTATTCTTTCTCTCTAAAATAGTAAATATTGATCTTTCAAAATTTGAACCAATTCTAATTGAAAAAGAAGACTTAAAGCAGATTTAGACAGTCAAAACGTTCATCACAACAGAAGAGCCTAAAACAAGGCGAATTATGCCCAGAGAGCACAATGGGCCATAAAGAGGGTGAGCGCGAGAGGCTAATACGATTGATAAGCACGCAGGGTCGTATTATATAGACAAAAGATCCATGGTGCGCACACATAAAAGAGCCCAAGGATAAAGAAAGCGCACGAAGAGAGTGAATTCGACAATAAAACATTGTGGCGAGCGTAAGTTTTCGCCAGACTTTAGCGAGGGGTCGAGCGAACGGACGAACGAGCGACGAAACGACGAAGGATACGAAAGTGTATAAGGTTTGTGCGACTGAAATTATGAATATTTATGGGGACGGGCGTTGCAGCGTCGTAGCCGAAAATTATATAAGAAGCGCGCGGGGGTTGAACTTTGACTGTGGGGTCGCGTCGAAAGTGACGACAAAATGATACTTTTGATCGGGACCGCCACGTTTCTCGGCTGTTAAAGATTTAATTAAGTTTTAGGCCGGGTTTATTAGCATTTATAAAATGTGGTTTTAAATGAATGAATAATACACGTTTGATTGTTGCGTTTGCGAATTTTAGATGGGTAATTTCGTTATGGTAATTAGAGCATTTGGTAATAATATTATTAATGAATGTCATGAACAAATTTCTATTTAATTTAAAGATTAAGTTCTATATTATGATCATTATCGTTGCCTCTATTAATAAAAGATAGTAATAAAGATATGGAACATAAGTATTATTATGCTTTTATTGAGTATAGGTATTCCCTAAACAATCTTAAGTATTCTACGACTATATGATATGATGTCATATAATTACACTACGTCTATTGAACACGAAATATGATAAAAAGATAGATATAGTTTCAAATAAAATGATTCTATACCGAAAATAAAAGACCATTTTAGATTTCTCATATTTTTTGACTATTATAACGGGCTTTTCAAACAAAACTAAAACTTCCTGTGTAAAATTAAAAAATAAATTTCGAGCTTATGTACGGTCTTCTCTTCTGAAAAAGAGGAGATTCCACTTTGATACTACTTTCAAAAAGCTACTTTAGAATCTAAAAAGCCATTCTATAGCGATTTATTTCTCCTTGTTCCTATCAGTAAATATTTTACAAAAACATAACACAATAAGCATATTTATCAACAAAACATCTCTCCTATCAAACTTTTCGCCCTTTCTCACTCCTCAAAGCCATCAATGCATCTTTCCTCGGTCGCACGCCACCACCCACCCTTCCTTCCCCCAATTCAACCCTACCCCCCAACATCATCCATCCCCATGCAAATTCGGCACGTGCGATAAATTAGATCTCTCGGGGCAATCGCGTGAATCGCAAATTCGTTCTCAGCTATATATATATATATATATATATATATATATATATACACATACGCTCGCGCGCGGACCTAGAAGAGCGACTATACAAAATCACACTGCAGCTCACGCGAGAGCTGAAATTTCGCGAGATAGACGAGGAGAGAGATCGAATGGCGGGGCGTGATGCGGCTTTCTCACGTTGTGCTCTCGTCTCGTCTCGTCTCATCTCATCGAGGGTGTTACGTAAGGACGAGAGAGAGGATGGGAGAGGACGCGAAAAGCGGGGCACTTTGGGGGCAGCAGCTCTATCTCTCTCTCTCTCTCACTCTTGTTTACTTGGAAATCGCGTGACGATGTGCTACTCGAGACGCCGTCGCTGCAGCTTCGTCATTACGTTGCTCTCTTTTTTTTTCTTGTACGTGAGGAAGTCCTTGGGGTCTTGTGAGAGATAGGTGTATACAGGTTAAACTGATACTGTGAGAATGTGTGAGAGGACCTTGAGCATCTTTCTTTTTGTACACTAATTGTGGAGTAAAAGAGGAGTTAATGGAATCTCTTGTTGGTACCAGAAAAGAAGATGTCGATAATTGTGTGGGGAAATGGCTACAGTTGCGAAATGTATCTTTTAGTTGTACATTGAAATGGAAAAATAACTGGTTGGTGACTTTTCTATCAGCATAAAACAAAGAAGAAGTGAGTACTGATCAAATTTGAGAAGGATCTGTAACAGTCACGTCCTTTTCAATCTTTAAAGCTTTCTTCGTTCAGAGAGTAGTTCGATTACCGTTAAGTCAATATTGTATTTCCTTCCTCTTGTCGAACGGATCTTGTTAAAAGAAACGAGGTGCGGTCTTTTTTCGCGGCTTACTTTTTTTGCACGACCGGTCCTCGGGATGATGTTTGCACGTGACGTGGAATTTGTCAAAAACGAAGGACATTCTTTTTCGCAATACCGGTATACAAAGAATGAAAGCGATTCCGTAAAAGCAAATATTTATTTTTAACGAGCTCTCTTCGTTCCGATGATACGAATATTTTAAGGTATTTAGTATTTTAACGACTCTTTTTGCGAACACCTCATAATTTGGACTAAATATACAGTGTTATATAGATGTTGTTACTATTTTAGGAAGCTTTACTGTAACAAATCAAGATACAGTGCTTTAAATTGCGACTTGTAATGCATAGTCCTTATGTCAAATTTGCTAAAAAGTTAAATTTATTTAATTTCAAAAGAACTGATTTTACAATATTAAAAGAATGATGACGAAGAACGTTATTATAAATATATATGCTAAAGAAATACGAACTTCATGTCGCGTTTCTAAGATACATCTACTTAACATAATACTCTAATGTTGCAAGTACATTCATACTTATTGTAGAACAGTTCACTCAAAAGATTGCCATAAAGTTATCTTTATAAAAAACTTCACATTGATTATTAGAACTTTAGCTCTCTTTTCTATAAGGTAAACAAGCTAGGTTTACGTAAAGAGTGATACTTATTAAGGGGACGCCGGATATCTCTATCCTTGTCTAATTGAGTTTTCATTCATAATTTTAAGAGAAGTCAATCTTTTGAAAAAATAATAGTTGTCCCCGCTTCGTTTTGTAGTAATCTAAATATATGTCCAAACTGGGTTCATATGATTGTTTTGTTTTCGAGAAAACTTTGACACACTATGAGGGCCAACTACGTGGAGATTAACCTTTATATACGAAGTTTGTCAAAGTTTTCTCACAAACAAAACAATCATATGAACCCAGCTTGGAAATATATTTAGATTACTATAAAACGAAGCGGGGACAACTATTATTTAAAAAAAAAATGATTTCTCTTAAAATTATGAATGAAAACTCAATTAGAGAAGGACAGAGATATCCGGCGTCCCGTTAAGGTGATGCTAAAGACCCTTATCACCGACAAATACGAGGATCCACTTTTCTCATTTCATTTTCAATTTTGGGTAAATATATCTATGGAAAGTTGTTGTTTCAATCAAAAACAACAACTTTTCATAGAGATATTTTCTTAAAATTGAAAAATGAATGAAAAAAGTGGTTCCCCGTATTTACCAGTAACACAGGGTTTAACATCGCCTTAATGAAATTAATCCTTTGTAGTCCAGTAAACGAAGGTCTGAAATACACTTTTCACCTCCAGCTCTGCAATGTGGATATTTAGTATCTTTAGTCAATTAGAAACTTTTTATTCCTACACAAAAAAGTTCAAAACGTGTCGTAGTGGGGGAAATCAGTAAACAAACCTTTTTTGGCCCTTTTTTCCGAAATGGTGAACGCTATGCAAAAAGGGTTTGCAGCACGTTATTCAGGAGACACTAATGCATAAGAAAGCAAAATTAATTAATTTTCGATGATTGAGAAATAAATAACTAGAGTGATTTTTATATTTACGCAATGCCAGTATATATATATACATGAGCAGCAACTGTAGCATCTGAGAGATTCGTTGCCATAGCGTACCACGTGACTGTGCGCCGACGCGTCTGCGGTGCGCGTACATGCACGTACGTAAGTGCGAGGGAGAGATCAGATTCCCGCGTCTTTTTCAAACGTATAAGGAGGCAGGCCTGGGTTAAACTCAAAAAAATACATTTTTTTCCGTGTCCTGAAAACTTTTTATGTTTAAAAGTTCAATCATTCTGAACATTTTTATGCTACCAAGACACAATAATATCTTAAATTTTGCCGTTGTAAAACCTCAAAATCTTGATCCTACACGTCACAATAAATCATTATTTTCAATACCATATTTATTAAAGGACCTCTGATCCTCACACAATTCGAGGCAAAATGTGTAGGAATTGTGTAGGAATAAAAAGTTTCTAATTGACTAAAGATACTAAATATCCACATTGCAGAGCTGGAGGTGAAAAGTGTCTTTCAGACCTTCGTTTACTGGACTATTCGTAATTGTTTACGGAATCCACCTGATCAGGTACTAATTGACCAAAACCTTACGAAAAACCGAAAACTCCGACCCCCTCGATTTCCAGCCACTCATCTCAGCTCTGCTATTTCAAAATTAACGAGCAGCCATTAAACACCAACATTTGCCCATAAGCCTCCATTTAAATATATCCAGCCGACAATCCACGCGCTACGAACTTCAGATATGACAAAAAGTAAACAGACGCCGCGCATCAGCCAGATGCCCCCCCAGAATCGGCACACATATACTACTTTTATAAATAGACATTAAAGAGCCGCAGGCCAGGCAGGCATTTCGTAACGCCTGCACCGCGCGTCGCCGTCAGCGCGAACATAACCTAGCGTAACCCAGACTCTAGAGTGACGAGCCTCCCCCCCCCTATTTCTCTATCGAGTCGAGGACCTCGAACCGGACGGAGAGTGAGTGAGTGAGAGAGACGGGAGGAAAAGTGGGATCGATTTTCGTCGCGATATGTTATGTATATATATATAGAAGAGACGATGTGGATCTGTGTAGTTGTGAGCTATGGCCCCTACACGACACACACTCTCTCTCTTTCTCTCTTTTTCTCTTTCTCTCTCTCCTCGAGCGTTATTCCCTTCGCGCGATCACGCGACAGCGGCGGCGGCGGCGGCACTATTCGAGCGGATATATCGCCAACGTAAACGTTTTATTCGCCTCTCTTGTTCTCTCCCCTCTCTGTCTGCCATCCCCTTCGGAGTAGACTGTCTTTTATGTGTTTTCTTGACGTGCGGAGAGCGCGCGTTGAACTTGAAAAGCAGTGTGCGATTATGATGGGGATATTCTGTATAAAGAGTGGAAGTTGGCCTGAATGATTGATAAGGGAGAGATCGGAGATGTATGTGAAATATTCGTTGAGATTTATTCTTTTTTATCGGATTTTGGTTTTATGAAAATCATGAAGATTTGAAGGCGAAACTTTGGTATCCAAGAATGCAGGATGTTTCAATTCTAGTTTTTCTTTTTCAAGATCATTTTAACTGTAATTTTCATAAAAGTGGAAAGTTTCTGAGTAACTGGAAAGTTAATGCGCTGTCATTGTAAGAAAATTACGTTCTTGCTTATTCCAGCTAAGAAGTTAAGTACGGAATTATGAAATGAAACAGTGTTTTTACATTTTCTGCTAAACGTGCTATCTCACGAGATAATCAGATTACAACCATAGCATTACAACGTCTTGAATTTAATGAAATTAATAGCATAATTTATATGTGCATTATATGGATTGTTATTTTCATTTCAGAACGTTTATTAACTTCAATTATACATGTTCAATATTAGCATGCGTCTATCAAATATCCTTTACAGTGGAACTGATATGGAACGAGGTGCAAATTATATCTAATTTTCAGTTGTATTTTCTAGTAATAATGTATTGTAGTGCATTATTGTATTTTCTAGTAATCATATTCATGTTTCATATTATATAAGTATCCTTTATAGTGAAACTGATACACGGAGAGAAATAAAAGGTCAAATTCACTGAAACGCACGTTAATTTTACGCAAAACAAAAGTCTAGCTCAGTAGTCGCGTAGCAAGCTGCAACAGATTACAAAAAAAGTAGCTACTCCTTTTTCTTAATTTGAAATTCTTGATTTCGAGGTTGAGTAAATTTAGCTTCCAGAAAAAAGTAGCATTTATTGTAAAAATAGAGCTACTCCTTTTTTTTTAAAGGAGTTTCATCCTTTTCTATGAGAGGTTATATTGAAATGCCTGAAACAGCCATTCTTTTATTTTATTTCTCTCCGTGTATAAAACAAGTTGCTAATTGTAATTAGTTTTCGATTTGTATTGTATAGTTATAAAGTTTGATATAATAGTGGTACTATATAGTATATTAGTTATTGCACTTCTACAATGCTACAAAAGTATTCAAAGGCATACTCGTTCCATACTATCATTCTTCTTCTTCTTCTTTACTGACAATGAGTTAAACTCGTGCTGCCATCACCCGGTGTATCCATAATATCATATCTAACTTTATTACTCTAAACCGAAATCAAAATCAAATTACAATCAACAACCTGTTCTCTATAAAATTCCATTCACCCACCACTGCCCTGCAATTTGCGAATTCCATGAAAGTAACACTTCACCCCTTACACATCCCCGAAATCAATGAAACTACGCATCATCTCATCCGAAAACAAAAAAAAACTAAACAATAACCCCAATCAATATTTCACACGTATACATATCATACATGTACATAGAAATCGAAGTCGCGCACTTTCATTTTTCCCGCAACAGTCGAGGGGAAGGGCGATTGATGCGCGCGCCGCGCATTTCGGCGTTCCTCGGCATCTCTCGGCTGTACAGGGGGGGGGGCGCCCCAGCCAGCTTATCGACACGGCGATTTTCGTCTACAGTACGGTGTACATATGGAGGGAATGCGCGATGGCCACAGGTCTAGTCAGGTGTTGCGCAATGCGAGGTGGAGAGGCATGTTATGAGACCGCGGGACGCCTCGCTGGGGAATCATTTTGATGGTGGTGGTAGTGTAGGTGTTGCGATTTTCGGTACGAGTGTTTGTGGGTGGTGAAGAGAATTGGAATTTACGATTTTCGATGATTGTTGGGTTGAATGGAATTTAGGTTTGAAGGTATTTTAGTTATGAATGGTCTGGTATTCATCGGTTTTTATCTAGATTGCGTTGGTTTTACCCTTTTGTGTTTAAATTTTATATTTGAATGATATTTATATTTTTCATACGATAGAAAAGGTTTATGGGGTCACTGACCACCAAACTACAATAAAAATTTCGAAATTCAATATGGCAATCGATAATTTGAATATTTCGTATTCACCATATTAAGTCTTGTCAAATAAAATGAATAGATGGTCGGATGCTATACCCTGGTAGAAAATTGAGCATATTAGATGGTCGATTCACGATCTATTAGGCAGATCCGTTTCCTAATAGTTCGCCAGAAATAAACCAGCATCTGACCAGAAATTTATAGAAAATCTAAATAGCTTACATAATCCTAAAAAATTATTGAAAATGTAAATCCCATTATAGTACTTCTGCGTTAAAACAACATGCAAATTTTTATTCGATTATTTATTTGATTTTTTTATGTCTTATTTAATTATAAAACTCTAACCTTAAAAAAAACTTTTAATCAAATAAGTTTTTAGTTTTTATTTCGAATCTATCCCAAATATATCTTAGCATTCTATTAACAATAAGCTATTAAATCCATGACATAATAATCATTATTAACTTATAAAAATTCGTTAAACGTTATTTTTTATTTATTTATTCATTAACCATAAGTTGGTCAGGTTTCTGACGAGAAAACGTCGACAGGTAGCGGGGTTTCTGGCCAGACTTTTAAGCAGAAATTGGCCATTCCCTATAAAATAGAGTAAAATCTGGCGAACATATGGGGAACGTTTCTACCAGGGTATTGGATCCGCCATTAAAAATTAAAAAATATCGACTTATTTACGAGAAACGCGGTCGGATAGTATTTTTTAGTATATCAGCAATGAATAAACTGAATTAATTCACTTAAAAAATTAAAATCAAAATACGAATGACTTGTTTCCTGTAATAAACATAACAAGTATTCGTAACAATATTATTTAAAACCGAGTTATAGTTACATGTGTACAAAAAGAGTATTCAACTATAAATCAAAAATAATAATCTTGATCACAATGAACAATGCTCATATAATTAATCCAGCAGGTGATACAATCAATTGGAAGAGGATTCCTATTGCATTCACCTTTATATATAGAGTATATGATCGGTCTGATTTCAATTTAAATTGGAACGTCATATATAAAACAGATGAAAGTAACATGACCCTAATATTTATAGCATTTTACTTTTATGCGCGATATTATCAGTTTTTTGTGCTATGCTCCAAGCGGCTCCAAGTATAAAAAATAGCATTCTGTATTCAGATGATATCAGTGGTCATAAAATGTCTAGATTGATCTGCATTTTGTTTCAGAGCACGTTAGGAAAAGTTTCAGCGAAATTTGTATGTTAATTAACAAATACTTTTATAGCGCCGTTAACATTTAGTAGACGAACATAGTTAAAAATGTCTGTATACAGATGCTAATAAATTTAAATATTGTGATGCTGAAGTATTTTCTAAAGTTAACAGTATAATTTATTCAGTCAAGATTACCAGACCAGGTACAAAGAAGTATTTTAAAACTTACTGAACGTTATTTTTTTTTTTTTTTTCATTTATTTAAGCTATAGAAACCTCATATGAGGTTTATTTTAGCTACAACATAGTGTGAACAATACATACAATACATATAAAATATTTACATTTTAGAACATTTCCATATACCTCTTAGCGGTTTACAATAAAGATTTTCATTTTTATATTCTGAGACCTATTTCTTTGAAGAAGAAACAAATATACAAACATACAGCAATGTTCGGTTCATATGTGAAGGTAGATATGTTTTGAGGAAAACAAATCTGGTTATAAAAATATTTAAAGAAATTTGTGCCTTTACTTAAACCTTGATTTTTTATTTTTTTGACAGTATTAAATTTTGCCTGCTTTTTAAATAGCTCATAAAAGTATTTAAAGGGAAGCAGTAAATTTGGAGAGTTTTCGTTTAGAGTTGCGTTTTTTGCAATGTAATCAGCTTCCTCATTTACTGAACGTTATTAAGGAATTATATTCGTAATCTGTCCTACGTTTGTTTATAAATGAATAAGCTTTTGAACAATAACCCGTTAACCAAAATTAACTACATGAAAAGCATCCGCAATGAATGTTTCTGAACTGTTATGTATTGTATACTCCCTATATGACATTGTTATAAAGTGGCTAATCATATTTTGACATTGAGTTAGAAAACTCAATTTGTCTAAACTAGGGAAAATACCACAAGCATCAATCTGATCTGTAACAACTCCATCACTAGAAGCGCGCAAGTAGACTTGCTCTACGAAGCAATGAAAAATTACTCCAATTTAGCAGATATGACTTCCCAATTCCTCGCTCCATTAAGCCCAAATGACTCGCAGCCACGAAATAAAAGCAAAAATTCCCGTCCAAACCTTGCAACCTTCACTTTCACTCATCCAAAAACTAATTTTATCACTCCAAAAACTTCAAACGCACCATCCGAGATGTAAAAATTCATCTTCGACCCTCATCTCCCGGCATCCCTCCATCCTCCGTCTCTCCCGTCCCTTTAAATTTTAAAAAAGAGCGAACGACCAACGACCCCTCGAATATCGCATTATACGCACCCGGCAGCAGCAGCCCCTGAAGAACCGTCCCCATCATCCATCAGCAGCAGCGCGTGTATACACTCAGATTAGATCCTTCTGCGACAAGAGGAATCTCTCGGTCGTAAAAGGAAGTTCACTCCAATATGGATTCCTAAAGAAATTCTACTTGTGAAGAAAAGGAATACTCATCCATGAAAGTTTGTACCTTTTACTACAAAATAGAATTCGTATCAATTAAATCGTCAATATCAATCGAATTGACAAGATACAATAAAATAAATTCATCCTTTCTTGTTAGTGTGACACTGAGCTCATAAGGCGTATTAAAATAATGTTATCAACTTAGAGACAATAATTAAAAAAAATTGAAACAATTATGAAAAATTCGAACATCAGTGAGTATCGAACCCGAGATAAAGAATTGAAAAACCATAACTTTAGCCAGCAAAATGAAACAAGCCTTTTAAAAAAGGAAATAGATGTGGGATTTGGACGGTGTAAGAATATTTACCACAAAATGATTTGGTTCAGAGCAAAATCCTTTCATATCAAAAAGGTTTTTTTTTGAGTAATTGTACGAAACAGAAATGAAGATGAAAAAACTTGAAACTCACCGAGAATCGAACCCAAGTTCAAGAATTGGAAAACTCATTTCCAATCAAGCAAGACTTTGTTTGGTCAAGCATCAATAACATAACAATTAACTATTGGTGACTTGTCAGGAATTCCGACACCTCCAACCCCAGATTTCTAAAGGTTAAATACCCACTCTACAAGAGGACCTGTAACTCCCACACGACTATTTATTTATTACTCTCACAGAATTCCCTCATCCTCCAATCACCCCTATCCCCAAAATAAATACTATCCTCTCCTGACCCAAAAACTACCTCCACACACCCCAAACCGATTCACCTCAAAGTCTACAAATCGCCCAGTACCCAGGGCGAGGCTGGGCACTATCGCCGTAGCTGGCTACTGGCGCGGGGTCGCGAAAAGACAAGCGACCGGGTCAATACTCGGGGTGTCCCATCCGCTTTAAGGGCGAGAGCTAGAGAGAGAGGGAGGAGGACGCTGCTGCCGACGAGAGCAACAGTAGGGGAGGGGTGCAGCTACAGCTACACAGGGAGCTTTGCCCTAGCAGCAGTGGCAGCAGCAGCCAGAGAGGGAGGATGTACGTTGGACCGCCTGAGCTGCTGAGCTGCGAGCTGAGCTGAGCTGCGCCGTGCTAGAGACGCCGAGGTACAGCGACGCTAGGGGGCGCGCACAGGGGTGCGAAGAACTGTTTTTTTCTTTTTAGAGGAAAGTGGTGGATATAGGATGCGTTTGTCTTTTGGGATGAAGGTTGCTAATTTTGGAAGGTTTATAGCAATAGGTGCGAGATTATAGCTGAGAAAAGTATTGCTTTAATACACGCATGAGAGTGAATTAACTCTATATGTACAGGTGCGAATGAATATTTCTTTACCGTTACTGTATGTTTCGTAACAATTAGTACATGAAGATTTAGGTTAACGTTGCTAATGATGTAATGGTGAGGGTAAAAAACTAATTTAATGCTTATTATATATACTCTTATGGATCTAATTATGGAAACGCGACGGGTAAAACAAAGTTTTATAGAATCAGTGTGAGTATTATCTGCTATCTAATTTATTTAGTACGTAAAGTCTTTTTGAATTGAATTTTCATTGATTATTGAAGAATAAGATTCTTCTTTAATCAAAATGATTCTGTTTATTTAGTGGCTCAAAACGATTTTTTCTGTTAGCAACTTATTCTTCTTAGTTTAAAGAGACCATTTCTCTAAGTGTAGGATATATAACATCAGAAGTTTCAACTTCGTTTATATGCTTTTAGAAGTCGATTGCATGAAGTTATTTCGATTATTGATGAATTGCTAAAAATAGATTGATTGAAGTTTTCATAGACCAATGATTCAAAGTAAGTTGCAATATAACTTGAGGAAGGTTTCTATACGAAAGAAATGTATACATCTTAGAATGAGTTGCAAATATAGTGTGGAAGATAAAATCTAGTTTATTTCGTATTTACTAAGCCTCTTTAGATCCTTAGATTGCTTTGATAAGCAAGTGTAATTGCTCTACAACTACTTTTACAAACTCCCAAGTATATTTTGTATAACTGACCCGATTTTTGTAATAAATTTAAAATTTACATTCTATACTTTAAACTGTATGTGTAGGTATCTTACTACAAAGTTTTAGCATAGAATATAAAATATTGTTTGTACAATCAATTTTAATGCATTCCATAAGTTTTAAAAGCCCAAAAGAGTTATGCTATTTATTTGCGAAATACATTCACTTAAACCTTTGAATACCCGTACAATAAAGAAGATATTTGTGAATAAGCATAAAGTGCAACATCAAAGCTGATTAAATTCACGACAAAAGCCAGATTACAAGTAATGCGCATAAAATCTCCAGTAATAACAAACCTACAAGAAGCTTCAAAATACCTCGTTATCAAAATTCAACAAAGCCGCGCGCGACCAACCGCAGAAATTATACGCTGCTGCGCTAAAATGATAATGACGTTGACAAATGAAAGAAAGAGAAAAAACGCGAACCGTCTCTAAAAATAGAGTCTAATGCTCTATGGCAGGCGCGAGCGCGTAGAAAGAAATGCAGACGTAGCCGGCGGGCACGATTTGAAAAACTTTTTCATCATCGTGCGCCGTTTTCAAAAGACCGCGTGAAAGGCTTCTAGTTCACGTTCTTCCTCTCCTCTCCTGAATATACCTGTGTATGGATGTGTATATGTGTGCAGTGCTGCAACTAGAGGTGGTACCGTTAGTACTCGTGCGCACGCGGAACTGCCGCAGGAAAAAAAGACTAAAGAATAGTATATAGAGGTAGGGGAAGGAGAAGGAGAAGGAGAAGAAGGAAGGAGGGACTATGGATGTATATACGGGTGGAAGTGGAAAATAAAGAGAGAGAAAGGATAGAGGAAGCGAGGAATATAAAGTATGATAAACGTAAGAAATATGGAAATTTTAGCGGAATTATATCACGGGAATTTCTTCTTTTATTTTTTATTTTGCATGGAAAGGTTGATAACTCGATTAATCCATGATAAATTAAGTATAAACTAAGATTTAATGTTTATCTTAGGTAGCATTAAGCGCTTGAATAATAAATTAGCGTGTAAAGTAGCGGAGTATCTTTTCTAGTAAGATGAATTTAGATTAAAAATTAAAGTACATTAAAAGATTGGTAAAATTGTCTTTTTGTGCAAGAAGCAAATTGTAAAGCAGTATTACAATCAAAAATACAACGTATAACACCAAAAGGAATAAGACATGAAGGTATTAGTATAGGTATAGAGAAATAGAAAAAAATAAAAGAGCAAAAGATTAAACGAAAAAGAGAAAGATGGAGAGAGCGTGAGTGAATAAAATGGAACGCAGAGCAAGAGGGAAAGGCTTTGAATGGAATAAACAGCGAATTGAGCCGAAGAAGGGATACGTTCTTGCTTGCTATTCTTCTGCCTCTCTCCTCTCTCCTCTACAGCTGAATCTTGATTGTGTAACTGTCAAGAGCGTTTCCTTCTCGCGAATGATTAGAATCGCATACCGAGCCACGCTGCTTGCTCAGGCGCCGGTACACTATACCAATGAGCTGACCGGAAAATTCAGCGTCTCTTCACTTAGGGTACGACTAGAATGACAAACTTTGTAGTGCACTTATAATTTAATTTTGGATTGATAGTATTTTTAATTTTATTTTCATTAACAATTGTGCGTATAATAGAATGAATGCATAACTCAAACCAAATATTCTATAATACAACATGAATTTAGAATAGTTATTATTGGATCTGGTTTAATTCCAGTTATATTTCATTAACTTCTGGTCAACATTTAAAGGTAACTTCTGGAAGAGACAATAAAGCTGACCAATGATGATTAATAATAAAAATTAGCAATTATTTAACAGTAGATCACTTCCAGTAGGCTTTGCATCACTTCTGGTATATTACATATCATTTCCGGTTCACTGGCGGATCATTGCTGGGTTAGGATAAGGGGCCCAAAGGAGTGTGTGAAGAAATAAAAAATATCGTGCAAAGCAATACAAATGGTAAACCAGTCCGACAATTACAATCCGAATTAAAGCTGACTAATATAATAGAAGAATAAGATTACGTTTGTTTATTAACATACATGTAATCAAATATGGAACTAAAAAAATCGAAATCTCTTTTGAATGCTAGGACTAACCAAACCCAACATAGAAAATGACTTTCCACACATGACAGCATATAAAACGAAAGTTAGAGAACCCTGACCATAAAGGTATAAGCTAAATCTTCTGTATTAGCTCAGCGACGTATAACCTTCGTGGTCAGACCCATGCAATGCCAGGGGTAGACCTTATTAGCTACTTTCGTAACGAACATGAACGAGCAAATAACGAGGTGGTAAGTCCAATGTTGACCGAGACCAATTGCGCAAACCATCAGTGCCACTATAATTAAATACAGACGTACTTCGCGAACTGTTAAAGCGTCGGTGCTTAACGCCTGAGACAATTATGTTTGTTAACGCTGCGGCGTTAAGCAGCTTCAACGTTAAGCTTAAAGCTTATCTCATTACGAAGTTAGTGTTGTAATGGTGTTGGAAATAGCTGCGGTCGTGGACTAATTGCATTGCAATTCCAATTACGGTATTCTAATGAAGATATCCGTGTAATAATAGTACATGTTAAGAAGTAGCTTTTTCTGAACTACATTGGATTGTCTACCAGTGTGCTATTTCTGTTGTATACATATATAATTAAGAGGATTGTCTTTTGTGTAGGGAATCAAAAAGCTTACTAGAATAAGTCTATTTTAAAATGATCGTGAATGTTTAGATACTTTTAAAAATTGACTTATTTCGACTATACAATAGTTCTGCCCAAATAGAAGTGTAAAGCTACAAATAAAACAAGCTAAATGAATTCTATACATTTAAATTCGATCCCAAATACGTACACAGTAACGTATGTCTAATAAATCACCATTTCAAAGTCTAAACTGTTAGGCTACATCTATGCAGAACATCTCAAAGAGCGTTGAACTTTAAAAACGATTGTCACAAACGTAACCTTGTTTCGAATCCTTCAACTATTAATTTCTTACTTTTGCTTGAATATCATATTTATTTGTATTTCAATGATTTGTTATCCTCTCAAATTATATCAGGGATTTTTGTTACCATCAACATATATAGTTAATCCTTTTAGGCATATGTTAATCTCTGCAAGAAAATTTTTTTAATCGTTGATTTCGAATTTGTTGTAAGTATTAAAAATATTTTCAGTTTTAATATTGAATATTTACAATTAACGCAATTAACTTTTAGAATTTTTCTATGCCAAATATAAATCCTTTACTGTAGATTCGAAGTCAGCAATAGGAAAAACTTCTAAGAAATGAGACACAAACAAGAGACATCCTCTTTTCTAATTTCCATCCGCCATATTGGATCCACCATCATTCAACTTTTCTCCACACATCCATTCCCTTCGAACCAACAACAAACCAACTGTAGAAGCACCCTAAATACATCAGTATATCCCACAAAAGCAAACCCAACTCTACCCATACAGACTTCCAGTTTGATACTCCGCGCTACATACTTGACGTGTGCGCTACCGCTGCGCAGCCGTCGACGTCGCGATAAAGTCTCTCCTCCCTCGACCACGCGATTGATCGCCGCGATTCAACAATGGGCTCGCGCGCGCGCGCCGCAGTTAGAAAACCCATTGTCTTAAGCGGCCCATTCGTGCGCCCAGCAGCTTCGAAATTCAACGGCAGTCGGCGCAAAACTTTTTCGCTTACACCGCCTGCCTCGTGTGCAGTGCTTGTGGATCGATTGGCGATTTCGAGCCGCACGAGTTTGGTGCTACGAGGGTAGAACATTTCGGTGGGTTCGTTAACGTTTTCGGCGAGACTTGCTTAGTGTGGAAGAATTGAAAGCTTAGATGCTTTAATTGAGCGTTAAGGTTTTCGGTCACGACTTCTCTCGACGAGTTAATGTTGATGTTTGGTACAATGTAGACGTGAAAATTAGAATTTCGGCATAAATTTCGAATTGACTACGATTTTTACGCTTGAGTTATAACGGATTCAATAAAATAATTTCATACAGCGTTTGAAACATGCACATTTTTATAAATTTTTACACGTAATATGCACACGATATTGTTTTATAATGAATATTAATAAAAAATATTTTTGGAAACATGTTTACATTTGAATTGCTTATTTATAAATGATTTATGCAAATTACAATTTATATTCTGGAAAAATCAGATTTGCATACATTTGACGGACTAAATAGTTAATGTCCTTAACAAGGGACAACAAGATTAAAAGAGTTAATAAAGTCTACAACTGAATTATTATTCAATTATGGCGAAAGAAAATTGTGGATATACCTATTTAGATGCATTCTTTTATATATACGCGTAAAGTGAATATTTAAAGTAAAATTTTAATAACAGTTATAGATGATTTTTTGTACAGACTTTCATTATCAAATTTTGTATTTTAAACTTGATGAATATCCTAAAGAATGTTCTAATGTAGTGACATAATTAGTCTGTTCTAAAATCTGCTAATGTTCAGTCTGTCCTTTTCTTTGTGAATCATGAGCTTCGATAGAGTTAAGTTCCAAAGCCGTCAGAATAATTATAAAACAAACGATAATGTTACCTCTACCATATCATGTAAGGTGATACTTTATTGAAAATTCGCCTCGCATTAATAGACGCTCGGTCGTATTATCATAAGACTAGTAATAAATTCTTGTCAACACAAAGAGTGAATGCAGTATGAAATACAGCATTATAACAGCCTGCACAAATCTTATTATATCCCTGCACCAATACATCAGTTTTAAATTATTCAAAAATGTATAATGTTATTCTGTTGCTACTATGCATGTACGTCAGTTACCCACAGTGACATTAAAAATATTTGTTTCTAGAAGAAGTTAAGGAAAAAGTAGCAATTTATAAATAGCAACTGCTTTTGAATTTAAATCAAGTTTCAAATATTTTTTTTCTTATAAATTTCTTTTTAAAATCGCTATAACACAGTCGTACATGGCCATCACTTTGATAGAATTAAGATGAAACTTTATTCAAAATTTTAGCTAAAAACCTTTTCTTATTGAATTGTACTTAATAATTTTGCTATATTAATCCTTCTATTTACTATCTATCTCAATTAATTTCCAAAATTATTAAATTTGCATATTACTTTGTATTAAGGCCTAATGAATTATTCGTCATTAAAATAAACAAATAAATAAGTAATAGCCACTGGAACATTTAAATTTGCAAATCGCAAAGTACATTTTTACATTATTCCACAAGAATCTAAATTGATCTGATTTTGTACGTAGCATTGCAATTTACCGTCAAATACCAAAAATAACTGCGAATATATTCCGCATACAACCTCCCTAATGAAAACATCAATTACGCCCAACGTACAATTTTACAAGCCCGAAACATCTCATCAACGTTAGCCGCGCGAGGGTCAAAGTCGAACCTTCCCCGGGGGCTTCGACGCCTGCGTGCGTTATAGCTCGTTCGTTCGTTCGATCGACCGAAAAGCGACCTCCACGTCCATTTCCCATGGAATTTTCATGCATATATGAATCCGACTTCGGTCACGCACACACCGCGGGACGTGGAATAATTGATCTCTCGTGAATTAATAAAAAGCTTCCCGAGACCCTACGCGAGGATAATTTTTGTTAGTTGTGTGTATTCGGTGGCTTACCGCAATAATGATTTGAGTCCATTTCTAGTATTTGCAAGATATTAAGGTTGTAGTGTCTGTACTGACGCGTTAGCTCGAAACAAGAGAGATAGCAGGTAAAATTATGCTTGTTGAATATGGTATCAAATATAGTATCATTGTTTATAGTAAGTACTCGCCGTAACTCAAGTAGATGTACTAGAGAGATTTGGGGTTAACATTAGAACTGGAAATGTATAAGTCATAAAGAAAATGATAAACAATAATTAAATTTATTTTGCTTTAACACGTTCTGAAAATGTAAGAAGCTTAAGTTATTTTTCCTCGAATACCACAATATCGTGTTCGTGAATGATTAATTTATTAATACTTAATTTAACAATTAAAATTATGAGTCAATTTCAAATGGACTTTTTCTGGATTACGCTTTGACGCCTCCTGATATTTTTATATTAAAGAGGTCTACTTAAAGGCACGAAATACGATATGAACTAAACTTTTGAATAAATGGATTTATGTCGTTATTCCGAGAATTCAAATGTATTGTTGCTCACTTACGTGCGTCGACGAAGGGAAGTAAGTAAATGGAGTACAATTGCCATCGTAGTCAAGTTAACTTACCTGAAACAGAAAGAGAAAACATGGATATTAATATTTATCTAAGATTGATTATTGTATTATCGTACTATAACGATTTTGTGCAATCAGAGTGTATATACAGCGAATTCTTATTTTTTATTAGACGGATATAATCGATGAATGAGTCTTATATTATGTTTCGACATCTGTGTTTTTCTTTTTATCGAGGCGAATTAAAAATAAATTTAGCACGAGGTATTTCGGGGTCAATGCGAAGAGTTAAAAGAATGTGCACGAGGTTCGCTGATTTTGAGGACGATGCGTGCATAAACGTAGGCATAAAATTATGCAAATTTTATGCAAAAATATGAATTTTAAGAAACATGCAGACACTAAATCGGCTTAATACATTTATAAATTGTGTTCCTTTTATAATTAATCGTGAAATAAACCTGGTAAGCTGTCACACCATAACTGAATTACCCCTCTTTATTGGACATATTATGCACCCTTACATACATTATATACAAGTATATACAGAATGTTTAAATATTTAGATATCGAAAATCGATACCTAGTTCGTATATAACTACATAAAACAGCTAAAAAAAAGTTCGCGAACTTGCACGAACTCCGCTCTCCCCAGTCCCAAGCGACAAACCGAACTTTCCTCGCGCTGGAAAAACCTTCATCCAATTCCGGCTGATCGAGCACAGCCGGAGTATAGAGACCCCGAGCAATCCTTTGACCTCCGCCGTAAAAAAAAGAAGCCAAGAGAAAACTGCTCGGCTAAAGTATTCATGACGCAGAGAAAAAAGCCAGCAGCCTTCCACCCACGCACAGCAAATATTTACCCCTCGAGAGAGAAAGCTAAAGAAAGAAGAAAAAAATGAGAGCGTACAGAGGAAGGAAGACGAAGACGCAGCAGGAAACAATAAAGCAGGAGCGGAGCTGCCAAAAGAAAGTTCGCCCATATCTATCGCGATCTATCTCCGGTCGCGGCGCTGTAAATAAAATATACTCGCATCCTTTGTCGCGACAAATGGAGGAAGCTGTGTGTGGAGAGGCTAGAACGCAGACTCAGGGGGGTGTAGTATAGCTACTCAAGGTTACGTACATGAACGACCCCTCGGCTAGACGATGCATGCGACAACCCCTTCTTTTTATTATAATCTCTCTCTCTCTCGCTTCTGCTTCTGTAAGGCAGAGAGGCTCGTTGGACTCGATATCTCGTGGTGGTACTGCAGGGACAGATGCAGAGAGAAAGGGAGGAAAAGTGTGTAAAGAACTGAGTATGTGAGAGAGAGAGAGAGAGAGAGAGAGAGAGAGAGAGAGAGAGAGAGAGAGAGAGAGAGAGAGAGAGATGGAAGGGGAAAGGAGTAGATTGGTAGACTGGAAGACATAGTAGGCAGGGGAGGGTTAGACAATGCGCGAAAAATGGGAGAGGTGAACGTGAACGCCAATGTGCAGAGGAAGAGATTTGGAGGACAATGGGGGAATAACGGATGAAGGAGGAGAGAAGAATGCGAGGAGACTGTGAATGGGGAGGAGATGGCTTGGGTGGGCATTGATTGATCAGGAGTTGGTTATTTGCAACATTTCTAGATTGGGCGAGAGAATTGAGGATGTTAATTGTATTTTGATGTAATATTTACGTTACGTAATTGGTTGCGTTAATCAAGATTGTCGACGTGGTAACAGAAGTCATGTAATTTATAGAAGATCTTTATATGGATCTTTTGAAACTTTGAATAGACATTTTAATTCTTAGAGATTATTTATGAATGAATATTATTATATCATGATAATAAAGTCGTACAACTATGGTACTCACACTAAGGTTTATATTTGTGCCCTCAAACGCTGTTACTAATAATTCAAAGACAGCTAGTTTTGCTTAAAAGAGATACAGTAGATAAAACATAGAATGTTAAATAATGTATCAGAAATTTCTAGGAATACAATATCAATGAGATTGTATTTAGCAATCTGGTTACAATCAGGAAAATCAGAAAAATGGAAACCAAAGTCAAGCAGTATACAGATGACCTTTAACTGGATCTTTTAAGTCTTTGAATATGAATTGAGAATCTTACAGTCACTTTTGTTTATGGTAAAATACTATTATACATTCATAAGAAAGCTGAATAAGTTTATAGTGTCCACTCACAACCTCTTTTGATATTGATTCCATAGACCGATAATTTTATCTGTACAACTAAAGAAATAAAATACAATAAAATACAATACTAAATAATTTAACGGTGGTTTCCAACATGTACACCAATGATATTGCATTTGGTTTAGTAAGTACACGCAATACACAAGTTAGCTAATTTCAGAGCATTTATTCCCTCAGCAATTCCCGAACCCATAAAACATGTCCTCATCCATTTTCGTCAATAAAACGCCGCCTCGCAAGCAAGAACGAGAAGCAATACGCGAGGAGAAGCCGCCAAACACAAAAACACGAGCCGAGAAGCGAACGAAAGAAAGCCAGAGGGAAATAAAGGGTGGTAAACCGCTCGGAGAAAAAGACGACTTCGTGTGGGGTTGCACGAATCGAAGACCGATCGAGCGCCTCTCCTCCTCGTTATATGTACGTATAACCCTTGCGCACGCCGCGGCTCATAATACACGCGCTTTCTCACGCGTATTCGCGCGCGCGCGCACAGTGGGCTCTTTTTCAGAGCCCTTTCTCCGCTTTTTAATTTTACATCGCGTTCTCTCCCTTTGTGCGGCTCTCGTTCTCTTGTATTTTCTGCTCTTTTTCCTCGTCTTTTGTACATTCGCCAAGCCCCGCTACTGCCGAGCATTATATATTTATAAAACACAAAGTCACGTAGTACACGCGTAAACGTGAATTATTGATCGGAGTGAGCGTAATTTTTGTGTTACACGAGTAGTCGAAGAAAATTGCGAGAGTCGCGGCGAAAAAAATTATAGAAGTTATGGCAGTGGATTAATAATGCATTAGCGTTTACGTCGAGGGAAATTTATATATTATATTAATGCGCTCTGTAGAAGAATATTTTAAAGTGCTTGGAATAAATTGCCTTTTTAATTTTAAACAAATTAATGCATTCCCATCATATAGCGTCCAATCTTTTCACAATAGTGAATATTGTATACTTGCCACAAGATTGATGTTACAGATTCGTTAATATTCCAGATGAGTGATATAACCTTACTACAAACTTTAAGCAAAATTGTAAATAGCCATTGTGTCCAATTTTTCATTGCTTTTCGACAGTAGATATTTTCCTTGTCATAATATTGCTCAAAGTTTCTGAGTAATACTGCCGTGCAAATGAAGAAAGTGAGTATCTGCATTTCGCGAAAAGATTCGAATCATATAAATAATTTCGCATAAAAATGATTTGAAATATTATTTTTGGGAAAAGGTTAGATATTTTTCAAATAAACATCATACGCAAATAGATCCAAATAAAAATGAATGTTATCAAGTATCTGGGATTTACTTCAAATGCAGATACCCACTTTCTTCATTTGCACGGCAGAATATTGAAGCAACATAGTTGAAGCAATGCTGTAATTACACATTGGAAAAAATTATGAAATAAAAAGCTTAGGTAATGTGTTTTTCTATACTCTCAAGTGCTTTTTTAAAAGTATCATTCAAGAAAGTTTTTTACTTCATAATCTTTTAACAAAAATTGATTGTGTGAATATTGCTTGAAAATTGTAGCAATTAAACTATATCGTTCATATAGATTATTAACGAATCTGTAAAAACAACTTTGTGGTAATATTGCAAAAATATTGGATGCTGTATGGGTTAGAATCAGTGTGTGTTCCACAAAAAACAGAGGGTTCATCCTTTTTGCGAAACGCTTTTTCAACGCGTCCAGAAAAGCAACTCTAATTCTAATCCTCCGTTTCTCTCCATAAATGTAACTTGTGCTACAATCAACAATAGCAATTAACGAAACAAAAAAAAAAGCCTGAGCCTAACGAACTCAAAATTAAACACGTCTGCTAAATGCCCCGTAGCCATAATTTACACTCGCGCGCGCGCATGCACACATGTAGCAGAGCTCAACAACACCCTCGCAATAATAAAACTAAATACATAAATTAACCAGCCGCCACATTTGCACGAATCTCTCCGGGGGCTGCTGCCGCTGCCGCCGCCGCTATCCTCGCGTTTTATATTACGTTTTTGTCTCACCCTCTGCCAGACGACGAGAGAGAGAGAGAGATTCACCCCCTTCGTCGGTTTTAACCCCCGCACGCCAGCCAGCGTTCGATAGAAATTGAATACTATGCTGCTTTGCCGAATTCCCTTTCGGCGGACCTCTCGGCTACATGCATGTTGCCTATTTTTCTCTCTCTCTCGTTTCTTTGCGCGCGAGCAGCTCTGATTGCATTGTGATGTTGATGAAGAGGGTGGACTGTCGTATATTTATCGGATCAGAAGATTACGGGTTCGGAGGTACTGGACGACGCGAGGATAAGCATCTGGATGTGGGTTTGAATGGAACGTCGGAGATTTTGACAGTCTGGACGTGTAGAGCTCTTCTGGGGCTTTTTGATCTATTGCGCATGCGCAGATCCTTGGTTGAGTTAAAACTGTACTGTTAGTACTCGAGTAGTATAGTGCGCTTGTAGATTTAGACTTTATTATAGAGAACATTATTTTTGATTCTCTATCAGATAAGTAATTTTTGTTGATAATTTTAGAATGGATTCTTAAATATATGATTATGAGATGAGATCATATAGACCTTTAGAAAGACAAATAAATTTCAATATCTCTATACATTAATAAATAATAATAATTAGATAAAAAAGGTAATTAGAAAAGAAAAGACTACATTAACGAAATGCATGATATTTTTATTCATGAAATCACGGTCATTATGTAAAAGTTAGATATAGCTAGGATATATAAAAGAATAACATTACTACTTATTTTATACAGATGCAAAACCGCATGTTAACGTTATAATAAAAGCATATCGTATAACGGATTCAGATATTGTACGAATATAACTGTAGAAAATGTGACACAAAAAATAATTCTAAGAAGCAACTGATAACATCTCTCGAACTGTACGAAAAAAATTTCCCACACGTTTTCTAAATTTCTTGAAAGTCCATTGCCCAACCGACTTCTCGTAGGTCGAGTCATGCAGGTTCAAAGTGGCCACAATACAAAACGTAAACAGGAGCACAATACAGAAAACCAGTTTGTATAAACCTCTTCCGCAACCCCATAACTGTTTCACGTGTAGGCGAAGACAAAGGGAAAGAAAAGAAAAGGGGAAGCTGGAGGAAAGAATAGAACTTGAAACATAAACGAGAATACTAATATGAACCGTAGACGATAAAGTAAATAAAAAGAAATACAAATATAGTAAAACGATAGGACCGAAATGAACAATTTTTTAGATTAAACCGCTCAAATTACTTTGAAAGTAAAAATGCGGACGTATTTAAATAGAATTCGTGTAGAACATGACTATCGATTATAAGGACCATGAAACCGTCGTGAGGGGGGATAACAATGCCATATGGCAATCGTAAATATAGATTTTTCTATTGCGTACCCCGTTCGTTGTGCACTTGAGTACAAAATTTGAATTCGTTTCCAGAACATACAAGTACTAAACCTACAATAAATATACTTTTATTATTATTATTACTATTTATGATTATTTGTAAGTTTAGTAGAAAATCTTGTACTTCAATTAACAAGAACTATATGTTATCGTATCATTTCAACAACAGTGTTATCATTTCAAGCCAGTCTTTTATTATTATTATTACTATTTATGATTATTTGTAAGTTTAGTAGAAAATGTTGTACTTAAATTAACAAGAACTATATGTTATCGTATCATTTCAACAACAGTGTTATCATTTCAAGCCAGTCACACGCATCAAAAATTAAAATGTAAAAATTGCTGATTCAGACCCACTATAAAATAGCGCATGTAATGAATAGACTTACCCATCTAAAAGAACCAAAACCATGACCTCAAAATATCATTTAAAATTCTAAAAATAGGAAGTTTTCCCTTTTTTGAAATCGGTGAGATTCTATACATGAGAACGCTAAAACAGCCGTTTATTTTAGGCAGAATCAACGTACAGTATTAGTTTCAGTGTATTATACTCACTATATCTCTTATACCTACCTATATTTCCTAATATTCAAAACAATCAATAACTTAAATAAAACAAGCTAACCAACAAAATCCCATCGAAAAATTAAACAATCACCCAGCTAATTTTCCAGCCGTAAAATTGCAAATCCTCAGCTCCGGCCGTCGGAAATAGCGTCGGCGCACACAAACATAATCGATTCCCGGACGAGCTCGCGGCGTCCTCGCCGTTGCATGGAAAGAACAGAGAGAGAGAGAGAGAGAGAGAAGCAGAACGGGGGTTGGCGCAGTGGCAAAAAATTGCACGTCGCACGGAAATCGCTTCCAAGTAAGCCAGGCCCGCCGTCGATTATTATTTACGCGTCGCCGTTATCCTTGCGGGCTCAGGGGCTCGAGTTTGTCTCTTTTTTTCCCCTGTTGTTGCGCATTGATTATTGTTGCGTGATGGCTATACTCGACAGTTCGTCGTGGGATTTGTGTTTCGTCGGTTGTCAGTTGTTTTCGCATGTTGGAAGTTAACGTGAGTTAAGTAGTTTTATCAGAAAGGTACTTAATGCATTTTCGATACAATGTATATAATTTAACCAACTAAGGATATACTCATGCTATAGTGCCGCATATACAAATAATAAATACTATAACATTAAAATGCTTCATATATGTACAAACAATGAACTATTATACACAAACTAAGGTTATACTGATATAACCCGACTTACCCATGTGTACCTTATATACAAATAATAAATAAGTTAACAACGGTTAATTAAAACTTATAAATAGGTATAACATTGAACCGCTTCTTGTAGGTAAAGCTAACTCTATAATGTTTAAATGCTTCCTATATACCCGATTTATTATTAGTTATTACATATTATATACAAAAATAAAAGGTTATACAATGAACATAACCTTGCAAAAAATGGTTAACTCATTATTAAACAAAAATTAACCTAACGGATTCACCTGACGCAAAAACAGGCCATCCACAGATTCCCACTGTAAAACCGTACAACCCCAAAGCCACAGGTACTTTCAAAAAAAGGAATGTAGATAACGACAGTTATACGGTTGCATTCTACGAGTCGACACACACGCGAAAACCTCGAAAATAATTCGAGGCTTCCTCGAGCGCGACGACTCGAAAGGGACTACGATGTTACAGTGCGACCCTTTCCCTCTCCTATATATATATATACACCCGGTCTTATTTTCCACCAGCTCGCGCGGACGATAATAATTCCACTTCCGGCGGGACGCGTGGCTCGCGCTACGTGCACACACGCAATGAGGATTCGTACGGACGCGCAATTACGCACGTGCAGCGAGTGGAGTGGAGGTGGTTGTACGGCGAGGTTGGGACAGGTCGCGAATTGCGATCACGGATGAGACGTAATTCCCAAGTGCCAAGGTGATGGTTTGGATTATTAGTGGGGAATTGGAATTCAGTGATAATTGGGTGATTAAGTTTTGACGAAGTTAATTATGTTTTAGTTTTATCATTGGCAGATGATCTAAGAAAATAAGAGAAGACGGACTTATGGAAAGATGAAAGTGTTGTATGTGAAAAGTGTACGTAATTGTCATTCAGCGAATGTTAAGATAACAAAAATTCTTATATTATCAGGGTTGATTATATAACTAGTAATTTCATTTATCTTTATATACAGTCTTATCTAGCTATAACTGTTCAGGTTTGTCAAACTAGAACTCGATAACCATCTAACGAAAACATCGTTAAGAAATCATAGATACAATCCAGTACCATATGAGAAGCCGTTTTATCTATGATCGTATAATCGACTATTGAAATTCTAACTCCATGCGAAATCAATCACAATAATCCCATTATTACATGCATCAAGTATCTAATTCATACCCTCATCTAAACCTTAAGAGAGCTACAAAATTAATGACGACAGCTTAACACACGCAAAAAAAATACAGATATCCTTCGCAACAGCGAGCCCCTTGTCAATGGCAATAAATAACCCTAACAGCCCATAAACCATCCAATAAAACGTATATTCTCTCTCCTCGCGTGCCCTCGCGACATAGTTAAACACTCTCCACGCCGCACGCACTGAACCGCCTCATACCTCTTATCCTGGCACTGCAGCTCGCTCCACTCTCTCCTCTATAGCGCAAAACGCCGCTCGTAATACAACAATAATAGCGTCATCGAGCGAGGCCAGAGAGATACACATACATAGATACATACACATCGTTATTATATACTCCTCCAGTCGTTCGAGGCACAGAGCTGCGAAAGAGAGTAGGCATACATATGGCTGAGTATTGTGTAAACTTTGTGGTAATTTTAAAATTTTTCGTATCTAATTTTTTGAAGGGCGGTTTAATTTCATGGCCTCAGTTTATTTTTCTGTCGATTACCGCATATCCATACATTAACAATTTTATATTATTTAATACTACAATAGATTTTAAATTGGTTTACTAAAATTTAGACCTACATATCTATATCAGACAAATGTTCAATACCAAAAAGTTTACTAAACCGGAGATAGAAGCACATTTAAAAAAAATTGTCTTTCCAGGTATCTTTTCATTGTTAATGTGATGTCTGGAATTATTTGATACCAACGTCTGAAAGTGTCTTTTGGCACTTAGAAATGAAGACCTTGACTGGTTTGAGAGACTAACGCTGCTCAAATTCTAAGATACAGCTAAAAACATTAGTATTGCTTATGTAGGTAATGCTAAAAATATTGTATCTACATCCGGAGGTGAGATACTCTCCTTGTGAGTTTTGTTCTGTAACACATGCTGCTTTCAAAAAGTCCAGTACTTATAAGACTTTTAATATGAGGGTTGTCGTTTACAATCAAATCAACCTAGTGGCTTATTGTTAGAGGTTAAAATCTCTAATGAGTCAATCTTTCGAACCTATACAGTTCTTTAAATCCCAGAACACCTAAAATATCATAGTAGTCATAAGAGATTGCAGTAACAAATACTTAAAACTAGTATCTTTGATGACATTTTTTACCAGTCTCTATTGAGTTAAAAGAACCAATTTTCCTTTAAACTCATGTTTTTATTTGTAACCTAAACAACAATACAGGTTAGAACAACCTATAAACCCATTGACATTATCCTTTGTACTATTCTCGAAGAATAACCCATGTATACAAGACACTCGCTCGTGCCGCGCTACCCGTGTATAATACACATTCAGCGCTTGCCGTATAGCTGACGTAAGCCCCGGTTGATTACGTGTCGCCTCTCGCGTTCGCTTCATATACATTCGCGAGAGCTGCGAGTGCATGTGCATGCAGTGGACTGCAATTCCGCAACTGCGCGCTCGCAGAGCTGCATAATGCGCTGGAGGCTCGACTACTCCTCTTCTCTTCTGCTGGCTGGCGCGTGTTTCTCTTTTTTCTTTCTTTGACGTGCTCGCCAAGCGCTCGGATTTCTTGCTCGGTGCGCGCTGATTCTTTTTCTGGATTTGGTGTGCGTGTGTGCGCGTGTTTGTATGGTGTGTATGCCCGTCTTTTGAGTGTAGTTGGGCCTCGAGCCGTGTCTTAATTAGAGGCACGGGTGTCCAAATTATTATATTTGATGGTCTGTTTTTTCGAGGGCGAGTGGAGAGACGAGGAGGATGTTTTCATTTGAAGGCACGGTGATTCCGGTTATTTCGGTTGGAAGTAAGGACCGTTACTGTCACCGTTTTTTAGTACATGGGTGTTGGAATGATGTTCAATTATTAATTAAAATATTCTTGAGATTGTACAAATTGCTTTATAATATGTTCTAGATTACTGAATGATACATCAAAGTCTTCATACAGATTATTTACACTGGTAGAAAATTAAACGGTTTTTCATGTTAGTTTTTCATTACTTTTGTTAAAAATGATCATTTTTGTAGAAAACTATTTTTCTTAAGACAAAAGGACTAGAAATCCTTGCATGAAATTAATGAATGTGTTAAACACTGAATACTAAACTCTATTTTATAAAACAATTAGTTACTGAGTAGTTATAGTATTAAAACTCGTATGTTAGAGTTGTCATGATTTCAAGATAAATAGTAAAATATCATTTTAAGCAAACCTGCTTAGGAATTGCCCAAGAAACCCGAATAAGTCTCAAGATTAAAATACTTCTTCAAAATATTCTACAAATTTATAGCCGTTTAATTAAGAATTAATTTCACTCGTCAACTAAAACGAGCACCTATTTACTTATTCCTGCAATCTCAAAAGCATTCAATGAAAATTGATTTATTCAACGACACTTGTTGTCGCAAAAATGAATACGTTTCCTGCTGATCAAGAACTGGATTCGTGTCTGCGTATACTATTCTATTCGCATTCACACAATCTCCTAACATTTCTCTCTAAACACCAAAGTCAGTCTATCAATATTTCCCGTCCAACACTGCACCTCCATCTCCACCCCCCCCCCCCTCATATTTACAATCCCACCCACGCACTTTTTAATCCCTCCTATACCCATTCACTCGCATCCCACAGTCCCATCCGTTCGATCGCCCTCCTGCACTCCTCGATCCTCAATTCCTCCTCCTCCTGCTCCTCCTTCGTCATCTCTTTTCATTCCGAGTCTCGACGAGCACTTGATCGAGCGCGCGGCCGTAGTCGCGAATGTGTGTGTGTGTGTGTGCCAAGTCAAGCTCGCTTTATCTCTCTCTCTCTCTCTATCTCTCTCTCATTCTCTGTGCGAAGGACGAGGCCGTCGTTGGCAACGAGGGAATCATCAGCTGACGCCGCCACCGTCGTCTCTCTCGGCAAGAAAGAGGAGCTGCTGCTGCAGCGCGGAGAGAAGCAGGAAGGAGAGTGAGCCACCGGAAACGCGCGATTAAGGACGCGAGTCTGCATGCTTGCACATATTTATGTATACCACTGGAGAGACAGCGGTTCCAGACGCGGGCTGACTCTTGTGGCGAATGCGACATGTGGCTCTGTGTATAATTTTTTTGTTTGTTTGAGATGGTAAATTGGACCGATTGTAGTGGTTTGTTGTAGGATGGAGTGATCTTATATGATTAACTGGTATGTTGAATGTTTTTTTAGAGAGTGTATTAGAAGTAGTTATGTGAACTGGAGCAGAAATAACATGCATCGGTTAATGAAAATTGAATTGTGAACAATTCAATGCAATGTTGTGAAAATTGCTAAGAAGAAAATTATTATGAAACGCAACTTTTCCTATTCATTCAAAAGGAATAATTTTGATTCAAGAAGAATATTTCAGAAAGATTTTAATTATTCGGAATTGACTTCCATTGAAATGCTTCTTTTAGAAGTGATAAGAAAGTTTTGATTCACAATGATTCTCTTAGCAACTTACGTATTTAAGATTATTTTTTGTTGGTTAAGACGCGAAAAATT
Organism: Gastracanthus pulcherrimus; assembly: GCA_949152435.1. NCBI lineage: Eukaryota > Metazoa > Arthropoda > Insecta > Hymenoptera > Pteromalidae > Gastracanthus > Gastracanthus pulcherrimus. Next base: position 158,005,586 of record OX424576.1, read on the forward strand.
ATTTCTTTCCGATATGAATGAACAGGAATTTATTTAAGACTTGATTTACGATGATAATAAATTACGAAAAATATTTTAGCTTCTTTGACAGGTTTAGTATTTGGTCATTGCTAAATAACGCAATCCAATGTGGATCCTGTCAATTGTTCTCAGTTGCTTTATCGATGGTCTTGTCCACTTTAATGATGGAAACAGACACGTAATATTAAACGTAATATTACTTTTTTCTAATTTGTTACATGAAAATCCTAATAAAAATTGGTTGAATTGTATAATAGTATCTCGTAAGAATACAATAGGGACAAAGAGCTACGCCACGTTTACCGCGAGTCGGTATACTCCTCAGCATAATGCCGTGGATAATAATAGCTTTGCTGTTTATAGTATCAATATAGTTGCATGCTAAATTTAATCGATGCTATGTAATATTTGATATAAATAGCATGCAGTATCGATACGTCATCATAAAAGAGAAATACACTTACATATAAGAAAGGACTTGTCGAATTTTATTTATTATTATTAAGAAAAGAACAACAGTTATATTTCTTTTTATTAATATTATTTCGATTTTTGAAGAAAGATAATGTTAAAGTTCAAAGGATTGTTAAAAAATTAAAAAGAGTTGATTATTAATATTCCAGTATAGAAGATATATTCAAAAGAAAGGCATTTTTTGAAGTAACGTGGTCTGAAAAGAATGATCTGACAGATCTTTTATATACATCATTAATTACAACACTGCATTAATGATGTAGTAGTAGCCACGTCAACTAGTCCTACTTTCAACCGCTATTTTGGATGAAAAATCTTTGAACCATCCAATCCAAATTAATTATACCCCTTCTTAACAAACGGCATAATCAATTGAACTTGGTTGAACAACATTGTAATGCATTCCATAATGAATTTTTAATGAATACGTATAACACATCATCATTTACAATAATCACAACAGATCCGAACCAGCAGCACCGCTCGACAAAACACAACATTATCACGTACACTCTAAAGAAATCCTCTCCCAAAACGTATCATCCCATCCAGCATTAATCACAAACCTCCTAAAAAAACAGACGACCAAATCAAGCAAGAGGCCGATCCCAAAGCACACAAAGGCAATCCAAAATAAGATTGAAATTTTCACCGAGCATCAAGCTACAAACGCAAAGAAACACAAGAGTTATCTCGGGATGCATCCAGCAGCCGCACAATCCAACCAAGATCCACACATATAGGTATAGGAAGAAGCTCGAGAATCGCGGCGTAGTAGATCCAGAAAACAACGAGCACGTCAACTCTCACGCAGAGGAACAGGACCACAGCAGAAAAAAAGCAACCCCAAGCCCAGAGAGCGTCCACGTCCCAAAAAAGAGAATAAACACGAGCGGCAAAAATGCACGACCACCTCTCCAGATCTAACCTCTTTGTCCCGTGCTTCGAGGTAAGGCCCCGACGTGCGTATTATACCCCCGCGTGCGTGGACCGCCTAAACGTCCAAAGTTAGGTTCACCGGCTCGCACAAAAAGGTAAGGTATAAGGAAGAGCGAAGAGAGGCGAAGAAGAGTGGGGAGGGAGGCGAGGAGAAGGTAAAAGGGGGCGCCGCTGCACGAGGGCTGTTGAACTTTCAGGGTCACCCGCGCTCGGCTCCGTTCTTCGCCATGGCTGCAGACACGAAAACTCATACTCCTAAACTCCGCGAGCGTCTAACGCCCTCGAAGTTCGAACCGTGCCTCCACCTCCATTTCTTCTTCTTCTTCTTCTTGGCTGCCGCCCCTGTCCATTCTTATATTATCCTTGTATACTGCCTTCGACGTTGAACGGCAGCGGCGGCAGCTTCCAATCTGTCTGCATGCGTACGGACGCATGTATATTCGGGAGTTTGGGAGCACAACAGGGGCGTCTCTATCAATCTTTGCCGCGCAAATATTGTTTTGGAGGCCCCTGGCTTGCGGGGTTGCTTGGCTCGTTCTCTTTCCTTTTCTTTTTTGGTGGAGGCGGATAATCTAATTTTTTCAAAATTGAAGGTTGGTGTACGGTGGTTGAGGGTCCGTAGGCAGAAGCTTCCAGACGGGATTATTGAAGCTTCTGGTGGAATGATTTATGGATTTGTGGAGGCTTTTTTTTTGGATGGGCAGATTGTTACGTAGGAAATTTCATTCATCGACAATTAAAATGGAGCTGGCGATTGATATCAAATTGAAGCCTAATGAATTAGACGCACACACTGATCTGTTATTCATGAAGAAATAGTATATTATGACACTGTTGTGGGAGATGGTTTTCTATCTTGCTCGAGGGTTTTCGCACGAGCGAAGCGAGTGAGAAAATCGAGCAAGGTAGAAAAACACCTCCCACAACAGTCTCATACGATATTTTATAGCACAACAACCTCAAAATCGACAATAAAGTTGGCATTTTGAGGTTAGTGTGCTATAAATAAAATAATACAGCTAAATTTACACAGGTACAGTTACATGTTGCTTGCAACTTATAATGCAGACATGCAGACGAGCATTAATGAAAGATCTGTAAGCTGCAGCATTTTAACGGTTTTATAAGCATTAATATTGATTATGAGTTTCACAACTATATCTACATGATTGGAGGGATATAAAAAGTATAATCTAAGATCATCTAAGATAAAATGACAGCTATCAAAAAGCTAGAACTCGTTTCGTAAATATTTTAAATGTTATTCAAAGGTTATGTTCGGACTGCTCTCCAACAAAAAAAAAGATTCAGCTTTTTTTCTGGTAGTTTAAATGTTTTTCGAAACGCTATTTCACTGTGTAAAAAATGAATCTAACTGTTTATTTTTTTCCGTATAAATTGTTTATAATTTTTTAAGTAGGATATCCTATAATCTCAGCACGTAATAAAACTAACTTAAATTAAGTTATTAGTTTACATTCTATGTATTTAGCAACTGTTCAGCAAGTAACATAATTATGTCATAACAAAAATAATACTTTTATTATATTTAATCTTTTGTCTAATAGTTTCAAATTTTTAAACCTTCTCTTTGTCGCTCTTCTTTCCCATACAATTTAGTCTCTATTTTTAAACGTCGTTCGATCTATGTGTGCGTCCACGCATACAGTTTGCTGGCACATAAGCCTCTCTCTTTCTCTCTCTCTCCTCTTCTTTTCTCTCTAGCTCGTCGCGAGACTGCCATAGGTATAAGGCTTCGGACGGCGCGGCAAAAAATGAGAGACGGCCTTGAAATCGTACGCGGAGGACACGGTATGGAGTGAATGAATTAGATGCAACATTTTTTTTCGCCAGCGTCTACGAACCTGAGTTTTTTTTAATAGAATAGCGAGGCGCTCGCGTTTTTATGAAGGTAAGAGAGAAATTTCATTAATTAGCGAATTCTTTTTTGCGTGCGGTGAAATGCTTATGCGAACGTTTTTAATTATTCCGAGTAAAGAGAATTTGTTTAACTCTTCATCATCAGCAAATTTATTTACAGTAATTATATAAAATTGTATTCTAATAAACTAAAATAATTTTTACAAATATATACTACAACGAGTATCAACATCCTATTACAAATAAAATAATTTATATTCCTCAGTATTTAAAGTAAGGGCAATTTTCTACTAAATTCTGTTTACTATGAGCGATTGGGATAAAATCTTATCGCATATATATGCTTGTATAATTCAACGGGCGGAATATCGAATGAACCCTAAACTGCCGTGGCCTTTCTACAAAAACAACCAGAGACGTCTGGGCAATTTTTCTTCTCCTCGGGAAGAATTGATGGAGCTCTCGAAAAATACTCCATTTCCCCTGTCTACTCCGAGAAACTCGCACCCCATCGTATACCCGAAAAGATTAATTTGCGCGAGAAACTACTTTTCCTAAGATCTCGTTTATCCATTTAATCCCCCTTTAATTTCCAAGTTATCCCTTAATCTTCACTTTGATCGGCGAAATTAAACAAATAGATGAAGTTTTTTCGATATAAATGCATGAATTTAATTATTTATATAACATAAGTAGTGTCTATATATTACTTAAAGGTATTACAGGTTATAAAATAGAAGATGTAAAGAATGAATCCCTTCACAATATCTTGCAAATGAAGGGAGTACTACCGAGGGGGAGCTAGTACAAATAAGTGCACTTTTTATTTCTTGTTTAAGTTGCATAAATCAACTTACACCAAATAATCATTATACATTTTCATTAAGCAATTCTATTTATCACAATTATCAATAAAAAATTTCACATGGAAGCTGATTTGACTAATTTTTTGAGGTTAAGTTTACCTTTTATTTTATTTTCATTTATTTATTACTACGCTCACAGGCTCCAAGTCCTTATTTAGAAGCACTCAAACTATTCTTTAATTTTTAAGAAGAGGAAGATGTGCAATTTATGAAAATTGAAATCTTTATAACTTTTCTCTTACGCTCCAAAAATTTGTCAAAATTTAACTGAGTCATTTTTTTAACTAAAATCTACTCATACGCTAAATTTCAGATTTTTTTGAATCGTCAATCTCTTACCGGTAGTCTCTCTGAAGCTATATATAATCATAAAAGTTACATTAGCACGTAAGCGTAAAACATACTTGCTACCATGAACATACCATTTTCAGTTACAACAACAAAAGATTGCTATGACGACTCCAAAGGTCGAATCAACGGCAGCGTTTTATATTACGATATGCAAACATAACCTTTAAATGCTGAAGAGGTTATTTAGGAGGTCATGCGAGCTAGACTTCCGATAAAGGAATATTAAAGCGTGAATGAACTGACTTTGTTATGTCTGGTGATTGAAATGATAATATTATGGACGCAGGGCATGCGACAACTTTAGAACAGAAGTCCACTGTTTCTTAACGCGGCGTACTTTATATTCGAACCCATAACATTCATTTAAAAGTATTTAATGCATTCCAATTGATGACATCACATTTTTGAACCTCCAGTATACTCGTCCAAATTAAACTTTTGTATATATTTTGAAGAGCTAATTTATAACACAAAATCATATGATCATCTTCCATCTCTTAGATTGAAGCGAATAATACAATTTTAATTTAGTATGCTACAGTTATTTGCAGATTCATACTCTATTAAATCCAAATATCTGAAAACAAATTAATTCGTGGAGGGGTTAAACAAATATGTTTGTTTAGAATTTCATACATTCCAATTGATGACCTTATGATAGTTTATATGAATTTATGAAATAATTTGATATCTATATTCTTATCTACGATGCACTATCAACCAGATGATCACTATTACCATTAATCGATACATTAACCGAACAATCAGAGTAGCACATTTAATATGCAAAACGGTTGAAAGACATTTTTGTTCAGAATTCGATACATTCCAATTATCAACCTCATAATTCACATTATTTCTTAAAAGAATTTGGTCCATCCTAATATACAACATTACCATCTAGCAGATGAATCACCTGGAATACAATAACCAACATCCCAGAACAACGCATAGGTAAATGACCAGAAGCGCAGGTTCATTCCGCTTGCATTCCAACCTGTCGGATCTGCCCGCGACAACACACAACCAGTCTTCAAAAAAAGACGACCACGTGCAGCAAAAGGAATAATAAGAAGAACCCCCCCCCCCCATACAGGAATAAACTCCGAGAGCGAGAGAGCAAACGGACACTCAATCCGCCAATAAATCCACCAACCGAACACCAGCATCACAACTTATATATAAAGCAAAAAGTGAGTGAGAGAGAGACGAGAGGACGAGCGCCTAACGGACAAATAAGGCACCTTTAAGACCATCTCGCCGCTGCACATTTAGACAAAGGTGGACGTCGTGTATACACACACGTGCACACAACACCACAAGACTTAGACAACGACGACGAAGAAGAAGAAGAAGAAGAAGAACCAGCAGCTATACTAGTCTCTGGCGTCGTCTTCTTCGTCTGCGAACGCGAAATGTGAATTATTCATCTCGGCGGCGGCGGCGGTCGGGGCACGAATCAATGGAAATTTCGCTTGTGATTTCATTCCGACGAATTATAAGCCCTGCGTGTACATGTGTTGGTGCCTGACTGCCTGCCTGCATGCTTGCGCCTCGCTGGGGTTCAACGACTCCTGCACCCGTCGTCGTATATAGTCGCCTGGTGTGTGTATACTGCGCGAGCTCACAGTGCCGCTCGGTATCATCCGCCTTCCTCCTCCTCCTCCTCCTCCTCCTACTCTTCCTATCCCTTCTCCTGGGGCTCTGATGCCCGAGCCTCGTCTTCTTCCTCCTCTCTCCTGACCTACCACCGACCCGAACTACTACTACTACTACAACTACAACACAGAGCATGAGTATGCAAGTGCGTGTGGACTGCATGCACAGTGTGTTCACCTATGAGCTGGTTCTTTTGTGAGGCACGCTGATGGCTTGGGTGCATCACGTGCGTTTCTTTTGTGTGTGGACACCGTTTTGTTTGATGTTAACAATTTCTTGCATGGGAAGGAGGTAGAAGTAATAATTGGCTTTGCGTCTGGTTAGACTTTAGAGTTGAAAGTGTTTACAGGTTTGGGACACGGTCGAGTATATTCTTGATGATATCCGTAAGGAATTAATAAAATAAAAGTGTTTAAGACGTTTATTGTGGTAAATATGTGAGATTGCATAAGAGATAAACAAAAAGAATGATTTATTGAAATGAATGTTGATTCTAGCTTAAATTGGTTAGCTTTCTTGTACGTCCGTTATGTTAGTTTTCAAAACAAGCTTCAATTCCTATTTTGGAGTTTTAAATGATATTTTGAGGTTATGCTATTTATTTTTAAACTCTAGTAATCAATAAAGACAAACTTATTTAAAAGAGTGTTACCAATTTGGATGAGGTTTTAGGGAACGCTTTCTGATACCTAAAATTTAAGCCCACTGTCTGTAGTTTGATCCCATGGACTCTTAATTATATTAACAGATATAGCGTGTTTCATTAACATTAATAGGTTCTGAGACCTATATAGGATCAACCTACTATCAATGTGCTTTTTTTCAAGTACCCGAAGATGTTTTTCAAAGCATTATCAAAACCCATGACCCGGAAGTGAGATACTTGCCTTGTAAGGTTTGTTTGTTACGGATCCTATAGCATGCGAGAATTTATTATCCTACTCAGTCAAAATTAAATACGAAAGGAATGTTTTAAATGAAATTCTAGTTTTATTGAAGAAATATGCATTTCATTTAAACAATTGGTAATAGACGGATGAAAAAGGATACAAATTGGCTTGTCATTTTCTTTTGTGATTATGAATAACTCATCAAAATTACCAAATGCATTAAAAATATGGAAAGAGTTTTGAAAATCAATGAAAATCAATCGTGTTAATATTCCAAGATTTGAAATAGACTTTGCTCCAATGTAGGAGTAATACTTCTCTTCTTTAAAGTCAAACGTGGCACATAATGCTAACAGTTGCAAAAGTTTTGGTTGGGAATCGGTCAATGACTTCGAGATAATCATGTCAGTTATATTAACTCGAGTGTTTTCCAAGCACGTCGTTAAATATTCATTTACGATATTTATTTTTAGACTAGTAATGAGCATGACTTACTGATTTTTGTAAAAATTGCTTGTTTCTAGTTTAAAAAGCGGTTCATATTAATGAATCAGTTTAACTTTACTATAGGAACACTATAATTGATCATTTAAGTAGAGATAAAATTTCAATTAATTACTAAATTATAAAGTAAAAATTGAAAAAAATCAAAAGTTCAGTTACAAGTAACGGAATTTTCTTTTCAAGCCACATTGATTGATAATTCAAGTAGATAGCAACTAAACTCTCAATTAATTATAAAGATTTTGCCAGATCTTCAGAATCCTCAAACAATATTGCACTACAAAAGCATATATATTTGTACAAGAATTTTTAAATTGCATACCTACACTGAAATTCAATTCGCACACTAACTGAAAATTCAAGAATTTTTTAACAGTATATCGTGTACCATGCCCGCCTGCCTGCCTGCTTCTTCGTCTTTTGTGTTTCTTTATTTTCTTTTCTTCTGTTGGTCGTCGCCGTAGTCGTAGTCGTTGTGGTTTCTTTTTTTTCCGAGAGGAGGGGAAGGAACTGCTGCGCGCGGCTTTGCCTTCGACAGAAGAGAAGTAAGGAGAGAGAGAGAGAGAGAGAGAGAGAGAGAGAGAGAGAGAGAGAGAGAGAGAGAGAGAGAGAGCGAAAGAGAGGCAGACGGAATTAGAGTGGAATAGAGCAGAGGTTGTGTGGCGCGGCGGATGGCTGAGCTTCAGGTGCAGCAGTTGGACTCGGTTGAGATGTTTCTGGAGGATAGCTTTGAGGAGTTTTTTTGTCGAGTTTGGAGCCGTTAGTGATGAATTCTATGCGTTTTTGTGAGATATTCTTTTTAATAGTTTGTTTATCCGGTTAGGGTTTCTTCTATGGCGAGTTGAGGCCAAACAGGATATTTATTTGATTTACAAAGATTCTAAAGATTTATGGATAAATACTTGAAGCAATTTCTTTTTATCTCTTTAACAAGTATAGCGTGTTCTAATCAATTTTTCTGTTCAGTAAACAATTTTATTTATGAAATTTACAGAACATTCAAGAAAATATTACTTCCAATTGTACAACTTAAAAAGAAACTAATTCATTGCATCATAGTTATTTGAGGAGTAGCTATACACAGCTATGATTGTTAAAAAAAATATTTTTCTTTAGATCAATCATAGGTCATAGAAAAATATTTGTTTTTTATGAGTAGTAGCTGGCTGTAAGTTAATTTCGGGATAATGCAGTTAACATATCAAATCTAAATTAAATTTATTTTATTTCCGGAATAAATCTATTAGAAATAAATGTGATAATAGTAGTAACAGTTAGGGTTGGCCAGACTTAGTATTTTAATGCTCGGGTTTTTCTTTATAAATGTTCTTTCCAATATTATGAAGTTATTTTAGAATACAGTATCTTTAGGCCAAAAACAACCTCACTAAATTATAATACAAATTATAAGACCATTTCACTTTAACTAAAAAGAGATTTATAATCCTGAAAACTGCTAATTTAATCATCTCATTTTCATATCCACACCAACTACGCCAAAGAAACTACATAAACGCTAATTACCATCTAATAAGAAAACTGCGTTTAAAAAAACTTCCCTTCCATATATTCACATGCTAATAATGCAAAGTGCGCCAATAACCATCAGCTTACGCGACTTCGCCCGAGAACGAAATAACCGAGCTCTACCCGACTATACGACATAAGCCCCAAAAATTGGCCTGTGCATGTAAAACAGCGCCAGCACTCCTGCATTATTACGCGCTCCGAGGAAGAAAAGAGGCGAGGCGCGCGTACACAAAAGCGAGGAGGAAGAAGAGAAAAAACGAGCGCAGCCCCTGTTTAATTAGTCTCGGCTGCTGCTCTGCTCTTCCCTTCGCGCGAAAAAAAAAATACGCGAGGGAGACGACGTCGACGAGAGAAAAATAGAGACATTTTAAAGGAGTGCACGATGGAAACAAAATGCGCGGGGAAGAGTGCTTGGAAATGCATGTGTATAATCAAAATGGGTGTGTTGCTTAGCGCAGAGAAGGGCGAGAAGAACGATGAAGATGATGAGTGTCTTATCAGGCGTTTTTTGCTGGGAAAGAGATGTGGATAGCGAGAATATTTCAATTTAGCCAAGTGCGCGAGAACAGTTGAGAATTAAGTGGCTGATAAGTAGCTGTGATAAAAATTAAAGCTAAACTATGCTAGTAGCTAACAAAATTATGGTTAGAAAACCAGAAAAGGAAGTGGGACCTGAAAGTGGACGAAATTGTTCACTTTTTAGAAGCCTAGATGATATCGAAGAATTGACCAGATTTAATGTGAAAGACGAGTATATATCGAACTACATCTTGGGATACCTATAAGATATAGTCTGTTATCTAGCATTCGTAAATGAAGAAAGTTTCCATAGCAACAGGCATTACTATTGATAGATTAAATGTACTACTATCAGCGATTTCTTCAAATATTTTAATATCGTTCTCCATTTTATTTTGTCATAGCTAACTATACTGCCCAGTATAAACCTATGAACTACTTTGGAATAGGCACTACAAAACCATTATAAAACTTTTTTTAATGCTGAAAACAATTGATAAAGAAATTAAGCTTGTTTCTGGTCTATACTAGAGAACAATCGTCAATAAATGACAAGTCAGAAGCCTTATAATTATCGTATGAGTGTTATTCAACATTAAAAGTTGAAGCGAGGCTTCATTGATCTATTGGTGGAGACAGAGTATAATACATAATGATTTAGGCTTGTAGTTTATGCAATCACTGGAAAAGAATGTGCGGAAACGTAATAATATTATTAAAATTGAAACGTTGACTGGATATTTATCAGAGAAACACGAATTCGATATTTAAAACTCTGTTCTACGTTATTATTTAAAGGACAATTAGTTGCATCACAGTTTACGCACATTTCATTTACGCACATTTCGTTTGCATGAATTTCGTTGTTTTTGTGTCACGCCGAGTTGACACCTTGTCACAAATGCATTTTATCTTTAACTGCGCCCCACAATGTAGAATGATAAAGAAATAAACAAGCATACAAAGATAGAAAGGTGTTTAAAAATTTAAATATCTGACCTAAATGATTATACCAAGTTTATTTTGAAACATTAAATAATAAACAAGCAACTGTTTATATGTTTATATGAAACAGCAATTGTGCAATAGATTTAAAAGTGATATAAATGATGATCTGAAAATTTAATGAATTTATATTTTCTCTGTAATTAAACGAGCTCCTTTATTTATTCGGCAATTTTGAATACAACAAATGTGTACAAATTATACATGGAGAAGTAAATAGTAGAATTTACTGAAAAGTGCATTAATTCAGCATAAAATATAACATTCCTATAGCTATCTTATATAGGTAGGTAGATTATAAAAGTTTTCAAGAATTTATTTTTTTTATTTAAGGGTTTTAAATGACATTTTAAAGTTACGTTCAGTCCGCGCTATCAAAAAAATATTTTCTGTTTTTTTTTTGTAGTTTTTATTTTTCTTGCGTTTTAAATATTCTCTTTGTCTTTGTGCACTTCCAATAAACCGCATTTCACCATCACTTATAATAATTCCCCGCAACACGATTCCAATAATCAAAACGTCCGATAACAATATTATCTTCCCTCTCTACAAATAATTGGGTGAACTGAATTTCGTTATATACGCATGAACATAGTGAGCGCGTCAATATTTATTATTCCGACAAACACAATAAAATTAGCGCTGAAATCCAGGAGAGAAAGTTTATAATTTCAGGTTACGTTGGCAATGCAATCCACTTCAAAGGTTCGTTTTTCGCTTAAAAAGTATTTTCCAATTAAATTTAGGTTATCATTTAGTGTTAAAATAATAATAAATAATTATTACAATTTACAAATGAGAAACTACCTTTTGGCGTTGATCATACGACCTCTATAAACCTAAACCCTTGTTTCACCAAGGAGGGTAAGTGAGGGACCCCAAAAATAAATCTTTATTAAGTCAATAATTTTTTATTTTTCTGAATAAAGATTAGATTGCAAGGGTTTTAAGGGTCACTGAATCCAAATACGTTGTTCAAATTTAAAAATTTTCAAATTTCAATGGATATATACGACTGTATGAGCCGTCTATCCATAAACGTATTGTAAATCCGCCATGTTGGATCCGCCATTTTAGATTTTGAAAATCTGTACAGCGTATTCAGCTTCAGTGACTCTTAAAATCCTTGTATACCAATTTTCATTAAAGAACCTCAATAATTCTTGAATTTATAAAGGTTTGTTCTTGGGGTCCCTGAGTTGCTCCCCTTTGTAAACTACGTTACAAAAATAGACTTGATAAAGCTAGGAGTGGAAGAGTGTCATAACTAGTGAAACAAAGGAAAAACAAGAGTCGATATTAAAGTGGACAGGCGGCGGCGTCAATATTGGGGGTGGGGGGAAGGGGAAAGCGCGCGCTCGCTCTTCCCTCCATAGTGCGAAAATCGATTAATTCAATGAAGTGCGAACGCGAAAAAAAAAAGCGCGCCGGAAAGTGTGATGACGGAACAGCCGGCGCACGCTCGCGCCAATCAATCGCGAGTGATTTATTTAATGAACACCGCCGGAGCGTTCATAAATTTTTGCAAAGGTAAACGAAAGAACGGAGCGAAAGAGATAATGGCCGGCGTGCGCTTCTGTATGTTTGTTTTTGTAATGACGCTGGTGATGGTGGATGATAAAAGTGCGAGCGATCGAATCCTTTAATTCCGTTGATGATGATTGCGTTATTTCGTTTGTGAATTATGTGGGATTAAGGGAATCCATTGTTTAAAATGCGAATGCGGTATCTTAAAATACAGCTAAAAGTGTTGATTATGATTTTTCTTAAAATAAGGTGATGCAAATGTAAGAAAGCTTTTTTGCTTATTCTGAAACATTTATTATTTTCAGTTAGTATTTTACTTATTATAATTAATATAATTTATTTTTCTATCAAAATGTAAGCTTAGAAATGTTAGTTAATCAAATAAGAATTTTTTACTTGCTTTCTTGCAAATTTCTTATTTTAGCAAGATGTTCTTATATTTAGTATACATTTCTTATATTAAGTAGGGTTTATTTTTTACTCTTGTTTTAAGAACAAAAATTTAAAAATGCAACAAAAATAAATATTCATTTTTATTGTAATAATTTTTACGATAGTGAAAAATAAATAATCGTTTTATTTTTATTCGCAATCATATATGGAGCATGTTATAAAACATATACCGTGGGAATGTAAAATAACAAAGAACTCAAGCATGAACGTGCGTTAAACATAATTTCAACGCGTTCAGCAATACAACAAAAATAACTTTCTCACGAACAAATAATGTATCGCAATTGCACTTGTTAATAAGCAAAAAACCTACCGCTTACACCATTATAACTAGAAAGAAAAGTAGCTACAATTATATCCAATACAAAATTATGAATAACAAATTGTAAATCAAGTGCAAGCAAAATAAAAATTTTCCTTCAATATAAGTCACATAAATTTCGTAACCTACAAACTTTTTATTATCCATCCAAATTTATTATTTAGTGGGGGGTGAGGATGTATATATAAATACAGGGACATTTTATGCACATTCAAACTTGCACTGTGATTATATGGTACGTCTCAATTAGATGCCAATAAAACTATAAGTTAAACTTTCAGAACAATACATTGTCCAAAATCTATTCTTTAAACAAAAAACTATTCACGGTTTAAAAGCTATTTGAATTGAAAGTTTAGACGTATATTTTGTTATATTTTTTGTTTTGATAAATAATCATTATTAGAAGATGTAATGAAATTAAAAAATAGTTTATAAGTGAACTTCAGATCAAACTAAGTTAACTAAGTGTTATGACAACAGTGAATAATATGCAGTTAATAGTCACGTGACTTCATTATAGGCATGATGCCTCGACTACGTGGGTGTAATGTTCTGACATAAATGATTTTTAATTTCCATCAACTTTTAGCATTCAGTTGTCTTGATGCTGACACTATGGCAGGAAGTCGCTGTAATTTTAAATGAAAAGTATTCGTTACCAAATAAATTTCAATCGAATTATTGTGCTCTATCTCTTAAAAATATATTTCAACCGAAAATCGTCTTTATACTCTGTATTTATAGTGAATATTACATGAGCATCTTGACATAATGCCGGCATTATAATACGAGACAACTATAATACTTACTATTTTATTTTTCTTCAAAATTGCAATTATTGATCAATATATGATAAATTCAATAAACGAAAATACCGACTTATAGTTAACAGTAAATTCTTGTAGGCTACGTTTGTAAACTTTTGGATTCTAAACGCTATCATCAAACTCGAAGAACTTGAAGACAAAACTCTGAAAGCCTTGCGACTTCACTTCAACCGGTATCTTATGACGCTTCAACGATGCAACGTCGCTCAATACACCGTTAATAAACTCTAACCTTCGCAAACGAAGTTTTTTCTAAAACCCCCAAAAGATTACTTCTACTCTTCTTCGCAATCTTCCAAATCCGTTACTCAACCCAAAACATTCGCCAACATCCATCGCGCTCTACCGTTCATCACCAACGCGAATCCCCGCACCACCTCCCACACTACCCAAGCGCGATTTCCCATGCCCGAGCGCGCCCGCAAAAGCAGAATCATGCGCAGCGGAGAAGGGCCGATGCTATATATATATATACACATATAACGAGCGCGCGCGCGCGCAATCGGAGCGCAATTAGAAACTCCCTTGCAAGAAGGAGCGAGTTTTTGTGTTGCCTCGAGGATGTGTATATATATATATATATATACATAACGCAACGCGCGTTTCGAAAGCACGGAGGACGCCCCCGCGCGAGTGAGGTGAGCGGAAGAGGCATTTCCTTTTTCTGCTGCGAGCGCGAGCGCGCGTGTCGACGCCCCCGCGGAAATTGAGAAGCGCTATCTCGCGAGAGGCAGTCGATCGACTGTTGTTTCTTTTTTAGTGGCATGGTGTATGGTATATTGTCAAAATAATTGATGTTAAGTAGCATACGGGGATTTGTAAATTTTGTTGTTTTTTGGAAGTTCTGTAAGATAAATAAAGGGAGTATTCTAATTATTGCGAAATGTTTAGAGAAAATGTAGTATTCTCGTCAATCGTAACGAACATAATTCGTTGTAATTTAAATTTTAATGCAGATGAATTATTTCTACAGTCGATGAACTTCTGATTTCCGTGTGCATGGCGTGGCATGCTCTATTGAATGAAATACGCTAACTTTTGAACATGAAATTACATTAGTCAATTTCTCATACGCAAGCATTTTGAAATTGGTCTAATTTTAATTGAAAACTATGATCAATTCACTAGTATTTAATTATATATGTATTCAAATATTAAAATATTGTGAAAACTCTTGTTTTAAAATGTTGAAATATATACTAATATTTTGCACCATTAGAAAGAGTAGAGTAGATTTTTAAATTTTGGTCAGAGATCCTCCTTAAGGTGATGCTAAAGCCACCTATCACCATCAAATACGAGGAACCACATTTCTCATTTAATCTTCAATTTTTAGCAAATATCTTTATTAAACGTTATTTTCCTAAAGAAAAACAACAACTTTCCAGAGATATTTTCGCAAAATTGAAAATTTATTGAAACTAGTGGTTCTCCGTATTTGACGGTGACAGGGGGTTTAGCATCACCTTAATTGAATGATTAATTGCAAGAAATTTTTAAAAAATCTAAGATCTACCTCAGTTAGATAAAGAAACTGTATTAACTTTGACTATTTATATGAATCATATTTTATATTAATTAAACATGATGCAATGGTTTTTTAATATTCATTAGTATATGCAGCTCGTTAGCGAATTACGCAAAGTTTCTGTCATAAGGAATATAAATAACCGAAGTATAAAATTACTTCTGCACGGAAAAAAGGTATAAACAAATCCAGTATAATATACATTATACATGTTATGCGCTAGCACCAAAGTCATTAAAGTTCATCGACCATCAAATCTAATGTATATTCATTTTCTACATTTTTATTTTACGTGATTAATTATCAGAAAACTTGATTCTTGATAAATTACGTAAATGTGTCATAAAATATAGTAATTAATATAAAACTTAGATACTATTTATAATGGATTTAAAGTTTATAAAAATTTATTAATAAGTCAAAAAAATTTGAAACATAACAAATAATTTAGATTTCTCCTCTGTTAATTTTCACGTTATGCGTTCAAAATATTGTTTTAGATTTTTGCATTTGCTACTTACAATATTAAAGTTTCTGAATGTCCGAAAGTGAAAGTTGTTACTACGATATAAAGCACTCACCTGAAACAAAGAAAGGAAAATATGTTATAATGATGTATTAAATTGTGATATAGCAATAAAATTTTGGCGCAATTAAGAAATTATACACAGCAATAGAATTTTGGAGCAATTAAGAGAATTGAGGAATGAGTTTGTACCAAATTATGTTAGCTGATTTAGATTATATTGTACTATATTACTCATTTTTTAATTAACTTATGATTCACGAGCGATAAAAGACCAGTCATCACATAAATTTTGCTAATTAACTTCCTCATTAAAAACTAAAATTGCAACAAAAATTTCACAACAATTTATCATACTCATATTAAGACTATTTTTATACTTATTATCCAAATCCCATAAAATCCTAAAACCCTCATAAAAATCTGCATAATAAATCAACCAAAGTTTCTACCAATCAATACTCAACCATTTCCCATAGATCTCTCCAACACACGAAAATTAAATACCATCCTGGGTAAATATACAACCTCAGATAAGCCTAATCTCGCGCACTCCGGAAATATTAAGGCGTGATAACTCAATTCATGAAAGTTTGTATCTATATACGCGAGCCGTCTCTCTCTCTCTCTCTCTTTCTTTCTTTCTCTCTCTTTCTCTCTCTCTATTTACTTCGGGTCCACAGATAAGCGACGTCTTATCGCAGGCGCGAGTATAATTTCGGAGCCAGCGAAATGTGCAGACTCACGAATTCCATTGGCCGTCAAAAGTGACGAGGAGTATTATAAGCGCAGGAAAAAGAAACATCGGCGGTGAAAAGAAGTTGCGATACGGCGCACGGCAGGTTTGGGATGAGTTCGCTTTCTAAACTTGTTGGTCCGTTGCTTTAACAGCTGATTAATTATTTTAATAGTGGCTTTTTTCCTGATTTACGGAGCGAAGTATGTCAAATTAAATTTGATACGAAGTTAAAATATTGTAATAATAATCAAGGTGACAGCTGAGACAGGGTAACACCTCAGTAGACCTGACGTCGGTTATCTTATTTGAAACGTTCCTAAAGTATACGGAAAGTCAATGTCATTCATTCGTTGAGAGTATTTTTCAAAATTGGTATTTTACTTGAAATAACAGAGAAAACATTTTTTAAAACTGAATAAAATGTAAAGTCAAAAACTGAGATAGCGTGCTGCAACAATTTTGATTCCTTCAAGGTAGTACATTTTATTTAGAATTATTCGCTTTTTAACAAAATGCATAAAATATATAATAACAACCTTTGTATTTAAATAAGAGACATAAATAGCAATAACACATGTGAATCAAGGATTACGATACTGTCATGCGGTAAGTATCAAGGTTTTCCCATAATCCAAGCTTTATGAATCATTTTAAACTTAAACAAATTTTAAATAACTAAAGTACTTGTAAACATGCTTGGAATAAAAATATAACAAAGTAAATTCCAAGAAGAATCAAAGAAGGACAAACTTTTTAAAGAAACCGCAACAATAAATACCTACAACTGAGATATCGTAGCACCTGTGAAATCACGTGACTCATTCAGTTAGCTTATTTAATACGTTCTTAAAGTACCTGAATTAAGTCAATGTCAGCTGAAACGTTATTAAAACTCTTTGAAAAAATTGATATTTAAATGACACGCAGCACAAAGTATCAAAGTTTATCAATGAGTCGAATCGATAAACTATCTCAAAATAATCCAACCCATCTGGGACTGAAATGAAATGTCGTGTGACAGTTTCTGAAACGTTACAAGTTGAAAGCTTGTCACATTTCCTTTTCTTAGCATGCTGTAAATCTCCCGAATTTAAAAAATTGTAACAGTTCTTCCAGTTAATTTAAATAAAGAAAACAACTGGAAATAAACCAACGCAACCTGATTACAATAAAATAAACTGAAAACTGTTAACTTTAGAATCGACTTCAATCGTTGCTCACAGCAACAAGCTTGAAGACGCTAAAAGAAACCTCGGCGACTGCCAAGACGAAGCATCTCTTGCTTAAAGAAAGAAAATATAACATCGTGACCGTGTACCGCGTCCATCCAAGCCTGCGACAATAAAAAAAAGCAGTAGCAGCAGCAGCGAAATAAAACAGTACAGACAGTCAAAGCAAATGTCGAGCTTTGAAGCGAGGAAGCGCGCTAGCCCGCCCATGTACGAGCGAAAGAGGCGCAAAACGAGGACAATTAGATTCTATTTTCGTGTGCCGGGTAATTATGGCTCATAATTAGCCCCCGCGCGGCTCGTACGCGGAACACACACGTACAAACACGTGACCTGGTTTTCGTCTCGTCGGGTGGATATACACATGCAGTTGCCGGTAGCGGTAGCGGAGGCTTGCAGCCAAAGTCCGTGCGCGTTTTATTTTGTCAGCTGTGAGTGCATTGACACGCGTTTCGGAGCATGACGATAATTCATACACGGGAGAGTGCATTGGATGAGCCATCTTTTGGCCGTAGTTGTTTCTGTTCTGACGAATTTATGAGCGTGCAGAGTTTTGAACTTAGGTTTAGACCATTTAGAGGTAAGCTTTTCACTGGACTAGTGCAATACAGAAAAGAAAGAAAATCGAAATATTTGATGCTTTATTTTATATACCAGTCTAAAAGTCAATTTAAGTTTTTGATCCATTAACATAATTGTACAGTAGATGAGTTTTATATTTTGCTGGACTGTATACCAAAATTAAAGAAAAGCATGTAAAAATGAGATACTTGCCTCATGGCACTACTATTTCATTCCTTTTTATTCTTAGCTATATTGATTCAAATATACTTTTTGTTCTAAATAATAACTTACATAATAAATGAATACTTCGTAAATCTTTGCTTCACTAATATAATTCTATAATACATGTATTTATTTTCTCGCTGGACTAATACGACAAGAAATCGAAGAAGGAAATTATGATACTTGCCGCTGGTCGCTAGCGTACTTTTTAATATTAGAGATATTGTTTACATTTATAGTGGTGCACATCTGAAGTCATTTCAAATAGTTTTTATAGTAATTTGTAATAAAAATGAAATATCACAATGGCCACCATCTAAGTTCACCTACAGAGACTCTGTTCCATCCAGTTTCATAAAATGAAACAAATAAAGAACTCAAAGAAAATCTCTCTACAATTAAAAGGTAACTAAATACAATCACAGTAAAAAATACCTACAGGTTAAGAGTCATACTCAAATAAACTTTTCGTAATATTCGTCAGTAAAACTTTATTTCCTTTTAATATTTTATTTTATTGTTATTATTACTATAAGGTACAGAAACTGTAATTTCCAAACCTAGAATCACAATAAACCTCGATACCGTTTATCTCCACATTTCAATTCCTACAAATTAGCCAAAGCACGTACATTGCATACGCGTATACCACTTGTAATAACATTTTCATAACTGAAGCTGCTGCAGTGCTGCAACGACGAAGAGGTCGAAAAACCCAAGCGCAAAAAAGACGAAGGGTAAAAATAAATACATGTATTATTGTTTTCCGAACTGCGTGCTCGCTCGCGCGCGCTGCGCTGCTGCAGCTGCTCGTAAAGTCGCGACGACTTGCCCTCGGCCGCGCGAGTGGGTCAATGCAACAAGTCGCGAGGTTGTCGCGCAAGGGTCTCTCTCTTGCTCGCGCGATAATCGTTACTATTGAAATGCACAAGCGTGTGTGGTATGCGGTGTGTTTGTATTCGGGCGAAAATCAGCTGGAGGACCGGAGCCGCGAGTTCGAAGGTGAAAGTAAAAGCAAGGAAGTGTAACGGAGTGTACTGTTTGTTGAGTGGAGCAAAAGAAAATTGCATTGTATTGGTTTGTTTTGCTACATAAACGTAATTGAATCAATTTTTTAGATTGGAAACTAGAAATGTTGCTAAAGCATTATCATCCCCAAATGAAATTTGTTTTTAAATAGTTTGTTTACATTAATAATGGCATAGAAAAATGCGCATTTTCTGGTCATTATCTATCAAAATACCAGAAGAAGTTGAGTCCAAGATGCAGACATAAAGGATAAAAGCAACAATGACACAACAATACTTGAATAGCTCGGTTGTGTTTTTAACCATAAGAAATGTTTCTGTGCTCAAGCCGTATATATATGTATTTTGTATTTTTGGGCATCTATTAGTTAACTCTTAGTATATATAACTTATGCTATGCACTAGTTTGTTTCTGTTCATTTTTTGATTTATCATCAGAGAGATCAAAAATATTTTAGAAATATTGATCACAAATGAAAACCAATCGTTAATTTGTGAAGAAAGGTACAAATTTTATAGCAATAAAATGTTTAAGATATCCCGTAGACTTGCGTTGTAACTTCAACAACTAAACTTCTTGTAAACAATTAACTCAAATGCTGTTACTTTCAAAACCTTGAACTTTTACAGTTAGAAGATTCAAGAACAAAACGTTGGAGAGCTTCGTTACACTTTCTCCCATCTCCGGCATTGTTTATATCCCCCTCATAAAACAACAACAACACGATTCCTCGGACTTTCATTCATCCAAATTAGAGAATCCCCGGCGTCTGGAGCCACCGTCGCGTCGCGGACAAGCCAAAATTAGGCAAATTGACCGGCCGCGTCCCGCGTGTATTCCGGTTGTAGTTTTATTAAAGGGGCGCACGCACACACGTGATCGTTCCGCCTTTTTCGAATAACGAAATTGGGCTAATTGATGGGAATTTCATTTATATGTGTGTGCGTGCGCGCGACGTTGATTGGAGGCTATGTGGCGGTTGTGAGCCTTTGGCTCTGGGCGCCGCTCGTCGTTGCGTCGAAATATCGAAACGCCCGCGTTTATTATATACGAGGACTAGACGCGTGCTCCAGACACGTTTATATATACGTGAGTTTTATATCGAAGTTTTGAGGAGGGATTTTAAGGGCGTGACGATTGCGGCAATTTCATCGTCAAACAGAATTTTAGCGAGAAATGCGATTAGAGGTAAGCTACATTTAGTCTGGGGAGTTATAAAGGTTGAATTTAGATACAGAAGATATTTTATACATACTTTTTGCTAAATAAAACCATTTAATAATGTTTTCAAACGCTTCTCTTAAAAAATTTGTAATTATATTGTGAATTTATTAAGATCATTTTGAGTTGAGATTAATTATTAGATTAATTAATAATAGTTAGGATTGGTACTAAAATTAAGTCACTTATTGCATTTGTCAAGAGTATATTTCTTTAATAACACCAGTGTGCATTCAATTATAAAATCTACAAAAAATTAAAAATCAAGGACTTAGATAGCGCCCCGCGGCACGTATGACTGATTCAAGGTATAACTTCTTGCTTTTACTAGAACTAGAATTATTCTAATCTAAAGAAAAATACATCTAATGCATTACAATAATTAATAAAATAATATCTAAAGTTATGGAAAATAAGACTGAGGATAACAAAAATTACAAGAAAAGTATATGATCAAGGGTGGGGATAGTGCCATACGGCAAGTATAAAACCCTTTCAAAACTTAAAGAAGAATATGAGTTTCAACTAGTATTTATGACCATGTAACGTAAGTAATTTCAAAGAAATTTATAAGAAAATCAATAATGCTAAATTCAATATATAAAATTTAACAAACCACAAAAATTTAAATCTACAGCTGAAACAGCCCTACATCTCGCGTGAGTCAATCAGTTTGGATCAATAATGGAAAATCATTTATTCGAAACTACGAGAAATAAAACAGAGATGAACGTAACTAACAGTATAACTTGCGAATCAAGGATTACGGGAGTTACACGCGGCAAGTATGATGATCCTTCCGCGGTGCAATACTTGATGAATCATTTATAGCTCAAACAAAATTTAAATAACAGAAGTACGTTATACCTATAAAGGTTTAAAAAGAAAAGGACAACCAACACCTTAAACTTCTACAACAACCAGTACATTCGAAGAAAATCCAAAAATAAATCCCAAACTCCAAGAAAAGAATTATTTTTCACCAACCACAAAATAAGAAGAAAAAAAAGCCTAAAACCCCAACTACCGTTACTCTCAAGCACGCGGTGCATCCCAGAGCGGCCAAGAGCTTCTCTCTCTCTCTCTTTCTCTCTCTCTTTCTCTCTCTCTCTCTCTCTCTCTCTCTCTCTCTCTCTCTCTCTGTCTCTCTCTCGCTCTCTCTCTCTCTCTTGCAAAGACGTTAACATTTCGGAGGTCGCGCTCGGCTCCGTTCAACTCCGCAGCAGCAGCAGCTTGCCTCTCGTCGAGATTCACCTGCACACACGAGAGCCGCCGCCGTCGCCGCCGCCGCGCGAGAGCAACGACCGCTTGGAGCTGGAGCTGGAGGTAGGTAGAGGTTCCGCTCTCCTCCTCCTCCTCCTCCTCATTCCCTCGGTACTGCTGCTGCTGTGCACGCTTGTAGCTGTGTACGACGTATAATACGTAAGTGCGCGCATGGTCGGACCGGACAACCATGAGAGAGAGAGAGTTTATCTCGCTCGCGCAAAAACGAGGATAATCACGTGTGCGCGCCGATGACAGCACGCGCGACTGCAGTCTGCTGTTATATTCTTGCACACGCGGACAGTGGTTAGTGCGCGCGATTCGATTATTTGCTTAGTTTTTTTGTTATTGTCGCGCGCGAGCACGATCGATGAGAGTTCAGGTATGGAAGAGAAGAGCTTTAACGTTTTGAAGCAGTTTTTTTGTTTTTTAGAAGGCTGTGAACTTCGTTGCCTTGTGCGTCGCGCTTTGCCTTGGTCATTTTGGATTTTGAAGAATTTATGGATTAGGAAAATTTGATTTTGGGATTGACTTAATTTTTTTATGTCAAGATCGCTGTGCCGTTGCATGACCACAATATATGATTCTATAATTTAAATTATCGATAATTCGGATTCTTAAGTTGTACGGCACGAACTTCCACTGTTCTCAAGAATGTATTAGAAAAAGAGTGTTTAATGTAATTATAAATAACCAAGAGATAATTCAGCGCTATAGTGTAATGGAAATATGGCTATTAAATTGATAAGATGCTTATGTAGTTTTTTTAATCAAATAAAAATGTTAGATAATCTGGTTATTCATTAGTAACTCTAGCTGTTATGAAAACTATTAACTATGTAGAATTACTTTAGACGTTGAATGTTTTGAATATGACAAAAATGCGGTAGTGCCCTGCGGCAAGTATCGCAATTTTATTTCCTTTTGCCTTTTTTTTTAATGTAGTTCAACAAGACACAAAAATTCATCTACTATGAAATTATGTTCATGAAACAAAGCTTTGCAAACTCGTAAATTTTTATTTACGAAAGTATTTTTATTTTGATCGAAAAGCATGTGAATCAATATAATCCATGTCAAATGCACTGGTAGTGTCCTGCGATAAGTATGGCAATTTTCTTTCGTTTTTTGGTGTCTATTTTATGTATAAATAAGCAAGATATGACAATTATATATTCTAAAATAATTTTAATAGAGCAAAAATTTAAAGATTTTTATAATTTTTAATTTATGCACGTATTTATTTAGTAAAAAGAGAGGATATAATTTTGTAGTAACCATGTGAGTATTCTGCAGTAAAGAATGCTTTTAATGGCGATAAATTGCATTCACAGTATTTCAAGTATACATTAAAAGTTACTTTCATTTCTGAATGTTAATAAAACTGTATTTTTACGACAATCTTAATGTTTCCATGATTATAATTTTATTACTTTACGTAGAAAATCAAATATTACCAACTTTTAAGGACCATAAAGTTTTTTTCTGGAACTTACTCAGAAAATTACTCCTCTTTTTAAATTGTACATTTTCAATTCTTACTCGTTTTATTGGACCTTTTATTTTTTAGAATCATTAAATATCGTTCAACAATACTGTGATAGTTGAATACTTGCTATTTATTGTCTTTTTCAGAACGAAAGATAGTGAAATAAAAGACTATTTCACTTTCCCATTATTGAAAACAAGGTTCAAAGTTCAGCTGAAAGGCATTCAACTTTTTGTTTTCAACCATTCATGCTTGAGCTAGCAACTCACACAACGAACAGTGTATTTTCGAACTATCCTCAAATACACTTAAACTCGAAATGTACAAAAGAAAATCCCAGACTAGAAATCGCCAAAGCCATTTCTGAGTTCAAACACAAACACATACACACACACACACACACACACACACACACACACACACACACACACACACACACACACACGTGCACACACACACACATATATACACACCCAATGAACAAAACTCGACGTGTCTCACGCGCTCACCATTTAAATCTCCGTTGCTGTCGTCATCGGTGCGTCGTGGAATTTAAAGTGCACACAAGCTCCGCTATACTATCCTCTTCTCCTCCTCCGAAGAAATGTACCTATATACGGGGGGCAGTGTTGGTGTACGTCCTCTTCTTCTTCTTCTCTCTTCCTGCACACATGCACTTGCACCACGTTTAGCTCTCTAGGCGACGGCAAAAAACGAGCCAGTCGCGAAAAATTCTCCTCCCTCCCTCTCTCTCGACACACACAAGAGAGACCCGAAAAGAAAAACGTGAACAAAAAAATCTCACCTCACAACAACACTTCCTTTTCTACTATTTTCTTCTTCCTTCTTCCTCTTCCTTCCTCTTCTCTTTGCCTCCTGGAGCTGGAGCCCCGGAGAACGAATTAGGCTACTTCCACAATATTTTTTACAATATATCCTACTGCTATTCAATATAATCTCAATCGATGAACACGATGAACACACTGAACACACTCGTATTATTAGCGAAAAAGATCCTTATGTTGGCTGCAAACTATTTTCGCCTCCTTCTTTATTTATAACCTACATGCATATACTGTATAGCACACAATTACAATCACACACACACACATATACGCACTATATCGACTTATCGTACTAACGGCAGTGGTGACGATTCCAATAGGGGAGGAGCAGCGGTACACAGATTGTTGAACTGTGCTGTGTAACACACATGCACACACCTATGTATATCCACCGCGCACAACTCTCACAGACCAACCGATGAACTCTCGTACGTAATCACACTGTAAAACACGAGATGCACTGTGCACTGAGCGATTCGGATGACGACGAGTCGTTGTGTCGTGTCGCACGAGTGTACAATATTTATTCATGTGTTTTGTGTGTACGTGAGAATGATGTGTGAGACGTGAGAGAGCGAGAGGCTCCTCCCCCGCAGAAGGCTCTCGCGCGACTGACGCGAGCCGCCGAGCGCAATAGGGCGCGTAGGGTCGACGAGAGAGCGAGAGAAGTGGCGGAGAGTCGGGAGTTGTGGAGTGGAGCGCTATAGCATAGCTAGCTAGCGAGTCGTGCCGTGCCAGGGGAAGGAGACGCGGACGCGCGCGCCGCTCGCGCGACTCGCGTATATATAGTTTGGGCTGTGTGAGTATGTGTGTGTATGTATATGTGTATGGAGAGAGAACGAACGCTCAAGAGAGGGGAATATAACGCAGCAGCGGCAGCGAGGCAGTCGCGGGCTTTGCGAGCGTGAGAGAGAGAGTGAGAGAGAGAGAGACAGAGAGAGAGAGAGAGAGAGAGAGAGAGCGAGAGAGAGCGATAAAGAAGTGTAGAGAGAAAGAGATGGAGAGTAGAAGAGAAGTGGGAGAGTATATTGATATGAGGGTGAGAGAGAGAGAGACAGACAGAGGCGAAATGTTGATAGCGACAGTTGGCGAGAACGAGATATTTTGATAATGGGGATAAGCAGGATTGACAATTAATGATAAGATTGATTCAATTTTTTTATATTTAGTAACTCCTGTGATATTAAAAAGCACGGTAATGACTTGCGGCAAGTATGTCGGTTTTCATTTTTCCTACAGAACGATCATAGTGAATACGAGTAATTGTGATACGGTGATACTGACAATCATATCATAAGAATTAGTTAAGATTATAAAAAAAAAATCAAGAACTGCGGTAGCGCACCGCGGCATGTATGACTTTTTCGTGGTAAAGATTGTTTACTACGAGGGTAGTTCAATAAGTCTTTAGAATAAAGTATAAAAACAATTTTTTTTGGGTAAATTTTTTTTTATTTTTCAACATAATCTCCTTGGAGCTCTATACACTTGGTCAATCGCTTTTTAAGTTTTTTTAATCCTTCAGAAAAGTGCGTTTTCGGAAGTTCCTCAAAATAAGCACTTACAGAGGCAATGACGTCTTCGTTGTCCGTAAATCTCTGTCCACCGAGCCATTTTTTCAAGTATGGAAATAAGAAAAAGTCACTGGGGGCTAAATCTGGTGAATACGGTGGGTGTTCGACCAATTCGAATTTTAGTTCTTCAATTTTAGCCATTGAAACGAAGCATGTGTGAACTCGGGCGTTGTCGTGATGAAAGAGAATTTTTTTCTCGCCAAATGTGGTCGTTTTTTTTTAATTTCTTCTTTCAGCTGCTCTAATAATGATGCATAATACTCACCAGTAATTGTTTTACCCTTTTCCAAGTAGTCAATAAGTATAATTCCACGTGCATCCCAAAAAACTGTAGCCGTAACCTTACCAGCTGACTTTACGGTCTTTGCCTTCTTTGGAGCTGGTTCGCCTGTGGAAATCCACTGTTTGGATTGTTCCTTTGTCTCAGGAGTGTAGTGGTGTATCCATGTTTCATCCACAGTCACAAATCGACGAAAAAATTCCTCAGGATTCCGACTTATGCGCGCCAAAAGAGCCTCAGAGGCGACCACTCTATTGCGTTTATTCTCAGCTGAGAGCAAACGCGGCTCCCATCTTGCCGATAGCTTTTTCATGCCTAATTTTTCATGTAGAATTGAAACAACTGCACCTATAGATATCCTTGTGGCCTCAGCTAACTCACGCACTTTTAATCTTCTATCCTTCAACACCATATCGTGGATTTTATTGATGATTTCGGGAGTAGTTGCTTCTACGGGCCTTCCTGAACGTGGTTCGTCACTTATTGATGTACGACCACGCTTAAATTCATTTACCCAGTTATAAACCGTTGCTAAGGCAGGGGCAGATGTGCCATGAACTGAGTCCAATTCATTTTTTATCTCATATGGAGTTAAACCCTTTAAATGAAAATGTTTAATTACCGCTCTGAACTCGTTTTTTTTTTCCATTTTTCTTAACAAGCAATTTTTTTTTTTTCAATTGGTTATAAAAACACGTAAACTCAGAAGATGTGGACTGTGACTGCACCATATATCTAGTCGGGAGTGGTGCTGACTGAAAACAGATGATTTGGAGCGATTCGCGCGCCATCTGTTGGTCATTCTAAAGACTTATTGAACTACCCTCGTATAATGAGAATTATTCTAATCTGGGTAAAATGTATGAAGTATATATTATAATAGAACAACGTTTGCGAGATACAGAGGTGAAGAGTGAAAAAAGAAATGGGAAGAGTATGGATACGAGGGTGAGAGAGACAGACCAAATATTGATAGTGAAAGTTGATGTCGGTTAGAATAAGATAGATATTTTGATAGTAAGAATGGGAAATTTTGACAGTTAAGATTCATGACACTTTTTATACTTACTATCTTCAGTTTCGAAACGCACGGTAATGCCCTGCGGCAAGTATGTCGGTTTTCATTTTTCATTAAAATGATCTACTATAATGAACATAATTGTTATTATATGATTCTATGGAAGATACTCTATTGAATATATGTTGTGATTATTAGTAGAAATTTAAAAAATTAATACAAATCTAGAACCGCGATAACGCACTGCGGCAAGTATGAATCCTTCAAGGTAACATTTTCTTACAGTGTCAAAAATTATTTTGTTCTTAATAAAACATAAAATATAATAGGATAATCTTTATATTTAAATAATGGATAGGAATGTATCTAAAATTTTTAGAAAATAAAATAAGGATCGACAGAAATAACTATAAAATGCGTCGATCAATACATATGATAGTGCCATGCCACAAGTATGATAGTAGTCCCATAGTGCAAAACTTGATGAATCATTTTGAGCTTAAAAGCGTTTAAATAACAAAAGAACTTAATAAAAAAATCTAAACATATTTGTAAATATTAAAGAAAATTAACAGTTTGAATGATTACAATAACGTAAATTTAGATCTTGAGAGGAAAGAGTGATTGGGAAAGCGAAGAGACAAAGATGGAACGCATAAAAAGAGATAAATGGGAGAGTATTGATACGAGGCTGAGAGTCAGAAAGACGAAATGTTTACCACAGTAAGCATTGGTAAAAAAGAGATAGAGAGATATTTTGATCGTAAGGATAAATGATAAGATTGATTACATTTTTTATTCTCCGTTTAACTCAAAATGTATAGGAACAAGAGATATCATTGTACATTTATTACATTGATGACCGTAGATAATAAGCGTATTAAGAAGGATATAATATTAGCATTTTGTTGGTTTCAAAGAAAATACTTATAAAAATGGAAAGTGAAAGATTGTAAGTAAAAAAAGTAAAAAAAGAATTAGGATATATCGTGCGAATGATATAAGTAAAGTGCGATAGATCAGTTAATGGTAGAGATGTAGGTAACATAAAATCTTGATAGTTTATTACTGAAGTTACACCAATAAACTACTGAAGTTTTAAGAAAATTTAATTCACAAACATAAAGAACACAATAATAAGAATATATTTACAGGCAATGACATAATAACAGAGACATAGATAAATCTCATTGGTGAGTGTAGGTGATAATAGCAGAGATTTGTTACACGGACAGAAACAGATAAACGCCCGAGAGGATGAAGCTACGTAATAGCACGGAGATGATTGATAATGCAAGCTGCAATGGTAGCGGCGAGAAACAGGTAGTCGTGAGCGAATTAGAACGTGTGAAAGAGCGACAGAACGATACGACGACGCGAGAATAGAGACAGAGAAAATACGCCGAGAGAGAGAGAGAGAGAGAGAGAGAGAGAGAGCTATAATCCGTGATAATAGCAATGATTGACACAGTGATACAATAATAGTAACACACAGAGAGCGCTTCAAAGAGCCAGAGCACCCACCTATTTAAAAAAGAGGCGAGAAAGAGGACGTCAGATTGACGAGAGAGTAATAGCCCCTATTAAAGTGCAATATCTCCCGAAATAAACGTGCACACAAGTGAGCGCATAATATACCGAAATATCCAGGGACGAGCGTTATAACAAACGAGAAAGAAACAAAAGATCTACACGCGGAGATAACAGCCCCCCGCGCGCGGGAGGAAGATAAAGGACGAGTCTACGAGAGACAGACAAACAGACGGAGATAGAAAGCTAGTACTGGCGGTGGAGGGGGAGTGGACGGGGAGGGGAAGTGACGCATGCGCGCGGTTGTTGTTTCGGCGCGTCGTACACCGTGACACTCGACGGCGAGCCACCGCCCGATGCACCTTAAGGTCGGTGTACAATCAAAACGTATGAAAAACATTTTTCTTTTTAGTTCTAATACTTCCTAATAATAGTTTGATTTTATAATACTAGGTGAATGTGATTATGGAAATGCCATGAATGCGTTAAAGCTTATAAAAAATTAAGATTAAGTAAAGTATTATAGTTCAATTTTCATAATAGTGTTTTGCAATAGTCATAATGTGATCAACTGATTTTTTTTGCTTAAATTGTAAGATGAATATTGTTCTCAGATATCAAAAATATTGTGGAGATTAGTTTTTCAAAAAAATAAAATATAAAAGTCCTCTAACCTAATTTATCGTATATGAGTGCGAAAATTTGTAATGTGTAAGTTATTCATATAAAGTAATAAAACCTCTTTTGATAATACAACCAAATTTCTATCTTGACGTGAAAAATAAATAATACGTGACAAAACCGAAGTTGCATGGAATATTTGTTACTTACGCCGTGTTTAATAAATTTTTAGTAACAATTAATATTTATTACTTTAATCTAGAAACAAGTTTAACTTATGTCCCAATTTTTTAATGTATAACTTTTGCGGTCTAGGGGTGATACACAAATTTTCAAAGATTTTTAGTTTTCCACTGCAGACACGTCTTAATCCGGCGTGTAGCTCCGGCATAGAGGAGTGGGAAGCTGAAAATGCCGATGGGAGTTTGCGCAGCAGCGAGTTTCGGCCGCCGCGGGCTTGGAATTCTTATCGTCTTTTGATCGGCTCGGATGCGAGACCGATTATTATTTGCTTCTTTTTTTCTCCTTTGCCGCTTCTTCTTTCCTACCGCCGCCGCCGTTTCTTCGTTCTCGCAAGGCCGCAATAGAAGGATGCGTGTCTTACTGCTGCCTTTCGTTTTATATTGCTATTTTGTATGGCCTTTATATGGGGATAGATTTTTTTTGCATAAAATACGTATAACGTCGAATTTGCTACGCGTATAGCGTAAAATATGTGATTTACCGTAAAAATGAATTTGATGTAGGAAATGTGAAAAATCCAATATGCACATTTTCAAATTTGTTACCTAACTTTTAGTACTTAGGAAAAAATTTAAAAGCCATAGTGAAAGCAAATGTATGAATCTTTAAAAAATTATAATTAATGTTCTAGCAATTAACAGATTCATAATATATATTAAAAATGGAAAATTCAGCTTAAGTGAATTAATGAAAGTTTATATACCCTAGCAGACATCAGGCTATTTATCAAACATGTTAAACTAAAAGCATGTCATTTTTATATTAAAATTAATGAGAAATATCTAGCTACTATTATGTAGTTTAAAAAATGTTAAATCTAATCTCAAAAAGGCTACTTTTATACAAAGGTATTTTAAGGAAGTACTATCGGTTTCGAATTAGTGTTCAGAAAAATCTGAAATTTTGTATACTAGTACGTTTTGACTTCAAACTTACTCATATAACTTTTTATAAAGCTACACCAACCCAGAAAAAAAGATATTAAGAATTTTATATTTACGTTTTTTACTTTTTTATCCGTAGCCTTATGGGAACTCACGTTTCTGATAGTTACAATCATAAAATTTATTAAAACTGCTGTTCTGATTTCCACGAAACTTTGAGAGATATATCTCTTATATCCCATAAATAAAATGCAAAAATCGAAATGTTGATTCGCCAATTTGGAGAGCTAATATAAGCAAACGATTTTTCACACTCACTCAAACATTTACACATACGATTTGACCTACCACGAAAATCAAAAACAACCAAACACGCATTTGACTCGCGGAGTACCGATAGTACTCCCTTAAGGTGATGCTAAATCTTTATGTTCCTGGTGAACACGGGGAACCACTTTTCTTATTTAATTTTCATTTTTGAGAAAATAACTCTCTGGAGTGTTGTTGTTATTTATTGGAACAACAACGTTTCATAGAGATATTTACTAAAAATTGATAATTAAATGAAAAAAGTGGGTCCTCATAATTGCCGGTGTTGGTTATTGGGTTTAGCATCGCCTTAAATATAATTATTAATATTTATAATAGTGACCTCATGTTACAAGTACTGATTATATAAGAAAGGCACTAAGAGTAGATTATGTTTCTAGTTGCAAAATTCAATTTTGTATTGTTGAATCTAACTATATATTTCCATAAAAGGATAATTATAATATACTTTATGCAATATTATGAACATGCATTTTTCTACGTGAGATTATGTTGACGTATTGCATATTATACACAGTAATTTACGTACATACAAAATAAAGTAAATTTTTTACTTAATATTGTACGCATAATAACTTAACTGTTTCACATGAAGAATAAAGGTCCAGACCCAGCTGCAAGAAACGCGTGAATTACATCAACGTAGGCTTCAATAGTTAAAACTTTACTTTTTGTATTGTAAGCAGTCTGTCTACGACACCTGAGCTTTTATGAACCTTTAAATACCTATACATACACCACTGATAATACATGACGTACAGAGTTTAGAATTTTTTAGTTCTGAATGCAGAATGCGTGGAATTTCCTTTATTTCTGTTTCATCTTGTCTTTAATGAGCGATGATGATACAAGTGAGGTTTGATCCTTCATTAACGTCAGACGTCTGCCGGTGCGTAACGCTTTATGTGTCATTAAGAGCCTCGTTACTTATTAGTCGCGCGCGTACAAAGAGATACAAGGTGAGCAACGACGCAACGAAACGAACTGTACAGTTACGCTGACGTTTATAAGACCTGTCGATTAGAAATCACAGTGCTTATTATATGTACTTTCTAGCTTGGATTCTCCTTTTTCGTCAAAATTGATCTTTGTCGTCCAGTGGCAGAGTCATCGGTGTTAATGTCGATGCCTTGTATTTATAGGTTATTTCGATCATGCCGTAGTTAAAAATAGACACTGTACCTTTGTACGAAAGTAATGGTACGCAAGATGACGGTTGGGAGTTTCAAGAGGTAAATTTAGAATTGATCGGAATTGCTAGCGACTAATTCAATCGTAAATGATGCCATTTGCATAATAGAATTAATAAATAACTTTATTTTTAATCGAAGATTTAAATAAATGTTAGACCATATAGGATTTAAACCTGTTACTAAAATCAAGGTCTAAAACGAAAAACTTGTATGTGCGCTGTCTTATCAGTCTCGGACATTATCTACTGGTCATGCATTATATCCAGACTAGAAGCCATAAATAAGGTCTTAATTGATAGTAAGTATTTAATTATATTCAGTTGGATAAAATAACTATTATTTTACAAGTTCTAGATAAATAACTATGAAATGCAAATTTTTAAACATTAAAAAATGTGATGATAATGCCAGTGCAGTGACACTTTCTAAAAGAAATTTTTATATTAATTAGTGAATTCCTTGGTCAATGTAGCAAAAATAAATTGGCTGTCGCTGCGAATCATTTGGCCGTCCCCCAGCATATATGTTATATATTTCTCTATAATGGCAAACTATTTTATTGCAAACATATATGCATCTACAGGCTATACAAGGTAATATTTTTTTGGTTGAAGCATTATAAATGTTAGAATATTGCTGAGCCTATCTGATTATGCACCGATATCTACTTATATACTCTTTATCACTCTCTCTTTCTTCTAAATCAATTTATTACATAAGATTCTTATCTCTCTTAAGTTCTTAGAGTGAGCAGTCACTCTAGAAGTGGGCTAATGGGGTCAATTTGCACTCTAATTAGAGTGAAATTTCACTCTAATAGGCAAAAGAAGGATCGCTCACTTTTTAAAGTAAAATTTTACTCTATTTAGAATGTAAATTGACTCAATAAGAGTCGAATTACCACTGCTAATCAAATTGGTCCAAATTTGTCAATTTTTAGAGCGACTGCTCACTCTAAGAACTTAAGAGAGTTTATTTAAATATCTTGCTCCCAATAATCTTACAAAAATAAAAAAAAATCTATTAAGGTATTAAAAATAATTTTATTGAAGGAACAAATAAAAAATAAATTTAATTTACGATTTATTAGTTACTTTGCACTTTTAAAGGCAATAACAATCGCTTCAAGAGCCCTTTTAAGCAGGAAATAAAGTGACAAATACCGGACAGGGTAATATTATATGCAGGCTGTATGTAAGTTCTAGTTAATGTCAGTCATTTTGAATAATTTACCATCATTTGAACAGACAAAATTAGACGAAACAAGTTAATTGAGAAGTCAAGTGATTATTTAGGAGCTATCGATTAAACTTAAATATGTTTATCTACGCTTTATTATTTTCGACCTAACCTCAAAACATAGAACTATAATCACAATCGAATTTCACACAGCTACCTAATGTAAAAACTACCTCTTCAGCAGTGTTATCTAGTCACTTTTTTCTACAACTCAGTAATTAAATCTTACATACATCTTTGTGCGTGCACCCACTATTACCAATACATTTCAAACCGCACCACAAAAAATCTACATCCACCATCAAAACTCCCCTGATCTTCCCAAAGACCAACACAAAGCCAAAGCCAACCTCAACCTTACAAAAAAATAATAACCAACAAATAAAAAAAATAAAACTCACCCGTAATACCTCTACGGAAACAAAGGAACGTCGGGGGCAGCATTTTTACGGTTACCTCTCGTAGAGAGAGAGAGAGAGTGAGCCCTTGACGCTGCTGCTGCGCGTTATGCGCGCATTATTATATCCCTGCGTGCGTGTGCGCGCGCTTGCAGTGCACGGCGATCGTAAAACTCGCGCTCATCGGCTTTTTGCGGCCGCGCGAGGCGCGATTCGATTTTTCCCGGTCCCGATTTATTGCCACCCGCGCGCGTGGAATAGCACACGGCAACTATAGGTACTTTAACGGCGCCTCGCGTGCGTATATGCGCGCGTTCGATTTTTTAAAATGGTTGATTTTTTCTTTTGGATGAGATGGTAGGCGATGAGAGTTGCGGCTTTTAGAGGCAGACGGGGTCGTTGGGTACTTTTAGTTTTAAATTGATGGAGATGTTGTATATTTAAATGTTTTCTTTTTTAATATTTGTAAAAGATTTAGTTTTTCTTCTTTAAATGTTTTCAAGTAAGGACCTGACTTAATTACAAAATGAGAATTTGTCAGAAATACCGTTTGGTTACTTGATGCATTGTGCAAATATTAATGTATTTATGATGGAGTACAAAATACAGAGACAATGAAATTGGATGGAAATATTAGCTATATGATTTTACTTTTATAAATTGTTTATAAACGAAAATATTTGTGGTTATGTTAGATGGTACTTAATGGTTAATATTTTTTTCTCC
The DNA here is from genome assembly GCA_949152435.1 of Gastracanthus pulcherrimus. Taxonomy (NCBI): domain Eukaryota; kingdom Metazoa; phylum Arthropoda; class Insecta; order Hymenoptera; family Pteromalidae; genus Gastracanthus; species Gastracanthus pulcherrimus. Next base: position 158,040,048 of record OX424576.1, read on the forward strand.
GTGTACATACTGTGGAATCATCTTATCTACTGACTGTTACTACTGATTACATGATTTATCGTATCCTAGTAGAAAACAAATCATTTAAAAAATGCTTTTGATTAGACACAAGTCATTTTTATAGAAATCGATAAGAAACAACTAGTTATTAGTCTAAAAACTTTTTCACCTAACCTTAAAATGGTCACATTTATACCAGGATTTAGCATGGATCTACCAAGATTTACCATCCATTTACCAGAATACTTCTAAAAATGTAATTAAGCTTGACAAATGCATAATTCCAGGTTTTCAACTAATAAAGGGGATTTCTCATTTAGAGAATAAAAAATATTACAAATAAATATTTAAGAGAATATTTTTTTTATAGAAATTTGTTCTAAATTGATTCGTTAGCTAAAAATCTATTAGAGCACATTTTCACTCAACGAGAGATAATCGTAAATAAAGTGAATATTATCACTCAGTGGTTTGAATCAATCGTGATTAGATCACTCTATATATATTTATATTTCACTCCCAAGATAGACAATAAGAAGATATCAACCGATTATCTTACATTTTTAAACACATGCAAAATAAATAATATGTAATAAAATGTGTACATCCAATGGTGTATAAATGAGTTGCTTTTGAAATAATTAACACTTTAATTATTGCTCCATTAATAAAGTGTAATTTTTCTTTACTTAGAGTGAAAATTCACTGAGAATAACGTGAATTAGTTTAATTCGTTATTAAAGTGAAACATCACTTCGAAGGAGGGAATGGACTGATATATCACTTCAAGAATTATATAAAGGATGAGTAAAGATTTACTCTAAGTGGAGTAAACTGTATTAATGGAACTAGTCACTGAATTAACAACCTAACCTTTCTTCATGTAATTAAAAAACTAAATTCAATCGAAACTGTAAGATACGCAGATAATATTTTCTTGTTATCTATCTATTACACGGAGAGAAAAGTATAGTAATCTTACTATCGCTGTATAAGTAACGTCTCCCAAGTCATATAGGATTCAGTACTATCTCGAAAAAACGGGTAGTCAGCCCTACACAAGTACAGTAATTATTCCTAAATATCACTAAATGATTATAAGGTTATAGAATATGAGAAATGTTTTTTAAATGATATTTGTAAGATGATAAATAATTAAAAATCAATGCAGGGTAATTCAATGTCAATTTCTGGAGATATTGCCAAGATTGCCGTTGGCTTCCTGCTGTAGATCTTTTTCTTAGGTTAAAGCGACCACGCTTTATCGTTGCTGTTACTGTATAGTACTGATTACCAAAAAGTTAGGTACTCAGTGTCTAACAGCTACGGAAAGTCAGCAAAATTAATTATTACAAACTAGCATAAGTACTCAGTCCTATGATTTACAAGCACTGAGTACAAACGCGTTACATGGTTTCCAAATTACTATACATGTACAGTAGCGGTTACTATCTTTTTCTCTCCGTGTAGGTGAGTTCACACAATTTCAATGAATAGAGTGAAACATTCACTCCAATTAAGACCCACTCAAACTTCATTCTGAACAGATTTACCGGGCACCCTAACAATCTCCGCGTACATTTCTAATAAAAATTCTCCAAACCTTAACCCCCACCCTAAACTCCTCTACTTGTCTCCTCTATCCTCGCCTATAGCGTCTCGGCTGGCAGGAAAAGGCTCATAGCTCGCGAGACTGCAGTAACGGTTCTTCTAAAATTGCGCGCACCGAGCGGGAAAGCGAGCGAGCGAGAGACAGAGAAGAAGACCATAGTCGAGCGCGCGAGAAAAGGAACGAACGAAAACGACGACGAAGCAAAAGCTGCAGTCGTTGTTGGCGCGAGCGATGCAGCGTTTTTCTGCGTGGCTTGGGAAAAATATGGAGAGAAAACTCAGCAGTGTCATCACGCGCGGTTACAGGGCGCATCGCGTTGTGTTAACGAGTTTTTGGAAGTTTTTCTTTGCGGATAGTGGGCAGGATCGGTCTTGTTATAGAATATAATGCAATGTACACTGCTAAGATTGTACTTAAGGATTCGTGTGTTTGGAGTTTTTATGATTGTGATGTTTATGGTTAATGAGAAAATTTATTGGGTAGAAATGGTTGAAATAAATCAATGATTTGAGAGCTGTGTCTTAACTGTTAAGAACTCCACCTTTACTGTTAAGGGTTGTCCTTAATTGTTAAGAGCGGTGACTTAACTGTGAAAAACTGTGTTTTAACTATTTACAACTGTGTCTTAACTAGTTCAAATTGTGTATTAGCTGTTAACAACATGTATATGACTTAAGTATGCGTAATTTGCCATATCTAAAATCTTACACCTTTAAAATTAGAAACTCGTTTTTTAATTTTTAATCCATGGCCAGTTTGGACCTACATATCTCGGATTAAGAAGGTACCCTTTTTCGTCTGAAATACGTATATGAGATGTTTATAAACATTATTATTTGAGTTTTAATCGTATTACGCTTGCATCCTCATTTTTTGATCAATATAACTATCTATTAAATTATCAGTATTTGTTTAATAATCAGCTACGTTCACGTTGTACGAGAGAAAAGCGCAAAATACTGAAATTCTTATTACACTAAAAAAAATAAGCTTTCTTTTACGTATGTAATAGAATATTTTTGATAATGTAATTTTCGTTGGCATAAAGATAATTTCAACAAAGTAGTATGAAGATTCGGTTTAGTATATTTTAAAATTTATGAAACCAAATACATCGCATAAATTAAAAAATAAACCGTGCGGGGAGTGAGATTTTAATTTTCTTTATTGCTTTTGAAAATTAGGTTTTAAATATTTCCTTATGGTGAAAGTCATATTACTGAATAAAATTTAAAAAAAAGTGATTGAAAATATAAAGTAGTATGCCATTTTCCTATCTACTTTGAATCTTCGATCTATATGAGTTTTAATGATAGGTTTATATTATACCTGTCATGAAAATATAATAAATTTTCTTATTTAATTAAATGTAAGCTAAAAAGGAGGGGCTATAACTCGTATTTTGATTTTCGTAACTTCTAGTTTTCTCGTAAAAAAAAATGGAATTTTCGCAACTAGTCATATACATTAAATAATGTATGGTCGTATTTAATATATTTCAACCTTTAATTATTAATTTAATATGTTTCATTTTAACTTTAAAAGCAATTATTCAAGTACGAAATGGTTCTGGCCTTGCCTAAAATAAAAATTATGAGAACAATAGTGTTTCACAGTCACTTTAACAACACTTTGTTCCTTATCTTTTCTTATAAGAATGTGTGAACAACTATTATTTGACATTAAATTACTAAGTTCAACCAATACCACATCCCCTTACCAAATACTTAAAAAAAAATGAATGTTTAAACAAACACTAAAATTGTTCATGAATAAAGTAAACGTCGCCCTGCAAATGCTAAAACAATCGAAAATTCTATTTTTCAACACCCCTGAATACGCCTTCAATCTATCACATCAAAAATACTAACCGAACAGAAATTGGGTCATCACCTTACGCCAGCAATAAAGCCTAATCCCAGCGTGAAATCCCAAACTCCCACATTCTATTGGATTCGCGCTTCGCATTTACCACAGTCACTGACCTATACCAGCGATTACAACCTCGGCGTACGCTATATATACATCGCGAAAGGAAAGAAAAAAAAAATATGTGTGCCGGCAGAAGCGATCATCGCGTTCACAGACGCGCACATCTGTTACATTGTGCGCGCGTGTCCTTGACACTTTCTCTCTCCCCGAGCGAGCGCTTACATCACTCTCCTCGAATCGAAGAATTATGTCACCAACAGCCTCTTTCTCTCTTTCTCCATCGCCATCGCGGAGAAGGCGTTGACCGATTTCTGCTTTCGCACAGCTGTGTCTTATACCTTCCCGCGTACTTGTACGAATCTCTATTTTCCTTTTTCTTTGTTTTTTCTTCTATTATCGAGGCATATTTGGGATTCTTTTTCGTTTCTGCGAATGGAAATGAGGCGTGATGCTTTTTTTATCGGGTTATCCAGTCGTGATAGTGTTTACGAGTGTGGATTGCGTATGTGCGCGAGAGAGCGTTAATCAACGAGTCTTATCGGGTGGTCGGATCGCGTGCGTTCATTCAATTATCGAGACCAGTATTTCACGGATGCATAAAAAATATTGATTACAAGTTCGCGTGTAATTTGAATGTTGTGGGTTTTGTTGCTTTAATGTTTGCAATCGATTTGGTAAGTTGATTGCTAGACAGAAGTCATGTGAGGTTTATTTTTCAGAATGCACTTTTGTTATACAAGGTAGATTTTTGTTTGCTCGTGTTAGAGACGTGTGAAAAAGTCTTTAATGTGAATCTTGTACAATTCAATTTACGAGTTGACAAGATAATTCACATTTTGAGCAGAAAAAGCAGTCATTTTTATAACCTTGACTTATAGAGAGAGCATTAGAGATAATCAAATTTAGAAAAATAAGTAGAATATCGAAGAAAAACGATGCATGGTGGTATAACTATTAATTAATATCTCGAGAACTAATTAATTGTGAGACATTGTCAAGAAAGACAATATAATTATAAGGAAGTAAAAGCTTCGATTTGCTGCATCAAGCAAGTTTACATCTCAATTTGTTCTAAAACTATGCATAATTGTGAAACTTAAAATAAAATAGACCTAAACATAAGTAGAAAAAAATAAAGTTTTTTTCTTCATAATAGCAAGTTAATACTTCCTTATTCTTATATATTATTTCTTGTCAATTTTCTCAAGTTAATTAGTTTTTAATAGTATAGGTATATACCATTATCGTTTATCTTCATAAGTCTACTTATTTTTCTAATTAGCTTTTATTTCGAAGTTCCATCCTCCTTTGTTTAAAGAAAATATAAAGCCACCCTCAAGAGTTTTGACAAAATCTAGTATCTGCAAATCTGATGCTTCCTTATAAGATAAAAAAGAAGGAACCGATTAATACAAACACGTTGTCAATATCTACTAACATCAATTTAAAATAAAATGAAAGCACATTAGTGTTTTCATTGCATAACACAATCCGGGATCCATGACTATGATGCTTTATTTATAAGATCAAATAAGAAGGAATATATTAGTACAAACATCATGTTAAATTAAAAATGAATATTACAACCTACACTTAAATATTCACTATTCATAAGATTAAAAAACAGTATAAATTAATTTACCTTCCTGCCACTACATCTTCGCTCCTAATTTCATTACTCAACACCCCTGCAAACTACACACGACACTTCTGTAAACTCCGCACGCTTTCCCTCCCGATTTCACACGCAATCCACCAAACGATAAACACACAATATCACCACCTCCCTCCTAATTTAATAAAGCTCTTCATTTATAAATACACACACACGCAAAGTGTGTAGTACCTGTCTCCGATCCGCTCTATCGCAATAAAAATCCACGTTTAAAAAAGAAAACACCTCGAAAGTACACACACACATGCATACCTCAGCGTCTTATCAGATGCCGTGTGCTCGTGCATGCACACGTGCAAGAGAAAAGAAAAAAAAGGAAAGGAAAGTGCGGAGACCGGGGGCTTCCGCGTAAAACGTCTTCATAACGCCGCACCCCTCTCGTGGATCTTTATCGTCGTTGGACATCGCTGCGGTGTATATGAGGGGTACGATGTAGTGTGAGTGTGTGCGTGTGCGTGTGTGTGTGTGTGTATGTGATGTCGTCAAAATTGGGGCTTTGATGGTGGATGGGAGGATTCGAATGGGGGGGAATTGGAATGGGAGAGCGAGGGATGCCAGGTGAGAATTGCATTGGGTGAAGGAGAAATTTTAAGGAAACTTTCTTATGGAGACAAAGTTTTGATCTTTTTTTTTACTTGTATGGGTACCTTCTATCCTTCATTTTTTTTAGAGGATGTGAAAGAGGTTTTTCACGCATTGTTTATCGCGGACAATATTTAAAACGGTTTTATGGTTGTAAATAATAAAGGAATCCTTTGAAGTTTTAACGAGACAATGATGATACAAATTTGAAGGGCATTGTAAGCTGATTTTATCAAAATAGTTTGTTTAATCTTGAATAGTTTAAAATATAGAAGTCGATAGAAACCTGTAAAAAAATGTTTCGATTTAAAAAAAAACGGCTTATTATGCTCTTCGTATTTGTATAAACATTATCTACCCTGGTAGAAAATTATCTAATTTTATCGAGGCCCTCGATTATTCCCATCGCAAAGTAGATAGATCTACATAGTTCTAGATTAATTTTCCACCAGAGTAGTTAAGTTTTTAAGAGATTCTGTAATTATCTGGATTCAGAAAACGGTTTTGAAAAGTACCGTTTCTCATCCCCTTAATTACTATAAGTAATAAGTAATTATCGTTTATATAAATATTGTTTCACACTTTTGTGTTTTACTTGAAATTGATGACCTTTATATTACACTTAAGAATTTTTATGTTTCTTACAAAACTAAATAGTATTCGCAAGATATTGTCTTAGAAAAATCTATTAATAAATGCTTTATACTTCTTTCTTATACATACAATATTAAAGTTATATGCACAAATACCTGCCCATAAAAAAGTTTGAAAATTAATGATTTTTTACATGTTTTTCTAATTTACGAACCATAGATATAAATAAATTTACAAATACTTATTATATACATACATTTATAATATATATAACATGTATATTGTATCTACTAATTAAGAATACCCCCTACAGTTTCCTCATAAGATTAAAAGATACGCCTATTCCTACAAATTTGTATATACCACTTTAACAAGCATAGATACTACAAGAACAAGTTCTATAATTCGTACGGATCCCAACTCAAGAATAGCCATTAAAATCTCCTACAAGGTCAAATACCATACCGCATGCTACCACCTCTCGCTACTTCATTACTCTCCCTTAATCTTCGTCGTCCTCCTCCATACCCACCGCGACATGTTATCCTCCAACAAACTGAAAAGCGTCTCCTAAAACACAGCCATAAACAATGACGACCGGTATGCAAAAAGCGCTCCAGCACCGATACACCCCTCAAAGCTTCTAACCAGCCGATGGCCGATAAAAACAGAAAGACCACCACCACAAGAAAAAAGAAGAAGACACGCCCAAGCGCAAGATGCTATATACACCGACAAAAACGAAAAAGTAAAAGGCAAACCTCGAGTATAGCTTCCAGTTCGAGCTATACAGAGAGAGAGAGAGAGAGAGAGGAAAGGAGTAGTATATAGCATGCAGGAGAGCTAAGAATAAACAAGAAGCGGCGCGAGCGAGCGATCCTTTGCTACTTTCGTTGTCGAACTCGAGCTCGAACTCGCGCATAATTAATTCTTTTTTCGGTGAGCGTGTATAGTATAGCGGAGAGAGTCACTGACACGCGTTCTAAATTTGAAGCGCGCGCGCTGTGACCGAAACGAAGGGAATTTCGAGCGTTCCGAGCGATAAAAATATGCGCAAGAGCGGGACTTTAAATTTGGAGTGCGACAGGGGGAGAGTGGTTGATTTTTTGGGGAGAGAGTTACGGCGACTTTTAAGGGCGAGGAGATGGATTTAAGATTGTGGAGGTGGTGTTTGTGGTGAAGTTTTGGATGTTATTGAAGGTCGTAAAGTGTGCGGGAGGTTGTGAATGATCTTGATGCTTTTTGATAAATGTAATCTTGAGGATGGTAGAGGGAGAAAAAAGATACTTATTGCAACTGAGCGCGATTAGGATTGAGTAGAATGAAGAATAAGTAAATGGAAGAATATATATGAAGATACATGATCATGTATGACATATATATGAATCATTTGGACTGGGTTCTCATGTATTCTGGTAATCGATCGTCCTAGGATTATTAAAAAAAATTAAATAACTTCTTAATTTTACTCTTTGTTCCCGAATTACTGATCGTATAATATATTAGTTAAATGTCTAAGTTGCCTTCTACATTTAATCAAAGACACAGATACGAAATATTATCATGTAATTCATATAATTAACTAATCTTTAGAATTTTGTATTCATTTTAAGCTTTTACTGTAAAACTGTTCATGATGTAGCTAACACATACCATTTATTGCCTTTCTAGAGTATTTCTTCAAAACTGCTCTAAAATTCCTGACATTAAAAAAACGTACGGAATTATCTGGCCTTAATCTAAAATTATACTGGATGAACGTCAAAGCAAATATTAAAATATGGGACAAGTCATTCGTCGAAATGTTGAATTGAATTGTACCTGCAGGTGTGATATATTAATTAGATGCATTGATTATCTAAAAGGATATCATAATTTCAATATTATTTTAGCTTCTCATGAATCATCTATAATCAATGCAATCAAACATTCAAGACAATCCAGAATTACATCTAACCACATTTTGCATTAAATCCAGAATAAAGACACCCATAAAAAGCAAGCCTTCCATCCTAATCCAATATCATCCAACTTTGATCATCTTTGACACCACCGTCTCATTGAAACTTCGTATCACAGGTTAATAAAATGAAACTCGCTACATCAAAGTACTCCAGCCTAAAAGTCAGCCCGCACCACGTTACAGCTTAGAAGAAGAGAAAGGCCGCTGAAAAACGCAAGAGCGCCTAAAAAAAGAGAGCCGCGCACCGGCGCGCTTCATAAATAATAAAAAAGAGTACAACGGGTAGAGGCAGTCTGAAGATCATCTCTCTCTCTCTCTCTCTCTCTCTCTCTCTTGTGCGTGCTACGCGTTTAAATGGCCGGGTTCTGAAGGACCCTTCGCTTCGCTTCGCTCTCCGGCGATGAAAAAAATCTCTGTCTCTCTCTCTGCCCCCCGTCCGAAGTTCGAGACGAGGCAGGATATTGTGGCTTTATTCGCTCTCTCGAGCGCTCTTTTGAATCCTTTGGTCGAGGCTGTGCTGTGTGTGTGTGTGTGTATATACATGGGCCTGAATTGCAACCCTTCTTCCTCGTCTATCTGCGTTTTGTATACTAAACCAGTTTCGCGATTTGCTTCTGTGCTGCAGTGCTTTTGCGTATCGCTTCCTGCTTCGCATCTCTTTATTTGGTGTTTCAGGTTTATCCGGTAGTTGCCCGCTGCTATTTCTCAATTTGCTTCTGTGCACTTTTATAACCTCTTGCTAATTCAATGTTTAATATCTACATCTGGTTTTAGATCTGTTTATGCGCTGCTTGACAAATTAGTATAATGGATGTAATTAATAGTCACACGAACATTTTTAAATAAGGAGAGCCTCTTAATCTATGTGATCTATTTTTGTTATATCTAGTATTTGAATTTCTAAGTTTTATAAACCTTATTAATGCAATACCGTTATTATGCTTATTTTAGATCTAATTTAACCACGATATTATTCGTGCCCTATTTCTTTTAATTTAATTAGTCTAATTTAATATTATTTTCTACCGTTACTCTAAACTCTTTAGAGGTATATATGGTAGCATAATCTGTAATCTATAAGTTTGTGAATTAATAATTTGTATTTGAAAAAAGGATAAGAAATTATATGAATCATTGGGTTCAAAAAGGGTCATCCAAAACATTCTGAGTCTCACCAGTTCACATCGCTTTATGCTCTTCTCCTTTATCTCTCGTATTCCGATCCGTCCGTCCATTCTAAATATACTCCGATAACGAAGTCAATTTTCAGTCGTATGCACGACATTTTGAATCCTTTATAATTAACAAATTCACAATTTAAAAATTTATATATTTAAACTATAAATCAACCTACATAGAATTAGAATTAAAAATCAAATTAATAGTTGAATTAAAAATACTTTTCTTAAGGATTTAAAAATAGACTCCTATTTTGAATATGCTTTAATAATGAAGTTAATTTTCAGAAATATGCACGAAATTTTGAAACCTGACCATCAAATTATGCAAATTAACCGGTTCACGTAACTGATCATCATCTTCTTCATCTCCGGCATTCCGACCCATCGATTAATTCTAAATATGGGTACTCAAATAATGAAGTAAATTTTCAGTTCTATGCACAAAATTGGTAATATACAATCTCACAAATTAAATATTCTTACTAGAATTTTATTAAAAAGTTTGTTTTGATCGAGAGTTTGATATTTCTTACTAGCCAAGAATACTGAAGGGTTGAAGAACAATATTATATTGGCGACATCAAGAAAGTATGTAATTTTTAAGCTCCTAATTCTCATATTCAGACACCAATATATAGTACACCAGATCATATAAAAAGATTTTTTTAAATAACTAAATTAAAAATAAATGTTACAAATAAATACCAAATTATAAATTATAATAATTCTTTTTTTAAGCATAGCTCAAAAACTTCTAAAAAGTACATTTTTACATTAAATTAAGAAAATATAATTTACAATTTTTCAAGTTTTAAGTACAATTTTTGAATTTTAATCTATATTTTCTAGGTGGACAAAGGACATGAAATTAGAAATCAATCCAATCTCCTCCAATCAAAAACCGTTAAACCAAAAAATCCACGTGACTCGATCCTCGTGCACCTCCCACATTCCGATCCATCCAGTCATTCCTACACTGAGACAAGTATAACTTCAATGCAAGTTCCTTTAGGACCTTATAAATAAGTCAAATCCGGTATTTGAATTAAATGCTTACGACTTAATAGTTAAGTCCCACGTCTTGATAGTTACTGAAAATTAACTTCAGTCAATACAGTTTTTTACCCCATCAAAACAATTATAATTGAATAATAATTGTCGTAATTAAATGCAGGCAATAATACATTCTCTTCTTGAATACATAAAATTATTCAAAATAATTACAAGCGAGCGTGTTTATTTGCCGCGATACAGCCAAGCAGAAGTCGCTGTCGGCTTCGTCACAACAGTCGAGTTCGCGTATCCGCGAGTGTAAGCACTGTGATGTCCGCTACCTACGACTTTCTCTTGGCTGCCGCCCGCGCTGATAATAATTTTGTTGAGACTAGTTTTTGGATCATAAATGGATCACCTTCACCAAAGCTGGAAATTAGCAGAGCTAATTTCGATGTTTCAAATATTTCTAATCAGATCAAGGAGTACTAAGCCGCTCTTCTATCAATTTTCCTGTACATTCTTTATTAGAAAAGTTATTAATAAAAAGAAAAGCGATTTTTTATTATTTAGTACCTATATCAATGAATTAACATATTCAAGTGCTTACGACTTAACTATTAAGTCGTACGTACTTGTGCGATTGTCAAATTCCTGAGACTTATCAGTTAAGTCGCGGAACTTGTAGTAAAGTAGTACTTCTCTCACTCTACTATTTGCGTTCCTATGCTTCTTCAGTTCAATGCACGATATTTCGAATGCTGGCTATTAAACTTCGTCAGGTTAGACGTAGACTGTACTATCTGAGATTTCGCCTGGAAAAGCTATTACATTCGGATGGACCTACGCGTATCTTATTGACTTTAAAATTGCTTAGGTCCTCCTAAACATGGGATACCATCCGTATGATACCTCATATTAAGGGATGCCTGCGTAATTTTCAGGTCAATAGGTACACGTATGTAGGGCTATCCTAATTTAATACCTTTTTCATGCGAAGTATCTCAGATAGTACAGTTTTGAACGAAGAATTCAGATAGTATCGTTTCTAAGCAAACTCTCGGATAGTCTCGTTTTGAACGAAAACTTCAGATAGTATCACTTTACGTCAAACCCGACGATTTGTAATCCATATACAATCTCAAAAAAGTCAGAATTTATCAAAATTAAGATACTAAATTAACCTCTGAATTAAAAAACGTCGATTCACAAAAAATCTTCGTCATCTACCACATAACACATCAATCCATATCATTCATCCTAAATACAGTCACTCCGATAATGAATTCAATCATCAGAATCTTCAATCCTATAGCATCAACCTTCAAATCCAAAACTCCCAGCCAACCATTCCAAGCTCAAAATTAGAAAGCAACTACAAAAAAGACGAAAAGTCATCGCTCCTCGTTCTCCTGCACCTCGGCGCATTCCTCTCGCATCCATCCATTCACTCCCAATATCCCCCCGTCGCTCCACATCTCGCTTTTCCCATGCTCTCCACTCTCCAATCTCCACTCCCAGCTCAGCCAGCTCCTTCCCTCTTATGCTCTCTCGATTCCTCCTTCGCACCAGGCGCAGCCTCCTCTGCGCACGCACTTTCCCGGTTTCTCGCGGCGTCCCTCCTCCTCCTCTCTGTTTTCTCTCTCCCTCTCTCCTCATGCCATACCGCTGCGGCGGTGTATTGAACTCGCGGATCGCGGGGCGACGCGAGGTCGTTAAACTCCGGCGCGCGGAGCTTGCGCGCGCGCCGCAATGCAGTGACGTCAGGGCGATTCCCTGCGAGCAAGAGAATTTCAGATGCAGATCGCGGGTGTGTGTGTGTGGATGTGTGGATAGCGTGCAGCGTGCGGAGAGTGTACGTGTACGTGAGGCGCGTGAGACGGGTGTATGGATGTGCGCGTTGTCCCGGGGGCCGGTGTGATGACGTGGCGGGTGGCGATTGGAGGACGGCTTGTATAGCTGCGCTGTGTACGCGTCGGCGTAGTGACGTCAGTTTATGTGTGTGTGTGAGAGAGAGAGAGAGAGAGAGAGTGAGGCTGGACGTCTGCTCTGCGACGCAGACGGACCGTCACGCAGATTAGAGATGCTACTTGTGCAGTTGCGCGCACTCTTTTTGAGAGGAGTGTGGGATGTAGGTACTTGTTAGAGGTTTGCGTGCTGCGGGATTGAGCAGAGAATTGGGAGACAGAGTGGGTGTGTTATTTCAATTTTGTCATTCTTTTTGGTGATAGTATACCCGCGTAAAAAAGAAAGTTTGGCGTTTGATTGGCAAAAATGTTAAAACTTCCGTGAAACTTTGTTAAAGTTTTCCAATGAGACTTTGCCTAACTTTCAGAATAGAGTCTGGCAAGAGTTCGGCTGAAGTTTCGTTAAACTTTGGCTTAACTTTTTTGTCAAAGTTTTAATATGTTAATGATGTATTATTAAAGTTTGGCGAAAGTACGGGCAAAGTTTGGCGCAAGTTTTAGACGGGTAATTTGATATTTTTAAATATCTCTTATATATATTTACAATAAATATTAATCCCAATTATTATTTTAGAATTATAGAGAAGGTACATTGAATTATAAAATTGTTTCATATTTCACTATTGAAATTTAATTAACGAGTATTAATACAACAATTTTAACATCTATGTAAGATTAACATTTACATAGATTTTAATAAATTTTCTATTTATAATAATTTAGAACATCATTATGAACCTTTTAATAATTTAGACTTATACATTTAGCGAAAAAAATTGCGAAATTAAAAAAAAATATTAAGAAAAATATTTACTAAAAATAAATAAGATTTTGCTTATGATCAGTCACGTTTTCGTCTCTAAACTTAACCCGCAAACACGCGCGTATCGCTTTCGAGACACCAAACTTTTTTCGAAAGTCTTTAACCCGGCGAAAAAATTGTAAAAAACATGTTTAATAACAAATTAATAAAGAAACTATTAACAATGTCGACAAACAGTAAACAAATGTTCAGTATTGATAAACAAATATCTAAACGTTTTTAGTATTTATTAATCATCTCTTCATTTCTATCGCTTTTCTCCATCGCTTTTATATAGGTTCATTTTTGTCACTACTTTTACTATTCAGATCTTTACTTTGTAAAGAGTCTTGAACCATTATTTGTTTATAATAAGTTTATGGTTAGATCTGCCTCACTAATCAAGAAAACAGTTGTCTACATTCAAAGCGAATCCCATGAACATTGATAAAATTCAGTTCTGTTGAACCTGACTGGCGTAGGATTTTTGTTGAATAAATAATGATCATTTTTCACTAAAAACGAACTTATGTTAAATAAATTTATGTATGTTAAAAAACGATTAGGTATATTTTACTAGATGTAAACTATAAACGATCTCGTAGAGATCAATATAGTCTGTAGAGTCTTATGTAGCAATTTAAATAATCTTTTTTGTGTATATCCATAAGTATTTACAATGAATAAATATTACATTTAAACTTACGCAAAAAAGAATGTGCTGATCTGTAAGTGATGTATTCTGCAACTTACCTGTAACAAACAAAAATTATTATTAGAAACATATTATTGTAACATATTGACTAAAGGAACAAGGTCTACTACGTACAGGTATTTAACCTCTGCAAAATTCCCTAGAACTTTGGTCTCGGATAAAATAATAAACAATAAAAGTATAAAATGAATTACACAGAAATAAATAATTTATTTCTGTGTGATGTAACCTGATCAAAACTGTAAAATGCTAACAAGATTTCAGTTTCTAAATTATTTTGATATATACAATCTAAATTTATTTTACTCATGAAGTTTACAATGATTTACATTTATTATTATATATTAGACAACTATGTTTCAATTTCATCCAATTATTTCTTATCTACATTAAAATACTAAAATTACGTCATTCATAAGATACGAATCGAAATGTTTTAAAGTTATTATTTACATCTCGATTAAACATTCGTTCATAACGCGGTTTCAGTTCATAAAACGACAGAATAATAATGTTTTAGAGTAAGCGAAAGTCAGATTTAAATTTATTGATGCGTATGAAATATGATTAGATTGGTTAAACCAATTCAAGATAAAAGTCGCGATAAGCTGCCGGGCAAAACGTTTTATGACAGCATCGCAAACCAAACTAATTGATTTTGATTGGAATATAAAATGATTTATTATTAATACTCCAGTTTTAAATTACTATTCGACGCGAAATATTAATCCAAATATCAATCACAATCTAAAAATAAATTTCACGGAGTTCTTTACTTCAATTGTGTTTTAATTGATAAACCGCTGTCGAATTGCAATTTGCAATACCAATATTTTATGCTCGTAATAATAAAATATGCCTTCTGCAAACAAATGCGATTGGCAAACGTAATAACTGCCCACGTTTCCACATTTCGCATTACGCGTAACCATTCTCCACGCATCGCTGCACATTTTCGACTATTTGCTCGTAACGAAATAAACCCCTTCTTTGTACCGTCGGTGTACGCATATAGACAGCCTGTGTGCAAGATTTGCAAGGCTTTCCGCGGTAGTGATTTAGATGCACCATTACCCGCACGAAGCCTCAATGATTCTCACAATTTCCGTCCGTCAGTTTTTCTTCCGGGAATTACCCGAGATATTCATATTATTTTCGCAGTGATTGTGGTTTGATACACGTATACTTACAACTTCTACAATTGGCAGTAGTTGAAAAATTTACAATAGGAAAAAACACATTTTGATCTAACACCATCTTCATGGCTCACGTGATACGTTTCTTTTAAAGTTTCTTTAAAAATATCTTTAAAGTTAAAATTATCTTGTGATGTCACGATCATAAATCCCAGCATCTAACATAAGTCGAACATAAAATCCTTTTATGTTTTACTATTTGGGATGTCATACAAAGAAACTTCAAATCATTCTGTAAATATTTATTATTTTTAAAAATTCAAATTGTTTCATGAATTGGCTTAGATTCTCCACCAGATTCTCAGATGCTAATCAAAATCAACATTTGATTTTCTATTCGTTTGTCATAACTTTGTACAAATAAAGTATATTAGATCAGAAAAAATGATGAATTACAACAATAAAATTTGTAAAATAGAGCTACGGTTACTCGAAATTTTGGATCTTTAGAAAACTAACTGAAAAAATCTTTTATTACGAGCAAAAATACTGAATATGATTGATTGAATATTTTTATAAGTGGTTGCACTGAAATCAAGTCAATCAAAGTTTGAGCTGTCAATCAGACTCTGGAGGTCTTATGATATAAGGTTTTACATTTATCAACCATTTTATTTATTAATTACGATATTCCATAGGTAACATATTTATGTGTAATTGTATCAGAAATATTTTATCGATTAAACCTGAGGTATTGAGTACCAACATTTGGAGTAAATTTAGTTCCAATTAGAGTAAAATTCGGCTTTTTTAAAAATAAAATGTCATAATACAAGCATAACCTCTATGAACGGTGAAAACTTATGCACAATGAAAATTCTCAGTCAATTATAGCAGAATTTTCAGTTGTGAATCACTTATGAACTTCAAGATTATAATTAATAATTTTAAATTAATTAATGCTTTCTTTAACATATCAACCAGATGAATATCGCCTTTCATTAAAAAAGACAAAATGTATTCCAACTGAGAGGTACAATTCACTTTACAATTTTGTCCATGCTCCAAAATGAAGCTACAATAGGCATTGAGCTTCCGATACGACCCAAACGCCTCTCAAAAGATTCGCCATCTCCTAATCCACCATCTCATCCATAAACTCCCACCCTCCCGCAAAAAATTCCTCCGCTATAACTTTCCATTTTCAAAACCTCAACGATACATCAAGCCTATGCCGCCCACGCGATTTCCGCGGCCTCGGCGGCCAACTCTCATTACGTTCGCTCGCGCGCTCCTGACCCAGCTTATGCAACTATCCTATAACGCGGCGAGGCGGAAGCCGACGATCGCTCATCGAATCGCTGCAGGTGAACTTGGCGGCTCCGTGGCTATAAATAGCGAGACGGCGCGAAGTATTTTTGGCGAGAGAACAAAGAGGGAAAAGAGCGAGAGTCGAGTGGGCGAGATTATTGCGATTGTCGCGGAGGAGGAAGTGTTGGTGTAGAGCGGGAGGTGAAGACTCGCCAGTTTGGTTTGTAGTGTAAAGTGGTTGCGGGTACATATTGAAGTGTGTTTTGGTATAACCACTAAGCCTGACTCTCAAGAAATTCAAGAAAAATCCTGCAGAATTTATTTTAGTCGTTTATTAAAAACAGGTTGGAACGAACTTTACCGTTGTAAGTCGCATGACCGTCTTGTGAGTTCGGTCATAGCAACATCGCATCACTGGACCCCACCTCGCGTTGTATTTTCCACCATACTCTCAAAATTGGTTTAGCTGTGTCAAAATTGAAGTTGATAATGGTAAACGGTTGTATAGAAACAATTTTCTATACAACCGTTTACCATTATCAACTTCAATTGGGCAACCACGTTTTTGTTCATTACCATTTTAATATTAGGAAATATTATTATAATTGACCAGTAAATAATCGCAAAGCTGACTGTCATCATACCAATTTCTAACCAATTTCATGGCTTCACCTATGGTCGTATTTACAAAATTTTACATAAATGCGTACATATTGACTATAATAAACATATATTATTGTGTAAGAAATAAGTGATTTGTACTTATGCTAAATAGTACAACTTTACATTTATCAAAAGAGTTCTGATTCTGAAATTTTAATATGTTATTACGAGGGTAGTTCAATAAGTCTTTAGAATAAAGTATAAAAACAATTTTTTTTGGGTAAATTTTTTTTTATTTTTCAACATAATCTCCTTGGAGCTCTATACACTTGGTCAATCGCTTTTTAAGTTTTTTTAATCCTTCCGAAAAGTGCGTTTTCGGAAGTTCCTCAAAATAAGCACTTACAGAGGCAATGACGTCTTCGTTGTCCGTAAATCTCTGTCCACCGAGCCATTTTTTCAAGTTTGGAAATAAGAAAAAGTTACTGGGGGCTAAATCTGGTGAATACGGTGGGTGTTCGACCAATTCGAATTTTAGTTCTTCAATTTTAGCCATTGAAACGAAGCATGTGTGAACTCGGGCGTTGTCGTGATGAAAGAGAATTTTTTTTCTCGCCAAATGTGGTCGTTTTTTTTTAATTTCTTCTTTCAGCTGCTCTAATAATGATGCATAATACTCACCAGTAATTGTTTTACCCTTTTCCAAGTAGTCAATAAGTATAATTCCACGTGCATCCCAAAAAACTGTAGCCATAACCTTACCAGCTGACTTTACGGTCTTTGCCTTCTTTGGAGCTGGTTCGCCTGTGGAAATCCACTGTTTGGATTGTTCCTTTGTCTCAGGAGTGTAGTGGTGTATCCATGTTTCATCCACAGTCACAAATCGACGAAAAAATTCCTCAGGATTCCGACTTATGCGCGCCAAAAGAGCCTCAGAGGCGACCACTCTATTGCGTTTATTCTCAGCTGAGAGCAAACGCGGCTCCCATCTTGCCGATAGCTTTTTCATGCCTAATTTTTCATGTAGAATTGAAACAACTGCACCTATAGATATCCTTGTGGCCTCAGCTAACTCACGCACTTTTAATCTTCTATCCTTCAACACCATATCGTGGATTTTATTGATGATTTCGGGAGTAGTTGCTTCTACGGGCCTTCCTGAACGTGGTTCGTCACTTATTGATGTACGACCACGCTTAAATTCATTTACCCAGTTATAAACCGTTGCTAAGGCAGGGGCAGATGTGCCATGAACTGAGTCCAATTCATTTTTTATCTCATATGGAGTTAAACCCTTTAAATGAAAATGTTTAATTACCGCTCTGAACTCGTTTTTTTTCCATTTTTCTTAACAAGCAATTTTTTTTTTTAATTGGTTATAAAAACACGTAAACTCAGAAGATGTGGACTGTGACTGCACCATATATCTAGTCGGGAGTGGTGCTGACTGAAAACAGATGATTTGGAGCGATTCGCGCGCCATCTGTTGGTCATTCTAAAGACTTATTGAACTACCCTCGTAGTAACCAAAAAAGAGGAATAAATGCCAACTTTGAGCAATTTTCGCTTTCCTAATTCCAATTCATTGAACAAAATGCACTTCTTTGCAGTCAAAATAAAGGTTAATTCAAACAATTCCTTGCGTATTGAAGTTTGACAATATCAACTTAATAAATTCTCACTAACTTCAGAACCCATAGCAAACAAAAGTTAGTATTTTTTATTATAAGTTTCTATCATAAATAGCTTGAAATAAATATACCTCCATTTTAAATAAATATGTGACAAAAATACCATGTTTTTGTATACATATTTAATCAGTAAAAATTTGTACGTACGCAATTCTTGAAAAAAAAAATACTAACTTCTTTAAATAGTCCTTATAGGAATATTTGCTGCGAGTTACCGCTACATTCATTGACTCTGAATGCGCGAGCAACTTTTTGAAGTTAGAAAAATAAGTTTCGAGAAAAACGCATTTAAATATTCAGTTCTACATAAGAAGCAATGTTAATTATTTTCTTTGAATGGTTATAACTTTGTTGCTCATGAAATTTTTTTATTCTATCAGATCCCAAAATGTTCTTACAAATGTAGAGCTTCAAAAAGTGTCATACATTTTTCTTGTGATTTTTTGTTAAAAAATCAGTGTAAACCCACCTTAAGAGATTATTATTTGAATAAAATGTGTTTTCAGTTTTTCGAAATTTCTCGACTTTCATACAGCCAAAAGTGACTTTTTTCCCCCACTATGAGATAGCAAAGAGTTTATTTTGATCTGATTCATATCTTTAGTTTGCAGATTTTCGAGTTTATCACGTAGAACATTTAGAAAAACGGAAAAAATCGTGTGTATTATCGCCGACGCACATGAAACTAACGGTTTAAAAATTCAGGAGTTTTATGAATTTGGAAATGGAATGTCTACTTTTAGACTAAAATTTAGATCAAAATTTTTGTTGAATCTTGAAGATGTCTTGTTGTTTTGTTGATTAAAGAAGAATGAAACGTAATGAGTAGGTAGTAGGTGATGGGAAATCTTTTGTATTTACTGAATAATAACTTAATTTAATATTTAAGCAATAATCCCATTGAACTGACTGTAAGAACTAAGAATATGACTATTGATATATCGTGGTACTACCCCTGGTGTATCATTTTCGCCTACACAGCTGTTATAAATATAAGTTAAAGTCCACATCATGATATATTAAAAAAAAATTAAACTATTCTTTTCTAGTATATATGAATAGAATTAACAGAAATATAAACCTAAACTTACTTGTCATATTTCAAAAGGAGTAAAGAAAAGTTTTTCCGAAAAAGTTTATGTAAACTTAAATATTTTTAAAAATCAGTAATCGATTGGATTGATTTCTACAAAAGTAATGAAAGCAATGATAACGTATAATTCATGAAATTCTTTGATGTCCGATAGTTGTAAGCAAGAGTCTTTCTTAATTAAAGTTGACATATTTTGTGATAAGGCTTTCTACCTTTAACAAATAATACACACTCCAAAAATTTCAAGGGCATTTAAATGACGATAAGATGATAAGAAATTCTTCTTGATTGCATAAGTAATGTATAAACTATACCGATATCAAGTTTCTAAGTTATATATAAAGTTTTTTCAATTGAAACCTAAGAGCAAACTAGTTTTGCAGGTCAAGTAAATATGTAAAAAATTTACTTGTTTTTCTAGACCACTAGAAAATTGAGTGGTAACACTATTACTTGAGTAAATTACATATTATATTGTTGGTTAGTTTACTCATTACAGGATTATTGGGGATAAAAAGAGTTGGTCAAAAGAATTAATAAATCGTTTTATAATAATATTGCAGGATGGCGATTTTCATCGGTCATTTTAGAAGTTTAAATATATATATATATATATATATATATATATATATATATATATATATTTGTCCCATTCATCTTACAGAATTACCAATATTATTTCATATAATATGTGTGTATATTCCGTCTATATATTACATATTGATCAAATTACATATATATTTGATAGTTATAGTTATACACACAGAAACAGTTTGATGGTATTGACAGGATAAACCGAGTAAAGTCTTTTAACCTTTAAATTTTGTTGATATAGTTCTCGGTACACAAACGACCTATGGAAAGAAAGTATCCAAGGAAGTATGATTACTTCCAGAGCGTAAAGCGAGGCATAAAGACAGCACAACTTCAACAAGATATTAATACAGAGACAGTTAATATACACTATTCAGTTTATATATAGTCATTAAGGGGATATCGGAGTCCTATACCTTATACCCAGTTACCGACATTGTCGATTTTTCGTTTTACTCAATCAAATTTTCCTTTAATAAAATTTTACGAACGTACCATTCATTGAATAAAACGAAAAACTGGAATGTCTGTATCCGGCATCCCCTTAATACCCCACATAAATTAGGCTCATAACAACTGTACACTTGTCGGTAAGACATTCTTGGTATTCCGTTAAAAAAATCATTATACTATTGTCCAAATGAAATCTCAAAGAAACGCAACCAATTTTAAGTCAAATAAAGGCCATCCTACTATCACAGTTCACAACCTCCAATTCCAACTTCAAAACGTCCGTCCATCCACCCAGCCGAAATTCCAACCTCAACCCAACTCTTGGCCCACCTCAGTTGACACCGCGCGTTCAACGACCCCCGCCCAGCTCGTTCGTCCAACCTCCAACTCGCTCTTTACAAAAAAAAAGGCAGCGACCGCCTCGCCGAGGTCACCGGCCGAACTGTCATCATTCGCTTCGCGACAATTCTCCTCGCGGCGACCGCGCGCGCGGCCGAGAGTTTGTTGACTCTCAGTTTCAGCCACATATAGCTCGATAGCTTCAGCGACCGCTGACCATGACCTCGCCTCCTCGTCGCGTATATATATATATATATATATATATATATATATATATATATATATATATATATATATATATATATATATATATATATATATATATATATATATATATATATATATATATATATATATATATATACACACACATGTATATACACGGGGGGAGGAGGAGATTGGAACGAAGGCGCGACGACTTGATTCTAGTTTCTGGGTATATATGCGCGTGGAGTGCGCGAGCGCTACCGCGGCGTGTATCGAGGCGCACGACCTGTGCCGAAGACCGTGCGAGTGCGAGCAAGGTGGATGAGGAGAAGGGGCAAGGTACGTGTGCGAAGAAATAAAGTTATGTATAGTTATTAGTAAATTGTAAGATGTTTGGTATGACTAATTTTTTTAGTTACATGTATTATCTTTCATGCACAATAGTGGCATTTTTGTTGATCATCTTTGAAGCTCCCGCATAGTATAAATAATCGCTCAAATAAGGGGTCTGAAACATGTGACTTCTCTTTTAGGTAAAGTAGAGTAAACTACTGGTACGGTTGTAGATTGAAAAGAAATTCAATTAACTGCCGTACAATTAAGAGATAGTTTAATAAAAGAGAGACATTGTTTTTAGTAAAGAAAATTATTTATTAAAGTATCTATTTATCAGTGACATTTCTATTGATACCAGAAAAATTAAGTTTATTTTACTCGGAAATTTAATGCCTTGAACTTGAACTTAATGCAGCAAGACTTTTACGAAATGAAAACTGTTAAGAGACTTCCATGCGAGGTTTGCAATCCGAGAGAAATTAGGAACGGATCTCTTGCAGTATTATAGCTATTATTATCATAATAATATCTTTGACTCTTGTGGTAAGTCAGAAAAATTACATATTGAATAGATTTAGAGATATAAACTAGCATTTCTGTGGATGATCATACAAAGCAAAAATATAATTTTAAGATTTCATATTATTACTCAAATGTAAAATAAATCCCAGTAGTGATGGTCGCATTTTAAACAATATTTCAAAGCCTAAATACAAATACACGCAATCACGATCCAAAATAATAAAATTAGAATATTCTTAGCTTTGTTCTTGTCAAAGGGTTATGCAAAACTGGCAATACTGCGTTAATCTCGTCAAATAAAATTATGGTCTGTAATGGAAGTCCACTGAAATATTTGTAATTGTCAAAAGGAACCAAATGATTTCCAATCACGTCGATACGAGCTGCATCAATGTTTTTGCTGTTTAGGTAGCTAACGCCATATATGAATGGACCTGTGCTGTTAAAAAATATCGGCACAATATATATTATAAAGTTCATGACTGCGACAATATTTTTATGATTCTGAATTCGAGTCCGTCAACTGCACATGGTACATTGCTTCTAAAATCGCATTTCACATAGCAAACTGGTGGCATGTTAAGCACACCTATATTAAGTGGATATATATCTGTTCATGTGTCTAAGCTTCCTTGGGAAAAAAGATGCGCGATTAGTAGTACAGTAATTCCTCTGATACCTATTGTAAAACGGATTAAAAGTATGCACTACCATATTTGATGCACAATTTTCATTTCTTCTTAATTAAAGAATAGAAAAATCTAAAATTTTGTTTCTCCAAGCATGACGTAGAGTTAATTTAATCGTTTCACTTTCGTACTTTTCCTGAACAACGACTACAAACTTAGAGAAGCAAAATTGTGGAAATATATTAACATAAGAAAACAACACACTGTTTAAAAAGAGAAAAAGATTGTCATTTTGTTGAGGTTGAACTAAAATATACAATGATTTAATTGAATAAAAAATGAATCTAGAAAATGTTAGCCAAAAATTTTCTTCCATTGATTTCTTTATATTGAAAAAAATATGAAGATCTGAATAATTTTCTGGAATGTGTTGAGTGATGCTATTAACTTCAACAATCTGATCTTTCGTATCATTGTTGAATATCAAAATAACATTGTTTATAGCTTTGTTCAAAGAAATATACTGAAAAAAGTGATCAACATAATTCAAATTTACGGATTTCTCAAGCAATTGAATTTTGCACACTGCTATAACAATTTTCGACGAAATTATTGCAACAATAACTGCAAGAAACATTATTTTGATCAATTGTAAACTAATGTCACAACTTTTCACTTATCTTATCAAATATCTCTACAACTTGAAGTAGGGAACTATGGTTGGAAATGTTTTACGAATGAATTATGTACAGTTGTAGATAAATGCGCATAATGAGTATCATTATGAACAATTGAAACATGTAAACGAAGATAATCTTTTTCTATACCGACGTATGAAATAAAATAAACTACCCACTTATAACTCATTGAATGCTGTAAAAAATTGCAATCCACAAAATAGAAAACTTTTTTAACAACTTTCAAGTACTACTCAGCTCAACAAACTTTGATACTATACAAATAATTTTAAATCTATTATCATAAATTATACTCTTACGAAATAATTAGAGGTTATCCTTGACCCCCTGCATAGGCGTTTTTGACTAAAATCACCGATTACGAATCTGCAGTCTGAGTTTTGAAATGCAAAATGGCGGAGCTAATATGAGCATGTAACAGCCATATTGAATTTTCCATTTTGAACTTACAAATACTGTCTATAAACCCATATTGAGCGAACTAAAAGAAACGAGTAAAAATGTTCAAGCTGAATTGAGCAATTTATAAACGTTGGATCGATTTTCACAGCACATGTACTTCGAATTTGAATTTCAAACTTCTGCTCGCCTCTTATTACGAAGAATAGCACATTTCATATTGCTGATGAAGAGAAGCACATTTCAAATTCCCGACGAAGAATAACACATTTTACAAGCTTGTCACAAAGAGTAGCACATTTCAACAATTTTCAACGAAAAGTAGCTCATTTTAAGAATTACTAACAAAAAGTAATACATTTCAATGATTCCTGACGAAGAACAGAATATTTTATATTCTTGTCGAAGAATAATACAATTCATGCATGCTTTCGGAGGGAAAATAACACATTTAAATGTTTCACAATATCAGGGTTTGAAAAAACGATCAAATCATCGCCTCCGTGTATAAAAGTAGCAACTCAGATACAAAAATTTGTATATGTCTCGGGTACTTGGGTCGCCGATTACGAACGTAAAGTTAAATTTTCTAAAAGTGATATGTTGTATCCGATAACATGGCATGCTTACTTCATTTTATTGATTTTTCGATCAAAACCGATAAAAACTAAAAAACACGAATTTTGAAGAACAAATGAAAGACAGTTTGATTTCTAAAATTTTAACTTTATGGCCGTTATCAACGACCTCGAAAACCCCTATATATAAATTTTTACTAATTGCCAACGAATCTACAAAAAAATTGAGTAACATGTCATGTTATCGGCTCCGCTGTTTTGTTATTTTACACAAATCAGACTACTATAGTATTTAGGTCCCCGTTAACCTCCAAATATTTATCATGTACGTACGAGACGTGCTTTTCTTCGTCATGAATTTAATATATGCTATTTTTCGTCGGGAACTCATGAAATGTGCTATTCTTCGACGGACAGTCGCGAAATATGTTATTTTTTGTGGAAAACTCGCGAAATGTGCTATTCTTTGTCAGAATTCTGAAATATGTCAGAAAAACAAAATTATTGGCTAAAGTTTCGTTATAATTTCGTTTTTAAATTCCCATACTTATATCCTAATTATATGTATGTTGAACACTGTAAATGCTCAAAAACTCCAATCCGATAAATTTGACTCACAAAACCTTGCGGCAGAGCAAGAAATATACACGGTTTTATTATAGACAAACAAAAAGAACAGACGACCATACAAAACATTTTAACAATCTTTTTCATTATATTTTTTATAAAATGTTCAAATTTACCATAAAAGAAATATTTAATACCTAAATCATGAATATCTTGTCCTCAAGTAAAAATATATAATCAATTTATTCGTAATTTTAAGGTGGTTAGATTCCCTTAAGTTTTCAGGTATACTAAAGTTAATTCGGTCCAAAGTTATAATAAAAAATATTATTACGAGTTTTTAATTGAAGATTCCTGGTGCAAATAATGCTTACAAAGTATAAAGTCGAAATTCGAAACTTTGATTAATTTATACGTTTTATAATATAAATTTCACTCCTACCTAGTGTGAAAGTTAGAGTGAATCCTTAGTCACTCTCTAACTTAGAGTGGTAAAATCCACTTATTAGACTGGAGTGTCCAAATTTAGTATTTTGGAGTGAAAATTCACGCATTTTTGGAGTGGACCCCCGTTTACTCTACATTTAGAGCGAAAATTTCACTCCGTAAAATTTAGAGAGTAAACGACCAGGGCTCAAAATCCAACTAACAATTTTTCTGAAGTTATTTTAATTTATTTCTCAATTGCAACCTTTCCAGTAAACTATATTCATTCATCAAAACATTTGTAAAACGTAAAACAACGTGAATAATTATTTTTTCTTGACGCGTATTCTTTCACTCTAAATAGAGTGAAAAAGTCATTTTTATAATAGAGTAAATAAGTCACTTTTATAAAAAAGTAAATTATTCACTCTTTCTAAAAGTAAAGATTCACTCCAAAATAAGTGACTGTATTTTCATGATCGCTTGGAGTGAGAATTCACTCCAAAAGAGTGAAAATCCACTCCAAAATTTTAGAGTGTAAGAAAAAGTGACTTCGTCAAATAAATCATTGGTACAATCTTGTAGATTTTCGCATCAAGCCAATGTATCGTCGCGCGACGAGTTTAGGGGGTAGTCTGCTTTAGCTCCCGAAAAAAAAGCGTTTTTTCAGCGATTTTTTCAAAGGGAAGGAAATGATTGCGGTAAACGAAATTTTGAGAACATGAAGCTAAAATATAGTACATTATGTTCTCAAAATTTCGTTTACCGTAGTCATTTCCTTCACTTTCAAAAAAATCGCTGAAAAAACGCTTTTTTTCGGGACCTAAAGCAGACTACCCCTTTTAGTTGTGGCATGGCCTGGTATTAATGTCTATTTTAGCAATTTCAACTAATTTATAATAATAATATTGAATATATACAATTACAATGTTCATACTCATATTTAATTATATAACATAAGTGTTTATTTACTATAATAAAGGAAAGAAAACACTGGAGTTAACCCTTTAACGTGAACAAGTACCCCCTCTCCAATCGAGGTGAAATAGTACACGCCCATTGTACACTGAAAAAAAATTGTTAAATCTAAGTAAACGTTTCTTTGAATCGTACTAAGAAAAGATTTACTTAAATAAAGTAAATATTTCTTAAATTTAATAAATATTTATTGAATTGATGAATACCAGTCTAAACATAATTAAATATTTACTATTATCAAATAAATCTTTTCTTAGAACGATTCAAAGAAACGTTTACTTAGATTTAACAATTTTTTTTTCAGTGTACAAGCTTCACCATGCCGCGTCACTCGTCAGAGATGTACTTTTGGTTTACTATTAGGAGTTCCTAACCTACAAAACGACGATTGACTGCACTTTGCAGCAATAAGTAAAATAAATGTAATAACCAGTAGGACTGTTTATCACTAGAACTTACGGAATCGCCTGTCAAATAATTCGCCTACAAGAACATTATTACCGCAGACAGACAAAAATACAGCCCCAACATATAGGTTAATAGGTACGATCATCGAAAGTTCGCTGCCTCGCTGCCCCGCGTCGCACCGCGCATTCGCATTGAGTAAAGGGAGCGACGTGCGCTACACACACTAATGTATTGGCCTCGATACTCACAACTATACGGTTAACTATACGGTTTCCGGTGCTGTTCACGTTAAGGAATTAACAGGAAGCTTCATTCAATGATTTACAAACAAAAATTTTTTATCATAAAATAATGAACTTTTTCGTGGAGAAATATTATACTTTTTTAAAACTCGCTTTATGAAACCAATTTCATGTTTAGTATAACTCTCGATCTGACATATACAACCCTTTCTTTAGTTAAAGTTACATTCATTTGAAAAAGAGTTTTGGTATTTGTTTAATAACTATTATAATACTTTTCAATTTATAATAATCAAACCAACGTAATCGTTTAAGTCGCTGTCATCAAAACTATCTATCATCAAAAAAAATCGATGGATCTAATAAATATATGTATGTATACGATAGAAGCTATAAAAAAGTGGAAATATATGTTAAGGTTGTAGAAACCGTAACGTCTTCGCCTAAAGTTAGTTTTTGTTAGTTAGTGCTTTTAAAACTAAAAGGTTCAATGTAGAAATAGGATTAAAATCAAATTAACTATTATAATATTCAGAAAAATATTTATTCGTATAATGTTACATTCTCATACAGTTGCATATCTTATTTATATAAATTTACATTTGATTTTGAAATACAGTGCTATTATCTTCATAAAAAGCAACTCAACAATCAAAAAACAAAATGATATAATATAGCCTGTAATTAAAATAAATTTAAGTTGCATAAGTAATTCTTGATCATTCGTTTCAAATTTTTCTTTAATGTAATTGTATTTGGAAATGAAATTTGGGTTTCCAATGCGATAATGCAATTTGCCTTCTGACAGTTGTAACAAAATTTTACGAAACTTATGAAAGTAAGGCGATTTTGGATCAAATTTCATATTCCTTCCACTAGACCAAAAAGGTTTCTTAGATATTTTAATTAGCAAACTTTCATTAGAAGAGTATTTTATCTGATTAATTATTCCTTCCGCAATTGATCTCTCAAGGATACAAATAACATTTGAACTTTGTTTTAATCTATCGAAACAAACCATATGATTTGCATCAAATATACTTCTGCTAATAAGAAGATTAAGTACTTTATCATCAGGATCAACGATTTTTGATATGAAAATAGGATCTAACATAAGAGATAGATTGGATTTAGCAAAATCGTCAGGTGTATTCAGTGGTATTTCGTCATTAACAAATACCTTAAAATGGGTTAGTTTTTGTACAAAATAATACGAAAAATTAGATGTTACAATAACGATCAATATAAATATAATTCTTTCATTAATTCTCTTTGGTATTCTAGGAAGAACTACGTTTAAAAATGATACTACGATGTAAAATGTATCCCAATAATAGTGATCGAATTTCAAACAATGCTTCAAAGTGTAAATACAAATACACGCATTAATCATCCAAAATAATGCAATCAAAATATTTTTTGACTTCGTTATCGATGAAGGATTTCTCAAAACTGGAACCACTGCACAAATTTCATCAAACAAAATCATAGGATCTACGCGCCTATCGAAATCTTTATCGTTTACAAAAGGAAGCAAATGATTTCCAATCACGTCGATGTTCGCCAATTTAAGATTTTCGTCGCTTATGTAGCCAATACCATCTATGAATGGACCATTTTTGTCCAGAAATATCGGAACAATGTTTATTTTAAAATTCATGGATTGCGACAGTATTTTCACAATGTCGAATTCGAGTCCATCAGCTGTACATGATGCATTAGCTATCATGTCGCATTTCACGTGTAGGACTGGTGGCAAGTGCAGCATTGCTATATTAAGTGAATAGCCGTTCAAATTATTAAGCTTCCTTGGGAAAAAAGATGTGCGATTAGTGCAGTAATCCCTCTGATACCTATTGTAAAACGGATTAAAAGTATGCACTACAGTATTTGATGTATAATCATCACTTTTTCTTAATTGGAGAATGGTGAAATCCAAAATTTTGTTTTCCCAAGCGTGACGTAGAGTTAGTTTAATCTCTTCATCAGTATGCCTTTCCTGAACAATAAACAAGATATTTGAACAGCAAAGTTGCGGAAATATATTGACATAAAAGAATAGCACACTCTTTATGAAAAGTAAGAGATCGTCATTTTCTTTAGGTTGAACTAAAATGTATAATGTTTCGATTGAATAAAAAATGAATTCAGAAAATGTTAGCCAAAAATTTTCTTCCTTTAATTGCTTCATATTGGAACAAATAAGAAGAACTAAATAATTTTCTGGAATGTATTGCATGATGCTATTAACTTCAGCAATTTGATCTTTCGTATCATTGTTGAATACCAAAACAACTTTGTCTACAGCTGTGTTCGAAGAAATATACTGAAAAAAGTGATTAAAACAATTTAAGTTTGCGGATCTATCATGCAATAGAATTTCGGACACTGCTATAAAATTTCTCGATAAAGTTATTGTAAGAACAACTGCAAGAAGCATTATTTTTCACCGTAGAAAACTGTGAAGACAAATATTACACAACCTGTTACTACTGAAAAGGAAAAATCATATACCAACATTATTTTTCAAAGTCACCTTACCAACTATATCTAAAAATTTTAGTATCAAACCAATCGTTAGAATGTGTATTTTATATACACTTGTACATAACTGCGCATAATGAGAATAATTAACAAGAATTGAAACATAAAAAGTAACAGCTTTTTTAACAAGAAATGTATGAAGTAAGTTTAACTATGTATCCACTTAAAAAACATTTTATAACTTCCAGGTATCTGACACAAAATCCTACGAACTATCTTATACTGCAAGAAAATTTTGAATTTATTATTCATAACTTATATTTTAAACCGATACAATTTCAACATTTAGCTAAAACGATGATTAAAGAGGTTTGAGCGCCAAATAGAAACTGAAGGCAAAGAGCTAAAAAAATTGTACTTGTTAAATAAAATAGTAACTAGAGACTAAAATTTTAAGTCATTTAGGAAGCTTGTTAACGAGAGAAAATGTTTTGAAATTTTTTTTATCCTGTTTATATGAATATATGAATATTCTGTTAACTATCATATCTTTTCGAAAAAATACTTAAACTGCTTGAAACTTTTACAGCGACTTTAGCTAACGATTCTTTACACTGTAAAAAATCGTCAATTTTTTTTCGTGAACATTTTATTGTTTTGCGCATAAAATACATTTCTTTTCTTTATACTACAATATATTTACGAAAATCTTTCTAAATTATTTGAAATTGTTACAATAAGCTTGAAAAACATTTCTTTACATAGTAAAAAATTTTCAAATCTTTCTCTCTATTCTTACAAAAAAAATTTTGTTGTTAATAAATCAAATAGTTATTATGTTTTTTATAAATATGTTTTCGGTACAGCCTGTAGTACAACATAGCATGGTTATATTAAAGATTAGACATTAATCAGCTACGTATTTACCAAAATGTTATTTTTTATCAGACCATGACACTCGAACCTCCTTAAGTAACAGAATATAATTATATTTACATACAATGATATTTTTTGAAAACAATTTCAACAATTAATATAATGATAGAAATACAATATCCAATTATTAGGATAATAAACGTGTCTTTATCTAATTTCTCGTCTATATCCTCATATGCATATTCAGTTTTATAGTCAAATGAATTTCCCCCTATATCTAATAATAAACCAGCGGAACCCATTCTCAGTATAATTTTATTAAATGCCTTAATATACGGAGACTTGGGACTTAAATGTATTACTTTTCCACTGGACCAAAAGCACGTGTTTACTACCTTTATTAGAGCTTTCTTATGCACAGTTTTCAAATCTTTAATTATTGCTTGTTCCCACGATTTATATGAAATACAAGTGATATTTTTGTTATTTAACAGTAGTGTAATGCAATCCTTATAATTATTACTTTTTGATTTTTTGTTAAGACTTTCCTGAATTGCATCATCGAGATCAAATGATAAACTTTTGATCATGGGATGAATCATTGGTGTAAGATTTGATTTGTTAAGATCTTGCAATGTTTCAAATCTCAGTTCATCACCTCCGATTACTTTGAAGTTCGTGAGACTTCTCAGGAGCGTAGTACTACGATCAATTACTACCAATAAAATAAAAACATACACAATTCTCTCATGTGTTCTTCTAGGCATATTTGGACTTACTATGTTAAAAAATACGCCGAAAATATTAATATTTTTCCAGTAATATTCATCAAATTTAAAAATTTTTTTCAAAATATAAATAACAATCAATATAATAAGAATAAATGATATCGAAGTAAAAAAATTCAATATAATAATTGTGTTCGGAATTTTTATAACAGGAACTACAGCACAAATTTGATCATAAGTTACAAATGTAGTAGTATGTGTACTTAGACCCGCTTTCGGATTAGGAAATAAGTGATTTCCTATTATGTCTATTTCGGCTATATTAAGCTTTTGTATCATCTCATTTTCTTTACTTCCATTAGTGCTCAAAAATACTGGCTCGACTAGTATTTGGAAATTCATAACTTGCGACAATATTTGTATGACCTTGAATTCTGATCCTTTGACTTTGTATGATGCGTTGTTCATTGTATCAACTTCTATCATTGTTAATGGTGGTATTTGGAGCATCGCAACTAACAGCGGATATCGACTTAAGTTTTGTAACTTATTTGGGAGAAAATTAATCTTAGGGATCCCGCATTTTCTGTAGTAAACTTTAGTGAATGGATTATAATAATTGACTACGGTGCCTGACACACAATTGTCAGATTTTATCAATTCTACAAGGGTAAATTGTAGAATTTTGTTATCCCAAGCTTGACGCAAGGTTGCTTTCAGTTCACTAGTATTGTATTGTTGAAAAAGAATAAATATGATGCTGGATCGATATAGAGAAGGAAAAACATTAACAAGGAAAAACATTATTTTCTGTACATACTGCAAAAGATTGCTATTCCCATCAGAATCAGTTAAGATGCATAATGTTCTTGATGGAGATGTAGTAAAATTGGAAAATTGTAACAAAGAATTTTTATCATTTGAATGAATCTGATTAATTCCTATCACAATCACCGAAAAATTAGTCTCAACAATTTTGACAATATTATCGATATAAGCACTATTACTTTTTACATCTATATTCACTAAAAATAAAATATTGCGTATCGGCGTATGTAATAAAATATATTGGGTAAGATGTCTCAACCAATCCAAGTTTATTGATTGCTCAATAAATCCTTGTTCACTTGATACCGCTAATATTCTAAACAATATAGTAACTACAAGCAAGTTAAAGAACATTTCGTATATTTATAACGTAAAAATGTGCCGCGTTCTAGGTTATGTCACCAGTTATAATAACGAAAAGTTTCTAAAGTAGTAGAAATGTCGAGACTCGCTGACTTTCATTAACCGCAGTATTAAAAACAAAATTGTAACGTATTGATCCACAAACAATTATCATATACTTTAAACGATGCTAAATACCTCATAATTACATAATTTAAGTAAACTATATTCAAGATATTACAGCACGATTGCAATCATGTCACGAAAGTACTTTTTCACGACCCAACATTTCTATTTCTAAAGTATCCAATTTCAGAACCCATACAATATCAATCCAATACAAGAGGTATTACCACGAACCCACTGAATAAAAATCAAGAGAAACAAGCACATTTATGGATGATAACTCTCTCGCTCCAATCAATGAAGTCCCTCCTTTAATGAAACCTATTATGGAGCCAGATACGAGATCGATAAAGTTGAATGAAAGGGCAAGTTACCATTACCGTGGAATGACATAAAACTCTCTCTATCTCTCTCATACACAAACGAAAAGGGACGAGTTGCAAAAAAAAAAGAAAAGAAAAACAAGAACGGGGCAGTGAATCCGAGGAAGCGCGAATATCTGGGCCAGGGAGTATCGATCGGTGGATCTGGGTCACAGCTGCGCTGCTGGCTTGCTGTGCATGCACGCAGCAGCATCTCTGCGCGCGCGCGCGACGCACGTGCTGCTGCACGGCAACAACACATTTTACATTGACCTGCAACCGACGCAATTTTCGCGAACCTCGCGGAAGCTTCCGTTACATGAACATTTTCCGAGTCAATGGGAACCAACGATGCATTGCGTTAGTTTTCTATGTCTTTACAGAGATTTCTTGATAGGAATTTTGCTGTTTTGTGAAAGGGTGCATTCTAAGTTCCGCAAATTTGAGACAAGCGAAGAGAATGTTGAGGCCAAACAACGGATCAATTTGCATGACTCCATTGAATTCAATTGGAGTACAAGAGTTGTTGAAACTGTGATAGTCCAGTTGAGTTAAACATTTAATATATATTATATCTATTAGAGTTAGGTGCATTTGCGTTATATATTAACTGTTGCTACTAATGAGACTAGCAGATAAGGAAAACATCTTGTAAAAGAAAGAATATATAATTAAAAATTTCAAACAATTTTCCTTTGAATGCTGTTTCTGCTTTATAATTTATAATTATATATTCTTTCTTTTACAAGATGTTTTCCTTATACTCATTCAGTAAGGTAGAGGTTGGAATACATAGAATCCAGCTTACTGAGAATGAAAGTAAAATATCAATGTTGCTTGTGGAGACAAATAGATTCACATTTATATTAATGTAATTGATAATGACCAATAAAGTCTAATTTCTCTAATAACATCGGCATTTTGGCACAGATGTCTATATATGACCAACTTAGAAAATATTTTTAGTGGTTTCCTCTACTACTATGTGGACATTTTTTTCTCACACATCAATTTCGTTTGGTGTATTTCGGTTGGTACATATACACTTGGCATGCTTTACTATATTGGGCTAGATTTTGACCATTATGCATCTAAAAAGGATGTCTGTTATTATTGAAGAGACCAACAGATATTCCTTGTAAAATTTCAAATAATTTCTATTTGAATTTAGTTCAAATATAGATATAGATACATTAATTATAGGTTATGAAAAGGAACATAATTTGCAATCTTCCAAAAGTCGAGTTCAAAATTGAGTTCAAGGAAGTAAAAACAACGATTGACCCATTCTGAGGATTGAAATAAAAGTACCATGGAATTCAGAGTATAAATAAAAATTTATGAAACATTCAAACATAACTTCAAATGAAGACACTAAACAGTCGCATTTTCTATTGCATATTGTCACTTGGAACAGTGCTAGTTGAAATAACAGAAATAGTATCGTTATACCTCGTTTGTGTTAGATAACTTGGAAAAGACATACACACACACACATATCATGCATGATAGTTGCCAAGTCCCACATTTTTCTTTACAGGCTGTATAGGCGAGATATCAGAGAACCCCGGTCATATAGGCGATGTAAGAGACGAGTATCGAGCCACCTGCTCTAGTTTCCGTGGACGGTTTCTGTTTGCTAACAGACTTTGCCGCTGTTGCCAAAATAAACTCTGGCAGATAAAGCAGAGGGAAAAAATGGGTTGATGCCCGCATCTTCGGACTATGAGAAGTTGATTTGTAAACGAATTGAGAATTTAAAGAGAACTATTTTTTGCATCATGAATTAATAATTTGAAATAACATGACCAAAATATACTGACCAACTACACAGACCGATACACTATCCTGTTTACGGGGTATCATATTCACTTAAGGTGGTTCTTCCATTAAGAGGCGTATTAATATTTTGAATTTTCCGAGGCCTCGAAAATCATTTTATCCTTTTAGTATATCAATATTACATAAGGTGATTGACAAAGGTATCTTCCATTAGTTGAGCAAAAATTAAAGCAAAAAATTAAATACAAAATAATTTTTGAGTGTGAAATTTCTAATACGAATACGTATAGTCTTTATTTATTACAATGTATGTTATACCAATTACAAAAATTCTTTTAAACTTTCGGTAGCCTAATATTATCTTTACATATTTAGTTTCCTCGTAACTTCTAATATCTCTGCCTAGAATTTCATCAAGCAATTTTTATACGTTACAAATTAATTATTCAACCATCATACCCTAAGAGCCCATAATGAAGTATTAAATTTTCCTAATTTTATTTCTTAGTTTAAGTTCGGTAACCTACCGTCGAACTTTACATCGGTGAAGTTATTCATTATACATGCAGTATATATTAAGCTTTGAGAGTATAATTATAACCTAAATAATAATAACCTTTTATTTCATCAAAAATCCTTAACAAGTCTATGGTTTCAATTTTATTCCCCCTAATAACTAAAAGATCAAAGTTAAATTATGCACTGTAAATTTTTAGACCCGTAAACTTGAATAAAATTTGCCTTTAATAGCGATGAGCCGTTTTCCAATCTTGCAGTATCGTTCGCAGTTAAAGTCGAAACTGACATTGAAAGCTAGAAGCACAAAGAATGGGAAACGAGAGGATAATTTTTGTAAGGGCTCTCGGGCTACGGGCAAATGAACAAGCCAACGTCAAGGGGTTCGAGTCGCTCGTTCACCCTAAACCGCCATGAAATGAGAGATAAGGCTCGGGGTAAGGTAAGAGAGATCTTGAAATTTTATTTGATTAAGGTAGGCTTGACGTCGATACTTCAATGGATAACGTATTCTTGTCACTCGTTAGGGATGTACCATAAATACTATAAACTCTCAATTAAAAAAAAGTTCTTTCAAAAAAAAGAAAATAATATACAAATCCTTTTTACATTACTATCTTGAATGTCTACTAAATTAATGCAGAAGGGCACCAATACAGAATAATTAAAAGATAAACCTTTCGTTATATTTTAAATAAGGAAGGGAAATTAAATTTTATTGATGGGTCACTCAATAAAACCTAGAATAATAAGAAAAATGGTATATTATTTATTTATGCACAAGATATACTTTATACTTGTTCGACTAAATCAGGTATAATACAAATCGTATGTGAAAATTTAAGGCTCACGTATAAAAATGTATGGGGGGGAGGTGAATATCGGATTGTGTTAGGTAACGTATTCCATAATCTTCTTTGTGTGCCAATTGTCGAGTTAATAATAACATTCGATATATATATATATATATATATATATATATATATATATATATATATATATATATATATATATTTATATGGGGCCTGCGGCGGCTCAGTCGGTAGAGTGTCGGATTCCCACGCCGGTGACCCGGGTTCGAATCCTAGTCTCTGCCGATTGATACAAGCACCTCTGTAAAAATTACATGTGCTTTGTTTACAAACACACCGCAGACCCCCGTCGTCGATTAGCACCACATGGAAGCACAAACATGGCGACGTTAAATAATAATAAAAAAAAAATATATATATATATATATATATATATATATATATATATATATTTATTTATTTATTTTTCTCGCTTATTGAGCGCGAATTTCCAAGTTCATATTCGACCTCTCATGCTTTGAAAGGGTTGGATAAGATGCGGATGAAAGAGTAACTATTACAGGACGGACTTTCTCTTAGCTGCAGTATGGAAGTATTTCGAGGTCTTTATTACGAACTTTGCTACCATTAAAATTGTGGATAGTGAATAAAATTCAATGACTGATCTGGTTGTCATTTACATTCGACTTAGTTAAGTTAAACAAGAGTATGCTGTTTGTACTAGACTCTCCATCAGTTCCTTGGTTACTTTTTCCATTAACATAATGCTGGAATTTTTAAGACCATCAACAATCGAAGGTGAGTTATCTTGAAATTCATCAGATATACTGGATTTAATTGAATCCTTGATCACTTTATTAATTTCTAATTTGAAAGATATTTAAGACACGGAGGAGACAGCTTCTTTACGACCTCTTTTATGTCATTTTGGGTTGAACTCATGATATAGTGTACGACAGCACCTTGATAATCATATTATTAGGTGTAGTATGAGACCTGGAATAGACGGATTGAGATAATTTTCCAGTAGAGTAGAATATTATTCAAAATAGAATTGACATATTTTTATAACATTCTTCCCTAGCATTTTGCATAAATAATGGAGGAGATACAATCACCAAAAAACGTACACATTTAGCTTTCTTGTACACTGAAGGCCATAAATAATTTTTAAACATATATCCTTCTAATTAACTAAATTTCATTCAATAGCGGAGCATCTCTCATAAAATGATGAGACAACTACACAAACATAGTATATGAAAACTGTTTTTAAGTTAATTCAGAGTTACTACTAATATTACTGTATAAAATTGAAATAATTTCAGTGGCAATCCAAGTAAAGTTTTTATTTAAATAGCAATAGTCGTGCAGGAATCAGTCGTTGTACTAATCCGAAACCTACCTAATCCTCGAAACTTCTATTTTTTTCATATTTTCTATTCCTTTTATTAGTTATTCGTTTTTTGTAGAATAGTCAAGCAATATTTCCTTTAATTCTTGTATTTCTGTTGTATACCCATGATGTTCCTTTGATTTGTAACAGTTTGAATATGGAATGTTCTTCCATTTTTCTAATTTAAAGAAAAATAAATTTTGTGAATACTATATTTAATTCATCTATAAAATATAATTATGAATAAAGAATCATTAACAACCTTTTTGAGCCTAATGCACATTGCAATGGATAAGTATAACTTTTAAAAATGCATAGATTATTGGAAAATTATATTGCTAAGAATGACTTTGAAACTTCAATAATTTAAAGAAAGAAGACACCTATGACTACATAGTAATGTTGGGTAAAAAATCAGTTTTATGCAATAATTATTTTATATCAACACATAGCTGTTTTTAATACATACAAATTTAACCACACGAAGAAGTTTATTGAGTGTAATGCTCCTTAATTTTCATTATTTTATCATAATAAAGAAGGCATGGCATCATTTTGAGATACATTCATCGAAATCCCTTGCAAATTGATAGTGAAAAGTATACCTATACACATTTTCTGGTTGCAGCTGCAATAAAGTTGCTTGTCAGAGGACCAATATGAGGATAAAACTGATTCAATGTAATATTACGTAACATAAAAATAAAAAACTTTTTTTTAAATTATTAATTTATTATACTCCTTTATAGTTCTTTCCCATAAATTTGTCATCATTCTATAATTTAATACAGGCCAGTAAGGGGTTATCCCTTTCCCTGTCAACGACACAACCCTGCAAAAACCCATTTCGCGCAAATATTTTGACTCTCGCTCCGTAAAATCCGCGCTCCGAATAGCGAAAAACTACCTTTGCGAGACAAAGGCATATCTAGAACAAAAAAAAAGAGAGATAGAGAGAGAGAGAGAGAGAGAAGAAAAAGATCACAAGAGAGCGAGAAACCGAGCGGAGGGGCGATCGCGGAAGAGCCGCGTGAGAAGAGGCAGGTAGACCGGAGGAGTGTACTCTTGCGACGCTCCTCACTCAAAAGAGGTTCTCTCTCTCTCTCGCTCTCTCTCCTTCCGTTCTTTTTCCATCTGGGTCAATGAGGGAGTACAGAGAAGAGGAGAGTGGAGAGAAGACTGGCTGCTGCTGCTGCACACCGCCGGAAATCGATATTTTTTCCCTTCTGTCTTTCTTGCTCTTGCGACTCTTCGGAGCTGCCGCAGCTTTACTTGTGTAGGAACGGAAAGTCGCGCGCGTGTGTGTGT
This sequence comes from Gastracanthus pulcherrimus, assembly GCA_949152435.1. Taxonomy (NCBI): domain Eukaryota; kingdom Metazoa; phylum Arthropoda; class Insecta; order Hymenoptera; family Pteromalidae; genus Gastracanthus; species Gastracanthus pulcherrimus. The sequence continues at coordinate 158,078,834 of OX424576.1, forward strand.
GTTTTCTTTCTTATGCTTTTTCGTTTTCTCTTTTTTTTATTCGTGATGTGGCTATTGTATCCCGGTAGACGGTCCGTCTCGGAAGCGCTTGTTTTTGTTCTCTTTTTGGGTATCGGAGTGCTATCGCACGGAAGCGATATCATTGTTCGATTGTGGGTTTTAAAGTTTTAGTGTAGAGGTTGAATGGGATGGTTATAATAGAGGTGGTTTTTGAACATATCTGTGAGCTTTGAATGTTAGCTTGGAGTTTTCAGTGATACATTTGTTCTGGGCACGTTTCACAATGAAAGTAAAAAGGAATAAAATTTTTAACAGGTTCTCTATAACTATAATATAAATCAGCTTCAACGCGGATTATCGTCGTCAGGTTAAGCAGATTTTTATTGGTGTAGGTTCTGAATTTACCTTCTCTTTTTTCGAATCTACTTTTTCAATATTACTTGACACCCGTGGTTTTATTGCGTAACGACTTGGGAATGCACAGCGACTGAATTAAAGGTGATCAAAAGTGAGTTTAACTTGAACGTTATAAATTACATTGATACAATTTATTATATTTTAATTGCAAAATTGAAGTACGTGTATTTTACCTGCATAAAACAATCTTAACATTTGATGATACCGTGCAGTTAGTATTTCTGCATATATTTTGAAGGTTCTCATGCATTGATTCTAAAGGTCTCTTTTTCCTTTAATAGTGTTAATCTATTACGAATTATTAAAATCTGCAATAATTAAAATCTGCAATAATTAAAATCTATTTCTCTCTACTAAAAAAGTTAAACTTTTACTCTCTATAAAATACTGAATTCCTCACACTACGGTATGAAGAAAAAAGGAAACAGTCCCAACACAGTCATCAATAAAAATAAAATAGAACCCATTAAACTATCCATTCATTATAAATAATGAATTGAATAATCCAGCATTATCGGAATCCCGCATAAGCTCAATCCAACCTGCAATCTAAATCGAGTCTCCCGCCAATCCGCCGCTAATAATTCCATTTTCCATCAAATACGAAAACCCGATAAAAACCACGCGGACAGCTCGAAAATCGCTCTCCACCGAAACCCAGCATCGAAAAATCAATATATTCCAAAAAAATGCGACAAGTCATACCTCTCTCGTGGTCAATCTGATTAGAAGTCAGTCCTGGAGGTGTCACTCGCGATTACATTCACGCGCGAGAAGCCGATGACCCGATTCGCGCGGAGGGATATTTTTACTCGCTGTATCCGGCTGCTACTGCCGGTGGTGAAATAATGGCGATATATCGACGCCGCGTACGAAGAAAAGCAATGTTCACGAGGCTTGACGAAAACTAGCACAGCTCGAAACTTCTGACGAAGACTAACACAGCTCAAAATCTTTGACGAAAACTAGCACGACTCGCGGACCTCGGACGAAAAGAAACACGACTCACGGACCTCGGACGAAAAGAAACACGACTCGCTGCGCTCGGACGAAGAGTAGCATGACTCGCGAAGCTCGGACGAAAAGAAACACAACTCACTGCACTCGGACGAAGAGTAGCACAACTCGCGATGTTCCGACGAAGAGTAGCACGACTCGGGATGCTCCAACGAAAAGAAACACGACTCGCTGCACTCGGACGAAGAGTAGCATGACTCGCGAAGCTCGGACGAAAAGAAACACAACTCACTGCAGTCGGACGAAGAGTAGCACGACTCGCGATGCTCCGACGAAGAGTAGCACGACTCGGGATGCTCCGTCGAAAAGAAACACAACTCGCTGCACTAGGACGAAGAGTAACACGACTCGCGGAGCTCCGACGAAAAGACGCTCAACTCACTTCGCTTTTACGAAAAATTTAATAGCACAACTCGAGAAGTACTTACTAATACTATCACTATTTATTGCATTCTTATAAATATAAACCTTATAAATGGCAAAAATAAAAAAATCTGCTGCCAATTCATTGGAATTTAGCTTCGACAAATTAAATAAACTGTCCTAGTATGAAATTAATTGTTCCAATAAATTATTTTTAAAACTTATATCTTTTATTAATTAATAGCTCAAAAAGGTGTGCTCTATTATCACTTTTAAATATTTGAGCTATCTTTAATTTTACCATTGTAGAACCGCAAAATCTTTATTCTACAGGTCACGATAAATTAGTAAAGTTAACAACAATTTATTAAAGGAACTTAAGAAACTATTTACTTGCTGGGTTAAATTCAGAGCTGTACGTTTGTGCGAATCGAGTGGCCGCGATTCATTTCCGATTCATTTCAATCGAAATTTTGAATCCGATTCATTTCAGTTCGATTCATTATCTCGATTCATTTGAATCGCGTTTCACAGTCTTTGATTTACAAGTGAATCACAATTCAATAATTTTCGATTCATTTGAATTGAGATTTGGAATCCCGATACACAAATTTCGATTCATAGGTGAATCGCGATTCACAATTTTCGATTCATAGGTGAATCGCGATTCAATAATTTTCGATTCACTTGAATCGAGAATTTGAATCGAGATTCAAATTTTCTATGCATTTGAATCGTAATTTTGAATCGCGATTCAAGTTTTCGATTCATTTGAATCGTGATTTTGAATCGCGATTAAAATTTTCGATTCATTTAAATTGAAATTTTGAATCCATTTCTACGTTCAATAGAAATTTTGTTTCTCATTTTAACAACCGTCCAAAAATTACGTAAGGCTTTCAAGAAGGGTTTGGGTCTTTATTATTTTTACGGTGTATATTAAATACATAGGCAAATTAGAGAAAGTTTCTTACATTGAGAGGGGAGGGGGGTAATAATTTGAGGGAATAGCCTTACGTACTTTATGGATGAAGTTATTATGTAAACAAATATTTCTGAATAAAATCTTCATTATAATCTGCTTTTATTACTTTAAGTAATTTCCTTTTTAAAGGCCGTTCATCGTAAATTTGATACTGCATGCGAGCGTGTTGTATTGAAATTACTTGTTTACTGCGGACAAAAGAGTAGCTTTTCAGCCTGATGTTAATTTACTTACTTATTTGTCCTTTTCGAGACATTTCCGCGAAAATCCATTCATATGTCACAAAAAATATGGTGTGCAAATTAGCCCATTTTGCGCACTTGATGCGCAATATACTATTTTTTACTGCTGATTATTTTAATATTTAAATAGTTAATTGTTCCCAGGGCTAAGTAACTGCAGAAAAGTCGGGCAACATTAATTTTAAGTGGCACGTAAAACACGACATAAGGGACATTTAAATACAATGCAGATTAAAGGAGAAAAATTTCTTCCACAAAAACGAAGAATAATTAAGTAAATATTGATGTTTTTCACTTCATTATAAAATATAATAAAAAGTACCTACTTGGAATAATAGGTTTAATATAACACTCCCTTATGCAAAAATATGATATTAAAAAGTGAACTACAAGTACGTTTTAGTACCCCATAACCGTTATTGAAGAACACCTTTTACGGATATTTTAAACAGAAATCTATAGACATAAATTTAACAATATTTATCGAATTTATAAAATACGCATTTTAAGATGAAGAAAAAATAGTATATTGTGCAACTAGGGGGGGGGGTGTCTTTTTCTAAGTTCAAATGATGATTGAGCACGAAAAAATCCTTTCCACCCGTGTTACACATCGTATTTTTCTTCAATAAGTGTGTTAATAGGGTCTTTTTCATACATTCAAAAAGAATAGAAAAATAGGCATTACGAGTCATCCACTAGACCTAAGAAATTCAGGAGCGAGACGTAAATACGCGTGCCCAATTTTCCATTTGTTTTGCAAGTATGGAAAGGGGTCTTTTGATGCACGTGTTAAGAAAACTTATCTGCTAAATATCTCATTGTTATGCAATCAAAACAGTTAAAAATAGAATTTAATTGAGTATGGAAGTTTTAAAACAAAAAAATTATTCATAAAATAAAAGTAAAAAAATTATAATTTCTTATATGTATGATATTTTATTATGGCTGTAACTTACATAGGCATGTACTTATATCTTGTTCATGAGTGAATAGTTATAATTTAGAAAACCGCAAAATCATATACCCAAAATTAGAGCTGTGCTCCTAAATTAATTTTTAATAATTTTCGATACTCAAAAGTTAAAAGTTCCAGAGATTTGCCCATATACATAGTATGTACTGTGCACTTTAAACATCAGGAAATAAACTTAAATTTAAAATATATTGTATTTCTTCGTAATGAAAGTTTTTGTTTTTAAATCTATTTCATAATTAAAGCATAGTAATCGAGTCAGACTCAGTAATCGAGCCAAATATCCAAGTAATGTATTGCTTCTATGAAAGGATTTGTCAAATTAACAAACCACTTTATAGAGACAACAAATTACTCGGCAAGTAAAATAAAAAAAAATTGGTCTGTATTTAACCAAATGAATTTGTTAAGGGGATTTGAAAGTGAAATAAAAATTCCTACCTTACCGACACAACATTAATATTTTTTTCTCTGCAATAAATAAATATTTTTAAACAAACGCCATATGCCCTTGGTATTATTATCAGGAACCTTCAGTTAAATTTCTAAAAACTTTCATTATCAACTCTCTGAGAAAAATGATTTTGAATATATACAATTATAGTTAAATTTTCAAATCCAATTTTCTCAGAGAGTTAATAATGAAATTTTTTGAAAATTTAACTGAAGGTTCTTGATAAAAATATGGAGGGCAAAGTATAGTGTTATTTTTAAAAATATTAATTAATTGCAGAGAAAAGAATATAAATGTGATGCCGGTGCGGTAGGGATTTTTAGTTCACTTTCTCATGTCCTTAAATTAAATAACAAAGTATTATTTTTCCATGTACAACTTCGGTAGGTACTATCTCGGCGAGTTACTCCAGTTTAAAAGAAAATGTTCTTTTACGATCTCTGAAAGCCGCGTTGTCAATGATTTTTCCAGCACAAATGATTTAAATACGCTACCTAGGTCAGGTTTCTATTAAGAACTACTTCGAAAACCTGACTTAGCGAGTTCAAAATCACTTCTGCTAAAGAATCCGTAATGTCACGACTTCTACAGGTCGTAGAGCAACATGTCTTTTACATTGGTGTAACTTGCTGGGATAAGATTTATTGTGGTTGTAGTTATACGATATTTCTGTATTTACAGCAGTAAAGTTGAGAAATTCAATAATGGCTTGCAACTAGAAATTTTATTGGCACTCAATTTTGCGGAATACCGAAATAAAATGAGTTTAGTTTGGTTGTATCACTGCCACTCGAAGCTGTGGAAAGTAACTTTTGAAACAGCATCTTTTTAATAAACAAGAACATTTTTGCTATGAAATAAATAACTTTAAGATTTTCTATTATTTTGTAGTCTGCACAAGATATACAATATTACTAATAAAATGTCTGACATTTATAATAATTTTTATTTAGTTATAAAGAAATAACAAAATGGCTTTTTTGCGCTTTTTTTTACAATTTGCAAAAAGAATCTGTCGATTTTATTTAAACAGGGCTCATTTTATAGGTATTTTAAAAACCATCAACTTTTCCACACAATACCTTTTCATAAATCCAAGACTTAAAATTATACGGTCGAAAAACCTCATTTCCGTAACTTTAAAACTGAAAAGGGAGGCATCATCCATAGCTAGAGGGTTACAATAAAAAATGTCATTTATATGAATTTATAAGGGAGTAACCCTGGTAGAAAATTGAGCATATTAGATGGTCGGTTCACGATCTATTGGGCAGATCCGTTTCCTAATAGTTCGCCAGAAATAAACCAGCATCTGACCAGAAATTTATAGAAAATCTAAATAGCTTACATAACCCTAAAAAATTATTGAAAATGTAAATCCCATTATAGTACTTCTGCGTTAAAACAGCATGCAAATTTTTATTCGATTATTTATTTGATTTTTTTATGTCTTATTTAATTATAAAACTCTAACCTTAAAAAAACTTTTAATGAAATAAGTTTTTAGTTTTTATTTCGAATCTATCCCAAATATATCTTAGCATTCTATTAATAATAAGCTATTAAATCCATGACATAATAATCATTATTAACTTATAAAAATTCGTTAAACGTTATTTTTTATTTATTTATTCATTAACCATAAGTTGGTCAGGTTTCTGACGAGAAAACGTCGACAGGTAGCAGGGTTTCTGGCCAGACTTTTAAGCAGAAATTGGCCATTCCCTATAAAATAGAGTAAAATCTGGCGAACATATGGGGAACGTTTCTACCAGGGAAGGTATAGCAGTACAGTATTGACAGAGATAAAATCAATAATATTGCAATATCTTATTTTTTAATTGATTGATTTTTTTTATTTATTTAAAAACAGTGTTAGTCATTTCATATTATTATTAAAAAATTAATAAAATAGTACTTACGCATCATTGTATCCAAGAATATTTTCGAAAAATTTCATTATCATACTATTTCCTACACTTTGTTCAAATAATTAACAAATCTCGTTCCTTTTTAACTTATTTGATTTCACTTACAGAGCATAAACTGTGCTTATAATTTTACACTTGGGTTAATTGACAAAATAGAAATAAAATCTATGAAACATTGTATACAAAAAAGTGTTAATTTTTCTAAACAAAACCGTTTTTATACGCGAAAAGACGAATATATTCGTATTCATAATATTTTCTATTATAACTTTTTATGTAGTTTATATTTTTCAATAAGTTGAAGATCATGTTTAATAATTTTTTAATTTGATAGAGTAATACATTCTTAATCGGATTAAAATAAAATGTAATAATTATAAGACAAAAAATAGAAAAATTATAAACTTGTAGGAAAAAGCAAAAGGCTTAAAATATAATACGCTAAAAAGATACAAGATACAGAATCGAGTAAAAATGAAAGTAATTAAACAATAACAGCATGAAGTCTTGATTTATTATCATTACTTGTAGTACTCGAAACTTTATCCGTCCAGTATTTAGGCACAACCGCGGTTCGGGAGGGCCTTATAATTTCATCATCGCAAAAAGTATGATACCCCTAAAATCATCAGGCACGATCGCGGTTCGGGAGACTCTTATATCTTCATCATCGCAAAACTGTGATACCCCAAAAATTAACTAATATTCACATTAAAATCACATAAAAAAAAAAAATCACTCTAGAGGTCATTTAAGGCCCTCCCGGAAGTGTATATTTATCGATAAATGTATGTATGTAATCATGTCTCTCAATTATCTCAACGAGATTTGGACCAATCGAGCTCAAATCTTTTTGGTGGCTTCTTTCATCATAGAAAGAAAACGTTCCTATTCCCAGCCCTATCTGATGCATATAATATTATATAGAATACGGACACTTTTAAAAAACGCCAAAATGGATATAGTAGCCTGAAAAATCGGTTTTTGGGCTATAACTTAAAAACTAAGCATTTTCGTCAAAAAAGTTACATATAAAAGTTGTAGATCTAAAAAAATACAACTTTTTTGCATTACAACTATATGCTTAAAATTTTTCTAATGCATGACAGGCGCCTAAAAACGAATTTTAATACACAAAGTAGCCTTAAAAATCGGTTTTTGGGGTTTAACCCGCAACCTAAGCATTTCGCATAAAAACGTTAAATATGAAAGTTGTAGATCTCAAAAACATATAACTTTTTTATACTGCAACTATATGCCTACAATGTTTTTAACACATAACAGACACCTAGAAACGAATTTTAATACACATCGTATTCCATTTTGTTGTAGTTGATAACTAGCTTGCTCTATCTAAGCACCTTTCATATTTTAACATTTTTCTTCAAATTATCGGTCTTTTTTATTAAAATTACACTGCACCTAAAAATCACAAAATATTAAAATTGAAATGAAATTACTATATGCATATAGCATTAGAAATTAAGAGCTAAAACTTTTACTCAGCTGGATACACAACACTGTATTAATAACTCACAGGAAGATCATAGACAAGGGTTGTAACTTAATAATTTTTTATGCAAAAGCGAAGCGTTTGCATCACGGGGGATGCTAGTTTTCATTATTATCATTATTATTATTATTATTCACAAAATATTCGTAAAAAAATGTTTTAAAATAAAACGAATAAATTTATGTATACCTGTACATGATAACAGAATAATAAAATCACGGAGACTAAGATGGGCAGGGCACGTGGCAAGAATGGGCGATGATCGTACAGCAGCGCGCATAATGAAAGGAAAACCGAAAGCAACTCGACCTCTTGGTAGACCTAGACGCAGATGGGAGGATAACGTAAAATCAGACATAACTGAAATTGGGCGGGAAGGCGCGAAATGGATGGGGTTGGCACAAAATAGGGAAACATGGAAGGCTTGCGTAGATGAGGCGATGAACTTTCGAGTTCGAAATGCCATTTAAAAAAAAAAAAAAAATACCTGTACATGAAGTTTGATCGTAATTATATGAGTCGTTTTGTATGAGAAATCAGAATGTCATTGTTCCGTTCGTTTTATTGAACAATTTACTCTGTTAAGATGAATAGTCAGTATTCACTATTTTAATAATATTTTAATAGTTGTAAGTATGTGACTAAATAAATTACTAAAAAAGGCAGGGCTTATTTTTTTTCTTGAATGCAGATTTGAATTAAAAATAAATTTGAAATTAATTGACTTTATCTTGTTTTATAACAATATGTATGTTAAATTTAATCCAGCATGTGAATAATTACCAAAATTCGTCCAATAAATTTAGCGTTAACAATTATAATTTATCGTGACCTGTAGAATAAAGGTTTTGAGGTTCTACAATAGTAAAATCAAAGGTATAATCAAGTATTTAAAAAAAGCATATCTTTTTGAATTATTAAGGAGAGTCTTTCGCTAGATATAGGGCATAAAATAAAAAATCGTATGAAAGTTTATAAAGGTCCTATGATAAAATTAATGAAATGTACTTAATAATGGTCCACTCTCTAAATTTTAAATATTGAAAACTCATTTTTTGATAGTACATATTCACTATTTTATCTAAATAAAAAAAAAGTTTCAAGAAAATCTAGACGTCACAAGTGGATAATTATATTGTAAATTGAAAAATATTTAGTAAAACCACAATTTTTTTCTATTTTCTAATAATTTTTAATGATTTGGGCATTATTTTTTTCCTTAAACATTTCTCTATTAAATGAATGAAAGAAAATTTTAATATAATATATGTATGATTAGAGAAAGTCAATTGTTTTTAAAATTTTATGCGCTTACTTATAAATACTTAACTTTCACTTATTACAGATGTATTATGTTAAAATTTTCTTTAGTTGACCTAGTAGAGAAATGTTTAAGGAAAAAAAATAACGCTAAAATATTAAAATTGGTTAAGAAATAGAAAAAAAATTTTGATTTTACTAAATATTTTTTATATTGTATACACTTGTGACATCGCGATTTATTTAACTTTTATTTTTGTTCACGTAGAATGAATAGAATAATTAAGTAATATTAAGTACATTTCATCAGTTTTATTATAGGACCTTTATATTAGAACAATTTATTTAATTTCGGGAAGTTAAGTGCCAATGAATTGGCATCAGTTTTTATAGTAGTCTTTGCAAATTCTTGATTATTGCAAATAGATCGATTGCAATACTAAGCAAACACAACTCCACTACCATCAACAATTGTTTTACTCATCTATATTATGGTTTCAAAGATAAGACGATGAAATATTTCATAATTGCAAAATTTAATTGTAGAGTATCATGAAAGTTTCTGTATGTATTGATCAATATTTAAAATTTATTACGTATCTTCTCATTTTATTATTAATTTATAATTAATATTAAAATCTAATAACAATTATATATTTCTTTTATTTTTTCCATGCGTAAGGTATACTTTTAAATATAACAACGCAGCGAGTAGTGCTAGTCTTCGTAAGTATTTACCAAGTTGTGGTATTTTTGTAAGAGCTCATCGAGTTGGGCTTCTTTTTACCCGAGCTCCGTGAGTCGTGCTACTCTTCGTCCGAGTGCATCGAGTCGTGTTTCTTTCCGTCTGAGCTCCGCGAGTCGTGCTACTCTTCGTCCGAGTTCCGCGAGTCGTGCTACTCTTCGTCTGCGTGCATCGAGTCGTGTTTCTTTTCGTCCGAGCTCCGCGAGTCGTGCTACTCTTCGTCCGAGTGCAGCGAGTCGTGTTTCTTTTCGTCCGAGCTCCACGAGTCGTGCTACTATTCGTCCGAGTGCAGCGAGTCGTGTTTCTTTTCGTCCGAGCTCCGCGAGTCGTGCTACTATTCGTCCGACTGCAGTGAGTTGTGTTTTTTTTCGTCCGAGCTTCGCGAGTCATGCTACTCTTCGTCCGAGTGCAGCGAGTCGTGTTTCTTTTCGTCGGAGCTCCGCGAGTCGTGTTACTTTTCGTAAGAGAGTTTGAGCTGTGCTAGTCTTCGTAAAGGGGTCGTGAGCTGTACTTCTCTTCGTAAGAGGTCTTGAGCGGTGCTAGTTTTCGTATCGGCCTGAGTTATGCTTTTTTTCGTACGGGGCGTCGATATAGGCGACGACGGCGCGAGAAAAGTCCCAAGTCTTGCGCGACAAATTCGCCGCGCTGCGCGCGGATTAGTATACACGTGGGTCCTTTTGCATTATTATTGCGAAAAATCGATCGCCATCGAGGCCCGCGAGTGGCCAGCGAGTCCGTAATGGTTGTTAAGGCATTAACGATTAGAAAGTATGGCGAGCTATTTAAGACGGTAATGTCGCGGTGCTAGGTATTTCTGAAATATTGGTTATGCATTTTGTGAGCGAAGGAATGGGAAGATTTGTGTATTTTAAAAAAAGGTTTGTCATCAGTTTTATTTTACAAAGTTGAAATTAAATTTATCAATAAATATTGCAAAAATATGTATTAATTTATGATGTTGAACTGATTAGTTACTGATAAATATACTTATAATGGAATTTTTGCTGCAATTTGAGTCTTGTATTTTAAACAGTTAGCAAAAAATGCGAGTTCGATTTGCTGGTTTATCTTGCAACATCAGAAAATATCTTATTTTATTAAATTTTGTACTTATCTGTACATTCTGTATCTAATTCATAATCAAAAATCATTAAATGTACCATGCAAAAAAAATATAGTCATGAGAAAATTTTTTTTAGAAAAGAGTCGATTACGTGTTTTATTAAAACGTTAAAAGGTTGATGGCTTGTAACAAATTATAACAAAATATAACAATAAATCATAGACTTTATACCGCTCATTTAAAACTTATTTTATTTAATATTTATAAAAGGCATATTGTATATAAAAATATATAAAAATTTTCATTAGGAATCCTTAGTATGGATGGAGCCTTTAAGGGGATCCAATAAGACGGTCACTTATATTGTGTGGTTTGTCTTATTTACCATAAGCGACAAACTATTGAACTCCTTATAATTCCTATAAAAAAGCTCTATCAATTCGAAATCGTGACAAAAATCTAGTTTTCACATTTAATACCATGATACAAAATATTAACATTGTATTCCTCAGAGGAAAAAGGTCATGATTTAAGAGAGTTAAAACAGTATGTATGTATATAATATCATGAAATAAACCAGCATCTGACCCGAAATTTATAGAAAATCTAAATAGCTTACATAACCCTAAAAAATGATTGAAAATGTAAATCCCATTATAGTACTTCTGCGTTAAAACAGCATGCAAATTTTTATTCGATTATTTATTTGATTTTTTTATGTTTTATTTAATTATAAAACTCTAACCTTAAAAAAACTTTTAATGAAATAAATTTTTAGTTTTTATTTCGAATCTATCCCAAATATATCTTAGCATTCTATTAACAATAAGCTATTAAATCCATGACATAATAATCATTATTAACTTATAAAAATTCGTTAAACGTTATTTTTTATTTATTTATCCATTAACCATAAGTTGGTCAGGTTTCTGACGAGAAAACGTCGACAGGTAGCGGGGTTTCTGGCCAGACTTTTAAGCAGAAATTGGCCATTCCCTATAAAATAGAGTAAAATCTGGCGAACATATGGGGAACGTTTCTACCAGGGTTCGTACCCCATGAACAAGACTATGAAAACTCCAAATTATGGTATTTTGAATTGATTCAGAAACAATCTTTTTCTATAACTTAAAATGCTTTTAAATTTTCTTATTACATTATTGCAGGTATCTACCCTATGTTCACCAATTTTGATAATTACTATTTATTTTTATTATTGTTATATTAGCCACCTAGTAATTTTAATAATATTATTTGTATCACTGCAGCTATCACAACCTATATGTTATAATACATATTTGCATCATCACGGTAGCCATTTTATACTAAATGTTGGGATTAGATGTTAGGAGTTACGTAGTCCATACGTAGCCTTGTTCACATAATCACGCTCATTCTCTGTTATGCGTAAATCCTAAGCAATCTTTCTTAAAGTGTGCTGCTTCTCGTAAATCCATTTTAAGCTACACATTCAACTCGTCCTAGTCTTTGAGATTTAATCACTAATAATATTTGGCTTCCCATATATCTCATGTATTTCCTGGTTGTTCAAGATTCTCCCCTCTTTAGTGTTCCCATCTATCTTTCTCCCGATTTTTTTCTCAGGACTCGACTCTCAAGTACACCAAATTTATGTTCTTCTCGTATTGTTACCAAGTATACAATATGCTACTTCTTTTCTGATGAGTTTTATTCTTTGCGCTAAAATCAAGCTAAAAAGTGATAAGTTATGATAGTCTTTCTCCGAGGGTGCGATCTCTCGTTATATTAGTTATACGGTAAATAACGCAGTAGCTCTAGTGCTCAAGAAAAAATAGGTTACACTAAAATAGACATCATATCACCGCTGCATCTTATCTGCCAAACTGTCATAAAAGGTTTCAACCTCTCCACCACACCCATCCATAAAACAAATACTCCCAAAAATCGTGCATTCACTTAACCAATTCTCTCTCTCTCTCTATCTCCGTTTTTATATAAATACACTATAAATGTTTCTACAATCAAACAAGGTCCAACCCCAAGGTGCAATAAAGATTGAAATAATAATGTTATTATTACATGATGCGAGTACCTATCACATGTGCGTGTGTAAATATTGCAAATAATTTAAAATTTAGCGCGACAAATGTATAAAGACTGAAATGCAATTTTAACATTTACACAGCACCTGACAAACCTAATGTGATAATTTACCTACAAAATGAACACAATACAACATACTTCATAAATACTTCATCTAACATTTAATAAAAACCATTGTTGCTATCATTATTTTCGTGCATACAAAATTATAGCATCTCTCTCTCTCCCACGCCGCGCGGCGGCAACGATCGTCACCCCTCGGCACTACATGCTCGCCTAGTCCACCGTACTATTACCTATAGTACACTACAACAGCCTAGCCGGGAGAACGGAACAATGCAGCCGCCGCCACGCAGGCAGGGCTCTTCTCTCTCATACACACACACACACACACGTGTTCGCTCTCTCTCTCCCTCTCCCTCGCGGCGCGTGCTACTGCACACATCAGCAGTACAGCACGCGCTGCGCGCAGTGGGTTTTGCGCCGCGTCGGCGGCGGCCTTTGGGGCGTGGGGGCGCGCCACCGCCGCCATGCGCTCGCAGCAGCCAGGCACGTAGACTCTCTTGCAGAGGAGAGGGGCATACAGCCGAGCCGTGAGCCTGTGCACGCGGCTCGATGCGGCGAGAGAGAGAGAGAGAGAGTCTATGCAATAGAGGAGAGGTAGAAGAAGGGCATTGGTTTCGTAGTGGAGACGATGGTTCGGTTTATTTTTAAACACTTCTTTGGCTTTTTTTTTATTTTCGTTGGATTAAGTTGGGTCAGAGAAAGTCCTAGTGATAAACTATCTTTATTCGATGATATATATCGATATTTTTCTGTAACTAGATCGAGAGCTCGATCCGAGTTGACATGGCTTCAATTTTACATTATCGAAACTCAAAGCTTGAATTCAAGATTATCGAAACTTATAAAGCTGCAATACAAGATTATCGAAACATATAAAGCTTCAATTCGAGATTATCAAAACTCATAAAGCTTCAATTCGAGATTACCGAAACTTATAAAGCATTATACAAGACAATCGAAACTCATAAAGCTTCAATTCAAGATTATCGAATATTATAGTTTCAATTCAAAATCATCAAAACTCATAAAGCTTCAATTTAAGATTATCGAATCTTATGAAGCTTAATTTCACGATTATCGAAATTCAAAGCTTCAATTCGAAATTACCGAAACTCATAAAGCTTCAATACGAGATTATCGAAACTCATAAACCTTTAATTCGAGATTATCGAAACTTATACAGTTTCTATTCGAGATTATCAAAACTCATAAAGCTTCAATTTGAAATTTTCGAAACTCATAAAGCTTCAATTCAAGATTACCGAAACTTATAAAGCTTCGGTTTCTAGATTTTAGAAGCTCATAAAGCTGAGCTTATCGAAACTCATAAAGCTTCAATTCGAGATTACCGAAACTCATAAAGCTTCAATTCGAGATTATCAAAACTCATAAAGCTTCAATTCGAGATTACCGAAACTTATAAAGCATTATACAAGACAATCGAAACTCATAAAGCTTCAATTCAAGATTATCGAATATTATAGTTTCAATTCAAAATCATCAAAACTCATAAAGCTTCAATTTAAGATTATCGAATCTTATGAAGCTTAATTTCACGATTATCGAAATTCAAAGCTTCAATTCGAAATTACCGAAACTCATAAAGCTTCAATACGAGATTATCGAAACTCATAAACCTTTAATTCGAGATTATCGAAACTTATACAGTTTCTATTCGAGATTATCAAAACTCATAAAGCTTCAATTTGAAATTTTCGAAACTCATAAAGCTTCAATTCAAGATTACCGAAACTTATAAAGCTTCGGTTTCTAGATTTTAGAAGCTCATAAAGCTGAGCTTATCGAAACTCATAAAGCTTCAATTCGAGATTACCGAAACTCATAAAGCTTCAATTCGAGATTACCGCAACTCATAAAGCTTCAGTTCGAGATTTTAGAAGCGCATAAGGATTCAATTCTATAAATCTTGAGAGTAATTATGTCAATCAATGCAAATTTAAGACCAAACATAAATGTTCAAAAGATGGACTAAAAAAATCAAAATAATCAAAAGTTACGTGATTCGAATCACAATTGTAATTGATCAGAGTATGAGTGTTATTCAGAATTTATTATAGAATATACTAGATGTACAGCCAATATGTTAAGCTTGATGAACTTGATGTGCAATCAACATTTTAACTGAGTATTTTTGAGTAAAACAAATAAAAAATATAAAATTAGAATTACAATGAAAATGCCTATGCACGTATATTTTAAAAGTTATTAATCATCAGTGTTGATTATTAGTTTTTATGTTAATCAATAAACTTTAAAATGAATCAGCTACTGCGAATCGACTGCACTAACAATAGAGTCAAACAAAATAACATTATACAAAATCGACGATTTGTATACTGAAAGAGAAATTAAAAATTTTCTTAACGCTAGTAAACCACTTTTAAAAAAATGTTATTCTCCACACAGTAAACCGTGAATAAATCATTAACCTAGTAAAAATTCACGTTACGCTTATGTATATTACACTTTAATTTTCATATGATGTACCAAGCCACTTTCACTCTCTACTCTTTTCTTTTAGTATCCAAAATAACGCATTCGCCTTGTAAATTTTGTAACTCTTAACTACATGGCTAGTGTCAAAATATTCCCACCAAAAATGGAGCCAGGAAGTACTTAACTGAGCGTATGCGCGCTACGTAAGGTCAAATAGAAAGCCCATTTCAACGCGCGTAGGCCGTAAATCGATCAGCTGATATGCAGCCGGGATGCGTGTGCACGAATACGATCTTTAATTATGCAGCGGGCTCGAGTCACGAATTTTTTTCCCCCATACCGCCACGGAAATCTAACCCGACGAATCTAACCCAATTTCTAAATGACTATGAGCCTATAACCCGTGAGCCGCGGCCGGAGAAAGTTACGTTTGCTGCATAAAACGCAGCGTTACGTAAGGGGCATTTTTCTAAACAAATAATTGGGTTTTGTTTTTGTTTTAAAATGCTAAATAGGTGTCGTGAGTTTGAAAAAGAAAGTTAAAATTTGAAATAAACGAGCGCATTGTCACGATTATTTATACCGAAGCTTTGCTAGTGCTATGTTATTGTTTTAATAATTTATATCAGTATAGTTCCAGTCTACAGCGAATAAAATTAATAATTTTAGGTGGTTTAAACATTTAAGAAATTGAATAAATTACGATCTGAAATCAAATAAGGATTTAGTAAAATTTACAAAATTATTTAATTTGATCGCTGTGCAGACCTCAATTAGATAAAAATCAATCTTTTACTGAAAAGAACAGAATAACTTAAAAGAATCTATTGCATTAATAATAAACTATTTTTAGATTAGATAGGTACGTTATAATTTACTGAATAATTTATTGAATGCCCTCGTTTTGTTTGGCTTGGAATTTCCCATTTTAATCACACCTGGGAAATCACAAAAATTTAAATCATCGAGCTGCAATAATTTTGTTTTTATTTTAATTATTACAAAAATATCGACTTTCTACCACTTTTAAAGTACCCGATCCATAAAATCACCATTAAAAATGTATTTTTAAGGTACAGACGTGAAAGGTAGAATTAAACAAATAAACATTTTAAGTACACGCATAGAGTTTAATGCATAATTAAATTAATTACAAATGTACATAATGCAAATACGTAACATGTATATTTAATTTGTTATTTTTACTAGAATTTTCATTAATACCATTAAACATTTTATATACACCTGTTCAAACTCTGTCCTCGTTAATATTTACATCAAATTTCGTGCATACATTGTTAACGATAACACTGTAGATACTCTCTAAAAGTGAAATTTGCAACACGCGAACAACGCTCGAATTCTCTGCATGCCCTGGCCAGGGGGGGCAATCGATAGAACCAAAAATGTAATTCTGCACCCTCTCGTAAACATTCCCAAAACCCCGCCACTCGCGCCATCTGACATTCCAACCCGAACCCAATCGCTCCCTACTCTATCCCTCTGTCGGTAAAGTAGATACCCGAAGGAGCGAGCGCTGCCTTACCGACCGGGACTTCCGCGCGAAATTAAAAAAAAGTCGCAGAAAAAAGGAGGAGAAAGAAGAGAGAAGCACTAGAGGAGAACGAACCCCCGACTGGGGCCGACGCCCCCTTTTCAAGGTGAGCGACTCTCTCTACGCCGCCGGAGATTACAACATTTTTCCGGCTCCATCTCTCTTGCTCAACTTCGTAGGAGTCTTTTTGCCAATTCCTTTTGCACCCTCTTCTCGAGGAGCTCGGGAGAGTGAGAGAGAGTAAAGCCAGAGTTAGATAATTTCTCGGCTGGTTCTTGATGATATTTTGCAAGACTCGTTGCTTGTTGCTTTGGGTAAATAAACGAGTTTTGGAAATGTTGAGCGGAGATTTTTTTTTTAGTTCTAGGTAGATAAGCATATTGAGCGACAAGATTGTAAAATGTATATTAGATGGTGCGAGCTAGAGTTTATTTAATTGATGCTTAATAGATTGAACACTTAAGATAAAGTTTATTATGGTGTTGAATGAAAAATTGTAAAATGTACATTTATGCATTTTAACTCGTAATTGTAATATTTATAATACAAATAGAAAAAATATCTTTCTTGAAAATTTTAAATACTTATAGTTATAGCTATGAATATAATATACGATATATGAAAATTTTGGTCAAATAATCAAACAAATGATTATGTTTATAAACTTATTTAAATAACGTAAATGCTTTGTAGGAAAAATGTATTTTTATTTAAGAGTTCCAATGCTAAAACATAAATAGTGACTTACCATTGATATGCGTTGAAATGAAAATAAACGAGCCCTTGTCCATAGAGAAATGAAGCATCTTTCCAGTAGTCTCCTTTTAATTCATAAAATTTTTGATACGCCGACATTGCTAAAATAAAAATTGTTTCGTCATAGTTTCATATGAATTCAATTGAAAGAGAATAATGAATTAAAAAATATAGTATTTTCAAATATTTACGTACCTTTAGTATAATCTTCAAGTAATAAGTGAAAATGTCCCAATTTACAATAAGTTTTTGGATCAATACTGATTCCTTTATCCTCCTCATCATCCTCATCATCCTCATCATCTTTCGAACCCTCCAAATTCGTTTTTGTACTATCAGCTTTCCTGCGCTGCTTCTCAGATTGCGCTTGCACTAGCATTCTTTCCAAATATTTGATTGCACGAACCACTAAAGCCTTCTTTTTGGCTTGCTCTGGTGAATTTAATTTTAGAAATCCAAACTGACGACTGAAAAATTATTAAAATATTATTTGAATGATTTATATTATTTATTTACTTACTTTACTAGTTATTTGTTAAAATAAATAGAATATTTAATAGTAATAGAAACATGTAAGATAAAAGTATAAGTATTCGGATGCTTAAACTCAGCATCCAGACATAAACATTAGGTTAAATACTTTTATCTACAAAAAGAAATGTTAAAGAAACTATAAATAAATATTTTTCAATTACTGCGTAAATATAATTCACAATAAAATAGTGATTAACAGTTATTGTAAAATATGTCAGAATAGTGGGATATGACCCAGCACTAATACGTTTATTTCGTTAGTAACAGGCTAACAGGTGCATCAAACAACATTTCTGTTAGAACTATTATTACTTATTAGTCTACAAAAAAATGAATTTTGTAAAATAAATTATACACATAATACGAGACTGTTCTATTTATAAATTTTAAGTACTATCATGTTTTTGTAAACACAGCGAAATATAAATAACAATAACGTCTTTACGTTATTCTTATTTATCTTAGTTATTCTTATTACGTTATCTAGTCTTTACTCAAACACTAAGAAAAATATTAACTAATGAGTAATTAAATTAATTGTTTACATACAACTATTACATAAACAAACAAAAATATTAATTGCCAAAATAAAAAAACCTAACCATCGCCAAGTTAACTCCCCAACCCACAAAAACAAACTAAGCAACCACTCTCCACAAAAAAAACAAAAGTAGTCATCGCCAACCATTGTTGCACCCATCCAAAAAACCTCCCTTCGATAACAAAAACACATTCCACCTCAAAGTGGCTCATCCGGGCAAAATGTAGGCAAGGATGTCAGTAGGCTACCCAGTCCCCTCCAAGAAAAAAAAAAACAGAAAAAGAAAACAGCAGCACTCAACACAACAACAAAACACCAGATAGATCCCCACTAACCTGTCGAGCTCGGACAGTATCTGCAGCTCCTGGGGCGTCAGGTTGATCTCGTCCGTCTCCTGGGCCATCTCGGCGAGCTGCACACGCGTTGCAACGCACTCTCTCTCTCTCTCTTAACACACAAAAAAAGAATAAAAAGAAAACTCGCACTCGCGACGGCCGCGTATTCAACACTCTCTCTCTCTCTCTCTCTCTCTTTCAGCGAGCGAGCGGCGGAGTCGGCATCTCCGCTTCTCCTCCTCTCTTGTATTCCCCCGGAATCTCAATTAACAATTAACAACGAGGAGAAACGCAGACTCGCGACGAGGACTCGCGTAGACGTCAAGTCATAATTGCGTGTACACGGCCGAGGGTGCGCAGGTGTTTCAGGTTATAGGCACGCGCGCACGCACGACCGGACGGCGGCGGTGGAGAAGCTGGGAGCTGGACGGGGGGGCACCAAGCCAGCGACGGCGGGATCGGATCGTGTACGAGTACGAGTACAAGGCGCGCACACACACGCGCAGGCATGCCCCCGCGGATTAATGGACGTACGGCATACTGGTTTGTAGCCGGACACACACGCGACGGCGGGGCTTACGCTTGCGAATCTTACGATTGTATGGAAGTAATACGCGAATGGAAACGCGAACGTGATTGCGATGTGTGGGTATACTATGCTGTATGTGTATATTGCACTGGGCTCCGTGTAGGAGTGGGTGTGGGTGTGAGTGTTTACGTTTGTGTGTGCAGCGAGGCCGCCCCGCCACGAACGAAGCGGACGGATGCGATAGGTTAGGGTATTCTAACCTCTAAGGTGATGATGGGGGTGGGTTGGTTGGTTTCACGGTAGAGGGGGGTAGTGCTTGCTGGAGCATTTTGGCGCGAGGTTTTCGAAATGGATTAGTGCCTGTTGGAAGGGAATTAAGAGCAATATTGATTGTTGTGAGCCTTAATAGTTTCTATATGATCTGAATTATTTTTAAGAGTCGATTCCTTATAATTTTTTTTTATAAATTGTTACCTCAAATTGTTATAAAAAACTTGATTTGAGACTTAAATAATCGAAAATAATTACCAACTACGACTAAGAATATATGAATAAAGCCAAAAAGTTTAGATGATAGTTGTTTGTACTTATATAGATTTAGGTAAGAGCTGATCGCAGAAATTACTCCTGTCATTACTGTCAAAGGGAGTGTATTCATGTGTGATCTCATAATCAAAAGTACCTAAGATGCCTGCATCGTATTGAACGTTCTTCACAATGAATTTCTAAGTTTTGTCAAGTCATTTGACCAGAGGCATAATACACAATACCTTTGGTCGAAAAATTTAATAAACTTAAAAATTTAATTACGAGGAGAGAGTCAGTAGTCGTGAATTTTTGAAGTTTATTTTGACGCGTTTTCTGCAACGGGTCCTTATTCTCGAGATATCAACAAATTGACCTCAATTGTGCGTTATTTGAGTAAAAAGTGTGTCTCTTTTTCTGATCATATATGATCCAAAGTAGTATCATTTTTTTACTAAAATAACTTATTTTTACTAAAAATACTTATATTTTACTACTGAGCCATAGATCTGAAAGTTTCTACACTAGAGAATTATTCCAAATGTAAAAAATAGGGTATTTTTCGTACAATTTACATCACTTTCTTCGAAAGTTAATAATTTAGTGGCAATATGACTCGACCACGTGACATCATGAAAATGGCGGCTCAGTGTAGGAAAGTAATAGTCTGTATAGGAAAATTCACGGTTTTTGTTAAACTTTTCGTTATTTATAACAAAAATTTACTGTTCATATGGTTTGTGTAGTTCATAATATTATTATGTAGATGTACGCATATTTTTGTTCTACTAGAAGGCTGTGAAATGTAAAATGAAACGAAATGAAGTGCAATTAGACAAAATTAATCTATAAGATACATTAGATTATTTTATGTGTTCTTCAAATTTTCATCAATAACTTATGTACCCTGTCCTTCTATGATACTATAAATTTAAAAAAAGGCCAAAAAGTATCTCATCGAATGACTTATTTACATTATTTACATTACGTATATACCCAGGCGGAAATAATCTAAGGCATATAAAACTTAATAATATACTATAATTCTTAATAAAACTTATTAGCTTTTATAAGGTTTTAATAACAGTTTATAATGTGTTGATTTTAGACTCTAGTAATAGTTTATAATATTTAATAATAATTGTAAGCTTTTATTAGCTATTATGAAATTTTATAAATGTTTTTAAACTTTTATTAGCTTTTATTAGACTTTTGTATGTAGACAATATCCTAAAAATGCTCTTTTTCTGCTTCTTTTTAGGTTACACACTTTTTTTGTTTTTCTGCTTCTTTTTATGTTTTTTTAGCTTTTTCGTAAAAAAAACTGTAAAACTGAAAAGCGATTAGTAATTTATTACTATTAGTAACTAATCATAAGAATTATAAATATTTAATTTCTATAAGTAATAATTTTAAAAAGTTATTAGTAGTTTTTAGCTTTTTATCAGGTCACGCATTTTCTCTTTTTGTAAAAAATGTAAAAGCTAATTAAAGTTAATAAAAACTAGAAACTATTATTAACTATCACTAGAGTCCAAAATCCCCATATTATAAATTGATTATAAAAGTTATTAGCTTTTATTAGCTATTTCTAGGTAAGTCGATTTCCGCCTGGGTAGGTTAAATGTCGTATATTTTTTATTTCCTTATTTACTTAGTATATTTGTATACATCGTGCGGTGTGAAAATGATGCACAATAATTTAAGGTTTTTTCTTTATCCATTTTGTTATTTATTTATTATTTATTTAATTATCACATAAGAAAAACCGTCAATCTCCCAATGCAGACTGTATTATTTTCCTACACTGAGCCGCCATTTTCATGATATCACGTGGTCGAGTCATATTACCAACGAATATAGACTTGTCTGTTGGTAATATGACTCGACCACGTGATATCATGAAAATGGCGGCTCAGTGTAGGAAAATAATACAGTCTGCATTGGGAGATTCACGGTTTTTCTTATGTGATAATTAAATAAATAATAAATAAATAACAAAATGGATAAAGAAAAAACCTTAAATTATTGTGCATCATTTTCACACCACACGATGTATAAAAATATACTAAGTAAATAAGGAAATAAAAAATATACGACAAGTCTATAGACAAGTCTATATTCGTTGATATTACCAATTGGTCGCTCCAGATTTACATTTTTATACGAAACAAAGTTAAAATAAGGGGGTCCGAAAGTTAATTCCCTGAATTACCGACCGAACCATACATTATTTACTTTATAAACTAAATTACGTATATTTAGCTAAAACCCAAAATTGCTAGCCCTTCTTAGAATAGTAATATACCTCTCTACGAAGTTTCATTATTGAAGTGAAATTTTGACAATATTATTACTCAACGAAGGGCCAGCAAGTTTTGGTTTTGTCTAAATATAAGTATTTTTATAATTATAAATAATTATACACTACTTACTCGGTCGGTAAAAATCAGGGCGGAAAATTTGAATTCTTAATTGACTTTTGAACTCCCTTAAAGATCTTTTCGTCTATTTTTTTTACATTAGGATTACTTTTGCTAGCATAAAAAGTTGCAGAGCTACGATCACATGTTATAGAGGTACCATTTTTTACTAAAATAGTGCATAATTGAGGAAAAATTGGTTGATATCTCGAGAATAACTAAGAGTGCTACACTTCATTTTAGGTGTCGGATCTCCAAATCTCTGACCCTGAAAAGGCGCATATGCTTATCTTCGGTAACAATGGGAGTAATTTATAAAAATGCTTGCTGATACAGAGAAAACTCAATTTTTATATTTATCGAAACATGAGCGTTATTTCCTACTTTTCAGTTAATAAACAATAATTAATAAAATTTATCTTTCAATGCAAATATCAAGTCTGGGCCGTTCCTCGGAGCAGCTTCAAATACCGTATATAGCGGGGTGACTTTATTAGGCAGGTGGGGCAACTTTGGGTCAAATGAAAAAAATACAATTTTATATCCAGCACCGCAGAAAGTATGCGTTTTGAAGCGATCAGAGGTATTTTGATTTGAAGGTTAGATCCTTTAGTTACAAAATGATTAAATATAAAAGTGATTTTTGGATTCTTTAATGGAATTACAACAATTTCACCAAATTTTCCACCTCGAAAAGGGATTCTATTACGCCATTTTTGGTATTCGTATATAAATTTTTGACTGATTATGTAACTGTCTTGCAAGTGTTCCAAAATGAAAATTTAGCTGAGATATATAGAAATAAAAGAAGTGGCTCAAAGTCGTCCCTCTAAGCGGGGTGGGGTGATTACACCAAGCAAATTAATTAGGTGATTTCATTATAAGAGGAAAATAGTCGATATAATCAGGTGAAAAATCAGGTGACATATCATGTCAATTCATCTAGTGAAAAATCAGGCGTTTTTTACCATATTTATCACCTGATTTTTTCAATAGGGTAAAGTTTCAAAATGGTTCAAAGTCACCCCGCTCTGCGGTTCGCTCTACGGTATTATAAAAAAGATTAATAATTTGGTTGAACAAAAAGAAATAACTATCGACATAAACTGGTATCTTTTAAACACTTCAGTTTTCAAGCCAGGGCTGTTACATTTGTCTATCAATATAACTAATCAATAAATTAAACTATTCCAAAGATCATTCAATTTTCACCGACAAATAAACAAATAACAACAACAACAACAAACAAACATAAATACTAAAAAATTCTTCTGTGGGTTCCCGAAAAAACGACTTAAGTCCTGCACTTATCATATTCAATTTCCATTTAATCTAATGTTAAAAAAAATTAAATTTATAATTAGACACTTATATATTTACACTTTTTTCCCTTTTTATCTAAAACTATACTACGTAAGAAGAATACCAAAATCGTTCTAAACTCAATTTTCCAAAAAATGGACTTTAGTCGTTCTTCCGGGAACCCACGGACTTATACCAACAAAATCGATCCCCCCCAAGGTTCTCTCACTGCCAACCGCGAGATCATCAGCTGGCTCTCCCACTCTCCCACCCCCAACAAAGACGTAAAATACCTCCGATTATCCAGCATATATATATACTTCTGCGACGATCCTGCGCGCGCGCGCGAAGACGACGACCATCCCATCCCCCCGACGCTTATTTCGATCTGTCAAAAGAAAAAGTAGAACGGAGCCAGAGCAGACTGCACAGTAGTGCCGCCGCGGCACCATCGTACAATAAATATAAAACGCATCGACACACACCCAAGTACCTATATTTAATTGAAAAGTCTAAACAATCAAAGGAACAATTAAATAGGTAAAGGAAGCCAGTGTTTTTCTTTAATATCTAATTCCTTTCCTGTTTGTGTGTGTATATATAGTTATATACACTGTGTATGGTGTATCTCACGTCTCTCTGTGTGTACATTATATATATAATACGCTCGTTTTAGTATAATGTAACTGGACGACGCGCTTCTGGTTCCCCTTCTGTACATATATAATACATTTTCCACTCTGTCTATCTCTCTCTTTCTCACTGCTCGGTGTGCAGTGTGACTCCGAGTCTGTGCAGTGTGTACCTAATATAACATATAACGAAGCATCCGCACTCCGCAGCGAATGCCCGAAACGCGCAAAAAGAAGACCACCTCCTCGGCCACGAAGATCCTAAAACGGTATAAGCTCTATTTCAGGCAGCATTTCGTCATTTTCTTTTCGCTCTTTCCGGGATGAGTTATTCGCATTCGCAATTGCCTCACGTTGAGAGAGTTTTAGTTTCGGTCGTACCTCGTACCTCGTACCGACTTGCCGAGCAGAAGTGAAGTGAGCGTACGTGTGTATGTGAGTATATGTGTGTGTGAGTACGTGCAGCATTCGCTCATCGATATTTTCTCGCCTAGTTTGGTGTATGCGCGAAAGGCCGCAGGACGTTACAAGTTTGTCTTTGTGGAGTGGCTCTTCTTCGTGCTCCTGAAGAAAATTTTTGTAAGGCGGTCTTTCGTGGTGCGTTTGTGCGTGCTTATTGATTTTTTTCCTCGAGGTTTCTGTGATTCTGCCTGCCGTTGCTCTGATTTCTCGCTGTGATGTTTCTCTTTTGTTGTTATTGTTGGGAGCTCCGAGTTTTTGCGCTGTGGCTTTGTTCTTGTTAATGTTCTCATTGACTCATGCTCATTGTTGGATTGTTGGGTTTTTTAGCGCCGAGGTCCCAGTTTCTGATCAGCTGAGAGAAACTTTTTGGTTATAAAGAATTGATTTTGATATATAACTTTTTGGATTTTAAATTACTACATATTTTGAGATACATAGTCAGTAATTGTGTCTTGAATCTTGAAACTATTTTTTAACAATAAGTTTGAGGTAACAATTTATGCTAATAAAAGATCAGGGACTGGGTTTGTCAGGGTTTCTGGATGAAATTATGGAAATTTAGGCACATTTTTCACGAGTTTTAAGTTTGGTATAATGTTCTGTGATTGACAGAAGTTTTTAAATCCTTACATCGTACTAATAAATACATTTCAATTATACAGGTATTCCAACCTGTTTTCAGTCAACCAAGAGTCATCTCAGATCCAGTTTTCAGACCATTTCATTCTCATAAAAATATATCTTATTGTATCTTTTCATGCTTTGTACATATGACTTTCTTCATTTTAAACAGAGTATTTTTATTGTTATACACCAAAAACAACTTTTGTAAAAAGAAAGGTACCAAAAATTGGGTCTATGATATCTTTTTGCAATTATCTTTATTTGCCATTCCTTGATATTAATCTTCTCTTTGTTACCATAATATTAGCCTTCACTTTTTAAAGCATCGGATAGGCATTAGTCACCTACAGATTTCATCATCTAATTCTGTCATTTTTATTTTAACTACTTATTCACTACTATTATTGCGTATAGCTCATTTTTTTAAGTCAATAGGAAACAGGTTATTTTTATGATTTGAACAATATTCAAAATAAATTTGCGAGTAATATTTTCTAGTTTTTAACCTTTTTACTCATTTTGATCACTATATATTGCTGTCTGTCAATTACACTGCACTTTTAGGAAATATACCAAAATACTTTATGTAAGAATTATATATGGTTGGATCAATATACGTGTAAAGAAAATTATGCAATTTTCTGTAAATAGCATCAAAATAATTGCATTATTTATGTTAATCACCCAGAATTTTAAAAATAATTCCTATTTTTAGATTTTCAAATAATGATTATAAGTAAAGGATGTAGTTAATTATTTATTTATAAATACAGTTCTTAGAGCACTTTTTACCTGCAGCTTGACAAGTTTTTATTTCACTTGTATTTTATTCTTATATATTGATTGATTGATATATACCTTTGTCTTTATTGATTTAACACCCACATAATACTTTATTTTCTATGTATAAAATATCTCTTTAATAACATGATTATTTTATAAACTACATGAGACAATAGTTTCTTGTAACTTTTAATAACACAGTAAATTATCTAATACTTGTGATCGTATTAGTATCATAAATGTAACATCCTCAATGTGCAGTTTATCAATCATTACTTATTTTATAGATTCACTCTATAGTTTATAGGCTTCATCATTACTCAGAAATAAATCTATTATATACAGTTTAAGTGATTTTACCTTGAAAATAATATTATTTATTAATACACAGAATCAAAATGAGTCTTCCCGTGTCGAAGAAAGGCAAGGAAGATGCCAACAGAGAGGTATCTGACGTCGCCAAAGATGCCAAAAGCCTTCTCGAAAAAATACTGGGTGATGTCAGTAAAACATCAGCGACCAAGCAGATAGTCATTGGAACTGCATCAGGATGGTAATGCAAAAGCCATGTTCTGTAGAAAGTTAAAGGGTATATTAGAACCATCTATAAACGAAAATATGTGTTTTCTGTTATTGCAGGGCAACTGGCTTTATGACGATGAAAGTCGGAAAAGTTGCTGCATTCGCAGTTGGCGGTGGTATTATTATGCTCCAAATTGCAGCGAACCAGGGCTACATTAAGATCAACTGGGACAAGATACAGAAGAAGGCCGATAAGATCACCGATAAAGTTGAAGAGAAATTAACTGGCGAAGGTCCCAAACTCATGGACAAGGTGAGCATACTACTTACACAAAACTCTTACTCTCTACTCTATTTATACTAGAGAATCATATGAGTGTCTGATTGACTTTGACAGATAGCACTAAACTATAAATATAGTAAAGCACTCTGAGTGTTATTACTATTTCACCTTTAATGTTTGAGATGTTTGAATTATCAAAAGTATTAAAATTGATTAAAAATAAAATTTGTAAAATGTTGTATAATAATCATACAGAGACACATATACTATAATTACAGCATGATTATTTTTATAAAGAAAAAGTGTTTGTACTAGTTGTGCATGATTTTTATGTAACTCTTATTAACAAAAGTTAATTTTTGTCTCAAATGGTCCTCTAGTGTGAAAGAGGAATAAAAAGATTAAGTTCTGTTATTGGAATCAAAATTCTGTATGATTTTCAGGTAGGGAAATTCTGTCAAGCAAACACATTTTTGGCATCTAGTTTTATCGGTGGCTTTATAATTGGTCTAGCTTCATGAATGTCAATCATGATTTCTCCAAAAACGAAAAAAATTATTATATGTACATTTCCTTTTTTAACTGAATTGTATGAGTTTGTGTGACTCAATGGTCAGAACTTGCCAAAGAGAAATGCAAAATTATTTGCCTATTGTTTCTACAGTATACCTGAGTTTTTCTGTGTTGTAATATAAATAAATCTGACAATATGTGTTTTGAAAAATCAATTACATATTATGTTTACAGTTAATAATTGAATTGATCAAAGATTCAAATCAATTAATTAAATTAATATTAATGAAAATTTTAATAGTTTCTGTTACATAATAGTGATTCTTCAAATATTGATTTTTCAAAATTTTGTAACAAAAAATATCTAGTATTTACGTAATTAAAAGTACTTATAATGCATCATGATTTGTAAATTGTTGCCACAACTTTGCCTAAAATTTTTTGCCAGGAGACACAAGTTGTTTAGAATGTTGCCATGGCGTGAAAGTGGTTTAATATTGACTGATTAAAAATCATTTGATTCTTTTTTAAAAGAAATTATTCATATTTCCAACTTTTCGTATTCTTTCGCATTTTTGAAGACGCTTTATTACTTTATAACTTAGACTTTATAACTTCTTCTAATGTACATTTTTAAAAAGCCACTTAGTAATTGTTTTTAATAAATAATTTTAATTTTGTATAAAAAAAGTATTTTTAAAAATTGCAATCTTATTATGTAGCCATGTTTAGTAAAAATTCATTGACAAATAAGTTCATAATCAGTCAATAAATAATCAACTTTCCTATTTTGACGCTTGCTGTTAATGTATAAATAAATCAATTTTCCATAATCACATATCTTATTATATAGATAAAAATTGTTAGGAATAGAAAACCATAAGACTGTCTTATGTGTAATTGCTGAAATAAAAAATAAGTTTTTCAACTTTGAGAATTCTTGTCTTATTCATTCGATTGGAAAGCAGCATACCTTGGACAATATCCGGGAAAAATGTATATATAATTATCTTTAACTCTTAAAGATTGTAAATTATTCAATTCAAATCATAAGAAAAATTTTACAAAATTTTATTAGAATAAAAGCAATTTATTTATTTATTATATCGTAAAACGTAGTATTATATTTTTGTATGTAGTTAGAGAAATGTATGGGGTACAGCATAAACTAATTTATTTTTTTAATATATTAATTAATAATAAAAAACTTATCTGACAATTGAAGAGCTTAAAGATTCAAATTTATAATAAGTTATTATTTTATATAACGTAAATTACAATTCACTAAAAAAAATTAACTAATGCTATAACTAACATTGTACAAATACTCTCTTATTTCTTTCTAAGCTTTTAATTAACTGCTCATAACTTTCTAATAGTTCATATTTTAACCTTATTTTATTGTACTTTGTTTATGAAGAAAAATGTAGTTGTTTAAAATATTTAATTCTGAAATTAAATTTTTATTTATTTTTTATGTTATCTTAAATTTTTTAAAGAAGAGGTTCTGTAATATTTTTTTAATATTTTAAATGATGGTATCTATTTTTTATAATTCAGATTGAATTTTTAACATTTTTACAGAATATTTTGTGTATGATGAAAATTATATTTTATATGTCAGAGGTACCGAAATCATTCTCCGATGCATGATTTTATTGAATACTTGATTTTACATAAAAATTTTTCCTGTCATACCAAAATAATCAATATTGCTGAGACTGAACTGAAAATATTTATTTCAATATAAAAAATATAAGCTGATTTTTATTTTATAAACGTATTTATTTTCACTATCTCTATTGATTATTTAAATATTTTGTTTAATTTTTGAAAACTTTTGTAATCAATGTGTAGCCTGCGAATCTGAGTCAATAAAAATAAAAATACTTTCAAAATAAAAGGAAACTGGAAATTAGTCCTTTTTGTTCAGTTTTAAGAAGATTCACTAATTTAGCATGCGCATGAAATATTTTAGGTCAAAATCAGGTATTTGATGAAATTATTCATCGGAGTACGATTTCTGGCGCATGAATTATATCTCTTATTAAACCTAAAATCATATTCTGTAAAGATTTAAAAAATTTAGCATGAATTGTAAAAATCATCACTTAAAATATTAAAAAAATACTAAAGAACCTGTTCTTCATTCACTGCCCACAACTAATAACAGGGTGTCTACCACAGGGAAAAACCTGGATATCCTTGAATTCACAGGGATTTTTAGGGTCACACAGGGAATTTTCTTGGTGCAAAAGTAATATTTTCAAAAATTGAAAGATTTTAAATAATTCTTTTTAAAGAGTTGAAATCGTCTATGATGATAAACAAATATAAAAAAATATTAAAAATATTAATGAATATTATCTCGCCGTGTGCAATGTAGGTCTTTTATGACCTCAACAATTTGTCTATCGCACGTATGTCTGAAATAAGAAAGAGGCAAGACCTGGTCCCCATGTCTAAGAAACCTAATAATATATTGGGATGATGGAGTAGAAATGTTTGCACATAACGAAATTCCCCAAATAATGCACTTCTTTTAGTCCAGAAATCGCAACAAAAAAAATTAACTGCTGGGGTTTCCAAACCTTTTCTATTGTTTTAGGGGCCAAATTATAAAGAAAATCGCGTTTGAACAATGAAAATTGGCCATATGTTTTTCTGGCAAATTAGATGTTTTTTACGGCTTTTTATATATAGCAAAAAAACAAGTGTTTTACTGTGCAGTTAATAACCGCGCACACAAAGGTGCAATTTTTATTCCATAAAGTTTATAAAAATAGAAGAAAAGACCTTCAATTTGAGTTTTTGTTCGTTGAAAATTGATGTTCCGATGCAAAGTTATGACTAATTGAAAATAGGATAATAATTCGTTGAAAATAGGGTAAAAACGAACGGATTTTTCATTTTTTTTGCAGAATCTGAGATTGTCGACGAATTATTACCCTATATTAGTCATAACTTTTCACCGGAACATCTATTTTCAACGAACAACAACTCAAATTGGAAACCCAAGCAATAAAATGGCGTTTTCTGGACCCAAAAAAGTGCATACTTTTTGGATTTTGTCATATACTTTGCATTTTTTCAAATTCTTTTATAGCCGAAAAATGGCTGAAACTATTATAATACGAAATTAGTTAGAAAACACATTGCACGCAAAGGGTTAAAATAATTAAAACAACTTCTTGCACTAAAAAGAGAAGGTCTTCAGGCGTACAATTTCTATGGACATAAAACCTAATTACGATTATGGTAAATGTGGTCTGCAAGATGGAGAATGTTGGCATAAAAAAATTTAATTCAAATAAAATTTTCTTTATTTCTTCAAATTTACGGTATTTGACTTTGGACTACCGCAATGAAAAATACCATGAGCGTTTTTCGAACAAACGGAAGTTGGATTAGGAAAGAGCATACACTTGAGGAATATAAAAGTTTATAGTTTGCTCAAAATTTTGGGGAGCTGTTTAAATTAAGAATGTTTTTATTTTAGTTAACTTTCATAACTTTACCATGTTACCACTTCTTTTTGCAAACGGCTTTTGGTTTGCATTTATCGCGATTTTGATGTACATATTTAATAATCAAACGATTGAATAGAAATTATCTCTTTTTTTATTAATCCAAATCAGACCGAAAACCATTTAAAAGTTATAAAAGGGAATGTTAACAAGGGTGAACATGAAAGATTAATAATTAAAAGTTAAATGTAAAAAAGCTTTAAACTTATTAGTTGTTACAATAAATACTTGTTTTTACTGCACGTAGTATTCAGCAATATAATAAACTATTAAATTTTAATAAAAAATATGTTGTAAATCACACAAATTCATTCTATTTTGCTGAAGTATTTAGTAACAATCAGCTATCGGATTTTTCTCACAAGGAAGGCATCAACTGTGAAGGACTTGAATTTTAATCTGGCATTTTAGGTGTCTTTTGGCATTTAAAAAAAATTAAACTCAGCATCCATAGATCGATGTAATGGACCACTGTCAATTTAGGATAGCAGTTGTTCTACTTCAAATGTGCATTATTTTAGTAAAAAAACGTATTAACACTTGTGAACATAACTTTGTAATTTATTACGTTATAAAAATGGTTCAAAAAGTAAATCATAATCGACAGGAAGAATTTTGATTTGGGTCGCTTTGTTTCGAAAAAAATATTAATTTATAAATAAAACCAACCATTTTTACCAAAAATAATATATAATATTTAAAGTAGAGCAGCTGAATATCTTAAACTCACCAGATTAAATTAGGAAAGTTGGGCTTTATTTTTTAATACTAGAACACAAAGCTTGAATGTCCTATTAAAATTTGAGTTTCGCACATGTAATCTTCTCCTTATCAATGCCATTGATAATTCTTTCTAATAATTATGTATAATATTGTTATAAAAATACCAATCATAATTGAAAAAACTGCTTTGAGAGCACCTGGAGAATCGAGAGAATTGTCTGGAAAAACCTGGAATTCACAGGGAATTTTATTTATCAGATTCAGTAGACACCCTGAATAATCCATAAAAATATAATGTTCAATGTTATCCTGAAGCTTCAGAAATCCTTTAACAAAAACCAATTACCCCCGCTGTACTTCCCTCTCAAAGCAACCACCAAAGCACCCAGCAGCGTTCTCTCCCCTTACAAATGATGCAATACATTTTTCCCCGGACCGCTTCGTCTTCTTTCCAGATGGAGAGGTTCGTGGACAAGAAGCTGGACAAGGCCGAGCAGCTGCTGAAGAACGGCGAGTCGCGCACCCGTCGCTGGTACCAGGGCATCTGCACCGGTGGGGAGCAGGGCTTCCGGGCCCGGGAGGTCCACTTCTTCCTGGTCTCCTTCGCCGCGGGCCTAGCGATTGGCCTGGCCTCGGCCAACTAGGTAAGCGAGTGCTGCGCTATGATCGTAAATACGCGCAGCAAGCAGCAGCCCCTGCCCAGCCCGGACACGATCAGCGTCGAGGCCGTCGACAAGGCCGACGCACTGATGGAGTTGTTCGAGGAGGCCAAGAGGAACTTCTACGAGTTCAGGGCCTGGTGCAGGGAGCAGCTGCGAGAGTACCTGTAATCCAACAGGGACGAGAGAAAGCGCGTACACTGGCAGAACAGCATGCGGTGAAGCACTTCTGGGCTGGTCCACCATCGCTGGAGGAAGATTGTGGAGAGGGTTCGAATGGTGATCGGTGTGCAAGAAAGAGAGAGAGAGAGATACTTGTTCCAAGGCTTTGGAGTTGTTTGAATGATTTTTGAGATTTGTATTCAGGACCAAACAGCGTGAGAGGCTGATTTGCTATTTGGAGGGTTAATCGAGCAGTGCGTAATGACGAATGTTGAAGCTCTGTTACTGATACGATGATAATCTGTATTGATTTCAATGAGGATTGAACGAAAATTCGATTGAGGTTTATTGTAAACAGTAGGCGAAATAGTTTACTGTTTTCAATAAATCTAAATACTATTTTATCTTTTTTACAACTATATACGAAAATATGTAAACTCAAAACTGAATGATCTTTTTTAACTATCTCAAGAGAAAAACAAATTGCGCAAAGCCAAATACCTATTTTATATTTTTCTGAGTAATACAAACGTTCTACAGTGAAGCCTAAAGAATAAGGTATTTATAAATATAAAAAGCACGAGTATATGCAAGCTATTCGAACTCTAAATACTCAAATAATTCAAATATTTGAATATACGATTTTGTATTTGAAGAATTTGAATATTACGATCTTTACAATCTTAAAATTAAAGAACAATTGATTCGGTGAAGTGGAAAACGACCAACTACAGAAGTGGTATTTACGTTCAAAATGCAGCACGATCAAGAAACAAAATAAAAGAATATATAAAAGAAGAAAAGCAAGCGTATCTTAGTAATCGTACTTTAGACCGTACAAACCTGCTACTCATCAACTGTTATCGAAAAATCCAGTAGCTCTAAGTCTAATTAATATTATACAATGATTTTCTATTGTATGTACTTTAATCAACTAGTCTCAGCAATACGTTTTTTAATCAACTTTTTCTTTTCTGCGAAAATCCTGATTTTTTATTTGTACGCGACTTATTTTGAGATTATTTTGCATTTTGGACTGTTATTCAATGTGTACATATTGTATTATCTCTGTATTCTGAACTTGAAAAAGTCAGCACTCGCTTTTGCGCACTGAGTCTTCAATGGACAATTTATTTATATTTATTGATGTAATTTGCTTATGTATAATTCTATACTTTTGAAAAATAAGTAAATGAAAGAAAAGTAAAAATATTATGTACATCAACGAAGGAGTGATGTCGAAAAAAATGAAAGTTCCAGACTTTCTCGAAATACTACTTGTTGAATAGTATTTACGATGTAGCACCTAAACAAAAAGTCTGTATATTGGATCAAAGTGTGACCTTGTGCTTTAACAAGGCATTAAACGGTGTTTAGTTCAATGAATCACAATAAACAATGATTATATATCATGTATAAAAAGAAATAAACTTTATTCGTCTTTATTTACCGTAGTCTAACTAAAATCTTTTCAGGCACTGCATGATTACATTTCTAAGCCTTCGTCTTAATTTTTGGTCACCTTTACAAAATATGTGAGTTGAATTGTCACTAATTTGAATAAATGTATCTTCATCCTGTGAAAAAAAAGGATTAAATAATTTTCTAAATTTTAATTTTAATATTTATGAATATGAAGAAATATATGACATAGGTATAGAAGAATCCAACATTTAATGTAATAACATCAAAAGACTTTTTTTGTACAATTAATTGTCTGCATTCACTCAGGCATGTTAGACTACATAATGTCTAGACAGTTTGCTAAAATAATACTTAAATTGCTCTTGGCAATCAGAAGATACTTAAACAGCGTGAATCCAAAATGAAATTTGTGCATACATTGCTAGAGTACATAAAGCACTTCCTCTCAATTTGTATCAAGCCTGGGTCATCAACAGGAACTTTGACTTGAAGTGCAAAAAAGATGGATTTACATAGTTGATTAAGATTTTTATATTGTCGACGAATCTCTGATAAAAAAGAAACTACCCAAATTCGTCTTTCCATCAGCCTAGGCTTGAAGTGGATAAAAAACGGATTTGAACACTTTTTGATTAGAGATTCGTCGTCAATACTTTTGTAGGAGCCCAGGCTTGAAGTGGAAGAAAGATAAATAAAAATTTTCGTGGCGATCAACTACATATACAAATTTGTTTTTTCACCACCTCAAGCCTGTGATCCTTAGGACAGCCCGGGCTTGATACAAACTTTGTGTAAGCATTGAACTTACAAATTCTTTGTTTAAGTTAATTTTTTTTAAAAATCGCCTAATTATCAAGATTACTTTAGACATTTAGTAAAATATCTAGGTTATAGTATATTTTAAAAATATTAACTATTTTAATAGAATCAGTTAATTCATTAAACATAAATAAGGACTTTTTTTAAAAGTTTGCTTACCAAATGAATACTGATCGATGTAGGAGTATGCTGTAATTTAGCACCATTGATACCTTCTTGAATGAGCTTTTGAAGAAGTTCTTGAGGATCCAAATTTCCATATTCGTGTTTCCTTTCTTTCAGTATTTCTTCCTTAAGTGGTACTGGGTTGTTTGTAGAAGCCTTACGTTTTCTATCACTACTGGGTCTACTATCTCCAATATTCTGGACAACAAAAATACCATTAAAATTTGTCTGAGGTGTGATAAAATAAGATGAAAATTACCTTAATTGTATAAACATTATCCTTGACTTCAAGCTCTCCACTCACTGAAGCTAAACTTAAGCCAGGCCTAATTTCACTCGGAATTATGTTTTCAGCCAACTCTGGTTCGATGAAAACTCGTCCTCTTCTTCTTTTCATTGGTAATTTGATTACTTCACCTCTTTTAAAAGTGATTAATGGTTTTTCCTAAGTATAAACAATAGTCATTATAATTAATTTACAATACTATATTGATATGTACAAAAAAGTAAATACCATATCTATTAAAACCTAATTATCATTTCCTATAACTTTCACTTACCCCAACTGGTTCAATGACAAGATCAGTCCTATGTGGCGCCGTTATTGGCGCTTGTACATATCGTTCAGGTATCACAAGATTATCTGGTTTCAAGTCGCGTATCAATTTGTTAGCTTGAGTAAAATTCAATGAAGTGTCTATTGGACAATGTACAGCTTTCATGGCGAGTGGTTGGAAAGGTGCCAATGCCTCATGATACGGAAAATCAGGTTCTGTAAAAGTTCATTCAGAATTTAATAATTAAATTGAAGAAGACAAACCAAGAAGAAAAATTGTAATAAAATTAAGAAAGTTTTTTTGTTATTTAGAATTTTATTAAAAGAAAAATTTCTATATATATAATTAAAAAAAACTTACCTGTAAATATTACTGTGTGCTGAGGATGATTACCCCACATCTGTACAAAATGAACAGCATCGCCAAACCTTAAACTTGGATGCCCGCAGAATACAACACAAGGTTGCCTATAATCTGTACTAAAACCTTCTGCATATGTCGAAGTAAAGTACTTCAATCTGGCATTTTTCACGAGAAAGGCATGTGGAAATGGTTCCTCTGGAAGGTAAACTTTGTTTTGCTTATTCGTCGAAAGCCACTCTGCCAGAATATTTGAATACGCCAGAGACGTTTCTGCCACAGGTGATATGAAGAATAAAGGTACTTGAGAAAACCCTGACTTATCCAAATGAGAGCTGAGGCACTCAAACAAATCGTATACTACACCGGATGGATAACAAGGTATCAAAACACAACCTCCTGAGCGTAATGTCATAGCTGAAAGATCATGAATTTCAATAAATTTTTTCAATACATAGTTAAATAATATTTTAGATAAAATATATCCTAAATTAAAATAACTTATAAGTCTAACCATATAAAGACATATTAATAAAATCTCAAAGATGTCTTGATGTTTCCTAATTAAAAAATAATATCAATAACTTACCAACTGTCATACACAGTTCACCCAACATAGTATCAGGATTAGCTGTAGGCATTTGCGCCAAACCAGTCAGAATGAGCAAATTGGCATGTTTCAATGTGGTCTGTTCCATAGGCCTTGGATGTGTCGTCAACGTCGATGATCCACTCACATAAGCCACTTTTTCATGGTCACTGGATATCAGCCAATTGCTGCTTCCCAAACAGTATCCAGAACTGATCGGAGTCACAGTCAGTGCACCGTAAATGTCCAATTTCTGGTCGTACCCAACCAACTGAATGTTGGCCAGTGCTGAATTCACGGCTGCCATCGAGTATATGTGCTTCCAGGACTTTGGTTTCAGAGCATCCGCCAGTGGTGGCGGTAGTACATGCAGCATCTCCTTCCAGTGCCTGGCCATCGTATCCCTCGGCGTTTGCTCTATGAACTCCACCAGCTCTTCCATGAAAAACCTTCCTATTTGCAACGTTGGTTCTGTTGCATAGATCACACCTTTGAAGCCAGTACCCTCCGTTATAAATGGCAAT
The DNA here is from genome assembly GCA_949152435.1 of Gastracanthus pulcherrimus. Taxonomy (NCBI): domain Eukaryota; kingdom Metazoa; phylum Arthropoda; class Insecta; order Hymenoptera; family Pteromalidae; genus Gastracanthus; species Gastracanthus pulcherrimus. The sequence continues at coordinate 158,116,237 of OX424576.1, forward strand.
GCCAACATGCAGGTGTAATTGGATATTAGTATAGCGTCTATCTCTGAAAAATCTATGATTTTCTCCAGAGGAGGACAGAATTCTGGAGTAGAGTCCACAAAGATCCGACCGCAACATTCTTTCAGTTCCTGAAACACAAGATTAAAAATTATTTTACACATATTTGTTATCTTATACTTTTGCACCCTCTTTATACTCAAATGCTCAAAATATTTTATTAAAGAGCTGTTACATAAATAGAAATAGTATATACATAAACTCACCCCTTCAATTTGCCAATCTTGATAATTATCACGAGGTACCCAATTGGGTAATGAATTAAATCTAGCACTAGGTACCATTGGCATGGGCATAAAATTCATTACTGATTGCATGTTTAAACCACAATCGAGCATCAAAGTGATGCCTTTGAACGTAAGAACCAAACATGGTTTCGTTGGTTCACTTGATAAAGAGTACTGTAAAATAATAGAAACATTCATATTATAGTATGCAAATCAGTTTATTTCTATTTGAATTGTTGATAAAGCAATATACTTTATGAAGAGGTTAGGAATCCCAATTTAGAAACGATTAAAAATTTGTAATTACTATAAAAGTATTACTTTTTTCATAATCAATATTTAATTGAATTAAAGTAACTGAAAGTTTACATTCTTAAATTAAGCAAAACAACAAAAGAACACAATAAATTATATTAGTAAAAAAAGTACAACAGATGCATTAAAAGTGTAAATAAATTACTAAGGATTCAAGTAAGTTATACTTACCAGTTTCATTTTAATATATCTTATGAAAAATTACACATTATAAATATATACAAAATTTTCTTTCATTTTTTCTTGCAAAAATTACTGCATCTTTGGTAATCAATCGGCAATATCGGCATGTTTTTGCGGTACCATGTATCAGCCAGATGTGTGTATATACTGCTGTGTCTGCTGTATGTGTTCTATCAAGTCAGTTAAAGTTAGGTATCAAATTCAAATGAATTTCGCAAAAAATAAAAATAAGATTTAAGTAATTCTTTCCAACTTTTTTTACACTATACAATAAAAATAAGAAAATAAATAAATTTAATATAATTAATTTTAAAAAAGTATTTATTTCATATAAAAAATAACTTAATTATTACATGATCTTTTGCAAGTGATTAGGATCCTTAGACTAAATAAAATACTTAATTAAGTCCTGCATTTAACAAACTTATAAAAATACAAAAAAAGATTATATAATATTATTAAAATTTTCTAAATTTAGCGAAAAATTATCTGTTGATATCCGATAATTCGTTTATTCATAAATTAACGCAATAGTAAACGTTCTTCTCTTATAAAAATATTTTCATAGCAAGTTTTACAGCTATGACTTTGCACATCGCAGATTTCTGTGCAGAATAACTCAAGATAAAATAAATATATATCTATCTTCTACTTCAGTCTTCTAAGCTAATTTTTAATTTCTCACAGCTCGCCTTTCATCAATTAATATGTCGGCAATATCGACGTCTTCTACTGTACTAGTATCAATTAACTCCAGCCTGTAAACAGTTTCTACCATTATAGGCCTCAAATTATTATTTTTATTAGGTTTGAAATTTTTTTTGCTAACAATCGTGCAAACAAAATTTTTTGATTGTGTCAGATCTTTGAACCTTGAACAATCATCTGCTGTCCACAACTCAGATGCTGGTATGATACCTAAAAAATAATTTTATTTAAAATAATTTGAATTGAGTTTAAAGACTTTTTATATAATTTCTTGCAATGTTAAACGTTTTTAAAATGAGATAAAAATGATAAATTTGTATAAAAAAAAATTAAATGAAGTTTTAAAATGTTATTGTATTCTAGAATACTGTATGATCTTACCATATAACTCAGCCCAAATAGCTTGATATGGTAGCTTGTGAAACTCAGCATGAAGCAGTACTAAATTTTCTATATTAACATCTTTGAAATATCCATAATCGCAATAATAAATAGTAGCTATCTTTATATCTATTATTTCAATAAGATAAACACTAGAAGAAAAGTTATATTTAAAAGAAACATTTTCACATTATATCGAATGCTTTTAAATACTACAATTAATGTATTTACCGATACCACTGTTGATCATATTCATCATATTTACAAGCATACAACTGACCAACTTGAATAGTTTTGTAAGTAAGTTTTGGGCCTCTATAAGAACTACAGACCTTAGAAACTTCATGCTCCATTTTCTAAAAAAAATATATTTTACTGAATACAAAACTTACATTTAAAAAATTATATTTATGCAAAAAGAAATACAAAAAGCATGCAAATAAAATTTGCGTAGAAATATTTCTAGACCTTCAGTTCTAGTGATTTGTTACGAAGAAGCTGTACTACAAACTGTGAGGGATCAATGGCCACTACAACATGAACATCACAATAGCCTTTGGCAACATTTGGTGGATCTAGTATCGAACTCAAAGATAAAAGTTTACAATCATTGTCAATAGACAATGATTTATTCAATTCCCACATATTTGACCTAGTAACGAATACTGTAAAGTAATTATATTTCATAATTATAAAAGTTATATGAATTTCACTACAATACTTGCCTTGATTGTAATTGAAGCGCACAAATATCAATAGCTGATTTTTTCGCATAAAATACATCATTCATACTTCTTTTATCAGAATTTTTATTAAGCAGTAAACTATCATTTATTTGAGTTAGTAAGTCATTAGGTTCTTTTTTTAAAAGTTTTACAGTCAGAACATTATTATTGTCTGATTTCCATTTTAATGTTGTAAATTTTACATAAAACGCATCAGTTATGGATATTAAATTACGTAGACGTTCTAATGTTCTATAATCATATATAACTGAAAGTTGATCCACTTGTACTTCAATAGCCTACAGATTTTATTAGAAAAATTAATTAATACTTTACGAAATTAATTGTTTTTTAAATAAATTACTTCTTTAATTTTGTTGTTTATATTACTGCAATTTCAAAACAAACTTTTAATTACTAAATTAAAAAAATTAAAAATTCATAATATATTTTATGAACCTGAACAAGTTTCAAGTGTTGCACTTACTTGTTCTGGATATTTAGCAAAAATACTGCACAGCTTTTCAAGTAAAATACAATCCTCTATTTTTATACTGATAGTTAATCCAGTATCAATCAATAAAGCTTGAATTTTATTTTCACTTTCAACTTTTAAAATCCTGGCTCGATACCATTTTTTATCTTCATGGTTTTCGACAAAATAAATCTTATATTCTTCAACTTTTGTAAGCATCTGTTGTTTCAAATTTTCGTCATTTAGATACTTCTCAGTAGTTTCTTTCATTAACATTGTAAAATATTTAAAGCTTTTTGTGTTGAGTTGAATAAAAGTTCTCTTTTCACTTACATGTGAAATATGCACGGGTATGATCTCTCCCTAAAAATTAATGTAGATGTATATTTAAAAATCATTGAATAAATTATAAAGTATTATATGAATTGTATGCTAAAACAAGATTGAAATAAGATTTACCACTTGAATATCACATTTGGGATCCAGAACTGTTTTAAACAACTGTTCTGTTATCAAGTCAACAACATTAATACTTTCTTCATAAATCTTAAGATATAATTGTACTGTCAAACAATTATTTTTGGTTTCATTTAAATTCATTGCATTTGCAAAAACATTTTTGTTATCTAATAAGTCATTCATAATTGCATGTAAATCATCACAGTCTGAAAAGATTTCTAAGCCTGACAAGGACATTTTGAATGCTTGTGCAGGAAGTGAACAAAATTTCTGATCAAGCATGCACAACTTTGTCACTGGAAAGGTAGCCTCATCACCACGATCAATGAACAAAATGACAGCATTCGATTCATCACATTTCAAACATTTTACACGATGCCAAGATCTGTCAAATACTGCATAAAAGGAATTTTCTGTAACTGATGATGCCACTAAATTTTCAGAATCGTAAAACGATTGCATTTGACTAGATAGTTCTTCCATTTTTACCTTTGAATTGAAACAAGAAATTTAACTAATCAAATTTAAAATTGTAGAAAACAAAAAACTGGTATGAAATAACTTATATAATTTTAAAATGAATTTATCATAAGAATTTTTACTTACAAGATGATTTACATTCATTATTTTACCCCATATTTCCATAACACTCTTGCAATTATAAATTTTAACCCAGAATATATTACCGATCTCATGTGGTTTTAAAGCTTTTGGTTTAGTAATAGTAGTATATCCATTTTGTTTTGGAATGATGCGATTACTTTTATCTGAACGCTCTGGTTTTGAAACACTTGGTGCAGTAGCAGTAATAGTATATCCATTTTGATATAGAATGCACTGATTTTCCTTATCTGAAGTCTGTTATTAATTATTTGTAACAAATATTTAAATAAATAAATAAATAAGTCACACAAAGTAATATAATTGTAGGAATAAATATGTACCTGTTCCTTGTTAGAAATCAAAGGCTCTGTTACTTTTTGATCTAGTGTGACACAAAATTTGATTGCTTCTAGGCTTTCATGAGGTACATACTCACCATATTTTGCAATGTAAATTTCGTTTAAAATTGATTTAAACCCCATATTTACGTGAGTATTAGCTAAGTTCAAAAGTCTTTGAATAATAATATCATCGGTTCCTTTTTCAGTATTGATAGTTGTCTCAGTCCATAAGGTATCATTAGATAGATCAGGAGAATCAGCAATATCTGCTACTTTTTTTATTTCAATATTTCTTTCAATCATCGTGTCATTACTATTTGATAGAGCAGAAGTTTTAACGATTTCTGCTGCTTTATCCATTTTAACATTTTTTTCATTCCTTGAGATACCATTGAATAGAGCAGGAGATTTAATGTTAATATTATCTATTACTTGGTCTGTCTTAAAAGTGTTTTCAAAGCTTGAAGAGCCATTGTACATAGAAGATTTAATGAAATCATCATTTTTTACTTTGTTTAGCTTAAAATTTTGTTGAATAATTGAGGTTTCATTGCATAGACCAGAAGATTTAGTATAAATATTATCTGCCATTTTGTTTATCTTAATATTTTTTTCATTTACTGAGGTACCATTAGATAGAATAACAGATTCAGTGGTAACATCTGATACTTTATCTGATTTAACATTTTTTTCAATCCTTGAGGTACCATTGCATATAGTAGCTTTTATGCAATATCCATCTGTTTCTTTGATCATTTTAACAGTTCTTTCATTAGAAAAAGAAGATTTCATAAAAGAGTCATTGGTTTCCTTATTCGTTTCACCATTACTTTCACTAAATAGAGGACATCCTATGAAATATCCATCTGTTTTCTTGTTCATTTTAACGTTTTTTTCATTAAATAGAACAGAAGATTTTGTGAAAGGACTATCTGTTTCTTTGTTTGTCGTAATACTTGTTTCATTAAATACAGCAGGAGATTTTATAAAATAGATATCTGTTTCATTGTTCATTTTAACATTTCTTTCATTAAATAGAGCAGAAAATTTTATGAAACGACTATCTGTTTCTTTGTTTGTCGTAATATTTGTATATAGCAGGAGATTTTATGAAATAGCCATCTGTTTCATTGTTCGTTTTAGAATTACTTTTATTAAACAGAGCAGGAGTTTCTATGAGATGTCTATCTGTTTCCTTGCTTGACTGAAAACTTTTTTCATTAGAATGGATTTGGAGATTCAAAACACTCAGGGATTTCTGGTTTTGTTCTTCTTAGAGTCAAACTAACATGATCTGTTAAACTTTGATTTCTTCTATGAGGAGCTACATATGGAATCTAAAATGTTACATTACTTATTTGAATGAAGATCATAACAATTTATTCTAGTTTAACAAGATAACTAAAGCAGTGTAATTAATGGAAAATTACTATTTTTTTGTAATTTATTTGTCAATAAATTGAATAAAAACATCTTATGAATGTACAATGAAACATTATATTGTAAATAGGTAGTGCTTTTGAAACGAACTGATTTAACAGGTTCAGTACTACATGGTACCCATATGTACCATAAAATATTTGCCTGAGATCTTACATGGTACATATATGTACCATGAATTTTTTTAAATAGAAATTTTAATACAAAAAAGTAGTTATTCATCATAACAATGGTAAGAGATGCTAAATACCACATAAAAATCTTTAAATTAATATAATTTTTAAAATTGTATGAATAGGAGGCAAACAAATGCTTGTACATTGTGAACCTTTTAAGGTTTGCTTTCATAAAAAGTAAAAAAAAAAAATATAATACCGCAAATAATGTTTGTTTAGATGTACTCGCTCTCTGTAGAATTTCACTGCAAGAATCTCTGTTGCATGATTCTGTATCTTCATCTGGAACAGATTTTACATGTGTATCTTCATTGTTTAATGGCGCTGAAAATGTATACACATGTATAAAAAAAAAGGATAAGACATCATATTTTATTGAAAACACATTGCTATTAATTTAATTTGCTATTGTATTTTAAATACATGTTTATACTGTGATTAAAACATCTTTTAAAAATGATTCTAAGAAATGCAGAAGTCATTCTGTTATGAATTCATAAATTTTGTTAACTAACATTCGTTTACTTTTAAATAATACATCCCTATACTTTTTAACAGTAAAGAATTTTGATTTAAAAATTTATTTTTAACACTGTTCTGAAAAATACATAAAATAAAACCAATTTTTAGCCAAATAATATTTAATGTATATAAATAAATTCAAATTTATTTAGAAAAATAGTTTTCCATATAAAATTACCCAAACAGTAACACTATTCTTAAAAAGTTCTCAGAGGATAAAAAAGGCTTCAAAAACTCTTTGATTCAATTTCAGAATAAAATATTGCATTTAATTAATTACGCAAGTACAGCTATATCGAAAAATACTGTTTATACAGTCCATAAAAAACTATAATGCAACGAATGAAACCTCACCTTGCAGGTAATCCTAGAATGTCCTAGATCTTCAAAACACCTCGTCCCTGAAGTGAAGAGAAAAATTAACACGTGACTCGGGAAATTTCTTACGGTATATATCAATCCACGACGGTAACAATCAAAACTACTATTTGTGTAACAAATTATCATCTACTTTATTACAATTATTTATTAACGTTATCGATTGCTAAAGGAAATCTTCGAGAAAATCTCCGGCACGACAAAACTCGTCGAAATGTAAACAAAGACTCTTCTTACAAACGTACATTCCTCGAAAACGATTAAAACACTCACTTCGTACAGTATATCCTCTTGTACACTTGTACGCGTTGCTTTTGTTTTTTAAAAGATCTCACATGCTTTTTTCTTTGACTAACGGACGCCCGTACACACCGCAGAGTGAATTCAAAACTGTGCACCACAAAGAGTTTTCCACTCGCGTAGTACTATTTCAAATTTCACGGAAAATATATTACATATTTCAACACGCTACACCAGAGCAGGAAGATTCCTACCTAACCTGACCACAAGTCGCTTGAAGTCGCTCGGCCGGCGTGAGAAAGAAAAAAAGAGAATTAATTCGTGCAATCACTCAGCTGCAACTGACACTGTCAAAACAAAGAAAGTATTATCATTGTACTTTATTGCATCGTATGTTGCGTGTACATAAGTGTCTTAACTTCGTAGTTGGGGAATTTTTTGTTTAGGTATAAAGATGTGCGAGATTTTTGTGCTGTTCGAGGGATACTCGACGCAAATCGACGACGTGACGATGGACGCGAATTGCACCTGCACCTTGATCAAGGCACCGAGTAAGAATGTCATTGTTGACACCATGACTGCCTGGGATAAGGAAGCTATTGTTGAAGGTGCGAAAATCGAGATTCATGTGTTTTTGCGTATTTTCTTTGTAATTTAATGTTTTTGGTAGCTTTTGCTTTAATTGATAATTTAGAGACAATGAGCTTATCAAATGTACTTTTTATGTTTATTTGTGTTTAAATGCATTAGTTTATCATTTTTATCTATTAAAGTTTCTGTTTAAGAATGGTATGAAATATGTACATAAATTTAACATTCATTGATGACTCATGCAACACTCCTGAAAATGATCAACATAGAAATTTTCTTTATAAAATAATAATTTTAGTTATTTTACTTATTTTTAAAGCTTATTGTAAATTCCTTACTTCTGGAAACAGTATTCATTATCATCCAGTTTTTATACATATTTATTTTCCTTTTTATTACAGATGCTCAATGTTGTACAATTCAATTGCATTATTCATTCCAGTGTCTATTTTAAGAAATTGCATGTATTTTCTGCTGAATTTTAAACAAATTATACATTATTTTATTGTTTTCATAATGTATGTAATAAAAATAAATAACTAATCTCTTTTTTAACTTTTGTTTTAAGAAAATATTATATTTCAATAAAAGAATTTTTAACAATACTAATAATTTGTAACTTTAGCTTTGGCTAAGTATGATGTGCGTCCAGAGGATATAAACTATGTTGTGTGTTCGCACAGCCATGCGGATCATATTGGAAATAACAATTTATTTTTGGAAGCTGAGGAACACATAGTTGGAACTACTGTTGAACATGAGACTTTATTTCGTGAAAGAAATATTAAAAATTGTAAGTTCAAAGAATATTAATTATTATGATGTTAAAAATTTTGCTAAAAATTTATTTACATCTTACAGGTGATTACAAACTTGGTGATGGAATCAGAGTAACAGCAACTCCAGGTCATACAGCAGAAGATGTAACAGTAATGGTAAAAGGAAAATTCGATGGGGAAGAAGTGACTGTTGCAATAGCAGGTTATTGATACTAAATCTTTTATTTTAACATAATTATTATACATGAGAAAAAGATTGTTATAAAATAGATTTTTTGTTTTAAGGCGATTTATTTGAAAAAGAGGAAGACCTTGCTGATCCTACAATTTGGATGAATCTCGGAGCACCTGAACTCAAAGAAGTACAAGCACTTTCACGTAGTAAAATAGTAAATATAGCAGATGTCATCATACCTGGTCATGGTCCAGCCTTCAAAGTTACACAAGACATCCGAGATCAACTTGCTGAACAACTTGAGCAAATAAGGTCGAAAAAGCTGTGATAATCTTATAGAATACTCTTTCTATAAACGTAATTTTCTACAGTATTAAGACAAATATAAGACCTCAAAGTTTACAAAAGAATTTGTATAAAATGTTGAAAGACTAAAAGTGAATTTTTGTCAGAGTGCATTATTGATTCCTTTAATTTTTTTAGCTTAAAAAGCAACAACCGAGATTTTTTATTGTTTTTCTGTACAATTTGATATCTTTTCTAATAATAAATTTTTCGATTTTTACAAGAAGTTTTTTTATTATAAACTAGTTGACTCCTCACTCAGTTATTCCTTTGATACTACTACAATATTATTTATAGCATTTTTAACCTAAAAGGGCAGGATTTAAATAAAGATTAATCACTTTAGAGTAAAAGTATTTTTACAAAGTTTTTATTAAACACCGCATCGTGTATTACATATCACAACGTTACCGTTAATTCAATAGTTACAATATAACTATTGCATGTTAGTGTTGGATGTAGAAACAGACATTTAGTTAAGGGCTTCTTTTTTTACTCTACACCACAAGAAACAAAAAAACGGAAAATAAAAATGAAGAAATAAAATGTACATCGCAATATATATATTATATTATATACGCTCTAACTGAATCTCGACGAAGAGCGACTCTAACAAACTCGAGGATATACACATCTGGTATTGGTATATTTTTCCTTCTGCACTCTCTTAAAAACGATTTTACAAGAGACATTCACAGCCAAACTTCAAATAAAATATCTATATGCGACGTTCGCCGATTCAGGTTGGCGAACTCGCGACAAAATAAAACCACTCTATCATGTTTATTATAATTAGTACACGCTCGATAACGAATAATCCTTGCTCTTAAAAACACTTCATCTATTTTTCTATTTAATATCCTTTCTTTCTTTTCTTTTTTACTTTCATATCCTTTCTCGCTTCTCCGAGTCGACCCGGAGTTACAATATATTTATATATTATATATCCTTAAAAAATACATGCACACGGCATCATATCGATTGAAGAACCCTCTGTGTTTACTTTTTCTTTGCATTTTCTTGATTAGTTTTCTTATTTGTTTGCTCGAATCCAGGCTCCTGCACTCAATATAGTGTATAATATGTATATAATAATCTACAGCAGCAGGGCTATTTATGGCAATGCTCGGTTTGCATCATTATGCGTCTGCATATTCGAAACAACGTGTTATGCATGATGTACATCGTTTATAAAGGATCGAGTTTTATCGGAACTTTCTCGAATGTATCTCTCGGTATATTTTGTTGTTGTTTTACATATTATTTTATCGTCGTCTCCTCTGTGACTTTCGTACGGTTAAAACACATCTACATTGATTATGCGCACAATGACGTACAATTAGTCAGTCCTAGTTAAGGAATTTTATTGTACAAAGGTACCGGATTGTGTATAGAAACTCACTATCCTCTTTTTTACTATTGAGGTGAAAACCAATGGTAATAAATCAAATTAAAAATTTAATTTTTTGATTGATGTAGCTTATCAACCGTTATCAATTTTACCAGCAAAATTAATGTAACAATTGTACTATATTGAATGATTTTCTAGTACACTTTGAATCTATAATGTATTAAAGCTCTGTAGAAAATTGCAAAAATCTAAACATTAGTAAAAAATCATGGGCAAATATGTAGATATATTTATCTATAATACCTAGATACGAATCTATATAAAAAGTGTTTATATTAGAAAAATATCTGAACAGCATAAGAAAATTAACATTTAACTAAATAACGTTTATCTTTGACTAAAAGTATCTAGATTCATGTAATTCGTATAAAACTAAATAATGCATTCTTTAAAAAATGTATATTTAAATCTAAAAGATAAAAAATGTATCTAGATAAATGTTTACATTTAGTTAATAAGACATCTTTATTTAAACAAGATTAAAAAAGTTATCTTCTTTATTTAGATACGAATTATTTATAGAAAATATTAGCCTAAATACGAATTATATATCTGAATAAAACACTTGATAAATTTGTTCAGAATATTTGTTATATAAAAAGTAAAATAAAAAATCGATATTTCGTTACATAGAAATTATCATTTTCTACAATTAAAAGAAAAAAAAGAACCAATTATCAACTATGTCATCTAAAATATTAAATAATCAATTATCATTCAACTTCTACTCTATCTAATTAAATCTAAAATCATCTTGCCCATGACTGCTCGTACAATACTCAACGATCCACACACCTTCTCCGGTACCTCGTGAAAAAAAAAACCGCGCGTTAAAGTGAAACCAAAAGAGAAAGCAGGATAGCGCCAAAAAAAGTAATAACCGCGTATGTAGTACGATCGAGTTCTTTTTCGAGTCGCTGATTAAATTTAAAGTATAATTATCATCTACAATGCTTACAAATGTCTGCCTATGAAACCTGGCAGGGCGACGCGTGCGTGCTGCGGTAATGGTCCCGGACCAACCTCTCCCGTCACAGTTCCCAGCTGTCCCCGCCGTACGCATAATATACAGTATAAGTCATATTCAACAATCATTATCATTGGAGGGGGTCTCTGACTAACTCTTGTTCGATGTACAGTTAATTGGTTTTTTGTTTTGTTTTGTTTTGTTTTGTGTTGGTAATCGAGGGGGTGGATTATACTGCGCAGTGTCAATAATAGACGGATTTGTGGATTTTTTGTGGAAAGGATTGAACGATTCGATTGAAATTATTATTCAAACGTGTATATCTTTTATTTTTCATTTAACGATCATTTATGTAGTGTAGCAAATCGTTTGTTTGATTGGTATAAGTATGACCCTCGTTTGAACTAAAATTATTCTTATCAATAAAAAAGTTAACAAAATACCTAGCGTTTGATAAAAGATTTTAAAAATTACATTTTTTCGATGCTTAATATTTTCATTTTCTATTCATGAGGATAAATTATTAAAAATAAACTATACAGCAAATGTCTGGTGGTTTGATTTTAGATCACTGTGTCACTATAATAAATTTAAAAACAAAAAATACTATTATATAATTTAAAACTTATTCCATAAACACTACACATTTCAATCGAGTCAAACAATTCTTAACATGAAAAAGAAATTCCAAAAATTGTTTATTTTTGGTGCGCTACAGTAGAATGTCCCCCTAAACATAAAAAGAGGATTGGCGAACCGATGGAGTATGTTCTACTAGATTTGTTTGTGGTTTCTCACAAGAGACTGTAAAAGTTACTTCTTACTCTTTATGACTTTCGCTTGAAAAGCTTATGTATTAGCAAATTATTGTCGTTATTTTCATTTACGTTTATCAATAGCATGTAAAAAACTTTATCCTTACATGTATACGTACAAAATTTAGCGTACTACAAGATTTCATTGTAAAGCACTGTACTTAAAAAATGTTTTGAAATTAATTCTGCAATAGTTGTTCATTTAAAGTAGTTGAACAAAATGGTAAGAAGTTACTTTTCAATTTTCTCGATTGTTAGATAAATGATTCTATTAATTATTTGTCTTGTAAATATATAAGGACTATATGATAATCTTATATGTCATTTTAAAGATAGGAAGCTGGCAACTCTCAGCCTGCTGGAACAGGATAATACTGATTGACTCTACACAAGTGACAATTGTTTGAATTGTCGCATTAATAAATAAATATTGCACGCAATAACGTATCATATCGTTCAATTTAATTCTTTCTCTGCTTTGATAACAAAGATTTTCCGAAAAAGGTGCTTGTCAAGAAGTTCATTAAGGATGACGGAGAAAATTACACCGATTTAAAATTGATCGTGGGATGTAGAGAAAATTTTCGATTTTCAAGAATTAAAACACTACTACGACTTACTACAAAGTTTCACAAAGAAAGGTAGCAATAATTTTCACGGGGAAAGAAATCACACTTAAGTAAACTCCATGTGGCAATTATGCGATCGCAAACGTTGCAATGTATATAATAAACGTGCACAATTCAACGGTACTCTACGTACGAAATAAATAAATAGGAAACCAGTGGTGCACATACCAATCAATGATTTAAAACAAAAAAAAATAGAAGTAAACTAAAACTCACGAAGCATCGACAAACGCAAGATATACATAATGACAATTCGCCGGAGGAATTTTGCGTAACAAGGACAAAAGATAGACCTCGGCTTAAACGTGTGACCTGTCTGTGATGCCGCTTACGTGTGTCTGTGAAGAAATAACATTAAAAAAACAAAATTATATAAAATCAAGTGAGAATATAACCAAACAAAAAAAATACAACGAACTTTTTGTTTAGGAGGCGAGAAGCAATAAGGAATTCGAATTTTCCATCTTGAATCTTACTTACTGATCGATAAATAACTATAGGTAAGTTGTTTATAGTAGAGTAGGCTCGAGTGTGGATCAACATTTTTTAAATTTGTTCCAGATTCTGCGGTCAATGTTTTTAATCCTCAGTTGGTGCACCTCTGTCTAATTACGTTGTTGGCACACGGGGTCAAATTACTCCCCACCATTATTAAACTCGAATATCCGAGACTATATGCACACCATTTTTTATAAAATTAAAATGTTATATTTTCACGCAGTATAATTTGTTTTGCAAAATAAAATTAATTAATAAATATATTAAAACGATATACATAAGTTGGCATATAATAAAAATATGAGTAGTTTGCGTGGGGCCAGAGTGGCCCAGGTGCCAAGTAAGTGTTAAAAACTTTCATACCAATTAAATTTTCTATATTATTCAAGAACTTACTCTATACAAAATTCAATAGCCTATTTTTTAGATTCAAAGATTTTTTTATCTATTCGTTTAGATTAAGATATATAACGTTCGTATTGATTAAATTTTAATAAAACCTTATAATTCATTTCGCTCTTCTAGTAATACCAAATCACAATTTGTATCAATTTAATATACTTGCCAATCACATTTACAAATCTTCAATGTTTCAGTTAATACTGTTAATATTTTCAAAGTGGAACATTTAAATTTTACTTGGATGGAATGAGAAATTGAATTTTTTTACAAATTCATTTCCAGTATTCTTGTCTTAAAAGATAATTAATTTATCCCAGTTTGGTTTTCTGCTTTTAGAGTATTTTTATTAAAAGAAATTTACCATTTATTGATAATGTCAGAAAAATGCTATTGATCCACATTCTAGTTTATTTATATTAGTTATTATATAACTTATCAAGAGACCATTGCGTTTCACTAAATAATAATGCATCATCGTTACTTAAATATTTCAACACTTTTATAAATAATATCCATTCGAATAATATCCCCTTACTGGACTCAAGATCTTGTTCAATTAGTATTAATTCGTTGAAATATAGGAATATTTTATTGAAATTTTATATCATGATAGATTAATACATAAAAAAGGCCACTGATGTCCTGGACTTGAATAATTCGGTCTATATACTATATATTTAATTACAATTAGTTATTTATTTCTCGGTCGGTAAGATTTGAGGCGGGAAATTCGAATTTCAAATTGACTTTTACACCATTTTTAATAGGAGACGTGCAACAGAGCAAGAGTGAAGACTGTAGTAGAAGATAAGTTAATACAGAGAAACAGTGAGAATATTGAGAACTGCGTGTGGCATGCAGGCTCGGAACTCATTACGTATTATAAGGAACGAACTACGGGTTATATATCATAGTAGTAACTGCACGTCTAAAAAATATAATCTTTATTACGCTATAAGTACTTTTCTAAAATGTACAGACTACGCTTGTCATTAAAATATATAGTTTACATGTATCGGTATACTTAGAGGAAATTCGTAACACTGCAAACTCGACTATGTATATTTACAGACTCGGACTTCCATACCACAGAATAGTAATAATAGTTGCATTGCGTGTAAGTACGTATATGTTAATAAAATCAGTTTGATTAGACCATATACCATGAAAAGATGTAAGTTGATGAAGAATTAAGATTCCATACTGCGAAGTATAACCTGCACCATTGTGAAATATTTGTTACAGTTGCACGTATAAGTCAGTTCTTCTAGAA
Organism: Gastracanthus pulcherrimus; assembly: GCA_949152435.1. NCBI lineage: Eukaryota > Metazoa > Arthropoda > Insecta > Hymenoptera > Pteromalidae > Gastracanthus > Gastracanthus pulcherrimus. Next base: position 158,131,352 of record OX424576.1, read on the forward strand.
ACTTCACAATTAGACTGTGAACAATAAATAGTTATGTAGCTCAAATTGCATACAAAAATGACGTTACATGAAAGAGCAATAAGTTAATTATCATATTATAATACAAAATCTTAGTCATATATACTATTCTGCAAGTAAAAGACCGAGCGAACAAGTGACCATAAACACGGAGCCACTCGTATCCTTTGGAACATTCTGAGATAATATAACAGCTCTGTTGAAAACCTTCAAGCTAAGTTCCAGCTGAATATCCACTTGAATTTCCACCTGTATTCGACTGAATTACAACTGCATTTGGCTAGAAGTAATTCACTCCCAGAAAATGTATAATCTTTGTGATTTGTTTATATTCTTTATTCCGTGAAATCAAATTTTATAGTTTCCCTTTTGAACATCCAGGGCAAATTAAAAAGACTAAGGTTAAATTATGTAGCGAAATTTTTTACAATATTTAGATTTTTAGTGCTTGAATTGTAATTTGACGAAGATTTTCATGCTGACACGATCTGCAAAATGTAATATTATTAGATAATGAATATGCGGGTTTTACACAAAATCCACCAAATACAGCTGGAATTAAGATGGAATCCAGGTGGAAGTCTAACTGGAAATCAACCAAAAGTTTTCCAACAAAAAGAACTTCGCTGCCGCGAAACTACTAACTATAATAGAACCATAAACGCAACTAGAAATAATAAAAAAAAAAACAACTGAAACAAGACTCTGCAGCGACATTATCTAATAAAAATCGGTGTACGTTTTCGAGTGTATATCCTTGACGTATGTAATACATCAAGCCATTCAGCTTACGAGCGGATCCTTCGGGTCTCATGCAGAAGCGTATGGATATCGCTCTATGAAACAAGATCAAAAGTAAACGGGCTTACTGTCTACGAGGGTATAACTATACAATTATCATGTAAATATATAGATGTGCAAATGTAAGATAAAACGACATTGATTAATAGAAAAAATCAACGCATAACAGTCACAGCAAAAAAGGAAAAAAAATGAAACGCGCAAACAAGCCACCACTCTGTCGACTGCGTGGTTAATTGTAATGCTGTTAAAAAAAAGACTGATACTGAAATATGAAAAATAGAAGAAGAAACTGGCGTGAGAAAATTATGCTTAATGTTCAATATTGCAAGATTTCTTCAGAGATTTCCTTTAAGTTTAAAATGTTTAAGCAGTTTAAAAAGTCTTTGAGAAACTTGATCTACACCAATACATGCATTTTTGCAATGTTCTTTTTTATAGTTAATATTTAAATTTCAATTATTGTCATTCGAAAGTATACTAGTTCTTAGTTCTAAATAATTCAAAGTAAAATTTTACCTTTTGAGGTACAAGTTTTCACCATATAAATGTAATTTTATATGGAGATTTATGAAAAATATGTGTTCTAAAAATTAATTTTTCTCTACATATTAAACGTAACATCAGTTCCAAAATAATTCTTTTAATCAAATCTTTGCCCCTAATCTTTTTCTTTTCTAAATAATTATTTGTAGTTATTCCTAAAATGCAAAAATAAATATATCAGAAAACTAGAAATTCTCTCAATTAATATCGTCGACAGTCCGTTGGCACGATATATGTACGTATAAAAAATCACAAGTGATTTGAGTATTCAGACAGACAGGAAAAATCTGTTAAGCACTTCCTTGCTAAATGAATAATTTAATAAATAAATATAAAACCGAGTCTAGTCATTCGAAATTTTACCTGTCTGACAATATCGCATAACAATATAACTCTTATCAACAAGGCGACGCTTGAATGAGCGCGCACCAAAAGTTTTTTTTTATCCGTAAAAAAATATAGCATTCACAAGGTTCGCAATGGAATATATCCCTCGTCTCCCATGATTATCAGGTCTTCGTCATCGGCAGGGTTTGTTCTATTCTAGAAAAACCGATTAGAAACTTTATCAGAAATAGAAACTCAGATGTTTTTAAGTATAGTTTTTAACGTAATTTTCATAGGGCTCTCTGGTGCTTGTAAAACATTTTTTATACAGCTTTTTGCCATCTAAATTGTTGGTATATATAGATTTAGAATATCAAAAGAAATATTTTTTAGTAAATTTCATTAATTTTAAATGGAAACACAGCGAATTATTGCAACACTTTGATTAAATTTAACTGATTATTAGATTAATTATTCAGCTGAAATTAAAAATGTTCCACGCTTATGGCAAATCTAGTCGAAATTTGTTCTAAAAACTTATGTTGTATATACAATTGCGTATTCAACATTGAAAAGTATTTGGTTGTAATAATTATTTAAATACTTCATGTATTATTTTATCCTTAATATTTCTGGATTTAGATGCACCAATTCATCAAAGGTACTTACATTATATAGAATAAACCAAATTATTAATAAAAATATTATTAACAAAAATAGAATCATTAAAAATCCTAAAAAATCACCAGAGGGCAACCTTGAATAAATGAACTTTATGAAATAATTGATCTTTAAAAGACCATAGTTAGTTGAGAAGATATAAATAAAGACTTGTACACTCCTATTATTTTATCCGGACGAAACATTAAGCACAAATAATTTCAAAGCTGTTATAGGGATAGCCTTCGAGCAAATTTATTTTGTGTTGCATCCATTTCTTATATTATACATTCTTCCAATAATTCCGATTGACATTAAACATAATTTTCAAGTTTCATGATGTAAGAATTAGTACAGTTTTGGTGTGAACTCAGACTGGTTCAATAAATGCATGAGTGGCAAGCATTCAAAACAAAAATAAAATAAAAGAAAATATATAAAAGTTGTTTATCCAGCTGAGTAAAATATCTCCAAAAAGTATCTTTTGTTAGTTCGACAAATTGAAGAAAACATGAAACTTTTTTAATCCCAATACCAATTGTTGTTAGTTCACATATCTTTTAGTTGCTATTAATAACATGTGTGGTAAAAACTGTTCGCGATATGAACTATATCATGCTCTCAATTCAATAATAGCCATAATTCACCTAAAAATCTCACGGTGACTTCGTCAATACTTTAACAATTATAGTTTATTTACATAACTTTACTCAGTCTGAGACAATAAATAAAAACAAAAACAAAAATCTAGCATAGACTCTAATAAAACTCATCTCTCATCAGCATAGGAAGAATAATATCGGTTAATACAGGTGTTAAATAATTAGTACGATATCATATAAAATTTTCTTTACCCCGTCATGCACAACTTCTTTTTATAGGATGCAGATTTAAGGTATTCACCTCTTCCCACGCAATTTATATACATCGTGTGTATACGAAAATTCTCACATCAGGGCTACAAACGGTGGCAAATCATAAACAAAGAGAATTCGGTTTCCCGATACAATCATCATGTGTTATACAGGCTCGAGCAGCGGCGTCACGCACGTTTTTATTTATATTTACAGATTTTTTTTTAGTTTTTTCATCACAGTTTGAATCGTTGAACACGGATACACACAAGCACTTTTTGTTTCTCTTTCTCACGAATTATTATATGCAATATCTTTCTTTTTCTTTTTAACCAAGTATATGCTTTTTGTTTTGTTTACTCTTTTTACACAACGGGCGGAAAAGCGAATTTCTCTGCGCGTATCTTTGGCATTACATGTATTGTTATTATGGAAACTAAGTATTAATGTTGTAAGTAATTAGTTGGTTTTTAACATGAATTCGTGTCGCGAGCTTTGCGCGAGGGAAACATTGAGTTTCCTTCGCGCAAAGTCAGACGCATTAAGCTCAGAGCTGGACAGTTTATGAAATATGCTCTTTGAAGTAAGTACATTCGTGGATAAAATATAAGTATCATTTGCAATTCTTTGAGGAGCAGTCGAAATTAATAATATATATTGGAACTAACTTACATGGTATATATACCGTAGGCAAAAGGAAAATGTCTTTTTCTAATGTCCAAATTTACATTCATTTCCAAATACAAACGTTAGAATGTACAAGAATGTTATAATATTCATGCGGTTATTTTGATTTTTTCATGAAGGAAATGTTGTAAGCTTGGAAATATTAAGACATATTCTACGATATAAACTGTAGTACTTAGAAATCTTCATAATATTTCATAGCTCCTTGTGAATGAAAACGATACTCATTTTATGCTATAAATAATAATTTAAGAAGCTTTAATTACTAGCTGTATACAAATATTTCTTTTAGCAAAAGCATTAATAAAGAATGTAAAAAACTTTCATCCAGTTGAAAACAATGACTGCTTATATTCAAAAGTCAAAGATAGCTTGTCATATTATGCTTTATAAGTGAAAAATCAACGTGCCCAACTCCGATTACATTGATCAAGGCTAAAATATACAGCCACATTAGTAAAAGGAATGCATCCAAAAAACAGGAGAGAGAAAAGAATAAATATTATAAACTCTGGGTTAGTGGCATACAAATGGGCAAGTATATGGTGACAGAAGTTAAGTTAAAAAAGTCGCAATAAATGAAGGTAGTTAATAACAGTAATAATAATAATAATAATACTAATAATAATAACAAACAACATCAGTCCATCAAAGAATCGTTAAAAAACAAATCAACCAGAAAACAGAGGAAAAATGAAACCAGTACATTGTTAATGAAGCAAACAAACATAGGTCCCCCATATAGCTCGCAAAAAGTGTCAATCGTCAATGAATCTTTTCAGCTAGTCTTTTTTGTTTTATCGTCTGTTAAGATTGAGGATAACGTAGGGTTCGTCCCGACTTGCGTTGACGGCCGTCGCGGCCGCCGAGGCGTTGGGTTCCGTGCCGTTAGGCTGATAACACGGGTTAACGGTATAGTTCAGATTAGGCTGATGATAACTCACCGGTTGGCCGGTGCTCGTCCGTCGCCTCTCGAACTCTTGATCGTCCAGGCACAGGTCGGAATCTGAATCAATCTTGTGACCCATGTCGTCCTTTGCGTTAGTTGGTGAGAGAGAGAAGCAATGTGGAATTGTTGATGTTCAAGCGTGAATTTTTTTTTGGGTTTTCGAAGTGAACATTTTTTGAATCGAGGATGAACTTTTGGGGATGCGTTTGATGCTTGGAGGCTAGATATGGTTGTTTTTTTTGCACAATGAATGTGAAATTGTATTAAAATCTTTCTAAATAAGTACTTATTTTTTTATTTAGTATAGTTATTACGAATTTTGCTACAGATAGGTAATAGATAAAACATTGAAAAATGTATATCATGCAAGTACTTTAAAACAACCATATTGAACCATCTTTCATTTGAATTTCATAATTATTTTGTCACTAGTATTGAAAAATTCGACGGGATATTGAAAATGTAATCTGAAAACATTTGTCAACGTAAAGTGTTATAAAGTTTGAAACTAATTTAAAGTATTTCAAATATATTCTTATATGTTCAAGTATAGTATGTATATTTCCGAAACATTATATAAATATAAATTTGCAGACATTTTTACAACTCTTTACTAAAATATGCATCTGTACTGAAATATGATATTAATCGCATACATATCGTTTGTAATAATTGTTGTTAAACTCCCACCGAATTTATCACTAGTACAGGCGATACAATCATTATTTTATGGTAGGTTCAAATTTATTACTGATTTCGATCAACTTTACGATATCAACTCTATAAATCATTTCAAATACAACTGCAATTATATATAATAAATACATTTTTATCAATCATTGTATCACGTGCTGATGAGACAGTAAACTGTTTATGTAAGAATTTGAGTGGTCTATTATAAAAGAAGAAAAATAAGATCAAAGGAATACATAAATATTAATAAATTAATTATATGGATTTATAAATCCTAATATACAGAAATACTTGCAATAAAATTGAATTAACCACAAAACAATTCTATTATGTGTATGTTTTTATTCTATATTCAAAGAAGTGGTTTTTTGAACAAAGAAAAATAATTTTGAATAAATTGCTAACAGGAAATTAAACTTCAATAACAATATAACTTATTCAAGTATTTTTCTTGGTTTAAAAACCCACTTCTCCGACAAAAAAAAGTATCTCAACTCCAGGAAAAGTATTTTGATTTGATTTGATATTTGTTTTCTGGTACTTAAAGTAAAGTTTAACAGTCGTAGTTCATTCTAGTGAACTCATATTTTCGAAATAAAACCAGTTGATCTCAATTGTGCGTTATTTTATTTAAAAATCTTAAGATATATCTCTCAAGTTCTCATCGAAATTCATTTCCGAAAGTTGAAACACTCTTATTGCGAGTGCATTGCTCAAAAAACCACAACCAGTGACTGTTATTATTAAAATTACTCTCCAAAAACCTCCCGCACCCTAATACCACAAAAAAAAATAAACAAAAGCTAAAATACACGCAGTTTATCGGGTATGAGTATTTCGTCCGAAAGCTGAATTCTTATAATGGACATGTTTTTAGAAAGTAAAAATACATAAAGATAATATTGCCGAATGAGTAATTTTATATCAAAGAAATCAAAAAGAGATAAACACAGAGACACAGAGAACAAAAATGTTAAAAATGCTATCATTCGACTGATTAGCATTATTTTTCGATTGTATTTTGTTTTAATGTACAAACTATTTATGTACCCTTATTGTATGCTACTGTACTTTCACTGCACTCTGACTGTACAGTACTATACTTTTACTTTACATTTAGTGTAGATTACTGTACTGTACTTTTATTGTACAGTATCGTACTGTTACTATATAGTACTGCACTGTTACTATACAATACTGTACTATTACTTCACATCACTGTACACAATTTCTACATTTACATTTACCCTACACTACTGCACCGTCACCGTTTCATCCACATACTCCCGGATTTCGCAATGTCGCATTTGCCACATCCTCCAAGAAAAAAGGAAAAGTCCATCCAAGAAATCCAGCCTTCCAACGCGCCACCACCGGCCCAGTTCACCCCCGATTCCTCACCGCCCCGCCAAGCCGTGCGCCAGTCGCACCCCCCTGACTAAAACCCACCCCCACCAACCTGCGTCATCTGCTGCGTGGTCGTCAGCAGCCTGGCCAGCGGCGTGCAACAGACCGGCAGCGTCTCCAACAACGTCGGCCTCGAGTGCGTCAGCAGGGGCTTCATGTATCGGGTGTCGAAGTTGCCCCAGACGCGGGCCAGCAGCGCCTTCTCGTTCGCCTTGCCGCCACCTAAGCCGGGCAGACTGCCCGCACTCGCCGAGCCGTCCTGCATAGAATTATACTGTGAAACGTGACAAAACAAAAAAGAGTGCAAGAGCTTTAGTTTGGCCTCATCCATCCTGTATGTCGGGTCGTCGTCGTCGTCGGCGTCCAGCGTTGATTGGCTGTACTATGGGCTATGGCTGATGCGGGAATTCTAAAGTTTCTTTTTTTTTCTTTTTTTTTTTGGTGAAGTTTGCAATCTGACGAGGAGTTTGGTTCCTTCTTTTTTTTTTTTTGAGATTGAGATTCTACTGATTTGAGATTTTGATTTATAGGTATGGCTTTTTTTTCGTTTTCGAAGGCACACTGACTTCTTTGCTTTGGAATTCGTGATTGTAATGTATGCTGGCATGTCATCGTGATGCTTTTGTGGAGGGGTTAATTAGGACTGTGTACACCTGCGATTTTTTATTATTATTTTTTTTGGACAAATTTGGGACTTGAAGAATAATGGCATGCAGAAGATGATTATAAATTATGGGTGCTAGATTGAAATTTTAAAGTTTTACTAGATGTGACTATCTAATAGGTTGGACGAATTTGTAATAGTGAAGTAGAATTGTCTGGCAGTTCACATGTTACTACTGATCCAATGTGATAGTATGTATAATGAATATATTAGCAAAAATACATCAGGTCTCAGGAAATTTTTCATATTAGAAAATTCACTCAATTTTATTTTAATTCATCCTTTTCAAGGTTGGTATCTTTCGTATGCAATATATATTATTCCATAGTTTTTTATTAAATAAAAAATGGACAAATTATTTTGTATAATTAATTATTGTTTTTTTTTAAGTGAAATCTAACTTTTGGCATAGATTGTATAGCCAATACAACATTGAAAAATTCCCTTTACTGTAAAGCGTTATTTTTTACTAAAAGTATATATTTGTTAAATTGAATAAAATAGTAAATTTTACTAAAAAATTTGATAACCACAAATAATTTGTTTTGTACTAGAATTTATTAGAATAAGTAGAATTACTTGATGCAGTTAAAAAAAAAGTAGTAACATTTCGTATTGGTCAGGCCAACCAACCGTAGGAATATTTAAACTTATTTTTGACAAAAAAATTAAAAGAAAAATTAAATTAAATTTACAAAAACTAAAACTAATCATTATACTTTACATTACAAGTGAAATCACAGCATCTAATAAAAACAACAGATCTCTATATTGTATACTTTTTATTAATAAACTAATCTAAGGAACGACAGTATATAAAATCGTATTACTCATAATAACAAACGTAATTAATAATTGCAGGTGTACAAGCCCTAATTAATGTCGCCATCGTTAGTTAATAATAATTAATTCATCAAATGCTCGCCATGCTGAGTGCTGAGTTATTCCATATATCGACTATGTGTATTACAGTTTGTTGGATTGGCGTATATGTTCGTTATTAAAGGATGCAATAATAACGGTCATTCAATAACTACCGACTGTTTGAACATACAGAATGGATAAAACAAAATATAAAAAGAAAAAAAAATAAATATAAACACATCATTAAAAAGCATTCATAAAAGCATATTCTTTAATTTTCTTTGAACTCGAATTTGTATAGTAAATGTCTGTATTTTTGCAAAGTTTATTATTTAATAAACAGAAACATATAATTAACAAAGTATTACATTTTTTAAATTATTTACTACAAATAAACAAAACTATAAATACAAGCATTACTATATACAAATTTGAATTCAATAATATCGTGCACATCGAGATCTTGCGAACAATTGCAAACGCAAAACTGTACACTCTAAAAAAAAATAAGTTCATGTGTGCATAAAGTGTATATGTTGTCTGATTGTTATCGCTACTTCAAGCGCAAAAAAAAGTCAAGCATCCGTTGTTTGAAGCGTTAAATCAGCAGGCAATGCAAAGAAAATGTAGTGCAATAAAAAATGGAAGAAAAAAAATTAAAAGATGAGACACACGACTGACGACTTTCGAAATTCTTGTGCAGACATACCGGAGAGCTTCTCTCCCGATGCAATTCCAGTTCGCCAAAGCCACCTTCGCCACCAGACTATTCAAAAATTGCAATTTCAGTTTTGTTTTTTTTCGTTTACGGTTATGCTTTAGAATCAAGAAAAAGTGCTTGTAACTCTTTAAAACTATAGTCAGAAAAAAACCCATGCTGAGAAGTTGAAGAAAAAACGTACTCTAAATTAAGAAAAGATCGCTAGTTACTTATATAATCAAACTATAGTCCAAATTTTTAATGCAAAAAGTATGAAAGCTTTATATTCTACTGAAAAAAATCACGTGATGATCATATGATTTGATATATGATTGATCGCATAAATTATCACTATTAATCGGGTAATTCAAACCTTTATTTATGTATGATTTATCATATAATTAATCACATGACACTCTAGAAAATTGGCATGTGAATAATCATGTGATAAATTTTTTTATTAATATTGATAATGGCATGGGATTAAACATATGATAAATCATATGATAGCTTGAGTAACATAATTAAAGACGATTTATTTTAGTATAAATAAATTTACAGATACAGAAAAATGCTGAGAATGCATTGTAGATAGGAATTTATATAGAAGAGAGAAACAAGAGAAAAAAACCGTTACATTTTTATGCGAAACTGAATATCCGCTTGAAAAATCATATACGAAAGAAAAATCGAAAAGATTGTTTAACTTTCATATAGAAAAATACGAACCCCAGCGGTGTCCATGGAGTTATACACCTGGGCGCAAGCGTTAGAATAAAAAAGCAAGGAATTACGTGAAGCAGTTTGTGATTGTAAATTCGACAAAATCACGTGCGCAGGTGCCTTTGTTGTTCTTTCTTTGTATAAATTTTGGTTTTTATATTACATCAAAATTTTTCAATTTAAATTTTGATTTTTGTTAATATTTTTCAGGACGGGATACTTTTAATGAGATTTAAATAATGCTCGTTGAATACGGTCGCTGAATACAACTCTGAACTCAGAATTGCTAAATTCTGGCGAAAATACAACATGGTAGACTATTTTTTTTTAATATAAGATTGAGATAACAAAGTTTCTAAAGTCGCTAATTATGAACCCGAACTAAAAATTAAACAATTTCATATTAGATCAGCTATTTTCAATTTAGAAAATTCTAAATTCAGATTTGCATTCAGTGATCTCGAAAGTCCTCCGATAATTATTATGATCTTAATTATATTTACCATAATTTTTTTGAAAGTAAGGTCGCCATATTAGCTCAGTCATTATGAATTTTAAAATTATGAGACGATATTCGAATTCTGCGAATCCAAAACCATCAGTATACCAAGTTTCATAAGGAATTATTTTATTAATTTAAAGAAAAAGGGGCTCACCCGTCCTGAATGTGTTAAAGGAGAAACCACCTTATATTTTTTATGTATAAAAAACACACATAAGTAATTTTGTACTCAGATGTCACCAAAAGCTTATGGTCTTACAATAACACAAATCTACTACGACCATAAATTTCTACGAAAGAAATCTGAAATCTTAACCAGGTGCTACTTACACTTCGGACTCCATTATGCGATAATACTTCTACTTCTTCATCTACGCCAACTCTATAAAAAATATAATTGATTATTTTCATTCTTCCTTAAATTTTTAAAAAGAAATAACATTTATCGTAAAATGCATTTGTGGACATAAACTTGCAATTTCCCATAATACACCTTAAAAATTTAAGCGCTTTATAATAATTATATATTGAACAATGCGTTTTTAGTTTTTTTTTTTATATTTACAAACATGAATATATATTCAACTATAATATTTGACTTATTACCTTCTTGTAGCAACAGTAAATGGCTGATGCAGTACTCATGAAAAACTTAGTTTTAAAAAGAGACACTAAAATGTTATATACTATAAACACAATATTATAGTGCCTCCACGCTAAAGGAAAATTCACGTACTTGACATAATGGTTCATTTTTATTTCTTATTATTTAGGAACTGTGAACATTTTTCCTCTATTATAAAAAAATGTTTACAAAAATATGGAATTAATAGATTTTTCGTAACTCTCAAAATGAATTATAGAGAATCCAAAGGCTTGTAGTATCGAATTAGTACGTTTATATTTCATATTTTGATAGATAAAGAGAAAAAAATGAGGTCGTATTTTTATCTTTCTTTAAAAGTATGTACAACAGTTTGAAATTCTCGTGACTTGATGATAATGTAATACTGTCAAGTCACGTAACATTATGATACAGGTATACGGCATGACACCTTATCAGGGCCTTGCAGTGTCCAATATTATTAGTAAGGCGCCAGCATGAACCTGACATGGTGCGTAACGAGGCGCCTTATCTTTGATTAACCCGGACAAACCTTTGCATTAATAATTCTTAAGAAAGAACCAAAACACACGACCTAATTTCCTTACGTTATTCTATCCAACACATTAAAAAGAATACTTTTACTCCTCCCCAACACCCCAATTCAATAATAAAAAAGAAAATACGTAAAAAAAAGAAGAAAAAAATCCCGGAAAATAGTTGACGAGACGATGGACTCACGGTATGTTGAACCAGCTGAGAAACTGGGAGGCCATGCCGCCTTGGAAGATGACCGTCAGGATGACGATGAGACTGGTGGTCGTGAGCATGGCCTGTCGGGCCTCCGAGACCGTGTTCCGAATCGCCAGGGCGAAGCTCATGGCGCCCCTCAGGCCCGCGCAGAACAGCATGTGCTGAAAGTTGAGCGATATCTTGGGCTTGCGGCCGAGATTCAGAAGGAACGAGAGCGGATAGACGTTGGCCGCGCGGCCCAGCAGCGCGCAGAACTGTGCCGAAGTTAAGGAATTTGCGACTTTTTTGTTGTTGTTGTTGTTGGGATTGTTCGGGCTGAAAATTATTGGAGTGAAGATTTCGCTGCGAGATCTTCAGCTTCGGTAGTTTTGGAGAGTTGCGGGCATTGCGATTTGAAGACAGTGTTTGATTTGGTTATTGAGTAACGTGGACTAGATCGCTTGAGGGGTATGAAATGAATTAAACGTTTGAATGGTTTGCGCTCTGAGAGTTATCGACCGAGAGGTGAATAATCGATTATAGTTATAAAAATATTTACATTTAGGTGGAACGTAAACTCAGGTGCACATTATTGAGTGATAGTAGAGGTATGTAGGAAGTTACAGACATAAAAGACAATGGCACCTTAAACAGATTGGAATTAAATTTTGTCAATATTTTATTATAATAACTAGTGTCGATTGAAACTTGTAAAAAGTGTATTAATACTCGATAAAGTGCAAGTTAATTTGTAGGCTTTATCTAACTATAAACATTTTTATAATTGTAGTCGATTGTTCATTACAGAGGCAGTATAACTTAAGGCATGAAATTTGAATTTCAATTGACTTTTTAAACTATGACACTAGTGGATTATTAGAAAGTATAATAAGTCGATAATGTGGTATTTATTTGTATAAAAATTGAAATTTGTGTCTCTGTTCAATAACTTTTTTATAGTTTAAACTTCGATGGTCAAACTAGGTTTATTTGATTTTAAATAGTAAAACAATAAAAGCCTAAACAAAACTCAAATTGCAAGTAACCGACTTATAATTTAGTCTCAAATTGTAAACTCTCTGGATATCCTCAATTTTCATTTCATAAGAAGTCTTATAAGTACTTTTTACGTTTTCCAAAACATAAATTACTGATTGAAATAACTAAATTTTGCTAGTAACTAATAATTCCAGGTAACACTTTAACACAAAAAAATGATTTCTATTTTTATTTTTAGAGAATCATCCGAATAAGAATATATTTTTTCTACACTAAAAACTAAGATTTACAGTTTCTACAAAAAGTTGAATGCTTTTCTCAGCACTTGTATGCTCATTAAATGTTTACAAAATGGAGCAATAAATGATGTTGAAATAGTTTTGATTACTTTAAGCTTGAATTTTGCATATGAGACAAAAAAATAATATGATTCGTAATTTTTATCGTAATATTTGCACATATCGTATACCCAAATATTTTTAGAAAAAAATAAAATTAATTCTGAAGAGCATAATGCAGTTACTAGATGTATGCAAATTATCACAGAAAAATTGAGTATGTATAAAACAATGAAAAATATTGATAAAATGTTTAGTAGAATAGTGAATCAGCAAAGATAAGTATATTTTTTAGTGCAAGCAATATTTGATTTGATATTAAATCACACTGCAAGAAATTATACTTTTGCGTTTATAAAAATGAATCACCATGTGTTTACTAACGTATCACCGAGTAAGAGACATTTTACAACTTTATTTACGCTATCTCTTGAAAGGCAAATCACAAACTATAAATAAATCCAATTTAAGATGGAAATTCGCATCATGCTGAAATTTTAATTCAAATTGCACAAAGTAATTCAAACGTCAAGAACTTTGATACTCGATAACCAAATCATTTGTCTTAAAAACGTTTTTACATTTGCAGAGTGAAAAAAGGATACGAATCCTGAAACTATGAAACCAAAGTCGAAGTGATGCTTGGGAAACGTAAACATCGATACACCTATGTAGCTAAAAATAAAGTTCTCGGCCAGGAAGTTGAACAGTTCAAAAAGCTGCTTCGTCCTCTGCCGGGAATCGGAACTCAAGTTATTGTACGTGTAGTGGGCTTGACATATCCCACAAAATAGAACGGCAACAACACCTGTAACATCAAATTTTTTAGTGAATTAATATCGTTATTAATTAATTTATAAAGTTAACTTAAGTCTAAAAGCAAATAAAAAGTTTGTAAAAATTGACTCAACAATTCGCTGCGAGTTAACCAAATTTTGGTTAACTCGCAGCGAATTGTTGAGTCAATTTTTACAAATATACACTACAACGAGTATCAACATCCTATTGCAAATAAAAAGTTGTTTAGGTAATTTTTAAAAAACCATAACATATTACTAATTCTTACTTTAAAGTAATAATTAATTAAGTGGATGCCGGGTACCGACATTGCAGTTTTTCGTTCTATTCAATGAATAAATGAGATTATCAAATTTCGCGAATGTACGCATAATCTATTTATCACTAAGAATGTGCGAACGTTCGTAAAATTTTATTAAAGTAAAAATTGACTGCTTAAAATGAACAATCGATAATGTCGGTAACTGGGTATAAGTTATAGGATTTCGACCTCCCCTTAATGTGTTCATGAATGAAAAATAAAAATATTTTAAATCAAAGATTTCTATTAAGTTACTTTCTATCTAGAAAAAGTGGCACACAATGAAAGGAGTACAGTGAAAGCTACAACAGTAGTTTTGAATAGTGCAATTTAGGCTAATCAGCAGATTATGTAGAGCACAAAAAGCACATGAATTAATCTTGAAACAAACTCATTAGAATTGTGGTACAAAATAAAAGAAAACATAAGCAATATAGTGCAACAAGGAAAAATATGCTTATTCATATCTGTCTGGCAGTTTATCTGCTATTACTACATAGTTACATTATGTAGACTAAGAAAACTTTCTAATTTATTTTTCAAACAATGACAGAATTTTTCATATTTATTCGAATATTGAAAAAGAAAATTAAAAGTTTTCAAGCTATAGAAAATATTATATACTTTTAAAGCGTTATCATTAAAAAAATGTTTATAAAACTGCATAAAATATATTTAAGTCAAACCATTATAAAGCATAAAAGTCACATGTCATAAAAATTATATTATCTTTTTTTTCGTAATACACTGCTTATCGTAATGAATTGAATTTTAAATTTATCCACGTGATGTTGACTCACTCGTGAATTCGTCTGTGATAAAGACTAACGTATCATTTATCCCCCGTATTAAACTATAGTTAACTAACTTGTAAAAGCTAAAATTATTTTTAAAAATTAGCATTCATTGTTCATCAAAATTGTCAATCATTAATCTATGAAATGTTATGTTAAGCGATCCAGATCGTGTTGAATTTAGAAAATCAACGTAAATATTTAAAGTTTAAACAAAAAATTTTCTTTTAGACTTTCCTAGCTCAACTTTTTTAAATAGAATAAGGTTGTTTAAACATATTAATAAGTTTCCCACAATCGTTCATTTATCATGCGATCACAGGAGCATCTTTTGATGACTCAACTTGAAATTTCCAGGAAATCTCCAATGCACGATTATTCTCAGAATGCATACAGACGAAAATAGAACAGTTAAAAATAATATAAGTACATTTTTATTGCTAAAATTTATAAAAAAAAGTAAAAAAACCGATAGTATATAAAAGTTGCATTATTTGGATAAAATGTGAACCAAAATGCAATTACTCTTGAAACTTAGGGTATCAGAAACATTCTAAGAATAGAAAGTGTCAAGTCGATTCAACAATAATTATAATCTTGTAATAGCGCGGTAAATGAATGATAGTAATACAATTTTTATTTTTCTGCTTTCAAAAATTATAGGGCATCAAAAAGAGATAATACTTTCTATAAACTCTTAAAATGTGTATTGGAGCTGACTATGTCAAAAAGAAAAAATTTAGTTTAATATGAGATATTCACGTTGATATATTAAAATTTAAAACACCCGCTTGTACTGCGTTTATTCTTAATATTTTTAATTATTTTTAGGAAGAAAATGGTTTGGTTTGTACACATTAAAAAATTGCTTCAGTAAACTTCTTCTTTGGGTAAATTAATATTGAGATAAAATAGAATAATATTCATAAATCATCAGAATTATCTATGGTCTAATAAAATTGTATATCAATTTCTCTTTTTTTTTAACTCGAATTGAGTTTATAAGCGCTCGGAATTTTAATTCTAGTTTTCGAGCATTTATTTTTAACCTTTTACGAAATTTACACATGCAAGAAATAAAACCAGGATATTTCGTTTAGAAAAGTTGTTAAGTAAAAGTTGTTCAATTCTTTATTTAAAAGAAAATATATTTTTGACTGATTCTTATTTTCTTTTATTAAAAAGAAAATATATTTTTTGAATTAAAATAACTTAAGTGCAATTTCGGGTTTTCAGTGTAGCGTAATTTTAAGACCTCTCGATTTGTGTAGTGTCACCTAAATCATACTCAAGTTGAGTGTACTCTCCGTAAAAGACAACATCTATAAAAGTAAAAATCGATGAAACTATTTGTGCAACCGACGTTATTATTTCTGAAAATCTTGCATCGCATTCCCATCGAAAGTTTGAAATTATCATTAATTACCGTAGAGCGGGGTGACTTTGGACCACTTTGAAACTTTACACTACTCAGGTTTGCTTCCGGAAAAGAATTAAGTTCTAAAACAGGTGCTAAAAGTTTAGTCTTGAGCTATAGTATATATTCACACCCTAGGAATAAAATTTCATAAGTGTACCTGTTAGTAATGTATGAAAAATAGGGTGGTCAAAGTCACCCCGCTTAGAGGGGCGACTTTGAGCCACTTTTTTAATTTCTATATATCTCATAGCTAAATTTTCATTTTTGAGCACTTACAATCAGTTACAAAATCATTTTATGTTTAACAAGATGCTCCAATAGTAAATAATCTGTCAAGAATTTATATACGAAAGCCAAAAATGGCAGAATAGCAGCCCTTTTCGCGCTCTAAGAGAAAAAAGTTTTCAAGGTTGGAAATTTGGTAAAAATTTTGTTTACTTTCAAAAAAACAAAAATCACTTTTAGATGTATTTAATAATTTTCTTTTGGATTCATTTTGTATCTAAAGGATCTGACCTTCAAATCTAAATGCCTCTGATCGCTTCAAAATGCCTACTGTCTGCAGTGCTGGATGTAAAATCATATTTTTTCTCACTTGACCCAAAGTCTCCCCACCGGCCTAAAGTCACCCCGTTCAACGGTACGTAAAGAACTACAGAAAAACCCCCCAACAAAACGTTCTCTAAAGCAATTTCCAATCAATATCCTTCAAGCTCTACAAAGCCTCCAACCATCGTTCGATCGATCCAAAACGCTAACATCCAACACAACTGTACACGTCTTACCCGTGAGATCGGAAGCCTCCGCTATGAGGAAGGTGCTGTAGGACATGAGCACGAAGAGGGCCGACTCGAGTAGCGGAAAGTCCCGGACCCGGGTGAACTTGGTGAGCAGGGCGGTGATGCAGCCCATCGTCGCCCCGATGAAGAGCGAAAGACTGAAGATGCCGACGAAGTCGCCCAGCGCCTGGAAGAAGGCCACCGGCTCGAACCTGCTCGAGCCCGCCGTCACGTAGCGCTCGCCGTAATTCTGTATGGCGCTGCAATGAAACGAAGGGAGGGTTTTGAGCATTGTACGTGTTTTTCATCCTTTTTGTGAGGGTGTAATGAGTGAATGAAAGAAATAAAGAGTGTTGAGGATATGGAAAGTGGCTTATTAGTTTTAAAATGGTGGATGGTTCATGAGTTAATATGTATCTGAATTATAGAAATTTATATGATTAATAGTTTTCGTGTTACAGTATGAGAAACGATATATAATATGAAAGAAGGACACTACAAGAATCCTGCGATAACAAATTTTTTAACAATATTTCTATATTGCGAAAGTATTTACTTCGCCAATTAAATAAAGATTCAAGAAAATACTGGAGACTTTTTTATTTCCTATCCGATGTTAATTCCGAAGGTCTCATTTGGTTCCTTGAAAAATTTCATGTGCATGTACGAATTTACAAAAACACGAGTACCGACTTGTACACAATTGGCTGCAACTTTGCAGGTTTATCGATTTTTTTTCAATTTTTATATCCGTATAAAGCCCTCTGAAAGGAAGAAAATGAGACCTTCAGAATTCAAATCGGATAGAAAATAAAAAAGTCTCCAGTATTGTCGAATCTTTCTCCAGTTGACGATGTACATACTATTACAATATGGAAATGTTGTTAAAATTTTTGTTGTTAACTACCTTAATTTAAGGTAGTTCTAGCATAAAGGTAGTCAAAACAGCAACTTTCGAAAAAAGATTTCTTTTGCATAAATTAACTTATAAAAAGTTACGATAATACATGTAAATCGACTAATTATATTCATCGTATTTAGTTTATTGTTCCTTTACATATAAAAAGTTCAATGCAAACGCCGATTTGACTCTGATTTGATAGACTAAAAGTCACATTCAGTAAGTCATTACATTCTAAAATGACATACGACCCCACTTTTTTATTACGCGTAAAGAAACAAGAAATAATAACTATTATGATCAAAATAAATATTTTGATAATAAAATACATTTTTTATCTTTTCTACAAATATATTAATTTTTCAACTGAATGGCGAAAAATATGTTTTCGTAACTCCGTGTGCGAAACTCAGTTTCTCATGCGTGGATAGCGTGCGCGAAGCGCCCGATTCCCACATTTTCACCGGAGCGTGCTCGAAGCATTTTGTTTCGCGCACGCTGTGTAAAAATAAACATTTTGTCGCGATAATTCTACTTCAATTTATATACCTAATGTGATCGACCTTCTCACACTCGTTTCAAAAAATAGTATGTGCAACACGTGCGCTCAGGTAATTTTCGAACTCGTGGCGACAAACTTCCTACTCGCTCGAAAATCACCTGCTTCGCGCACTAGTTGCACAATATACTATTCTTTCTAGGTAATGAGCTAAAAATACAAATTTTGGGATTAATAAAATATTTTTAAAATGCCTCGTAACCTATGCTGAAATTTCGTCAATGTATATCCAGATATATTTAATCTCCAATATATGTAAAAATCATATGCTAATCTTATAAAAAAAATCGTGCTCAGACTACCTAAAGAAATAACAAGTTTTAAATGTGAATTTTAGAGGTGGTCCTGAATAACGGTTATTAAATTATTCTATGCAAAAATTAACTAAATTTTAATTACTAATACGGTAATTTGTTAGTCCAAGTGTCCATGTACAAGTATATCCATCGATAGAATTTTAAAGTAGCGTTTTCCGCATTGCTTTTCCTATATAGATTACAATATTTTTGAAATTAAATTATGGGACTTTTAAACAGCATGTGTAAAAAAAATCTTATATATAAATATGCACTGAAAAGTAGAAATAATCTTTTCTGCTATGTATAATACAATTTAAAGACATGAGTATCACTAAAATCGTGAGGCGCTTATAGCAAATATTTTTAAATAATTGTGGTTCTATAAACGTAATATCACATACCAGTAGTAACGAGTCACTAAGGAATGAGTAAATATTACATAATAAAAACAATGAAAAGTAAATGATTGCTGAGTATTTACTATGAGAGCTGTACACGTTTATTTTTAGTCATATGTCTTAAATTATACACACAGCATTACAAATTATTTTCTATTTTCTAGTGACCTGAATAATAAAAAATAACAAAAACAATTAATAATAAATTAACATTTTTCATTTACATTTTTTAAATTTTTTATCAGACTTATGCATATTTATTAAAGTATGGACTATAGAGAAAAGAAAACTCAATAAAAGTTCGTTCTGTATATAATCTATGTACATGCGTACAAGTAGTTACGTACAAACATAGTCAGACAAGTGTTTCATGAGAACATCAATTTATTACCTTTTCACTTTCCCCGTATTTAAGGAAGTAAATTGTTTAAATTGAATGGTTTTTCGTTTTATAAAGAATTGTAAAGATTGAATAGCTTTTCTTTGAAAAATTCAATGTTATTACAGTCTCCTTATTCTAATGACTTAAAAATACGAATTTCTAAGTCAATAAGAATTTTTAAACGGAACAATTGAATCTCATGCTTAACTTCTTACATAAAGATATGTATTGTGCAGGTATTTTAGTAGGTCGTATAATTATTTTTATCGTCTTTGAGATCACAAATTGTATAAAATCGTAAATGAAAACTTCATTCGTGAACTTCCCATACAAATTATGTCTTAAAATTAACATTTTACGATCAATTTAAAAACTCTTCGGTGTTAGAATATGACATATTCACGTCTTACGTTAACTTTCGGCCAATTTCTATAGCGAATTTGAGTTTCTTATGATCGATAAAATACACGTTTACTTTTCTTAATTCCTAATTATCTTGCATATTTGGTCAATGACCGAATCTGAAACAATGCAAGTAAGTACAGTTCTATTGATATTATCACAATACGTATCAAATTAACGTGATTCCTTTGATCTTCACTTCAGTGCAAAAACTACCTCACTATTAAAACCATCAGCGTAATTCAATTGTCCAAATTTACTGACGAATGATGATGATTACTCACCCGCTAAGTACAATGGCCACGGCATCGTTCAAAACGCTCTCGCCGAACACCAGGGCGTACAGATTCACGTCCACGTGCAAATCGTTGAAGATCGAGATGATGGTCAGCGGATCGGTGGGCGATATCAGCGCCCCGAAGTACAGCGTGTCCAGAAATGTGAAAGACGTCGATAGATTCGGTATCAGCTGCATAAAGGCGTACATCAGCGTTCTACAAAATAAAGAAAGAGAATTGATGAGATTGTGATGAGTATTCCCGGAGAACGTGATTCTTGTCGGGATTCCGCAGAATTTGCCGGAAGCATGAATAATTCTGAATTTTGTTTCAATTTGAGAAATAATGACGAATTTTGCCAAACTCTCAGAACTTCTCTCATGTTTTGAGAAATTATGTGTAATACTGAGAATTCAGTAAATTCTAACAAATTTTAAGAGTCCTGACAATTACAAAGAATTCTGACAAATTTTAAGAGTTCTGACAAATGCTAAGAATTCTGAAAATTCGAAAAATTATTCCTAAATCGGACCAATTGTATCAATTACTTAAAAATTTGTTATATTTTTACAATTCTTAGAAATGTTCTCGGTATTTGATAGAATGACTCAGAAAGAACACAGTTTATCCAAATTTAACCGAATACAGAAATCGACTGTATATATTTTTATAGCACACTAACCTCAAAATGCCAACTTTATTGTCGATTTTGAGGTTGTTGTGCTATAAAATATCGTACGAGACTGTTGTGGGAGGTGTTTTTCTACCTTGCTCGAAAACCATCTCCCACAACAGTGTCATAATATACTAATAAATAATAAGAATTATAAATAATAGAATAATTTTCTCAATTTCAAGGAGATCGCTTAATTCCTCCGAATTGAGTTAAGTTCTGATTAATTCCAAGAACTCTTTCGGGTTCCGAAAATTCTCTCAAACTCTTAAAGATTCTTCCAAATTCTTCCATATTCAGTGAATTTCCGATAAATTCTGTCAATTTTTTTGCAATAATATTTCAAATTTTAGACATTTTTTAATTACTCCTGAACTCGTCAAATCGAAATATATTTATAATGTGAATGGAAACTGAAGAAATTCTAACAAATCATTTTCTCTATATAGCTTACATAAACGTGCACGAGTTTTATTATTCGCTGCAGCCCAGCATACAGCCGCGCGTGATGCGGGCAGGTGCGTATATTGCACCTCGAGCCACAGTGCGCGCGCGGTTAATGACACATTATGGGTCTCGCGCGTGTGTGCACAGTCTGCACTATATAGAAGAAGTGGAAAGGCAAAGCGCAAAACTTACCCGATGACGAAAGACGACACCGTCGTACCGACCAGCGCGTACATCAATATCGCCCCGAGATTTCGAAAGAAGTATTTCTGGAACGATATGGAAAAATATAGTTGTTAGAAATTTAAGAAGGCTGAATTATTTTTTAATTTAGATCAATTGTTTAAATGAATGCTATTAAAATATGTCAAATATTTAAATGTGGTTCAAGTAATATTTTATCAAGTATTTTTTTAATTGTAGTTTTAGCCTTTTAAAATTAAAATTGAAAATAAGACTTAATTTTGCATAAAATAAAAAGTTTAATTCGAAGTTTAAATTTTTTTCATTTTCATTCTTATGTATGTATTTCAACGCATTTTTTTAAAGTAAAATAGTAACATTCCATACTTTATCATTGAATTTTGATTCTTTATTTAGAAAAATTACTATTGATCTACAAACGCTGTTAATATTTAAAATCTGTTTAATGGTTCATAACTTACCCTTTTTAAACTATATCCTGCATGGAAAATTATAGGAGGCAAGATAATGTTGAAAAATATTTCTGGATCAAACGTAGCCTAGAAAAAAGAAAAAGTTTAAAATAGAATTATATGCAGAAAAAAATTGTCTGTTATCACAAGCTTGTAGTATTGTATTACAGATAATATTTATCTGCTACCTAACTACGTTTTGTCAGGCTAACGTAAGCAGCATGACTATCAATTTCATGGAAAAGAAAAGCAGCAAAAAAAGAATTTTTTATACAATCTACTTTTTTAAGAACAATATACTTTTAAAACAAATCAGACAAAATTTGCTTTTAAAATATTATTTTTTTTCAATATTAAACAAGCATGAGAAAATGCTCACTAAAGCAATGTGATTTTTATACATTACAAAAATGTATACCTTTTTGTCAATCTCACTGTCTTGCTTGAAAATTTCTCCTCTAAAGGAGTAGGCAAAAGTTTTGTTCGTAATGCCACCTCCAGTCTTGTTCTCATGTACTTGAAACCATAGTATATCCGGAGGTATGGATTGATTGTACGGAGCAGCAGGCACAACCGGCAAGCGCTGAATCGTATTACTTGTTCTAAATCCATATCGAATTATTGCCCCTACAATAAGACCTGAAATCATATAAGTAGGTAATTAAGCACTGTTGCACAATCATAAGATTTAACTACATAATTCCATAAATATATAAATAATTTAGATAAATGCATTGTGTACATATAAATACAGTATTAAAATAACATTTAAGTATTTATGTGAAATACCTATACTAATATACTCTATATGTTAATATGTGTATGCTACTTAATTGTTGTATATTATTCACTTAAAAAATACATATAAATATAATTGTTATACCTTTATAAAAATTTTCGAAAAACCCTAGTACAAAAGTATATATGTGTAAATACAAAAATTTTAAAAGTTCTTCAAATGAAACTCCATGAAAAATTGAAATGAAATAGTAACAGTTCATACATAACACATCATAAATGTTTGTTTACTTCGATTACAATTAGTGCTCAAAGGAATTTCAAGTCTTTCTTATATAACATTACTGATTCCTGAATGCACGTGCTCATCGGGGAATGTATAATTTACACACAAGGTCGCGTGTGAAAGCAATTTCCAATGCGCAAATTGCATGCAATTCGCTCTACTCTTTAAATGAAAATCAATTAAGTGGATCTCGCAGACAGCGTATTGCTTAACTATGTGAGAATTTACAGAAAAAGAACACGTGGAATTTATGGTCTGGTGAACTCGCGCAAAAAAACTGCTGATAATGCCGGTGATAAGGGCCAGACCTGTTTGCTGAGATACTTTTCGCTTCTCCAGGAGGATGATAAGCTTTATATGTGTGTCAGACTTATCACAACACGGCGACGAAAAGTTGCCGTTTGAATTTTGAATGAGCTTCGTGCTTGGGGGCTTGGATGCGTTAACTCTTCTTCATTGGAATGGTGTCAAGGATCAAGGTTATATCACGAGCCTTTTCCAGAGATGTGCATGCGTATGCAGTTTAGATGTACGATGTATACCACACAATTTAATGGTGTTCTATTATGTACAGTTACAAAACATAATAGATGCATAATCCATTCGAATGACACTTTTCTATAATTTCATGCAATTAAATGGCAAATTTAAATTGCACAGTAAAATGAAAATTAATATTGTTCCAAACAAATTGTATTTTATGGAGTAAAATAAATATTTTAAAAAGAGGAAAATATTTTAAAGAGAAGTTTATAATTAATTTAGAATTAAATTCTATATTGATTACTCTTTTAGATACTGTTAATACATATTATACAAAACAAATACTTTGGTTGGAATTTGAGTCAATTAAGGTAGTTGTATCGCCAGAAATGGACATCATCGGAAAAATTTATTGTATAATATCAAAGAAATATTTCATATTGATTTATGTTTGTTGAGCCTTGATATTGTTAAGTTAAAAAAGGCACTCATTGCGCTACTGTAAAAATCTCCACTTTAGATTTAATTTTAATTTTTCAAGTTTTATATTTCTCTTTTAACACATATCTTCACATCAACCATTGAAGTTTTTTTACTATGCTCCTATAAAAAATGCTTGAACAAATAAATAAACAATTAACTGTTCTGCTTTATACCTACATACAATGTTTTATGATTTTTCAACTGTCGATGTGAAGATAAAGGTATGTTAAAAGAGAAATATAAACCTTGAAAAATTAAAATTAAAACTAAAATAGAGATTTTTACAGTGGTGAAGTAAAGGCTTTTTTTAACGGACTTAAAAAGAAGGTTCCTAGTTTGTCCTCGATTTTCTCGAGCCATACTGACCCATTCAACATGAAACTTTTTGAGTTTATCTTGGAATCGTTCAACTAAGGTCACGAAACAAAAATTTTCAAGTACTGGGCCAGTACAACGCCAGTACAATCAAATAACCATATTTTTGTGAATAATTTCTCAATGCTTATACCGATTACACGGGAAATAATTGTGTCAATTTCGATGATTATTTTCTTATTCCATAAAAGGTATCCCTGTACGTGGTCCAATACAAGTTTGTACCAGTATTGGGCCAGTACAATAATGCCAGTACTGTCGGAATACCATATTTAACTAACTTTTTAATGAGTTCTCTGCATAACTTATCAACAGACGCAACAGAGGCAGCCATTTGAGTTGTACTTTACTACTTTGAGCCGGTACCGAGCCGGTACTGTTAGTACTGACAAAGTATGAATTTTCATGTCATCATTTTTAACATAACAATAAAAAGTGATAAATAATAGTTTTTTTTAAATAGAACCAGTTTTAAAAAGTAACTCTCTAAAAAGAGTAAATAATAATATAAATTTTTTTAATAATATATGAAATTGAGAAAAAATAAACTCACTATCGACAATAATAATTGGCTAATTGAATTCAAACTACAACTTTCTAGAGTCAGCGCCAAAAATTTAAGCAACTATAGCTAAAATGTTGCGATGGAACGAAATTGTCAATTCTCGCCAACTCTAAAAAGTTGTAGTTTGAATTCAATTAAGTAATTGTTACTGTTGATAGTGAGTTTATTTTTACACAATTTCATATGTTATTAAAAAAAGGATATTATTTTTTACTTTTTATAGGGTTTACTTTTTAAAGTCCGTTTTATTAAAAAAAAATTTATTATTTTACTCAACAATATTATCTAGGCTCAACAAACATAAATCAACATGAAATATTTTTTTATAGTTCGTAACATAAAGTAAACTACCACCGCAGGAGAGTGGCGCCACTGTCGACTAGTCCATATGGCCGGTTGAAGTATGCATTTTACATAGGGTTTATGTGGGAGTCGTAAGTTTTATTAAAATAAAAATTTGTCCTCTTAAAATAATGGTTATTGCTTCAATGTAAACATTATGAAAACTCATAAATGCAGCATGATGTTTCAGCGGAGTATTGAAAGATCATAAACTATATTTCTGAGCGAAAATAACAGGCAAAACGCCTGAATTGTAAAAGACGCGCCTCGCTATGCGTTGATTAATTCAAAAATAATGACATTGAGACATTTTACCATAGTTCTGGAGGATTTTATTATCTTTCTTCAATAGCATACCGTGTCCATTACCGTGTCTTATTTTCATATAAAACACTTTTATTTTAAGTTAGAAATAAATCTCCCATATAAGTCCAATGTAAAATGTATATTCTGATCGGCCATTTGCGTAATTTACTTGATGCCCGCTAGTGTCGCATTGCAATTTTAAACTCCCAAAACAAAACTTTTTTCTATAATACCCGTTTTTGGCAATACAACTATAACTTAAAACAATAAGGAAAGAAACCAGATTAATAGATTCAATAACAAAAGTCAAATTTATTAGGGTATACCCTAATAAAGACAGTGACAAAATTATTGAAACATATTTGACATTTAAAGTGAGACGAATTATAGATGACAGAAAAATATATTAGAATTGGCAACTACAAGAATTTTAATTTTTAAATGGTTATTTAAATTCTAAAATTTTAAAATTTTTTAAAAATAATATAGGATTTTTATTCTTATTAATAAATAGTAAATTGAAATGCTAATAGTGTTAGTATAAAAGTGACATTCATGACTTGAAAGTGAGAATAGAAACAAAATGAATCAAATTGAATTTCATTTACTCATTATTCACAAACTTCACAGTTGAAATCAAAAGCTCGGCAAATTGATATGAATCTGTTAAAGTAGGTAGTAGAAGTCAAGGTCTCTTAAATAATTCGGAAAATGGCACTAAGAGAATAGATATCTATAATCCTGATCATTATTACTGAAATGATAAGCAGACTATTTACTATAATTGAAAATATTCAACATAGTTTATCTCTTCTATGAAATATTAAGATAATTTGTACGTGAGATTTTAATTCTTTTATACTTATATATATATATATATATATATATATATATAAGTATAAAAGAATCAAAATCTCACGTACAAATTATCTTAATATATATATATATATATATATAAATTACAGGGACTAATTTTCTAAGTACAATATAAGTAGATTGTAAAAAATAATTTTGATTAAGTAGTTTATTATTGAAAAAGATTTTTAACTATGTTATAATTCTATTTGCAATACAAATATTTTAATAACAACTATTATAATAAACGAAACTTTTTATTTGTTACAATATCGTAAATTATGTTCATTATTTTATTATCATGTACTAAAATGAAACTGTTATAATTTCTAATTTCTTATTCTACTTCACACCAAAGTGCAAATAGATATAGCAAATCACCAAGGTGATATACTAATTTTCCTATGTAAAAAGTTTATAATCCTGTGTAAATCTATAAATAAATAAATAAATAAATAAATAAACAAATAAACAAATAAATAAATAAACAAATAAATAAATAAATAAATAAATAAATAAACAAATCAATAAATAAACAA
This sequence comes from Gastracanthus pulcherrimus, assembly GCA_949152435.1. Classification (NCBI taxonomy): domain Eukaryota; kingdom Metazoa; phylum Arthropoda; class Insecta; order Hymenoptera; family Pteromalidae; genus Gastracanthus; species Gastracanthus pulcherrimus. The sequence goes on from OX424576.1 coordinate 158,158,479, forward strand.
ATAAATAAACAAACAAATAAACAAATAAATAAATAAATTAATAAATAAATAAACAAATAAATAAACAAATAAATAAATAAATTAATGAATAAATGAACTAAAATACAAATAAAAAAATATATGAGATAATTTAATAGTTTTTTTTTCAAATTAGATTCATAAAAGATAACAAGGAAAACATTATAATTGCAGAAGATAGTATCAAGCTCAATTTTCATTAATATTAATGAGATGGAAGATTTTTACAAAAAGATGTTAGAAAATTATGTACTATGTACTAAGAACTATTTTCATTTTTATAATTTAAAAATTGAAAAAATAAATATATTGATTACACAAAAGAAATTACACGTAGTGAAAGTTACTTTAGTGAAATAAATTATTTTAAGCTCAATCTTTATTAATATTAATCAGATGGAAGATTTTTACAAAATGATAATAGATAATATGTACCACGTACTAAGAACTATTTTTATTTTTATTTGAAAATTGAAAAAATAACTATATTGATTATTATCAAAAAAAATTACACATAGTTAAAGTTATTTTAGTGAAAAAAATTTTGCTACATAAACTTTAAAGTCCATTTTGTGATAAAGGTAATATTTACAGAACCTATATATAAAAGATAACAACTCGATTTTAGTATTGTTCGAATTAATTCAAAAGATAATTATTGATAACAAAGACAAAAGCAATCAATATTTTATTTTTTATTTTTATTTCATTTTCAAATTTTACGAGCTAAATGCCCTTGTACAAAATATATAATAATAGAATAAGCAGTATTGCATGCAACTTAGCATATAGAATAGAAAAGTGTGAAAAACATAATATAATAATAATGAGGTAAATACATTTCGAAGAGAAAGAATTCTACTAAGTAATGAGTATAGAACAGATTCAGATAATTGATTGTTTATGTATACATATACATAATATACATACATATATAAATATACGAACTTGACAATGAAAGGCATATACATAAATTTAACAAGCTACTAATTTAGGAGCTCAAGAGTAATAAAAATTGCTGCACATATGAATCAGTTATTTGAATACACTTTAATGCTGGAATTCAGACTCCAATGTAGATGGCATCAGGGCGAATCATCAATAATAGAGTTTCAATTACAAATTTGCCAGGACAATGTTACCAAAACAAACATCCTGCATCATTGATCAAACAAAGACTCAATGAATCTACCAAAAGACACGCAGCACAAACTCTGTCATCCCTTAAAAAACCAGCACAAGCACAAAACCAAATACAAAAAACAAAAAGAATCCACAGCGAAATCGACTCACCATAGATGACGGCGAGGCCAGTTTCGTGCAGGAACCTCAGTCTCCTGTGCTTGAAGGTCCAGACCGTGAGCACTGTCACGGTCAGCAGAAACGTGTACAGCAGCAGATTCAGACTGTCGAGCCTGTGCAGATACTGAGCCTTGGCATCGAGCTCGATGTCCGTGGCAGCTCCGCTGCAATCCTGGGCCACGAACAGGACCAGGAGCAGGGCCAGGACACCACCTGCCATCGCTGTCATCCTGTCTGTATCACACACACACACACACACAGTCACTCACTCACTCACTCACTCACACAGACACACACAGACACTGAAGACACACCAGGCTCTTGTTCGACGCGCACTTTATTTATTTACAACCATCGAAGGGAAGAGAAGAGAGAACGCGCGATGACGTTTTTATTATTAGCACGAGCGGTCGCTGCCGTGTGTCGTCGTCGCCTCGTCACTGTAACCGCGGCTGTGGCCGATCATTTTCTGCAGCGAGGTACACCGTCTCGACGCGACGACCAGAGTGTCAGCTGCGCGAATGCCACACCACGTCAAGAGCAAGCGCGCGCACAGGCCGTGGCCGTCCTTTTTTCTTCTTTTTTTTTTATCGCGCTGTAGACTCTCTCGGGGCCCCCTCTTCGCGACTCGCACCCCTTTGGCTTCTCTCTGTTTTTTTGTTATTGACGACGTGTGTGGGTGATGAGTTGATGACTAATGTCGTAGGAGCGGAGTCGTAGCAGACGCACAGTGGTGTCAGGTGACGTTGTGAGAAGCTTTGGAGAGGCGGGAAGATTTGAACGTTGAGCGGTTGGACACGTGTATTTAGCGATTTGCAGTGTATAAATTCAAGAGATATGGATAAATTGTTTAGAATTTGAGTTACAAATGTAGGGATTTGTTGATGAGTTTTTTTTGTATTCTTGTTTTTGAGCTTGTGTGTCTTTAGCAGTTGACGATATAGGTCTGTTCGGTGACGTTCGATGACGGTCACTTATTCTATTTCTTCAAAATTTATCCTTGTTTCTCACTTTTTTTTTATTAGGTATATAGGTATTGCATGTTTTGGTGTATAGTTTCGATTTACTTTGTTGTGCAATTATATTTATTGACTATTAGTTATTTAATACTTTTTCATTTTTTAACACTAGTCAAATTTTTATTTTGATTTAATGAGTATTTTAGATTATTACTGTATATTATATAAAATTTAAATTAATCAAATTAATCACACCGAGAAATAAACCACCTTCGACAAAAAAGTATTATGAAAAATTGTAAAAAAGTATTAAAATCTATAATAGTTTCTAAAATTTAACACTTTTTTTAATAATACTTTTTAAATTCTCTTAGTTTTTTAAATATTTTTTCTTAGTTTTTAGATATTTATAGTTTTTTATATTTTTTCTTTATCTTTTAAATAGTATTTGATATTTTTTTTAAATTCTTTTTGATAGTTTTCAAAATAATTTTTTCATAGATTATCATTTTATATAACAAAACTCGTGATGAATAATACTGTTTATTTATTATAACAATCTTCGTTTCTGTTTGTAATGAACGGAATTTATTTGTCAGTGATCCTGTATAGTAATAGATATCTTTTATGACGTCATAAATAATCGTCAAAAATTCCATGTGGGGGAAATCCAGTGTTTGTGTCGCTCAATAAAATGGGTTTACCCATACGGGAACCGACACCTGTTTATCGCCTATGTTGATTTTTTTCAAGCACAAACGCCATTAAATTCAAATACGTCTCTCAAACGAAAAAAACAAAAGCTACTTAAATAAAATCAAGTATATATAAACAATTAAAAATAATTTTCAAATGTTTTCTGCTAGCTCTCTCCCGGTAAAGCAGAAAACCGTCTGCTAAGCTTACCAGTTACCATCCGCCGCAGAACTTTCTACCCTGCGCGATTCGCCTGCCAAGTGCCAATTTATTTGTATATATCTCCCTGTGTGCTCAGTGCAGCCAGTGCAGCGCGCGAGTCTCCACTCCTCGGAGATGCTGTCTAGGTTAGCCAAGATGTGATTCCCCGCACTCGAGCAGTACTCCGGGTGTACGAGGCACCTCTCCGACGCTTCCCTCGCGGTGCCGGATTCTTTCTTTAGTCATGATCGCACTGGGAAGAGAAGTCATTTGAGGGAGAGAACGAGTCACACTGGGCTGCCTGTTGTCTCTTTTTTGTTTCCTGTGTTTCTTGGCAGTTTGATGAGGCTGGGCAAGAGGCGAAAGAGCCATGGTGGTGATGAAAGCTCACCTGGAGAGCAGATCCTCCAGCTGCCTGAGGAAGTACAGGATATTCTTTGTCTGCGTCCTGGCCCTGCTCTGCGCCCAGGTCTACCTGGCGTACAACTTCCTCTCACTGGAGAACGAGAGCCAGCACGGGCCTGGCAAAGCTTCCCTCGATGAGGTACATGTGGTTTCTGTTTTTAATTATTTATATTTATTTGTTTGTTTATTTACTTATTTATTTTGCAAGGGTCATTTCATTATAATTAAATAGTAGAAATAGGGATAGCAGGTGATCATAGGCAAAAAGTTTTTCATGAGCCAAGTTTTCAAATATAGAAATAAATACATTAAATAGATCAACCCAGTCATTATTTGAGTTCCCAATTTAGCTAAGTCTATTTAGAATATTATTTTCTTAAACTGTTTGTATTGTTTTTGATTGATGTGAGAGAGTATCATTATGGTATCATACGACAAAAATTACTGTCTGATTGACTTCCTGCTTGGAAAGCATTGACTTTAAATGGTTGACAACCATATTTTATGAGTAGCATTTTTTAATTTACATTTGTTTTTGTAATCATATACACAAAGAGATTGTAATTTATGTTAAAAATCAGTATATATTGTAGTACATCTTTTCAATGCAGTTCTGTTTAGTGTAAAAGAAACATAGTTCTTGAATTTTTTGATTTACAATACTTATCAATTGTTTTCTATCATTCATCAATTATGACTCTATATGAACAGTTTTTATTTTTATTTACTTACTTTATTCAAAATTAACAGACTCATCAGTGTGTAAATAAAAATAAATACAAATGAGAATATTGATACTTGGCATTTAAATATGCACAAGATCTTCTATTAAAAGTTACTATCGTATACTTTTATTAATGTTCAAATTTAATGTCGAATGAAAATTAAAATTTTAAGTTCAGTGCAGAATTCAATAATTTATTGATTGAATTTAAAATTTTCAATCAATATACCTACAATTAAATTATTTATTTAAGTTTATTCTTTTGTAAAATAAATTTCTTCTTTTCAATTTCCTTTTTAATTATTTAAATATAATTAACATTATCCATAAAATTAATGTCAATGTTACATATTTAAAAAAATATTTTTATTGAGCAGCTTACGTACTTATAAATAATACAGCTCAGTAATAAATTTTGAATTATCTTTTATTATGATTCTTGAAGCAATAAATATTTTTTATGTGGTATAAGAATGTGTTAACAGTCCATGGCTATTTTCTACTTGGCTACTGTCAACAACGAGTGATTTACAACTTAGAGTAAATCAGCTATTGGTATTTTTAGGAAGTAGGACATACTAGGGCTCATACAATGATCTCAATTATCTCTCTATTTTATGTCTTTGATACTATGTCAGTGTAGTTAAATTAAATTTATTACATTTATAAATATAAATTACAAACTTAGTTATGATGATAAATAATATATTAACTCTTATATTTTTTTGTAGAATGACTTTTCTCGAGATGAGGAAGATGAAGGATTACCAAAGGGAACCCGTCAGCTAAAATTGCCACCTGACAAGCAAGGCAGTTCCAATAAAGCGTTAAATCGTAATCGTACTACTAGGGTAAAACTTGACCGCAAGTCTCTCAATTTTGTACCAGTGTGTGAAGTCACAGGTATTTATATTTATAATGTTTCATTGATGTTCCTTTATATATAAATTTACCCTTTTACAATAATGGAAAATACATGCAGGTGATGAAGTCATATTTATAATGCATTATAACAGTTTACATAAGTAAATATAATAAAATCTATAACTGCAAAAATAGAAAAGTACTATAAAATACAAAGTATAATAAAAATAATATAATTTTTGTTGCATTTTATTTTTTGCTATTATGTTTATTAAATGTTAATAGTTTATATAAATCATTAAATATAACTTTTTTTTATCATTTTCAGGTAGAGAAGCGGTAAGTGCCATAACTCGAGCGCAAAGTCAAATGTGCAAGGAGCGCATTGTCAATGTGACGTGCCTTAGCCAGCAGAATCTGCTGTATCCTACAAAGTTGCAGTCTTCCTGCCCGCATTCGCTGGGCTTCGTTGGTGTGCCCAAGAGCTTGGGCTGCTTCAAGGATGATAAAATATCCAGGCTTCTGCCCAACTACTATGCTGTTTTTAAAACTAACAATTCGCCGGAGCACTGTGCCTACATGTGCTTGCAGTCTGGCTTTCCTTACGCTGGTGTCGAATACTCGTAAGTTACTTGAAAAGATAAAAACAATACAAATATAATCTTTTTTGTTAGCTACAATATTATAAATAAAGTATTATTCATTATTTTTATTTTAGAATGGAATGTTTTTGTGGTAAGGAAGAGCCTTCGAAGACCAACCAGTTACCAGACTCTAGTTGTAATATGAAATGTCCTGGAGACCCTAAACAACCTTGCGGTGGATACTTGACTATTAACATTTTTTTAACAGGCATTAAAAGTATGTAGATCTTAGCATACACATTTTTTACAAAGAAAGGGTATTGCTTGTTAGCAATGTTTTATAATATTTTCAGGATTCAAGCCACAAGAAGCAAGAAATTGTAGTTTAAGAAGCACTGACGAAGCACCGGTTAGAATAGCGTATTTGTTGACCGTCAATGGCAGAGCTAGTCGACAAGTGAGACGTCTCATCAGTATTCTTTATGATCCTTCACATTTATTCTACATACATGTAGACGCGGTAAGCAATAAAATGTATTTTCTCATAAAAATAAAACCTAATATAATATATCAATAATTACATCTAATGTGAAGAATATCACATCAAGTGAATCCTAAAGTAAACCATGAAACTAGATATTTTTGCATTTATGTAATTTAAATATTTGAAAAGATGTCTAAGCAACACTTTTTAGGGGTGTTTTCTATAAAAATCTTGATGAGCTTTGCAATGGTGAAAGGTAATTATAAAGCTTTTTTACATATATATAGCTTTGAAATATTAAAATATTTTAACTACAAATTTTTAAAATTATAAAAAGAATATTACTTACTATATATTTATTACTATTGAAAAGCTCAAAAAAAAAAGATTTATAAAAATAATTTTGGTCAAGTTCTTTTAGACATTTTTTGTGGCTCAATTTAATTAAACGCAAAAGACGCTTATTTCATGCTTAATCATATAATTAAATAAAAATAACAATCGACAACAACTAAATCCAAACCAATGCAATCTCGTACAATTTCGTTCTCGAATCTCAGCGTCAAGACTACATGTACAGAGAGATGCTGGAGATCGAGCGAAAATGCAAAAGCAAGAACATCATCGTGGCAAAGGGCCCGGAACTGCGTCACGCTAGCATCTGGGGCGGCGCCAGTCTCCTCACGACCTTTCTCACCTCGGCCCGACAGATGCTGCTCCACTCCGAGAACTGGGACTTCCTGGTGAACCTCTCGGAGTCCGATTATCCGATCAAGACAAACGCACGGCTGGTCGAGTTTCTCACCTGGAACAGGGGCATGAACTTCGTCAAGTCGCACGGACGCGAGGTCCAGAGATTTCTCACTAAGCAGGTGCGGAAAGGGATTTTGAACTTTTTGCATGCATGGATTTTTTAGGAGAGTATGGCACTGAGACAAAAGGATACTGTTCGTAGTGAGGAAATAAATACTAGAAAAGACGACATCAGAAAGTAGGATTATCTTGTGTAACATTTAAATAGATACTAAACTAATGGTTACAAAGAATCGCAAAACTTTACGTGGGTGAAAATAAATTTGCCAAGGACAATCTATTTTTGGTTGATATTGTAGAAAATTATACACGTTTGAGAAAAATTATTAAAATTTGTGAATAATTGTTTCAATCGGAATTACCTGCCTCAACTTTGCGATAGTAAACAAATAAATTTAATAAACTCTTTACAATATTAAATAATCTAGAATAAATTTAAAAAGTACAAAAAGATTTCAAGAGTTTACTAGGAATTTGTGCAGCTTTACTTAATTTTATACACATTAGAACATTTTTTTATAAATTCTAACATTCTTTAGAATATTATAAATTTTAGAAAATGAAAAAGAAATGTAAAGTTTTGACATTTGCCTGTAAATAGTTTGAAATTCTAATGTTAATTCTTTTTGCAAAATTATTTATTATTGAGATGGAGGGAATTTATTACTCGTATACATAATAATTAAAGGTAAAGAAATAAAACTATTGATCTCCACGCGTCAAATATTATTATTGTGCCGACGTTCAAACGTATGTGAACCGAATCATTTTGAGGCTGAAATGACTAAAACACAAAATGTCTAGTATAACAATTTTAATAAATAACTAAATAATTTGCACCACCCTTTTTAGATTTAGTTCGATGATTTTTCCGATGATTAACATATTTTTGATTCACGAAAAGTGATATAAATTTAATTGTTAGTGAGTGCATTATCAGGATGGTGCAAATGGAGGTTTTATTTCTTCACCATTATTTGTTTTTGTTACGTTTGTAAATACCTACATGCTAACAAAATGTTTGTTATAGTAAAAAAGATATATATAAATATATAAACAATTTTTCAATTTGACATTTTATTTTATTCAATTTTATTGACATTTGTCAACAATTTTGAACGTTTCTAGCATAATAATATGTATTGCTAAAATTAGTATTTGCCAAAGAACGTCATTGATACAATATTCTTCATTTTTGTTAAATATTCTTTTTCAATATTAAAATGATATTAAATATTATTAAGATTGATATATTAAATTACATGTTAATTTTACAAAAGAAAGAATTGTTCGCGCTTAAATTTATTGGAAGAAATTTTTACTATTTTTGAGATAGAATTATGTGGGTGAAAGGCATAAAGACAAGTCCACTTTCTATTTTTTTCGGGATATTAAGGTTTAATGTTTGTACACAGAGAGAATTTTCTAATAAAAATTATAACGAAATTCAGGGTAAAAATTACCGTAAATAACTATAAGGCTGGGACACTCCTACTTTCTGGCACTTTTTACTGATATTTTACTATAAAAATTACCTCATTGACTACAAATTTTACTGCACAGACTATAAATTTTACCGCACTGAATGGTAAAATTTGCCTGATTTGAGAAAAAGAATACAGCTGATAAAGAAAACAACTGAGCGTGTACACATTTTAGGTTAACTCAAATATAAGTGTGTATAATGTACTTATTTAAGTATTAATGATACTGCTACAACAATTGGAAGAAAATCCAGATTTTTTAAAAATATTTCGTACAAATTTTACCACAAATTTTGGTTTTCTCTAAGATTTATACAGGGAATTTTTACTCTACGGCAGGCAAATTTTACCCTTCAGTACGGTAAAATTTATCGTAAATATCAATAAAAACTGCCGGAAAGTTAGAGTGTCCCAGCTTTATAGTCATTCACAGTAATTTTTACTGCGAATTTCGTCATAATTTTTATTAGAAAATTCTCTCCGTGTATTTTCCATTTAAACGAATGTTAAAAAAAATCCATAAATAGAATATATGGTCACTTATTTTTACACTTTCCTGACTTTTTGCATTTTTATCTAAAAATATACCAAGTAAGTATACCAACATCACTCAAAACTCAATCTTCAAAAAAAGTGAACCTTACGTCATTACGCCGTGAACCTCCAGAATTGAACCAACCTTCTTCGATTGAATTCAAGCGAATAACCATTGATCCTCAAATGCATCTTCTCTGTCTGAACTTCCCCTCCAAAAAAAAAAACAAAATCAAACCTCGCTGTAAATCCCCAACGCTACATCCTCTCCTCACAGCAATACCCCACGAAGCATCTTCACCCCGGCACCATCTCTCTCGTTCCAGGGCCTGGACAAGACGTTCGTCGAGTGCGAGGCTCGCATGTGGCGCGTCGGCGAGCGCAAGCTCCCCCGCGGCATCCAAATCGACGGCGGCAGCGACTGGGTCGCCCTCTCCCGCGACTTCGTCGAGTACGTCTCCCGACCTTCCCCCGACTCCCTCGTCGCCGGCCTGCTCGAGATCTTTCGCCACACCCTGCTGCCCGCCGAGTCCTTCTTCCACACGGCCCTGAGGAACTCGCGCTTCTGCGACACCTACGTCGACAACAACCTCCACGTGACCAACTGGAAGCGCAAGCTCGGCTGCAAGTGCCAGTACAAGGCGGTGGTCGACTGGTGCGGCTGCAGTCCCAACGACTTCAAGCTGGAGGATTTCAACAGGATCAGGAACACGGGGGAGAGGAATTTGTTCTTCGCGAGGAAGTTCGAGCCGGTTATCGATCAGAGGATCGTGGACAGGGTGGAGCAGTGGCTGTATCCGGAGAGGGCGAATGCAAGCAGTGCACTGGTGAGAGCTGTGGCTTTAGAGGAATTTCAGGAGAGTAATGTGTTGAAATGTTGCATTTTTTTGGGTTACTGGAGACGTTGTAATGTCATATTTTTTTAACACTTTGAGGGCTACCGTACAAAAATGTTTATTTTTTGTAAATGCTGATGGTATCCGGAGAAAAACAGTTTCCCTTTCTTTGTTATTTCATCTAAAGCATGTTCCATACATGGCAGATGTAGCACTCAAAGGGTTACATTTTTCTGTTTTTAATTGTATTTTACAGTTTATTTGTCCTACAATATTAGATAATATAAAAATCAATAAAGACCTAAGGTATCCAGCTTGAGTTGAATCGTAAAAATGCACTAAACAATTATTTCTAGGCAATATATAACACCTTATTAGTATTTTAAAGTTCTATTGGGGTGATTATCTCTTTGTGACAACTGATAGTTCTCTAAATTTCTAAAATCGACATTTATGTCGATATAATCGACGTTTATATAAACTTTCACGGGATACACTTTTGCAGTCAGTTTTAAACGAATTATTCTGAAAAATTAAGAAAGTCTTTATTACATACATTATTTATGTAAATTTGAATAATAATTGAAATTTAGATAAATGAACTAATATTCTTTACTTTTATTTAAATAACTGTTTATTCAAACTTTTAAGCAAATATTTTAACGCTTCTAAGAATGCCATTTGAATAAAATGTGTAGACAGGACACAGGAGACTTTGTTAGAATGGTCATGAAATACTGGCTTGAAACTTTGTATAATGGTTGGATTATACGGAAGAATGATAGGTAATGAAATTCTGCAGCTGGCTTTGCATAATTCAGGAGGTGGGAAATTTGAATTTTACATTGACTTTGACAACACTTAAGAAAATTCGAAGATATTTTCTTTCTGTAAGCTGTATATTTACGATTTAATTTGTTGTTTGTACTTGTTATATTGATTTCATGCAAAGTTTTTTTTTAATATCATCGTGATGATAAATAAGGATAACAGTATAACTGAAAGTGTGAAAAAATGTAAAAATTTTCAAATTCATATACATTTGGAACATCTATTACAAAACAGAGTGCACGTTTTTTCATTAAATTTTCTCAGTTTCTCAGATTATTTTACATCTTCTGAAATTTTCCGTTGAATTCTCCTTTACAACAAAAAAGCTAACCTTGTAAAATCACGATAAAATGTGAAAAACTGCGAGAAAATCCGAGAAACCGCGACAAACCGTGCGAGATATCCTAAAATACTAAAAAAAGATTATCCTCCAACTAAAACCACACTTTCAATTCCCAGCAATATATAACTTACACCGCGAAGAAATCTTCCTCCCCCAACCAACTTGATTCCAGCCACCGCTGAATCCCACTGTTTCCAGGCGATCAAGGGCCACGACGCCTACTGGCAGAGTCTCCAGCAGCACGAGGACGCGAGTCCCCTCGCCGACGACGGCCTGCTCAGCGTCTCGAGCTCGCTGGCGCGCCTCGTCTATCGGCGCTTCGGCGAGCCACCGGTCAGCGGCGGCGGCGGCGACGCCCCCAGTGTTCATCTCCTCGAGACGAGCGCCTACTTCCGGGAGAATCGCTTCGCCGGCCTCCTGGTGCGCACCGCGTCCGATCGACTCGCCATGGAGTCGTCCACGTTGATGGTGAGTTGATACGTATTAAGCGCGTGGTCGTGCTTTGCGGGAGGTATTTGAGTAGGGAGAGAATTAGGACTTTGCGTGATATTCAAAAATGCATGAGACACTTGGAAAATGATTCGTTATTGGTGGAATAGTATTTTTCAGAATTTTTCCAGCTCGAATTTATTGGACTAAATCGTTATTTATGTATGCGATTTTGAATTTCGCGCGAATTATTTCGAAACGATTACTATGGGCCAGTTGATTTGTGAAGTCACGATGGTACAATTTTGGAAATTTAGTAGGGGAAAATGATTGAACGCTCCAATATCTCAAGAGAAATATTTATAAACAAAATAATGTGGCACATATCTTTATAATTGTTGACCGGGAATCCAATACTCGTATAGATATCTATAAGGCCCATTTAAGGTCCAAATTTATTTTTTCAAATGAGAATATATCTTTTTTATTACATATTCGAATTCTTCGCCTCAAAATACATACGGATATATATTTAGTTTATTGATTATTTATATTGATCATTAAAATTTAACCTGTTTAGTTTGGGTCCTATCAAAAGTAGGTGTTCTTCTATCTGAAATCAGGCAGTAGACTTAAATAAATTTAATTTGTATTCGTATGTATTTTAAGACGAAGAATTTAAATATGTAATAAAGTAAGATATATTCTCATTTGAAAAAATGAAGTTGGGCCTTAAATGAGCCTTAAAAATATATCGGGTTTCAACATCTAATATCACCATTCGATTCCTGGTCGAAAATTATTAAGGATATGTGCCACATTATTTTGTTTATAAACATTTTTCATGAGATATTGGAGCGTTTAATCATTTTCCCGTACTAAACTTCCAAATTAAATTATACCATCGTGACGTCACAAATCGACTGACCAATAGGAATCGCATACATAAATTGTGATTTTATTCAACAAATTCGAGTTGGAAAGATTCTGAAAAATAATTTACTGACAATAGTGAACCATTTTCTAAGTGATTTATGCATTTTTGAAAATCATGCAAAGTCGTAATTATAGGTACTGTGTTTTAGTTGAGGGGAAAAACCAATAAAAGCAGTTTACAACGGTTACTTTTTTATTTTTATTAAAATTCTTGTAAAATGTGTCTATACTACCATTATGGAGTACATATAGCTTAAAAGAAGTTTCTTGTAAATTTTATTAATGTCTAAAGTCTTAAAAAACAGTTGAGTGAAAATAATATTAGTATACTGATGGCCTCATAAAAGTTTCAAGTTATTCATTTACAAAGTAACGGAGATATTGATCTGTCTAGTTTTAAAAAAGTGCTTTTGAGAAAATCGCTATTTCAAGAGCTCGAGTGTCTGCACTACATCATTCATATGTCTTTGTATGTTTTAGTTTCTTTTCAATTCCTTTTTCCTGTATTAAAAGTATCGACTCTAGGGTTTTCGGGGTCGCTCTTTCGAAAGGCGTTCAGAAAAATTGCAAACAATTACAATTTTTACAAGATTTTACAAAAATTTAAAAAAACTACCGATTTAAAGCGGTAATTTTTTTTCTTTTGCAATTTTCTCCATAAAATGTACTTTTATTATCGTAAAAACTATTTATAACGTATTCCCGTTACTTGTACTAGAAAAATATGCTAAAATATTGCTAATATGATTCGACCACGTGATATCATGAAAATGGCGGCTCAGTGTAGGAGAATAATACAGTCTGCATAGGAAGATTTACGGTTTTTGTTATGTTATAATTAAATAAATAATAAATAAATAACAAAATGGAAAGAAAAAACATTAAGTTATTGTGCATCATTTTCACATCGCACGATATGTAAAAACATACTAAGTAAATAAGAAAATAAAAAATATACGACACTCAACCTATATACGTAGTCTAAATAATGTAAATAAATCATGGGATCAGATACTTTTTGGCTTCTTTTTTTAATTTACACATAGAAAGGCAGAGTGCATAAGTTATTGATGAAAATTTGAAGAACACATAAAATAATCTAATGTATCTTATAGGTTAATTTCCTCTAATTACACTTCATTTCGTTTCTGTTTACATTTCACAGCCGTCTAGCAGAACAAAAATGTGCGTACATGTACATAATATTATTACGAACTACACAAACCATATGAACAATAAATTTTTGTTATAAATAACGAAACATTTAACAAAAACCGTATATTTCCGTATGCAGACTGTATTACTTTACTACACTGAGCCAGCATTTTCATGATGTTACGTGGTCGAGTCTTATTGCCAATATATTCTTTATTCTATATGGCGGTACCAAAATGGCGACCAATATGAAGTAAACTTTGTTAAAATTTCAAAATAGTACTTTCGATACTTTCAATATAATATATACTCAGCACATTTGGGCGTTATTTTTTATTTTTCTCAAAAAGAAAGTATAGTGTTTTGATACAAATTCTTTTGCCATTTTTTAACATAAAACATACTGTATGACTTGGGGAGTTTAAATAAGCTGTTCCCAAAAAATTTCCGCAGTATGGATATGTGTGTGTGTGTGTGTGTTTGTTTATTTGGGTATGTGTGTGGGTGGGTGTGTGGTTGTATTTGCGTGTGTGTGTGTATGCGTGTTTGTGTGTGCAGCTCACCCGTGCTCAAAAACCAGTTGATATAATCTAATTAAACTGTGTGCAAAAACTTAATTTGCAGTTCAAATTTAAATTTAAATTGTTCGTAATACTTATGAACTTGTCAATCAAATTTTCTTTGTAATGAAATATTACGCATTTTACCGAATTGACCTACACATAATAATATAATATATTACTGTGTGACATGCCTGGCACCTTTTTGAGAAATCTGAATGTTAAACCAGTTGGCAGGGTTTTTGAGATCATTACAGTGATCTTCTACCTTAAAGCAAAAGTAGCAACAATACACAAATTAAAGTTAATTTTTTTATAGGCAAATTAATTTTTATATACTTAATTGCGTAGTTACATCAATTTTTTCTGATTTGTCAATACTGCGAAAATGATACTATAATTTTTAATTGTTAATCTTGCAGACTGACTTCCCGGAGCAAGTCGAGGCGCTGATCTATCCGAAGCGAAACTTGTCCACCAGTCGTTCCTGGCTGGGCAAAATCACGAGCCTGACGGTGAACACCGACTACGACCAGAAGGAGCAGATGTTCAGGAACTTCCTGGGCGGCATCGGACCCCTGTCGAGTCCGGCTCTGGCCTACGAGTTCGACGCGAGCGTACCGCTGCCCCAGAACTTCACGATTCTTTGGCTCGACCCGATGGGCAGACTCGCGGACGTCAATTACCTGCAGATCGAGGAGTCGTCACTGGTAAGATTCGACTTCTGAAGTACGTTGTAATTTGCAAGCAGAAAATATTTATAATGAATTCGGTAAAACAGCAGGGTAACTGCACACAATTCAGTAGAAAAACAGAATTTAGTAAGGATTATACAGAATTTTGTAGGAACTTTACAGAATTTTGTAAGAATTTTACAGAATTTTGTTAGAATTTTACAGAATTTTGTAAGAGTTTTACAGAATTTTGTAAGAATTTTGTAAGAATTTTACAGAATTTTACAGAATTTTGTAAGAGTTTTACAGAATTTTGTAAGAATTTTACAGAATTTTGTAAGAATTTTACAGAACTTATTGAGAATGTGACATAGTTATGTAAGAATTTGACAGTTTGTAAAAAATGGAGATTAACAAAAATTATGAAAAAATATCTCAGCTTTTTATAGAAATTTCCAGTGTTTTAAAAATTTGATAGATTTTTAGATAGTTTCACAGACTTGTTTATAATTTGATTGAATCTTCGAAAATTTATTATGATTTTGACATAATTTCCTGGGAATTTGATAGAATTTAGTAAGAATTTTAAAGAATTTAGTCAGTGTTGGACAATTTTGTTTTCATTTTCGTTGTCTCAGAAGTTAGTACATCGTCTCAGAATTACTTGTCGAAATAGAACAATAATTTCAAAATTTTATGAAATTCCGATAAACATTGTTAAATTCTGTAATCGATTGACTTTTCTAAAATAAGTGCAGATTATTAAGTTACGATTAAATACTAAACATTCAATTTACACAGTTTTACGACAATACAATTTATAAAACTCACGTCATTATGCTAAAAATCAGCGCTACCTCCTATACTCCACAATTATTAAAAACTCTGAATGCACCTCCATCTCATCCACAGATAGGACACCTGAAGCCCCAGCTGAGCGAGCCCCTGGCGATCGGCGCCTGGCGTCTCTACTTGGTCCTCGACTCCAAGGTCATCGCCAAGCTGAGTTTCCTGGTGACGCCGCTGACGCACTGGCGCAATCGGCCGATCGACCGCGAGAAGGCGCGCGAGGTGAATCGCGGCCCGGTCGCGGCAGACGCCTATCACCACGTCGCCAAGGAGGCGGCCGACAAGTGGCTCGAGTTCCTCAAGCCGTACGTGTCGGCGAGCGATGGAGAATCGAGTCGCGCCGAGCAGGAGGTAAGAGTGCGAACACTGACTTTAAATGTTATAATTGGTATGCGGTGGGAATACTCTGGTTCCCACGCAAAGTAGTATATATTGCTTGTTTTTATTGCTTGCTAAATTTAGACGTAGTTTTAACCTATTTAATAATTTAGTTTTGCAAAATAATTTATACCACGTGATGATTTGACTTTTTAACGTGAAGCAACGTCTATGTATAGTCTTAGAGATTCAAGATTAAAGAGGCTTTGGGGTCAAGAAAAATCGTAAATGAAATTTTAAGCATGTGGTAAAATGTATTGTACGGCATACACCGCATGGAAGAACTGAGCGCATGTATAGCTGTCGTAAATATTGTTAATTAATAAATAAAGGTTTCTAAAATCTGTTAATGCTTCGTTTGGATATAAAGTAATCTGTTGATATGGTTAGAGTAAATAAAAGAACTCAATTGCCTGCCGTAAAATTGAAAATGACAATTGTAACTTATATAACAAGACTCAGACTACCTTTTTAACAATGTGTATTAGTTATTAAAGAATGCTGTCCATGATAGCACCCTTGCATGTAGAACCTATAATATCAGCACCAATCTTAAATAGTATATAAATATTAAATTTTAGAGTTCGTCAAATGATGATTAAAAAAATTGACTCCAAGAGACCTGGGGAAATTATAAAAGGGAGTATTCCCCATTCAACGAAATGTGCTTGGTCTAACCATACATTGATTTTTCTACTTGTCGTGAAAACTTTACCTTTTGGGCGCTTGTTTGCGGCATTAAAATATATTTATCGAAAAAACTTTGCATACGTTTTCGATGTATTTTTCGTTAGCTTTTTGTTGGTGACATTTGTTATTCAAAATTGTTGCGTTTTGACCTTGAGAAAACATAAAATGTGTTATATCTCTAATACGGCATTTAAAAAATATTTTTGTTGATAAAGTCAAGATTGAAAGATAAGGTTTACTTATTTACGTCGAAATAGCTATTTTTAAAACCGGACTTTTTCTTTATTTTCGAGAAATAGCCTCCCGCGAACTACGCAGTGCTGCGCGGTTGCGGGCAATAATATATTTTCTAATAATTATTATCAATTGTAACGTATTTTCAAGAAAAGAAGGTCAAAAAATATACCAAATTAAAAAAGAAACCAAGAGGGATTTGACAAAAAAACCAATAAAAGTTAAAGAGGTACTGTTATCAAAGAAAAAAAGTTCTGTTAATAAGAAAACTGAGAATGAGAATCTCAAATTGAAAAGATGAATTAAAAAAATAAAATAAGTGAACATTAAAAGATGTTTCAGCCTAAAGGAACTAAAATAAGAAAAATGTTAAACAAACGCGTTAATACTGCAGCACAATACCGCGCAACTGGGAGACTCGAATCCACACGCTGAAACAACGCTGCGTCCTCGCAAGTTCGTCGATTAATTCTTCGAAAAAACGAAAAAGTCCATTTCTTAAAATAGCTATTTCGACGTAAATAAACCTGATCTATTTATCTTGGCCTTATAAAAAAAATGTTAAAATACCGTTTTAGAGATTTAACACATTTTATATTTTTTCAAGGTCAAAGAATTTTGAAAATAAGTGCCACCAAAAACTATCGATAAAATACATCGATAACGTACTTATGCAAAGTTTTTTCGACAGATATATTTTAATGCCACAAGCAAGTGCCTAAAAGGTAAGGATTTCACGACTGCTTTTCGGTTTGGGAGATCTGACGCGAAACGCCTCTTATATGCATGCGTTTGTCAATCGCGTTTTTGTTAACTCTCTCTAAGTATACTTCAGACACTCAATGATTTTTTTAATTTGCGATTCAATGAGTGCTAAAAATTGGTATAAGTTTCGAATGTTCTACTTTATAGGGTAGAAAGAACCCCTTAAGGGGTTATAAATTCTATAAATCTGCGGGCATCCTCGTACAACCAATTTAAAAGCAGGACGATTTAGGGGAGAGTATCCCAGCATGACCACCCATAGCTATTTTAGTTGTAACTTTTGTGCACCGAGGTGAAAACGAAAATTTCAGAATTAAATTAGTTGTATGAATGGACATTTTTGACGTAGTAAATTAGTTTTAGCCAAAGTTAATAAAAGTATTAAATAATAACGAAAAATAAAGGTTTTGAATTTTTGAAAAAGTGTCTCCCAGTATGACCACCTAACGTTTATAGAAGAGTATTTTTGCTCTAAATGATTAAAAATTGTGTTTCAAAGATAGGTAAAAGTTATAAAATGGTATATTGTTTAAATTTATTTTAATTTAAATCATATAATATATGAAATAATTAGTATTTAATTAGCTTATATACTGGGCATGTATTTAACCTTTAGGAAATAACTTTTAACACATAAATTACCAGCTGTTTCGTTATTCTCGCGATAATCTTTGGAGTTGTGATTTAATCACAAGAACCTCCCACAATACACCTATAACATGCATCCAATCCAGCATACAAAATACTGCCATCCATCGGTACGAGCCCAATAGCCATTTGTGACTCATACCGGGGGATTCTCCCCTATAGACACCCGTACACAATGTCCATCGTCAAAACTCACAGTTGAACTGTGTCTTTCTTTCAACGAACTTCATCAAATGCCCATATCGGGACCATTTTACACACAAAGTCAACCTCTTCATTAGATCGAATAACTATACTCCCGGTGTCAGCTCTTTCCTCTCCGTACTAATTCAATCAATAAAATCATAAAAAAACAACAACTTCTCATCCCTCCAGCAGGTGAGAATCGGCTGGCAGCTGGAGCGCTGGGTGGACAGCCTGGTAACCGAGCACTACGAGATTGCGCGCGTCTGCGACGCCGGCGAGGAGCGTCCGCACAACCGACACAAGCACAACAACGGCAGCGGCCATCCGAAGCCGGCGCTGCTGCAGCGTTGCGTCGACACCGACTGGAGCTCCCTGGCTCCCGACCCGAAGTCTGATGTCCGTGGCCTATGTCAAAAGCGGTGAGAGACGGTGCAGCGGGGGTAAGACAGAGAAAGACACGGTTTTGGATGCATCACTTTGCAAGAGCGTAAGGTTTTTTTTCTTTGTTTTGTGAAGACTTTCGCGATGGCGCGATGGCTTGATACGTGTAACGGGGGATGCGCGATATAACAGGTCAAGTAATTATGCATTGTAGAAGTCGTATTTGTGTAACAAGTTTCGGCGGTTGTTTACTCATTGTGTGTTATGGAAATGTGAGTGCAAACAACCACCGGAATTTTAATTTAATTATTATTGATTTCTTTTAAATGCAGATTAAATTCTTATAAGTTGATTGAACTATTTTAAGGAAAAACGCTTCAGCACCAAAATAAAGAACTTGATGCATTGTCTGCCGCGAACGTGTTAAGGGTATATGTACATTTTTTATGTAACACGTAAAATGAGAAATTAGCGAACAAGACATTTCGACTTTTTTTAATTCTAAGAAAATTAAGAAAAATTAATCTTGAACTAATCTCTCTATTAGTTTGAATGGAATAACGTATTTTAGATGTTTTAATAGTGGTTGAAGATTTTTTTTGACAGAAGCATACCGCAATAAACGTATATATGTAGCTCTCTAATCATTATTTCTATTTATAAATGTTTCAAAAAAGTAAACCGAACTTTTCGTGAGCAACAATTATATGCTGATGAGAAAAATGTATTACTTAAAAGTCGTAAATGTGTCTTAAAAATCACATTTTTTACTTTTCAACTTATAAGCGTGATGATTCTTGATAAATTTTATTGAGTGGGTGAAATGTTTTTTCTTAAAGAAATACTCTCAATGAGAAACAATCTATTTTTTTAATGTATGATCCTTTTTCAAAAATCAATTTCGACATATTGACGATTATTTTCTTCAACTTTAATTTAATAAAGTATCATCCAGTTTGGATATAATTTATACTCTGTAAAGTGATCTGTCTGAAAACATGTTTCTTACCCCACTGTGCAAAGGTGAAGGAAAAAAAGAAACTTTTTTTGTACCGATTCGAGCGTAAGCGTTATACTGCTCGTGATTCCCCCTTGTTATTATGTCCGGTTCGGGTTCTCTCGAAGCCCGGTGATTCCGAATGATCGTTGTTGTGTGTGAGAGCGTATAAGTGCAGATTTTTCGATTATGAGCGGAGTGTCAGCTGAAGATGCCGTTTCATGCAACGAATGATTCGCTGTGATTGTCAATTGAAGTGAGCTTTAATATACATTTTTTATCTTTAGTAGTGTCTGTAATACGGATGGAGAATCTAAGTCAATATTCAATTCTCTTGGAATTGAAAGAAAATACCGAAATTTAGAACATTTGCTAGGTAGGTTTTCGAAACGCTATATTATTATCTACTTTAATTTTAGATGTATTGAAAAAATTTGAAAGTATTTTTTTTAATCTATAAGAATATCATATTATAAGTCAAAATCAGTTTAAAATACAAAATTGGTCGCTTATTAAATACCTATAATTTTTTTTAATTAAAAATAACTACTTATATTTTTTTAAAGAATGCTCGTTTATTTCTTAAACTACTAAGTTTTTAAACTATTCAAGATTTTATGTACAAATATGCATGTTGATTTTCTATGAAAACAGCGCGCCATCTCCCAGAAGTTTCATCGAATGCTGAAATTGAATATTATGTTAAACTTAAATTGAAAAAAATAGTATTCATAAATAATTAAAAGAATTTTCATATATCATATATCAGATTTAGAATATTTTACAGGCACTCTAGAGTTTATAATTTGTGTTTCAAGCGATTTATGATTTATAGTATACATAAGTAAAAGGAAGAAATTACTCAATAAAAGATGTTTCATTTAGCTTTTAGCGAAATGTAAATTTTTTGCTGCATGAAATGGCTTTGGCTGCTTTTGCAAATTTTTTGGGATGTAAGATTGTTGTCTGATTAAAACGCACAATTTTGATTCGCCATAAATACGCAATAATGAACTTTAAGGTGTTCAGGTTTTATAGGTTCACATTGTTGTTCATGCACTAGAACAGGTGTCTAATATGAATCATTTGAAATTGCTGTAATGTGACTATAGCTGCATCTTAAGAGTATATCTCAGGTATCCGAAGGAAAATCAAATTGAACTAAAGTATAACCAATGTTTCAAAGCAATTTTTCACAGAATAAGAAACAATTTACCAGTAAGAAGCAATACATATGTTATATTATATTCTCATTCAGTTATTTTTTGTTGATAAATTTATCAAAGGAGATATTTTTTCTAATAAATTGGTAAATATTGTAAAAACATTTTTTAATCTAATGAAAAGCTAGGAATAAGAATAACTTTTTGTGATATGAATTTGTTACCTATGTATTTAAAAATAATTTTGTGTAATGATTATATACCAGCTATTGCTTGTATCTGGATAGTAGTATTTGAATATCTATTTTAATAAGAATATAGGTTTTGTCTAAATTTCTCCAGATTGTTGTAATTTTTTAGTGCAAACTAATTGAGTAGAATTGCGCGTAGTTTTAACTTCTTTGAGAAATAATAAACACGTAACTCTCAAAGAATCGCTCTATATTTTTCAAATTTTCGAAAATTATTCATCTAACAATTTAGTGGCATGACTTTATACTATAGAAATAAAAATTATCTTTACTTTAGTTTTTATTTGTAGCCGTACTCAACTAATTTTAGCTTGCTTAGTATTACAGCTACAGTAAATAACAAGGCATTTAATTGCCGATACTCAAATTAAAATGCTTTTTTATATTAAAATGAGATTAATGAAAATACGACGTAGGAGAGAATCAAAAGTAATTTTTCAACTATAGCAAATATTCTAAAGCGCATGTAAATTAGGTAGTATATAATAATATCAATTTAATGTTTATATAGCTAATGTTTACTCAATATATATGTATTAGATGATATTCATTTTATAATATTTAATTTTTGTAAACATCGAAACAAGTTTTTTTGTAAACTTTTAAGCTTTTTGTAAAAGGTAAAATTGTTAAATATCGTACTCATAATATTTAAGGGTTTTTATTATGTATTGTACAAAAATATTACATAAAAATAAGGAAATTATAAAGGTAATTTTAAAATTGACAAACTTTAGTTTGTTGCCGACTGAATAATGGCTAAAAGAATTAAAATTTTACTATGATCTCTATTTGACAATAATTTTCATATTATAATGACATTTTAAGTAATTGTTGTGATTATTTGCTTAATGTTATTAATTTTTTCAATGTATGCCTGTATAAATTATTGGATATAAAAGAAATGTTTATCTTTATTGGTGTCTAATTACTTAGAGATTATGCAAACAATAAACCGGTGATTGTGACATTTGAATTTGCTACATTTTTATATGTTCTCTTATGATATCAATGTAATTGTAACGATGTATTAATATTGAATTACAAGCTAACTTTTCTATAAATCGACGACTCTTACGAAGACTAGCACATTTCAGATTTCTCATAAATACCTAGTTCTTTTCAGAGTTTTCATATAAAAACTCTTTAGATTTTCTAATTTATACTTTCTTTGATCTTCTAAGAAAATTGTAGTATTTGTCTAAAATTTTGAAAAATGCTAGTTTTTGTGGGAGATTCCTGACAAGAACTAGTATTTTTTGATAAAGCTGAGATGTATCTTCGTAAGGGACGTCGAAATGTTCTTTTTTATAATTTTGTACAATATATACTTTACGCGATGTTATTCAGCTATATCATAATGATATTTAAACCATAAAGTGTTAAAATAAACGATCATTCGGAATACAAACGGAACGCGACCGTTTATTTATCAAACAACGTGCCATTCCTTATTAACGCAGCGTATCGCGCATCTTTGTAAGAACAAATGACGTTTAAACGAATATTTTTATATCAATTACGTGTACATATACATTCGACCTTAATAAATATTTACGATGGATATACTCCGATTATATTCGACTTTATATTAATAAACGATATTAAAATAAACGACGTTAAACTTTCAACTCTTTGATAAAAGAAAAATATTTTATGTGTATATTGACGTATATTCTGACATGTTAGAAAAGCCGATTCTCAAAAGTAAGAAAATGAATACTCTTTAAAAAAAATGCTGTAATAATGCTGCGATACTTTTACATAATAAACTTTCCAAAGATTAACCTCTACATGAATTGTATTAAATAGAAAATAGTTCACCTGTAATTCTTGTAAATATTGTATTTGAATAAAAACAATATAGAAAAAAAGAATAGTAGAAGTCGTTTAATTACATTTTATTCATCTTTTTCAGTTCTTCAATATCAGCGATGCCATTGAGTCATTACACGAAAATTTTAAAACTTATTAAATTTACATCCTGTTTATATTTATTCTTATACATATAATTAATTACGAAAATAATTCACTTATACATTTTATAGATATTAAGGTTTAAAGTTTTTATTGTAATCTTGTACTTCCTTAGTTTTTACTTTCCTGATTTTTTGCATTTTTATCTGAAAATATATATGTAAGAATACCAAAATCGTTCATAACTTAATTATAAAAAAGTGTCTTATTCGGTTATGCCGGGAAGCCACAGAATTATTGTAAACTATTTGAAGATACACTCATTTTTCTTTACATAACATTTTTTCTTCAAGTTTATTTACGAGAAAAGAATTCTGACGATTGTGTTTTATTTAGGTGTCTTAGGTGTTTCAGTTCAATATGAAACTATATATAGTGATAACCTTTAGTCATGATATAAAAATGTAAATATATGTGAGAAAGTATATGAGGAAATGTATGAAGAATAGATGTAGCAAAATGTAAAACAAAATGCGAGTTTTTCCAATACAGTCAGACCTCGCGCACTGTTACAAATCGGGACCGACGCACCTGGGCACTGTTACTGCCGTCTCAGCCAATCAGATTGAAAGGCGAGGGCCAAATTTTTTTTCCGAACGTGCCATAAGCAACTTACACCATAAACTATGCACCTTTTGACGGTCATTAACTGGCACATTCGGAAAAATAGTTTGCCCTCGGGTGTACATATATATAACACAATTACAGAAAAGTAGGGTGCTTAAAATTTCTTACAAAATTAGATTAAATAATTCAAATCTTGATAAAATTAATAAATAACAATGATATTTTGACGAATTTTGAATATTTTTAATCAAAATAGATTATATTTTAAGATTAGGTATATAATATAAATTACTAAATTTATGCAAACTTTCAATAAATTAACTTATGTTTTTTATTACAATATTAGGTTATTTCATAATTAATAATTCTGTAAATATAAATTATATAAATTAGAGGAATAACAGACTTTACAATATTGAGTTTAACATATATAAATTATTATTGTATAAATAGAAAATTATATGCAGGTCATTATACTAAAATTTACAAATCATATATCTACAACAGTAAAACTTCAAACTTTCCTCAATTCAGTAAAATAAATAATGAAGTTTTTCCTATTCTACAATAAAAACAAGTTTTATTCAATGTATAATGTTAAAATAAAGATAAATTTTTGAAGGGGCCCGTGATCTTGATACATTCCTGACCATGGAATTATATTGTAACAGTGCCCAGGTATTAAACCGTTACAGGGCGCAGGGGTTAACAGTGCGCGAGTTAACGGTGCGGGAGGTCTGACTGTATTCGGTACATTTGACGCAAATAAATTACATTAAAAAAAAAAGAACAATATATACGGTTTGTACAATTTTTTGACATTTCTAAATACTACCCTACTGAAAATTTCGGAATGTGATAAACTGAGAGAAATCTGTGAGAAAGTCTGTAAAATTACGAGAAATTCGTGAAAAACTGTCAATTTGGTGTTTCATTTGGAAAAGGATTCAAAAAGTAATTAGGTATAGAGTATTTCGTTTCATTTTATCACCGTTTCTCATTGTCTTTCACAATTTCTAACATTTTATCACAATTTCTCGCAGTTGTAATTTCCTTTATATAAGAGAATGTGAGAGAAAATGCAACGAAAAAAACTGAAAAAATATGAAAAAATATAAAAAACTGAAAAACTGTGAAAAAATAAAAAAATATGAAAAACTGAAAATCTGTAAAAAAAACTGTAAAAAATGTGAAAAAATGTGAAAAATGTGAAAAAATGTGAAAAAAATGTGAAAAAATGTGAAAAAATTTTGTTAGTTATCGTTTTTATTAGGGTAGCTATAATGCGCACTACAGTATTTTGCTAAAATATAGTATGCACTGTGGTGTTTTTCCGACGATGGGGTTTTAAGATTTGGATTTGGTTTGTTCTTGTCTATAATGTATTGTAAACGTATATATCTGTCTTTGTCATCCAAATCCAGATCGGTCAGTGGTGTCGGAAATACGTTACTGTACTCTGAAAACGTTTTTTGAACATTTTAGTAATGTTAGAGTTCAAACCTTTAAAAGTTGAAAAGCAAAGTTTTAAATACATCTGAAAAACGTTGGTAAAACGTCTCAATGTCCGCAGATTCGTTCCACATAAGACGTTGTACAGCCATTTTTTAAGCGTTTGAATCAGGTTTGAGAATGTTTTGAAAAAAAACTAGCATAGAATGTATCGAAAAAAATCGTTTAAATAGAATTTGATACTACAAATATTACCAATTTTGAAAGTACCATCTAGATGATACTTCCAAATTTTGTAATATTTGTAGCATTCAATTCTATTTAAACAATTTTTTTGGATATGTTCTATGCTAGTTTTTTTCAAAACATTTTCAAACCTTTTTCAAATGTTTTAATCCAAACGTTTTAAAAACTTTTTTAAACCGTTTAAATTTTTACCATTCAACAGATCTTGGAGAGTTTTTCAAACGTTTTAAAAACGGATTTACAACGTCTTATGTGGAACGAATCTCCGTACATTGAGATGTTTTACCAACGTTTTTCAGACGTATTTAGAACTTTTCTTTTTAACGTTTGAATGTTTTAATTCTAACGTTTTATCAGGGTACTGAGCTTTATAATACGCAGTATAATATTTTTTCTTATGGGATAGGCATATTATTAGGTAAATATACATGTTCTGTATGATCTGAAGACTGTACACTTTTAATATGGTGCTTGCAGCTATTTCTATTTAAGAACTAGGTAGAATTAATTTATTATTCGAGCAATTCCATTGGTATAGGATGTCGTGTTTTGGATCCATATTACGTAACAGTAAATGTACAAGTTGAACACACTGTCGCTAGGTGGTATTCACAAAACCATTCGAAAAGTCGTTATGTTTAGGTCATAAGTCAGACGACGAAAACAAGATTATTATATTAGCCAAAGAAATTTTTTTTGTCATCACCATAGACTTATTTGTAAACTGCGATAGTATACATCATTTCAGTTCTATCGTTAATTAGTAATTTTGACATTAAAAGACAAAGATTATTTGTTTATTTTCACATTTTAAATAATTATATTATATTAGACATTCATATTTACTAAAATATAATTTTTTGAAAATTGAAATGATCATTTTGTTTCAATTACTGGTCTAGCGTCTAGTTTTTTGTTGAAGAGCTAGACTAGAAAGAATCTTTTAAAATTGTATGTCCTTCGACATACATACTTGGTTTTAAAAACTGGATACAATACAAGAGGATATCGGAGCTATTCTGATTGTTGGAAATTAGACCTAACCTCCAAAAATTGCATCACAAAAATAAAAATTTACAGGCATTAATAATACAAAAATGTCGTTGTCCACTATTCCTTACATAATAATAAATGATTATCAAGGTCGCTATGTACGATTTTTTATGAAGTCTCGACGAATAATGAAAAATACGACGCGAGGTGAAGCCGTCGATGAGGTTAAGAAACGGTAAGATGATCGTCATTTGGACCGATTTCTATTGGTCCATTATAATAATACTTCATAATAAAAAGCTTTTGTAGCTATTAATAAAAATAAACACTGTTGTCCATGCTCTTTACACAATAACAAATCATTTTTACCCTTGATTTTGATGTTACTACGTAAATTTTAGACGTATAACGAAAAATACGGCGCGAGGTGGAGGTCACAATGGTAAAGTTCGCTCTGACCTCCCTTTGAGGTAGTTGTAATGCCAGAAATGGGCAGAATAAAAAATAGAATCTTGTAAGCATAGTATCCAAGAGTGTGTCGGTTAAAGTATATGAGGGAATGTATATTCTGAATAATAAAACTATATTTTATACTAATTTATGTTTGTTGAGCCTAGATATTTGATAAATTAAAAAGGACACTTACTTTGCTACTGTAAAAATCTCCAATTGAGATTTAATTTTATTTTTTCAAGGCTTATAATTCTCTTTTAAAACAAAAAGCTGATCTTCTTTACTATACTCCTATAAAAGATATTTAAACAATTAAATAAATAGTTTTTCAGACAATTTTTTCTTATACTTCCAGTTTATAAAAGTATTCTTTGTAATGCATATTTACAGAGCTAAGCATATATTTTATGATGTTGTACTTTAACCGATATGGATTCTGTCCATACAACTCATTAATTATTTAATTGTTTGGCCAATACTGCACTTTATTACTCGAAAATTTCCCTCTGGTTGACTCCTCATATCTCGAGAGGAGATTCGCTGAGCGGACGCCTGGACAAACGGCGCAACCCACGGAGATCCAATCTCGAGTTATTTAAATAATTAATTATACACAAATTAATTATTACTGTACATGCAGGTTCTATCTACGTAAATGATATATATATATATATATATATATATATATATATATATATATATATATATATATATATATATATATATATATATATATATATATATATATATATATATATATATATATATATATATATATATATATATATATATATATATATATATATATATATATATATATATATATATATATATATATATATATATATATATATATATATAGGTATATAAATCTTTTCTAACGTTTATTTCTCGATATTAACAGATATACATCAAATTGCACTTATAAATAGTAACTGTAAGAAATTCTATGCTGGGTCGTTAATAGTTAATATGCTACCGTCACTTTATTCAATTCAATAATTGTAGCATTAATTTTTCAAAAAAATTACCTAAACGGCGAGTCAGTGATGAGAGGCAAAGTCAAAACAAAGCTTCCTCCTCCGCAACTGGAGCGGGGAGGAAGAGGCTCGCGAGTGCGAGAGGTGTTGTTGCACTCGTGGTTTATTTTTGTTTGGACCAAGTGACAGCAGAACAGTCTCCTTATATAGGAAACTGTCTACAGCGTGTGTTTACGTTCGGTTCGACGGGTAACGTTATAGCATGATTGTTTATTTTGATTTGTCATATTTTCATGTTATGTAATAAGTGTGTATATATGTTATTGAGGTTTTGTGTATCATCTTTTTTATTTATTGCTTTCTGTTGCAGGTGAATATATAACATTTCAGATATTAGGCGTTTATTTTCTATTGGTTCTTTGTCGAGGATTTAAAATTTTTCAAAATCAAAGTCATGTTTTAATTCATTTCTATGAATAGCTATAACGTTGTCTTTCGATTTCCTATGTTCTTCGATGCGTGTGTGTACAGTTCTTTTGGTTTGGCCGACATATGTCGCAGGACAATGTTTACAATTTAACTTATATACTACGTTGTTTTCTATATGTTTATCACGTTTGTCTTTGCCTTTAATAATAATGTTGCTCATGTCTCTATTTACTTTCGGAATCGTGATGATATTGCTTTTTTTGAAATCGGAAGTAATTTGTTCGTAAAATCCATTTATATATAGTATACAAATTCTCGGTGTATTCCTAATTTGGGCGTTATTATTGTTGTAGTTATTTTTGTTTGTGTTTGAATGTATTAATGCCAGTCTTTTGTCCGTGTATTTTGTTATGAAAGGGTCAGGATAATTATTATCTCTCAATATGTTATATGTCTTTTTTATGTTATCATTCTGGAACTTTTTATTTGATAACTTTATAGCTCTGTCAACGAGATTATAAACCATAGCTATTCTCTGTGAGGTCGGGTGTTGCGAATTATAATTTAAACAGCGTCCGGAAAAAGTTGGTTTCGAGTACCAATTTGTGATTATTTTATTATTATCTTTAATGAGTAAGACGTCAAGAACACTTATGGAATTGTTTATTTCGATTTCATGAGTAAATTGTAACCTGTCATTGTATGAATTAAAAATAGTCAGAACTTTATCTATTTCGTTTTTATGAACACATGTGATTATGTCGTCTACATATCGAAAGAAAAATATTGGTTTGATAGGAAGACTATTTATGCAATGTGTTTCTAGATCATCCATTACCAAGTCAGCAAATAAACCAGAAATCGGGGAACCCATCGGGGTGCCATATGTTTGTTTGTAAAATCTATCATTGAATTGGAAAAATGTGTTATCTATTAGGATATCACAAGCTTTGAGAATCTCATTTAGTGGGATAGTGGATTTTCTTTGTATTTGTGCGTATCGTTTTTCAATGCTTTGTTTAACTAGCTTTTGTCCATGTTTGTGTATAGCGATTTTACATCAAGACTGATAAGGCAATGATCTTGTGGTATTATTATATTTTCTAACTTTTTAAATAGTTCTGTGCTATTTTTGATGTATGATTTTGGCTTTTTGATGCTGTTTTGTAATAAAGATAAAAGTTCCTCGGAGAGACAATATGTAGGAGAACCTATTGTGGAAATAATCGGTCTCAATGGGAAATCTGTTTTGTGTATTTTTGGTAAGCCGTAACATTTAGGTAATGAGGTATCTGTCTGTGTGAGTGAGTTCTTTTTGTGTTTCTTTTTTAGAAATTCATTATTGTTCCAATGATTCATAAATGATTTTACTCTATTTTGTAAT
Organism: Gastracanthus pulcherrimus; assembly: GCA_949152435.1. Classification (NCBI taxonomy): domain Eukaryota; kingdom Metazoa; phylum Arthropoda; class Insecta; order Hymenoptera; family Pteromalidae; genus Gastracanthus; species Gastracanthus pulcherrimus. The sequence goes on from OX424576.1 coordinate 158,188,334, forward strand.
GGTTTTAATGGATTTTTTCCTAATTCAACATATGTTTGTTTATCAGCCAGTAAAGTTTCCATCTTGTTTATATAGTCATTTTTGTACATTGCCACAGTAACGTTGCCTTTGTCTGCATAGGTAAACATTATTTCTCTATGATTTTTAACAAAATTCTTTGTTTCTATTAATTTGTTATTGAAGATTCTGTCTTGTACGTTGACATGTTTGGTCTTATTTCTATGTTGAGTGATTTTATTGAGTAGTGTGTCACGAATATTATTAGCAGTATTTTCAGGTAACTTTTTGTTGTGAATGAGACTTTCTAGGTTTTTTATGCATTCAATAATTTGTGTGTTGCTGATACTATTTTGAGGATTGAATTGTATACAGAACTATGAGTCTAGCCTTTTAACAATTGCATCCAATCTGCTTTCAAGAGAGGACGAATGTCTAGTAAGTGCATTGTCTATGTTTCTAGATGTCGAATTGGCGTACTCTACCAAGCAGGAGACTGTCGTCCCTTTTTTTAAGGTAGTAGAGTCTAACATACGTATTACCGACGCATTAACATCATTTACGCTGCTGAAATTACTTGTTTGTACCGTGGATTTACATCTAGGAGGTAGTTCTATGTCCGCGGTAGATGTCGAAGGCGTCGAAATTGCCCCGAGAGAGAGAGAGAGATAGATAGATAGATAGATAGATATACTTTTTATTCATCAAAAGACAAAATCTTACAATTTCATGTACATGTAGTTATAATTATAATTAAAAATATCAGTCGATTTAATATAATTGTTATCTTAACTTTCACTTATTGCATATTTCTTATTAAAATAATAATTCACTTTATCAGTTCGTCAGTTTATAAAATTTAAATGTAATGAACTAGTCACAGTCAGATATCACAGAAAACGCTTCGTCAAAAAATAATAATACATAGAATAAAAAATAAATACAATAGAGATAACATATAAATATAAAAGAATACATACACATACTTTGCTAAATCTTTGCGTATACTATCACGTCTAAATTTAAAACACACTCATTCATAACACTTTAACAATCACGCTAATAAATACATTCACACCTAACTAACACTAAACATATTTAATAAATAAATAAATAAATTAATAAATAAATACGTCGAATAAATAAATAAACCAGATAAATAATTAAATTAAATAAATAAATAAACCAGATAAATAATTAAATTAAATAAATAAATAAATAAACCAGATAAATAATTAAATTAAATAAATAAATAAATAAATTTAAATAAATAAATAAATTAAATAAATAAATAAATTAAATAAATAAATAAATAAATTTAAATAAATAAATAAATTAAATAAATAAATAATTCAAAATAAATAAAAAGCTTAAATAAATGTTCGACTCATCTCTGTACATACTCTTCACCATGTAATTGCCTAAGGTGCCTGCTAAACGCCGTTTTAAATTTACAAAAAGATGGCAGGCACCTCACACTGCTCGGGAGCGAATTCCAGAGGTGCGCACCTTGAACTCTGAATGAGAAAAGGCCCTTATCGGTGCGCGACCCCGGAACCGAGAGCTCTTTCATACCACCCCTACTTGAAGTCCTGGCCTGGTTTTTTTCAAAGAGGGCAGTAAGATACGGTGGCTGCCGCATGACAACCGCTTTGTAAAGCAGCAGCCCCATGAAATACTCCCTCCTCACCTTCAGATCCAACCAGTCCAGTTTTTTCCTGTAGGCGGTGATATGCTCATCCCGCCTAACACCACATATGTATCTCACACATGCATTCTGTAGACGTTGTAGTCGTGTCTGGAGCTCCCCTGACACATCAAGAAGAACCACTGAGCAATAGTCTAAGTGAGGTAGTACCAGTGCACATGCCAGCTGCTTCCTCAGTATCTCTGTGGTGCTTGAACGGAAAAGTTTTAAGCTATACAGAGCTCTATTTACTTTTCTACTGACCGCATTCAGTTGCGGCTTCCATGTCAACCCTCCGTCCATCACCACGCCGAGGTTGGTGACTGTATCGACAAAGGGAACGTGTACGCCGGTCTGTATCTCAATGCCTTGCAAGTCAAGGTTCTGAACCTGTTTGATGTTGTGATCAGATCCAAAAATGATCGCCTTTGTCTTGCCGACATTGCGGCGCAGGCCAGCTGACGTTGCCCAGTTCGACACTGCTTGTGCTACAGCCGACATGCGACCGATACCATCACGAAGACCCTTCAGGGTCACTTGTGTGTAGGTTTGCAAGTCGTCAGCGTAAAGTATGTGTTCGACACCATCTAAGTCGAGTGCGTCTTGTAAGTCGTTTATGTACAGGCTGAAAAGCAGGGGTCCCAGGACTGAGCCCTGTGGAACGCCAAGATTGGTGGTTAGCCAACCTGAATCCCCGTTTGTGATTGTGACGACTTTCTGTCGTCTCCCCATAATATATAACTTAAGCCACAGGAGAACACTCCTGGAGAATCCCATGCGCATCAGCTTACGCAGCAGTTTAGTGTGTGAGATGGTGTCGAATGCTTTGTTAAAATCAAACATTAACAAAATAGTCAATAGTTTTTTGTTGTTGTTAATGCCATAATCTTATGTCCTCCGTCAGTTTCAGTAGTGCTGTCTGTGTACTGTGATTCTGTCGAAAACCAGTCTGCATCGGGTCCAAAGTATTATTTTCTCGTAAGAAGTCAGTTATTTGGTCGTGTACGATTTTTTCAAGGACCTTAGAAAGGAAACTCAGTAGGGCAATTGGTCGGAAATCTGACACCGTAGATGGGACAGGCTTCTTCTTCAAAGGCACCAACTGAGCTCCCTTCCAAGCTCCCGGAAAAATGCCACTGGACAGAGAGGAGTTAAAGATCTTAACAATATGATCTCCCACAAACGGAAGAGCCTTAGCCACTATACTTTGGGGAATGCCGTCTTCCCCTCTGACTTGTGATGAGAAGTGGGCAACAGCCAGAACCACGTCCGAGAAGCTGACTTCTCGGAAAACAAAACCGTCATCACTGGCAGTGGTCAGGACGTTGTCAAGTTCTTCATCACCCTCATTTTGGGAGATCGACACCCCTGCAAAGTGGGCATTGAGCTCTTCCGGTGAGAAACCATGAAGCTCCTCTCTTGTCTTTGGCAGAAGGCCCAAGCCTTGAGCTCTTTCCAGATATCTTTCTTATTATCAATCGCTTCAGAAAATTTTATTTTGTAAAAATCTTTCCCTTGTTTCCTTCGTTCGTAATTCAGCTTCAGCTGCAAGGCCCTGATACTCCCGCCACAGTCTGTCGTCATTGGTCCGCGAATAGCGTCTTCGTACGGAGTCACGTTTTTTGTAAAGATGTATTAGTTCAGCATCAACCCATGGTGGATTTGTTTTCTTTTTCGGCATGAATTCTTTTAACGGTGCAATTTTATCTATCACAGCCATGAGGTTGACACTGAGGCACTCTAATTGACTGTCAATACCCGCCGCGGGACCATCGATCCGCGACCAATCACAGTCAGCTAGGTGAGACAGGAGGTCGTCTTGCTGGATCGACTTAAAATCCCTGTAGCTGAAAGATTCAACCACAGGGGATGCAGCAGTTTCGACCTCAATCTCGACCTCTATGATGTTATGATGACTCGGAAAAGGCGCCGGCCGATTGTCCCTGCTGAGTACAACGTCATTATTATCTGTCAAGATCACATCAATCCACGTGTGAGAATCCGTGAGATGATGAGTCGCACCATGATCAATTATTTGAAGGTTAAGATCATCAGCCAACCGTCTAACAAGTTTCGCATCGGCTGACGTTCCGAGTAGGTTCGCATTCAGATCTCCCATAATAATTTTGTGACTAAAGTCTTGAGTATGTATCGTCAGTTTGTCTATTAAGTCAGAGCCCTGTAAAAACGGTACGTGTGGTGGTCTGTATATTAAAGCAACAAAGACGGGGGGAAGGCTGCCCTGCTGAACACTGCACATTAAATATTCAGGTATAAATGGCCTGCCCTCCTGTGTTGTTGGAGAGCTGCATAGTAAATTGGCCTTGAAAGTGTTATGAATGTACAGGACTAGCCCGCCCCCTAGTTTGTTGCGATCAAGTCTAAGTAGTGAGTAGTCATCGATCTGAATGAGATCACTCCCAACATCAGGGTCAAGGTGCGACTCAGCAACCCCAAAGAGATGGTAGGCAGGACGAGCTGAAAGGTGTTGTTTAATCATGCCAATGTGCCCCTTCAGTGAGGTAACATTGACAAAACCTGCCCTCAGTCCCTTACAGTGAACCCCCCCCAGCAGTGTCTGCGGATAGTCAATTTTTTGCAGCAGTTGACGGAATTACATTTTTATCAATTACGATTTCATTATCAACAGTTTTTTTTACAGTATTTACAGTGTGAGATGGTTGATTAATGGCATATGATGCCACTATTGTCTGTAAATCAGCCGCAGATGAAAATTCATGAGAGACATCGCCATCGCGCCTCTTCACCAGGAAACGGCCCCCTCTATGCCAAACATATTTAAAATTAAGTCTCATCGCAAGGGCCTTGAGACTTCTATATTTAATAAAACATTCTTTTGTTAACAATTCATTTATAAAAATTTTCCCATTTATAATCCCATCCCTTGTGTCCTGGTCAAGAGCTGCAATGTCGACATCTCTAGCATGAAAGCCAGTGATAAGCTTTTTGGCTCGCATTATTTTCTCGCCTAACGCACTGCTGGAAAGGGTAACAACCCATGGTGACCTTCTACGTTCGCTGTTTGTATCTGCTAATGCCGCAGCTGTTGATTCTTCTGACCGAAGCAGGCGTGTGCCTATTATATCAATTTTTCGTGTTGATGGAAGGACACGGCACAGTATCGCGTGTGCGACGTCAACACGCTTAGAGACATCACCGTCGAAAATGTTTGAAATAATGAGCTCCGTATTACGCTTTTAATGTTTTTACTGTGCATTGTCCCCCCATCAATCGTGTGCACCCGCGTGCTTCGTGCAGGTGATGCTGCAGCATCAGCATTGTCGTTATTATACTTATTCAAACACCTAGACATTTTATTTCTACTATTTACAATTTGGATAAATCCGTCATTATTGCTTTCACAATTGTCAATTGTTTCGCTTATATCACTATAATTGTCGAGTAAGGTACTATTCGTAGCAGACGCATTATTAACAGTATTACATTATTTTGTACTTATAAGAGAAACGGTATTGTTTTGTGTACTGGGGAGTACTGCGATTTTTTGGAATTTAATTTTATTTAGTATGAGTTGGTTATCTTTTTGGATGTTCTCAACATTTCTTTCAATTTTCTCAATAGTAGTAGTATATACAGAGGTAAAATCTTCTTTTGTTATTATTTTTTCTATTTTTGTTATTATTTCCTTGTTGTCACGTTCAACTCTATTGATTTTATTTGTTAAATTTAGGAAATCGTTTTCAAAAGTGTTTAATATAAGATTATCAATTTTAGTCTGTGACTCAAGATTTGTCTGCTCTAGATTATCGATTTTTTCAATTAACATGCTATAATTTACCTCTGTATTGGTCAATAAAGTGTTCGTTTCTACGTTATTATCATGTAATTTTTTATTTTTAATTTTTAGGTTATCTATTTCTTGATAAGAGAGAGAGAGAGAGAGGGGGGAGAGAGATTCTTTTTATTTATCAATTAAGGCAAAAATTACAGCTGTATGTACATTTGGTTCAAATTTGTTATCACATTATCAGTCATTACAGTTAAAAAGTTTGGATCACTATCGCAGGTCGTCAATTTAGTAAATAAATTAAGACTACACAAAAACTTAACGAAAAACAATGACGAAATTTTAATTCTGGACTTATGGAGCCTTTTCGCCGTGTAATTCTTTAAGGTGCCTACCTAATGCCGTTTTAAACTTACATAGTGATGGCAGACACCTTACACTGCAGGGGAACAAGTTCCAGAGGCGTGCACCTTGGGCTGTAAAAGAATATAGGCCCTTATCCGTGCGCGACCCCGGAACTGAGAGTTCTTTCATAGCCCCCCTACTTGAAGTCCTTGCCTGATTTTTTCAAAGAGAGCTGTAAGATACTTTGGTTGCCGCATAACAACCGCTTTATAAAGCAGTAACCCCATAAAATACTTTCTCCTTGCCTTGATATCTAACCAGCCCAGGCCCTTCCTGTAAGGATTGATATGCTCATCCCATTTAACACCACATATATATCTCACACATGAATTTTGTAAACGTTGCAGTCGTGTCTGAAGCTCGCCTGACACATCAAGATAAACTACTGAGCAGTAATCTAAGTGAGGTGCAATGCACATGCCAATTGCTTACGAAGTGCCTCAGTAGTGCATGAACGAAAGAATTTCAGGCTATAGAGTCCTGTTTACCTTCTTGCTAACGGCATCTATTTGCAGCTTCTACGTAAGTCTTCCGTCCATCACCACACCGAGGTTAGTGACTATGTCAACAAAGGGTACGAATACGCCGTCCTGCAGCTCAATGCCCTGCAAGTCAAGGCTCTGGATCTGCTTGATGTTGTGATCAGAACCAAAAATGATCGCCTGTGTCTTGCTGACATTGAGTCGCAGATCAGCGGCCGAGACCCATTTCGACACCGCCCGCGCTACTGTCAACATGCGCTTGATACCCTCACGAAGATTCCGCAAGGCTACCTGCGTGTAGGTTTGCAGGTCGTCAGCGTATAGTATATGTTCGACGTTGCGTACGTTAATTGCGTCTTTTAGGTCGTTAATGAATAAGCTGAAGAGCAAGGGACTCAGGACCAAGCCCTGCGGCACGCCAAGATTGGTGGTTAGCCAATCTGATTCTCCATTTATATTAGTAATGACTTTTTGCCTACGACCTGTAAGCCACAGGAAAACGCTCCTGGAAAAACCCATGCGCAATAGCTTACGCAGCAGCTTTGAATGTGAAATAGTGTCGAACGCTTTGCTGAAAACGAATAATAATAAAATTGTCAACAGTTTCTTTTTACTATTAATTCCTGTTCTGATGTCTTCGGTGAGTTTCAGTAGTGCTGTCTAAGTGTTATGATGTTGTCGAAAACCTGTTTACATCGGGTCAAGAATATTTTGTGTCCTCAAAAAGTCAGAAATTTGGTCATGGACAATTTTTTCTAGGACCTTGGAAAAGAAGCTTAACAGCGCAATGGGTCGGAAATCAGAAACCGAAGATGGAACTGGTTTCTTCTTCAAAGGTACAAGGTGAGCTCCCTTCCAAGTCCCCGGGAAAATGCCCTTTGAGAGGGAGGAATTAAAGGTTTTCGCAACATGGTGACCCACTAACGGAAGAGCCTTGGCCACCACACTTTGTGGAATGCCGTCCTCACCTCTAGCTTGGGTCGAGAAATGGGCAACAGCCAAGACTACGTCAGAGAAAGTGATTTCTCTTAAAACTCAAGATCTTCGTCACTTTCACTATGGGAGACCGACACCCCAGAAAAGTGGGCATTAAGCTCATCCGGTGAAAAACCATGAAGCTCCTTTCTTGTCTTTGGCAGGAGTCTCAAGCTCTTGAGTTCCTTCCATATGTCTTTCTTTGTATCAAGAGCTTCAAAAATACGATTTTGTATAAAAATCTCCCGCGCCCTTTTTGTGCGTTGTTCAGCATTAGATGCGAGAGATTGACACTCCTGCCATAGTTTGTTGTCTTTGGTCCGTGCGTAACGTCTTCGTACTGCGTCTCGTTTCTTGTACAGATACGCGAGGTGAGCGTCAACCCATGGGGGATTTGCTTTCTTTTTCAATGAAAATTCCTTTAGAGGTGCTACTTTATCAATCGCAGCCATGAGGTTGACGCTGAGGCATTCAAGTTGGTAGTCGATGTCTGTATCTGAACCATCAAGTGGCGACCAATCACAGTCAGCAAGGTGCGAAAGGAGGTCGTCTTGCTGTATGGATTTAAAATCCCGATAGCTAAACGAGTTAGCTACAGGGGATACAACAGTTTCAACCCCAATCTGAACCTCTATTATGTTGTGACTAGGAAAAGGCGCCGCCCGATTACTACTACTAAGCACTATGTCATTGTCATCAGTCATTATTACGTCAATCCATGTGTGAGAATCTTTGAGGTGATGAGTCGCACCATGGTCTACTATTCGAAAATTAAAATCATCAGCGAGTCGCCTAACAAATTTTGCATCGTCTGACGTTTTGAGCAAATTTGCATTCCGATCGCCCATGATGATTTTGTGGCTATAATATTGAGAGTGCGTGGAGAGTTGATCGACAACATCAGAGCTCTGGAGAAACAGGACGTTAGGTGGTCTATAAATAAGTGCAACAAAGACTGGTGGAAGCGTACCTTGTTGCACACTACACATGATATATTCTGGAATAAGCGGCTTTCCCTCCTGTGTAGTCGATGAACTGCACAGAAGGTTAGAGAGAGAGAGATTGATTGATAACAAATTTATTCATGCCAAGGTTATCATAACCGTATGGCAAACAAACAATATAATACATTTTAATGATTGTAACATGTATAAAAATATATATAGTAAATAGCTATTATTACAAATTAATACTAATAACAAAAATAGCCTCTCAGTTAATATATTCGCAACGTACATCGCATGAGTATAAAACTAATATTAACAATTATAATTAATTAGATTAAATTCTATTCACACCTATGGGTGTTCTAATCCTATAAGACATTCGTATAATGCCATTTTAAACGATTCAACAGTCTTTTTAAGTCTGATAGCGATAGGCAAAGTATCCCATAGTTCTATAGCTTGAATAGAAAATGTGCATCTATAAGTTTTCGTTGTAGCTAGGGGGATTACAAAATTTGAAGATTTCAGTCTTTCAGAACGTCGTGTGTCATCTTTGATTTCCGGAAAAAACTTAAGAAGATATTCCGGTCTCGACACCGTTAATATTTTATAAGTAGTGACACCTAAAAAATATTTTCGACGCTCAGCAAGAGATAGCCAATTTAGCTGCTTATAATACGGTTTCAATGTCGCATCGCGTCTTAGACTAAATATAAATCGTATGACAATGTTGCACAGTCGCTGGAGTTTAACAGCAAGATATTGCGAAAGATCACTAAATACTAGACAAGCATAGTCAAAGTAAGGAAATATTAGTGCATTGACTAGTTGTGTTTTAATCTGACTTGATAAACATCTACCTCTAAATCTTAGTCGATAAAGAACATTGTGAACCCTAGAGCAAATTTGGGATATATGGGCATTCCACGACAGGTCTTCACATAGAATAACACCCAAATTTTTCACTGTGCTTACGAGCGGTATGATTGAACCATCGACTACTATGGGTGGAAGATTGTTCTTATTAATACGCATGTGATATTGCACGGATGCAAAAAGCAAGACTTTCGTTTTATCTACATTAAGAATAAGTCCGTTCGAAGAGAGAGAGAGAGAGAGAGAGAGAGAGAAAGAGAGAGAGGGAGAGAGAGAGAGAGAGATAGAGAGAGAGAAAGAGAGAGAGAGAGATAGAGAGAGAGCTGAGAATTCGTGTACAATAAACGCAGTTTATTTCTAGTTCTGTGAAATTATTTTTTACGCTTTATATTGTTAAAAATGAGTAATTATAAAAGGCATTTAGAAATGGGCGATGAAGCTATAACAAACAGGACATATTATAGGTATAGAGATGTTATATCTCCTTTTCACAATCCTGCTCAGGTTAGTTATATTAAAATTATCTTTAGCAATCATATATCAACCAAGTATATAAAATCATACTTTAAATAAATAAATATAAATAAATATAAATATATATATATATATATATATATATATATATATATATATATATATATATATATATATATATATATATATATATATATATATATATATATATATATATATATATATATATATATATATATATATATATATATATATATATATATATATATATATATATATATATATATATATATACTTACTGACATAAATAATGGTAACATACAATATACGGTAGCAGGTGCTGCACAGGTCAGATTTTCATTAATTTTGTCTCTAGTACTAAAAGCTGATGGAAACTTATTATAGAATAGTGTGTCTAATATTAATTGTATCTACATTTATGTCTTAGTCTTATCGGTCAAACGAACAATTACTCCTGCAATGATATATTTTATTTCATTTGGATAACATTGAAGTTTTGAAAATGTTGAGTTCATAATTTTTTACAAATATTATTTCTTTCTAATTTACTTTGAAGGAAATGTCTATAAATCCATAGTTTATTATTATTATTATATAATTGATTACTCTTTTTATATTGTGACGGACATAAGCCGTTTCTTTTCTGTCAAGAGCAGAAGTGATGGTTATAAATATATTTTAAACGGGGTTGGCGTACTGACTCGAGAGAGTTCGCCGGAAAAATCCTCTTATTTTGATTTATCGCCTTTTGTAGTTACGCCGCCGTGATAGGAGCAGCAGGAGTACAACGGTGATTTGTTTTTTGATCTGCTAACTCGAACCAGCGGAGGAGCGCGTTAGCTCTCCGCTGGGCAAGTAGTCAAAGTCCCGCTTGTGCGTTTTTCGCGGGAAAAACCCTGGAAGCGTAGTCTTGTTCGGTACGATGGCCTCCACGTGCTATGCTCTCAGGGAATTCGGGTAGCACGTTTCTCCCTCCAGTGGCTACTGAATGGAGTCCGGTGCACCCAAATGGGGTAAGCGGAACTGGAAAGGGTATACTGCAATAATCAAACGTATTAAGGCAGGTTTGCGGTGGATTTGACCTATTTATTCAATAATTTTTATTTCATACAAAAAATAATCTTTATTGTTCAAACTTTTTACATATTAAAATACACATTTTGAAGATATAAAATTTTTTTTTTTTTTTTACGCATTTTTTTTGACAAAATGGCCGCCTCAAAATTGTTCTTTTGTTTGACTGTCGACACGATATCTCACCAACGGATCATCTGAAATAAAAAAACTAAAAAGATTCTTAAAACTTATAGTTTTGGTTATTGCATAGTCTAGGATATTTCATTTTTACCGTAAAAAAACAAAATGGCGGACTTTTGAATTTTTTGGCTCTTTTTTGCAACATAAATTGTTTATAACTTTTTGAAAAATGTATTGATCGTTATAATCCTAGATCATACAAAAAGAACATATGTCAGAAGTAAGCTGTTCAAATTTCAACTGAATCGGTGCAGTAGTTTTTTTTAAATCGTGTCGATAGAGTTGAAAAGCGTTGTTTCAAGAAAAACGCGTTCAAAGTTTTTTTTTATGAAAATTTGAGAAAAAAAGGGTCTTACACTCAATCAGCGATGCCAGCTCCATATATAACTCCTTCAGCTTCCTCGTAAGCATCATTTTCTCGTATTCTAGCGTTTCTGCGGGCCACCCTGCTTTCTTTTGAAGCCTGAGAAGCAACCCGTTCGGCTTTCCGCACGCGCGTTGCATTGACTTTCTCAGCGTATTTTTGAGCCTCACTGCCTATTTGTTACGCCCATAACACTCATTATTTTTAATACTGTACTGAAGCCTTCATTAAAAGTGCATGCTGCTGTATAAGCTGCTATTTCAACGATTTTTTTCCCACAAAAAGTGTGTTTTGGAGCCATGGCCCAAACACAAGAATTAAAACTTTCATTATTGTTCTGAGTGTTTGCGCCAGTGCATCTTTCTAATAAATCTTCACTAGTGAGGTCTTCATAAATTGGTTTAAGTACTGCTTGAGTATCGTTGTCAAAAGCGGGGGGATGCTTAAAAGTACTCAGTATATTCTATGCTGCTGCTAAACGATACTTACACCAAGAATCGTCTGGGCAGTATTGGTGCTGTGGATTGTCGTCGGTCGAGCTTCTATGGTAGAATGTGGCGCAAATAGCTTTTTTCATTGCTTCGGGTGAGTCAGGATGATTCAGAACAGCAATGCCATAAAAAGCGGATAATTCGGACATAACTTTACCAGTTAAAGCCAAAGTTTTCGGAGTATCGGCTTTTTTTTTGGATGTTGATTTTTTCGCGCCTGATTTTTTCGCGCCTGATTTTTTCAAGGCAGCTTCTTCTATAGCTTTTTTAGCTTTTTTTAAATGAGTTAACTGCTTCTTAGCCTCTTTGGCTCTCCGAAACATCCTTTTTTTCACGTGTAAAACGCATTCTTTCTTCTTTACAATTACTTCGTCTCCATAAGGTTTTTCATCGATTACATTTTTGAACGTTTTGGTGTCACTGTCACCTATATAATATTCATAAATAGCTTTATAAAGTTCAATGGATCTTTTGAACATGTCCAGAATTCCATTCGATTCCATCATTCCAGAATTACCTTCATGATTAGCTGTGCAATCTTGTTCATGATCTTCAAACCAAGCTTCAAATTCAGGAGTATTATGGTCACCATCGTAGGTTTCACACGCTCTGCAAAACTTTGACTTCACTTCGAGATCTAAAACTTTATTTGTATATTTGCCTATCAAACTGACTAAGCCAAATAACGACGAAAAACCTCTTTTTGGCCATGAACCATCTCCGGAGACTGTGAGCCGATTTTCAATCTTGCCAGCTGCCGCGTTTGCTTTTTTCTCCTCTTTTACAGCTTTTTTAAAAGCTAATAATGCTACTGATTTGGCTGCTATGTGAATGTGATTAACAATATCATAATATCCATTTTCACTAAATCCAGTACACAAATCCATCAATCCACAAAAATGATTCAGACCCTGAATACCTATGCCAAGAAGCCTCATTACGAAAGCAAACCCTGGCAGAAAATTAATCTACAACTATGTAGATCTATCTAGTTTGCCAAGGAAATAATCGAGGGCCTCGATAAAACTAGATAATTTTCTACCAGGGAATCTTCTGTTTATTTCGTAACCAGAGCTAATTTTTGGACTCGATGGAATGCGAACGTCATTTTCACATTTACACGCCACATTTAAATCAAAGCCTATACCTTTCTGATTCAATTTCGAAAAACGCACTTCACTTTTGCATGTTTTACAAATCACAATGTTCTGTAAGGCCAAGAATACACTATAAGAGACTATACAGTATAGCATAATTGGATCGACTCCAACTTGAAAATCAGGATCACCATTATGAATTTTTTTTGCAGAAGTACTATTTAAACTTGAATCAGCATCAGAAGTATGCTGATTCCCGTCAAACGAGCGTTTTCTTGATCGGCCTGGCTTATTTTCGTTCTCTCTGCTGCCCTTTCGATCACACATAGTAAAAATACTACTTTTTCACAACGGTTCAATTTCACAACGACGCGACGCTTGGGATGACTGAGCGGGCACTGAATTAGGTAAATGGCCGCCAAAACTGCTATTTACGAACGGGGATAGGAGCAGGACTAGGATTAAAGACGGAGAGGGGGGCAGCGGCAGCGCAACGCCGGCCGCTGCAGGAGCAGCACTAGGATTAAACATGGAGAGGGGGGCAGCGGCAGCGCAACGCCGGCCGCTGCAGGAGCAGCCGAGCGCGCGCGCTCAAACGCGGTAGGTGCTGCCTCTTTTCTGCCTGTTCCCGGCCGTAGGAACTAATTGTATGAGTTTTAAAATATTTCTAGATAGTATTGCTATCGAATAATGAAATAAAAAAAAATGATTTTTCCAAAAAAATCCACCGCAAACCTGCCTTAAAGGTTACTGAGTCAACAAATAAAAGGAAGCAACCCTTACCTAGTCATGATGTTCGATATTCTCTTATTGACGATGAAGATTTGTCGAGAAGTAAATATGTAAGTTTGATGATTAAACATGCTGTATAGAATTTTTAAAATAAAAATCTCACTTAAAATCTTATTGAATAACTCACTGTAAAATCGTTCAGTGTCTGAATATTCACACTTTTGGAGTCGAATTTTAATCTATAATATATATTGACTTAACATTTGGAATAAGATCGACAATAGCAATACCTGTAGAGCAGTGTAAGCGCGCGTACGGGGCGGAGTAATCCTCACCGCGAACAGAACGGCTCTTTTGCGTGGTGAACTTTCGATTCTGCGCGTGATCTGCTACTGTCTCGCGTAGTTTAGCAATTAATATTTGCGTATATTATTTTCACTTATAACCTTAAATAAATCATCTGTAAGCCAACCTGTTGCCCTACTCATCGTACTTATTATATTCCAACGTTTGAACTGCATTTCTCCTGAAAGGAGGATGCCCACGACCGAACTTTGAAACCGTAAGAGTGTGACCTATCTAACCTGTATAGTTCTTTAGAACACAATAAAACATGAATTTAAAAATAATTTGGATCCAAAAACCCTCGGGAAAGTAGTGAAAAGATCAAAATAGTGCATTACAGTAGTATAAATAAGTAAAAAAAAAATAATTAATCCGATATTTTAATGTTTTTAGGGTACTTTGAACCACTTTTCCGAGGGTTTTTGGGCCCAATTTTTTTTTAATTCATGTTTTTTGTGCTCTAAACAACTATATTAGTTAGATAGATCACACTATTAATGGTTTTAGTATGTTGATCTGTGGGCATTGTCTTTTTCAGGATCTTTCGTAGTCCAAAGGAGCCTGCCCATGGTGGTCCCTCTGGCTGAACCTATGACTAGCACCATTGTTTAGAGCTCATCAATCATTAACTTGGAAAATAATGTCGACTTCTCGAGTGCGGGAAAAGTTAAAAAAGATAACATCTATGCATTTTTCCTATGTAACGTTATGTATTAGGTCTAACCATACTTGGTCTATTCTACTTATATTTGAGAATTTCGATTGCGTTTTTATCAAGTTTCCCTATTCTTTAGGTATGCATATCTTTTTTTTAAATTCAAATTTCGATTAGCTCTAAACAATGGTATAGATGTTGTATGTTCAACTTTAAAAGGTTGAAAGTATAGACATCCTTTTTTTTTTGTGTAGCATCATGGTATTTTTTTATAGTAAAATGACTATAAATTTTGAATTTTCTAGCTCAAGTGCGAAAGTTTCTCTGAAAAAAAACTCATTTCCAAGAAGAACGTTATTGATTTCGTCATCTGATGAGGACGAGGGAAACATAATGAGTGTTAATCGTAAGATGTAAGATAAATACAGTAAAACTAATAAAATTAAATAAATTATACAATTATTATATTAATATTGAACTTTTTAATATTAATTTATACTGGCTTTCATTTTTATAGCAAAAACACAAATCTTTCTCTAAAAAAATGTCGTTTCCTATGGATCCTCCAATAAATGGAGGATGCTCACAAATTTATAATATTTTAGCTGTTCAAGGGTAATGTATAAAACTAGTAACTTTATTTAGAGTTCGTCAAAATATGAATTTTGAAAAAAAGAATTCTGGAGAAATTTGAATAATACGCAGTAAAAATTGGAAACACATTGTTTTCGACACATTTGACTTTACACATTGCTCTAAATGGGACAGATCCATAAATATTAATTTTTTGAGCTTTCCCGCACTTATATATTTCACAAAATATATTTATACATAACAATATGTTCTACAACCGTCTGTAAGTAGCAAAAGTGAAAATTGTACAGAGAAATATGGTAGCTTAGATTGTGAGCAAACTCAAAAATATCAGTTTGATGAAAAATCTGAAGATACTACATGTACTCTGAGACATAGGCAGTGCCATTCTATCACAATATATACAGCGAATACGCGCGAGGAGAACCACATTTGTTCGCATTTCATCCTTCCCCTATATGTACTCAAACTAATAAAATAAAAGGAAAAATATATTATAAGTTAACTTTAAAATCTCTCTTTGCAAACAAAAAAAATTAAGTGCTATATTAAAATCTGTAATTACAGATTAAAAAACAAAACATTTTTTGGTTCAATGTATGATGTTGTATTTTTAACCGATATGGATTCTGTCCATACAACTCATTAATTATTTTATTATTCGGTCGATACTGCGCTTTATTACTCGATAATTACCCTCTGGTGGACTCCTCAGATCTCGAGAGGAGGTTCGCTGAGCGGACGCCTGGACAAACGGCGCAACCCACGGAGATCCAATCTCGAGTTATTTAAATAAATAATTATTAACAAATTAAATTGTTATGGCTCATATAGGTGCTAGCTACGTAAATGATCTATAATATATATATATATATATATATATATATATATATATATATATATATATATATATATATATATATATAATCTTTAGGACTTTATTTCTCGATAATAATATCTATACATAAAATTGCATTTATCGCTAATAACTATAAATAATTAGATGTCGGTCCGTTAGCATTTCATATGCCGCCATAACTCTACTGGCTTTCTTAATTGTAACCTATAACTTCTATGATGTTGTATTTTAACCGATCTGGATTCTGTCCATACAACTCACTAATTATTTAATTATTCGGTCAATACTGCTCTCTGTTACCCGACAATTACCCTCTGGCGGACTCCTCCGATCTCGAGAGGAGGTTCGCTGAGCGAACGCCTGGACACACGGCGCAACCCACGGAGATCCAATCTCGAGTTATTTAATAAATAATTATTAACCAATTCAATTGTTATGACTTATATAGGTATTGCTAGCTACGTCAATGATCTATACTATATATATATATATATATATATATATATATATATATATATATATATATATATATATATATATATATATATATATATATATATATATATATATATATATATATATATATATATATATATATATATATATATATATATATATATATATATATATATATATATATATATATATATATATATATATATATATATATATATAATCTTTTGCCTTTATTTCTTGATAATAATATCTATACATAAATTACACTTATCGTTAATAACTACTTAATTAATTCATTCTAACCTATACTTCTTAAAAATGATAATTAGGAAAACCCCAAATTTTATGACATTAATTCTCTATAATAATTATAAACCCTAACTTTAATACTTTAAAATTCTCTCCTCACCACGACTTTACTTATTTCCCCACTTTTACTACTTCGCTTAAAGGCCTATGGTCGCACGTGGGCGGTCCAATGGCCGCTTTCGCCGTTACAAACACGCACCAAGTGCCGACCGCATTGCCGGTATTTTATACCACCTGTAAATAATAATAACTCGTCTCGAACTCAGGAACTCTCGGCCTAAAAACACACAAAAAATATTCGGCGGCGAACACACACACTGTAGTTCCGACTCTCCACCAAGTCTCCAATCTCGATTTTTTGTTTAAACGGTTATATCTCAGGAACATATGACAATAAATGTTTGAAAAAAATTCAGATGATTAGGAACACGAAGACTAATATATAGTAAATTTTTTGAGTGTTGACCTTTTTCTTTTATAAAGAAAAAAATAATTTTGTAGAAAAAATCGATTTTCTTTCTCCCATGATAACTGAAGTAAATCAACAGCATTTTATCTTAAATTTTCCAAATAGGTATCTTTTTACTTTCTCATGACCTGTATGTTTTTTAGTTCTTGAGATCTTTTATTTACTGAGATTATGTTTTTTGAATTTTTTTTTAAAGGTCATATCTCTAGAACGGCGCAGTCATTTTTAACTAAAGAGGACAAATTTTTATCGCTTTTAAATGAAGATTGAAAATTCAAATTTCGAGATTCATCGACTTGTTATTGTTCTATAAATATTTTTAAATTTTTCGATTTTTCAGTTTTACATTTTCGGATTTTTTGACATGTTAGAAATATTATGATCAATTTAGTATAAATAAATTAAAAAGAGCATACAATTACCTATCTTTTGCCACCGAAAATTTCGGGTAGGATCTTTTACTTCTTTTATTATACACCGAAACGTATTTGTAGGTTAAACGATAATATTTCGGAAAGATATAGCAATTTAAAATGAATTTATAAGAATAAAGAATTTCATATTCGAAAAATGAATTTAGTTTGAGGAAGCTAAGTGCCAATGAATTGGCAGCGATTAAATTTGGAGCCTGAGTCTCTTTTGCAATATTGAAGTGAGCTCCGTGCGAACTATTACTTGGTGATTCAGTCCATTCGCTTTGCTGGTTAATTTCTCTTGGATATTCTCTGTAAAATACTTGGGATAGATAATTATTGACGCTTCTGCTATACTCAATAGTAGTGTTTCCTGCAATAAATAATATTGAATTTTTAAAAATAATTGTTTTACCAAATTATACAAATTATTATTTTTACTATCATATTACCTTTTCTTCAATTGTAGATCTTCCGATGCAGGTTTTGAGAAAAAAGTGTTGTTTTTTTATGAATCATTGATTACACATATTGATGATTTTCGTTGTCAATTGATAAATCATAACATAATCATAACATAAATCGTAATTGATAAGCTCTTTTAACATTATTATCAGAAATAAAGTCTTCGTCACTTTCTTCAACTATGTCAGATTTTGGGTCATCCATCTCATTGACTTCTTCATCGTCAGAGGTTAATTGCGCTGGATCCTGACCTAGATAAATGGGTAAAAATGACTTCTTGTAAGGTCATACATATTTATATATGATCATATATGTAAATATTAATCCATGTATGAGCATAAACGAATTATGGCAACATATAAGCATATATGAACGTTTATGGCCATGTATGCCCATATATCGCTGTATACCATTATATATACCTACATGGACGTATCAAAAGTTTCATTTGGATGTTCGAAAGAATCCATATATAGTCATATATAAGCATGTACAGTCATATATAATCGTACATAGTCAAATGTGGTAATACATTATTATATATGGTTATATATGGCACCTCATTTGGCTATTATATAATCATATATAAACATGTATGCTCATATATGGGCATATATATGGGCATATATGAAATCAATTTTGTCAATTTTCGGATTTCATTTTATTAATAAATATGCTTATCAGAAAATAGTTTTAGAATCATAGTACCGTAGCTTAGTCCCTCCGTTTGACTATTATCATCCTAATGATACTTCCAAAAAAGATCAGATATAAAATGTTACATATGATTATATATAAAAATATATGAGCCATTGTTACCCGAGCATCAAAATCTTCATCACCCTTCATTGATTCTTTACTTTGGCGCAGATTACCGCTGCTGTTTCTTTGTGTATATATCTCTGTATAATTTAGGATTATTGGGTTTTAAAGTTTCGGTTATTGTATTTATTGATTATGGGTTTATTAACTTATACTTTTTGTGGTTACGGTTAGATTTATAACTTATAGACTTAAGTTTATTGGGTTGAAAATTGGTTACATTTTTATGTAATTATTTCATAGGCTTTGAAGTGCAGTGCTTATGGGCTTCTTTATTAGGTTAGAGTGATTACTTTTAGGTTTATTAGATTAATAGGTTCATTAGATTTAGGTTTATTGAGTTTATGCTTACTGGGTTTATGGGTTTAAAAATTTAGGGTCATTGGCTTTATGGGCTTAGCATTTATGGGCTTTGGGTTGATGGGTTTATGTACAACAAACGTGCTACATTTTGTGTTAATTTTGGTAGCAAAATTGTCTGATAGTCAGAATGCGTGTGAACGAAGAGCCCAGTGCAGCTGTATTTATATTTAGTTACCTAAAATGGATTAATATTTTTTTCTCTCCGAGTTCTAGAACTATTAATGTTTAACTATTAATGTATGGTTGAAGGGTTTTGAATTTAGGGTTTAAGAGTTTATACTTTTATGGTTTAGAGGTATTGGGCTTATGAGATTAAAGTTATTGAATTTAGGGTTATTGAATTCATGGGTTGTTGGGTTTCGGTGTAGGAATAGTGCCGTTTAATATATTCTAGAAACTTACGAAGTATGTATGACATTCTTGCACAAAATTGAGTAAAATTCGTTTTTGTATAACCAGCGCCTCTAAGTACATTTGAATACCCTTATTTGCTCTCATTACATCCATAAATGCGAGAGAAACCCGCTGCTATTCGGTTGGTTAAGACCTACCGGTGGCGCCGTTTGTGAAGTTTGTGAAGCTTACGTAGTGGATCAAGAGCATAATACATAGCGAAAGCAAAAAATAACGCAAAAAACATAGATTTAAGGTAAAAAGATGTACATTTTGTACTATTATTTAATGTATTTAAGAGCTTTTGTTAAATAAATTACCAAAAAAGTACTAATTAAAATTTCTCGTTTCTTTCTTATTTGTGTAGCCAAAATCGTTAAGTAACTTAAATAATGCTAATATGAATTTTATGTCTGAAACCTCTTTGTATTCTCATACTTCTGACCAGTATCTAAGCTTCTGAAAGTGGCCGCCAGGGTGGCGCCACCTGTAGGTTTAAATCAGGAAAATTAGGTATACTTTTTTGTACCAGAAAAGACCTCCTAGACCCTCTACGTAACATACAGTCGGAAGTCCAGAACTTCTCTTTGTAAATGGCCTTAAGAATTCTGAGTACATACTAAGATCATAATGGAAAAGATTCTTTGTTTAAATTTGTAACTATTACTTTAAAACGGCAATGTTTTATATTTCTAATTAGAAAATTTCTCGGTATATTATAATTCAAGTATTTTACTCACTTTCATGTAATGTTAGCAAAAAATTTTCCTCTATTGTTTTCGACGATTTAACATGTGTTTTTATCGTCTATGAGTATTATGGAAACATACGCAATGAGGGCTATTCTGTCGTTTGGTGGCGCTAGTGTGACACCTGGGTTAAAAGATTGTAAGTATAGCTATATATGTATGTAGGATGCGTGCCCATACGTGTATATAGATATACTTGCAATATTTTGACCCACGTGTCACACTAACGCTCCCAAACGTCAGAGTAGCTCATTGGTTTATACCGTTGCCACGTGAGTAAACAATGTGTTTTTTAAAAAACAATGTCCTTTGACGTAAAATATCACGTGAAATACATGTATGAATAACGTGTTGTTATTTAGAATAACCTGCGAACCCAGTTATAATAATATTATGTGAAATATCATCTCAAATTTTACATGAAAAGTGATACACGTGAAAAAGAAATAAAATAATATTTTAAAATTTGACACCCTTTTATCGGGTACTACTTATACAACATTTTGAATAAAATTTTATTTTAAATACTTGACTTGAGTTCAATAGAGATGGAAATCATCCTGAAGCCATAAATCTGAGTTTTCTATACTTTACAATTTACTGTAATTTACAAAATACAATAATGTTTCCTAATAGTATATTATGCACCTAGGGAATAAAGTGAGCCAGTAAATGCCTGCATGTGGTTCGGCGCCCGAGCGGAATGAGGGCATCATACACGCTGGCAATCGCTGGCTCACTTTATTCACGCGTGCAATATACGATTTTTTAACATATCTACCAAAAAGTTCGTACTTGTTCACCGTTGTAGAGGGAAAATAGTGCTACATATTAACATTCTAACCTCACTCTAGTCCCCGCCATCACGCGCTTTTTGTGCCAGAGCAGAAGGCGAGGGCACATGCTCGTACCGGGGGGGACTAGGGTGGGGATGGGGAATTAATGTAGCACTTTTTTCCCGGCTCGGCGGGGAAAAAGTACGCACTTTATGGCGGGGTCAGTTAATAGTATATTACGCATCTAGGGAGGAAAAGTATTGGCTAGTCCATAGCACGTATAAATTGCCACCCGAGCCGAAGGCGAGTGGGAGTGGGGAATTAATGTAGCACTTTTTTCCCGGCTCGGTGGGGAAAAAGTACGCACTTTATGGCGGGGTCAGTTAATAGTATATTACGTATCTAGGGAGGAAAAGTATTGGCTAGTCCATAGCACATGTAAATCTCACCTTCGGCTGGGGTGGTAAACATGTGCTATGGGATAGCCATTTTTCTTCCCATGGTGCGTATACTATTTTTCATCCTACCCGGGCCGAAAATGACACATTTCAGTTTCGGAGCCGGGAGGAAATGTGGTACTTTCGGCCAGGGTATGGTGAAAAAACATTATTTTCCGGACATTCTATTTATTTACCTCTTATATTTCACCTCTTATATTTCTGAAGCATTGGTTCATATTGGTCTTTGTGACATTTTTAGTCGGTATCTTGAGCACTATCATTTGACTTGGGTTCATCAATATATACAAGGGACACTAAAACTATATATTAGTGACACAAATCTCATGTGAAATCTGTCAAACTTCTTACAAAAATATACAAAATATTTCATGTCAAAATTCGTATCAAATTTCACATGATTTTCTTCAATAGGGATTTAAACTTTTTTAATTTTTCCTTTTTTTAATTTTATCTTGAAACTAATTCAAATTGTGTAAAAATTGAATTGCTTTATGCTTTTGCTTTATGCTTTCGAAGATCAGTTTCGTCTATGACGACAAAGAATACAACATTAATTTTTTAAGATTTATATATTTATTTCTATGAATGTGTACAAGGTGTATTTTCGCAAGACAAGTAACGAAGAAGCAATTCTTTGTATGAATCTGCGTCAACAGACATAATAATGTGTGTATTCACTAATTTCCCTGTTAATTTATAATAATCCACTAAGATAGAACCCCTTGCTTTGCCATCATTGACAGATTGGATATTCGTATCTACGGCAGTATTAACTATTTGTGGTCGCAGCAATACAGCTGTTACCATTAGATCAGGACAATCCCATAATTTTTTTTCGTTCGATAAGCTGATAGCCTCAATTTGGTTTAAAAATTGTATATAACGGGAGCTGGCTGTTCCAAGAATATCTTTTCGCCATTCCTGTATTAAACACATATTATTTAATTAAGCGTAATTTTAAACAATTATACTTTTTTTATTTTTCTTAAGAAGTCGATATATTTTTAGTTAATCAGTGATTATTTAAAGCGTATACCTTTGTAATTGGTGTATCTGCAGTTGTTTCCCACGGAACGAGGACGATTTGCGATTTTTGATTTATTGCGTTAAAAAATATAGTATCACTTTCTGGATCAGCAGCAAAGTTAAATTCAACGTTGGGACTTTTATTACCTACTCCTTTGACACTGCCTCCCATCACGTAAAATTTGTTAACGTAGTTTGTAAAATCATTGTCCAAGGCAATTGCCAGTCCTAAATTTGTTAGCGGACCAAGTGCCAGTATGGTTACGTTACCTTAAAAATAAATTCATACATTTATTTGTAATTCTTATTTTATTAATTTGAAGCAGAAGTCTTTTTTGTTATTTTCACTTTTAGGTGAGATGGGGCAGAATTGACGTACCTAAACTTAACCGTTGGTTATGTAAGTAAAAAGAAAGTCAAAACTTAATTAAAATTATGCAAATTACTAGTTAAACATGTTTTCTTTAAAATTGAACAACCTTGGATCATATAACGTTCGTAAATAATTGATATAAGTAGTTATGAAATAAAATGCGCCATCCAATCCGACGATAATCGGTTGGTCGTATAGCAAGCCCTTTTTTTGCAAAAATTGAAAAAAATGTTTTACAGCAATTTCTATAATTGATTTTTTTCTTTTAAACAAATATTCGAGATTAAATAACATTTTTTGAAAAGAAATGGTTTACTATATACCCTCTTAATTTGTATAAGCATTGTCTGGTTAAAATTTCAAAAGATTCCATTATTAGTTGTAACCAGAAAGCAGTTTTAAATATCTTCTGTGGTAAGCAATGCAATAAAAATATATAAACAAAAAAAATAGCTTAGAGAAATTTAAAAGTATTTATCGTAACATTATTTTTTTAAAAGTCAATATAAATTTAAATAAATGGCATGAATAAACATTTATTTAAACTTTGATTATCAGTCAAAATTCAAAATATGTTATTACAATCTAAAATAAATTCAAAAGAGTATACTACATATTATGGTTCAGTATATATTACCGGCATTAGCTTTCGCTAAATCAATCAAAGCTTCAGGTGCACGTTTCGACTGATCCACTTGAACAGTTATTGGATATTCAAATTCTGCATCACCAAGTCCATCGGTTCCAAAATAATTATCCGTTTTAAAATTTTCTAACAGACTTCTTTTTGAACCAGCATAAACAGGAATCTATAATAAGATATGAAAGTGTTTTAATAACGGCATATAAGAAGAAATAAAAATCCATCAATATACTTCTTGTACAATCTGTCTTTCATGTACAGTAATATTAATAGTATAGATTATATTTGCTGTATATGGGTATGTATAAAGAAAGTATAATTATTACATCAGTTCGTTGAGCGATGGTCAAAGCTTTGAGAATATTGATCTCTGCATTTTTCTCGTACGTATTTCCATACGAGCAGGTGATTCCAATGACTTCATAAGGTAGGACTTGAGGATCTTTTGCGGCGATAGCCCTTAGTAATAACAAAATCGCTGTTACATCGTCAGCTCCAGCATCCGTGTCTATAATGAGTTTTTCTGACGCACTAAATTGTACAAGGAATATAATATTAATTGTTATAATTAAATATTATAATTAATAATTAAACTTTAAATAAAACACACCAAATTTTCAAGAAATATCTTAAAGAAAACTTTTTGTTATAAATACAAATAAACTCTTTGAGTTAATAAATTATACAAACGCTCAATGCGTTGATGCAATAAGGAATGTTGTCCACCATAACTCTATATAGATTTTTTTAAGATCCAAAACCGAAAACATTCGTTATCGAATTTATTTGTGTCCGTTTCTACTTTAAAGAGACAGATAAACCTTTCAATACTGATTGAACTTTTAATACATTTAAGAGTAAAAATAAATTATTCAGCATATCGATGGTTGAGTGAAAGAAGAGGCTAACTCGGAAATTACGAGTATTTAATTTTGTAAAGTGCAATAAAAAAATGGTAATGCACGTTTAACGAATTGAATTTCCTATTTTTTATTGTTATTTTTAAAACGCGATAAATAATTAGTGTTACGGATGCGAGCCAGCGTCGAACTCGATGTCTTGTCCTTCCAAGTACACCACAACCACCAAAGTACGCACAGAGCTTCATTCTTAAAAAAATGTTACAAAATGCATTTTGTTGGACAACGCATTCTTAAAAGTTTTTTTATATCTTCCTTTGAAAGCTACAGTGATATATTGTTAAGTATAAAGATATAAGCCTACTAGCATGGTTATGATAACATTTTTTGCAATTATTTTTACGTAAAAACAGATTATATCACGGCGAGTGAAATGGTACTTACAGAAAAATTATGCTTTGTGTATGTATGTGTGTGTGTGCATGCGCGTGTGCGATTGTGTGTGTGCGTGTGCATGTGCGTCTGTGTGTGTATGTGTGTGTATGTGTGTACACGTGCGTGTGCGTGTGTTGTATTTATCAAGGCTATTATGAAGCCTGAAATCATGGATTACTTTTAACATTAATTTATTTAAAACGAATTTCCATTATAAGATTCTATAATTCAATAAATCAGGACCTTTCTCTTTGAGAAAACATTCGGCTAAGACAGTTATCAGCGGTTATTGTTATGATAAAGCTCCCAGAATATATCGGTAAAGATCATGTCTAATAGTTTTGTAATGGCTCTTTCAGATGGTGAAATCAGAATTGAGCTAAACTAAAATGCAACAAAGTTATAATTGTTTAAGGGGTCAAACCTGAGTTAAATTCTGTAAAAAATTATTATCCGTTTTATAGATGGCAAAAATATTTTGACACAATTTAAGTTGATACAAGTTTTTATATCTTAAATATGTATATTATATGTGATTTTGTCACGAATTAGCCCCCTGTGAGTGGTCTTTATAGTCCCTTGAAAATTCGCTAATCTACAATATTCAATTTAAATTTAAGCTTTTTTAACCACTTACCGTGGGTTTTTTAATCAGGCTGTGCATTTTTCATGTTCATCCAAACTTTAAACTATTCTTTTGAAGTGTACTCATGGACTTTAGGAGCCACATTTTTATACAGAGATTATTTCCAATTGTTAGACACACATGTATCAATTATAGTAGTATTTTTAAAGCATTTTCATAGTATTATTATTGGTATGTGTGTATCCAACCATTGAAAATAATCTCTGTTTAAAAATGTAGCTCCTTAAGTCCATGAGTACACTTTTGAAGAATAGTTTAAAGCCTCGATGAACATGAAAAATACACCGCCTGATTCATAAACCCGTGGTAAGTGGTTAAATAGGTTTAAATTCAATAATGTAGATTAGCGAGTTTATTTTCTGTAAATTCATTAATTTTTATCAGTTAGTTAATAAAACTATCCGAATGTGTGCCTAATTTTCCCGAGTGAAATATACATCTTGTTTCCGTTTGTTTTCAATTTTTGGTAGTCAGGTTTTAATATTTAACATTTATTTTATTTAAACTTTTTTTTTGTTAAATCAAACATATTTATAAAATTGTCTGTTATCAATTTATTTTATACATTTCAAATATTTCTGAGACGAATAAGATCATCTAAAGATTTTTATTCATGCGGATTAATTAGAAGTCTTTCTGGTTTTATATTACTTAGTGCGAGTCCATATATCCAAAGTCCTTACGTAATGTGTTTGTGTGTGCGTGTGCTTATGCGTGTTCATGTTTGGGTGGGTGTGGGTGTGTATGCTTGTAGGTGTGTGTACGTGTGTGTACGTGTATGTGTGTGTGCATGTGTGTGTTCTTGTGCGTGTGTGTGTATGTGTGTGTATGTGTGTATTTGAAAGCTTTATCATAACAAAATATAAAATTGAAAAACGATAAAATGTATCGAAAAAATGTTAACAAGAGTATATTTTTTCTAAGAATAGCTTAAATGTTCAATTTTATGCTTAATTATATTTTATATGTTTATATATATATCAAAGAAGTTGAGAAATCGTCAATAGAAAGAAATTATCCAACCTAACCCATTGCTGCCCATTGTCTTTATGGTGACTTCAGAAATTGATACTTTCACAGTTACCATAGGATATTTTTTAAAATTTTTAATCATGTAATCTAAAAAAATTTGTTTAAAACCTAAAAAATCTAAAGTTTTTTCAGTTTGATCCAAGACAAAAATAATGAATTTACAACTGAAAATATTTATGTTATCAAACTCAAAAAACTTTAGGTTTTTTAGGTCATAAATGCGTGCTTAGAAAACGCCATATTCCGTGGGGGTTTAGCTTACGCTAAATGGCCAATTACGCACTACGAGTATTAAGTAATGACAATAACGTACGCTCTAGCATTTTCTGCGCACTCATGATGAAAAATATTGTGCGAAACAAGTGAGGTTATTGTTGCCAATTGCGCCATTCGGGCAACATGGCAGCACTCGCTTCGCTCGTGCGTGATCGTTCCCTCGTGCGCAATATGTAACTATACCTCACTCGTTACACAATATACTATTTTAGATCTAATGATTGAAAATTTGAAAAAATATCCGACGGTAATTGTGAAAGTGTCAAATTTAGGAGTCACCGATGAAGACAGTGGGTAACAGTTGGTTAGATTGTTTATTAAATAAAATATATTCCTATTGTTTCGAAAGACTAAATATTCCTTATTTTTGACAACTACCCATACGTATAAGAGAACAGAGAATTTTCTGAATTATGTAGTTCAAAAATTTTTTTTAAATTTAAAAGTAAGCATTTATACGGTACATTTTTTAAAGGTATCAACGCTATTTTAATTTTAAATAATTTTATAATACGTAGCTTATTGCAAATCAATAAAATATACCAGCATTGCTAGTAGATTTGCATTTTAGATAAAATATAAAAATAAATGCTCACCAAAGTCCAACCAACAATGCCTGCAAGCATACGAAGACGAATGATGCAAACATTTTTAACTCTCTAGTTTTTAATATTGTTGGAGAAAAATTGCAGTAATGGTTATTTTAAGCACTTTACGAGAAGCAATCCTGTACCTAAATTATTTTGTAATGACTATCATAATTAAAAAGATTTTATTTAGCAAAAAGTGGTCTGATAAGACAGTTAACTACTTGGAAGGAATAGCGTTTTAGAAGTTTTATCGTACATTTATGTAGTCGACGGAAAATTGTTAGTAATACGTTAGAAAGATATCATTTGCATTGACGATACAATAGATAATTGATAATATAATATATATAATAGATAATATAATAATAGATTATATAAAGAATGATTGTTATTCTTTTGAAAGTATTGTAGGTCCAATAAGATATGCTATTTCTACATCTTATATTTAGACAGTATGATTTATTCATTTAACAGTTGTACTTACTCTTCACAGCACTTGCTACTATATCATCTATGAATATATTAGTCAACAAGTTAATCGTTGATTTATAAAGTAAATATATGCAAATTTTATTAAACTTTATTTGCGAAATAGTTAATCTATTTTAAAGAAATCTTACAGGTCATTAAACTTAATATAATAGGTTGGTAGTGCCATACCGAACTTTATAGTAAGAATGAATAAAATTAAATTTTATTATCTGTATAGAAATTAATAAAATGTACGCGTAACTTCCAATTTTTGGAATTATTTCTGCGCTTTTACATTCACTAAATGTGCATATATTACAAAAATTTCTATATTAAGTTCGTTTAAAACTGATTATTCGCAAGATCCAATAAAAACAGGATTTGACCTATAACAAATTGTAACAAAACTAATTCTTTTTTAATAAATCGTAAAAAAAATCGTCTGAATGACATACTCAAAATCCAGTAAAATCCAATTACCTTAACATTATTTATTATTGCAAAACATGTTAGAAATTATAAACAAATTGAATTTTCTCATGCACGGCTGATTATTTTTCAAAGACTAAGTATAAGGGGTTTTTGAGGTCGCTGGTTTAAAGAAATATAAACTAAATTTCAAAATTCAGAATTACTAATCCAAAATTCTGGATAAAATTTAGAAAAGTAGTTTTAATTTGCACAAGTACTTCCATATATAGGTTTTTTAGGTCGCTGATTAAAGAAATGTCAATAAAACAATCATAATTGTAGATCGAAAATGGCGTGTTGGATTAAGAGGAAAGCTACTTTTTAAAGGTTTCTATATCTGTAAAGCCAGTTGATTGAATTCAATTTTAAATAAAAAAAACGAAAACAATATATATAGAACAGGATCAGCGATAAACATACAAATAGCCGCCACGTGGTTCAATCTAAAAACAAGCAATCAGTATTTAACTGGTTAATGTTGGATATCATAAGAAAATTCAAGCAATATTAGTATCATTCAGATAATAATACGTAATGATTTCAGATTAAAACCCTAAAATACTTCATAAATAAGTTGTTAGCCAAATCTAGACCGTAATATGCACTTTTAAGAAAGATCCATCAGGGCGGGCCGGGTATACCCTAGTCGGGGCCTGCAGTAGGATTTTCTATTTTATACGCGTAAAAATAACAAATATTATGGAAAAATACTTTAAATTTAATCTTATTGATACCAAAAGAAATATTTTCTTATTTGATAAACGTATATTAAATAAGATATGTGTTTCATGAAGCGCTTATTTTGCGTACAGTGTTTTATACGGGCATATTTTACATTTTTATTGATTATCTCCGAATTTTCATAGTTGACCTATTAATTTCCTTACCAGTTCATCTTCTACACTTCAAACTCTTTAACATAATTTTTTTCCAATGTCAGCTATATTATATATTAAAAGTTATTACAAAATGACCTCGTCAGTAACTAAGGCGCCGGATTTTAGTCCTTCACCCCCAACTTTTTTTTTTAATTAAAAGCTTAGGTTTTTTTCTTTCAAGATGTAAAGTTTCATATGCATCTGTTTTTAGCTCTAGATCGATGGATCCTCCTTAAGTCCATCATTTTCTATCCGTCATTTTGGATCCACCAATTTGAATTTTAATTTTTTATCTTCAAATTTGAAATCAGCTAACTGAAAAATCTATATTTGGAAGTATTTGTGCTAAAAAAACCCGCTGCCAATTCTCTGGCACTTAGCTTCCTCAAACTATAGTACATTGTACAACTAGGGGGGGGGGGGAGGGGGATTGGCTTTCTCAGAGCGAGGATGATGATTGAGCACCAGAGGAAGTCGAGATCCTTTCCACCCGCCGTATTACACATCGTTTTTTTTTTAATAAGTGTGTGAATAGGGTCTTTTTCATACATATAATGGGAATGGGGAAATGGGCATTACGAGTCGTCCATTAAGAAATTCAGGAAAAAGGCATAATCAACATTACTCCCAGTCAGGCAAAGACGCTCGGAACGCCCAATTTTCTATTAGCTTTGCAAGCATGGAAAAGAGCCTTTTTCATGCACGTGTTGAGGAAAATTAATTGTTCTAATATGAGATTTTTTGTTCTAATAAATTAATTATTAAATTACTATATCTTTCTCTAATTAATGGCTCAAAATAGGTGTGCTTTTTATTATTAATGGTTTGTCAAAGTATAATTTAAAAGAAAATTAATTAAAAAATGATGAATTTAATTCATTTATATTAATTTAAAAATTCAATAATAATTATTAATTAATTATTTAATTTAATAGCAATTAACCAGATCATGTTCAAACTTTCTATCCAAATAATTCGTTTGGTTATTCTCTGTTATTCTCTCTCTACCTCTCTCTTTCTCTCCCTATCTCACTCGAAGCACAGCATAGGAGGACAAAAGTTTCGGCTATTGGTAGTTTGACGCCCCAAAAAGATTTGGGGCCTGTATTATTTTATCTATTGCCTAATTTTCAACCTGACCATCTCATAATATCCGGCAAAGAAATAGGTCAAAACTTTTATTTGCACTGTGCAACCTCTAAATATAATTTTAAAAATCTGAAAAAGACCATGATCTGTACGGGGTGGCAGAACCACACCTCCAGAGATAGGAGAAGTTAAGCAGTATTGGATGCGGCACAGACTTGGATGGGTGACCGCCAGGGAACCTCGTGACTAATGCAGCTTTGTCCAATCGCTTAGGTGATGTTTCACAATTAACAAAGTAAACGGGACGCATGGACTGATCGAATTCGGTGTCTAACCTACGGAATGTGACAAACATCCAATTCGAAAATACCAAATACACCGACCATCCCAGAACGGGAAACATCCTGATACAAGTATTCCCCGCTCCACAGGCATAACCCCGGGTGAATGCGGGATGTTATTAGGTAGGATAACATAAAAGGTATGGAAAAATAAATGTCAGACACTTACCAGGCCAAGAGGCTACAGAATATACAAAAATAATTTACCTTATCGATTTCAGAAAATCGTAAAATAGAAAAATCATTATAAATAGAAAACAAGTCGATGAATCTTTAAATTTCTTGGAACATCTAGGTCGTTATGATTTGGGCAAAGAACTCAACCAAGAGATATTAAAATTATTTTTTTTTTAAGTTTCTAATCTAATGCTGCTGATTTATTCCAGTTATCGTAGTTGACAAAAATTGATTCTTTTACAAAAAGATTTTTTTCTGTCCAAAAGAAAAAGATGATACCTAAAAAATTTTACGAGGTATTCTTCATATACCTAATAATCTCAATTTTGTTTCAAAATTTTTCCTTCTTACATTTCACAGATATAACTTTTTGAAAAAATGACGATTACGTGTATAATGCTTCGTCTTTACTGACAGTGTATTAGAGTATCGCTTTAACTTTCAATATCGAATAACATTTATATTGTTAGAAAAGCAAAACTTTTTAGAGTGAAAAATTAGAAGAAACAAATCTCTACACAATAGAACTCTTTAAAATTTACTAGCAATTATCACTGTAATGATATTTAATATTAAATGTTAAAGCGAGATGCTATTAAAGTACCAGTGAAGACAAGGCATAACAAAACAAGAGAAATAGATTATCAAAATTTCGGGTTGTTACGTTCCGGCCAATAAATAATCGAGCCAAAATGCGGCATACATTTTATAGTTGGGAAGCACGAGGAACTGAGGACTAGAGTATCTGTAAAGACTAGTTTCTTTAGTCTCTTCTCAAGTGCAAACATGCAAACAGCATACAAGCGACTGATTTTAACGGCGGGACAATCAGAATTTGCTAAACTGCGTGAGAAAAGTTACCCTTCTACTTTATGAGTATACCAAAAAGTAAATAATTGATATTTTACACTCGAGAAAATTTAAGAACGTATATAAAACCTGAGTTAAAGACTAGGAAAGCGAGTTAAATAGTATAAAAATTGACTGTTTAAAATTTAATTAACACGAAGTCTCAAATTGTAATTATTATCGAGTTCTTAAAAAAAAAGTAAAGTACCAAATTACTCTGAGAAAAAAATAATATCAATAAATAAGTGATACAGATTTTGTTTACAAGAATATGCAACGTTAGTGAATATTCAATGATGTTGTCTCGCAGTAGAATCTCAGCAACAGTGAAACCTTGTAGAACGTCCACCTTCGAAGTGCAAATGACAATAGAGATCCTTATGTGATGATGTCTCGCTGCTGAACTTTAGCAACAGGGCAGCGATGCAGGAACTTTCACATTGAAATGCGAGAGAGAGAATATTAAAGATACACATTCACACACACACAAAAGTACACTCTAAATGCAAGAGATAAAATATCGAAGATGCACACAAGAAAACACACTACACAATAAAACACTTAACACTCGTTTCGTGAGATTAATTTATTTATTCAAAATTAAAATATAAATCTCGTTTCAATTACAAATTATAAAGTATAATAAAGGCGCCGCAAATGAACAAAATTCAAGTCACGATTATTCTAGTCTCGATCGCGGTATCGCCGGGTATAGCTTCGCCTTCTCGAAGGAAGCTCCAAAAAACGACTGCGCTTCGCGAGGCTGTTGGGGTTGCTTATAAATGCTGGCTGCTGAACCATCCCGAACTGAGTCCACGGGCTAGAGCGTGTCACTGCCACATAGGCAAAAGGCAATTCCTTAGTCAAGACTTCAGAGGCTTTCCTTCTTCTGCAGATACGCAGCTCTTGTGCAGATGCATTTACGGTGGCGCAGGCGGCCGATGCTGGGAAATGTCATATAGCTCCATTGTAAACGCGTAATTTATGGAATATTGTCTCTCTCGCGCAGGATATCCACCTGCATAGATGCGCACAGGTCGGTGTGCCCACTGGCTGATGTCATTTCCAAATTCTTTTTTCAGCGTTTAGAACATTATCTCGATCCAGTGAAATATGTCGATGTAGGATTGATGGGCTGCAAAGTAACTTTGCCTTTTTGTGTAAGATATGCATCTCCTCGTATAGATGCTCACTCTGCGCTGTTGGTGAGTGGTACCCAAAAGTCCTCCAAATCCGGCGTGTTTGGTGACTGGCTGGAACTTAGTGAAACGACTAGCGCACGACAGCGTAAGTATCGCAAGAGTAATGTAGTCTGTACATCATTACAGGTGGCTTTGATGTTCTATGTGGTGCCGGGCCTACCGCTCATAGCCGAAGTGTCCGCGCGAGGTGGTATGTTTAATTTAGGGCGCTCTCGTGTATTTCGGTTGATAATATATAGCAGACGCTATCTTGGTGTCATCTCGGAATGGATTTTCCGCTGAGCGCCTTCTTCTAATCCTTGCTTCGTGTACACCACGATCCTTCTATATGTTTAGCTCTCCTATAGGTATACTGAACGTCAGCGCGCGCGGCGTAGCTATATGGAACCCGAGAAGAGCGAGTAAGAGAGAGAAAGAGAGGGAAAGAGAGGTGCGGCCCCATCCACACCGTAGGTATATTGGGCCTTTTACAGCCCGCGCTCTACATCTCGTTCCGCTGAATTTTGTTTTCCATTTTCTTGGGTGGAGATATAATTATATTTTTGAGTTAGTATTCTTGTCAATCTTAAAATTCTTCTGTTCGTTAACTTCATAAAATATAATTCCGTCGAGTGAAAGATACGTACTATTTGACTTGCCTTAAGTTTTGTCGTTGTTATAGTAAAATTTAATCAATATTAATGTAAGAAAATGTAACGTTAAATGATAA
This sequence comes from Gastracanthus pulcherrimus, assembly GCA_949152435.1. Classification (NCBI taxonomy): domain Eukaryota; kingdom Metazoa; phylum Arthropoda; class Insecta; order Hymenoptera; family Pteromalidae; genus Gastracanthus; species Gastracanthus pulcherrimus. Next base: position 158,222,105 of record OX424576.1, read on the forward strand.
AAAATGACAGGGTCGGAAAAGATAGGTTATTTTATGCAAAATTTTTTTGAGCCGTCGTCCTTATAAGAAGTAAAGATAATGAGCCCCGAAACATTAATTTTCACCGTGTATATTCAGAGTAATGTTGATCCACATCTATACACACACATACACACAAGCACCCACACACACACATACACACGCACGCACACACACTCACACAAACACACATCCATACAAACATTTTTTAAAATAGATATTGTGATTTCTATTAATGTCTAAAATAGTATATTGTGTACCTAGAGCGCAAAGTGGGCTTTTTTACACCGAGTGTGGAGATTGCAGTACGAGTCGAAGGCGAGCTAGGACGAACCAAAGGCGGGTGCGTTTGCGAGCCGAGGACGAGTACTGCAACCACATGAAGTCAAAAAGCCGACTTGGCCCTTGGTGCACACCATATTTTTTGTAACGCATGTATTGATTTTTGCGTTTTTCTAGCATATTAAGCGGGGCTAAATATATATATATATATATATATATATATATATATATATATATATATATATATATATATATATATATATAATAATAGCAGTTTTCCGAAAAATTTTAGCGGGTGCAAAAATAACTTTTGCGCCCGCTTTTTACTTTTGCGCCCGCTTATTTACTTTTGCGCCCGTTTATTAACTTTTGCGCCCGCTTATTTACTTTTACGCTTAATAGGTACAGAAAAACGTTAAAATCGTGCTTGTGGTACAAAAACATGTTTCTACCATGTTTTTAGCAAAACCTTTTTTACCAACACAAAGCTTCCTCTACGCCATTTTGAATTACAAAATTAGGTCTACATTTTTATAATTAGCGTTCCCAAAAACTCCTTAGCCTATATTGTCTTTAAAAAATAATCTGCATTTCATGAGAAAAATTAATTTATTTATAATTTCTAAACTTTTTTTTGGAATAATAATAGATGTTACGGTGACTGGATTTTGTATGCTATTCAGACGATTTTTCTGCGATTTAAAAAAAAAAGAATTAGTTTCGTTGCAATTTGTTATGCAACTATGCTAAGTATGGGTTAAGCCCTGTTTTTTCTTCATATTTTTACTGGACTAAAGAGTAACGGTGCGACTATTCGATGGTCAGCAACAATAATTTCCATTATGATAATGAAATAATTTATTTTTAATTCTAGTTTGAAGTATTAATTTAAAATTTTATTAAAAACCATTTAACATTATGTTAAAATTTTATTTTTATGGAAAAGAACAAAAATCTAATAAACTTCCGTTTCGGTGTTGAAGAATTAAAAACTTAAGTTTCCTATCGTTTCTAAACTACGGAACGGAATAAAATTCAAGTTTACTTTACTTTCGGTACCCTTTAAGGCTTGAATTAGTTAAAAGGTAAGATTTTCTATATTTAGTTCTCCACATATACCTCAAACCTAAAACTCAATAGTTTATTTAAAAAAGTTATACTGTTCTCTTATTAAGGTATCTCGGTAATTTTTTGAAAATCCCACTATTAAACAAAAACATATAGCTTCAAAAATAATTTATAAGCTTTCTATCACTATTTTGATTAGGCGTGGTGGCTGATTATTATTACATAGTAATAGTTTCAAAATTCACCGTGGTAGATCCAACATGGTTGACGAAAAAGTTAAATTTTGTTAAATTGGCCCAGATTTATATCCTAGAGGAGTTTGAGCTTATTTATTATGAATCAAGAGTAAGCATTTCAAAAATCAAAATGTTGAATGCAATACAACGAAATAAATTAATAAATTTGTTCACTAAGCATGCCACGAGCTACGAGGAATTTTACATCAGCAATCTCCACATCCATATGAATTGCAGGAAATAATAGATATTAATATTTATTGTGCATGTAAAATATTTTGATGTGCATAAATTATAATTAAAAAAATCAGATGATTTTCAGTTGAAGGTGAATGTGGGGAAACAATTACGCACTAAGCACGTATGCTTCTATTTGTCTATCTGTAACGCCACGGGAGGCCTGAACTGAATTTAAATGAAGGTAAATAGCACGTCTGATTTTCTTGATTTATTGAGTTCTTAATATCAGTAGAATGAGTTTATTTACACGATTTAACGAAATCCCCTGACCCGTTTGTTTAAGTCGATATTTTAATAGCTATGTTGACTTATAGTAAAATTGAAAATTTTTGTAATATTCAATATTTTTTCTCAAACTTTGTACATATATTTGACAGCAAAAAACAAAATTTTGAGAATTTTTGGAGCTATTTTTACTGAATATTTTAAGCATTACTACAGATAATGCATTCATTTTTAATAAATATGAACAAATTTGCTGAAGTCTTCTGCGCACTAGATTTCAAAGCAGACCAACAATAGTATTGTACAGTGTGCAACTAGGGATAAAGATGAGCTATTTCTAGCGAGAGTGAGGTATTCAGCACGAGTCGAAGTCGAGGGCGCCGAAGGCGCACGAAAGAAAGACGAGTGCTAAACTTACTTCACCCGAGTCTGAAATAGCTTTTCTTCCCATGTTACATACCGTATTTTTTCAACATGATTGGGCCTTTTTTATGCATGAAATTGGGTAGGTGATCGCGTATTTCGCGTCGTGCACAGTGCAGTTGAAATTGTTGTATTTTTAAATTTTCACGTTTAAGTTTCTTATTTCGACTCTAATCGAAACTCGCGTATGCGCAGTTACGCATTTATGACTAGCAACAAACTTCACACTTACGCGCAAGAACAAAGATTAAACCTGAAAAAATGGGTCCTGAGCTAATTTCCTACATTTTTTCGCAATTTTTGTGTAGAGGGGAAACGTACATTTCGACACGGGTGCAGAAGTAGATTATTTGCCTCATGTGACATTTTTCGATCGAGCGAAGCGAGCAATTATGATAATTAGGAGATGCGGCTAATGTAGCGCGCTTGAGCGTCATTATCCGATATTTATATAGTCAATTGCTAAAATTGAATATATTAATATAAGAAACGCAAGCCAAATATGTGTATTTTAGTTAAGCATAATTAACAGAATAACAAAGAACGCGGCTCTCTATTTACATGTTAAGTGATGTGGAAAAATAGAATACATTTTTTTAAATACAAACGAAATTCGTTTACAGAGATATTGACGCCAGTATGCTGTCACGTACTTATCGACATTTTCGTATTTGCCATTATTCTTGTTCAATTTTTAATTTTTATTGCTTCAGGGTATTATTATTATAAACACCGGATGACCACGAACGAAACTTAAGTTGAAATAACGAAAAGTACAATGTATGAATCTGCATTTGGTTCCGACCATCTCTTTATCACAATAAACTTGTGATAAAAATGTACATGTCCTTACAATAAATATAACTATATATTTATAGTAATGACATAAGTTATATATAATTTAATGTAATTGATTGACTGAGGAGAGGCGTTGGGGGGGGGGGGGGGGGGGAGGGTGTTGAATGGTAAGCCGTCACATAAATAGCTATATAATATAGGGAACAACAGTAAAACCGCTGCCAATTCATTGGCACTTAGCTTCCTCAGCTAAATTAATTGTTTCAAAATGAAATTCTTTGTTCTAATATATGAATTAATTTTAAATTGCTATATCTCTTTCTAATTAAAAGCTCAAAGAAAGTGTGCTTCTTTACCATTGATGGTTTGACAAAATATCATTTTTTACTAAAATTACAAAACGATAGGTAATAATCCTTATCGCAGCTATTTACATCATAGATTTTCGAGATATAGCCGTTTAAACGAAATATGACTTCTTCATTTATAACAAAAGAAGGTAAAGAGCCAATCCAAAATTTGCGGTTGTAAAACATAGGTAATTTTATGCTCTTTTTAATGCATTTACAATAAATTGATCATAATTTTTCTAACATACCAAAAACTCGAAAAACTAAAACTCAAAAATGCAAAAATTGAAAAATTGTTACAAAAAAACGAGTTAAAGAATTTTTAAATTTCTTTATAATTTTGAATCTTCTTTAAACGCGAAAAAAATTAGCCCTTTTTGGACAAAAATGACCGTGCCATTTTCTAAATATAAGCAATAAAAAAAATTATCAAAAAATACAGAACCTCAAATATCTTGGAATATAAAGATCGTTATGATTTGGGAAAGAAACTCAACCGAGAGATAGTAAAAAGCTAACTCTTTGGAAAGATTCAAATTAAATGCTGCCTCTTATCTTAGTCTATATATTCCAGTTATCGAAGGTGACAAAAAATCGTTTTTTTTCGGAAATAGATTTTTATCTTTTCAAATGAAAAAGATAAAGTCTCATAAAGCTTTAATGAATATTCTTCTCTATAATTCTAATCATCTCAATTATTTTAAAAATTTTCTTTCCTATATTTCACACATATAACCATTTAAAAAAAATGACGATTTCGTGTATAACAAAATAAGGGAAACAGAGTATTCAACATTTCGAGTCGGAAAAGATAGGTAATTTTATGCTCTTTCAAATGCATTATCTAAAATTTTATGACATTTTTTGAAGGTCTACATTTGTAAGAACATTTTGGGACCTGATAGAATAAAAAGAAACCGCTACCAATTCATTGGCACTTAGAAGGAAAGTCCACGACCTGCAGGAAGCGATTTTCGCGGAGGCTTCGGGAAGTGGTATCTGGTACCTAAAAATGATGCTTAGCATCCGTAGCTTCGTCTCATAGGCCCTTGGGGTCAAGATATGACGTTTTGTATTAAAAATACTGGTTATTTCAGTAAAAAATGATACTTATACTTCGAATCATACCTCTGCAAGTTTTGCTAGAGAAATGATGCAATAAGATAAAAAAGTTGACTTCAAGAGCTTTATTTTAAACTTTGTTTCATATAAAAACATTATTTTATTGCAAAGATATGACCAATCAAAAATTATGACGAAAGATGCTTGAAAAATGGAGAATTTTTACCTCTTTAAATTGAGTAGTTATTCATTATTATTATTTAATTTTTTTATATTATCATTATTATTATTTCTAAAATACAAAAATAATTTACCTTATTGATTTCAGAGTATCGTAAAATATTGTAAAATAAAGAAATCATTGTAAAAAAAACGCATCGATAAATCTCCAGATTTCTTTTCAATTCAGAATTACCATTAAAAAACAAAAGAAATGAGCCCTGGTTTGCAAAAAATGACCGCGCCGTTCTCGAGATATAAAAGATAAAAAAATTAATTTTTTTTAATATAACCTCAAATAACTCGGAATGTTTTAGCGGAATGCTTGAGCTTCTAACAGTCTCAAGAGATAGTAAAAAGCTATCTTTCTGGAAAATTTCAGAAAGAATAATGATGTTTTACTCAAGTTACCCTTCGTAAAAAAAAACGATTTTTTAAAAAATTTTACAATAACTTTTATTTATATTCGTATGCACCTAAAATTTTTTCTAACATTTTCCATGTTATATTTCTCACATATCATCGTTTAGACAAAACACGACGTTTTCGTGTATAACAGAAAAAATAAAATAGCTTATCTAAAATTTCGGGTCGGAAAGGATAGGTAATTTTATGCTCTTTCAAATGCATAAGAAAATTAATCAATGATAATTTTAAACATGCCAAAAAACCCAAAATACTAAAACTCAAATATCAAAAATCCGTTAAAAAAACAAGAAAACATCGAAAACCACAAATATTTTTTTACAAGCAAACAAAATCAAGAAAAAAAATTATTGAGCCCTATAACATTAATTTTGACTGTGAATGTCCAGAGTAAACTTCATACACATCCATACATACACACACACGCGCACGCACGCACGCACGCACACACACATACAAACATACACATACCCTTACAATCACTCGTCTTTGCACTCACTTGCTTAGTCACTCATGTATAGATACTGACTCACTCGTTATAACACGCAAGCATTCACTCATTCCTCAATCATGTACATACTAACTCACAAACTCACGCACTCATACATCCACTCATCTACTTACTTGCGCGATCATTTCAAATGAATTTGAAATTTACTTAGCTCGCGGTGATCGTTAGTCATGAATTTAAAAAAAAACTGAATTATGTATCACGTGCAATAAATCCATTATGTAATAATTTTTTGCATGATTGAGAGCTGATAAGTCTGTAAAATACAACATTATTTTGGATTTTAAAATACCCTTCAAAGTATCCCTATAATAATATATTACTCTAAATGAACACGCAAATACACGCTGTATTTTTCGCATTGAAGATTTTTGTATCAAAGAATAAAAAGGCTTGGGTTTCTATAGTGAGTAAACAATGAGATCCGTGCATTTTGATGGCAATGCTACTTGTATAAAGTAGAAAGTGTGTATCACCTGTGTAAATACAACCAAGAGTACGAAAATCAATTGTGAAAAAATCTTTGTGCGTTTAATTCTCACCATCCATAGATGCTTATTTTTTCTAAATATGCTAATTAGTTACCTAGATTAGATAGCTGCACAATATGTATAGAAAAACGAAAGAAAAGTATTATAGTTTCAAAATATAATATATTTGTTATATTATTTATGCAAAAAAGAAAAAATCTGTTCAAAATTATAGTCTTAGAAGTGATAGTCTTAAAATGGTAGTATAAACATGCAAAGGAATCATGATCTATAAAAATCCGCGATGTATTATATTAAGGATCAACGTGCGTGACGATTTAACGTGAAATTAATGTAGTTTTCTGTCAACCGTATGCAATTGATGTACGTAAAAAATGTAACTTGCTAGAATGATAGAATAGATGTATTATTAAAAACCAAAGAGTTAAAATATAAATAAATTAAACAAAGATAAGAAAATACTAATTTAATCGACTACTTTTACTATAGGCAATAATAACACAAAACAGATATTTTATGTCCGGGATCATCAAAATCGTACATTTCTTATGTTATTTTATTAAAAAAGTTTATATTTTATGTTCTACTATATACAAAAAAGAATTTCACAATCACAATATAAAATGTTCATATTTTACACTGACATTATAGATTTTTTGTTCATACATGTGCCTTAAATGCGATTTTACGCACTGTTATCAATGTGTAAAGTTCTATTTTACGCATCTTATACAAAAATCATGTTTTTACAACTCAGGCATGGAATTTCACACTCCGATGTCATCACATTATTTGTCTATGTTTACGTAAAATTGCATTACACGCCCTCAAAACGGACGTTAAATGGATCTTTTTACGTACACTGCAACCAAAAACTCGCATTTTCCGCACTTATTACAGAATATACTATATTTATATACCTACGTCAGTACGATCATTATTAAAAACGCATTAAATTTAACGAATTTCTGAACCTTGTATACAAAAGTCATCATTCACAACCTATCACATCAGCACTCGAGCCACTCGCACGTCAAGTAATAAACCAGCGCTTCCTTGAACTTCTCCACGTCGATGGATTGAATGATCCTGGCGTTGCGCGGCCTGGCCTCGCGCTCGTTGGGATTGTACTCCACCAGGACCGAGCCCCTGGCAGCGCCGTCGAAGACCGCCTGCACGTTGGTGTCCAGGCGCGAGGCGATTATGTCGGGCCGGAGCATCGTGGCGACGATCATTGCGTCGGTGGGCGTGTAATGTTTCTCCGTCGAGTTCAGGCCGATCGCCTCGACGGCGTTCAGGAAGCGCACGAGCGGCGAGTCGAAGCTGCCGAAGACGTCTTGACGCCAAGTCTGTGTAGGCGAGAAATTGTGGATTTATTCTTTGCTTTGGAAGTTGATCGCATTTTAATGACTAACATGTGGTAATTTGTCGCTTGATGTGTTTTTGAATAACCACCAATCGATAGAATCAGAAATTTTTTTTTTAAATTATTAAGGAAAAATTTGTATTAACATACGCTTTTCTCCGTATGCATTGTTTTGTCGATGTGGCATGATTATTTTGATTTTTACAGCAATTATATATATATTTTTTATATCTAATAGTATGATATATCATTGGTTTTCTAACTATCCAAACAAAAGAGTCAAACGTTTTAATCTTATAACAATTAAACAATATTTTGCGCGAGCTTAAAATATGCGTAACTCTTAGGGCATGCTGGGTGTTGGTGGGTACAAATTGTTTTCTGCGAAAAATTAGATTATTTAACAAAATTGTTAAAAAAAACTGTTAAGAACTCTATTATTAACCATTTGTTTTATAAGAAGTATTGACACATTATAAATATTGTACTACGTAGAATAATGATTCGTTTATATTTATATAGAGATAAAATTATTAATAAGATATGTTTAATGATTTCATGCGTAATTTATCTAATTGTGATAGGTACTCTAGACGTGGGAAATTTCTAGTTAACTGCGTTTGAATTTTTTTGAAATACTGCAATTTCATTGGGTCTCATTTGATCGAAGCTCATTGGAGGATTTCAAACGCATTCTCCAGAAATTTCCCACGTCGAGTGTACATTATTTATTTATATATTTATTCATTTATTTATTTTCTTATAAGGAAATTTTTGCCCTTCTATATTAATTCCACATTACTATACCCTATTACATACCACCGCGTGAATAAATCCGAATCGCCAAGACATTTTTGTCTTTGAAAAAATTAGAATGTCGAGGATTTAAAGCCGCGTTCTTTATTTTTAAAACAGATGTGACGTGTTTTATAAATTTAGGATAATATTATAAAATGCATATTATATTTGTATATAATCTTGATTATACAAGTGTACATACATTCTTTTTAAATATTTTTTATTATTAAAATTTTTTTATTTACGATGCTCAAGAGTCGTGGGTTTGAATCTCCATCAATCCGAATTTTTCGGGGACATTTAAGGAAAATGACTTAGAATTTTTCGGTGGCGAAGATCGGACCTGAAACTCGTTACCTGGGTAAGCGCAGTAACGCCAATATATGTAATTGTGTAATCATCATGCTTCCCATTATTGTCTATTATTTCAGCAGCATATATATATTTTTTATATATAAAGACGTACCTTCGGAAGGTTCGCATTGTATCCGGCTTCCCATGGGAAGAGAGTTAGCTGAGAACTAGTCGTCTTGTTCAAAAGGATAAAATTGCTCTCTGGATCAGCGGCGAAGTTGAATTCTACATTGGGTTTAAAAAAGCCCATACCAGCGACACTTGAGCCCATCACGTAGAATCTCTTCACGCGACTCGTGAAGTCCGGATCCAAGGATGTAGCTAGTGCCACGTTTGTTGTTGGACCAATTAATAAGATGCTAATGTTACCTAAATTATAAATATATAATATATATTCAAATATTATTCTGTGAAATATTTATTAAATCGCAACCTCAGAATCAAATTTACATATAATATTTTCAAATTCTATGTCGAAGTTCAATATAAAATTATCAAATTCTACATTAACTTTTGGCAGCTTTACAAGTAAGACGATTGAAAACTTTACTCCGAGTCTTGCAAAAAAGCTTAAGGCTAGAGTACATTTAAGGGGTAAAAAAACAACTTTCTTTTCTTCAAAAAAGTGTTCCTTGAAGCTCAGTTTACACTTTACAGAAATCCAAATTGCATTTTAAAGAATTCTATAGTATTTTTTGAATATTTTTATGTTATTTAATTATATTGCCTTATATGCAATTTGCAATCTTTAAAGTCGTTTTTCTCAGCTCTTCATTCTTGTCCTTAAAAATGCTCCTTGTGCAAATGCGAGCCGTGAAGTAATTTGAAACTTCACAGAATTATTGTTTTATACATTAGAAACATATTGTCAGAGCGATTTTTCATATAACCCCCATATACAAATTTTACTCACATAAATCAAAAAGTAATACATAATTATATTTCATAAGTTCGTGTGGAAAATGTGTATACGAGGGTTATATGAAAAATCACTCTGACAATATGTTTCTAATGTAAAAAACAATAATTCTGTGAAGTTTCAAATTATTTCACACACATGCAAGAAAACATGCACATACATACTGCGAATACACTCACACACACCTACACGCCATGATCAGCGCGAGTGCTGAAACTATCTGATGGGTGCGTAATGAGCAGTGTGGAAACAATAATCGTACATTGAAAAGTCGTGTATTTTTGTTAAAATTTAATTCCAATAATTTTAATGTCTGATACATTGTACAGCGGCCTATTACTACTTATCGAAGGGTAAGCAAGTTTGGGTTTTAGCTAAATATAAGTATTTTTATAATTATAAGTAATTATTAATTTCTCGGTCGGTATAATCAAGGCGGGAAATGTGCATTTTTTCATTGACTTTGACCGTTTTCATAGAAGATAGGGTTTATTGCAATTTAAAAGGACAGTCTTGAGTGTAAATTGCAAATTTACAATAATTAGAATATTTGCTTTATTCAATTAACGAGCATTTAAAAAAGATAAAATTTTACTAATACTATATTTCAAAGTTTATTATGACAATGCATAATTGTTAATATTTTTTAATTATAATAAAATTTCTTTATTAGAATAAATGAAGTGTAAACATTTATTTGAAGGAAATAAATTAAGTAATTATTTAAATTATTTATATTAGATTTTTATAATGACACGCGGATTGAAATTATTTATTAATAATTATATGATTAAAATATAATAGGTCTAAAAATAGCATTATATTTCAATGTAAAGAAATCGGTGTTGAAGTCCAATGAAGACCTTACCCTCGTGTTTTTTTGTAAGTTCAACAAGCGCCACAGAGGCATGCATCGACTTATCCACTTCACCCAGAATATCCCTGTCAAATTCAGCGTCCCCGAATCCATCGAGGCCGAAGTGGTTGTCGGACGAGAAATTTCCTATTAACGGCTTCTTTGATCCCACGTACACAGGAATCTAGATAGCAATACAAAGCGTGTTGGAGAGTGTTATGGATTTCATTGATAATGTTTTTACCCGGCTGCGCTCCGCAAAGGTGGGTATTGTTTTTCATTCGAATTAAGTTAATTGTTATTGCACCCAACGCTTCATATGATATCAGGAGTGTCACTAGAGATATAAAGTTCCAATATGATAATTTAACTTTTTCAATTATAAGAGCCTAAATCTATACTCAAACAATGTGTATGTGTTTTGAAGGGTTTTTCAGGTCGCTGATTACTATTCTGTCGTACAAATTGCCAAAAAATTAATCAGCAATATATTCAAATGAATTTAATCAAAAATACATTTTTAGGCAGTCGGGTTTTTTGTTTTTTTAATAATACAACTTGTTAACAATGCGAAAAGGAAGGTCATTATTCTTATGTCTTTGTTAGTATTTAAATTTGTTTAATACTATAGGCATATCAATCGCTACTCGTGTAACAATTTCGCATATTTCTTATAACATGAAAGAAACGATTGTTAATGTTATTATATAGCTTTAACTTCCCTGGTAGAAAATTGAGCATATTAGATGGTCGGTTCACGATCTATTGGGCAGATCCGTTTCCTAATAGTTCGCCAGAAATAAACCAGCATCTGACCAGAAATTTATAGAAAATCTAAATAGCTTACATAACTCTAAAAAATTATTGAAAATGTAAATCCCATTATAGTACTTCTGCGTTAAAACAGCATGCAAATTTTTATTCGATTATTTATTTGATTTTTTTATGTTTTATTTAATTATAAAACTCTAACCTTAAAAAAACTTTTAATGAAATAAGTTTTTAGTTTTTATTTCGAATCTATCCCAAATATATCTTAGCATTCTATTAACAATAAGCTATTAAATCCATGACATAATAATCATTATTAACTTATAAAAATTCGTTAAACGTTATTTTTTATTTATTTATTCATTAACCATAAGTTGGTCAGGTTTCTGACGAGACAACGTCGACAGGTAGCGGGGTTTCTGGCCAGACTTTTAAGCAGAAATTGGCCATTCCCTATAAAATAGAGTAAAATCTGGCGAACATATGGGGAACGTTTCTACCAGGGTTAAGTCTCAGCTTTAAGACAAATGATTACAATAATTTTTTTATAAAAAAAATTACTTTTGATAACTGATAACTAAGCAAGCCTGTATGTTCGTAGTCACTACTGCGCATGCTTATCTGTACGTAGTTACTACTGCGCATACCTGCATGCACGTAGTTACTGTCTGCGTGTACATAGTTGGTAAAACTGTAGCGTGAGGCTTCTATCATTATTTTGTTAAGAAAAATACTACCTCTAAGTCCTCCATAATACACCCCCCCCCCCTCACACACTTTTTTCACTTATTATAATTTTGTCCTCTTATACTACCACACCCTTTCATCATCTACACATTGACCCTCTTAGCACTATGTAAAATTAAGCGTTATAATTTTAGTGGCTTCGGCCATTACAATCCTACTTTTACTATAAAGATAAAAATTATTATTTAGTAATTCTTATTTTATTATCTAGGAGTGTTAAAATGTTAGCATCTACATAACGATTACTACTCCGTGTGAAAATTTCAGGTAGGTTTGTGAATTATCATGAATCATCATGAACGTTCATACATGATTATGCGAAAACATGTTCAACAATTTTTTGAACTCGGACATGTTTGTGCAGAATCATGCATTTTTATACATTTTCATGCATTGTTATATCTGAAATTTGACCGGGGATATATACACATGGTCATATATATTCATGCGCTTTTAAGAAAGTTCATGAATAATTATTCACGTAAATGCATGAATATCTATGACCATGAGTATAATATATATCCCCGGTGAAGTTTCAGTCATAAAAGTACATAAAAATGCATAAAAGTGCATGATTCTGCACAAACATGTTCAATCTCAAAAGATTTTGTACATGATTTCGCATGATCATGTATGATCGTTCATGACAATTCATGAAGGTTCACGAACCTACCTGAAATCCATTTTAACACGGTATGTTAAAGAATATTATTAAATAACTATTTTTATCTATCAAATATGAATAGAATCTGTTGAACTTGTAATATATGATTACTTGTGATCATAGGAAGGACTTACTTACTTACGTAAAACCAAATGAGAAGTCAGAAAGGTAAATTTATAATAGATATTTTCATTATAATTAGATCGCAATTCCAATGTTATCAGTTAATCGATTATCTACGTTTATTTATTCAAATACAATCGGAACTAATGATAAATTTTTCTTTGATAAAATATGGGTGTGTTAATGCAGTAATTGATTACCTCCAACGCTGATAATTCAGTTTATCATATGAATATCATAGTATAAACTATGCCACGTTCTAGTTTGCGATTTTTTTAAATATTGCTTCTTGCCACAAGTGAATAAATAATTAAAGTTATAAAACAGTTTGCTAGCCCGTTGCATCTACAACGTAAATTTAAATTTATTTATTTTTTACAATTTTTTTCTTATATGTTCATAAAAAACTGGTATCAGTGAATTTTGATCAGCTTGAATTTATGTATTCTTTTAAGTAAAACTTAAAAATCTATGTTGCAATATTATTTTTTTTTGCTTCTAAAAATATTATATTGCTAAATTAATTTTTCATTTTTTTATTTCCACAAAAATTATGTATTTTATTATAATTATTGCCGAGTCAAAATTTGTACTTCAACTTTCTTGAATAGGTCTCAATATAAATACCACATTTAAAACATAAAAAGAAAATCTGGTGCGCAAAACGCAATTGGAAGTTATGAATATAAAGAATTGAGAAAAATGACTTTAAAGTAAAATAGTAGTAATAATTAAATAAAAATTAATTTGTAATTATGTATGATTTCCTTTTTGTTTTATTGGATAAATCTTTTTTAGTCTACCACTGATACAGGGTTTTGACTTTTACTGACGTTTAGCCTTGCTTAGGGCGTACTTATTTGATTTTTTTTATCTCGCAAATGTCGAAAATCATTGAATTTTAGATAAAAACGATAATATTAAAAATAAATTAAAATAGCTTAAAGAAGTAAAATTTTGTTGTGAAACTTCTGTCATTATTTAGAAAAAGGATTAAGAATTAGTATAAAGAAATAAAAAATAATCCGATTTTGGCGAGAAACCTGTATCTTCTTCCCTTACTCGAAAAGAATATTTTTTTTTCATGAGCCGCTAAAAATTATTCTTTTAAAAGCAACCATTCTGAAAATTATTTTACAATATAAATACTTGATAATATCTGTATCTTTACCGTTGTAAAACGTCAAAATCTGGCTCCTACGGAAGACTTTGGGACGTCACGTTTCTAGGTAACACGATCAACAAAAAATTTATATCGGTTCATAAAAAAAATCTTTTTTCGAGTTTAACTCGGGTTGGCTCCCTTAAAATATATTTAAACAATTATTCACTCTTTCACATTGATGCGTAAATGAATCGTATATTGTCGGAATAGCGTATGTAACACAATATTAGTTTTGATATTTAGTGATATTACCTATAATAAAACCCAATACCTATGTTTTTCATCAATAAGGACACTATGGTTTATTTCTCTAATAAAAGTTTAATGAAATTATAATGCTTTTTAAAGATTCACTGTCCTTTTCGAGACATATTTAGTATTCCAATTATGCACTTGCGCTATTTTAACCCTTAAGGCAACACACGAACCCCTCGCAAAGTAGTCAATTTTCTATTACACGCGAACTTTAGGCGTAATTTTAATCTATTAATTCATTGTTAGTAGTAAAGCCAATTATACAACGTTAACACACACACACACATACAAACACACACACCCGCACATGCACACACACACACACACATACAAACAGACACCCGCACACACACACACACATACACACGACCACATAGGTACACACCCAATCACGAACGCATGCATTCAAGCACACACGCACGTACGCGCGTACGCACGCACGCACACACATACACATGCACACATACTCACATACGCACACATAGGTACACACCCAATCACGGACGCACGCATTCACGCGCGGACACATGCACACACATACACACGCATATACACAGACACATACACACACAACCGCAGGTTCACACGCATGCACTCACTCTCAAGCGCACACGAAGCAAAATACGATCTAAATATTTTTCGCTATTTTACCTATTTCACTGAGAAAAATCATATTTTAATTTTTATGCAACATCCTAATTGTCACAGAATGTGTGGTGTTATTGTACAGAATTCAGGGCCGATCAATCGATAACATAATAGTACATTCCGCAACTAGTACGCGAAGGATATGGTCTCCATAAGTGAGAAGTTTATCGGTCAAGCGAAGTGAGTATGATAATCACAGGAATCGAGATCACCAGAGCGCACGTGTTGCGTACGATATTTTTCCAAACTGCATGCTCAAGATTCTGACCAGTGCGCAAAATCGAACCTTGAGCATGCAGTGTGGAAAAATAAAAAACGCGCCATGCGCTGTTTGAACGATATACGATTCAAATATTAAACTTATATACATAACACGAAAAAATTAAAAATGTCATTGAGACTTACGTCATATCTATCCGCCATCGTTAACGTTTTCAAAACGTTAACTTCAACATTTTCCTCTTTAGTATTTCCGTACGTGCACGTGATTCCGATGACTTCGTACTGCGGCAAATGCCATTCCCTTGAAGATTCCGCCCTGAGAAGGAGCAAAATCGCAAGTGCGTCGTCCGCTCCGGCGTCTGTATCGATTATGATTTTTTCTGCACCACTGCATGCAATTGAAATTTATTGCAATGAAGAAAATAAAATAATAAGGTTATTGTCGAAATACTTAAAATTTATCATAAACAATTTCACGTGAATGTGTATTTAGCAGTATAGTTTTTAATTCCTTACATATATGCAATTAAAATAACTAGGGACTTCACCCGCGCTCCGCGCGGTTTTACCTTATTATCTTAAACGTAGCAATTGTTTTTATAAATTTGAAAATACATTAGTAGAATCTTCATATAAACTTATAAAAAAAGAATCTTTATACTAACTGTAATGACATTTTCAAATACATTATAAGTGTATAAGTACGTTAAAATGATTTTTTTGAGATTAGGAAGTTCAGTAATGCGTGCTTTTTTTCTCTTTCATTGTACAACGCGAACAATGAACATAGCTGCGTGTGTAAAAGAATCTTAAAAAACTAAAAAAAAACGATATTGATAAAAAAATGAAAATCATGTACGCGAAATTTTAGAACGAATGAGAACACCGATTTCGAGGACTAAGCGAAAACGTAAATAAAAACACTAGCTTGTAAGCTGCGCGAGGAGGTGCGCGGTAAGAGAGGAGCCGGTGTGCGGTACGGGGGAACTCTCCTTTCCTCGGCCCGCACGGGAGATCTATCTAACCTCCTTAATACTTTTCAAATATTTTTCACTGTTTTTTATTTCTTTCTTATCATTTTTAGACAATCGCACTCTAAGTTTATTGTCATTTTTCAAGTTGCTCTTATAAGAGCCCGTGTATAATAGTCAAACTTTGAAGTCAATTATCTTTAAAACGGTAATGGCTAATGGGTTCAAATTTCACATGCTATCGTAAACTTCAGAGAAGAATGACATATTAAATTTTCAGAAACATTTTATCATTTTGACTTCACTATCGAACCTCCTTAAAATATTTTAATATTGTTCATTATTAAAGTATACGATTTATTAAAATTAATAGCACATTGTTGAACATTATGTGCATTCATTCAGTCAATTTGTGATATTTATGTAACAACATGAAATCTTACCTGAGCACGTTAAGTAAAAAAATTAAGCACAAGGAAACTAGTATTTTTGTCATATTGAAACTTCAATAATCTTGTTTTATTTATGTAAATAACTGTTTCGATTGATTTCTAAGAGAATATAACTTTAACTATGATGTTCTCACATTTGAGGCGTGCTTAATTATTTATTTCTTACAGATAAGCTTGACTGTTCTTATACCTCCGTCCGAGTGTTATCATTGTAAATGCGATTAAAATCATTTAATCGATATAATTCACCTTTATCATTTCTTCATAATGAAAACAAACCTTCGCAAAAAAAGAAGGGGGTCAGACCGTAAAGTAGATTAGTCATAGAATATAAATTAGAAATTTAAACAATAAAAATCAATTGCTGCAAAGATTATTCTGGTGTGTTTAATTAAAACGTAAAACGTAAAATGTTTAATTAAAACTCTTTTTTATTGGTCGTTTTATTTTATATGTATTTAAAACTTAAATTTTACTATTAAACTATTATATCCTGGGCAAAATTAATGTTCCCGTATTGAAAAAACTCTCAAGTTAAGTGTTATTTCGAACTCTCAACTAAAATTTAGTAGGTATTAGACTTGTACAGTATAAAAATTCAGTTGAGGGTTCGAAATAACACTCAACTTAAGAGTTTTTTCCATACGGGTTGGTGAAGTAATTTCTCAAAAAGAAAATTATATACATTCCCGGAGGTTTTAAGGAGTTCAGCAAGAGTTAAACTCTAAAAAGATATTATATTTGCATGAGTTTGAGAACAAAAATTCTTCAAAAGCAATCATTCTGAAAATATTTTGAATATAAATACTTGGTAATATCTTTTAATTAATATTTTTTTTCGGAAGATTATGTGGGATGTATATTGGTGACAATAAGTAATATAGTTTATTAAAAAATATAAAATATTTATTGATACACTTTGTTAAAATATATATGTCCACAAGAAAGAATAAGCGCGACGTTTCTCTTAGTCGTATACACAACGAGTGAGTCGCACAGCGGCTTGGTCCAGCTAGCTCTGTGCGTAATAGTGGGGAACCTGAAAACAATCTATAGTCTCTATGCACACTGTATACTCTACACACAAGCACACTCATATAAGTATGTATGAGCGCACATATATTCCAACATTTTTTTATTATTATTGGGAAAACGATCAATTTAAAAAATTATTATTATCCATTTTTGTTAAATTTAAACTCTTTTCACAAAAGTAATGATACAAAAAATTTAACGCAAAAATGCAGCGTGTAAATTTTAGTATACTCAATGTCAAAAATATCTGGTCGAAATTGTGCGATTTTTTTAAAGGCTGCAACTTCATCTGATCGAATGCTCATTCTCGCAAATCTTTTTTGCATTTAAGAATATTTGACCAGATATTTTTAATGCCGTGAGAACTTATCTACGGTGTAAACTGTTAGAACGGATTTTAATTTTTTTAAATTAAACATTTAAATCCTAAAATGAGTCAAATAATTATCAGAAAGTGCCTGCCGCAAAATTCCTTCAATAAATATTATATTGACAATGGTAATATATTGCGTCACATATGAATTCAGATTTTGATAAATTCCAGTGATTAAATTAAAGATATTACCAAATATTTATAGTAAAGAAGTGTCACTATAAGCACATGTGAGCATATATCGCACCTGCAGAGCAAGACTATGATAATTCGACATTTTTTGAACTCTTTTTTTATACATAAAATGATTTATACGAAAATAAAAGTACTTGTAAAAAATTATATAATGTAAAAAAATTTTACTTCACGAAAAATTTAAGTTACTATCTTGGTTTTATAAAAACATAGAATTTTGAGTTGTCATAGTATTCTGGGGGTGCTTTATGAGGTGTTTGATTTTTTACTACTCCTTTCCTAACTCTCTAAGAATCATTGGGCTCATGTTTGCACGCATATGGGGTTGCATGGGCTCACTAGAATCTTTTATGTCATATTTACTATGCCGCATGTGAGGTAGGGTCGATACACTACACTACACTCTAAACCTAAAAGATTAAAAATTAACGCAAAAAGATTAAACTGAAAAGTTTACTCATTTGAAAAGAATAAACTGCTGATTCTCTACTTTATAAAAGTAGAAAATGTTATTGTAACTTTTAAAAGAGTAATGTAGCGAATTTCATCTTTACGGAATGAGTAAATACCAAGATTTCTACTTTTTTACATATATACATACGTATATATACACTTGATAATTGCAAATATTTGATCTTTACTAACTATATTTTATACAAACACTGATCTTCACGATTAGAAATTAAAAATCTGAAATGCTGTCTAAATTCTATAGATATTTCTTTAGAAAGAAATTTTTATTCAATTCTGAAATAATTTAGAATATTGTTTCTTATCTGGTTGTCAAATCTCAAAGTCAAAGCTAGTTTATTAACTTATCAATTTATTTTAGTCATATTGGCACATTATAACAAATGTATGTGTTAAAGTGTATGATATAATACTTTCTATAACATTGTTCATCATGCTCTTCTTTCCATTGTAAATATTCTTCAGAATTCTTAGATTAATTCTTCCATTGTGCACAAGCATGGCAGTAACTAGTTCGAACATCTAGATCAAGGACTTTGCCACAGTAATATGCTATGAGAGTTGTCACGCCATACAGGGATTTAAATCCTCTTTTTCTGAAAGTACCGTCTCCAGATGAAATTCAATAGGCCTTTCCCGTTTTTCGTTCTCTTTGTTCTCTTCCTTTACAGCTATTTGACAGTAAAGTTCGAAAACTTTTTTGCAGCATGGTAGATGTGATTGAAAATTCTGTTATATGTTTCTTCACCTATACCGCTACCAATGTCCATATAATTGCAGAATAAATTCAATCCTTGTCTACCAACGCCCAAGAGTCGCATGACGAGCCCAATCCTGCGATTTATCTCAAATCCAGTATTTATTAGAGTACTTGAATGGATATGTCTAGATCCTCAGTGACACTTGACAACAAGTTTGAAACTAAGGCCTCGGATTTTAGTTTCTTCAAATTTTACATAAATACGGTGAAAAATTTTATGAACCGATAAAAATGTAAGGGATTTACAGTCACATTCTCAAAGGTAGTAGTATAAAGTTTTTTGGCACTAGCAATTTCCTCTTGATTGCTTTCACTCTGTTCTTTATTGGTATGCTGGTTTCCATGAAACGATTTCTTACGTGGTTTACTGTGTCGATCCGAAGTCTTCTCGTTACCTTTTGGATATGAAGACATATTTCTCTCACGATTTCAAACACACGTGTCGAAGGCTAAAATCAAACTGACGCCAAGCGAGGTAAAGCGACGCTTTACCGAAATACAGTCAAAATGATGGTGACACTTCTAGTACGTTCTACATAAATGCCTTATACCAAGCATTTGAAAACAAAAACACCTGGATAGGACTCCACTCAATCACCGCTCCTCCTAGTATTCCGTTATACGAGGATATTGTCGTGGTAAGTGAATAAGTGACTACCTGAACAAGCGCTCCGCGCTACCTGCTATGCGATCAAGCGCTGACGCGATGGACGTTCGGGTTTAGGCTCATAATTCATGAATAGTTATACTAACAATTTATGCAATACAAAAAATACCGATTTCTTGAACCTCCTAATGTGGTTTCCCCACAGCGACACAATATTTTATTAATATTGGGGAGCGTTTCACTTTTATTATGTGTATAGTAGTGTATTAATTAATCCAGAAGTGATTCACGGCAAATTAGAATTCATTATTGATTTTAATGTAACTCGATAAATTTAAAAAAAGAATGAAATAAAATAAAAGGCGTATAAACTACATTTTTGAGTAATAATATTTTATACATTATTACAATGACTATGACTATACCACATTCCCAAATTATTGCAATATCTAAAACGAAAAATAAACTCTTTATCCCACGCAACGAAATTTCAATAAATGTTCGATTTCTTCAGTGCTTTGACTTATACAATCTTATTAGTGTAATTTATTCGAAATTCTACAATGACATGTGTTAGATTTCTTCGACTTTAAACTAATAACGAAGAAGCTGTTGGCATGTATGTTAAAAACAGATAGTTTAATTATAATAAACTTATATTAATAATTTACGCGCGTTTCATTTGATTTCATTCTTTTCTTGAAGTGAAACTTCTTATGACGCGGTATTTTTGATAGGATATGAATTGACGAGAAGCGTCACGTTCGAATAATCAGTTCGATTAGTTAGCATGGTAACGGTCAATCAACAACTCATACCGGTCTATCCCGCTCGTTGATCGCATATAATCTCCTCCTATAACCTTTCGGATTCATGTGACTTGCGATGGCAAAAATTAATTAGCATTATTAAAATGAATAAAATAATGCAACATAAATATTGTTAGGTTCATTTTACAGAATACAGATTAAAATGAAAGTTAAAAATTAACAAAGTTTTTAGATTGTTTTAAATATAAGAAAAGTATAGAATGTGTGGGAAGTGCTAAAATAACAATCTGTTGACTATTAAAACATCTCTGAGTATATTACAGTATAATATCTGTATCTTACTCAGAAATATTGTTTGCGTTGACCTTACTTCGGATTTATTCCAGTTTACCAAATTATATCATATTGTTAGAATAGTATGGAATGTGTGCAATAATGACAGTCGATTGGCTATTAGTAGGCAGAATTTAATGCAGTTTCTCAATTTCAGTCATCACAGTACCTATAGGCATTGTAATAGGGGAAATGGGGACCAGTTTTTCGAAAATACGGGACTAATAGGGGCTAAAAATGGTAGTATATAAGAATAATAAATTAATAAACAAACATTATACTATCAAAAATTAGTACCACCCGAGGGAAAAATCGACTTTTTTCTCAAGTTACATATGGTACTTTATGCCCATCTCAACTGTGGCCACTTTTTTACTTGTAAAGCGGGACTAATGGACTGTTAAAAGACAATATTGTTAAAAGACAATCGAAAATCAGGGTTCTTGGTAGAACTTGATGAAACAAAGGAATTTGGACTAGTTTCTAGTGACTTCACTCAACTTCTTACTTACTTCAATAATTCCTTTATTTCATCAATTTCTACTAATAACCCTGATTGTCGATTGTCTTTTAACAGTCCATTAGTCCCGCTTTCCAAGTCAAAAAGTGGCCACCGTTGAGATGGGCAAAAAGTACTATATGTAACTCGAGAAAAATGTTCGACTTTTTGCCCTTGTTACATAATGTACTATTATGGATTATAGAGAAGATATTTGGTAAAAAAGAACTTTCTATGAAAAAAAAAACAAAAAAAGAGTTTTACATGTATAACTAATCATCATGTAATGAAAATTGAAAGAACAAGTTTTTTAGATGATAATGATTTTTAAATTTGTCTACATAAGGTATGAGCCTTGAATCCAGCTCCCCCATAGATATCAATTTTTAATTTACTATAAATGTTATTGTTACAAATAGAGGTAATGTTAATTATTGTAAAATAAAATAAGAGTGAATTTGAATTAATGAAATCTGAGAATATTCTACTAAAACAGTTGGTTTGTGAATTAAAGGGAAAAAATGAACTGTTAAGAGACAAAATACAAGGAAGCCAAGACAATAGTCAAGTTAAGAATATTTCATACTCAGAAATGATTAGTTACCATAAACCACAACAAAAAAGAGTACCAAGAATCTTGGTGAAAAAAACAAACAGTACAAATAAAGACAGAAATTTTGACATTAAAAAAAGTGTAACTGATTGTTTGACTATACAAAAAAATATACAAACTAAACACATTAATACAAGGAAGAAGGATGAAATAATCATTAGCTGTTGTAACAATGGCAGTGTTAAATTGACTGAAAATTTATTAAAAATGGAATTGAGTGGTAAATGTGATATAAAAACTGAGGAACTTATTAACCTGAAAATAAAAATTGTGGGAATAGATAATTACACTGATATGACTGAAGAAGAAATAGAAAATGACATAAACATTAGAAATTTCAGCAATTTATCAACAAGAGGTCAAGTTTTATACGTGTATAAGAACAGCGTAAACAATCTAACTACTGTACTAATGGGAATACCATCTGAAATTTATAAACATATCAGAGAAAACAAAAACAGAATTTTCGTAGGTTTCCAAAATTGTAAAGTTTATGATTTGATCAATATCAGGCCATGTGATAAATATGGCAGGCTTGGTCACAGTAAAAAGAATTGTGAAAATGAGATAACGTGCCTTAAATGCTCAGGAAAGCACAAAACAAATGAATGTCGAAGTGTAAGTAATAAATGTTTGAATTGTGATTTTAGCAATAATAAACATAAAACCAATTATGATACAAACCATCATGCCTCTAATATGAATTCATGTGTAATCTTGAGCAATAGAATAAAAAAATACATAGACTCTGTTGACTACCCTATGAAACCTAGCTTACCATCGTGGGATGCAACAATGCCTCATAAGTGGAATACAACTAGTCAGTTACAAATACAGTTATCAGCATCTACTTGCACATTAAACCACCAACAAGATTGTATACAACAGCAAACAAGTGAAGGAATCATCACATCAAATTCGAAACAGCAAGAACAACATGGACAACAACAAAAATTACAATTTCTACAAACTGCGCAAAATCAATCTAATAAATCTAAGGGAAAAAAGGTTACTAAATAAAAATGGGTTATTTAGAATTTTCTGAATTAATAGAAAATGACACAGTCCAAAAAGAAAAAACATGCGGCAATATAAATGTTCTAAATAAAGCTTTAAATAATAAAAATGATATAATTCTACTTGTTAATATAAGAAGTATGAATGCAAATTTTGATAAATTAAAAATATTATTTAAAAGTTTAATTAACAAACCAGTTATAGTTATATGCACTGAAGCATTTATACAATTAAACTATAAATTATATGAACTAGACGGGTATGAGAGTTTCTATAATGAAAGTAAAGTAAATCAAAATGATGGTGTAATTGTTTTTGTTAATAGAGATATTGTACACAAAACTTATGTTGTTGAATCTGGAAGGATTAGAATTATTAATATGGAAATTTCTGCTGTATATAGATCTCATGATATACATAAAACTAAGTTCATTCTTGATTTAAATAAATTCTTAAAGAAAAAGAAAAATACCAAAAATCATTTAGTGATAGGAGACTTTAATATAGATTTACATAAGTCAGATCGTATGTGTCAAGAATTTCTTTGTAATTTCTTAGACAAAGGTTACATTCCTGGTTTTGTAGGTATTACAAGGCCCTCTATTGGCAATTATAAAGGATCATGTATCGACAACATTTTCATTAAAACAAACCGTTTAAGTACAAAAACATATAAAGCATTCCATAACAGACCACTACCCTCTATTTATTGCCATAAATAAGCTTAAAAAGATAAATAAGGAACCGACAGTAGTATTAGATTATAAAAAATTAAGAAATATTGCTGAGACAAGAGACTGGAGAGCAATTATGTCAACACATGATCTTAATATAGCTACTGACAAAGTAATTAATGAAATTAAACAATGTATAGAATTAGTTAAAGTAAAAAAAGTAGCGAAGAAGAAAAACAGAAAAAATTGGATTACAAATGGTATTATTAAATCTTGTGAGACAAAAGAATTTATGTACAATTTATGGCAAATGGACTACAATAATGATCAACTAAGATCACAATATAAAAATTATGCCAAAGTGTTAGATAAAGTTATTATGGATGCAAAAATTAAATATGAAAAGAGTCTAATCCAAAATAATTCCAACAATCCCAAAAGACTATGGGAAATTATTAACACGAAATGTGGCAAAATAAAAAAAACAAATGATACTATAAATTACATTAAAACTGGTACTGATAAAATAACTGATAAAGTTGAAATAGCTAAACCTATGAATAAATATTTTTATGAAATAGGCCAAAACGTGAAAAGATTGATAAACCAATTGAAACTGATCTAAAGCTACCAAACATGAATGAAAATTCTATTTTTATTAAACCAACAAGTTCAAATGAAATAACTAGCATAATTAATACCCTAAAATTAAAAAATGGTGGTGTAGACAAAATAAATGCTAAAACTCTGAAAATAATCAGTAAATATATAGCGGAACCACTAACGTATGTATTTAATACGTGTATTGAAAAAGCTGTTTGGCCTGATGCACTAAAAAAAGCTGAAATTGTACCTATATATAAAACTGGTGAGAAACATAATGTCTCTAACTATAGACCTATCTCATTAATATCTAATATTGCTAAAATTTTTGAGAGGATTTTATACAACAGGATTTTTGATTTCATAAAAAAAAATAACATAATATCTGAACATCAATTTGGTTTTATGAAAAAAATAGGTACTAAGGATGCTTTAAATTACATAACAAATATTGTATACAGTAACCTGGATCACAGTAAACCAACAATTGTAACGTTTCTGGATTTGGTGAAAGCTTTTGATACTGTTGACCACCAGATATTACTAGATAAACTCTATTGTATAGGAATACGGGGACAGGCGCTGGATTTACTTTCAAGTTATCTTAATAATAGATATCAAACAGTAAAAATAAATGACAAAGAAAGTGATAGCATGTTAATAAGAACAGGTGTTCCGCAAGGTACCATCCTAGGACTATTACTTTTTATAATTTTTTACATTTACTTTTTTATATATCTTTTTTACATTAACGATATCTTGAAAGAATTTCCAGCAGAAGCAATTCTGTCGTATGCAGATGATACTGCAATTATAGCTACTGGAGATACCTGGAGCGAAGCTCAAAGAATCATGAACAAGTACCTGATAATAGTTGATAAGTGGTTAGCCTTAAACAAACTGTCATTAAATGTTGAGAAAACTGTATATATGACTTTTGGAAATTATGCTGATAGTGTACCAAAGCAAATAGATGTTAAAATAAAGGATAGAAAAATAAACAGAGTCGAGAGCTGTAAATACTTAGGAGTCATCTTCGACTATAATTTGAAGTGGGATAGGCATATACAATATATCATTAATAGAACACAATATCTTGTTTATATTTTTTATAACCTTTCTAAATCAATGCCAACAGAAACATTGAGAATGGTATACTATGCTTTTTTTCATAGTATAATAAATTATGGAATTATAGCTTGGGGAGGGGTGTACCAAAATAATCTAATTTTATTGCAAAATCTACAGAATAAAATTCTTAAAATAGTGAATAAGAATACTTTTGTAATACAAGATAAACCAATGAATCTTAAACAACTATTTACTTTTGAAGCACTAAGATACCACTACTCTTACGAGGAAAAAAACCTAGTTATACCAAGTAATAAGAAAAAAGTCAGTAATAAGAATAGTTATACGAAAGCTATTGTAACTTTTAATAGTCTTCCAAATAATCTAAAAACCTTAGTTATTGATAAAGTATCTCATATTAACAAGCTAAAAAGCTGGATAAAATATAACTTTTATATATAAAATAATTAACACCACTGTTGTGTTATTGTGTTACTCTGTTTTACTTATATGCTAAGAAATGATTTAAGAAATGATATGGTCATAAACAAGACCTGTAGTATTAAGTTATTCGTTTCTAAGTTTAATTCTTAAGTATATCGATATATTGTTATTTTTTTTATATTTTTTATATATGTCATTTTGATACCGGATCTGCGAACAGGTAACCCGTTTACCTCTGCAGAATTTATAGATATGTATATTTCTGTAAATTTTTCTGGTCTTTAAATAAATAAATAAATAAATAAATTATAAAAATTGGTGGCGAATATAATGATGTTAAATTGATAATAAATAAATATGTAATGTTAAATTGCTGCAAAGCGATAGCTACAGCATTATAAAAGAAAGAGAACTGAATGAAATCAGCTACGCGTAAAGGTTGAGCATGTGTTTTTGTCTTAAGTGCGTTTTCCGAAAGAAGCTCGTAAAAAAAGACCAGCGTTGGCGCTCTCGACAACAGCAGTTAGTGCAGTTTTGACTCTCAAAAGGTTCAGACATGTAACTATGAGGAAAAGCATCGGCCTTCAGCGTAAATGCGTCACAGGAATATATCGGTTAGGCATTTGAATAAATATAATTTTAAAAGCTTAAACTGTGATCGAATTATTAATATCTCCTCTGGTGAATCCTGCATTATGCCGGAACATTTGGTGCCAGAAACTCAGGAAATTATTACCATTAATCATGGAGAAGACATTTATTCGTATCGATCGTTAATTCAAAGTGATTTTAGTAAAAAGTGTTTTTTATTTTCTTGCACACATTGCACGCGCCTATGCAACGGTGGCGTCCGCATCTTGATGACGATGCATGTACGTGAGCTTGAAAGCTGGCCGGTATCTTGAGCACATCTATATTTATATTCAACTAGATAGAGCGCGAATAACAAAGCGCTAGGTTGAGTACATTCGTATCAATAACATAGTGGTTATATGGTTCGGTTTTGTTCGTATTGTTCTATATTATTCTGTGTCTGGATGACATAGGTGTGTAGTGATATTCAGTCTAATTGTTCATATGTAGTGATATTCAGTCTAATTGTTCATATGTAGTGATATTCAGTCTAATTGTTCATATGTAGTGATATTCAGTATAATTGTTCATATGTAGTGATATTTAGTCTAATTGTTCATATGTAGTGATATTCAGTCTAATTGTTCATATGTAGTGATATTCAGTCAAATTGCTCATTATTTTTTCTTATATAGAATTGTTCAGATTATTAAAAGCATAGATGAAAATATTAACCGAATTTAGAAATTGTGTATGCAATTTACTAACGATCAAACCTTATTTAAAATATTTTGAGTACGTATACAAGATAAATCGGTATTTTGTGTGGTCGATTAATATCATTTAAATGATTGTTAATTAAAGCTTAATCGTAAAACATAAATCTGCGATTGTTATCAGTAATAAGGCAGAAAATGTGGGTATTCACTTAAAAATGCATAGACTTAATTGTTTAGATAAAACAGTTTGTCGGTTTTGTTAGTAAACTTATACATGTAACAAATAAAGTCTAAAAATGCTTATTTAGAACTAAATATTAAAAATTAATTAACGTGATATGTATTATTAATTTGTATTTGTTAGAGTATGAAAACAATATTGCATTGTATTCTCCGTTCTCAAAATTTCACTAAAAGAAAACATAATGCATTGAAATTCGTGTGACGGCACAATGGTATACAGTGTAGTACAGTGTAGTACACCTGGCAGCGTTGCGGTAGAAAGCTGCGTGCGGCGCAGCACAACTCGCTCAAACGTGTTTACGATCATTGGGGTCATGTGACGTATCGGGCTTCAGCTATGAAGTTTTCTTTGAAAAGTAAATATGGAAACAGAGACTGCCAAACTTTCTCGGAGTATTTAAATGTTTATTGTTCGATTATATTACTTGGAGATAGCGATATGTTATTTCTTTCTTTAGCCCACACGGTGAACATAGAAATTATTTTTTGTTTACTTTATCTGCAAAATTCTAATTTTTGTATAATTTACTTTAGAGTTTTTTACAATTTGACAATGGAGAATTGTATACTGCACTCCGAGGTAACAGAGTTCTCAGCGATTGACTTGTCCTGAGAGGGTTCGCGAGGACGCGTCCCAGGTTTCGTGACGACGGCGTTCTGTGTCCAACATCATCAGCTATATTTGACTATTTTCGATAACGTAACAATTACACTCATCAGAAGTTCTAGTTTTTTTAGACAAAATTACATCTTCATAGTTTGGCATACTCTGTAAAGGTCTTTCTTTTTAAACATTTTTTTCCCGTTCACAAAGTGCAAGACGACAAGAGACGCAAATGCTTAATGGATACTTCGAATTAGATAGATCAAAATCTTCATTTATGTATTTTCGAATCTGTCCTTCATGAGACTTAGTTATCAAAAAATCATGTGATCTTTTTCCTTTGAAACTTATTTTTCAACCACATGGCGCACAAATTTTCATTCTATTCTCCTTATGATTACACGTATGATCCATTATAGCACACTAACCTCAAAATACCAACTTTATTGTCGATTTTGAGGTTGTTGTGCTATAAAATATCGTATGAGACTGTTGTGGGAGGTGTTTTTCTACCTTGCTCGATTTTCTCACTCGCTTCGCTCCTGCGAAAACCCTCGAGCAAGGTAGAAAACCATCTCCCACAACAGTGTCATAATATACTATTTTAGAATGAATGGATTCATAATTCTTTACTGGAAGAGAAGATGCCATATTTATCCGTTAGCCTGCCACTCAAACGTGATCTCTAACACGGAAAATATCAAAACTATCCAAAACGCAACCAAGAAGCATCCAAAATCTGATCGTCTTATATGACAAAATCATCTCTATTATCATAGAAGAAAGCACACAGCCACCTAGCGGTGAGAATCGAAGTTACAAATTTTTATATGGAAATTTAGTGTAACCCAAAAATTTATAATTTATATAATATAAATTTATAACACGATAAAGTTTAGATTTCGGTATATATGTGTGTGTGTGTGTGTGTGTGTGTGTGTGTGTGTGTGTGTGTGTGTGTGTGTGTGTGTGTGTGTGTGTGTGTGTGTGTGTGTGTGTGTGTGTGTGTGTGTGTGTGTGTGTGTGTGTGTGTGTGTATATATATATATGTGTGTGTATATGTATATATATCTACATATATACACACAAAACTAATCTTCACCTCCTTGTAAATTATCTGAGGGAATATTCAGCTATCCCCGAACTTTTGGGACACCCTGCATGCATATATGTATACGTGTGTATATATATATATATACAACATATCATAAATATATATAATATACATGATATCTACATATTTTGTATATCCTTGTTGATTATATAAGGTAGTTCCATGCATTCTTAAGCTAGAACTCATTCGCTTCTATCAATAATTTAGCTAAAATACGTAAATTGACGATATCTCGAAAACAGGAGCCGATCGGATTTCGATTCGAACGGATTTGAGATGTACATTCATGCCCGAATACCGCCCCGCAACCCGATTTTATCGTCATTTTGGTCAAACCTATCGCTCCTTCCTGCCCACCGTGAACTATGACCGCGTGATTGCGCACGTTATCCTCTCCTTCGAATTTAACTTTCGAATTAATTTTGATTTTATCTTATCCAAAAAGATTATGCGATTTTACCCTCGATTTTACCGCAATTAACCCCTAAATAATTGTAATAGGTATAGTGTTTTTTAACGGATTCCTTAATACATATGTTTATGGGGAAGCCCTGGTGAAATTTCAATTTTTTAAATGATATAGAATAGAATAGAAAAAATCAAATAAATTTTGTCGACGTTTTGACTTTTTTTGCAATTTTAATTTTATTTTCCGATCTAAAAAGCATCGAGTCAAATTCATAAGATTGATTGTTCGGAATGTAAGGAACCTGCAAACAAATTTTTGAGCCTGAACTATGCGAATCTGGACGAATCGTTTCGCATTTTAGTGCGCGTCGGTCAGTCGGTATAATGCGCCTGTCGAGATCGCTCAAGTGTTTGGTTTTGTCT
Source organism: Gastracanthus pulcherrimus (assembly GCA_949152435.1). Classification (NCBI taxonomy): domain Eukaryota; kingdom Metazoa; phylum Arthropoda; class Insecta; order Hymenoptera; family Pteromalidae; genus Gastracanthus; species Gastracanthus pulcherrimus. The sequence goes on from OX424576.1 coordinate 158,252,314, forward strand.
TACGATCTGCATGATGCATCGTTCAATTATTTTTATATTCTGACAAGCAGTTAACATTTGTCGTATAATTTTGTAATATGACCCATCGCATTTGCAGCTGATTTTGCTTACAAAATGGTTCTAAAGTCAATAATACTGCAACTATCATTAAAAAAACTATAAAATAACTATATTTTTATCGCTTTTAAAGCAATTTTTTTAGCAAAACCAGCTGCAGATGTGAGCCGTCACATTAAAAGATTATACGACAAATGTTAATTGATTGTTCTGATAATCAATCAGAATACAAAGATAAATTAAAGAAGCAATAAGGCCTGCCATCATTCCGAAAAATCAATTGTACGAATTTGACCCGATGTTTTTAGGTCATAAAATAAAATTCAAAATTAAAAAAAAAGTTAAAATGGCGGAAATTAAAATTTTTATGTTTTTAAATACGCCCTCATATTTATTGTGGAAAACTACTAAAAAAAATGTTATCTGACCCCCCGTCATTTTTCTATTAGTAGGTTGAAATTACACCCGGGCCTCCCCTTAAAGCCCATGAGATATCGACTTGGTTTCTGTTTGCAATAGTTACCTTTAACATTGTCTAAACACCGAATATTTAAATTAACTTTTTCAGTTAAGTGTACGATATATTAAAACGTTAATCTTTCTATATTTTATAGGTAAATTCACCCTGGTAGAAAGTTAGCTAGAATGGCTGGTTAACTTATTAATTATTATTAGCCAGATTAATAAGTCAAATTATAGCTAATATCTGGCTAGAATCTGCTTAAGACTATGCTTTAAGTAAGAACGTATTTTGTTTGCAAATCTAACCTATTTATGTTTTGTTTTGAAAAGTTATTAGTTTTTAAAAATATATATTATTATACTTTATTGAATGTTCAATATAGTATGCCGCCAAAATAAATATTTTTATCAACAAATAACAACTTACGAGATTATAGAAATATGTATATGCAATACTAAAAGTATTTGATAACTAATAATTTCCTTTCCGAAAATTAGTCAATCATAACTTAGTCAACAAAAATGTTGTGATCAATTATTGGAATGTATGTAAGATGTTAAGATGTCAAAAATAAAATTTTGTAATAAAACTTCATTGTAAAACTACAAATATTTGTTTACCAATTCTCCAAATTTCGTCATAACTTACATTATTCTGTTTTTATTGTTAAAATAACAATAATTATATGACTACATGTATTGTACTATTTATAACATAAATTTCTTTAATAAAGACACTTAAATTTTACTCGGGGCTTTAGTACTTTTTGGATAAATAATACTTTTTAAATGCACGCGTCGTTATGTAAACAAATAACCTAACCTCCATTACTAGTAGACATTTAAGGTACATTTTTAACTTTAATTTAGTAAAATACTTAATGTAGTATGATTAGAATTGCGTATTACTTTGATTATTATAAAACTGTTATTATTTCCATTATTAATTAATACATAAATTACTTAGTTTATCAATTTTATATTAACCAGAATATTAAGCAGAATCTAGCTAGAAATTAGCTAAAAAGCATGTCGTTTTTAACTGATTTCTAGCTAATTTCTTAACCAGAATTAAAACAGATTTAGAAAATCTAGCTAATATCTGGCTAGAAACCAGCTTAGATTTCTATCAGGGCAGTAGTGAATTAGAACTGGGAATATTAAATAATTCAAAGAGTTAGTGAATTAAAATTTTACTTTGTCCATGAGTGAAAAAAGGAGATAAAGGGGACAAATCTAAAAGTAGTGTACTATAGGAGACAACATTAACAAAAGGAGAAAAAAGGGGAATAGGGGATGAACTATGATGCCTGCAATTTCCAATCAACGTAAGCAATATTCTAAGTTAAATTCAGGGTAGTTATTTTGGCATTTTTATGTTAAATACAATAATAATCTAAAACCTTATTTTGAATATCTGAATTTTATTTAGAATATTGTTCATGTTGATTTACAATATGGTAAACTATATGAAGTAATTTATTTTTCTTGACCTAAAAACAATAACAATATTCAATCAATTAACAGTCACAACTTATTTAAATCTGTATTCTACAAAAATAATAATATTTATATTGAACCACAATACAATATTTAAGTATTACAAATCGTCTGAAACTCAACATAACTTAAATAATATACTTTAAGCATTACACTGAGACAAGTTACCATAATACGCCACTAATTTTAGCAGAAGATTTCAATGTTAACTTTGATGCTGAGAGTATACAACCATTCATAACACTCCTCAGAAATAAACTTCAATTATAAATGAGAATAATTCAAGACTTATACAGAAGATAGAGTCAATGACATTTAAAATAATAAATTTTGAAATAATGCTAAACGAAATGACATTTATTTGTTTTGCATTAAATCAAATTTCCATATATAAACAAAATTCACGCACAAAATGCCTTAAGCGCGTCATCCTGAGTTAAACTCTAAAAGAGAAATTTTGTTTTATGAGACGATAAAAAGTTTTTCTTTAAAAGCCATTAATATAAAAAATATCTTACTATAATTACTTCGTAATATCTGTAATTTGACTGTTGTATAAATCACTGTAGTAAATACCATATGTTAGAATTCACTGAAATCATGCACATACAACAAGCAGACAGACACGTATACAGTTTTTACTTTATGCACGTTTATGCGGGTCTTTCTTGACCTGGGTTTTATTGCACCCTTTTACCGGAGGACCCGAGGAATCGAAAGCACGCCGAAAATAAAACTTTACTGTGTACAGCCATCGGAGAGCACGCATCGAATCAACCACGTAGTTCTACAGATTCTTTCACATTAGTGAATTTTTACAGTTAAGGGCCTTCGATCGCCATAGCTAATAGCCAACTAATATATATAGTAAATGGGGAAAAGTTTCCTCCGTACTTACGTCGCGAAAAATTAATGAAATCAAAATTCGAGAGGTGCGAGCATTTCCTCTTTATCTCTTCTATGGAATGATCTTGTTTGGAAATAATCCATAGCTTCTGCATTGTGCCAGCAGACAAATAAATTTTGCGGCGGCGAATTTTGGCAGTTCGCGGACTTTAAAAAAACACACGAGGATCGGCGGAACGCGCGCGTGCAGTTACTTCACATGTCAACTTTCTTTTCCAAGTTATATTAAGGGAGGGAAAGCTTAGGACTTTTTCCTCCACTTATAAAGGCATATTCTTACAAAAATAATACTCAATAGTAGTCTACTGATCTATAAACATTAGCATAATTCTAATTTCTAAAGTAAAACTACAATTATCATGGTAAAAAGTATTTATATCTTCGGCATTCGTTGATCATCAATCTTCTTGCTCAAATCGGCTGAAGTTCTATGAAGTTGTCACCAAATAAAATAGCTTTGTTTTCAAAGTCTGCAACCTACAAAAATTTCGCCGCTTCGAAATTTATTTTCCTTCTGGCACATCCTAAAAGCTACGGATTATTACCAAACAAGATCATTCCATAGAAGAGGTAAATAGGAAGCGATCGCACATCCGGTACATCTCGCATTTTGATTTCATAGTTGACTATAACTATCGTAGGACCTTAAAGACTTATAAACATTAGAGTGATTCCAATTACAGTGTAGCTATATATTTCAAATATCATTATATTCTGTTTTACATTGTAAATAACTAGACCACGTGTATATTTCATTGTATATCGTTATATTGTATTTTGAATAAATTACTTATAAAAATAACAACACCATATTTATTGGAAAAACTTTGTGGCGTGCAGGTTCTTAGGTGTTTTCTAGGTGACGAGATCAACAAATATTTTTTATCGACAGTACTTTGACTCCTTTTGGTGTATACTAAAGCTTATTTGGATTACTTTTTTGTTAAAAATTTTGTTAACATTATTTTTCCGAAAATAGGCCAATTATTATAAATCACTAAAAGAAATTTTTTATTGGTTAGTTTTTCCAAAAAAAATAATAAAAAACATTTTTATCTAAAAAGTAATCCAGAAATGGTTTAGTATATATCAAGAGGAGTCAAATTACTGTCGGAAAAAAATTTTTATTGATCGTGCGTCCCATGACATACAGATTTTTTTAATTTAATCGAGTTACATTGCTTTACATCTCCCCAATGAGCCGCTATTTCGGTGACAGCATAGTCAACAGTTATATATTCGTCCGTATTTATCACATTTTTGTAATGCATCCACCAGCTACGATAAAAGTGTATATTCAGAATCCACGCACGATGCAATCTATCAGGAGGTGATCTATCTGTGGACTTTGGATGTCGAACTCTTACTGTTCAGGATGCTGTCGCGACAATAAATCAATCCTATCTTTATTTGGCTGTGCGTTGATCCAGTCTTGGCGTTAAACTTGCTGAACTATGTTCGCGATGCACGATTCTCGTGTCCTTCTGCGATTCTGTCAGTTTATTCATGGCTTTTCTGGATTGGGCCACATGGATTTATTGAGGGCGGCTGGCCGGATGAATTATAATGGATTGCCAAGCAGCCTTACATCAGACCACGTAGATTGTAGTAATTTTTACGGAGGTGTATCAGATAATATTTGTTCAGATTCTTAGAAACAACAACCTTAAGGCCGTTTATTGGCTTATCATCTTATTATATGTAGAAAATATTGTTATTACATAGTGTATTCTGTGAATGCTTAACCATGCATCGTCACAATCACGGAAGGCAATCTATCGGTCGAATTCGACAGAAGACCAACCGTCAATCGACTTCGGCATAGTTTTGTATGTTGTGTGTATGCTAGCATATGAGTGGATGAATCAATGTTGATAAGACGATTGTCACACGTGGGTTATCTCGGCGGCGAGGGGATAGGAAAGCGTGGGGTCGTTGTGACCAACTGGTCACTAAGATCATTGGATTACAAGAAATTCAAAGTTTATTGAATGTTCAAAAGGTTACTATATTAAGAGTATACAAGTAAACCTCAGATAATACTAAAAAGCATCCAAAGAAAACATATCTGATGAAATATTCACAACGATAGGTTTCGCCTACTTCTCATCTAAGAATGGGAGAAGCGCAAAAAGGGGTTTAGATCGCTGTGTATTTTCATATGGTAATAAAACGTTAATAATAGCACTGTTTTCACATAGTAGAACCATATCAAATAGATTCACATACTTAAATCTAACTTTACAAATATAAATTTTGTAAATGTCCTGGCTGGTCATTGTGTTCAAAACAATATTTTTTATTTAAATTAAAAAGTTCAAGATTTTGTAATTTAATGAATAATAATTTATTCAATTTGTAAGATAAATGTTTGAACTTTATCTTAAAGCCATAAACAACAACCCCACTCTCCCCTCCCTGAGACAAGAGCTTTCTGTTTTTGTTATTTTAATAAATTAACAACATTCTCATTCAATTATATTGTGTTTTCTTTTTTTCTAATAATCCGGTCACTCCTACATATATGTTTTTTAATTTTTAAAGTATGTTATTAATAGTATTAGCTGTGCATCTCCACAAAACTTTAAGAACCGTATCGGTATCAGAGTAGAAATATTTCATGTCAAAGTTGTAATTTTTAATACGTAAGATATAGATTTAGGGTGTGACCCGGGTTGAATAAGAATTACTCTTGGTATGTAATAAGTATATGCAGTATATAGATTCAGAATTAACCCGCTATCCATGCCATATATTAAGATTGACAAGTCTAACAATGTGTTTGACAATTTTCAGAGTGGATTAAATTTTTTCATATTATTCAAATTGAATTAAAGAATTTGTATTTGTATTTTTCATATCATATGATATTCAGTATAAAAGAATTGAAATACTTATTACAAATTAATTTATCCAAAATAATAATTATGTACTATAGTCATGTTCAGAGCTATGAATTTCTGTGAATCGAGTGGCCGCGATTCATTTCCGATTCATCTGAGTCGAAATTTTGAATCCGATTCATTTGTGTTCCATTCATTTTCTCGACTTATTTGAATCGGGATTTCAAATCGCGATTCCTCTTTGAATCGAAACATGTGAATCACGATTCAAATTCTTGATTCAAATGAATCGGAAATTTGAATCATATTTTCGATTCATTTGAATCGACATTTTGAATCAGATTCACTTTTTCCGATTTAAGTGAAAGACCTATTTTACACAAATCAGTATCATCCGGGTGGTACCCCATATTTAGTGGGGCCTTAAGATTTTTGGAGCCAATTATTTTACACAAATCAGGCTATGATAGTGTTTCGGGCCCCCTAATTTGAATCGAGAAAATTATATCCGATCCAAAATCTCGATTCACTTGAATCGGGAAAATTTGAATCTCGATTCGGCATGAATCGGGAAGTTGAATCGCGATTCAAATTTTCGATTCATTTGAATCGGGAAAAATGATTCGCTATTCAAAACTTGATTCAAATGAATCGATAATTTAAAAGAATAAATAATTGATTTAGATTAAAAATTTATTCAATTTTAGAAGTGAATGGAAAAAAATTGGCGACTAATATTCCACATAGTTCTGGCTATGCTTCCATTTTTAATTTGGTTCTTATCTTTAATGTATTCAATAATTCATTTGCGTTGATTATTTGTTCCTTGCGTCATTAATAGTGAGGGAATCTGATATTAACTTACGTAGTCAGAGAACTACGTGCAAAGAATTACGTGATAAATGACGCAATTATTTGAAATCTCATAAAATTATGTTATAGCTTGCAAAAAATAAATTTCATGAGATTTCAAATAAATTTAGAAATAAATTCTCTCTCATCTTAACACATAGTTTATTGTTTTATAATATATCGACGCCCCTTACGAAGACATTTTAGATTTCTCAAAATACCTAGTTCTTATCAGGAACCTCCTACGAAAATTAGCGATTTTTAGAATTTCAGACAGAAACTATAATTTTCTAAGGGGATCTAAGACAGTGTTGGTATCAATCAGAAAATCTTATAAGTGCTAGTTTTTTATAAGAGGCTTCTGAAAAGAACTAGGTATTTTTGAGAAATCTAAAATGTGCTAGTCTTCGAAAGGGACGTCGATATGAGAGATTCTACAGAACTTTTGACTTTTACTTTAAAAAAGAGCATTCATTTTTTTAGAAGCTCAGTTTTCAAAGGCGTTATTTGAGGATTAAATGATCATAAATATTAATAAAAACTTAATGCCCTTAATTTTTTTCCAGACTTAATCTTGATATCGGGCCTTTGCATACATTTTTGCTACAAAAAGTAAAAAAATAATGTTCTATTTCGTTAGTTTTTAGTTATTTACGTCTTCAAAGAAGAAGCTTTGTGATAGTAATAAAAAGGTTTTGATAAAAACATGTTAGAAACATATTTTGAGATATTAAAAGTCAAAATACACTATTTTTAGAAAAAGTCTGCATGGATGTGTGTGTGTGTGTGTATGTGTGTGTGAGTGTGTGTGAGCGCGTGTGTTTGTGTGTGCGCGCGTGTGTTTGTGTGTGCGCGCGTGTGTGTGCGTGTGTGCGTGTGTATGTGTGTGTATGTGTGGATGTGGATTAACATTACTCTGAATATACACGGTGATAAGTAATGTTTCGGGGCTCATTTTTTATTGCTTTTTTTATGGAAGGCGTCTCACAAATATTTTCTTTTATTTTTCGATGCGTTTTTGTTTTTTTAATGGTACTTCGATTTTTGAGTTTTAGTTTTTCGGTTTTTTTGATAACTTTTTTTCCGACCCGAAATTTTGAATAATCTGTGTTTCCCTTGTTTTGTTATACACGAAATTTTAATTTCTTTCACACGATTATATCCGCGAAATATAAGACGAAAAATGTTTGAAAAAATTGAGATAATTAAGAATAGGAAGAAGAATATTCAGTAAAATTTTTGAGACTTTATCTTTCTCTTTTGAAGAGAATAAAATCTTTGTAAAAAATAAAATCGCAGTTAACACACATGTATGAACAAAAAATCTATAATGTATAGTGTAAAGTATGAACATTGTATACTGTGATTGTGAAATTCTTTTTTGTATATAGTAGAACATAAAATATTAACATTTTTAATAAAATAACACAAGAAATGTACGATTTTAATGATCACGCGCATAAAATATCTGTTTTATGTCATTATTACCTATAGTAAAGGTAGTCGGTTAAATTAGTATTTTCTTATCTTTGTCTAATTTATTTATCTTTTAACTATTTGGTTTCTAATAATTCATCTATTCTATATTCTAGCAAGTTACATTTTTTACATAAATCAATTACATACGGTTTACGGAAAACTACATTAATTTCACGTTAAATCGTCACGCACGTTGATCCTTAATATAATACATCGTGGATTTTTATAGATTATTCCTTTGCATGGTTATACTACCATTTTAAGACTATCATTTCTTAGACTATAATTTTGAATAGTTTTTTTCTATTTTGCGTAAATAATAATAATAATACTTTTATTTCGTTTTTCTATACATATTGTGCAGCTAACTAATCTAGGTAGGTAATTAGCATATTTAGGAAAAATAAGCATCTATGGATGGTGAGAATTATATGCACAAATAGTTTTTCACGATTGATTTTCGTACTCATGGTTGTATTTACACAGGTGAAACACACTTTCTACTTTATCCAAGTAGCATTTTGATATCAAAATGCACGGATCTCATTGTTTACTCACTATAAAAACTCAAGCCTTTTTATTGTTTGATATAAAAATCTTCAATGTGAAAACTGCAGCGTGTATTTGCGTGTACATTTATAGTAATATATTATTATAGGGATTTTTTTGAAGTAATTTTCAAATCCAAAATAATTCACTTTGCATTGTGCCATGTATTTTACAGTTTTTATATTTAGTTTTAAAAAACTAAATTATGTATCACATGCAATAAATCCATTTTGTCTTTCGCATGATCGAGAGCTGATAAGTCTTCTACTTAGACTTATCAGCTCTCGATCATGCGAAAAATTATTATAATATGGATTTATTGCATGTGATGCATAATTTAGTTTTTTTTATATATATATAAACTATCGACTACCACGAGCTAAGTAAATTTCAAATTCATTTAAATAAGCGTGCAAGTAAGTGGGTGAGTGTATGCATAAGTTCGTGAGTTAGTATGTACATGAGTGAGGAATGAGTGAATGCTTGTGTGGGAGAGCGAGTGAGTGCAAAAACGAGTGATTGTGTATGTGTGTGTGTGTGTAAGTGGGTGTGTGCGTGTGTGTATGCGTGATTGCGTGTGTTTGCGTATGTATGTGGGCATCAATATTTCGATCTAATAATAATTTATTTAGTTTTTAGGATTAGGTTTTGTTTTTTTGCGGTTTTTCGATTTTTGGGTTTTAGTTTTTCGGTTTTTTTGGTACGTTAGAATTAATATCATCGATCTAGTAAAATGCATTTGAAAGAATATAAAATTACCTATCTTTTGCAACTCGAAATTTTAAATTAGCTATTTCCCTTGTTTTGATATTCACGAAATCGCTATTTTTTTTAAACAGTTATTATATCTATGAAATAAAAGAGGAAAAATTTTGAAAAAAATTGAGATATTTATAAATATACAGAAAATTATTCTGTAAATTTTTGAGTCTTCATGTAAAAAAATCAATTTTAGGCAGCTACGAATACTGGAGTAAATCGTCAGCATTTGATCTAAAACTTTCCAAAACGGTACCTTTTTACTATCTCTTGAACAAGTTCTTTGCTCAGATCACAACGACATTTAGATTTCGAGATATTTGAGGTTATGCCTTGTTTGAAATTTGTTTTTGATCGTTTGTATCTAGTATGTTATGAGGAGAATTCGATGCAACTTGCAAACAATAGAGAAAGATTGCATGACTGTGTGAACAAGACTATGGACTACACAGCTACGGATAGCTAGTCCCAACTATAGCTATGGTGATGATGCAAGCACGCCTACAGCCGACATAAAGACTATGCGGTATCTGTTGCCCTGCAGGCACCGTTGCTTCTTAACCATTCCTACTCGGCCTTTATAATAATAATAATAATAATAATAATAATAATAATAATATATCTCGAGTCATTTTTTACCAACCAGAGCTAATTTTTCTCGTTTTTAATGCAGATTTGAAATTAACAAGATCTTTAAAGAGTCAATGACGCGTTATTTTTATTTTACGAATTTCTGAAACCGATAAGGTAAACTATTCTTGTATGTTATGCAGCCTCTTGGCATAGCAAATGTCTCATAGTTATTTTTTCATACCTCTTTATTATTCTACATAATCACATCCCGCATTTGCCCAGGGTTATGCCTGTGGAGTGGGTAAATCTTGTATCAGGTCGCGGGGTTCCCTGGCGGTCACCCATACAAGAATTAGTCGCGCATAACAATGCTTAACTTTGCCGATCGCCCGAGGTGTGACTCTGCCACTCTATATCGTAGATGTAGGCCGTGTAGGTGTAAGAGTATATATACACACACATACCTATAGTTTTGTAATTTTAGTAAAAAATACCACCAATGATAAAAAGCAGACTTTTTTTGAGATATGAATTAAAAAGAGATATAGTAATTTAAAATTAATTTACTAGATCAAAGAATTTCACATTGGAACAGTTTATAAAGTTTGAGGAAGCTAAGTGCCAATAAATGGCAGCGACTTTTTATATTTTCTCCTCCTTTTATCTCGCATAAATTTGACTGCAAAATTTCGCCTGGGTCACAACTGTCCCAGGTAGCGGACGGAGGGATAATTATAATATATCTATAAGTTATGCCCTGTCTACGCCTAGAAAGTAATGCAGCGAATATTTTTTTTATATTTTTATAAATTGGACAATATTTATTTACGCAAGACGGATTAATATTATTGATAAAAGTTTGTATTAGGGACATACGTAAGTTTATTATCACATCGCGATCAAACTATATATTATTGAGTGATTTTCTGCGTTACTTAAGTATATCTTATCAATCTGATACAATCATCGTGTTTTGAAAATGATTTGTTTAGTAAATACACTATAGTTTATCTGTTTTCTCCTTTGATTCAGTACATTTTTGCGATAACGTGTTTGGTCTATATAAGTAATGCTGTTTTCTTTATACTTATATTACTTATTAATGAATCTGGAAGTCGATTGAAAAGTCGAATTTCTCGCTTTAATTTTTACCGACCGAAAAGTAAATAATTAGTTATAATTATAAAAATACTTATTTTTAGACAAAATCCAAACTCACTTGCCTTTTATTGAGTAGTAATGGATCTATGTGCGAAGTTTCATATCTTAAAAACAACATAACCATACAAAATTACTAGAATAATATGTAGAACAATTCTCATTCCAATAATTTTTTATGGTGCCGTTGTTTTTGAGGTCTAAACATCCTAGATATGTATAGGTCTATTACTACTCAATGAAGAACAAGAGAGTTTGGAATTTGTCTAAATGTAATAAGTTTTTACTTATGTTCAATTATTCACTTCTTGGTTGGTAAAAGTCAAGGCGGAAATTTTAATTTAAATTTCCTTTCTTGATTTTTACTGACCGATATTAACTACTCGGTCGGTAAAAATTAAGGCGGGAAACTTGAATTCTTAATTAAGGAGACGTCGGATACCGACAGTAGATTCCTACTATCCTACACACGTATTTCGTTATTTATTTACAAAGTTAATTGTTTAATGACAAAATAATAGCTGTCCCCAATTTGTTTTACAGTAACCTAATTATATGTCCAAGCTGGTTTCATATGATTGTTTTGTTTTCGAGAAAACTTTGACAAACTTAGTATGTAAAGGTTAATCTCCACGTAGTTGGCCCTTTTACTGTGTCAAAGTTTTCTCGAAAACAAAACAATCATATGAATCCAGCTTGGACATATATGTAGATTACTATAAAACGAAGCGGGGACAACTATTATTTAAAGAAAAATATGATTTCTCTTAAAATTATGAATGAAAACTCAATTAGACAAGGACAGAGATATCCGGCGTCCCCTTAACTTTCGGACCCCCTTAAGGGGACGCCGGATATCTCTGTCCTTATCTAATTGAGTTTTCATTCATAATTTTAAGAGAAATAATTTTTCAGACAAAATAATAGTTGTCCCCGCTTCGTTTTATAGTAATCTAAGTATATGTTCAAGTTGGTTTCATATCATTGTTTTGCTTTCGAGAAAACTTTGACAAACTTAGTATGTAAAGGTTAATCTCCATGTAGTTGGCCCTCATAGTGTCAAAGTTTTCTCGAAAACAAAACAATCATATGAACCCAGCTTGGACATATATTTAGATTACTACAAAACAAAGCAAGGACAACTATTATTTAAAAAAATTAGTTCTCTTAAAATTATGAATGAAAACTCAATCAGACGCCTTAAGCACGTTCACCGGCTAATCAATTTATTATATATTTGCTTTAAATTTTGACAGAATGTTATTAATAATATTATCCATGCACTCACAAAACTATAAGATGATACCGGTGCCGGTACCAAACTGGAAATATTCAATGTCAAGGTTGCGAGTCTTAACACGTGGGGGTATCAAAGACAATTTAAGAATTCAAATTTCCCGCCTTAAATGTTACCAACCGAACAATGAATAATTTTTTTTTTTTTTTTTTTATTATTATTTAACGTCGCCATGTTTGTGCTTCCATGTGGTGCTAATCGACGACGGGGGTCTGCGGTGTGTTTGTAAACAAAGCACATGTAATTTTTACAGAGGTGCTTGTATCAATCGGCAGAGACTAGGATTCGAACCCGGGTCACCGGCGTGGGAATCCGACACTCTACCGACTGAGCCGCCGCAGGCCCCTATTGAATAATTTGATATATGTAACTCGATATATATACCTTATTATCCAAAACGAAGAGGGCATTGCTCTCCGTATTACAATTATCTACCACTGTGCGAAGTTTCAAACGAAAACTTTAAACCGTCTACGAATGGCATTGGAACGAAATTTGAAACGTTCAAGTCTGGCTAATATAAATTTCGTTCCAATGCCATTCGTAGAGGTTTTGAAGTTTTTCTTTGAAACTTCGCACAGTGATAATAGATAATTGTATTACGGAGCGCAATGACCTTTTCGTTTTGGATAATAAGGTGTATATATATATATATATATATATATATATATCGAGTTATACCAAATTATTCATTGTTCGACTGGTAAGGTAATATAAAGTGGGAAATTTGAATTCCTAAATTGACTTTGACACCCCCTTAAAGAGACATTTTAATTTATAGCCGCAGAAATTAATTACATATTTCTTTGAAAAACTATATATTGTAAATAATTACTACCTATATTCCGTAAAATGATAAAAACTATAGTTAGCAGTCCTGTTTTCAAAGATATAGCTAAATAAACATTGTTGCATATGTTATCTATAATGTGATACAGTCTGTAGAAAAGTTTATACCGCACTTTAGTTTTCGGCGTCATTTCAAAACTTTTGGGTTGCTTTTAATATTTTAACATTTTAATTTATGAATTGAAGACATTGATCTAAGTATAATGCCGTTTAATGATGATTTGTAAAATAAATTAACTGTTTAACCTTACTGTTACCGGTGAACTACCTTCATTAAATCTTAAATACACATTCATTAAAGAATTGTTTGAAAATTATTCATGTATTGTACACTCGACGTGGGATATTTCTGAATACATTCGAATTTTTTTAATATACTGCAATTTCATTGGGTCCATTGGATGGAACACACGTTTTCGCTACGCACATTGGAGGATTTCAAACGCATTCGACCAGAAATATCCCACATCGAGTGTACCTATAAGAAAAAGAAAGGATTTATTGACAGAGAAAAGTTGTTTGAATAACTAATTGATTTATAGAAAGATTTCAAAATTTTTTTATATTGTTTTATTTTACGAATTTCTAACTCTTTTTAATATAATGTAAAGTGTTCGATTATGGATAAAAGAAATTAAATTCTCTTCAGAATCTAGTCATTTTCTTTGCTTTCTCCTAGAACAAGCTTTGTAATAGTAAAAAAAAGTTTTTTAAAAAACATGTTATAAACATGTTTTGGACCATTTGGAATCAAAATACTCTACTATATGTAAAAAAAATGTCCGTATGGATATGTGTATTTTATTGATTCATTTATATTTTATAAAGTTCTTTTATTTTTATGACTTGTTTCAAAAAATTTTGATCGCTTATTTCTTGGGTATTATGCGGTCATTTGTGGCAAACAAAGCTCAAATTTTATTATTGGATGAAGATTCTAAATCAAAAATTTTTTTTTTAAATTTATTAATTCGTTTTTGTTTTATAGCGGTATTTCCTTTTTATGGTAAATTCGTCTTTCATAAACTGAAATAAATTTACAAAAAAAATTATTTGTCAAAGTATAGTATCCATTTTTTATATGTATAAAATGAAATTTAATCAACAATTTTATAGTGTTGCAAAATGTATTGCCAATTAAAAGAAAAAGTTACTTAATATGCAAAAACTTTTAAAGTTTTTATACAATTAAAATATTTATTCATAATCTATGCTATACTTTCGCATATTTTTAAACGGCAATTTAAAAATTTAAATCTATGTATGTTGACTTTTAAAAAAAATGGAGTTGATAATTGTTTTGACTTTTCACCGCTAATAGAACAAATGATTTCATATTGGAACAATTAATAAAGTTGGAGAGAGTTAAATGCTAATGAATTGGCAACGGTTATTATACATTAGTACAGCTCAAGTTTACTATTACTATTCAATTAGAATAGACCCTGAAAATTTCCGTCTTACAGTTTTTAGACTCAAAGAAATTACTAATTTTGTATCAATGCCTTTTTGTTGAAAATTCAATGAATGTACTCAAATTTCGTTAATTTATGTATTTTCTAATCACTTTTATGATGTCTTGATGTTTCAGTTAAAAATGCACACATTTTCAAAATTGACAAAATTTCGATTTTTTCTGGATAGAAAATGTGAGGAATTTTTGCAATTTTTGGGTAAAATAATTTTTAATTTTAAAAACGGTATAAAATAATCTCCCACTCTGTCCCTAAGCAAAAAAATATTATACCTAGCTATTGAGGAAATTGTATGTACCAGCTGTCCATCAGCCTTTAGTAGTCGCTCATTTTTGCTTATATTTATTCAAAAATAAAATATTATAACATAGTATAAATACAGAGGATCTTAATAAAACTAATTTATTTTACCTATTACTGTTAAATTTCAATTGAAAAATATCAAAAATTTAACCATAACATATAACAACAAAAGTGATCGACTGCTCCTAGCTACTTGATGACTGGTGTAACATTTATGTATAGAATGAAAAATGCTATTTATTTTGAAAATTTACAACTATTAATAAAATAAGATGATTAAAAATTTAATTAAATTTATTTTTTAGTTTAGTGTTAATTAAAAGCTCATGAAGTTTAGTGCTATAAAATGTTAAAACTCAATCTGCTATTATACAAAAAATAATTAACTTACAAGCTATAAATATGTAGATAACAGTCTATATACAAAGTGAACTATTTCATACATAAAAATCAACGTAATTAAAGAAATAAAAGATGTTAAGTAGAATAACTTTCAACAAAGCTTTTTATAAAAAAGCATGTATTTACAAAGAAAATAGTACTACGACTCTGTCATACATAGTTATATGTTTTCCCAGAAACGTATACAAATATACGTTTGAAGTATGGGATTCTCGTCGACGTAAATATATTATATGTACATCAATAATTCAAAAAATTTCTCTTACACGTTTCCTTCACTTATTATATCTTCATTTACAGTTTTTTAGTTCATTGTTTAACAACACTCAACATAATTAGGCATAATTATCTGCTGTTCATCTGTACATAACTACGACCTCTAAAAAATACTCGTTTTTTGTTTAAACTAGAGCTCTACAGTAAATTCATTTTTATAAATCTGAGAAAAATTCATAATTTTTCAGATTTCAATCATTTGATCTAAGAAAATTTTTTGAAAATGTTAGACATGTTAAAACCTATTTTTAATACATGATTTTATTGTAGCATTTTCTGCATGTGACCGATAGATCAACCCCGTACACTAGTCCATCAGTATCGAAAATTGGTTTTGGCACGTCTAACACGTAGCCACATCCCCGATTATTTAAAATATTTCGAGACAGGTGGAGAGCTCCACTTTAAAGTCCCGTGCATTCGCTGCGTCGTATTCCTCTCTCTCTCTCTCTTCCCCTCTCTCGCCTTTTCTGTCCTATATTGTGCAGCACTTGCAGAACACAGAACAAAAAACAGGCCCGAGTCCCCCTCCCCCCAAACAACGGCAACAACGACAAAAATTTCACAGAAATTTTCTCTCTCTGTTTTTGGCTTCTAAGCTCGGACACCCCCTGGGGCCCGTCTTCGTTATCTCCCCACTAGACGAACTGCTCGGTGCTGTTGGCCCCGATCTCGAGCAGCCTCCACGCGGACTTCGGATTGAGCTCCGCCGGGTCCCGGCACAGCACCCACACGTAATTCACCCGCATGACTTTCTCGGGATCGCCCTCGACGACGTTGCCCTTGGCGTCCCGCACGCACATGATCTGCTGGGACGTGAAGCTGATGGCTAGCACCGGGCCCTGGTCCATCACCTTGCCCATCAGCAGGTCCACGTTGTCGATGTCTGGAAGAAATAGATGGATTCGACTGCAGCTTGCGACATTTTACGTGGAACGCAATTTTGAATGATTTTAGACATAACGACCATGGTGAAAATTGTTTTTGTAAAGAATGTAGTTTTCGGAAAAGATAAGTGTAAAAATGTGTCAAGCAGGGTAAAGAAGAGTTAAAAAGTGTTTAGAAAATGAAGAAATGTGAAAGTAAAATAAAATAATGTAGAAAAGTTCATGAAAGTGTCTAAATTTGGACCATTATTTACGTAATTTTATACTTTTGTAGTCTTTAAAACAAATTTTTACATCTTTTAATTATACTCTATTACAATTTTTTATACTATTTACACTTTTCAACAATTTTTTACAGAAGTAATTTTCACCAGATTATCAATATATAACAAAATTAGAGGCCAAGATCAAATATTTTGCAGAGTTTATAGTAATATTTGTTAACATTATGTTGATCACTGTATTGTTACCAATCTATTTAGAAAATTAAAAAACTGCAATTATTCTTTGAATTGTAATAAAATGTAAATAAGCGTAAAAATTTGTAAAAAAGTGAAATAAGGTGTAAGAAAGTGCAAAAAGTGTTAATAACTGTAAAATTATGTAAACATAGGTTTATACACTTTTTTAACATATTTTTACACTGTGTAACACTTTTTCTTTATACTTTATTTATAATTATTTACTTTTCTTTATGGAAATAATTTTTACCAGGGAAGAGTAAAAATAGATTGAATTTTTGATTTTTTATAGAAGTGAAACACTGATAGCATGCTTTATTTGTTAAGTAAAAATTCACCTAAAACTTTGCTGTCCAAGCGATACCCCAATTTAAATGCCTGTTGTAATGGTTGAGCTATGATATTGTAAGGAGCCTCATGACACCAGTCTTTTAAAATTTCAAGATCACCTCGAATCATAGATTCGAGGACGTTAGGAATAATATCCGTTTCACAGTCCTTCAGGAATTTGACTTTATCAAAGCTTGGGTCAAGCTTGCAAATTTCTGTAAGAGTTTCCGATAACTCTGTTTTTTGAAAAAGTCCTCCAAAGATATCAGTAACTTTGTCTGTAAGCAACCTTGAGGCTCGAACCACAGGATTTTCTGACTCTTCATATTTGATTTTCCAATCAAGGACCTTGTTTACATATGGGTTTTTGTCCTACAAACAAAAAAAAGAATGTTAATCATTGATATTAGACTTAAAATGATTTATTTATGAATTTTAGTACTTATCATTAAGGGGAAGCACTATTAAAAATTGGAGCGTGTAAAAAAAGTTTCAACATAAAATTTTAAAAACTGTAGAAGATAGATTTTTAAAGATTGATTTAAATATAAATAAATCATACATTGAAAATCTATCTTCTCCTACAGTTTTTAATATTTTTTGTTAAAACATTTTTTACGCTTTTTCTCAGATAATTTTAAAAAACTTCTCGCATGTGATTGGCATAAGGTTTTGTATATCCAAAGATAAAAAAGAACACTAACATGCCAATTTTCAGTAGTGCCTCCCCTTAGTTCATATAAAATATTCAAAATTTACTGATCTTTGCAAGCCAATTTGTTACTTTAAATTGCCAATTACCATTTGTGTAAGATGATAATTGAAAAATGATTTAACACTTTCGCTGCTACACCTACCAAAAGTGACTAATGCATTTTTTCCCTGGTGCTACACGACACATATATGGCTTATGAATATTGTACAAAATTGACCATTTTTATGGTATTTATAGCATAAAAATATGCATTTACGAGTTTGAGCAACGACTTTCTTATTTTATTGACTTTGAAAAAATAAAAGTATCGGTCTATATTGAAATTGGACTTGTAATTGTAATAAGCACTAATTACAATTACAATAAAAAGTTATGGTAAAAATGCCATAGCACTCTGGGAAAGAAAATGCTTATACATTGTCAGCAACGAAAGAGTTAAAAAACCTAGTTAACATTTTTTCACTGATATTTTTTAAAAAAGAATTATCTAAATAGTTTTCTTTTTCAATTAACATCTTAAATACTGAATGCCAATGATATTTATCCTTTAAAAAATGCCAATGGAATTTTTAAGGGAAAATTTGGCTTGTAAAGATCAATGAAATTTAACAAAAAGCTCAAATTTTTTTACAATACGTACTTTGAAATTCTGCCATGACTGATAGAATTTTGAATCTTTATGTAATTCTACTCCTGTAGCATCAAAATTGGCTTCCACTGGCCTGTCATCACTTGTATCAATAATTTCTTTCCTTTTCCTTAATTCTTTTGGAGCAATATATACCCTACCTATTGAAAAAGATATTAAATCGTTAAACATTTCAGTTTCTGCAATATTTTTAACCGACTTCGAAAAAGGAGAAGGTTCTCAATTCAACCTAAAATATATATATTTTTTTTTATTTTTTTTTTAGTTTGTCCGCCGATTATTCCGAAACTACTGAACCGAAAGAGAATGATCTCATGGTGGTCCCATTACATTATTGGGCCAGTATCAAGCCAGTACAGTAAAAAGAGCAAAATAAAAAAAATTAAAAAAGAAACTAACCAACTTCAAAAAATTCTTTTAAAAGAATAAAATAATAATCTATATAAACCGTTATGAAGTCGGCGTCGAATTTCAAACTGACTTATAGTATCTTTCTTATGGATATGATTTAGAACTTATACTGGATTGGATCTAAACACATATACTTATAATGCCTCTGAAGTCAGACAACCAATAATCGGTGAAATTCGGCGCCGACTTCGAAACGGTTTATATCGATTATTATTTTATTCTTTTTAGAAAATTTTTTGAAGTCGGTTCGTTTTTTCTTTAAAATTTTTTTATATAATACAAATTTGTTTTGCAAACCTTCCATCCCATGATGATCCAATTCTTTTCTTACAGCTTGGGCAGTTTGCGATATTGTTTGGAAGGCTCCTGTTTTGCCAATAGCATGACTTTTTTCTGAAATAGACTCTGCTGCTCCTTTTGCTGATTTAGATATTTCTTCTCCTAACTGACCAGCTTTCTTTCCCAATTCACTTTTACTTGCTTCTTCTATAACTTCTTGTACCTAATTAAACATTGTTTAGTTGTATTTATTTGCCATTATTTAACTTGATTGATACTTTATAAATAATACTTCTACTTTCTTATTGTTTATAAAAAATTAAAATATAAAAAAATATTCTTGTACCTTTCCTTTTAGGCCTTCGATCTTTTCCTTTAGCACTTCAGAACTTTTGCTAGCCTCAGATTCAACATTGTGAAACTTTTGCCTTGCTGATTTCAATGCATCAGATTGTTCAAGTTTTTCAGCTTCTTCTCTGAATTTTTTTAAAGAATCTTTCATTTCTTTGTTCTTCTGCATCTCGTGTTTTATATTTTCCACAAACTTGGAAATAAAACCAGGAGCTCGTTGATTGGAATAAAACCGATAGGTCTGATCTTGTGTACATGTTGTCGGATTTGGAAGTATGCAGGGTGAATAACATTGTGTTATCGATGCACTTGGATGGTAGGTGATAAACTTTGTTCGTGTGTGAGCTGATCGAGCTATCCATGACAGATTTGCCCTGCATGCTGCGAAATTCTGAAACTAATATTACAATTCTATTTTATATCATTCTTTATTTTAATACTTATTAAGATATTTTATGATAATTTTTTTTATATTATTTAATATGATATTTAAAATACATTCCTAATTTATGTTTAGAACTAAAAACGTATTTAATATAATATAAGATATGTTAACAATATCCTAGGAATTTTTTTAATTTATTGTGGATGTTTTCCCATATATGCATTAATTTATATTTTCTTACATGCAATAAATAATAAGGTTAAAATTGATAAATTATAAGAATATATCATTTACACTGATAATGTTATAGCATTCATAAATTTGTTAATAATTATTATGAAAAGCAAAAAATATAAATAAAAGAATGAAAAACATTGTTAAATCATTTTTAAATTGAAACAAAAGGTCTACAAGTAAACTGAAAAATATGTAAAACAGAAAGTGTTTTATGTAATTAATATAATATTTCCAGAGAACGTACAGTTCAGTTAGAATAAAACAACTTGGAGCAACAAAATCGTATCTCCCATTGCATGACAGCACGAGAGCTTTGCTCGAAAATCAAAATATTACGTAAGCAAAATGCGTGGAAGTCGAAAAAGTCATGTTTATCAATGAGAAAGAGCGTACAATATCACGAAAAAATAGCCCTCATGCTATCTTGCAGCAAAAACCATCCTCGTGAGTCATAACCTCAAAGCCGAGATCCGAAAGCCGGTCAACTTTGCGAATTGTTGTATGAAACAGGATTCACCAAAGCGATGGACGAGTTCGATTCGAAAAACTTTACACTGGTGGCTAATAATGACACGTCCTTAATTATTTATAGAATATCTATTTACCATTTTATCAGCAATTTTCGTCGGGACCCCACGAACATCAAACGGAAAGAGAAGAGAAGAATCGAATATCGGAATATCAGACGAAATTATGCAGATGATCCAAAGTTCATCTGGTGCTGGAGAGGCGCTGTCGTAGGTAAGCCCGCGTGCGTTGAAACGATTTCGACAGATTGCGTCTTACATGGATGAATTTTCGTTATAAGTATCTATTGTGTGAAAAAAATAATTTGCGAATGACTCAAATAATTTAATGAATCAGCTGTTTGCTTAGCAATATCCTATATTGCCAAAAATGTAATTTTCAACAAATTTATTAAAATTTTGTTTTAAATCCTTCGTTAAAAATACTTAATAGGTATAATGTGCATGAGATACGCATTGTTTATTATTAATATTACGTTATTTCACTTAGAGCAAAAGATGACGAACGCTGGATGAAAAGGACCGGGAAATATAAATATATTGCAAAAGTTGTGGAAATTCAATGTTATTTAGATCCAGATATATAGAGTAGATCTGCACGGATCAGAAAATTAATAATCCTTATTTACTTTATTTATTTGATCATCGCATCGTCGTTTAAGGCATTCGCCATCTTTTGCTCCAAGTGAAATAACCTGAATAACTTTTTGTGTTTAAGAGGTTTGTCAATTGAAAATTCAAATTATCTTCTTTAAATTTTACCGATACATGAGAAATGAATAATTATAAATTATATGATTAAAATACTAACATTTGCAAAATATAACATTAATTTTTTAGGATTGCTTTATTTACGAAAAATACATAGCGGAACACTCGAATTTTTATCAGAATCGAAAATCCTAACTGCTACTTTCGATTCTTAAAATTAAAATAAATCGAGTGTTCCTCTATAGATATATGTATAGAGGAACACTATATTTATTATTTATATAAATATAGTGTTACTATTTTATTTATACTTTTTTTACTATTTTATTTATACTTCCTCTACATATATGTATTTTCCGTAAATATTATAGGTTTTTTCACGTCTAACATCACGACCCCACGTGACCAAACGCTGGGAGTAAATCATTCAAAATTGCGTTGATTGATTATTATTACTATAAAATATTACTATAAAAGCGCAATAATTTCTGAGTATTAAAAAATATGCCAAAAATTGCGATTAAATTAGCTAGGATACGATTTAATCGCAGTTGAATAATGGTGATATATACTAACAAATTTAGTATTCAATATTGTATAGATAATTCATTTTTGAGAATGGTGAGTTTGCTTGAATACCCCATCCCAGATAGCACGACACGTTGTCACTCTTCCACGTTGCAAACACGTCGCTATAATAGAACGTTGCCACAAAAACTTGCAAAATTTATTGGCAAACATTTATAAAACTTGAAATAGCTACATGAGATTGGCATCGTTGGTTGTACCACCCGGATGACTTCGTAATTTGCCTATTTCATATATTTCATCTTCCAGGCGAAAGTTAATTATTATTAATTTTTAAACATCGTTAGATGCGTAGCAACGTTCTGACAACGTACCTACAACGTAAAAAATATACTAAGGCAATTTCAGAAGTTGTCAGAGACGTTTCAAAAACGTTTTAAGCACGTTTCCAAGGTGACGTTCTAGCGACGTTGTAGGCACGTTACCACACTGTTTCTACGTTTCTTTTGCAACCAAAGCGAACATTTCAACGTTTTTGCAACGTTGCTCCAACGTTTACGAACAACGGTTGCTTGGTTACCAGAGCAACGTTGCAACAACGTCCCTACAACGTGTCGTGCTATCTGGGATTTTATTTATTTTTTTAGGTTAAATCGCAAGTATTATTGCATCTTTATTGTTTTTACTCATAAATTGTAACAAATTAGCGTAAAATCAGCGCAATTTTGAATATTGTATTCCCAGCGTTCGGCCACGTGGGGTCGTGCGAACTCTCAAGTTGAGTGTTATTTCGTACCTTCAACTGAATTTTTATATTGTGCAAGTCTAATAATCCACCAAATTTTACTTGAGGGTACCAAATAACACTCAACTTGAGAATTTTTTCATACAAGCATATATACTTTTATACCTCATAGGTCTGCGTCTGTTGCATTCTCTTAAAAATTGGGGAAGAAAACATCCACCGCGCGAACGGTGGCGCGAATGAAAACCTATGCTCATAGCAGCCATGTTGTTTATTTTAATATAGAAAACTATATCTATATATATATGAAAAATGGCCGTCAAGAGCATAGGCCACCAGAGGTCGCATGACGTGTTAAGAACAGTTATTGAAATGTAATTTAGTCAAGATACTTTTATTTTCAAGATGCCACATACGTAAATAGACGTTTATTATTCATGTGAATTTAGATTTCCTCTAAATACCTATAAAAGTATTATATTACATAAATGTGAAATATTATTCGTATCTCGGTCGGTAAAATTTAAGGCGGGAAATTTTAATTTCTAATTTACTTTTAATAACCATATTCAGAAGCTCATCAAGTTTCCTATATTCTAAAATTTACTTTGGCGTTGCATACAATTTAGATATGTATGCACTATACAGCATGCATGTTATCATAAATAATACATGAACGACAATTATATACAGTCGTATTTTCTCGGCTTCTCAGTCGTCACCGTCGTCAGTAACCGTCAACTGACGCAAGATCTGCTGATCCACGCTTTTGCGCGCGCCGCCGCGCAATAACAATCCCATTCCCAGCTCTTACTCTTGTTTCCCACCACTTCTCCGTATCGTCTCCTCTCTCGCGGAAGCGGCGCGCGCGCAGAAACCGCGGCTTTTGAGGTTATAGCCACACGCCAGACCCTCGAGCGCGCGGCGCAGAAAGCACCTCCAGTCCAGTGCGTGCGCTATCAATCCACCCACGCAGTGTCCCGGTGCCGGTGTCGTGTGTGCGCGCGCGTGTGTGCATTTCCAGGAGGCGGACATCGTCGGCCAGGAGACGGACGGACAGAGCGAGAGAAAGAGTGTGTGTGTGTGTGTGCCTCTCGGTAACCCTAACCCCCCTACTCGCGTGTTTGTGCGTGTCCTCGGTAAGCCGAGGAGGATAATGCACAAGCTGGAGAAGCTCAACTCCTCGATCGACATAATCCCGCTGCAGAGCTCGAGCCTGATGGACGGCAGCAACGCCGCGGCCGCTGCGGTGGCGGCGGCGGCGGCGGCGGCGGTCAGTAGGCGACCGGGTCCGCTGTTGTCGAAGAATGTGGTGCTGGCGCCCAGTGGCCAGGAGAAGCCCAGGGCCGTGGCGCAGGGCGACGACGGCCAGGGGCGCATCTTTCGCGATCCCATGATCATCTCCAGGGTCAGAACGGTAGGGAGCCTTTGGAGTCTCTTTGTTTTTTTTTCAGAGGGCGGGGGAGGGGGCGCGGGTGGATAATGCCGACGCCACGCCGCTGTGCGGTTTGTGATCGCTCCCGGTGTTTCCTTTGTTTTTCTTTTCCGGGTGTGTTGTGGGATGCTTCGCTGCTGCGGGGGTGTGTCTGCGAACGGGGTATGGGGATTTTTGAAGATTCTTTGGGGATATATGGGAGCTTCTTTTGGGACGGAGGTGGGGGGTCGCTTTTGTTGATATGCGGAAGGGGATTCTGAGTTTTGATAAGGATGTTGAGAGCTGTGTAAGCATGACTTTCTGTTGTTTATGTTCTGTCGGGGGAAGGTGTACTTTTGATGTTTTTGAGATATTTTGTATTTAAAATGATGTTTACAAAATTCAGTAACAGTAGATATGGTCACTTATTTTGGTACTTTACTGATTTTTTATGTTTTTATCTGAAAATATACTGTGTAAGAATACCAAAAATGATCGATACTCAATTTACGAAGATAATGGTCTGAAGAGATATAATAAACCGCCCTTATATTTACATATCTCACCCTCAGAACAAAACTATAATAACTCTGAAGTTTTTTCCATTGATTTTTGTAAAATAGCTTGTATAAAAATAAAAGTACTTTACTTGTAATGTGATAATAAAATTCAATTAAAAATTTTCATTTAATGAAAAATTTACATTACTTGTTTAGTTTTACAAAAAATATAATTTTAAATTGTCATAGTCTTGTTTATAACGCAGAAATCAGCCATGAAAAGTTAGTCGAGGTATCAGAAAATTCCACAGTTTTTGTGATTTTCTTTTTTGGTTTATCAATTAAAAATTCCAAATTATGTATTTTCATAAATTATTGAACGATAATAGAGTAATTACAACCTTTTAATATCTATTTGAATTCATTTTTAGAATACACAGTCTCACTTTGTCTCAGCTAATTTGTGTCATGTCTTGTTCTAGGGGTGTGATATATGATTAGAAAGAAACCTTGTAAAAAGTTATAATCTATAAGCTGTAGTCTAAATTGTCTACAATGTAGAAGAGTTTATGTTATTTTACACAAGCAAGTAAACTAACCATGGTAGCTTATGACATTGAATATCGTCAAATTATTACATTCCGTGGTATACATTTACCGTGCTAATATTGTTTAATTGAGATGGAAGTAATTTAATCAGATTAAATGCCGTAATAATATGTTTTAAGGTATTTTGACTTGCATTAAATAAACTCAGTGCTTTAAACAGAGATGGTCAAAGCTAGTTATCAAATTATAGAAATTGCGTGCTTATAAAGCTATTTATTTTTTAAGATGCTCATAATCAATGCTTTTAACTTTTGCTTTAACAGTCTTTTTTTATATATTTATCCCTATATTTGAGATTTCACATACTTTATAAAAATGATGTTTTCCTTTAAATTTGTTCTCTTTATTTAAATTATACTTAACAAATTACATTATAAAGTTAAAAGTTTAATTCACTTTTTTGTGAAGCAATTAAAATTTACTAACTCAATTCATATAAAATTTGATAATGATTATTATTTTTTCATAGATCAATTATTTCTTTCACTTATAAAAACCAATTTTATTCCTACATGTATTCAATATAAATAAAAACATTCAATACTTAAATGAATGTAAATTATTAGTAACGTTAGGTGCTTAACCGTAACTACAGCTGTGTAACTAAAAGATTTTAATTCTAAAATTAAAATTAAATAAATATTTACATGGAAAAAGCAACATTGTAATTTTCTTTATTTTTTATATTGTAGTACTTGTATGAGAATGAAGATAAGGTATACATTGATGTAACCGAGATGGCAGACTATCTTCAGAGGAAATATCGTGACTATCGTGGCAAGAAGCGAGGTCCTTTCAGGGCAATGGTACGCCGGGCTTACGACGAAATAACAGAGAACTTAACAAGGCAGGCCGATACACACTGGCAGGATGATGAGGATGAAATAGACATAGAGGTATTGTATTTGTTTCTTAGAATTTATTTCTATTATTTTATTTTTTTCTTATACCATATGTAATGGGGAAAATGATCTTCATTGTATTGTTTTAACTATTTTATTATTTTTTAATTTTCTGATTGTTTACCATTGTACAGTAAACCATGTAGTAACTCATTTATTTATTATTAATTGATTCCTCATTTAACTGTAATAAAAAATTACAGTAAAAATTCATTTAAGATGTGAAAATGTTGGTAGTTTACTAAAATTATCAACAATTAACATTTTTTCTTTATTAATTTTTTTCTTCAGTGGGAAGAAAGGGCTGCTTTTATCAAACATCACTCATATCGCAACAAACGTATTATTTTGAGAAAAGCTGCATATAGTCTATGTTTCTACAAATATTTAAAAAAATTAAATGAACAATTTAGATTTTAATTGTTTTTAAAATAGGCATAATTTTAATTCTTGTAAGTTAGGACGTTATTATTCACCTGGTTAAGACCTACTGGTGGTACCACCCTGGTGGCCACTTTGGGAAGCTTAGGTAGTGGGTCAAAAGTATCAGAACACATAGTAAAAATTGATAATATTACCAAAAAAGAGGTTTCAGACATAAAATACAGCCATTGACCTATTATTCAAGTTATTTAAGGATTTTGGCTGTACAAATAACCAAAAAAAAACAAAAATTTTAAATTAGTATTTTTTTGTAATTTATATAATGAAAATTCTTAAATACATTAAATAATAGTGCAATATGTACTTATTTTTGTCTAAAATCTGTTTTTCTGTATTGTTTTTCACTTTTACTATGTTACTATTCTTATGCTCTAACCCACTACCTAAGCTTCTCAAACTGGCCGCACAGGCGGCGCCACTGGTAGGTCTTAACTCTATTTATCAGTATTCTTCAGCGTGCCTTAACCCTTTAACGTAAACAATGGCCGCAACCGTATCGTTGTGACCTGGGTTAACGTTAGTAAATCATGATTTCTACTTCATTTTCTCAAACGCTGAATTAAAATATTAATAATTTTACTTTTCACGCATACTCAGTAATGTATGATCAATTATTTAAGTGCTTTTTCAGCTTAGAAAGTAAAAAATTAGGCTGGCAATCGAGCTAATGCACGATTCACGTTAATGGGTTAATATTCATGCTTCATTCTGGACGACTGTTACATGCATATTGTCAAATCAATCTCTGTCTGACAACTTTAATACCTATCTCGTAACATATACGATTACTCAGCTCTAAATAATAAACCTACTCATCCCGCAACATCTCAATCTTTTCTTCTCTATTCCAAACTCCTCGTTAACGCTCAAAGCAACAAAAATAGAAACAAACCTACCCAAAGCCTATAACGCTACTTCACTTCTCAGTCCGATTCGCAGGTGGACGCTATGCCCTCGGAGTACCTGTCGACGTACAAGAGACAGGGCTCGGGCGGCCGGCAGAACGGCAACTCGAGCGACAAGGAGCTCATCGACATAAGCTCGGACGATGAGCAGACGAGCGCCGGCAAGGCGGCCGCGGCAGCGGCGGCTGCCTCCGCGACCAGCACCATGCCCTCCTACAGGGCCGAGAAGGAGAGCATGGAGGTGGAGACGACCCAGGCGAGCAAGAGGCCCCATTTGTCGCCCAGCGTCGAGCCCACATCCAGGATGACGGTCGTTCAGCAGGTAGGGGATATCGCTTGGGAGATTGTCGGATTTAAGCGTCGTTTTGGAAATTGGGGTTGAGAGTGGATGCCTTAGTGGTGAATGAATCTGTGAGAGGTGGATAGTGTTTGGTAACGGGATTCAGAACTTTGCTGGGACGTTGATGGTGTAAATGCAAAGTTACGTGTGAAATTTCATTGGTATTGATAGATTGGATTCATAGTTATTCGGGATAATGTTATGCGGGATAATCTTTTTATGGGGAAATTGAAATACGCTGAAAGTGATCCTTGTGCATACCTAGTTGATGGATATTGATGAAGCTTTGAGAGAACATTCTTGAAAGTATTTACAAATAAAGTGTGGATTTTTATCATGCTAACTGTTTTACATGTTTAAAGATAAATTAAACTTCATTTGAATCTAAAACTAAAAAAAAATAGTTTTTTATGTAAGTTTACAAATGTTTTACAAATTGTTCACAACCGTATGTACAATTTTTTGTTAACATTTTCAAGAATACTTTCTCAAAATTTGATTAAATCTGGTCAGTTTAGTATATGCAAGGATCATATTATTTATGTCTAAATTCTTTAAATTTAATGTACAAAATCTTATTTTATTACTTATAAATTAGGTCTATAGAATAAATTAAATTGTTTACAATTAAAAAAATTAAAAAGTATTATTAATAGAAAGTTTAAATCATTAAAAATTATATAAACTCACCAGAGAGCTACCAAGTTGTATTGATTGTATGATCTGTATCAAAAGATGGTTTGTTACTTAAAATCTATAATAATTCATTGTACAAAGTGCTTTTCCAATTTTTGGCCTAGCAAATCAATGAAAAATGCTTTATCCTCGAACACCATACTATTTTAGTTAATGTTAATACCACATTGGGTCTGCACTGGGTCTGACAGTCATATCTTAACTTGTAATGTATCAAAAATAACCTTTTTTTTCTTTTTTCAATTGCATTGAAGATAAGTAATTTATGAAAAACGTAAACAAAATGTTACAAATATGTGTTTAATGGCTCTAAGTCTAAAATTCCCAGTGTGATAATATTTCAGTTAATATTGTGTGTTCAGGGTAAAAATTTGTGAATCCATTACAAATACAAAAAACAATTAAATTATTTTACTATTAACCCAATTTAATTTTATTATGGTTTGTATTATTAAGTATTTTCCATTGATTTACTAAACAAAAAATGAAAAAGTGCTTTTCCTAGAATTATATAGTCATTTAAACTTTAAAATAATTTATATGCTTTATTAATATTTTTTTCTTGTTATATCATAATAATAATAATTATTTCAGCTTCAAGAAACACCAATGGACATACAATTAACAAAAATTGGCAGTCGCACAGAAAAGTCAAGAAAGAGGCCTCGAGAGAAAGATAATGAAAGTCCCTTTGACATACTCAATAATAAAAAGAAACCAAGGGATGTTCCAGTTGTCAATCCAACTGTTAAGTTTGCTGATATCGGAGGCAACACCAAAGTTCTGGAGACTGTCGCCAATCTGTTGGTACACATGAAGCATCCAGAGGTATATACAAAACTTGGAATCTCACCACCTAGAGGCTTTCTACTTCACGGTCCACCTGGATGCGGTAAAACATTACTCGCACACGCGATTGCAGGAGTACGTATTATTAATAAATATAACAATAGTTTGTTTTACTTTTTTTGTATAATGTAACGTACATTATATTTATTTTCTTTGTATTTTTTTAGGAGCTACAAATGCCATTGCTGAAAGTTGCTGCTCCTGAACTCATAGCGGGTGTCTCTGGAGAGAGTGAACAGAGAGTAAGAGAGCTGTTCGATCAGGCTATTGCTATAGCACCTTGTATTCTATTTCTCGATGAGATTGATGCAGTAGCACCACATAGAGCAACCGCTCAGAAGGAAATGGAAAGAAGAATTGTTTCTCAGTTGCTGTCATGTTTGGATGGTAAGAATAAATCTTTGTTGTCTTTTTAAGTGCAATAAATTGTTATTATGATGCAAACTTAATTACCTATTTTATTAACTAAATTTTTTATTTTTTTAGAGTTGAGCAATAAAGACAATGGAAACAAAGTTTTGGTACTGGGCGCGACCAACAGGCCCGATTCCCTAGATCCAGCTCTACGCCGAGCCGGTCGCTTCGACCGAGAAGTCTCCCTGGGAATTCCCGACAAAGAGGCTAGAGCGGCGATCCTGAAAGTTCACACGGCCAAAGTCACGCTATCCCCCGACGTTAGTCTGCAGAAGATTGCCTCGCTCACCCCAGGTTTCGTTGGAGCCGATTTGGTCGCTCTAATCAGAGAAGCAGCGATGGCTGCTGTAAATAGGTAAGTCTGATACCTAGCTGTAGTTTTTTGGTGTATAGTATTCGCTGCTGTATTCTTGCAAAGTAAGGAAATGATTATTTTGTGATTTTTTTAGAACATTCGATGATTTGAAGAAAAATGTTACCGTTGAGCTGACCCACAGTGAACCAACACCCAGTGAAAAAAAGACTGTCGAAGTTGATAAAGAAAAGCCAGTTTCAACTGAAGTAGCCGAGGTCACAGATGTAGTAATAGAAGAAGAGACACCTGCAAAGGCTGATACCACAGTGACGAGCGAGGATAAAACAGAAGGTAAGAGAATTTTGAATGCTATACAATTGTTCAGGTAAATCATTTGATCCAATTTATTATCATCAGTACAGAAAATTAGAAAAATTGATTACAAAATATTCCAAATCTTTATCAATATAATAAATGTTAACGTACTTTATTTAATTTCCACGTACACACTACTTGATATTTGATATAGATAATACATTCTTAGTTAAAGAAAAAACTTAAATTATTTTACATTTGTCCGTAGAATAACTCGAAATCTTTAGGGATATATTTCTGACTATCCCTGTTACATAACTACTTATTAAAACAGAAACGTTATGCATATCCTAAGTACTTCCATGATGATTCGAACGCAATTAGATAAACTAAAAGAATATTTTTTAATAAATATTTTTCATAAATATAAATAATTAATAAATAATTTATTACACCGAATGTCTTTCATAGACACGTGTTTTACAATCAGTGACTCATAAAAATTGAATGTATTCTTTTTAATTTGAAATAATTAGGATGTTTCACAATCTATGTTTTTCTTTTTTAAAATACCATAAAATAAACGTACATGCAGAAAGTTGAAATTGGCGTGACATTATGAAAATATAATTAATATAAAAAATTTGATATCTATTAATATGGAAAATACAAATACTTTAAACGACTGCCTATAACTTTTAAAATTAGAGAGTTATCAAAAAAATAAATAATGTGTCTTAATTTTAATGTGTCTTTTATTAATCTGATACAACTAAATATTACACGTAAATAGGCAAATGAAAATTAATTTTAAAACTTAAATTGCCTTATTTATTTTGACTTAAAATATTTTTAAAACAAAAATACATCTGTAGGGATTTACGTAAAATCTTAAAAGTTATTACACAAAGTTTCAGAAGATAGAAGTTGTTTCACTTGGCAGTGCAGAGATTAAGTTGTTAATGATCGTGATATATGAATGGAATTTATTAGGCTGCAACTTTTGTGTTATTAGTTTACTTCAGAAAATTCAACGAAATTCATTAGTCAACTTAGGTTTACGTACTACGAATTTTCCATGTGCCAACAGTTACTATAACGTTAAGTGCATACTATGCAAATTGGAATTTTTAATTTACAATTGTTTATAATTTTTTCAAAATTAGATAAATTTGAATGGATAAATATATAATCTTTTAGAAAATTTTATTAGGAATCCAATGGTAATATTTAAATAATTGCAAAAACAATAATTAGTTATTGCAAAATTGAATAAATAAACAATTATTGCTAAAAAATTATTATTTTCTTATTTTTTTTTCTTTAAGATGACCGAATGAAACTTGATGGATATTGAAGTTAAATAGCTGTAGTTTAAAAGAAGTAGTCTCATGTAAAAATTTGTTCCAAGGTGATCGGAAAATGTTTTTTTTATAGTAAAAATTGAATGATCACAGGTTATATACAAAAATTTTTTTATTATCGTGTTTAATACTCCCTCAAAACGTCCCCGAAACACCCTACATCAAACCAAGCCAAAATGTAATTCATCTCCCCAGACGAGAAAGCAGCCAGCACCAGCAGCACCACCGCCGACCAACCAACCACCCCAGCGTCGCCCTCGAAAGAAAAAGCACAAGAACCAAAACCAGCCGACAAAGCCACCTCTGACACCAAATCCGGCGACCAAGCCGAGGCCACGTCTCGGTCGGACAGCATCCCGGACCGGCCGCCCGTGCCGCCGACCCCTGCGCCCTCCGCGCCCATCGAGGGCCCGCAACCCGAGCCCGCGGCCTCGACCCCGCCCGACATGACCGACGAGCAGCCGCCAGCCGCGACGAGCTCGAGCACAGCCGAGTCGTCGGCGACGACGACGACGACGGCGAAGAGGACGCAGCCGGAGCCGGGCAGGAAGCTCGCCGACATACTCACCTGGCTGCACGACGAGCCGCCCCTCAGCGCCGAGCAGCTAGCCCTGCTCTGCGTCGAGGAGCAGGACTTCGACAAGGCGCTGAAGAGCGTGCAGCCCTCGGCTAAGAGGGAGGGATTCGCCACGGTGCCCGGTGTGACGTGGGACGACGTTGGATCTTTGCAGGATATCAGGCAGGAGCTGCAGATGACGATTCTGGTGAGTGGGGAGGGGGAGTGCTCAAGGGGGTAGAGATTTCATGGGGTACTTGGCGAAAGGTTTTTCTATTTTGTGTGTCTGTGTGGTATTTAGAGAATGATAGGGTTGAGGGCTTGTGCAGATGAAAGAGGATATCGAACGTCGTGGTGTCACGGGAATTGTACTTGGTTGACATTGAGTTTTAATTTTACGTAAATTTTAAAATAATAGAGCAACTAGAAATGAGGAAATGCACAAGCTCTCTATTGCTATTAAGGGGGACGAAAGTCAATTAAGAATTCAAATTTCTCGTCTTGATTATTACCGACCGAGTAGTGAATAATTATTTATAATTATAAAAATACTTATATTTAGACAAAACCCAAACTCACTAGCCCTTCATTGAGCAATAATGGAACTATGTGCGAAGTTTCAGGCGTTAAGGTGATGTTAAACCCTGTGTTACTGGTAAATACGGGGAACCACTTTTTTCATTCATTTCTCAATTTTAAGAAAATATCTATGGAAAGTTGTTTTTTGTGATTAGAACAACAACTTTCCATAGAGATATTTACTCAAAATTGAAAATGAAATGAGAAAAGTGGATCCTCGTATTTGTCGGTGACAGGTGGCTTTAGCATTACCTTAAACACAACGGCACACTAATGAATTATAAAATTTCATTCCAATAATTTTTTAGGGCGCCGTTATTTTTAACGTTACAATCTTCATACATAGGTTCATAATTACTCAATGGAGGACTAGCAAGTTTGGGTTTTAGGTATATAAACGTAATTTTGTTTTTAAAGTAAATAATGTATGGTACAGTCGGTAATTCAGGGAAATGACTTTCGAACCCCCTAATCAATATATTTAGTCTGGTTTCTAGTGTTTTCTTTTGAAAAGAACGGAAACCGTAAAAGGAACGAAATACAAGAAAATAAACAATTTTTTTATAGCATTTTAATGAAGTTCTCATGCAAGAATAGTTTTTAAATACTCCTTTATATATTTATTTATTATGCTAAATATGTTGTAGCTGATTCATTGATTGATTTTGGCGAAAATTCAGAATGTTCTAGTTTTGTTAAGTGACAAATTATTTTAATTATTTCTTAAATTTATCTTGTCTTGGCATCATCATCATCTATAATGTATTAACTACAATAATATATATAATTATAGAATAAATAAATCTAAAGTAAAGATACAGAAAAAGGTTAACTATTCATTTATAGTATATCATATACAAATAGAAAGATAACACTGGAAATAGAAGTATCAAAAAGTCATGATAATTAACAGTTTGATTATAAAATTATTATTAATATTATAATTTAATTAATGTAAAATAATTTTTAGGCACCTATCAGGCATTCCGAGCATTTCGCTAGTCTGGGCTTAACCACACCCACTGGTGTTTTACTTTGTGGCCCACCAGGTTGTGGCAAAACATTATTGGCTAAAGCCATTGCTAATGAGGCTGGTATCAACTTTATTTCTGTGAAAGGCCCAGAACTACTCAATATGGTAAGTTTCAAGTTGAAATCTAATCTAATTTGATTTAATTTAATTTAATTTAATTTAATTGAAATTTATCTGAACTAAGAAACGGGTTTAGTAAAGCTGAACGAATGTTGAAAAACAATTCAGTAGTATCAACTTTACTTATATATATATAAATATACAAAAAATCAAGAACGTACAATAAAAGTGACGTTAATTTAGTGTAAATGGAAAATAAAAACTTGAAACTTTAATATGTTCAAAGCATAAAAACGTTGACTTATTCGGTTATGCCAGGAAGCTATAGATTTATCAAAAGTTCATTTTTGTCTATTTTTTTTTTTTTTTTTTTTAATTTAACGTCGCCATGTTTGTGCTTTCATGTGGTGCAAAGCACATGTAATTTTTACAGTGGTGCTTGTATCAATCGGCAGAGACTAAGATTCGAACCCGGGTCACCGGCGTGGGAATCCGACACTCTACCGACTGAGCCGCCGCAGGCCCCAATCATTTTTGTCTAGTTTACTATATAAGGAGATCTGAAAGTGAACTAATAATCCCTACCTTACCGACATCACATTTATATTTTTTTCTCCGCAATAAATAAATATTTCTAAAAGAATGCCATACCATGCCCTCCGTATTCTTACCAGGAACCTTCAGTTAAATTTTCAAACGCTTTCATTATTAACTCTCGGAGAAAAATACGTTTGAAAATATACAAGTATAGTTAAATTTTCAAACGCATTTTGCTTCAAGAGTTAATAATGAAAGTTTTTGAAAATTTAACTTAAGGTACCTTGTAAGAATACGGAGGGCATGGTATGGCGTTCTTGTAGATATATTTATTTACTGCAGAGAAAAAAAATATACATTTGATGTCGGTCAGGTAAGGATTATTAGTTCACTTTCATATCTCCTCAAGTAGTAATGATCCAGTATTATCAGACATGCGTTTAAGCAATTACATTTTGAAATTTTGTTTTTAAGTAGATACCCCTTGCTGCCGAACCGAATATTAATTTTCTTCCTTTTTCTAAAAGTTAAATGTTATTTTGAGTTCGGAAATGGACAGATCACACCTAAATACCTCACGATATCTCTTATCCATAAAGCTGTATCTCAGAGATATAATTTAAAATTTCATATCTAAGAAACATTCTATAA
Source organism: Gastracanthus pulcherrimus (assembly GCA_949152435.1). Classification (NCBI taxonomy): domain Eukaryota; kingdom Metazoa; phylum Arthropoda; class Insecta; order Hymenoptera; family Pteromalidae; genus Gastracanthus; species Gastracanthus pulcherrimus. The sequence continues at coordinate 158,287,733 of OX424576.1, forward strand.
AAATACGTATATCGGCTTAAAAGACAAAATCAAACATCCTACAAAAGCTGCTTCTATCAATACATATATTTTTATTATGGCCAGCATTTATAATTCGAAGGCGTATATGTATAAAAAATAAGTAACATTCTCTCGGCGGCGAGAAAAATGCATTTTTTTACACGGTTTTCATATCGGTAACGAAAAATGTTTAATAGGCTATGCAAATTTAAAAAGAAACCGTTTTAAATTCCAATTTGTATAATAGTTTAAGAATCACTAAAAAATATATTCGCTGTGAGCACGATAGATATTTTACACAAAAATAGCGCCATCTTACAACCAAGTGACACGAACATGGAAGTACAAAATACACAGGCTCTAGTTACGGACATTCAATGAAAATAATTTTTGATAAGTTTCTGACAATCTGTGTGATCTCAATTTTTTTTCTTGAATTGACATATTTATTTATTATTAAAAAAAATTATAAGGATATTCTCAGATTCATTAGTAATTAAAAAAATATTATTTCCATTGAATGTCCATAAGAGCCTGTGTATTTTGAACTACCCAGATCACATCACTCGACCGTAAGATGGCGCTATTCTTGAAAATAAGATAATATGCTATACCACATACTCACAGCGAATAGTCGCCTGTTTGGTAAGAATATTTACACATCAAAAATATATCTCTGAAAATCGCACGAGTCACCTGTGACTTCTACCCCAGCGAAAGGGTGAATACACAGCCATTTGTACCCCTCGTCCCTTCAAACCCCAACTTCTCCCAATGCTTCCTCCAACGCACAACTCTTTAATAAAAACCACACACGCACACCGTCTCACTCCAGTACGTTGGCGAGAGCGAGAAGGCGGTGCGCCAGTGCTTCATGCGGGCGCGCAACTCGGCGCCCTGCGTCATCTTCTTCGACGAGCTGGACGCCCTGTGCCCGAAGCGCTCGGAGGGCGACAGCACGGCCACGGCCCGGGTCGTCAATCAGATGCTCACCGAGATGGACGGGGTCGAGGGCCGCAAGGACGTCTTCCTCATGGCGGCGAGCAATCGGCCCGACATCATCGACCCGGCGGTGCTCAGGCCAGGCAGGCTGGACAAGATCATCTACGTCGGGCTGCCTAATCCCACGGACCGCGTCGACATTTTGCGGGCGCTCACCAAGGTGAGTCTGGGGTAGATAAGGCTTAGATTTTGATAGCGGAGATGTGGCTGCTTTTGTTTGTAAGTAGTGAAAGTGAGATAATCTCAGTTTTTGTGCTAGTTTATGCTAGTATCTAGTGGTATGCGGAAGGTAAAGGTGGATGCTCATGGATGGCCTATGTGAGTCCCAGGTAAAATATTAATAAGGGACATATGAAACTGATATTAGTATGAAAGATCATTAAAGTATTAAGCATTTAAATAAAAATTTTCTCCTGAAAAAGTAAAAAAAATTAAAAGAAAATAATTTTCTTGATTTTTACTACTGATTGTTTGGTTTATTCTTGACTTTTTCACTTACTTTATCAGATTTGATTCTCTTTTTTTAAGGTTCTCTTTACTTTCCCGGATTAAAATGTTTTTTAATGTTCATCTTTTACAAACTCTAAGCAATAGAGTCAATTTTGCACATTGTCCTATGTAACCTCACTTACTACGCATCTGTGGGCATCCTCCTTTAGATAAACCATATAGAATACTTCATTTGAAATCTTTCGGAATTTTCATAATATCTTCAAAATGAACAAAGGTAATGCGGTCTAAAATGTGTGCAACGTCACTTCGTTACTGCTATCCTTAATTTTTAATAATGAAGTGAAGTCATTCAATAAACCTTTTGTAAGCTATAACTTTTGAAAATACATTTGAAAAATTTTGAAAATAGATACGAATCAGTTAAGATATTCTATAAATTTTACATAAAATAAATAGAAGAATAAATTTTAGTATCCAAGGTGCTAAATAAGTCAATTTTAGAAATTGTGGAAAGTGTTGCAAACATTATTAATTTTATTAATTATTAACATTGTTAACATTATTAACATTATTAACATTATTAATATTAATTTACCTTGGTGGGGTAAAATTGGACACTAAATTTTAGTTTCGTTTAATTAAATGTTAACTGACAAAATGAGCATTCAGAAAAATAGTGATTTTAAAAAGTCATTAAAACCTAAGTGTACAAGTTGGCCCCACTCTCCCCTACCTATAACTTAAAATTTTGCAGAATCGATACTAATAAAATTATTTATAATATATCAACGCTCCTTACGGAGACTAGCACATTTTAGATTTATCGAATAATTCAAGTTGGTTTCAGGAGCCTCATACAAAAAACTAGCAATATTCAGTTTCTCCAACAAAAATTATTACATTTTTTAAGGTTCTAAAAGTAAAAGTCCGTTAGCCTTTATCGGAGATTTTGAACGTAGCTAATTTTCGTAAAAGGGGCTTCTGAAAAGAACTCGTATTTTTCGAGAAATCTGGAATGTCCTATCGTAAGGAGCGTCTATAGTATCATTTTATGCGATAATAGGTTGTGTTTACGAAAGACTCTCCTTAAGGTGCTGCTAAACCCCCTGTCACTATCAAATCCGGGGAACCACTTGTTTCATTCAATTTTCAATTTTGAGCAAATATCTCTTTGGAAAGATGTTGTTTTTGATTAGGACAATAACGTTTCATAAAGATATTTGCTTTAAATTGAAAATTAAATCAGAAAATTGGTTCCTCGTATTATCGGTGCCAGGAGGCTTCAGCATCACCTTAAACTAAAAAGTTCAGATATTATGCATAAATACTGCACGAGTATATAATCATTTATTAGAAAAAAAATGAAATTTAAGCTACTACAAGAACTTTAAAAAAATTAATTATTGTACTTACAGTTTTAAAGGTGATGATAAACTGCCCTGTTATCGGCAAAAACGAGGAACCACTTTTTTCATTTGATTTTTAATTTTTAAAAAATATCTCTGGAACGTTGTTGTCTTTGATTGTGACAATAACGTCCCAGAAAGAAATTGGCTAAAAATTGGTAACTAAGTGAAAAAAGTGAGTCCTGATAATTGTCGGTGACGGGTGGCTTATAGCATCACATTAAAGAATAAAAGTACGCATGGTACTTTTAAATAAACCTATTGTCTATGCATTGTTTTCGCGGTCATTATTCTAGTTCTCAGACTTAATACAGGATTTCTCTAATTACTCTACTAAAGAAATAAGCTGTCATTCGTCAACACCTCAAGAGCTACCAGAATACTTTCGTACAGAATCTCTATCCATCCTTAAGTATACTAAAAAGATATTATCCAGTCATAGGATATCTCCAAATACAAATCCACGTTTTCAAACCCCACACCTTCATCACCCCCCAAAGAAACTCCATCAACACGACATGCAACCACACCAACGACATTCTCATTCGCAGAACGGCACCAAGCCCAAGCTGGCCGCCGACGTGGACCTCGAGGCGGTGGGCAGCAGCGACAGGTGCGACGGCTACACGGGCGCCGATCTCGCGGCCTTCGTGCGGGAGGCCGGAGTCGAGGCGTTGCGGGAGATCATGAGCGGCGGGTCGCCAGGCGCCGCGGAGATAGCCGCCCGGCACCTCGACGCCGCCTTCGACAAGATCCGGCCGTCGGTGCAAGATAAGGTGAGCAGCTTGATACCTCGGCGCGCGATCGATTGTATACAAAAAGAGAAGAATAATAGGGAACAGACGTGATTTTTTTAAATGATATTTGTATGAAACTTGAGGTTTAATTATACACAAAAGTGAAAGAAGAACAAAACATTCTTTACGCCCACACGGAGAGAGAAGGATGGTAACCACTACTATTGCTGTATAAGTAATAGGGCTCCTACACAAGTACAGTAATTATGAGAGATGTTTTTTAAATGATATTTGTAAGATGATAAATAAATAGAAATCAATGCAGGGTAATTCAATGTCAATTTCTGGAGAGTTTGCTCAGTATTGCCGTTGGCTTCCTGCTGTAGATTCTTCTTTTTTAGGTTAAAGAGACCACGTTTTATCGTTACTGTTATTGTATAGTACTGATTACCAAAAAGTTAGGTACTCAGTGCCTAACACCTACGGAAAGTCAGCAAAATTAATTATTATAAACTAGCATAGGTACTACGATTTACAAGGACTGAGTACAAACGCCTTACATGGTTCCCAAATTACTATACATGTACAGTAAAAGTTACTATCTTTTTCTCTCCATGCATATTTCATGAGTAGCCATTTTTTGATAATTGTGTTTGATAAGTAAGAATTTAAACGCTTTGCGAGGTCACCTGATTAAGAAAAACAATATGACGGCCCAGACCTACCGAATTTTTGTGTATATATGTACATATATATACAAGAATATATTCTGGCGCCACAGGTCTTTGTAGTACATGGGAGCGGTAGGTTCATTCCGCCATTTTAAATGGATACCCAATTACAAGCGTGCTGCATTATTCGAAAGCTATTAGAATTTATAATCTTTTAATTAATTATACTAAAACGTAGAAGCATTAATCATGAAAAAACTTATGTCTAATATATTTATTAATGATTTTCTATTGTAGAAAAAAGAATTAGCCATCGTTTTGACATCATGTCTATTCCCTATTAGTTGAAGGTGGCTCCGATATTTTTTTTTTCAAAACCCACCATAAAAATTAAAATTTTTACTGGATGTGTGCGTTTTAAGCATTCTATTGAAACTTTGGTTAGGTGGGGTTGACAGGTAAACTGATGAGAGAAAAATATTTTAGAACTTTTAATATGGGCTAATAAAATTATAACTTTTAACGTGGGCTAATGAAATTAGAACTTTTAACATGGGCTCTTATAGCGAAATTAACATTTTTGCCTGTAAGTACATGAAGAACCATGATTTGTTTATTAAAACACAAGGAGAGTGTAGTTTTATTTTAATTATAGATTCCGATTATTTAACTAAAACACCCGATCGACAATCAAATATAAAAAATATTTAATAAATAATTAAAATGAGTTTATTGCATGTATATGCGTATTGTTATTATTTTTCATATATTATTGTAACATATATTTAGGTCAATAATTATGACAATTGATACTGAATAATTTTTAATGGAATTGCGTTGGTTATTAAAACCAAAAGATTATGTGCCCCCTTTGAAGTCCCGCGTAGATACGGAACTAGACGATGAAGCCACCTTAAAATCAATCTCCTATTTCAGAAAATTTATTTGAAAAGTAAAGTTTATTAAGTATTGATATATCTAAACAGCATTTTTCCGATTTTAAAACTTTTCGGACAGAAGTAAAACGTACATTACATATGAGTCTATTTCCATAATTATGAGTTTATTAGCTGAGTTTTCGCAGTATACTAATAATACTGGCTTCATATAATATGTAATTTACAAGACTTCTTGAAAAAATAATCTTAAGTTTTTCTGCATATGCATTTATAGAATGGAGACCTGATTTCTAACAATACAAAATTGGACTTCAATAAGCAAGTAACCTCACAACTGACAGTTTAGAATGAAATATTTTGTTGTTTTTTAACTTATTTCTTGACGAAACTACGTAATATCTGTGTTGATTCTGCTATTAAATATTTCTTCTGAATAATCTACAATTTTTAACCCTCATTATTGCGATGATAAATTTTAGAGCATCATTAAAATAAAATAAAGATAACTGTTGCTATTACTGGTAATTTCTATAATATTCTCATCACAACTTACTACTTAATTCAGCTTACATTTTGGTTTGTTTCAATTAATTAATTCGCCTCGTTAAGACCTACCGGTAGCGCCGCCCGTGCGTCCAGGTTGGGAAGCTTAGGCAGTGGGATAAGAGCATAAGAATACATAATGAAAGTGAAAAATAACGAAAAAAAAATAGAATTGAGACAAATAGAATTACATATTGCACTATTATTTAATGTATTTAAGAATTTTCATTAATAAATTTTCATTACATAAATTACTTTATTAGTTTTTTTGTATAGCCAAAATTCTTAAATAACTTAAATAATTGTTCAATGGCTGAGTTTTATATCAGGGTGACGCCACCAGTAGATCTTAACCAGGCGAATTAATACGTACTGTATTGGGATCTGACACCGAGCCCTCGCTCTCTGGTGGATTAGAGCTAAACCATACGAGGCCCATATTAAGATATATTGCCAGTTAGACGCGCATTAAATTACGTTTTTAAACAAAACTTGCAGCGTTTATTGCATTATTGAATGCAATACAAGTAGATATGTATGAAGTATTAAGAACGAGTTCACTGTCAGTAGTGGGGCCATTTATCCTTTTATTTATTACATTACAATTTGATTCAACTATTTGTATTGTTTGTTTATAGGATGTAAGACGTTACGAGCTGTTGCAAAAGCTTTATTCTGTAAAGAAAAGTCATAATAATACAGATGTGCCAATGGCACTGGAGCCACCAATAGACACCACGATGGAGGCAATGGAGACCTGAGCATTGTGACGTCGTTTCTTTTTTCAAGTTTATAAATGTACATGCAGCATAAGAACCCAACTTTATTGTATTTTTCATCTTAAGAATTATAAGTTAGTGATTTAGCCTTAGGAAACAAAAGTATTTTTTTATTCAAATCATTTGCACGTTAAACCGTCTTGTGGATGTGTAGAAAATATATTTAGTTTTAAAACTCACTTTAATTATACTTGATTAGATTACATTTTTTGTTTCGTTTTTTGATGAACGTCACTGAGGCGACAAAACTTTACACGTAAAAATACAAATAGAATTGAATAAAAAACATTTTGAAGAAAATATACTTTTAATAGTTTTCTTTTTATTCACTATATTTCTCGTAAATATCATCCACCATTGAGACAAATCCTTCGTAAGTTTCGCGAACCAATGGCTTGATCTTTTTCTTCGGTACGATGAATGAACCGTTGTTGTACTCGGGTAATTCCATTGTGTACACAATGGGTACGCCTGCACCGAACGCCCAATCGTCGCTGCCTCCAGATGCTACGTCTATTTTTTATAAAATTGTAGAATATTATCAAAAAACAATGAATAAATAGTTTTTTCCTATATAATAAATGCGCTTTGTACTTAAAATTTATTTAAAGGCATGTTATTCGCATGCTTTAAGTATAACCTTTGAAAAGGTTTTAATATTTAAAAGCTTATCGTCGTGCAAGGAGGTATACATACTATTTAGCCGCTCTGTTAATTATAGTTATGAGCAGAATTTAAAATATACTTACATAGAACTCTTGCAGCGGTGCCAATGACATATCGTGTACCATTCACTTGTTTTATTCTCTGGGCTGCATTTTTCGCGATTCGGTGCTTTTAAAATAACAGTAAATATTTGTAATTATTATCTAAACTAAGTCATTTATTTTTGTTATTAATTTAATCTACTCACTAAAGTTCTCCAGTTCGGTGGTAGATTTTTTGAAAAGCCATAGGGGTATAATATCAGCTTAAAAATAAAATTTGTTATTTATTCAAAGAAATGTAAATTTAATAGTATAGTACTTTAGAAAATGATAATGAAACAGAGTAACTACATCAATCAACTTTATTAATTAACTTTTTAAGATAATGCCAAAGTTCACTATTACTTCGCCAGAGGCTTTCTGTTTAAAACCAAAACTTTGACGGGAAGTATTAAAAGTGATTTAGGCACTTATAGCGCACGTAGTAAAATTTGCGGAAACTTACTGGGCCGAAGCTGTGTATCGTCAAGTAAGCAACAGGTTTGTATTTCAGGATGGCGTCGCGAAGGGCTTGGCTCTCCGGTTCACTGAAAGCTTTGCTTCCCACATAAATATCGCTGCATGGATTCTTATCAGATCGAAACTCTACAAATAAAAATAATATCATACTACGATGCAAAATATAATAGACTTAATAATAAGTATATTATTTTCAATTGAGAACTATAGTTTTGAAGAAAATCGGTCTTCAAATTGGTGTAAAGGCTACACCGAAATTTCTTACGTAAGAAATTCATAAAAAGTCATAATAATCAACAATTGTAACATTTTGGATAGGTTTTTTTTCTAAATATTTTAATAATTTTTTCAAAATCCTCCCATAAGGTTAGTGTAGGTGAGTGTTGTATCCAATGAACTTACAATATTTCAAAAAAATCCAAATTGTTCTTGAAAGGAGTATTTAACATGGATTAATTTTTTTTAATTTAACCTACAAAGTATATTTATAAATACCGCATATATAGATATACTTTGTAAGTTAAATTCCAACAGGGTCGGAAAGAATCAATCCATGTTGGGTGTGCCTAAATAATTTAATTTTCAGTACTATAAGAGTAATTTGTGAAAGAGATATTTTATTTGAATGCTTTATCGATTCATGAAATTGTTACATACATATAAAAGCACAATTTGTGTAAAATTTTTGCTAATTTCACAACATTTTGGGAAAAAACTGTGAATATACCTATGCTCACTACATATGTAATTTTCTGGGTCGGAATTTTCCTACAACGGTCCGTCATTTTTGCACCTGTGGCGCCCTCACTTGTACTCCAAAATTCAAAGAAATTTATTTTACTATAGAATAGCTTTTTGTAGCAAGTAGAGTGAGTCAGTATTTGGTACAACAAAAAATGTATATATTTTATCCATAATGTATATCAAATTCGACGTATTCAATATTTGCAAGATTCGAAAATAGAAATACTTTAAAGACTACTTAATTAATGTATAATTTACAAATTAGGAATACGAATATATATATATATATATATATATATATATATATATATATATATATATATATATATATATATATATGTGTGTGTGTGTGTGTGTGTGTTTGTGTGTAGCTACGTAAGTAGATACGTACCGAATGTTGTAAGACATAACAGGGAACTTGTGCAACTGATACGTGCATAAAGGATTCATAAAACATAAGCATTAAATAAAAATATTTCCTCTTAAGTGAATAACATAAAGAATTGAATTTTCTTAATTTTGACTACTGAATGTCTGATAAAATATTGATTTCTTCACTAATTTTATCAAATTTGACCTTTTCATCTTAAAGTTTCCCTTCCCTTGCCCAAATTTAATTTTTTAAAAAATAGTCTTTACTTATCCGTGGCCATCCTCCTTTCTATCACAAGAAAATACCCGAGAGCCCCGTCATACAAAAGTCAAACAATATACCCACACACCTCCCCAATACGCATCGAAATTGCGATTGAGATCGACGCCCAAGCAGGTCGAGTTGTTGCTCCGCGACAGTGACTTGCGCCACAATCGGTCGGTCGTGTGGGCGTACTCGTACCCGTCGGGATTCAGGCAGGGAATTATGACGAAGCTCATCTTGTCGGCGAACTCCTCCTCGTTCTCGACTACATTCTCGATGATGTACAGCGCGGCCACGTGCGAGGCCCATTCGCGCGCGTGGATACCGGCGTCGATCAGGAACACCTGGTATATGCGTCGTTGAAATTGGGATGTAAGAAAGGGATACAAAATTCAATTAATCTAGGAGACAACAAAAGAGTTTAAGGGGGTACGAAAGTTAATTACAAATTCAAATTTCCCGCCTTGGTTTTTACCAACCGAGAAGTTAAGATTTATTTATAATTATAAAAATACTCAAACTCGCTTGCTCTTTATTGAATAGTAATTGATCTATGTACGTAATTGCAGACCTCGAAAACAACGGCACCCTAAAAAATTATATGTAATACTTTTGGATAATTTTTTCTAGTGCAAAAGTGTAGAGCTACAATCATAAGTTGAGATATAATTTTTTTACTAAAATAATGCACAGGTGAGGTCCATCGATTGTTATCTCGAAAATAAGGGCCCATTAAAATAAACTAAGAGTGCTACACTTAATTTTTAGGTGTCAGCAAACACCTTTCAAAGACTGATTAGAAAATCCGCTTTCAAACCTCTGACAATAGTTACTAAAAGTGCATCTCACATAAGTGTATGTAAAACTTCTAATAATAAATAATATATTTGTGAGACAAAGTAAAAAGATAATCGTCCTAAATAAATTTTAAAATATTCATAAAATATCACATTTTGGGTATAAGAATTTTCAAGCTTCAACCTAGGTTGAGCACAACTTGACTTTGACGAAATCGATTAAATGATTATTCTTTTACCAAAGGTGTTTCGGTCAAAGTTTAGTTAAAATATTCACAAAGTAAAGTATTTTACTTATTAAAATACAAAAAATGAAGTCAGGCCTACCGGCTTGTTTGAAGATTTTTTCACTTCAACGCCATAAATAGGTCTACCCTCGTAACTGGTTCCGATTTTAATAATTTTGCTATACTTCCGGTTACGTAGTAAGTTCTTGATAAACTCCTCGATCTTTCGATAGCGTGGAAAGTACTCAAAATTATATGTAGCCGATGCATCGGGATCTTCGAATACCCTGGCTATAGCTCCCGGCTCGTCTTCAGATTCTGATTCTCGCAATATTGATTCACCGACATCTTCATTTATAATCTTGAATTAAAACGAGAAATTAATATTTTAATGAACTTTTCATACAGGAAATATTGTAAAGAGGGATTTTTATACATGACATCGAAACGCTTTCAAAGCACACAATACATGACATCGAAACGCTTCCAAAGCACACATTTAAAACTGTTCTTAGGTTGGAGAAACCCAAAGTTACACTTCTGCAAGATTTGGATTTCATAGATAATTATAATCGCTTTAGGTCACAAGTGTATCTGCCCTACTGAAAAAATCTACTGATATATCTGGTGATTTGTCAGCTGATAAATCATCTTATATATAGTTTAGCATGATTTGTCAGCTGATTTATCAGCTTATCCGCGATTGAATCAAAGCTAAACTATATTAATACATCCTGCGAAAAATCAATAAAATAGTAATTTTATCATACTACTCGTAACACGGAGAGTACGCGGAGTTCCTCTTACGGAAAAAAATCTGTAGAATTGTTTGCAGGATTCTCTGCAGAAAATTCTGTAAGACTTTTTGCAGAGTTTCCTGCAGGCTATTAAAACCTGCAGAACTGTCTGCAGATTTTTCGGTAAGTAAATTGTCCCAATTAGAGACTACCATCTCGATGATAACACTTAAACTGAAGGACTAAACTATAATATTTGATTTTTTAAATCATCTAATAAAACACCTAACAAATTACTTGACAAATGGAGACACGTAGCGTATATTTTGTGGTAATTCTCTTTGTAGATTGGTTTTCTTTAAGAAACTTTTCATATACTATTACTGCTTTTGTACCATTTTTGACATTATAAACCTTCTCATATTTTTATTCAACCGAATAAGTTAAGTCGAATACTTTTAACATTTTCGCGATTTCTGTCATATTTTGTTTTGCACTCAAGACAACAATGATCACTAGATTATTTAAACATGACTACATTATTTAATCAAAATCTTGCGAAAAAAGATAGCATAATTTTAAGTTTATATAAAATGTGCTTTATTTAATTTTTGTAAGGTAATGTAAAGTTTTATATGCGAACGATTGTTAGAAAAGTTGGATATCAAGGTATTCCATACAATTAAATGTGCTTGAAAGTATCATGGTTAAAAAGTTTTTATGTTATTATTCATCATGTAGGAGATCCTTTTTTTTTTCGACAATGTAAATATTCCGTTAGGAGGACTAGACAGTCGTAAAATCGAGTTTCTGTTTATTACATTATTCGAAAGTACTATTATGATTCCTTAAGTAAAATGCCATTTAGTTTATACATAGTATAGAAATTTTGAAAATTGTTGATTTGGCAGCAGAAAAGGCGGAGCGGTTTAAAGACTTTGTTTCTGATCGCAAATAAAAGATTGTTAGATCTTTGTAAGGGTTTGTATAAAGTTACAAAAGCGGTTATTAGCCTCGTATGAGCATTAACTTAAGCTTCTTAGGTGAGTATAAGAAGTTATAATACTGATATACACAAACTTTTTCAATGAACATATGGTGTGGAAAATAGCCTCAAAAGGGCCTTTAGCGGTCAAGAATTAATTGTAATCAACACTTATAAATATATTGTCTGATGTAAAAATTAGGAGTAAATATAGGAGTAATACGATACTGCCGTTACTTTGAAAAGTAGTACTAAAAGGAGGCGAATGTAAAGAAGAATGGATCAGCAGTAATTAGCTAAAACATCTTTTTTATACTCTTTATACTTATTTATACTGTCGAAACTCATTATGCAAGGTACATATGTATGCATTAGTAACTTTTCTATAAATAATTATAAACAGACTTTAAACGCGTTTCTCTCGAAACTTCTTTGTTCTTAATTTTTTCTGTTTTCCCATTTGTACTATTTTTTTCATTATAGATAAGGATTCTTACTAAAAAATTAAAACATCTCAATTTATGAATTTTAAATCAGTGAAATACAAAAAGTAGACGCTGTAATGTTTATCATTATGTAGTTCTATACATATTCTATACATATACACGTATCTTTTGCAAATTTTATAATGTACAATTTTCAATGTATAGGATAGCAATAAAGATTAGGTAAAAGGACGCATCTGAATTTGCTTTCATTTCTTTACAATTGTGTAAAAAGGAATTTTTTCTCTACAAAAACTAATGCCTAGTCCCGTTAAGGGGTAACGCCACTTTGTACGTTCTTTTTTGTTTACTTTAATAGTTTTCATACACAGAAATATGATGCTGAATGCTTTTAGAGGCTTTTAAGCGAATCGTTAACCCGCGCGCTCATGAGTCACGAAAACTTTGAACGCGTTTTTCCCAAAACATAATTTTTAAAATTTACGAACATGATTTCTCTTACAGTTTTTATCCGATTCTATTGACCTGAAATTTGGCCAACATCTTTGTGTATATATACTGTACTGAAGTACCCATATTTAAAAAAAAAAAAATTGAGTACTCTTTTTTCAATCAGCATTTATTTACAAAATTTTAGGGTAAAAAATGAACTTTTTCGAAAAATAGCTGCCTTTTAGCAAAAATAATTATTTTCAAAAAATGATGGTACTTCATTGGATTTTATGGTGTAGATAATATTCCTATTTTTTTTGTTTTGCTCTACGACGACCAGTGGCCCAGCAATTGTATCCGCAAATTGACATGCTCAAAAAAAGACGATTTCGGACGTGGGCCAGTACGCCGCCATTTTTATTAGAAAATAATTTCTTCAATTTCTCTTGTATACTTCAGTATAGGTACAATAAAGTCCTAAAAGTTATTTTTAAATAAATCTTTCTATTTGCCTACAGTAAATTCCCAATTTTAGGATCATTTTAGAGCCTCCAAGGTGGCGTTACCCCTTAATCAAAATTGCAGGAGGTTGAACATTTAATACCAGTTTTCTAACCCTCTGAGATTTTTCGGGTTCCTGTGTGTATGGATTGAAGCTCGTTTTAAGCTCATTATAATCTTCCATGGTATTATTATCACTAATTTGCGTCTAATACGAGATATGGTCTGTTCTTAGTGTGTAATGCCTTACTAATAAAAGTCCAGCCAGCAAACCTGGATGGAACGTATTACTTTACATTTCAGAATCGGAATGCTCTAACTTTGACGAGAACATAGGCGTAGGAGCTACTTTTCTTAACTTAGATTTTAACGAGCCAGAATTACGTTCGTTGTCAGATTTCATTCTGTTAGTGACAATGCATTCAGTTTTCTTTTCGCTATTATATAATTTGTAGCCCTACTTCCTTAGCCGTTTTTATTAATATTTCCACTTTTCTATTATGTTTTAACTCTTAAAAAACTTTCTAGTTATTTTTCACACGAATATTAAAGAGCATGGGAAACCTAATTTCCAACTTTTTGACAATCAGCTATATACAAGAACCCTGGTAGAAAATTGTCGAGTTATGGCTAGAATCTGGTTAAAAATTCGTTTATTTCATCACGATAGCTAGAACATGGCAAAGTTTCTTTTAGGAAGACTATAACTATTTATAAAACATATTCATTTCTTATAATAGAAATTTTATCAGAACTACGAAAATACAGCAACTTAAAAAAGTAATTATTACTTTCACTTTAATAAGTATACCTGGTATTATATATAATAAATTTGTATAGTTCATAAAAAATATTATTGCTTTACATTTCACAGATCTTAAATTACAAATAAAGGTTGGTTTTTCAGTAACACCATACCGTAAAGTCGATACGATTCTTCTTTATCTCCTTTTCAAAACTTGACTGAAGTTCAGGTACCACCATAAGATGAGCGTTGCCATGTACTGGCAATAGCCAAAAATCATAACCGTCGACACCATTGTATTTTTTAACAAAATTAAATTGTTTGGCTGTATCTAAAGTCAAATTATAAACTTTGTACCTGCAATAGAATTCATGTATTACAATAATTATACTAGAGAAACGTATTTCTTTTTCATTCATATTTTATTTTTTTTTCATTCTATATTTTATCTTATTCTGTAGTTTTTCACTACAATGCGCCAGTATATCGAGCTACTATTATTAATTATTCACACTTTACTCTTATCAATGATTTAATTATAAGGACATCTAAAAATAGATCTGTTTTACAGCTCTCACGTATCAAATTATTTACTAGATTTGTAAATAATATATTCCTAAACGAAATGATATTATTTCTCAACTAATTTTTATAAAAATATATTGTATTCAAAGAGCAAAAGGTGTGCTTCAATAATATGTCTTTTAATGTTTGTAAAATTTATACAAAATTCGTAAAACAATTTGCATATGTCAACCAGTTTAAAAATGTTTGTAAATTTTATATTTTTAAAAAATAATTTGACTTAATCCATCATTAATTATAAGTTTTTTATTTCTATTGCTTAATCTATTGTTTGGTGTTTTATAATAACTATAAAATATCAACTGATAATTTATTTAATGATTACCTGATTTATAGCGGTATCTCGGAAATTAAATATTTATGTAAAGAAAAGAGCCTTACAATCGGAAACTTTTTCTTGACGCAGATGCAATACTACTGATAACAGTACCTAAATGAATTATTTAATAATTTACATAAAAAGAATAATTTTGTAGTCCTGGAACTTTTTCTTGACATCGTATATCTATTTAGATTTTTGTTTGATCAACTGTTATTATATTAAAAACTTTAATTAACAAATTAAAATATATAATAAAATAGGTAAGTGAAAGTATTACAAAATTGATTAATCCTGTTCGCTATATTTTAATTGTGTTCGAGCGTCTACTTTATTTTTCAAATGTTACCTGTATGTTCTAATAGCACAATTCAATATATATATTATCAGTGTTCTTCATAAAAAATATTTTGTTGATTAAAAAATTATATTTATACAAAATAATAAAATAATAATCAAATTATATACTATATCGTGTATATATATAACAAAATATTTTTGGTGTATTTGACATTGCTGATTAATTTTATACAATCTCTGAAAAGACGATGTAACACTCGACGTATACAGTTTCACCGCGCATTCCTTCAATAGGGAAGAATACTGATTTTTATTAGTTAATAGTATATTCTTATAGATCATGGTACTTATAGATTCTTTGTTAACTTTCGGAATGTGTATACAAAATCTTCAAAATTTCAGAAGATATAGGTAAACTTTTAAGAACGGTATGACGTCACTCTGGCTAGAATCTTATGATGTTTTAACGGTGTGACGTAACTCAAAGAACCTTTAATAAGATATAACTGTCAGAAATTGAGTTATTTTTTAATTCTAAAGATAATTTAATGTCGGCAACCATTTGCACAAGTGAATATCAAAAACTAAATTTTTCTCACTACGTGCGTGAAAAAGACCCTTTTCCATGCTTGCAAAACAAATGGAAAATGAATTGGGCATTCCGAAGGTCTTTACCGGAGCGGGAGGGAATGTACATTACCTCCCCCCGCCTGAAACAATCTACAAATTATTTCAAAATTTTTTCCAAAATTTTTTTTTCTTTCATAATTTGATTCATTTCCAAATTTTGAATTTTTAAAATTTATTCTATTTATTTCTAACGTCTAGTGGACGACTCGAAATGCCCATTTCTCCATTCCCTTTGCATGCATGAAAAGGCCCTATTCAGACACTTGTTAAAATAAATACGATGTGAAACACGGGTGGAAAGGGCTTTTTCAAACTTGAATGGTGATTTGAGCACTCGTGTACGTCTCGGGCGCCTTCGGCGCCCTCGACTTCCACTCCTGCTCCATCATCCTCGCTTAGAAAAGGCCAATTTTCCCCCCCAGTTGCACAATGTACTATTGTATATTTTCATATTGTAAACGATATTATATAAAACTTATGATTTTAATACGTATAATCACTGTGTTTCGAGTGTCTCATACACTCCTCATCAGTTATAAATATGACATTGTATAGTATTCTCATACTTAAACATCTTATAACTTATAGATTCTTATCTAGGCCGGAAAATTCCGTCTTCCTATATTTCTTGACAACAATCGTGAAACATGTATTTTATTACTAATACTTTCAAACCACTACCGTTTACGCAAAAGAAAGAGAAAGAAAAAGAAAAACGTACGAAATTTTCCTTGCTGCAATAATCTTAATTAAATATAAGGTACCGTCACGGACCCAGTTTCTAATCAGCTAAGGCGCAATGTCGGGATATTTGATGCATTACAATTTGAAAATGAACTGTTTACTCAAAAGAAACATTTCTAATGATAAATATAACTCTTAATCTTTCATATGAAATTTGAAAAATACACAAAGAATCAGAAATTAATTAATTATAAAGCTTTTAAAAAAAAAAGTAACAGTGAGTAATTTCTGATCACCTAAATAATATATGGGAGCAATTTCTGTTCAGATCAAAACCCTATTTCTAATCAAATTCTGTTAACGCGTAATTATCTTATACAAGAAGAAAAAACACATTAAACAATATTATAACAGTAACTATGATAACTAATTAACATTTTTTTTAAGTAATGGCGATTAAAAAAAAATATTCGATTATTTGTGCTCAGTCAGCTGAAATGCGCGTCTGATCGCTCGGTCGGTAAGTATTATAACCTACAAAGTGAACCTATAAAACGTGCGATGTATCAGTGGATTTTACGAGACTTTGAACTAAGAAAGATGTTTGTGTGCGTTAGAACAACTTTCGTTGCTATTGTTTGATGAGATTAGAACAATTAAAGGTCTTTTAATATTTAAAATAGTTGTAATAAAACTGATCAGAAATTGCGGAAATTCTAAAAATTCGGAACCCATTTCTAATCACCCTTTTTTTCTAAAAAAGTTAGATTTATTATTAATATTTTGCTTGTTTTATACAAAAAAGATATTAAGTAATTTAGATATAAAAGCTTTGCTACGATACATTCAGTAATAAGAAAGAAACGATCCGAAAAGCTTAGCGTGCTCGCTTGCAATCGGCAGAAGTGAAATGTCGAAAACGTGATGTATTTGACAACACTGCACTAAAATATTTTTTTTCTTAATAATGTACGACGTTAATAGCATGTGAAGTTTTCAAACGTACTTGTGAGATAGTTAGCTATTAAATGTTATTGTTTTCAAACAATTTCAGGATTAATTAAATTTTATATCGTAATATATGTGACAAACATTTGTCTGATACAATTGCGTGTTTTCTTAGAGGCGAAGACTATTTTTTCCAACGATTACGCACTATTATTATTAGCCTCTCTATTGCACGTCACAAGCTCCTTGAAGGGGTTGTAAAAGTGAGATAACTAAAAAAATGAAAAGTATGTAATTTTTATAAGTTGCATAAAATCCATCATCAACCCTTAAATTACAAAGGTGTTGTGATCAAGAAATAACCTCGAAACATGTGTGGTCATCATATTCGTTACAAAATAGTATATTGTGTATCAAGGGCGGCAAGTAGGAGATTATCGCGAATGCACACTTCAGATCGAGTCAAGGCTACTAGAGCAGTCCGAGAGGAGCAGAGACAAGGTTTGCAACCAGCAGGAGTGTGTTAATCGCCTTCTACCCATGATACACACGCTATTTTTTTCCCTAGCTGCATAGAAAGGGGGATTTTTTTTGTACAGCGTGTGGAAGCGGGCGGAAAGTGCGTTACGTTATCATCTTAGGGCGGAGAATACCCACATTCCGCTCGAGGGTTTTGTTTTCTACCCGAGGCCGGTAATGAACCACTTTTATACAAATTTCGCACAAAAATACAATTTTATTCCGGAAAATAATGTCTTCGTCTCCAAGAAACCGTTGAATGTCAGAAAAATATTTTCCAATTCCACCCCATTTCCACCCTCAATACTAACTTTATTTGGGTCGTCAAGAAAAATAATGTCGGAAATGGAAAAAAACGTACAATTTTTACCCATACAAAACATGTTTCCATCACAAAATCTCTGTTTTAAGGGGATGTCGGAACTAAAATCGTGTATTTTCTTTTAGTGATTACTTTTAAAATATAGAATGCAGGAAAACCTTAAAAGCAGAGCACCGTAGTGCTTTTTATAATAAAGCTTTTGCATGCAAGATAAAGTTGATCTGATGAGTTACTTTTCTGATTAATTGGAAATACAATAGGGTGTTTACGCATTGAAACCTAACCTCAAAATTGTAATCATACCAAACTTTTGCTAATAACTTCTTTTAATGTAATTTTACAGTAAGATTTAGAGCTGAGCACCGTAGTGCTTACTATAATGAACCGATTTGTACAAGATAAAGTCAGTCGGACTTGTAGTTTTTACAAACAATTGGAAATACAAAATAGGTCGGACTGCAAAAGGGGGGGGGGGGCGAGGCTCCGACATCCCCTTAACGTTCGAAATATTCGAGTGTCCATAGGTGTCTTGGCGTTAATGGGTTAACACAAAAATCCATTTTTTTCAAAAAAGACCCAACCGATGATTTTGATTTTGATCTTAAAGTGTTTATAGAGTGCCATACTACAAAAATCTATAAAAAATTCCATTTTTTTTCACTATTCATTTAAAACTAGTTCAGCCGCACCGTGAGCGATCGCTGCTCGTGTGTAAAATCGCATTAAAAATGTTTATTTACGAAAAACTAATAGCGGCAATCGATTCTATGGGACGAATTACTAAGGAACAATCTATTAGTACTTTTGTAAAAGCCTAAAACAATTATTTGAATTCTACACAAGTTTTCTAATTATTTATATGACTTTTACAACAAACTAGAAGGTGATTTGAACAAAGTAATGGTTGTTCCTTTAGTACTTGATCCGTAGAATCGATTGCCGCTATTAGTTTTTCGTGAACATTACTAGTAAATAATTTGTTCAAACAATAACGGTTTAAACAAATTGCAATAACGTTGTTTGTACCAAGGGCGTGAAGTTGAACTTTGGTGAACCCAAGTGGTGATCACCGATGATGAGGCAGTCTGAGGTACTAATTGTGCATAAAGTGGCACACGTTATATATATAGTCGCATAGTGAACATTCTGGACAGAGAAGCTTAAGACGCAAAGGGAGTTAAAATAGTTCACAGAGACAGTCTTGTAAGATCTACATTATATTAGTATATTTAATTATTTAATGACTGCGTGTCATTATATTCTAAAGGGAGAATGTTTATATAGAATTTACACACCAAACGCCTACTATGAGAAATACTTAAATATAATGATATTATAATATGAATAATAGTTTATTATAGGATAAAACGAAGAAAGAGCAAAAATATTTTACTTATATTTAGTCTTTGTTAAAAAATAAATATATAAATCACATAGGAATATCATTATGTTTTCGAAATAGCAAAACGCGAAGCACTAAAAACAACAAATGATGGATTGTAAATCAAATTACAACGTTGTGACCTGCGTTGGTATTAGTAAATCATGGTTTCTACTTCATTTTCTTAAACGCTGAATTAAAATATTAATAATTTTACTTTTCATGTGTACACAGCATAAATTATTTAAGTGTTTTTCAGTTTAGAAAGTAAGAAATTAGACGGACAATCGATCAAAATAGATTTTATGACGTTACTACTGCTAATGCACGATTCACGATAGTGGGTTAATGAAAAAAATAAGAAATTATTGTGTTTTTGAGAAATTTCATAAGTAAAAAATACAAATGAGATATATAAAGATTTATAAATTTATTGAGGCATAAATCACCATCAAAATCTGTCAATTCCAAGCGTTAGTATCGGGTCAAAATCGATCAAGTGTAATATTAAGCATCAAAACCTGCCAAGTCCATTTTTAGAAACTCGATATCTTTTTTATTATGAGGCGGTTATCAAGGGCCTTTGATTTTTTCCTTACAATCAAAAAGTTTTATTTTTTAACATAGTATAACAACCATCATATAATTAAAATTCATCTATCTCATATACTTCTTTCAAAAATCTTTTTTTGCGTTATTCTCAAAACGCCATTATTGGGACTTAGCAGGCATTGCATCCCAACGCCTCCAATAATATCAGAGAAAGTGGGATTGGAAACACGGGATACACGAGATATTTTATAGTGTTTTTAATTTATAATTTGAAATCAAATCAATCAATAATATTGAAACATTGCAGCAATGTTCCTCATATTGAACCTAATATATCTGATTTTCAGTCAGGCCGATTTATTGTTTTAATTTTGCGTAAAATAGCAAGGTCACAATCTGGTCGACTATTTGACTTTTATCCCATAAATCCCTCGATTTTACCATATAGGGTTATGTGATAAAAAGTTTAAATACTGTGATTGTCTTCTTCTATGACAGTCATGTTTATAAGACTGGAATTTGATTTTTTTAATGTAAATAATTAACTGTAAATTCTTATTACAGTTATTGAATGTTTATTTCAACTTCTAGAATGTGTAGTTCAGTTTCTGTTATTTTCTCACTATTCGCTCGCTATATTTTTATATCTACTATGGAGAAAATAAATGTTAATGTAAGTAAAAATATTATCAAACAAATTTTCACAATCACCGTGCTTCATTTTAATTTAAACAGGAAAGAAAATTACATTATAGCATATACGTTAATAAATAACTTACCCATCGTAATTTTTTACAGAGTCATCCGCAGCATTGATGCTGGGCCAAAATAATAAACGACACAGTGAAATCACCAGCCACATTTCGCACAACTGAACTATCGCTTGTTAATCAGAAAACTGTGCAGGTAATACTTTTGCAGGCTAGTTTTACGAGCGACGTTGAGTCGTAAAATTGCGGAGATTGCATTATTTATATGGCATTATTAATGTATCCTTCATTAATTTTCAGTATTGATTAGATTGTTGGTTGATGGAGAGCATCGAAATCACCGTCTCTCTAAGTTTTGATAAAATATTATTATTAATACTACAATACTACTTATATAGGATTCAAAAATTTTAAATTATTTACCAACTGTCAACATTTTGCAGGTTATTTACATTTATGAGAATAAATCACTTTCAATGCACAAATGTTAATTTAATGTTTCATAATGAACATTAAACAAAAATAGTAAAAAAATAAAACAAGAATGAATAGGTCAATAAATTGCAGGAGATTCGGTATTTTTTAATTAAGAACCGAATAAATATTATTTCATCTGAGAATACTTGACAGTAATAAGTATCTGCCGTCCAATGGAAGAAAAGTTGCATGTTGCAGTGCGGTCGAAAATGAAATAGAAATATAATGATATAAAAAACACGATTATGTTCCAATCCAAACATTGAACAATCTTTAAATTATTTTTGATGAGAACAAGCTATAAGTAAATGGATCTTTTTATTTCACGCTTATGTATTTAAAAGCTATACAAAAATAATTTTTCTTTTTTTAATTTTGTAACTATTTTTAGTATCCAAAACTTGTACCCTGATTCAACGCTTCGATTAAGACCGATTTCGGCTGCGGGGCAGATATTAGCTCATAGACTTATCTAGAACAAAAAACTAATTAAGATTTTAAATCTGTGTGAGAGTTTTGTATGTCTACATATTATTACTATGTCTCGTATCAGCTAAAATAATATTTTATGCCAAAATTCAATAAAATGGTGAACGCTCAAGATTTTTAGCTTTCTTAAAGCTTTTTTTTAAAAAGAAGTACAAAATATCCATTCAAAAAATGTAATTCTGCTACTGTCCATAGCCAATAGTTTGTAGATAACCTTAAAAAATATCAGACTAATAGGTTAAATAGCTTTTTTTCTATCCCGGAGATAAGAAAAATAATTTTGAGAAAAACGCTTTAAAATTTCCTGTATTAGTTACGATCGTAGATACTATGACGCAATTAATTTACTTTGAAATGATATCGTAAGTTATTATTAAATATTATTGTTATCATTAATTAATATTATTATAATGAAATAAATAAATTATTACTATTATACTTTATTTATTGTAAATAAGAAGATTTCCACAGTGACTTAAGTTCCTAATTATGATTATGGTCATTTCAGGGGACCTAATGAACTTTAAATTAAAAAAAGTCCATTCGTTAACAATAGTATATTATGACACTGTTGTGATGGAGATGGTTTTCTACCTTGCTCGAGGGTTTTCGCACGAGCGAAGCGAGTGAGAAAATCGAGCAAGGTAGAAAAACACCTCCCACAACAGTCTCATACGATATTTTATAGCACAACAACCTCAAAATCGACAATAAAGTTGGCATTTTGAGGTTAGTGTGCTATAAATAAAATAATAAACAAAATAAATAAATAAGAATCACTATGCCTAATTTGATTTATTTCATGTCAGTGCTAAATACTCGTATGATAAGAACATTTATGGAATGTATGATGCTCTCTTGAGGGTAGAGCTGAGATATCTTGTTGCTTTCATAATATATATACTAGTATGATACATCTGTCCTACAACTTTGTACTTATAATTTATTATTAAATCAATTTTTGAACCACTGCAACCACGCAAATTAAAGCTGATCCATTATTTTTCAAGATATAATTGTAAAGTAAAAGAATCAGTACGCTCACTGTCAAATACTGCTGCAGAATAAATAAATAGGTGCATTTGGAACTGATATTTGGGGGGATAACCCATGTGCAGAGGGTTAAAAAGAAAACTTTGAATTTTTTTATCCCAATAGACGGAATATAATGCATTCTTTAAATTGTTTTTAGACATAGTTTGCATAACAATAGAAACATAAGTGATAAAACTTTTTTCAGAAGAATGCCTTTTGTTTTCATCATCCTTGGAAAAAAATAGTTGAAAAATGTTTGCATGTATAAAAATAGCATTCAGTTCTAAAATATGTATGCGAGTACATACGTATGTATTGCTTATTTAAAAATATTACTATATAATCTTTAATATGACGAATTGTTTTATAAGAACTGTCGTAGTTACTCATTAATTTTTAACGCAATAAAAGTAGATTATCCTTATTTCATTGACATATTTTTTCCATTATCATTTATCTATTCAGGATAAATCTTATTGTACAAAAATAATTAAAGTGATATTAATTTCAATGCAAATATTTTCATTTCAAGCAGAGAATGACTTATAAGCAGTTTTCGTGTTTTTAAAATTTTTTTTAATATTGATAATATTATAAAGTAGCATTAATTTTCTGAGATAATTAAATAAACATATTTAATTTGTAATTGACTCAAAATCAAATCAGACATATATATATATTACGCATTTTTATTTAAACATTAAAGGGCATTTTTCCAATTTGTCTTCACTCTGCTGTTGCAAGTGAAGTGATTAGGTTGGTTCTCTCAACTACTGACACCATAAAGCAAACGACAGACCCAATAACTGACACTCTTAATAATGTATTAGAAAGCATTATTTGAGTAACAAAACATTTTTTTACTTGCTCTTACAATATTGATCATCATTTTTCAAGTCAAAATTTTGTTATTGGCTGAAAATTACAAAAAGATTTTAGTAATTGGAACAGTTCAGTAATTGGGACATCCACCGTATACTATATTTTATATTGACTACTCTTTATTGCTAGTTTTATTGGAGACCTGCGAGAGCATTATAATGTATTCAATGATACAAAATATTATAATTAAATTGTAGTTTTTAATGCACGACAGTAAGTAAATATGCATTTACGAAATTACGGGAAAAATCGAGCGTGGTTTTCGACTTTTCTTCCTCATTGCATATTTTCATTATAAAGGATACCTATTGGAAGGTATAAATACTTATCTACGTAGAAAGTGCTCAAACATGTCCGCAACACGGTCACATACAAATTTAAAGAAGGGATATATCATTTCCACGGTTTTCAAATAAATCAAATTCTGTGAAAACTACATTGGCATCTTATTTCCATATTGCATTGCATACTTTCTGTATTAAGTATTTAAACGATTTATACATATATAGGCAAATAACGGGAATTTCCATGAAAACTTTAACTGAATTGTGATTTGTGTCTGCAGTCTTCAATGGCCAGTTCCGGACTTTATTTTCTCTATACCGGTATCCTTGAGTCATTGGGTTTTTCGCAACCGGCTTATAAATTGCAGGTAGATGCAAAAGTCTTTTCTACGTATACTGCACATTTACAAACGCAGACTTCTGAATGTGACAGTCAAATGCGCACTACTTTTACATTAATTATCCTTTGTCCAAACAAAATGTAGGTAAAGGAAGAATTAAATTTAACTGTTGACTTCAGTAGAGTAAATATAAATTTCTGTAATATTTGAATAAGTTCCTGATTCAAAAAGGTGCTCACGTAATTGTGTACATATATGCGTGTGCATATATATCACTATAGTCTCATTTCAGCATGCAGTAAAAAATGTTAGATTATTATATTAAGATTGATCTCTCTCTGTCTGACTATTTTTCCTCAAAAAATTTAGTGTTTGGTAATGCTAGCCCACCCTATACCAAATATTACAAAGGCACTATTTTTCATTTAATTTTCAATTTTGGGTAAATTTCTCTCTGATATACTGTTACCCAATCAAAAACAATAACTCTCCGGAGAGATATTTCATAAAAATTGAAAATTGAACAATCAAAGTGTTTCCCCGTTTTTGACAGAAACAGGAGCGTTTAGTATCACCTTAAGCCGAAACTCAACAAGAAAAAGAAACTTATTTTTATCATTTTAGTATTTTAATTTATCACGAAATGTAATACACGAAAACATTTGATAATTTAACGCGATTTACGTTTTTGTCTGAAAATTTTATATTTCTAGTGTCTACTTAACATCATATTCTATGCCTAAACGTAAGGAATTGTATTATTAAATATAAATAATATATATTCAAAATAATGAATAAATATTTTAATTGTTGTTGAGTTTGTTTAATATAACCTTTATTTTATAGAAACCTTGTTGAATCAACAAATTGATTTTTTAAATTTTACATTTATCCTGATGTATACCAAATAGATGGATCTTGATGATTTTTTCAAGGAATATGTATTAATTAAGTACTTGCAAAATAAGTGTGCATATTGATTTTGTATACTATTGTATTAAGATTAACTTACATGAGTTATTACATGTGAAATTACTATTTTCTTTTAAAATAAATATAAAATTATATGATGTCTAATTATTTTTTAAATTTGTGATAGCCACTTTGAAGAATAGCTTTAGAAAATTTCATTTGGATATTCATCAATTTGGTGTGTAGCCGAACCCTAGTTTTTATGAATGTAAATATGCTATTAAAGCAGCACTGTATTGAAATTAAAACTCTAGAACTGTTTTCATTGAATGTACGGAGAATACAAATATAAAATTTAAATTACGTTAATTACACCTTCTACTGTATAAGATTTGCCCATTGTAGTAAATTGTAATCTGCAGTACATTAACTTACAATCCACCAACAACAATCACGCTGAAATCGAGTTTTCATTTCTACAGTGCGGATGTGACGATATACATTTTTCGTTCGCCCCGGTAAATTTGCACCGTTCGCACAATACAATAATGAGCGGAAAGTAATAAACCATGTATAAATTAGCCAGTGTCGTGCACACCGATTACCGCAATCCTTAAGCACAAGTTCCTCGAAATCACTCATCATTCCGCACAAATTGAACGACCAATCTAAAAAGAAAAGGAAACAACGATCGCCCAGGCATGAAACTTTTATACCCGCGCACCTCTCTAGAATCGGAAGAAAAGCATCTCATCATCGATGCTCACATGCACAATACGGGCATCATCGCCGATCGCGCATAATAATCGCGAAACCCGTCGTCGGCAGTCGAAACTGCGGCGACGATAACGCGCACGCGGATGAATAAAGTCGCGTCATACACTCCCGTCGTGGCGCGCGCGCGCGTGTGGTATACAAGTGTTCCATAACACACCATCGCGACGAGGCAGATAAGGAACGCAGCGCAGCGCGCGCGGCGCCGTATCATAATATATAAAAACGAAGCGAGCGCGACAGCGCGCTGCGAGATCGAGAGGAGACGCGACTTACACCGCCGCTTATAGTAGTTATAGTCAGCAGATAGATGGAAGCCATGAAGAGGCTCGCGGCGATCCTGGCGGTCTTCGCAGCCTGCGCTCTCGCCCAGGACGAGGGAGGGCACTCCATCTACGGGTGAGTTTTGTTGCTTGGCTTCTCGCGGTTTTGGTTTGGATGGGTGTGATGAGGGAAAGGGAAAGTGTTGGTTAGTGAGAAGAGTGCTGGAGTTTTTATGTGTAACGTTTTAAAATGTGTTGGTGCATGAACATTTATTTGTTATAAGATCGGTGCGACTGTGCGTTTTATTGATTGGTAACGTGTATTAAACAAATTTGAATGTATTGTGTACATTTTCACATTTATTTCTTATAAAATCGGTACGAATGTATATTTTATTCATCGGTAACATGTGTTGAACAAATTTGAATGTATTGTGTGCTAAACAAGAAAGTGTTAATTACCAGTTTATTAAATATATGTGGAAAGTTAAGAAATCGAAGTTTAAATATACTGTATAATATTTGAGTTTTAACGTTATTAACTTGCTATACTATAAATAGTTGTTTGGACTGAAAGCATTAATACATTTTAACATTAGAATAAAATAATACATTTTACTGAAATAACCGTGTAACCTAAATAAATTGATTGTTTAGAAACTTGATGTCAATCGGGGTTTTCTCATTGTGATAATAAACGTGACTTATAATTAATTCGCATGCTAGTCTAACAATGGAAATGTGGTATAATGTTATTTTGATTTCATTTAGATAAAACCCGACTTATAACTGGTACTGTAGAACATTTTATATTTTGTTATTCATAAATCATTGCGAAAACTTGTATTCCAATGTTTCCTACAATGTAACTTCCTATATCTGTTGAAGAAGTATTTTATCTTATTGATCTACAAAATGTTTAAATATTCTATTATGAAGTTGTTGTCTTATCAATGATTTGTATTTTGTTTCTTTTCAAAATATTAGAACACAATATTATTAAAAAAATCTTCTTAATTTGATTTTATTAACAATCTTAAAATAAATTGTGAAAGTATTTATGTAGAATGTAACCTTCATACAAATATATGCAGTATATTCAGCAATATCAATAACCAATAAAGAATCGATTAAGTTAGAGGAAGCTACGTTTCGACGGATTGGCGTGTAATGGGTTTTTCACGTAATTTTCTTTTGCGTAATAATTTAGCCAAGTTATGTATGCGCAATCGAAATTTACACAAGTGGGAGTAAGCAGTTCTTTTTGTATATACAATTTTATAAATTTAATGCACACAGACACTTTATATTGATCATCCAAAATTTTGTTGAAATCAGTAATTTGTTAAAAAAATAAACTATTCAATAGTTCACTGTAGGTTAATTTTTTTACGTTTAAAAAGGATTTGATTAAAGCATTATTAGAGAATAGTATCTGCTTATTAAAAAACTGTTGTAATTATCTTTTGATTAAGAAACATATCGTAATTTCCCTCAAGTAATTAACTCTTGATTCATCTAATTTTTTGGAAAATTTGGATTCAGGAATAAATTTTGATTATATCCACTTTAAAATCATTATTGACCAAGAAATTAACATTGTTTATAAACAATTATATTTACACGTAAAATACGACATGCTTATACTTCATCATATTCATATATTATGTTTGATTCCTTGTATTATATTCCAGAGTCTTATGTATGCATTTTCATGTTTTTAAAATTGTTTTATTTTTTACAATGTTTTTATTCTAAAAATCTTGTATTCATATAAACATTCTAAAATTCTAAACAAAAAATTGCTTAGTAATCCAATATAAACTATGATTTTGTCACTAAGTTATTTAACGACTATAAATACCATCTAACAACATCAATTTTTAATTCGCATGACTTCAAAAGCTGCTCACGTAAAATAAACTTAGTGTAAACCTCCAAGTATACCGATTCGACAGCTTTTTATTCCATTTAAATGTTTTTTTCTGCACAAAAATTCCTTATATACCTCCTCTTTTTATACAAGTGTAAATTTTCCAATTCATAATATTAAAAAAATATTGATAGGATAGTTTTAAATACAAAAAAGTCATGTATCTAGAAATGTTAGTGAAGAAAACGAAATTTGTGTAGAATATAAATGTGAAGAGTTTATTCCATCGGTGTACAATCTATAGTCTGTTCAGCTAAATAAATATTTTTCTAGAATTAACTAGATGTTATCAAATTTACCTAAACATTTGATAAAGCTGCGTACATTTTCTATTTGCATACAAGATTTAGTAAATTGAAACAAAAATTTTATTACAATACTAAATCGTTTATTTAAAATAATTAATATTTATTTTATTTTAATAAATATTATTTGAAATAAAAATATTTTGAATAGCAAGAAAATCATTTATATTTCAAAATGCCCGCTTATAATCGAGAAATTACTAGATTTCGCTCTGGTCTTGCCGTAGGAGTTACAAAACGCTCTATAGCATCCGTTATGTACAACTATAACATAAATACGCTATCGATGAATCTCTAAATGAAGAAAAAAGTACAAATATAATATTGATTGTAGGATTTTTTTTTAAATTACGTATTTGAAAAAGAATTATTTTTAATTATGCAAAATAAGGTGTTGAAAAAATTATTTTTCAATACAAATGGGTGTATAATTTGATTGTGCATCTCGTTGTACAGTCGCAAAATCCATGGAATGCATAAAATGTCATATCATGTCCTGAAAACAAATCGTAAAATTAAACTAATGCCCACTGTGTCGAAAAATGGTGTTTACAATACGTACGTAAAATTTGAACGTAAAATTCAATTTTCCTTTCTTTACAAAATATTAATGTATATTTTTAGAGGTTCGTTGACAGCGTAATTTTATAAGGAATAAGAACTTTGTTTGTAGTTGAGTGCAATGTACGCCAGAAGTTACACCTATTTTTAGCGATTTTTGCAAGGCCACGGTGAAATCTGCTAAGTTTTGAATTGTTCATGATTGTAATAGAACAACAGAATTATAGAGAGTGGATTTGAAAATTAAATTTAGATAAATCTCTAGGTTATTAGCATTTTATTTATTTAAACTATGTTTTCCATCTACAATTAATAATTCACCAAAATCATATCGCAATTCTTTTTACGCTTTATTAAATTTGTTGTTTAAAAAATTCAATGTAATATAATTGGAGAATTTTTTAATCATCCATTCATAGATATTTTGACTCTAAATCTGGTGGTAATATTGTTTAATACGGATAATAATTCTTTGTAAATGTTGACAATCATCACCGCAAAAATTTATTTAACATTTCTTTACAATTTTTAACAAAAATAAATTATTATGTACAAAAATTAATATTCTCTCTCTACTTTTCTCATATTTTATAAGATGAAAATAAACTATAGTATTATTTGTTCAAAAATGTTTAAAAACTATTTAAAATTGTTTTAATACTTATAAAATTGTAATTAGCAGTAAAAAATATCTCCAATTATTAAAATTTATGCCAAATATATTATGAAAAACAATTTAAAATATTTTTAATAACTAAAAAAATATTTCAAATTAATGTGAAATTATTTGAGATTATATAAATATATTTAAACAGTTTAAACATTTTTATTATCATTAATTTTTTTATTATTATGGGCATGGACCTGTGGAGAAATGATGAATTTTTATCAAAAATTCGATTTTTCAAAAACATTGTTTTCATACTTTATAACTCTTTTTGAACTATTTTACACAATGAAGATATATTGATCAAACAATTTCGTTTTGAGAAATGTTATTATAAATATATATATATATATATATATATATATATATATATATATATATATATATATATATATATATATATATATATATATATATATATATATACATATAAATATATATTTATAAACAATAATATATAAACAATAATATTTATTTTTATTATTTTATACGTTTATTTCAAACTTTTATATTTATCTTTCTTTTAGATTTTAAATAGCACATTACGATGAGGCTCGAGAATACTAATTTTTAAGCAACCAAGATGCCCTTTCATTGTAAAAGTCATACGGAATAAAGTTACCAGGGCTTATGTCCAATTATTATTCCAATTTTTATTCCAAGTACATGAAAAAAGTATGAGAAGATTTTATCTTTAATGAATAATACAATATATAACTTTGTCTTGTAACTTTGTCAAAAGAAAAGTATTTCTAAGCCATTTTTATACTATTTTTATGAAGTTGCAGTAACAATTTCAGACTAACCCAATGAAAGCTTCATCGTTTGGAACTCTCAGTATTACAGCCATTTTTAAGGATTTAGTAGCATTTTAAGGATGGTTGGGTTAAAAAAATTTTTAAGTAGCATTTTTTACGTTTCTTTTATCTACGTATTACCCAATAGTTGTAGAGAACTTGCAAATGTGGACACGTACAAGTATTTAGATTTTGCACTGGTGCAAGCCTCAATGCACAATTCTTCCCACAGCCCAACAAAATTCACCAACAATTCTCCACAAATCTATTTCCACCAGAAAAATGCCACCTGTTCAAACTTTAGCATCACTCCCAAAGAAACCAAAAAAATTCACCAACCCTCCAGCATCTAATTAAAAGAAGCATCTCTCTCTCTCCCTTCCCCCCGCAGAATGCAGAGCCTGTCGCTGGCCTGCGACACCCGAGCCAAGCTCGACCTGGTGCTCTCGTACGAGGACCGGCCTGGCTTCGACTTCGTGCGGGTGCCGCGCTCGGCCCAGCTGCCCGTCGAGCTGCTGGTCACCGCCGACCAGGTCGAGGACTTCAAGTCCGTGCTGAGGGCCCACGGCGTCGTCTACGAGGTGATCGCCGAGGACGTGAGCAAGCTCATACGCGCCGAGCTCAAGCAGCAGAATCGCGCCAGGCTGCGCAGAAGATCCGGCGGCGACAACGGCATCGATCTGCGGGCTTTCCCGCGGTACGAGGAGGTAAGAGTGGATACACGACACGAGGATGTTGTTTGTTCTTCTTATTTTTTTTTGCGAGAGAGGTGGTGGTTGGTTTTTGCTTGGATTCATTAAACTGGTTGGAAGATGGGTGAGAGTCCTTGAGGTGGTTTGAAGTGCCGGTTTTTGTACGCGGGGTCACTTTGCTGGAGTGAAAAAGTAGTGGATCGAGATGAGGGAAATTGATTGTTTACATTTAGCTTGGGTTATTCTTAGCTGTGTCAAATGATTATTATTTTTTGTTATGTGTATGTATGAGGCATTCACATTGTGGAGGATCTTAATTTTGAAATTAAGGCCTTACTGCGAATATTCAGATTAATTTCATATGGAGAACTATATGTTTTCTACCTAAAACCGGCATACGGAATCCTCTAAAAATTCTCCATATAAATCCATGTACATTTTCATATAAATACGGATTTTATTTTTTTATAAATTCTTAAAAAATTCAATTAATATAGAAGAGGCATGATAATTATATTATTTTTGTTATTAAACTTTATGTAATATGTAAAATTAGACACAAGAAGTTAGCAACTTAAACTCTGTTAGAAGTTATGACTTTTCAATTAATGTTTATAAATTTTAAGATAAACATTCGAATATTACAAAAAATAAATTTTGGGTATATATTAACACTGCTCTATAGTATGAAAAATAATTTAAGTGTGTTTATCTTTTGCCTATTTTCATCATTTGCCTATATTCAGCATGCAAATTATACTTTGCCCACATAAAAATCTATAAGATTGGAATTTGAATTTGAAAATTATGGTAGAATCACCAATTAACATTGAGTGCCACTTGTTAAAATTCAAACAAAATCCAGAGTCATGTGGTCTGTAATTTATTGCTGTAAATAATGTTTTACGTTTATTTATAAATATTAGATAATCACTTACATGAATTATTTGTCTGATAGGTAAACCAATGAAAATGTATAATCTCCACTAGTGTATTCTATCACAAATATATTTATTAATTTGAAATAATTTAAAATGTTCATGTTGAACGTTACCGTACGTTCTATAAAATTCAAAATTGTTTACAACAGATTTCACTAATGGAAATTGTATATATACATAATTTAACGGGTATACTTTTTGGACATGCGATAATTACAGTCACTAATTATTTTATTATGTTAAATCAATTAGTTTTATAGTTAAATTAGATTTGGAATGTTTGGATCATTATTATAGTAGAATTTGTTCTACCCTCTTTATTTCATTCAATTTACAAAATACTTCTTTTTTAAATGCGACTTTATAGATATACAGTTAAATTAATAATTGTTTGAGTATTTTACGTTGATGGGGAGTGACTAGTAAATTTGTAGTTGTATAATATACAAAAATTGATGAAAGAACTATTCAATAGTGATATCGAATTCCTGATGCTTTTCTTTTTTTTCTTAGATGCTTTTTTTTAATTGTTACAAAGGATAAATATCGAATAATACCGAAGAACGTCTTTAGGCTTCTGATAATGATTGGGAGTCTTTATTATAAAATTTAATTAGTGATATTTTGGTTCAAAATCTTCTGATTTGAAAAGTTTGAATGTTTTTGAAATCCTCAAAACCAAGGGTTAACCCATGAATTAAATCGAATGACATTGCAGTATGTAAATAATTCAAATTGAGTTAGAAGTACTTTCAAACATATATTATAGATAATGCCGAAAATAACCACGTGCAATATCTTTTTTCTAGATTGTGTATGTTTTCAATATATTTTAGCATTTTTTATTAGCTATGCTACGTTGATAAGTTTGTTATCAGTTTCTTTAGTAGTTGAATTTTCTCTATTCAACGTGTTTAATCCTGTCATACTTATTCAATTGTTTGCAAAGAAAATGTACTTGTAACTTATCATACAAAGCAATGGCGATATTATTAATATTTAATCTAGTCGATAGGACGGAGTCATACATCTTTGATTGCGAATGCTAGAATGTGTAGTGTACACTTTTACAGCTGTAGACTATTATTGTATTTGTTTTTACTATTGGTATCACTGATATGAATTATTATATTATTGATATCATTGATATCAGAAACATCATGATTGATACTTTTTATTTTTTATTTGCAATATTTAAATATAAAGTTATTGATAAGAAACAATAAGTTAATAAGGGAAGTGGTAATGTACACTTGACGTGAAGTTCTTCTGTCAAGATCAGTTTGAATCTTTTTCTAATACTGTAAGTTCATTGGATAGAACACTCGTTTACGTTAACCACATTAGAAGATTTCAAAAAAATTCTAAACTGTTCGTTACAGACGAACTTTACGTCGAGTGTATATGAGGTCCTTCGGTGGCCACATTGCAATTTCATTCGATCGAATGCTCGTTTTCATTACCCTCACTGGAGGATTTCTAAAAAATTCAAATAGATTGATAAGTATAACTTGAAAATTGTTATTAACAAAGTTTATCACGTGAATATTTGTTATAGAGCTGTACATTTTTAAGTTGGTAATATCTTAAAAGTATATTACAATCAATGTAGAAAAGTTTATCACAATTATATTTAGTATTCGATATATTTATTTACGTGATTGAGTTAAATGATTGATAAGATAGATAGCTGTTTAAATATTAACTATTGATTGTACGTATTTGATATAAAATGTAACATTAAAAATATCAAAATTGCACGCTGAAATTTAATGAGCGAAATGTTCACCTTTTTAAAGTAAAAATACTTTAGCCTTTTCTTCGACTGAATTCTCTCTGTAAGTATTAAGTCAACAAACACTTAACCATATACAAGTTAATTTTTCACTTAAAAATAATACAATAATCAAAGAAAAGATTACATGCCATTATGACTATGAAAGGATGCAAAGCTCATGGAGAAGTCCATCGATATCATCCCTAATAACATTATCCCCAGAAACCTCTTAAACTGCATTTTAATAAATCACAAAAGTCTTCAATTTAATGATCGTTTCTCAAACTACAACGACTCTCCTCCATCGCACGATATACGCAATACTTCCTACTCTACATCCCCCCGCGCGAATTCGCAGATCCAGTCGTACATCGCGGAGCTGGCCAAGAGCCACGGCGACATCCTCAAGCCGATCAACATCGGCAAGAGCTACGAGGGCCGCGACATCGTCGGCGTCAAGTTCACGACCGGGGGCCCGGTCAAGCCCGCCCTGCTGATCGACGCGGGGATTCACGCGCGCGAGTGGATCGCCCCGTCCACGGCCATCTACGTCATCAAGCAGCTAGCCGAGAACGCGACCAATCGCTACATCTTCGAGGACATCGACATCTACGTCATACCCGTGCTCAATCCCGATGGCTACGAGTACACTCACATCAACGAAAACGTATGTACGGGGAAAGAGGGTGATTGTTCTGTTCTTTTCGGGTTTTGCTGTTAGGTGTTGGGTGTTGACTGTCTGGTAGCCGAGGTACTTGTAGGATAGAGAGAATTGTATGGAAAGGTATTTGATGTCTTTGAAATGGCTCCACTGGCTGTGTTGCATAAGTAATTTTTGAAAAAGAGAGAGCTCTGAATATGATTTTTAGAGGTAGATTGTAAAATCGAATATAAGTTGTCTTAATCTTAAGGGTAGCAAAATCTAAAACTTTTTCTATAAATATAACAAATTTTGATTTGTTTTGTTTTGTACGCGTGAGATAATGTAAAAGAGTTACCTGTGTTAAGAAATTACGATGTAATAAAAAAATGTGTATTAGAACTCCCACATATCCTTGTTTACCCAAAATCTTATGCTTCAAAGTTTGAAAGTGTACCTAAGCAATAGCTTTTATCGAAATGACTTGAAAATTTTTGGCATAGAGCGTTTCTTACACATAAGAATTATACACGTAATTATTCTACACAGTTTAGCATTGGTCAAATTATATATAGATATATTTGACCAATGCTAAATTGTGTACAATAATTACGTGTACAATTCTTATGTGTAAGAAACGCACTATGTCAAATTTTTTAACATGTTTTGATGTGATATCTTCAATTCTAAACCTTATTTTTGAAAATTATTTAGAAATGTGTTTTAGCTCTTAACAAGAGAATTTTTGCAATGAATTTTTTTTATTTTTCTCTGGTTTTATGAAACAAAAAAGAACAGGTCCCCATTACGAGATCGAGAATTCTAGTTCTAGTTTGTTCTAATTCTAGTTCTAGTTCTAGTTCTAGTTTGCAGAATTTTGAGTTTATCACGTAGAAATTTTATTTATTATTTAAAGGGTTCTAGAAACGCAGATTTTTCCTTTTTTCAAAAATACAGCTTAGAATTCTAGGCATTGTATGCCAAAAGATGTTAAAAAAAATTTTCAAGTCATTTCGATAAAAGATGTTGAGTAGGCACACTTTCAAACTTTGAAAATAAAATTTCGAGAAAAACGCAATGTAAGTTTAGCTAACTAATGTAATTGATATAGAAGTTCTAGTATACAAATTGTTATAACTTATAATTTTTTAAAATAAGCAACTGAAATTTTTTAATTCTTGGAAAAAATAATTATTTTATTATATAAATTTGGTAATTGTAATAATTAACCTGGCAAAACGTTCGTTTGGATAATAAGGATCAAAACAATCCAAATTTATGGGAAACATGCAATTTGAAATTGATTTAATAATTATATATATAATAAAATATTTATACATAGAATAGCTTCACTTTCAATAATCAATTACAAGAACAGTTAAAAGCATGAAATATACCTAAAATAATAAGTTGGTGATAAAAATAATTATAAATTCTAGTTATATTATATTAATGGTATTGTCGGCATAGTGCGTTTCTTACACATAAGAATTGTACACGTAATTATTGTGCACAATTTAGCATTGGTCAAATATATCTATATATAATTTGACCAATGCTAAATTGTGTACAATAATTACGTGTATAATTCTTATGTGTAAGAAACGCGCTATGCCGTACTGTCTGTTGTATACAGAAGTTCAAATAAAAAAAAGAATAGTTGTGAGAAATTGCAATAATTTTGCATTAAAATTTTATTAACTTAACGTTGTTTAATAATCCTATTTTTAAATTAAGCTGATAAAATATACCAAAAATATATATTGAATTAGAATTCAAATTTTAGGATTAAATTTTATTTTTGATTCCATATTACACATTTTTAGACGAGATTATGGAGAAAGACACGATCTGACAATGATTTCTCTATCTGCAAGGGAGCTGACGCCAACCGTAATTTCGATATTAAATGGAATAGTAAGTATTTGTTGACGCATTTGTTATAAATCATTGAATATCAAGTAATTTATGCTAGCGATAAACTCGAAGAAATCAATCAGGTACAAAGATTAAGTTAAACATAATCGACCTTCGGCTTAGCATTTTGATGAATTTTAAAGTGTAAATATTTGATAGGTTCGAAAATAAAAAAATGATTTATTCACAGTAAATGATGTTATCGTATGCGCACAGTTTCTCATACCGAATGACGAAGTCACTTCTTATATTTTTCAAAGAATTTTACGAGTCATAGGTATAACTAAAATGCAGAGGCAAGGTTATAGAAATCTATTTAATTTTTTTTGTGAATATTTATAATATTTGTATGTCATTGAATTTTATAATAGTGTTATGATTCTCAATATTGATTTTTACTTGTTTTTCTTAATATTTGTGTTTTTGCATTATTCATGAAGCATCCAAGTAATAATTTAAATATTTAATAAGAAATCTGATTTCTTGTCTCGTTTTATTACAATCTTGTCCAAGTAAAATAACATAGAAATATATGTCTTGTATTGTAAATTACTATTGTTTTTAAACTTTAACAAAACAATATCTTAAAAACAATACAATCATTCATTTTTCAAAAGCCAATCTCAGTAATGTAGTATTTATAAAATTATTCTAATTTGATAGATAAGAGTCATTAAAGTTTCTAAAGCAGTGAATATCAATTATGAACCCTCTCCATTTCGCTAATTGTCATGTTATCTACTTCCGTTGATTCAAAAATTCCCGTGAAGAACAAACCTCTTCTTATTTTCCTCATTCACTTCGACGCACCTAATTTAAAATTAAATCGCTATGAAATATAACATTCGAAAATTTAGCCTCTTCCAGTCTACTCTGCTCGCGCTAAAACTGATAATAATGTTATACTCTGCGCAGCCGTGGGAGCCTCATCCTCTCCGTGCAGCGTCACTTACGCCGGCACTCGGCCGTTCTCAGAGCCGGAGTCCCGGGCTCTGAGGGATTTCGTTCTGGCACGCCGGGACCGCATCAAGACCTATCTGAGCTTGCACGCCCACGGACAGGTATGTGTAATCTCGTTATTCCATGTGTGTACAGTAGAACCTCACGGCACTGTGATTCATGGCACTGTGACTTTGGAGTATCTCGGCACTGTGATTTCCGCAACTCAACTTTGCGGAAAATGTTTTATGAAAAGGTTTAAAATGAGAAAATGTGATAGAAGAAGTCTCTTATAAATGTTTAGGCCAACGAATTTTAATACAAAGTTTTAAAACATGTACAAGCTGAGAAAATGTAATAGAAAAGTTTATAAAAATTAATTTTATAATTTTATATAGATTTTCATAAAAAGTTTCTTTTAGGTACAAATTTATAGTTGCGTCTCAGGACTTAAGATACAGCTATCTTTGTCGCACTCATGCGTTTTTTTATGGACGAGACAAAGACAGCTGCATCTCAAGATCTGAGATGCGACTATAAAGTTGGACTTAAATAACACTACTTGAAAGGCAATAGGCAACTTGCATGAAAAGATCCATTAGGTTCGTCAGATAGATTATCGAAAAATAATAGATACGTATTTTTTCTTATATAAGTAGATTTTTTCATGCAAGTTCCATATTGTACTGAGAATATTTGTTTATGGGAAAGGTGCGGGGGAAAGTTAATATTATTGCCTAGATACGGTCCGGTGTACGACGCTGATTGGTTGGGACCAATTTACAGTGCCGGGGGATAGCTAGTCCAGAGTTTGACATCGGTGCCGGAAGGTTATACTGTACTTCTATGTAACGTTACTTTTTTACAGTCTTTAAATAGATAGCAATACAAAACTATCCATTAAATACGTGTAAAATCAAGTACATAGTTTTACAAAATCGTAGTGAAAATGATCTTGCTTTTAATAACAATAGTAACAAGCGTTAAAATCTTTATACATAAATGAATACTCATCCACGAATAGTTATAGAGTCTTTATATCTATTAAATAGTTTGATTTAATAAATTTTGAAATCTTATAGTAAAATTTAAAAAAAAGCTACCTTCAGTTTTCACGTTTCGAATTTTTCTCGAAAAGGAAATAATGTTAGATACTTTTTAAGGTCTCCAAATATTGGCATAGAGCGTTTCTTACACATCAGAATTATACACGTAATTATTGTACACAATTTAGCATTGGTCAAATTATATATAGATATATATGACCAATGCTAAATTGTGTACAATAATTTCGTGTACAATTCTTATGTGTAAGAAACGCACTATGCCAAAATATTCCTTATTTTAATACCAATTGGGGTCAAATTTTAGTTTTTCAATTAACAGACTACAATTTGAATATATAGCAAAAACGTGATTAGACATGGACAGAAGATACGGACTCTTAATACTATTTGAAAATAATATTCGCTCCGCATAGCTGGTGGCGCCATCTGAAGTTTTATGTATTTTATATGAGCTGCGACTCTTTTTCGCTACCATGGCGCTTCGATCGCTTCGTTTTTTTTCCCAAGCTCGCATAATATTAGACGAAATTTCCACGATCTACGGATTTTTTCGCCACCATGGGCGCTTCGGTCGATTTTATTATCCCCTCTAAGCGGACGCTTGGAGCGAATAGTTGATCCGATTACATACATTTTTTTCCAAAGTTTGATTATGAATATGTATATCTATAATATGCCTGATCAACAAATTTAAACAGTCATTTATTTATTGTGCTTAAGAGATTCGCCTTTTACAAGTTAGCCTTGTTCGTCCTTACGTTAGATACCCAAAACTTAATTATTATTTTTATAGGCACTTTACATAACATTGAGCAATAAGCATCAATTAAAAAAATCTATATGGCATAGCTTGTAGCGGAAGAAGAAAGCATTTAATTTTTCAGAATTGTAATTTGAAATTCACATTTTCAGTATCTCCTTCATCCATGGGGATGGACGTCGGAACTTCCGAAGAATGAGCCTGTGCTGGTGAGTACTGATTTCCTTCGTTAAACTGCATTACCCGCTAAAGAAAGTCGTGAAAATCTGATACATTCATGAAATCTGATTCAATTTGCTTGCAGAGGTGCGCGGCTATGAATGCAGCGTCTGAACTTTACAAAGTCCACGGCACTCGTTACAAGATAGGTAGCTCCACCAACGTTTTATGTGAGTATAAATAGTATTATAGGTACATTTAATTACAAATAATTACATCTCATATTTCTTGCGCATTGTTTTTGTTAACGACCAAATTTAAAATAAAATATTTTTTAGTCTTTCAAGAAACATGAACATTTTTATGATAGATTTTAACCGTAATCAAGTCTTTTATGGATCGTATAATATATATACGGGAGAGTACAATATGAATACCCATAGCTATTTTCTGCATAACTTCTTATTGACTCGATGAAAATTAAAATTTCAAATAGGGATTTGTTCCTTGAATAGTCCTACGTAAAGAAAAAAAATGTTTGGAATAAATCCCAGCATTCAAATAAATTATAAAAATAAAAGTAAAAGTTACGATTTTCGAATTTCTGAAAAGTGTCGTCCAATATGACCATTTATCATTTTTAGATGATATTAAGCTCTGAATGATCTGTAATGATATTTACACCATTTTTAGACATTATAATATGGTATATTTATCGAAATATAGCTTCATAGACATTTATAAATTAATTACTTTATTAACTACAATACTGCATATTTACTAAAATATAGTATTTTAGTAATAAATAACGAAAAAGGTCAAATAACACTGAATAAATGTTTGGAGCTTATATTTAACACACATGACAATTGACAAATCATAGTATACATTTTTCTGAAAAAAGATAAAAGTAATTTGCTGTAATATTTTATTATCCAATGTACACGTCTCATACTGGACAACAATCGTGTTGAATCATAGGTCTTACAATGTCCCAATCAACCCATGAAGAACTAAACTTTATATAAAATTTGTTAGGAATACATAAATTCACTTTTGGAAAAAGAGATCAGCCTCGTAAAATAACTTTTGACGTGCTGAATATTAACAAATTACTTATTGACGTAATAACTTTACAGCCGTACATTTAAAATACTGGCCGCGAGAACCCAAACATACATTGAATCCACGTAGTAGGACACCGTCAACTCGCGACAGTAGTCCAGAACTTAAAATTTTTCATACTGGACGCATGTTCATACTGTACAACTACCCCCTATATAGATCGTAATATAAAAAAAATTAATTCCACTAAATCAAAAACTAGGATATTTGGAATATTTTTTAAACTCATGCTATATTGAGTTATTTTAGTGTTTTCCAATTTAATAATTATTACATATTTTCCAATAAAATATATTAGACAAGAAAAAATTACAATACCAAATAGTGAATAAACTACATTTCCAACAGTGATCGCTTTATTTCCGCTCCTCAACAATTATATCTTACATTTGCGCTTCTACTGTACATGCACACAAACGCAAGTGCACACATACATACACGCTCACAAACAACGCTCAAACTTGCACACCAAAAAGTAGCGGAGAAAGGAATCTGATTTAACTTACGATTGGAATTTTTCAATGTTGCACAGACGCTGCTGCGGGTGGCAGCGACGACTGGACGATGGGCGTCGCGGGCGTCGACCTGGCCTACACCGTCGAGCTGCCCGGCGGCGTTTACGGCTTCGCGCCGCCGCCCAGCGCCATCGTTCCCGTCGGCCGGGAGACCTTCGAGGCCATCAAAGTTTTCGCGCGCTACGTCAACGGCGAGATTTGCCAGAAGTCGACGTGATTCCCAAAGACGATCTCGACGCCGTCAACCTAGTTTCGCAGAGGCCGGACTCGCTCCACTCTCCGTATGTACTGGCACGCAGTGCCTTTTGTGACTTCGTTCTTTTCGTGCCTGGAAAAATAACGTGAACCGGATGGGTGTCTTTCACTTTTTGTCGCTGTGAAACGAATGACGCGGACAGGGGAGATATTTATTGTTTTGCTTGATGTGCTCGAAAGAGCGAGAATTGTAATAAATTGTTTGTTTTCAAAATTGTGGTGTTTT
Source organism: Gastracanthus pulcherrimus (assembly GCA_949152435.1). Taxonomy (NCBI): domain Eukaryota; kingdom Metazoa; phylum Arthropoda; class Insecta; order Hymenoptera; family Pteromalidae; genus Gastracanthus; species Gastracanthus pulcherrimus. The sequence continues at coordinate 158,329,383 of OX424576.1, forward strand.
TACCTTTTTTTTGTTGCAACTTTCTCTTTATTTAGGTACAGGAGATGATTGTATATATAAGGGAGTTTGACGCACACAATGTGACGGAAAAAGAACCGTTCTTAAAATATTATTTTTTATTGTTTGTGTATTATGTATTAAAAAGGGTTGTCGCCTTCGGCTCGCCTCAGGCCGCTTGGTTAACCTTGGCTCGGCCTGCAATATGCCCTCGCGGTAATCGCCTACTTTCCTCCCTTAATACACAATATACTATTATTTTATGTTTCCGGGATATTAAGGTATAAAATCAGTGAATTTGCCACGAATTGAGTCGTGAGTTTTTCTTCACTATTTGAATCAGTGACTATTCACTGTTTCGCAATGGCACATTTGGCACTATTTGAATCAGTGACTATTAACTTATAATCAGTGAATTTTCACTGATTCATTCTTAGAGAGCAGGCCCATGTTGTCTCGCGACCCTGGAACTGAGATTTCCCTCGAGATTCTACCTGAGGTTCTGGACTGGTTCTTTTTAAAAAGAGCCGCAAGGTACGGTGGTTGTCTCGTGTAATAAGATTTATAAATTAGTACCGCCGCAAAGTACACTCTTCTTCCCTCAACATCTAACCAGTCCAGTTTCCACTTGTAGGGAGTGACATGCTCGTCCCTTCTACCACCTCAGATATACCTCACACATGAATTCTACAATCTCTGCAGTCGGGTCTGAAGCTCTCTTGATGCGCCAAGATACACCACAGAGCAATAGTCTAGGTGAGAAATAATCAGAGCATTTGCTAGCTGCTTACGTAACGCCTCGGTGGTGCAGGATCTAAAAGATCTGACCCCATATAGGGCTATATTAACCTTTCGGATAATCACATCTACCTGCGGTTTCTATGTCAACTCAGAATTCATTACAACACCGAGGTTAGTTATTGTATCAACAAAAGGAACGAAAACGTTATCTTGCACCTCAATTCCTGGCAAATTCAATTCCTGTAACCAATTAATATTATATTCCGATTCAAAAATAATAATTTTCGTTCACCACTATTAAAGTGCAAGGAATTATCGGAAGCCCAAGCCGACATAGTTCGCGTCACAGCTGACAAACGATCCACGCCTTCACGAAGATTGTCTCTAGTAACTTACTTGTAGGTTTGCAATTCGTCCGCGTATAGTAGATGCGCGACACTATGGGATAATATTCCCTCTGAACCCTTGAAATAAGACATTCCTTCTTTAAGATGGTTCATGTAAAGACTAAATAAGTGGGGCCCGAGGCCTATGGGACGCTGAGGTTGGTTGTAAGCTAGACCAATTCTCCATTTAATTTAGTGACCAATCACTGGTTACGTCCCGTAATGTACGACTTGACCCACAAGACTACAGGTCTAGATAATCCTATCCTAATCAGCTTACGAAGCAATTTTGAGGGGGAGATCGTGTCAAACGCTTTACTAAAACAGTATAAGATTTTCGAAAACGGTCACCAAGCGTACAATATACTTGAGTACAAACTCAAATTATAAAAATGCATACTGCATTAACCGAATTATTCTACCACAGCAAGAATAATGTGTAATTTCCATAATTATTTCTAGTATAATATTTAATTTTCAATATAAAATGTTCTAATTTGGATTATCGTCTATTTTCATATCTTAACTGACAAATAAAGGAATAAGAAAAAAAATCCAGGACCAAACTCCGTCCCCAATGATTGGGAAGAAATAATTTTCGTACTTCATAAATATTCCAATTATCATAATTTAATAACTAAAAAGTTCACTTATATTTTTTTAAAATACAGCATAAACTTGGCACATGCTCTGTCTGATGAATTCAACTTCTTGAGTGATTTAAAAATGCATGCAAAATAGTCAAAAAAAGGTCCTGATATTTTGCTAAATTTGAATTGCAATCTTATTAATAAATCTCAAAAAATATATTCAATTACATTTGTAATCTAATATTATACGTGCTTTGAAAAGGAGGACAGAAACCACAGCAAAATATGACAACTCCGAAAATGTCAGTAAAAATGAAAGAACTATCAAAACTACGAAGCGTGAGTAGCAAAAATGTAAAGGAAGAAAGGAAAAAGCATCGTTATCGAGCACCATCAACGAAGACCAACATGTAGTACGACAACAACAGTCGATGTAAATACTAAATTCAATTTAATAAGCAAAAATGCAATTATGATAATTAATGGACGATTTAGATTTAGTAAAATTGCCATGTCCAATAAAACAATCTTAGTAAAATATGATTTAACGATTATAAATCGCAGTTTTCTGTTTTTCTAAAAAGCATCTCCCAGTATGAGCACCAAACGTTTATAATACCACCTCAATTTTGCATTAAACGCAAATAAATTGTTTTTTACTCACATGCAAAAGTACTAATATTGTAAATTGTCTAAATATATACAATTTAAAGAATATTATTATATATCAAATAATTATTATTTAATTACCTTATATACTCTACATGTATCTAACCCTCAATTAGAAAAATTATGCCTCATAAATTGCCTCATAGAACGGTAGTGTCGTGATAATATTAGGAGTCGTTACTCATTTTTAAGAACTTTCGACAATATTTAATATAACTACATCACTCTGCTAATTGAGCATATAAAGTATGGCCGGCCTCCTAGCAGCATCCTAGCGGTATAAATTCAATAGTCATTGATCGTCACACTGAGAGGAGAGCTATATTGGGGGACTGTCGCCTAAATTGAACAATAATTTTGTTCCGTCGGAACGTAATTTGAATCCGTGGCACCATTTGCCATGTTTGAAATGCACGCGACGGGCGAAAAGAAGACAGTCGCTCTTGACAATTCAAGTCGCACATTTTTTCTCGAGAGTCCGGCATCTTTTTCTACATTTCTTATAGAGACACACAGATTCGTTATCGTTATCATCTAGATTGCCTTTCCGTATTTTCCTCTTGCGGTGGTTTCGATGGTGTCACGTACACGGTGCGGCCGGGGCACTAACGGTTCAGGCGCGAAAAGAATATTCCTGTGAAGGCGTCCGACGCAACGTCGACGCAAGGTGTCGTACACCCTTTTTACGCGATTCATGCAAGACGAATCTGGGTGGCACTTGGCCCGAGAACGCGATCTCTGGACCCGTAGAACGTGCGCCACGCAGTCCTGATTATTTATACATACACACAGATATACACAACACACACTTCGCATTTCTCTTCTGCAGCTTGTTAAGTTAAATCTATGAGAGGGGTTTTATACCGCAAGGTTTTCACTTCTCTTTTAATCGAATAAACACTCTAAATCTACACAAAAATATCGAGTCTTTGTTTTATTCGTAATCCCTATTCCTTTTCCTATAAAATCAATCATCGGCAAACAAAAAACCCACAATTGATATCTTTGCATTCATAAGAATATAACAAGATGGTAAAAATTGAGTGGCTTATTATATAGGATAAATGATAAACTTTACTAAAGGAGATAAAAGCTGGTCTCCATCTAGCGGTACTAAGTGAAATTACAACCCAAACATGAAAATTTTTCTAAAATTATTTTTTTGTTAGGCTGACTATATTATTGTCTATCTTTGTCACACATGTTATGTTAGACTAGATACTCAATTTAGTGCTAACAATATTAATCAAGATATTCAAGTACATTTTTAAGCGCTTTTTTACTAAGCGACAAAGGATACTTTTACTACTATTCTTGTTTCAGTATAGCATTTACTCATGGGAGTTTAGTTTTATTTTTAGAAGTAAACTTTCTATTGGTGCAAGTGAATGAATTGCCCCCATGAGGTTGGAGCTGATATACACCTGCTTGCTGTTAACGTCATCGTCCGTACAATCAAATAGCGACCAATTACAGTTTTGTAAAAGTGAAATTGAGGGAATGAGCGATAAAACGGTATAAATCAAGTTATACCGTTTTTTCAGAGATTTCATAAAATTAATGAATTAGCAACTTTTAATTATAACGTGCGAAATAGCGACACATAAGTCGTTAATTGTTTGAATGTTTTAAAAAGGTTATTCCATTGCTTACAGAAAATCTAATCACATTTTGATCTTGCAACAAAAAAGATTTTATTTACTATCTACTAGATTCACTAAGACAATGCGTAGGAATTATTAAAAATATTGTTGTTTGAAGAAAAAGTAATTTTCATGTAAAAAATTCAGAATAAAATAGTCTGTATATAAAAAAACTTTCGATTAATCGAGATATCTCTATGTACCACCTTAGATAATTTAGTTTCAGTCGACAGTTGTTCGAGAAAAATAGTGTACTAGCTCAAAAATGTCGCTTCGAAAAACAAGTTGATTTCTAAAAAGTTTCAAGGCGCCTCGAAAAATTATTAATAATTTTTTTTTAAATTGGATGCAGGTCCGAAAAAAAAATATAAAGAGACAAATTTTTTGCGTGTATTTCTAATAAATAAATAAATAAAGAAATAAAACATACAAAATTTTAAAAAATTTATCGAAAAAGTGCATGGTTAAAGTTTTATTACATATAAAAAACATCAAAGTTCCTTTATTAAATAAGGTATTAAGGGGCTTACCTATTTTCTCACTTTCTTTTGACAAAACTTTTGACTTTTATGTTACTCTTAAGTTTAAGGCTTTAAACGTTAAATATTGTCTATCTTTGGGCTGGGGTTTTTCAAATTACACACTTGTTTACGTGGCAATGCATTCCCAAATCTTTCTGCTCATATAAAAAAGTTTAAATAATGAAATACTTCTCAAAACCGTCAGTTTCGGCTTCGTACTGAGCAGGATTATTTTCATTCAGCGCATGATTTAGCCTTCAACGAACTTTTCGATTAATAGAAGTGAAAGATCTTCGGTTTAAGTATGTACCTCTTAAAAAAGTAAGTGCTGAACAAGTTATATAACGTAACTGTATTTTCTGAAAAATTAAATTTTGATTGTCTTTCCTATGTAACTATTTCTACGAATAACTTTAATAACCTATAGAGAAATATTTTATTCTACTTAGTACATTATAATAAGTACTTTAAAATCCGGTAAAGGAGTATGAGTATTATATATAATATTGTAGTGGTTGAAGCGGTTTCAGTATGTATCAAAGTATTTATAAAAATTATGCGCTTTACTTATTAATATATTATTATTTTACCATCACAAAGCTTCTTCTAGGAGGAAGCAAGAGTTTCTTTTAAGAGTTTAAGACAGGCTGTATATCTTAAATAAAACAATTCCGTCTTTTTATGGCCTATTTTAGTATTATTTAATAGTTGATCTCTAAACTTTGTCTAACTTTTCTTATGTATGTGACCAAATATATAAGTATGATGAGATGAAAAGTATCTATTCATAATTTTTTTACTACCTAACTCATTTGAATTTGAATTTTACTCAATTAGTCTTACTACCTCAAACATAATAATAATATGACTAGGATGTCTTTTTAAATATTACTTAAGATTAAGTCCACTTTTTTGTAAATTGAATTTTGAGCGATTTTGGTATCTTTACTTAAAAGGTATATTTTCAGAAAAAAATGCAAAAATCATGAAAGTGCAAAAATAAGTGATCATAGTTACTACGTACGGAATTAAAATTAAATATGAAAATAAGTATACAAAAAGTGGACTTATATCTTTATGCCTTTTATCCACAGAATTTTTACGACTTTTTTCCTTTAATCTGCCACAGCTTGAGAATAGTTAATATGGTTTCTTGAAAGTAGAAAAGATACCTCATTTATTCATTTATGAATTTTTAAAAAATATGTACATTTAATATAAGATGAAATCGACGATGATTCACTCATGGATTAATAGTTTTCGAAAAATTCAGTTTATTATTATTATTCCAGTAAATAAATAAATAAGTAGAAATGTACACTTATTTTAACAATTAAGTTTTAGCCGCGTGTAATCTAACTGCACATGCTTCTACATTCTATTTTATTTGTGTCAATGAATCATAACGATACTAACAAATTTAATCAACTCTCATTTCATAAAACGATAAATACATCAATGTAATGAAACAGAAAAACCCATTCTAATATATTTAAAGTTCAAGCTCATCGCAATAAATAATAGACGAGCTCGTGCACGAGGACGAGGCGAGGAGAAAAAAGTGGGAACAAAAACTACTCTCATGCCTATAACACAAGAAACTCCAAGACTTCCTCCCACTTTACGATGCGTTAAAAATAGTCTGTGAAAACCAGCGTTCGAACGTAGAAATCTGTATGGGCTATACGAATCTCAAGTTCGATGCATGAGGCACGCGCAAAAACCTATTTTAAAATCCAGTCCGACAAGAGTCCGAGAGAGCTAAGAGACACATCCCGATTATCGCGCGCGGGAGTGTGTATCAAGACGCCGGCGGCGCCTATATTAAAGTGCTCGCGCGCTTTATTACTTTTTATTCTGTACTTGACAAAGAGGCGGTAATTTCTTTGTAATTTTTTACGCGTCAGTGCCGAGATACGTGTATGCGGTATAAGTATACGAGTTTGCAGTGTTGTGTTTTTTTGTCAATTAAAGAAGATGATTAGGTGTCAAAATGAACAATGATTGCACGTCAGGTTAATGTGATATTATATAGTATAGATAATTAATGTTTGTTACAATTTGATTTTAATTACATGAACTGTGTTTAATTTAACAAATTGGATTGTATCGACACTTACAACGTGTTTTATTACATTAATGGTGAGAGATTTATTTGTTTTAATTCAAATTTGAAATGGAAACTTTTTTAGTTTCTTTTATTCGAGTTTAGTGTCTAGATACACTTAACAATTTAAGAAAATGGGAAGTGTGGAAAATCAAGTCGACGTCAAGTCAAAAAAGTAAGTTTATTTTTTATTGTGTAAATTTAAAAAAGGGGAATATATAAAAAATTTTAGAAATAACCTCCTCCTTTTTGAAGTTGGTTAATTAGTAAGAGGTGTCGGTAAGAAGAATAACTTATAGAGCAAATAATTCAATTCGTTGAAAATTGGATATTTTTTATGTAGAACATAATATTTAATAATAAAAATGCATATATTCTAGGTGTCGAAGATTTAACATGTGTATCTATGTGAATTAACATATCTATCTGCAACGCGCTTCCTAATAACATAATTAATTGCAATAATATTTTTTTTTTGTTTAAATTGTTAGTATTTTGTAAGAATCTTTTTTTGTAAAAATATTTGTAAAATATTTTGTAAAACAGAAATAATTTGTCTGCTTTATATATTGAATGAGCCATATATGGGAAAATCCGCCAAATTTTTGACTTTTATGTTACTCTTAAGTTTAAGGCTTTAAACGTTAAATATTGTCTGTCTTTGCGGTGTGGTTTTTCAAATTACACACTTGTTTACATGATAATGCATTCCCAAATCATTCTGCTCATATAAAAAAGTTTAAATAATGAAATACCTCTCAAAAACGTCAGTTTCGACTGCGTATTGAGTAGGATTATTTTCATTCTGTGCATGATACAGACTTCAAAGAAGTTTTTAATGATCTCAGACTCATATATATGCTTAAATATCGGTTAATAGATGTTAAAAATCTTTGGTTCAAGTACGTGCCTCAACGAACAACTTTAATAATATGTAGAGAAATATTTTATTCTACTTAGTATAATAAGTACATTAAAGCCCGGTAAAGGACCGTGAGTATTGTATACTGTAGTGGTTGAAGCGGTTTCAGTATATATCAAAGTATTTATAAATATTATGTTATATAAAAACCTGTTCTTTATATAAATGAATAAATAATTAAAAAAAAATTATTTTCAAACCAAGAAAAAATTTAGTTCTTTTATTATACTTTAATGATAAGCAAAAATTTTCAAATATTTAAAAAATGTTTTTTTTATAAATAATTAAAAAAGAGAAATAATTATTTTCAAATTGAAAAAATCTTTTTTCTTTTATTATACTTTAATAATAAGCAAACAATTTCAAATAGTTAGAAAAATGTATTATTTTCAAAAAAATTCATTAAAAATTAGCATTTTTATCCGTTTTCTCAGTAACCTCTGACTGAGTACTGAATTTCACACAATAAATTTATATCGAATTCGTTTTTGCTTTTAGCAAATCATCAGGATGGAGAAGATTTTCGACTGCAGAAAAATTGTTGTTCATGATCGCAGTATGCGGTTTTATCGCTTGTATTACCCTTCTCGTTGGTCTAGGAATAATGGTTGGACACCATAAAGGTTGTAACAAAATATATTCTAGTAAATTTTACCATTGGAATGAAAACTTTTCTTCTTCTTCTTCTTCTTCTTCTTCTTTTTCTTCTTCTTCTTCTTCTTCTTCTCCTTATTATTATTATTATTATTATTATTATTATGTAATATCTGGTAATAACTTTTGAACCTCTTTTTTATAGATAAATTACAGAAAAGAAACATTCCACTTACAGTAATTACGGGTAAGACATTTTCTGAAGTAAATAAAATTGAGCTAACGATATCAATAAAAATTAAATCAAATATTTATTCATAGTAAAACCTACTGAAGGATTAATAGCGGAGAGTAATGTACCAACCCGGAAAACATGCAAGGAATTTTGTTCATCATCAAGTTGTCAAAATGAAGGTCAGTTAATAAACAAACCCGTTACTTATAAATATATTTTATTTATGACTGTTAGATCCTGAAAATCGAAATTGAATACTTAAAATTTTAAAAACTTATTAGATTATAAATTTTAAAATATCGATCCAAATGTTAATTTATCCAAAATTTATAAATTTGTTTAATGTGATTCTTATCTAGTTATTATTTGAAAAACTCATTTTACATTCATACCTTATATGTTATTACATTTTTAATTTAAATAACATTTCATATCATACAGTGAGGTAAACTAAATCAAATATAATTCGTAGCTTCTTTCTTCATCGAAAATATGAATCAAGATATCGATCCTTGCAGTGACTTTTATCAATTCGCATGCGGAAGTTTTATTAAAAAAGCAATTATTCCGGATGATGAAAATAAAATTGACATGATGAGTATCACTCAAAAGAAAGTAATGACGGAATTAATTGATGAAATAAAAGGAGAAATAAAAGTAAACGAATTGAGTGCTTATAAAAAATTGAAGATTTTCTACCAGAACTGCATGAATGAGAGTAAGAAAAACTAAGAAAAGTAATCTGACTTTAATGTTTAAATAAATAAATGTTTTTAAATTTAAAGGATACATTAAAATTGTAATTATAGGCCGCATTCAAGAAGAAGGTACGAATAGTTTTTTGAAAACCTTAAATAACCTCGGCGGTTGGCCTGTGTTACTTGGTGACAAATGGAAAGAAGATGGTTATACGTGGACTGATACTGTTTACAAAATAAAATCATATGGCTATCCACATATATTTCCCGTGACCTTTGATATTTTCATTGATCCAAAAAATACTACTAGGAATATTGTTGCAGTGAGTTAAAAGCATTTTATGTTAAATTTATTAGTTTATGTTGTTTTCAACATTAAGAATTTGAGAGAAACATTAAAAGCTCTCTGTATTGTTATACTTTTTTATTATAATTGTTTAATTATTTATCTAGATACTGAGTGCTAGAACCAAAGTGAGCCGAACATATTTCTTAGATGGTCCAAAAAGCAAAATACTTAAGGCTTATTATGATTATATGGTAGACATTGCGGTAATGCTTGGCGCTAATAAAGATTTAGCAGTTCAAGAAATGCAAAAATGTCTAGACTTTGAAGTTGAGCTTTACAACGTAAGTTAAAAATAAAGATATTGCGTACATAATATTTAGGTGTATAATCTAATTGTAAGTTACGAAAATTTAATTTTAATTCAAAAATCTGACTTTGTTTTTCTTTTAACTTTTTGTTTGTATAATGCATTTTACAAATAAATTATTGTAAAATTATGCTGCAGCCTAACTGTATTCATATTTTAATACTATTATATTGGGAAAAAGTTCTATCACATTCTACCTTACCGACACATTCGGTTTACATTTAAATTTACATTCCACGCTAATGTTCGGGATATAAATCATCATTTTGGAACAAACTTCAGCCAATATGAGCTATACGTTTCAATAAAATAAATCAAAATGCAAAGCAGAGCAAAAATTGGCACTAAAACTAGAGTCCATTCGTTAGGGTAATACTAATGCTGCATATTTCATGGCTGTCACTTTTGACTTCGGAGTTTACTTAAGTATTATACTCTGAAAGAGATGATTAATACTTATTAATTAACTCTTAAGGGAAGAGTATACCGATTTTCGAGAAATTTTTTCTATTTTTAAAAATTTTGTAAGAAGTTCTACAGGATGGTATGTACTTAAAACATGTGTTCTTAGGACTCATTCAAATTCCTATTCACGTCATAGCTTATTTTCAAATGAAACAAAAGAGGAAAAATATATAAGAAAGAAAGTGAGAGATGGGGAATTATCCAGACAAAAGGGATCTATGCCTAGGGTGAACATTAATTTTACATTATACGTTACAAGCTCAAATGCTAATAATTAAAGATACATACTTTTTAAATTTAGGAAACTTTTTTAAAACTATTTATTTTAAGTAAAACGTAAATTCTTACATTTGTTATTACTAATTTTTAAAATGCATTTTACTCAAAATTATAAATTTTGAACTTCAAATAGTTCCGTGCATCAAATTTAATAAATCGGTCTGAAAATTTTGTACACGTCTATTTTAACACATTTTGAATAAAACTACAGAGAGATATTTCATTAAAACAAATATATACGGGTTAATTTATGACATTTCTAACTAAAATTTGAGCTAATTTATTGCAAAAATTATTTAATAAATCTTGAACATCAGTAATAATAAATATAAATTGAAAGAAACAAAATTTCTCTCTTAACATTTTTCAATACTTTTATAATATATCATATGTCATTAGTTGTTTTGCATTTCACAAAAAATTCTTGCGCAGGAAGATTTTATAAAATTCGTGTTTTATCACTGGTTTAATAGCTATAAATGACGGTCAAGGCAGTTCATTATATTGGGTAGGACTTATAACATCCTTCTTTTATGTATGTAATCATATAATCATAAAAGAAAGAATTTCTTATATTTGAGAAAATTAGCTTTAAACATATACTCGTAAAGAATATAATACTCAAATTCAATAAAATCCTAAGTCTAAGTAATATTCCAAGTGGAAAGATACGATATAACATTTCTCATGATGATATACCATGAGCATATCGATGGCCCTTATACGAAGACTAGTTAATTTCAGATTTCTCAAAAACACCTAGTTCTCCTTTACAGAGATTGCTTATAAAAAACTAGCACTTTTTAAATTTTCTAATAAATACTAACAGTTTCTTAGATTCTCTGATAAAAGGATAGTTTTTGTTTCAGATTTTAAAATTTCTAATTTTTGTAGGAGGCTCCTGACAGAAACTAATATTTTCCGTGAAAGCTAAAATGTTGTAGTCTTTATAAGGAGCGTCAATATAAGCCTATAAACAGATTCACTTTTAATCAAACGAATATTTTATAAACTTTCAAAAATGAATAAATCTATATATTCGATAGATAAAAACTTCGATAGAAGTACTGATGAACACCACAGCAACTTACAATCCGATTACAATCAAAGAACTATCTCAGAAGTACCCAACCATACCGTGGTTGGAGCTAACCAACGAAATCTTGAATCCAAGCGAGGTGAGCGTAGATGAGGACGAGATCGTCATCCTCAACGACGTCAAGTTCGTCAGCGAGTTGGAGAAACTCATCGCGCGAACTCCGAAGAGAGTTATCGCAAATTACCTGATGTGGTGGGTGGTGTACGACTCCGTCGATTATCTGCCGGACACTTTTCTCGACCGCCAGCTCGTCTTTTCGAGGGTCGTCCAAGGCGTCAAGGAGCGCAAGAGCAGAGCTTACACGTGCGTGCAAGACGTCATGGACGGCTTGCCGATCAGTCTGAGCGCACTCTACGTGCGCAAGCACTTCAACAGGGAGATCAGGGAAAGCGTACTGGAATTGGTGCAAAGTATCAAGAATCAGTTCAGGAGGACGCTGGAAGAGGTAGGTTGAATTGGTACTGTCAGAGAATTATAAGGTTTTGATCTTTCAAGTCTTTGCCTTACTAAAATTAATCAAGTAATACAGAAGGTGATCAGTAAGGTAATAGAGCCTCTAAAATGTATCTCCATTATTCTCAATTCTTGATGTGCCGTGATCCATTTTGTAACATCGTTTTCCAAGTGAGGTTCTCGGATATAGCCTCGTCCGAACCAATCAGAGAGCTTGTTTAAAGAGAAAACCTCTTATATCGGCGCGATATAAGTTAGTGACTAAAGTCCCAGGAACTTCAACAACAAACCTTTATTTATGAAGTTTCGGTTGTCGCGTTTATAAACACCATAAGTTTGGGACTTGTAAAAAAATAATATTGAATAATATTAATAAATAATTGCAATGCGAAAGAGAATTTTATGTGGAAAATAGTAACATTCATATACCACGCATCTAATACAGGGTCTGCTCATGCCTTACTAATGAGTCTAGTAGGCAGACCCGGAATAATACGCATCACTTTAGTGAATTTACATTATACCCTCGATATTGATAATAAGAATTGTCCGGTTGATCTTTAACATGGTGTCAAAGCCCGAGAATCTTTGTCGGTTAGACTAGAAAAGTTTCGTTTATGTTTAGTTAGGGCGCTGATGATGGGTGCGTTTCAGAATGCGAATGACACGTGACCTACGAAAGGTTAAATAGAATCACGAATTTGTGGATTAAGCCGAATATTGTAGGGGCAAAGAGAATAGGCGTGTACTGCGTAGGATTGAACACTATAGACATGACAAGCAAGTAACTGCCATTTAAACCTATGAAAAAGTATAGCATGTATTATGCAAAAAATATTTAAATTGTATAAAAACTTAAATAGTTTTGCATATCAAGATACATTTGTGTTTTAACTGATAATAGGTGCATTTCGGTAAGGGTGGGAAGTAGATTATTTGCCTCATGTGACGTTGTTCGCTCGAGCGAAGCGATATATCGATGTCTTCATCCATACACTAACACACACACACGCACACACGCACACACGCACGCACGCACGCACGTTCACACGCACAGACACACATAAACACGTGCCGGCTCGCGAAGGAACGTTTCGAAATGTTTCGCGCAAAGTGCACACATTTTGGAATACGCTCATTCAGGAATTATAGAATATTCTTGTTTAATTGCATTCTTTTATTTTGAAAAGGTCAATTATTATAAAATCTGTATTTTTCGGTTGTTTGTTAAAGATTCAGATGTTCAGACATCATTGGGACTGCTTGCCTCAGTGATCAATTCATGTTTTTTAAAATATTTGTATAATTTTTAATTAGTTTTCAATTCATAGTGGTAGAACTGGGTCTTAAAAGTTTGGCAGTAATGTAACATTTTTGATGTGCGAAAGCATTTTGTTATTTTGACTCAGAAAATAAATTGTTGAACAAAGAATGTTTTGGAATACATTAATATTTTAATTTAGATAAAGCCTGTCAGTAACTACAGCTCACGGTTTCTTCTCCAAACCCAAATTTCATAACATAAATTATTTTTTAAAGCAAACTTAGTATTTGATTAATTTTTATTGGTTTTTAGGTTGATTGGATGGATAACGAAACGAAAAAAGCTGCTCTTGAGAAGATCGACGCAATGGATGTTTATGTTGGCTACTCTGATGAACTTTTTGATGATCAAAAAATTGATGAACTTTACAAGAATCTTGAAATTAATTATGGAAATTACTTGGAAAGCGCTTTTAATATGTCGCTATTGTATTCAAAACAATATTATAAAACTCTAAGAGAGCCAGTAGATAAATCAGACTGGAAGGCAATAAGAAATGCAGCTGTTATAAATGCTTATTACTACTTACGAAAAAACACTTTCGGTAAAATTTCTCAATTTTTTAATATTTTATATTAATAAGTTAATGAAAAATATTTACGATACAGTTGGACATATTAGCAAAATTATTATGGATCTAACCAATAAGTAATATTCTATGTTTAGAAATACCAGCTCAGTTTTTAACAGAATCGTTTTATCATTAACTCTTTCTTCTGCCAGAATCTTAAGGAATCTACGTGTTAGGTCAATGGGGAGGATATCAATGTGTGTATACCGTTTGAGTGTGTAGTGTCCGTGTGTGCCACACGGCATTCGGAATGCTGATTCGCGGAGCGACGCTCATGTATCTATATCTGACTTTTCAACTGTGTTAGTGGGGAATTGTCTGGCACTAGAAAGAGTTAATACATCAAATATTTATTATACAGTTACACGTGATTACAATTATATTATACAGCTAATAAAGGTATTTTATATTTAGAGATACCAGCTGGAATTCTTAGAGGATCATATTATCATTACGATAGACCTAAATATTTGAATTACGGTGCGATTGGCAGTATAATAGGTCATGAGATCACACACGGCTTTGACAATGAAGGCCGAAAAAGCGATAAAAATGGAAATGATGTAGACTGGTGGAAAACAAATACCAAAGAAAAATATATGAACAAAGCGAATTGTTTTGTAAAACAATATAATAATTATACGGTTCAAGAAATAGGTCTTAAAGTAAGTAATGATTAATATTTTTTTCTAAATATTGCATTTTGGTTGTAAATTCGCTCCAAAATATTATTTTTTTTTGTAAGGTCATTACGAAGAAATAATTGTATACAAAGATTTATTCTTTTAATTAATGGTCAGTGTTACTTTATAGAATACATAATAATTATTTTTTTTTTATATAGTAACAAAATGGTGTCAGAAGATAATGATTATAAGAGCTCGAAAAATATTTGTTGTTCACTCGTGTCACGATTCAGACAGAGAAGAAATTCGGATAAATTTGAAACAAAATTGAACCTTTTTTGAATACTTATACATAATTTCGTATTGAACCTCTAAAAGAATTTTTCAATATTTGAGACTCAAAAAGAAAAATAAATAAAGTTAGTCTTTTGACAGATGAAAAACGTTTTTTATTTGAAGTTTGCTTAATATGCTCACCATTTACTAAATTTGGTTCTAAACCTCATTTTTAGAGGTTCAGTATCAAATTAGGTATGATCTAAATAGGATAAAATTTGTTTTAAGTTGATCCAAACTTCCATTCCGTCTGAATCATGACACGAGTGATGAACAAATTTTTTCGAGGACGTATAATCATAACCACATGAAGCCATTTTGCTACAGGTAGCGTTTTATTTATTACAATAAAACTAAAAAATTGTTAACAATATTTGAATAATGTAAAATATTTTTTTTATTACAATCAAAAGTTCACTTCTAGGATTTTAGCCTTGTAAATATTTTCTGTTCCCACAGCATGTAGGTTCGTCTTTAATCAATTTATCCGATGTTTTTAGGATTGTTAATATATTGTATTGCTTCCTCGTGGAGGAAGCTTTGTGATGGTAAAAAAAAGTTTTGCTAAAAACATGTTAGAAACATTTTGGGAATCAAAATACATTATTTTTAGAAAATATATATATATTTATGTGGGTGTGTGTGTGTGTGCGTGTGCGTGTGCATGTGTTTTTTGATACCATAGAAATAATATCATCGATTGAATGATAATAGCCTTACTTTATTAGTTACTTATCTTATATACCTTACTAATTTTAATAGGATTATACTCTTTTTTATTCACTACTTCGTATTCTTAAATTGTTCAAATTAATAAAGTTGCAAAAAATAACTGCATAAAGTAACAAATAATATGCATAAAAGCTTATTATACTAAACTTTGATTGTTATAATTCCTTAATAAAACTGAATAGAAGGTTGTTTGGACATTAGATTAGTTGCATATTAGGTTACGTTTGATATACTATTCGAATTATTACCTAAAAATGTTTAGATTATTAAAAATAAGGATGACCGGAATTAGCTAGCGACCAGCATTACCCCGTTCTCCCTTAACACTTAAACTGAGGGACTAAGCTATGATATTTGATTGTTATCAATCTCGCTGGAAAATATTAGGTGATTTGTCAGTTGACAAATCATCTAATAAACCACCTAACAAATGATCTGACAAATCACCTGAAAAATCACCTGCTACTTTCCAGCAGAATTGATAAAAAATCAAATGTCATAGCTCAATTTGAGTGTTATCATCGAGATGGTAACACCTATTGGTATACTTTAGCATCATGAAATTGATATTTAATGGATTTTTCGCATTATTTAGTGCATCTTCCTGTCAATTACGAAGCAGCAAATATATCATGTCAAAGCATTCATCAGCTGACAAATCACCTGATATATCAGCTGTTCGGTTCCAGTAAGGATTAAATACCAAACATGCTCTCCACTACTCCGTTTCTTATTTTGATTATTCACCCAACATTCTCTTCACCACTCCGTTTTCTTTTGCTCATTTAGCTGAACGGAGAGCGGACGCAGGGCGAAAACATCGCTGACAACGGCGGCTTCAAAGTGTCCTATCGCGCCTACAATGAGTGGGCCAGACGCGACAACGTCGTCGAACCGTGTCTGCCGGGCCTGAACTACACGGCGCAACAGATGTTCTGGATCAGTGCGGCCAACACCTGGTGCAGAAAGCAGAAGCCCGAGTTTCTCAGGGACAACGTCGTTCGCAACTCTCATAGTCCGCCCGCAGCTCGCGTGTCGATTTCCTTCTCGAACATACGAGAGTTCGCGGAGGACTTCGAGTGCGAGCTGGGCTCCAAGATGAATCCCGAGAATAAGTGCGTCATTTGGTAGTTGTATCGTTGGGATCTGCGGATTTGTGAGGTAGGGGTTAGATGGGTATGCGGAATTTATAGTTCGTTGAGGAATGGATGCGGAGTAATAATTCGGCCATTTAACGTTATTTTTTCGTTATTATGAAATATTATACATACTACGTACTGGTGATAACCAAATTTGACCTTTTTGTACTGTTATTATTTATACTTAGTTTGTTATGCTTGTTTATCTTTTGTAATTATCACTGTTATGACGATTTTTTAATAAATTTTTGTTTTAAATAAGTTTTATAATAATTATGAGATGTACGATCATGGAATTTGTGAACATAAACAAATAATTTTATTTCTAAGAAAGTTTTACAGCAGAAATAATACTGTCAGCTGAGGTGACATTACAACGATGGAGAAAAAGATAGCAGGTAGCTGAACAAAAATCAAATTGTAAATAAAATATTTACTAAAAGTATTTTTTAACAAATATGAGAATTTTGACCATTCTAAAATTTGTTAAGTTATGTACTCAATCAACAATCTCATATACTATTAAGGAGTTTTTCATCGGTCGTCGGTCTATGGTCACCTCAAAGGATGTATCTTTTTTTTTTAAAGGTTCGCAGTATGTGCATAATATCAGAAGTGCACTAGTACAGAGTGGTTAGGCAACTTTTGTACTGTATCAAAATTAAACTATTCTAGAATTTGAGGGAGATTCATTTAGCTTTTAAAAAGAAATGGGCAATTTTCAAAATTAAAATTTTTCGAGATAAAATTTCTCACTTCTCATTTTATAGATAGTTTATAGAGGTACGAGTACAACATTTGATTGAGAGTTTTTGTTCAGATTATTCTTTTTGCATTTATAACGAAATTAATAAAGTATGACGTTTTTAAAGCGTTTTACACGTCAAAAATTGACACAACATACTTTAATTAAACGTTACGCATATATTTTTCTTAAGGATTATTGCTAATTCGAGGTCTTTTGAAAATCTGGTAATTGAAACATCTAATATGACTAGTCTAGCAGTGCATTTTAAAAAGCAGTCTCACTCCTCAATGAAGTAGATTGGGAATAGGGGCACATAAAGCTAAAAAAAATATAGGTCTATGTCAGCCTGTGCAGTGATGAGACTCAGTTTTTTTTATTAAAATGCAGTATTTTTGGGCGGAGCCGGATTCTGTGAAACGGGCAAAGACACACATACATAGTTATTTTAGTGTGGACAGTTGCACTATATTATAGTATAAACGTAGTCATGCTAACTAACAAGAGTGCATACCGTGTGGGAGACGATTTTTTATCAAACTTCAGGAGTTGATTTCTGATACTTAAAAATGAAGCCTATCACCAGTAATTTTTTACAATGGGCACCTGGTCTCGAGATATCAGGTATTTTGCTTCAAATATGCGTTATTTTAATAAAATAACATTTTCTTTAATAAAAAACGAACCGACTTCGAAAACTTCTTTAAACAGAATAAAACAATAATCGATAGAAACTTTTTCGAAGTCGGCGTCGAATTTCACCGACTTACGGTGATCTGACTTTAGAGGTATTAGTTTATGCGTTTAGACCCAATCCAGTAAATGTTCTAATCATATCCATAAGAAAAATACTATAAGTCAGTGTGAAATTCAACGCCGACTTCGAAAATGTTTATATCGGTTATAATTTTAAGAGAATTTTTCAAAGTGGTTCGTTTTTTTTAAATTTTATATTTAACGTTTTTAATTTTTTAGTTGTACCAGCCAAATTTCATTCTATTTATCTCAATCCAAAAGTTTATCCAAATTGGTTCAGTAATTTCGGAATAGTCGGCGGATGAACATAACAAAACGCCAGTTATAACCTAATACTGTCTCAATATTAGCTCGGTAATGTAATGGGACCACCATAGGATTATTCTATTTCATTAAAAAAAAAGTTTATCCAAATCGGTTTAGTAAATGTAGGCGAAGTTTGGAACGTTCTTGAAAATATTTTCAATTTTTACGTGAATCGTTTTGTTAAGGTCTAAACAAAGTATCCGACATGCCTAAAATAGGACTGATACTTAATAAGGTTAAAAACAGCCTAAAAGTAAGGAATGATTTTTGTAGCGCTATCTATACGTTTTATCTAGCTAGTTTTTGTGGGAGCGCATGAGCAGCCTTAGAAACTACATATATCATTTTTTTCGTCAATTTTTATTATAATGAACCAAATTGAGGCTCAAAAAGAAAATAAAAAATCGATTTTATTTTCTTATTTGAAAGGTCGGCGTTTTATCTCGGTAATTCTTTCACATTCAAGTAAAGACTATTTTATTAAACATATGTACATTTTTTTGATCGATTTAAATATGAGGAAAACTTTTTATCTAAATAATAATAAATAAAAAACATTATTTTGTGGTTAGAATAACAGATTTATACTTATTAAATCAGTTGGTCTCATTATATCTCGTTAATTCGTTCACCATTACAAAACGAATCAAGAACTGCACTTATATTAATACTTTTACACAAATTTATTATGAGGAAAAAATTTCGTTCAGATATATTCACAGTTCCCACGTAAAGCGCATTTTGAGCAATTTTGCTTCAATGCTAAACTCTATACATTTTAATCTCTGCTTAAACTGTATTAAGCCAACTAAATTAATGTTCCCCATGATTGTTTGTTTAGAATAAAATCAAAAATATATTTAGATCTATAATGTAAAATATTGTATAAAAATGAACGAGATATAACTTTGGCAATATTATTATTAAATAGATGAGTCAAATGCATAATGTAGCTTTGGTAGTATTAGAACTGCAAATATTTGAACGATTTTTTTTATTTATTATTATATAGATACAAAGTTTTCCTCATGCTTGAATCGATCAAAAAAATTTACACATGTTTAGTAAAATAATCTTTACTTGAATGTGAAAGAATTACCGAGATAAAACGCCGACTTTTCGAATAAGAAAATAAAATCGACTTTATCATCTTCTTTTCGAGTTTCAATTTGGTTCCTCATAAAAAGATTGATGAAAAAAATTGTGAATTTAGTTTCTAATGCTGCGCATTCACTTCCAAAAATATTAGCAAGATGAGACGTCTAGATTAAGCTACAAAAATCATTCCTTACATTTAGGCTATTTTTAACCTTATTAAGGATCAGCCCTATTTTATGCATGTCAGATATTTTGTTTTAGACCTTAACAAATCGATTCACACAAAAATTGAAAATAGTTCCACGAATGTTCGCAGTATGTGCATAATATCAGAAGTGCATTAGTACAGAGTGGTTTAGGCAACTTTTGTACTGTATCAAAATTAGATAGTTTATAGAGGTACAACATTTGATTGAGAGTTTTTGGTCAGATTATTCTTTTTGCATTTATAATGAAATTAATAAAATATGATGTTTTTAAAGCTCTTTACACGTCAAAAATTGACACAACATAATTTAATTAAACGTTACGGATATATTTTTCTTAAGGATTATTGCTAATTCCACGAATGATCCAAACTTCACCTACATAATTTTAACTCCTAAAGTTGATGATATATCATGCATCTTGAATCATCATCTTTTATTGTTAATAACTTTGAATTAGAATAATGATTTAATACGAAACTAAGCTGTTATTGTAGCCCTTTTCACGTACTGTAATTATGTTTTGGGTCAATTTTTCTAGCATAAATGCTAGCGGAATTGTCAAAAGAAGAGGTACATTTTTTCATTAAAATAATGCATATTTGAAGCAAAATACCTCTTATCTCGAGAACAGGGGCCCATTGGAAAAGATTACGGGTGCTAAGCTTTATTTTTAGGTATCAGAAACCACCCACCTTAAGTTTGATAAAAAATGGTTTCCCACAGGGTGTGCACTCTCCTTGTAAGCATGAGCTTCAATATGATGATACGCAATATTAGGGAGAAGTCATGCGAAAATAGCGTGGCTCTCCTCATCCTGCAATTGCATGAGCTCCACGCTTTTTCGGGGTGAAGCTCGAGCATCTGAGTCACTGGGTGGAGACAATTGGGGCGCCAATAGTACGCAGTTGATTGAGCATCAGCCCGAAAAAGCGTGGAGCTGAGAAAAGTCATGCTATATTCGTATGAGTTCCTCCTAATATTGCGTGGAGCTCATAATAATACACTTACACACCCACACATATATACAAACTTACAGATACCTACATACGCACATATAACCTCGTACTGCACTTAAATATATACTCACACAGACTCATATACACACGTTGTTACTCATTGCGATAAAATTCAAAGACTTTGGATTCTGTTAAACAAAAATTAATCTTTTTAGATGACATTTATATTTTTCATTCAGATTTAGTGATTAAATCTAAAGACTTAATCTATAAAAAGCATAGAGAACCTGCTATTTTTAATTTGAACAAGAAGCAGTTTGATCATGTTTGCAATAGGATACGCTGATATCAGCGTTTTACCCTTTTTGCTGTTCGAGTGTCGTGTTCGTAAATAAACACTAATCCGCGGCAATATACATGAAAATTTGTGTCTGGAGTTTGTGTTTGAAGTGTGTGTGCGTGTATGTACGTGAGTGCGTATTTGCACGTACTTCCGTAGACGATTAGATGTATACATAAATATAAATCATTATTATTATAAATCGTATACTTTATGAGAATACGTTTGCTATTTGAAGACTAACGTTTTATCATGGAAATTTTTTTTAATAGTTTAGAAACAAAGGTGATCACTTCAGTGTTTGAGAAGTGTTTGCTAAACGTTCAGCAACTTTCATCTAAAATTTCTTGGTCTCAATAATCTCGTTGCAGAAACGTTTCTCAAATGTTGTAAGCTACCGCAGACCTGCGTTTAGCAAATTAATCAGACGGCATTGTCTTCGAAAAAAGCCAATAAGTAGCTTGCCCTTATCTGGAATCAAACAAGTATAAAAAAAGTCACGCGTAGCTACTTTCATCAATTTTTATCACCCTATATCTATAACGTATCTCCTGAAAATCAATCAACCAACACATGCACGTACGCCCGTCCTTATCACGCGGATAAAAGTGTGTCGAGCGTTTATTAGTTCGACTATAGTAGTTTGATGTGTCGCCATCGCTGTGTGCATGGGATTACAGACGACTTATCTAAAATCATTAGGCACCGATAATGGTCCAACGATTAATCGTGGCCGCGAGCGGCCGATTGACGATCGTTGAACCGATAAACTGCGCAGTGCGGAATGTATAAATTGTCCGGATTGCGGGTGTACGGTGTCAAAACGCGCGCGAACATGAGGACAATCGCTGTGATTTGCGCTGTTTTAGCGGCCTGCGCCTTCGCACAGGGAGAGGAGTACCTGCCTTCCATTTATGGGTATGTACATATAATGAGTTTTCGATAATTTTATTCAAGGTTTCGATTGTGGTTCCATAATTTCAAAACTTTTTTAAGGGCTTACGATGTTTAAAAGTTTTAGATAGTTCAAAGTTTGAAATTTTATTTTTGTGAATGTTATTAATTTAAAAACAATCTTTTTTTTAACATTTTATGTGACATTTTGTAATTTCAAATTCTATAATCTGTGATTTTAATGATTTATAAGTTAAATGCACCGTAAAACGGGGTGACTTTAATTTAGTCCTTTGAAGACTTATAGATTGCACATTGGCAGTATAACTTCAAATATAGGATTTGCAGAAGGTATTTTATACTGATTGAATGATATTAGAAATAAATAAAATAAAAATAAAGTATACGTTCTATTCTAAATATTTGAGCACTTTTAATTTTTTGTATGCGCACAATTTGTAATAACCATTAAAAAGTAGTATCAAAGTAACCCTACCAGCCAAAATCACTCCGTTTTGTGGTACAAAATTTTAGCATATTTTTTATTTAAACATTTTACAAGCTTTCTTTTGTTGACTAATAAAACATTGCCACTGAAAATATTATTGAGAAAGCAAAGTGTAAATAAAATCAGTAGAATTTCTTATCTTTTAGATTAAATGTGTATCAGAAGATTATAATACAATAAATCTTAAAAGTCTCTATTAGATGTGATATATAATATATCTTATATTTTTCATAAATATAAATTTAAGGAAACGCAATAAGAACTATTTATTATTAAATGGGCACGTTAAATAGTATTTATAGAGTAAAATTAATACTCTAAAATGGTCATAATAATTGTCATAATTTAGAATATTGTAGATCTACTCATAAAGATTGCAAATCATCGACTAATTCAAAATTGATCAAATTTGGACTTTATATATTTTAAAAATGTACGACTCTATATGTGGGTATTATGTAATATAATATTTATAGTTTATAATACATAATGAAAGAATATTTATTAATAAACATTGTTTCTTATCTTATACAAATTGTTGAATGTGATACTGAATATGAATGTGGGTCTGAATGTGAATAAGATACTGTAAAATCATTTATAATGTTATTAAAGTTTGTTTGAGTATTTATGCAGTTTCAAAAATGTTAAACTTTTTATTGATATAAATATATATATATATATATATATATATATATATATATATATATATATATAAAATTTATTGCGAATAATCATGAGCTCAAGAAAGATATTAATCATAAATTGTATAAACCAATTATAATAATTATATATTAAAAATTGTCACATATAGATTACTTTCACGCTCAAGGCCCATTTATAATCGAATAAAATATGGAAGCAGTTTGTTATCTATAAAATTGTCTCGATATATTATGCATATAATAAATAGTTTATTTATTGTTATTTTAGTTGGAATTTTTAAGGATACCATACGCATTGATTTTTCTCAGTATTTTAAATGAAGCAATTGCATTTTTTTGTATCTAATGTTACCAGCGGTTAACTCTTTATCCAAAATAAAACAGTACAGGTTCAAACTCGGAATTCGCTTGAATAAGGTATCAACTCTGAAGCCGGTTGAAAAAAGTACCACTTGTAATTCAAGTTAGCAGCCCTTTGATACCTTGATTTTAAACATATAATATCAACCACTTGTTTTGAAGTTTGAACAATATTGTGTGTCTTAAATCACGATATAAACATTTTCGACAGTGGTGCTAACTTTAATTTAGATAAAAACTCGCATTATTGCCTCGTGAAATGGTAGCTTTTCCAAACAACATCCAATCTGCTACCTATTCCAAGAGGTTTCGAAGTTGGTACCTTACAAATAGATTCTGAGTTAGTACCCTTTCTGAGTTGCATCTTTTACAAGTAGATTCTGAGTTAGTACCCTTTTGGAGGCAACGATATTCTCCAAAATTGGGCACTAAAGTGTACAATTAAAAAATGCCTAGCTAATTCTATAATTTACAACGTTACACTCAGAAGCAGTAAATTTTGTTACACAATTTACAATTTTTGCATAATTTCTTCAGTCAGAAAGTATTCCCATTAAACAAATACAAAACTAACATTAACATTAAATGAACCTTTCAATACCCCATAAATGAAATGAAATTTCCGTCACACACATATAAAAATCGCACGATCTTCTTCAGCGTGAAATAAAATAATAGAAATAGCCTTCCCCCCCGAAAATCAAAAAGTCACTAACACCCTCGTCTCCGCAATTTCCCGCCGACAGGATGCAAGGGCTCAGGGTGTCCTGCGACACCGAGGAGAAGCTCGCGTACGTGCGCTCGCACGAGGGCCAGCTGGGCTTCGACTTCCTGCGCGTGGCGCGCGACCTAAGCTCGCCCGTCGAGCTGCTCGTCGCGCCCGACCAGCTGCAGCGCTTCAAGCTCGGCCTGCTGTCCAACGACATCGGCTACGAGGTCTTCGTCGAGGACGCGAGCAGGCTCATCGAGGCGGAGCTCGAGCTGCAGAGGCGGGCCCGCATGAATCGGGCGCGCGGCGACGGCATCTCCCTCAAGGCTTTCCCGCGTTATGACGAGGTAAGAGAGATAGATAGATAGATAGATAATAGATATACTTTTTATTCATCAAGAGACGAAAATCTAGAGAGAGAGAGAGAGAGAGAGAGAGAGAGAGAGAGAGAGAGAGAGAGAGAGAGAGGGGAGCGACGTAACGGTTATGCGGATATTTTTTGAAATTTGGGATTGGATTTGTAATGTGGTTAAGTGTTTTATCGACGTAGAATTTTTGGCTGGGCTTTGGGGGAAATCGACACAATGTGGCACGGCGCGCATGTAGTGGTGCGCGTGTATTTTAGGTACTCTGATTGGTTTGAAACAAGTTAATTTTTCTTATACAAGTTGCGATTGATAATGTTTTTTATATTTGATCGTTTGTCACGCTGAATAAAGTAAAAAATTATTTGTGGATATCTTGGATTTAACTACTGTTAATGTCAAGCTTGGATTTGAACACAAATTTTATATATATATTTCATAAAATAACAACAGATTATACCCTCTTGTGGGCAATATGAAAACATGAACTAACAAAAATACCCGTCTTAAAATGGGAGAAAATTAATTTCCGTATCTATTTGAGATCTCATATCAAATATCACATAAATAGCATGCATAAATCATGAATTTTAAGTGAATATCTTATAAATTTTTACGTGACATTTGTGTGATATTTCATATGAGATCTTCAATGGATTCAGAAAAAAGTTTTCTGCGATTTCAACACGTGATATTTGCTTCATTATATATCACGTGAATATCACGTGATAAATCACATGATCCTTTTCTGTAGAGAACCTATTTTTTGATTTTATACGAAACTTTGCGTTACATTTTTACGAATATATTTAATAACATTCGGGATAAGCTATTTAATTAATACTATGGAGCACAAAAGTTCTATACTGTGTGCAATATATACTTATTAAGAGAACATAATAATATTTAGACCTTAAACACAATTTAGTGTTTATGTTTTGCGAATCTTTAAATTCATATCAACTTTTACTTTTAGTGTAAATGTTTCCTTGGACATTGTATTTCTTATCTGTGTAAATACAATCTTAAATATTCTGAAGAAATTTGAACTCTTTTATCAGTATTTTTATCGATAAGGCTTACTGCATTTTACTGTGCTAATGCAATAGCAGGCTCTGAAATTTTATCTATCTATAAAATGCGCAAGTGCCATTAACAATTAGGATTTCATCTAATATATGTTATTTAATTCACTATAATTCGCCATTATTTCTAAAAACAAACTAGTAAAAGATTTGGATAATTACTAATTTTTAATAGAAAGTCACGTATATAACTAAGCAATGTTGTATGCACATAACTAAATGATAATATTGCCAAATTTAGAACGGATATTCATTGTAGATTGGTTTTAGAGAACAATGAATCATTATGCTTTTCCCTTGTTATTCCTTACAAAAACTATGGTATCCGTTCTCCAGATATATGCACTGCTCATAGTAACCAGCACGGATTAGTCATTTATATCTACAAAGTGATAATTAATTGTGTCAGTACTTATCTTTATACGGAGAATGTCTTGTCTACCTGAAATTGGGAGGCTTAAGCTGCATTTTAAAGAAAAATGACCATAGTATATATATATATATATATACTAAAATATAGATTACTTACCTCTAAAATTTTACGACTTTTTAATTTCCTGAGTGATTAGTAGATGATACCGAATAACTTATTGCTTTGTCATATAGGAAAATTTGTGTTCAAGTAATAGAGAATGTTAGGCATCGTTAGTAAATAGTCCAAACAATCATCTTTAAATTCTTTACTAGAGAATACCTTTGGAACATATTGATATTCTATAAAGAGTGCTTTAATTTCAGCTTTAGCTTGTATGAATGTATCCATCTGTTGAATATCATCAAAGATATTAACTATCGAGTAGCGAGCTGAAAAATACACAAAAAATCACCTTTAAATTCTATAACAGAGAATAACTTTGGAACATGAACATTTTTATACGAAACAAAACTAAAATTAAAGCTCTTTCAATCACACTTTCAATTACTTTTGGGACATATATCTAGCGTAAAATTTTATTGAATCATGACATGAACTAGAGGTACCATTTCCCCCCTAAAATACCGGATACTCACGGTACACCGATTTATATCTCTAAAAAGCGCCCATTGTACCAAACTCCGGACAGACAGACCCTTCACTTTCAGGTTGCATTACAACCTAATTTTCGATGCCAAAAAATCTCTCCCACCGTGTCTCACTATAAAACCCTCTACCCCGCAGATCGAGGCTTACGTCAACGGTCTGGCCAAGAGCCACGGCAAGGTCGCCGAGGCGTTCAGCATCGGCAAGAGCTACGAGGGCCGCGACATCGTCGGCGTGAAGATCTCGAGCGGGGGTCCCGGCAAACCGGCCCTGTTCATCGACGCGGGCATCCACGCGCGCGAGTGGATCGCCCCGTCGACGGCAGTCTACGCCATCAAGCAGCTCGTCGAGAACGCGACCAACCATCGGCTCTTCGACAACGTCGACATCTACATCGTGCCCGTGCTCAATCCTGATGGCTACACGTACACGTTCGAGAGCGCTTCGGTAAGTTTTTCGTGTGCTTTTGGGATTGTGCGGTTGAGGATTACGTGGGTTTACGCGACGATACGTTTTAGAAGAAGATTGTATAATTTTGTATGTTTGTAACGATTTTTTATTTTTTTGAAACATTGTTGTGTATATCGATGGTTTGTATGAAAATGAACAGAAAACGTAAAAAAGGTGCTATTATTTAGAAGCTTCAAAACTATATTAACGTATTCACTTTATCAATGTTTTATTTTTGTACTTTATTGTAATTTTTGTTGGTATTTTTGTCATTTTTATATTTCATGAAAACTAGACGATTTTTTGAAATGCTGAAATACGTTAGTTCTCATATGGGGTGTCTATATCGACGTCCCGTACGAAGACTAGCACATTTCAGACTTCTCAAAAATGCTTAGTTCTTTCCAGAGGCCTCTCGTAAAGAACCAGCACTTTTTAGATTTTCTAATTAAAACTAACACTTTCTTAGATCCTCTAAGAAAATGATAGTCTTTGTCTGAAATTCTGAAAATCGCTCATTTTCGTCGGAAACTCTTGACAATAACTAGTATTTTTCGACAAATCTAAAATGCTAGTCTTTGTAAGGGACGTCGATATACAGTTGTTAACTATTAGAGACTCTGTGGAGAATATCCTTGGTTCAAATATGAGAAAGTTACATCTACTTTAAATTGCGAAGGATCACAGTGATCTCACTTCGTGTTGATGCAAGCTTTCTTTACAATGTGTTCTAGGGTTAATTTTATACTATTGGAATTTGTATTAATGATAATGATATAAGTATATATACATGAATATTCTTTTATTTTTTTAACACTTTAGTTCCAGTGGAAATTAATTAATTGGAGTGATTATAAAAATAAAAAGATTGTCGAGTCTAATTTCTTAGAGTGTGTACTATATATATATTATACTAGTAGTTATCGAGTTTATTTGAACGGCCGAGTATAACACAGGGATTAGCACTATTAGTGAGTTTAAGGTGGTTCCAGCATAAATCAATTAAGTGTAGAAAGAAAAATATTATTTTAGTATAATTGCATTAAAGGTCATGTAGGTGTATCATTTGTAAAATTTGACGCCGTGTTGATGAAATTATTGCAAGAAAAATAATTGAAATCGTACTTTTTAACAAGGGTTATGATGGGAAAATCACCCTTAAAATAGCTTTTTCATGTAACTATTATTTACGTAAAATGCAGATCTATATTTAACATTATATAATAGGTTGAATGTGCTGTCAAAAATATTGAATTGGAGATCATTTAAAAAACTTATTATATAATATTCTTGAAAATAAAGGTTATAATATGTCAATCAAAGACTTTAATTTTATATAAAGGTGAATAAAAAGTCTTAAATTTATTTTTTAACTATATTTTAAACTCTTTTTGGCACAATTAAGTTAAATACCTTTCTTAAAGTTTCGTAAGCAGTTTCCCCATATCTGATTTTCATTTAACTTTATTTCGCAGACTCGTTTGTGGAGAAAAACACGTTCTATCCTTAAAACCTCCAGCTGTATTGGAGTTGATGCCAATCGAAACTTCGATTATGAATGGATGAGTAAGTTTCTATTAAAATATGTCTGAATATACAGCGATAAATTAATATTATACACTACAATTCAATGAAAACGTAATAATTAAATAATAAATTATTAAATAATTATTTTTTTAATGTTGAATATATATATATATATATATATATATTCTATACCTCTTTCTTAATAATTAATAGTATTAAATTATTATAATAAAATACATCCGAAACTTTACTTTATTATCTAATCTGTTAATTTTTCTGATGTATAACACTATGAAAACTAATTTTCTCTTGATTACAGCCGTAGGAGCTTCATCCACGCCCTGCAGTATCACTTACGCTGGACCCAAGCCGTTCTCTGAGCCGGAGACCGCTGCCTTGAGGGACTTCATTTTGGCTCGCAAAGACGCCATCAAAGTCTACCTTTCCTTCCACTCATATGGACAGGTGAATATCGTATAATTTGTATAATCGTTTATAGTATCATAAAATACGGACTAAAACTTCAAAGTTTATAATTGGTTTAATAAATGCTTTATACAAAATGTTGAATGTGATAAAGAAAACTATTTGTTTCTTAGAAGTTGTAACATTCAAACATAAAATATTATTATTTTCAGTACCTTCTTCATCCCTGGGGATTCACCTCGGATCTTCCAAAGAACGAGCCGGTGCTCGTAAGTGTTATTTATTTTCAATTGATCATAATATAATAAGATGATTTCTTTTATGTAGAAAAATTTATAAATATTTATTTAATTAATCATTTCGCAGAGGTGTGCCGCTGAAAAGGCCGAGGAAGAGCTTTCCAAACTTCGAGGAACCCGTTATAGAATCGGTAGCTCCACTAACGTGTTGTGTAAGTTTAAAAATTTTATTTTATTCATTGAAAAATATTATAGAAAGCACCATTTTCAAATCGCAAACTTCGTGGATGTTTTTAACCAATTCTTTTTTATTTTTTAACAAGTTTTATAAGTATTTTTTACTCTTTACAAAGCATAAAGTACTAAGTCAAATAATGCAAATTGTTGATATTAATTAATTCTAAACGTCATTTTGACAAAAATTGTATATTAGAAAAGTTAAGCAAAGTTAGAAAAAGTTTAGCATTAAAGAATTTTCTATCATGCAGGTTCCTCCTTTATTCAGTGTACTCCTTTAAAAGTCTATTATATCTCAAAATAATTTATATATATCCTATTAAAAAATCAGATACTCAAAATGTAAAAATGTCCACCATAGAGTACAAAAAATGTATGCCCTTTCAGAGAATTACCCATAAATGACATTTATGCAAGCTATTAGTATTTACGAAAAAAATAAAAAAATAAAAAAACACACTTAACGAACAATTGCGATTGCAGATGCGGCTGCCGGCGGCAGCGACGACTGGGCCATGGGAGTGGCCGGCGCCGAGCTCGCCTACACGGTCGAGCTGCCCGGTGGCTACGGCGGCTTCGCCCCGCCGCCCAGCGAGATCATCCCCGTCGGACGCGAAACTTTCGAGGCCATCAAAGTTTTCGCGAGCTTCGTCGACGGAAAGGTCTGCCAGAACGTCTGAGCTGGAGTAGACCGACGTCACCGAGATTATTCCTACTTTTAGAGCATTTTTCACGTTTTTTAATTTATTATAGGACGTTACGATGAGGAGAAAAAATTGCAACAAGAGTGAGACAGGGAGAAAGAGTATTTTTAATAAAACAATAGTAAAAAAATTTTGACGCTTTGTGAATTTTTTTTTAGATCCTTTTACAGTTATCATCATAATCTTTAATTATATAATAATTAATTGTCTAAAATTTTATAGAAATATAATTCTATGTCTACGAATAATTTAAATAATTAAAAGCAAAAGTTTTTCATTGGCTCTCTTTTATTTGACATAATCTGGAATTGAACGGTAGTAATATCAGTAAGTATACGCGACGTTAAAAATATCTGGTCGAATTTGTTTGCATTTTGCTAAATACACCAATGAACTTAACGAGAGCGGGAATTAGATTCAAGGAAGTTGCAGCATTTTTAAAAAATTCCAATAAATTCGATCAGATATTTTTAACGTCGAGTGTACATAAGTATTAAGGTCCAATTTCATGCAGCGAATTATTCGCGGCGAATACTATGCTAACATGTAGGCGCGAGAGAGAAAGTACGGCTATACCCTCTCTCTCTCGCGCCTATATGTTACCATAGCATTCGCTGCGAATAATTCGCCGCATGAAGACGGACCATTACTATACATTATAAGCCAATTACTATATAATATTATAGCTCTATTCTTCTTGCTAAGTGCACATTGGCGCCAAGCAAGGACATGTAGAATAGATGAGGTGACGGAAAATGGAACTGAGCTATCCAAGTACATTGTTCGACACTGATTAAATATTTTTAAAAAATTAAAACGTCGGATGTCTTGTAAATTGTCTAAGGATTCTATAAAACATCTGAAGAAAATCATAAGTTTGAAAATAAAAGTTTCTTGGAACATTAAAAAATATTCATCTGAGCCAAAGTTATTAACAATTGAAGATACCAACAAAAATACATGAAAAATCAAGGGTTTTAAAGTACTTCAATTTCTACGAATATTCATGTATTAATAGTGATATCTTCAATTATTAATAACTTTGTTTCAGATTAATATTTTTTAACATTACAGGTCTCAAATTAAAGCTTTTTTTGACTTCTTTCAGGTACTTTCATGCAGCTCTCTTTCATTCAAAAACATGCGGAGTTATAATCACAGCTAGAGGTTCTATTTTTTAATAAAATAATGCATATTCGAAGCAGAATAACGGTTATCTTACGAAAAGGTCCCATTCATAAAAACTACCGATGCTACACTACATTTCTAGCTACCAGTGAATGATCCTCAAAGTTTCAGAAAATTTTGGGACCTACATTCCTGATACTCTCCTTGTAAGTCTACAGTTGACGATAGCCAATTTTACAATAGCGGAATTTTGCTTCCTCAAAGAGGAAGCTTTTTGATAGTAAAAAACAGTTTTTCTAAAAACATGTTAAAAACAGTTTTTCTAAAAACATGTTAGAAACATGTTTTGAGACAAAAGGAGTCAAAATACGGCATAGTGCGTTTCATGCACATAAGAATTGTACACATTTTAATTGTGCACAATTTTGCATTGGTCAAATATATCTATATATTAAAATATTTAATCAATAGAACAAATAGAACAAATCTGACTAGATTCTTGTTCCTTTTTAAAATTAGTTCCGGTGTTAATTGTGAGCACGCGCCCTGCTCTATCAGATGACGGCTCAACCGTCACGATAGTTAACTCGAAAATAATCGACGCACTTGGAGTTATGGGCACGCGAGTAAATATATTTTTGAGAGTAGAAGGTAGCGAGGGTGCGACTATATTGTGCAGTACGAAAGTAAATTTAGAAATAAGAAGCAATAATTCTAATTTTTATTTAAAAAATGTATTAGTAGATAAGAATGTTGAGCTTCCTGCTCAAAGAGTATCGACATAAATTGTCGATTTTTATACGAATGAACCAGGTATTCAAATGGTACCTTATGAGATATCTCTTGATATGATAATCGGACAAGATAACTGGAGATTAATAGTTACGGGAGTTTGGAAAAAATGATTTAGTTATATCGCGTTGTTTGTTGGGTTGGGCAATCCACGGATGTTGTAAGAAAAACGGTTTAGAACGTGTAGCCGTAGTTAGAGAAGAGATTGGAGAAATTTAGTCAAATTATATTTCGACATTGAAGCTCTAGGAATTAGTACGCGAATAAAGGCCAAACTTGAAGACAGGCGTGTTTAGATATTTTAGAAAATACTTAAATTAATATGGAAAACAGACGATACCGCGTTTCCCGATAGTCGACTTACTTCTTTTCGTAGATTAACATCATTGGAAAAGAAACTTGACCATGACGCCGCGTATGCTGAATTGTATTACAAAGAAATGAATAGATTTTTTGAAAGAGGATTCGCGCGAAAAGTCAATGCGTTTCCGTCAAGCAATAAGTTATGTTATTTGCCACATTTTGGGGTGCAGAACATTAACAAACCAGGAAAAATTCGTATCGTTTTTGACGCGGCGGCAAAAACACTAGCCGTAAGATTTAATGACCATTTATTAGCGGGACCCGATTTTTTACAATCACTTTTAGGAGTTCTTATGCGATTCAGACAATTTGCGCATGCAATCAAAGAAGACATTCGCGATATGTTTTTAAAAATTAAGATTTGCACGAAGATCAAAATGCTCAACGATTTTTGTGGAGAGCCGCGATAGGGATAGCTAGCTAATCAAGAATTTTGATACAAGAAATCTGGTCTAGCAAGATAGGTTGGGATACAGTTTTGCGTGACAATGAATTTTTGCGCTGGCAACAGTGGCTACGAGAATAGAGTATCGTATCGCGTGATGTTACCAACACTTTGATTATCAAGTTCGATCTGCGGAGTTACACATTTTTTGTGACTCTAGCTCTAAAACTTACGCGACAGTAGGTTATTGGCGATTCGCTTTAAGTAATGGGACTTATCGCGTTTCGATTATAATGGCGAAAAGTCGCGCCGCGCCGCTGCAACCTATTTCGATTCCGCGTTAGAATTGCAGGCTTGCCTTTTGACTACATGAGTTGCGAGAATAATCACGAATCAACACGAGTTTATGATTACTCGACGAGTGTTTTGATCAGATTCTAGGACGGTACTGCGTTGGATTGGTGCCCACGAAACTAAATTCAGCCGACGATGGCACGAGGGCGGCACCTAATGCATTAGACGAAGGAAGTAGGTGGTTATTGGGGCCGTCCTTTTTGCGCCAATCGGAATCACAATGGCCAAAAGAAGATGTTCAAATAGAAAGTGATGTCGAGTTGTCAGAAAATTTAAAGCCAGTAGTTTATGTGTTAGAAAAACAACGTTCAATAATTGATTTTTCTCGATTTTCTTCACTGACTCGGCTTAGATCGACGTTATCACGAGTTATAGAAGCTGTAGATATCTGTAAAAATAGAAGTAGCGTTTCAATTTCACGCAAAGGAAAGGCAGGAAATATTTGTACTAAATCAAGTCAGTCATTCTCGTTTAATAATGAATTGAATGCGATTAGGAAATTAAAAGATATTCCAAAAAATAGTAGAATTACGCAATTAAATGTATTTGTCGATGAGCAAGGAATTTATGAGCTGAAGGTCGGCTAAAAAATTCCGATAATTTTAGTTTCGAAAGAGTTTTTCACAAAGCTTCTACTTAAACACTATCATGAGAAATATTATCACGCAAGTCACGAGTCAGTGTTGAATGAATTGCGTCAAAAATATTGAATTATTGGGTTACGACAGGGTTTACGGAGTCTGACAACTAAATGCATTATTTGCCGAATGCGTCGCACGCGACCGGTGAATCCAAAAATGGCAGCTTTGCCTTCGTCAAGGCTAGCTTATCGTTTACGTCCTTTTAGACATTGTGGTTTAGATTATTTCGGCCCTATGCAGGCAAAGATAGGTAGAATGCGAGAGAAGCGGAGGGTTCTTTGTTTACGTGCATGACGACGAGGGCTATACATATTGAAGTCGCGCATACCTTAAATACGGATTCTGCAATAATGGCCTTTCAATGATTCACAGCTCGAAGAGGTACTCCATGATGCATATATTCAGATAATGCTATTAACTTTAAAGGTATGAACAGAGTTATTGGAATCTTGTAAAAAAATAAATCGCACGAAAATTGACAGTTTTGCATGTAGGAATAATGTAGAATGGAAGTTCAATCCTTCAACCGCATCGCACATGGGAGGAACTTGGGTGCGTCTCATACATTCCGTAAAAACTGCGTTAGCAACATTGCTAAAACAGCAAGCGTCGAAAGAGGAAATTCTGTTGACTTTGTTAACCGAGATTGAACACAGCGTTAACTCTCGGTCTCTTACACATGTGTCAATCGATCCGCGTGATGAGGAGGCGTTAGCTCCAAATCATTTTTTGTTAGGTGTTTTTTCGGGTCAGATTAAGATAAGTAGATGAAAAGCATAGATATTGTGTACTAGAAAACAATGACAAGGCACAAGCGTTTGCGGATTTATTTTGTCGTAGATGCCTTCGTGAATTTTTACCTAGTCTAATTCCTAGGAAAAAATGGCAACAAATTGATACGCCGATAGAAGTAGGAGATATAGTTTTGATTTTAGACGACAACGTTGAAAGAAATCAATGGCGTAAGGGCGTATTTACTAAAGTATTTCCCGGCTCTGATGGGCAAATTCGTGTAGCAGAGATTAGGACTGCGAATGGAATTTTGAAAAGGCCCACTAGAAAATTAGTTCAATTTGCGAAGGTACAAAACACGTAGGTTTTGTACGGGGGGTAGGATGTTCCTGACGTGCATGACGTCGGATTGAAACTCTGCATACTTCCGTAGACAGAAATCCCGCCGAAGCGGATCTATTGAAGCCGCTGCGTAGGCGCGCATGCTCTTCGTAAGTCGTGATTCATTTGTAAAAGGAGAGTCTACGAGTAGCTAGCGTAGCAACGGGACGAGAAGGCGAAGATGTGTTTCTCGTGCTCGGGGGGGCATAGGGACGGGTTGCCCGGAATGGTATACGCCTGAAGAAGACCGGGCCAGATGCGGAGTGTTGAAGAGTGGTCGACGAAATTTCAGCCTAATGATATTTAAAAGATCGGAAAGAAAAAAAAATTTTTTAGACTCAAATTTGAATGAAAAATGTGATAGCAAATGAAAAAAAAATAAAAAAATGTATCCACTATTTTCAAAATTTTTCTTTGGTTTTCGATTTTTAATTTCCGACCTATAGCACGCTCAGCCTAATCCATGCGCTAAGATGTTTGAAATCATCCCAAGAACTAGCAAAAATATTTCAGCCCGAAAGATCAAAAAGTGTAGGAGAAGTAGGAAATTTATTGTGCCGCAAATTCTCCGCGTCGTACCGCGCTGCACCGGCAGAGAAAGTACAACGAATTTCGCATTATCAGAATTGAAATTCCTCTTCTTAGAATGCGCTGCAAATTTCAACATTTATATTGGAAAATTCTATTGTACAACTAAAATTGCGATACGCGAAAAAGACTATATGCACAATTCAGTCCGAAATAAAGCGTAAATATAAATAAGCAAAGAGGGGGGCCGCAGCACCGTGCCGCCCGCAGCCCGTGCGCGACTCCAAGACCAGGCCGGCAAGGCAAGGTACGACAAGGGGAATTCGCGGCACAGTAAATTTCCTACTCCTCCTACACTTTTTCATCTTTCGGGCTGAAAATTTGTTTGCTACTTCCTGGGATGATTTCAACCAACTTAGCGTATGGATTAGGCTGAGCATACTATAGGTCGGAAATTAAAAATCGAAAACCAAAATAAAAATTTAAAAATAGTGGAAATAAATTTGGCCGGTT
This sequence comes from Gastracanthus pulcherrimus, assembly GCA_949152435.1. NCBI lineage: Eukaryota > Metazoa > Arthropoda > Insecta > Hymenoptera > Pteromalidae > Gastracanthus > Gastracanthus pulcherrimus. The sequence continues at coordinate 158,365,583 of OX424576.1, forward strand.
CTATTTGTACGATAGATATAGTAATATTAAAACAATTCCGTCGTACAAATAAGGAAATCGACGTTTTTTACAATAAAATCTGTCGTACAAATAAGCATTGACAGCATAGTTATTTCGAATCACTTAATTATATGCATTAACAATATTAATAAAACAATACTTGATACACAAGTAATGAAATTTTAACCTATAACACACGACACGTCAAAAATGCTAGGGAATATTTGATGAACTGTGTTGGAGTGCAGCCTCCTTCAGACATTATCGTGCACGCGTCGAAGTATGTACTATAGTATGTGCTAATACTATAGTCCATACTTCGACATCACTATAGTAGTATGCGCTAATTTTGAAATGCAAAATAAAACGTAATTCATAATAAACTCGTCTAAATACGAGCGGGCACTTAGTATGTGCTAATTTTGAAATACAAAAGTCTTATATACACAGAGAGAATTTTCTAATAAAAATTATAACTAAATTCAGGGTAAAAATTACCGTAAATAACTATAAAGCTGGGACACTCCTACTTTTTGACACTTTTTACTGATATTTTACTATACAAATTACCTCATTGACTACAAATTTTACTGCACAGTCTATAAATTTTACCGCACTGAATGGTAAAATTTGCCTGATTTCAGAAAAAGAATACAGTTGATAAAGAAAACAACTGAGCGTGTACACATTTTAGGTTAACTCAAATATAAGTGTGTATAATGTACTTATTTAAGTATTAATGATACTGCTACAACAATTGGAAGAAAATCCAGATTTTTAACAAATATTTCGTACAAATTTTACCACAAATTTTGGTTTTCTCTAAGATTTATACAGGGAACTTTTACTCTACGGCAGGCAAATTTTACCCTTCAGTACGGTAAAATTTATCGTAAATATCAATAAAACTGCCGGAAAGTTAGAGTGTCCCAGCTTTACAGTCATTCACGGTATTTTTTACTGCGAATTTCGTCATAATTTTTATTAGAAAATTCTCTCCGTGTATAGATAATGTAAAAGTCAGTTATTTTCATATCATTTGCATTGTTTTGGGGATAGATATTTGAAATTTTATGCAAATATTCGTTAAATCATTTAAAAACATGCTACCAAATTAGTTTCGACTTAACTGTCTCCGTTAAAATTTCGACCGAAAGGCCTTTGTGAATTTTTGTATTTCTCGGGTCAAATTTCTTATAAGTGTTATTACAGAGAATATACTAATGCTAGTCAATCATATTTCTGTTTTACAGTGTATTTCTATATGCAGACAATTATAATATCTTTGCCCTCATTCTTAATTATTAATTACTATTATTAATAGTTGAGTGAGATTTCAAACACGATGCATGTTTTTCAATTTTTGTGTTCGCTCTCTCTTGTGTTAGGAAACTAACACTCCTAGAAAGCAGATTTTGTGCATGTATATTTCTTTTATGATTATGAAACAATATTTAAGATTGCATTTACCTTCAGTGAAATACTTTTAATTTTCAATCGGACACATATGATAATATTTTAGTCGCATATAGCATAATATTCACATAAGTGTTGGAGTGAAATTAAAAGTACATTATTTGAGGGTAATTCAGCTTTTATTGGAAATGGGTGTTAAATAAATGATAAAATACAATGTATATTTCAAATAAAATAACTTTCGTTTATTCAAACTCGCACAAGGAAGGAATAACGTCAGTAATGTGCGACTACTCTAGCTAGATGCTCTATGACGACTAAAAGGGCAAAAGAGAATTTCGGGGCTGACGCATATAGTTTCCCACTCTTTTCTATACTCACATTTCAGTTTATGTCTTTGGGACATTTCTTAGTAAGTCGATTCATTTTGTACAAGCATGTAGTAGTATATAACTACAGTTACACACATAGGTATGCTAACGCATAGCGATATTCCAACAGCTTTAAATATTATTTGTAACCTCAAAAGAAGTTTACACGCAAAAATCAGCTCTCTAGGTTCGTTAGCTTTTGAATGAGATTGCATAGAAAAATTAAAAAATAGATATCGGATTCAATATCTCTTACAAGTTTTAAAAGTCAAAATTCTTACTAACGCATTGAGAAAAATTATAAAGTTATTATGCTTTTCTGCATGTAAAAATACACTAGAAACCAGAAATATTATTCACTTGAGTGAGTAGATCCTCAGTAACATTCCTTGTAAGAAATTTCTACCCGTAAGTTTAAAAATTCACATAGGTATCGAATCGACAATTCAAACAGAAACAGTCTAATCAAAGCTGACTTGTTAGCTGTAAAATATTGCCATAATTTCCAAAATGGCACTGTCTATTTATATCGCGTATACCTATATTGTTTATATCACGTATACCTATGTTATTTATATCACGTATACCTATAGTGTTTAATTCACGTACACCTATAGCGTTTATATCACATGGACCCATAATCAAAGATCACTTTTATATAAACACTATAAGTTACTGTAAAAATAACCTACTACACTAATACATGGGTTATCGGGTTAAGTGGTTATGGCTTACCATAGGTGATAATGTGAATATAAAGCAGAAATCTATTTGTCGAACGGACGTTAGATCGAAAACCTTTATGTCGAAAGGATGTTTGATCGAAAACCTTTTTGTCGAATTAGTTTTCTTGTACAACGGACGTTTGATCGAAAAAACATTTTTTTATGATTATTCTATTAATTTATAAAAATGGGTGATTTGACACTTTGTTCAAGACATTAAATATTAATAAAAGTATGTCAACTCCGGCTGACCTTGGTTTTATGTTAAAATCTAAATTAATCCAATAATAACCTAAAACCCTAACAGTACCGACTCGGGCGGGACAGAAGTTACTCTCTTACAGCAGTGGTTCTAGTACCGTGTTTGTTGACCCACTTGGGTTATGAGTGTGTCGGGCGCTTCGCTTCGTGCTCTTCCACACTCAAAACCGAGGTCGGTCAACTGTGGCTGAACTTCGCTTTATGTGGAAAACTCAGTTAATCCAAAAATAACCTAAAACCCCCAAATTACGGACTCGGGCGGTACATCAGTTGCTCTTTGACCGCAGTGGTTCTAGTAACGTGTTTGTTAACCTTGTTCTTATGTGGAAATCTCAATGATTCCAAAAATAACCTAAAACCCCAACATTACCGACTCAGGCGGGACAGAAGTTGCTCTCTTACCGCAGTGGTTCTAGTACCGTGTTTGTTGACCCACTTGAGTTATGAGTGTGTCGGGCCCTTTGCTCCTTTCCACACTCAAAACCCAGGTGGGTCAACTGGAGCCCGTCTACAATGTGTTTGTTCCGTTGTTCTGTTGTTCTGTTCCCGACAGAACAGAATTTCATCGCCGGGATGGAATTCAATAGGAGTATCCCATCTCAACTGTCTGAATAATCATTGCTTGAAGTAGACGACCCATGGCAGTGAGTGCAGCGACTAACCACGACATTTTGCTCCAAAATAAATTGCTCCGAAATGTAAAGTTCATAGTTAATAGTTCAAAGTCGACGGTAAATTTAAAAGCCCTTATCAACTATTTATTAAAACCACCCAGGGGCGACTCAAGTAAGTCTGCTGCTTATTGTTGTTGTCATGATAGCAAATTTAAATTTTTCAATGATGATACATCGTTTTATTTTTTTAACGCTGGCGTCATTGTCTTTTTTATATTTTGTTTTTCTAGTTTGATACCATCTTTAATTACAAGACAAAATATAATTTTTTCAGACGATCAAGATAAATTTCAATGGAAAAGTTGACAACTTCTTCGACCATAACTACACCCTTGATATCAACAAGCATATATGAGGGTGCCCAAGAGCATCAGAATCAATGGGGACTTTGCAGACGAAGACATACTTAGTGGAACTACATAATTGTTGTGCCTGGAATATGATGCCCGAGAAATTTAAAAGCGTGTGCCAGAGAGAATCGTAGTTGTTGGTAAGTTGAAAATATAACGACTGCTCTGCTGTATTTACGTGAATCTAATCACTTACTGGTCATAAGTAATATATATATATATATATATATATATATATATATATATATATATATATATATATATATTCCCTTAACTCTAATCAAACCTCGTAAAAAATTATCCATCAATCTCTGAAAAGTAGCTGGCGCGTTCTTTAAACCAAATGGCATACATAAGTAGTGCCAGTGTCCAAATGGCGTACTAAAGGCTGTTTTATGAGCATCGCGAGGGCCCATAAGTATTTGATGGAAGCCCGAAGCTAAACCTAATATTGTAAAATATTTGTAACCGTCTACCATATAAAAAATCTCTATCGGATATGCATCACCTATTTTTTTTTCATTTAATTGTCTAAAATCTAAAACTAAACGCCAATTTTGTTTACCAGAAGCATCTAGCTTCTTTGGGACTATCCACACTGGTGTGTTATAATGTGAATCATATACTTCTATAATACCTTGCAACGGTCGGCGCCTTCAGAGTGGCATCCCGCTATACGCCTCGACGCCGGCAGAGCCGCAATCCACATTACACCTCCCACGTGGCTATATTTGCTGCTGAATATTTTAATTATTATTCCTATCTTGCTATGTTCTCAACTAATGATAAATAAATATACGAATACGCACAACCCAACGGAAACCACGAATTTACCCCGAGCATACGGTTTGATCAAAATACACAAAAAATATTTTCCGCTACGGGTCATTACCTCTGTATGCGATAGTACTATTTCAAAGTTTGATAAAGCTATTTGTAATTTATTCAATAAATACATACCTAAACCCAACACCAACATAAAAAATAGCCTAGAAATTAAAGAAATTCTTGATCAAACCATAATTTCGGTCGATTATTCTTTGTGCTCTTTAGATGTTGTATCACTTTTTACTAATATTCACAAAGATTTGATATTAGATTTCTTCAAAATGGAAATACTTAAAAAATAAACTAAACTTATCTAAATTAAAATTTTTGCAAGGTATTGAGTTTTTGTTGAACTCTACCTTTTTAGTTTTTAATGGAAAATATTATAAACAAACGAGCGGTGCTCCTATGGATCACTCAACAAGCCCTTGGTTTGCTGATATAGCACTAGAAAGACTAGAAATACATTGCTTAAAAATTTTAAAGAATAGCATTAAAGGCTATACAAGATACGTTGATGATTGTTTATTAATTGAAAAAACCGACAAAATTTGACATCCTAAATACATTTAACAGTTACAATGATTCCCTACAATTTACTATAGAAAATGAAAATAATAGAAGCATCAATTTTTTAGACATTACTGTTACTAGGATCGACAATAATACACCCCTAACTAATTGGTACCAAAAAGATACAGCATCAGGTCGATACATTAACATTTCATCTCATCATCCATTATCTCAAAAAATAGCCATCATATATAATCTAATCGACAAATGCATTCGCCTTTCACACCCTTCATTCCATAATAAGAACAATAAGATAGCCAAAACCTTTTATTAGCACATGACTATCCTAATGTCATTATAGACAAAAATATTCACAAACGGCTTGCACATATCAATAATAACAATAATAACAATAACAATAACAACATCAATAATAATAATAACCTCTCCGACCGTCTGTTTTCCTCGGCCTTGTGCAAAGGGAAGCAGATGGAGCCTCCGACCAAGGCACGGGGCGCGTCCACGGATGGTGGATAGTGGCGGGCAGTCCTGAAAGCAGGGTATTCCAGGGCTGTTCGAGTGCAAAGCACCGTGATCCAAGGTCACAAGGAGATGCACTTACCCCACAGTGCACCCCCCAAGACAACACACCAGAATAGTCATGACACACAAGTAATAACACCCAACGTGCGCTGACGAGCGTTGTGCTACCCTGCGTACATCTCTGTCAGCGCCTTTGCCAAAGGACGCAATCTTCCAATAGTAAGAACGTGTGTAACGGTGGCATTATGAGCGAGTATCGCCTAGAAGCGAGTGAGTCTGGGGCTCTATAGACGGGTAAGATGCAGAAATAGAATGACGCGGGGGCCCTATGAACGGGTATCGCCCGGAAGCGAGTGAAACTAGAGCTCTGTATGAGGTGCAGACCTGCAAGCGGATGGCGAGGGGGCCCTGTGGACGGGTATCGCCTGAAAAAGAAAGGATGTTTAGGATAAGATTTATTTAATACTAATGGGGACCCTGTGGACGAGTATTACTAAAAAGAAGCGGAAATGGCGAAGGGACCTGGCGGTGGAGCTGTCGCGGGGGTACCATGTCCAAAAGCGTCACGGCAAACAAATTTTACACGATAGCAGACAGCCAGAAAATTACACTAAAACACTTATACTTTTCACATAGACATACAATTACACAAAATGACACAGTGTATGTATGGGCTGCGGCCGGCGGCTGGAGGATATTCCCGTCAGACTAACCAAGGGAGGAGTAGTAAACCTCCTGACCGGTGCGAGGCGAGAAGTCAGTACCTAACCTCTGTGGTGCCGTCATGTATTTATGTGGAAGGACCACTCTTGCCTTTGCTGACCGGAGCCTATGAAGGGGTTGACTCAAGCGCGGCTCGGGGGCAGGTATGAAGGATTATCCGGTGTGTCAGATATTTCCTTATACCCGATGTTGCGTAGGGTAAATCGCATAGCGTCTAGTCGGAAGTTTGGGTCAGGCGCCGGGTCGGTACTGGTGTCGTCCTCTCGATATGGGTGACGTGACGGCCTCGGCGTGCGGCGGGGGTTGTTCCAAATTGCGGAGGTTGTGCGGGGACTGTGTCTGTTATGATTGCAGTCCGCGCGCGTCTTTCGTGTTCTTCGTGGCTGCCTCCTCCGGCGCGCGGAGGCCGTCCTCCGCCTTCGGCATTGGCCGGACGATGTATCGACCACCTGGTCAATATTTCGACCGCTCACGGCCTGCGAGGATTAAACCTTTAGCATCATATGGCGCGGGCCTATCCCGTAACCTCTTGTATTAGAATCACAGGTGTCGATAGGGCTTACCACCCGACAAGCCGCTTCTTGGTTTTGACATCCATAACTAGGGCGCGTTATCCGCGGTGATAGTACTGCGTCTGGGGCTCCCATAATGGGCGAACCGTGAGTAACCCTTACAATGATTATAATATGAATAAAGAACCAACAGAAACTAATAACGAGCTAGAAAATGCAATTATGCCTGCGTTTTCACTGTCTTGCACAACAGCACCAGAGGCAAGACGGCGGGGCAGGGTTATATCTTGTGATGGGATGACGTCGAAAGAACTGAGAAAAAGAGAATGGGAGGAGACGAAAAGAAGATTCCTTCTAATCTCCGAAAAAAAAGACAACTTAAATAAGCGAGGTGAAAAGATGGTCGAAGAACTTCAGGGCAATATCCCAAATGATCGGGATGCGGCCCTGGAGGGAATGAAAATTATGTTGGAGGCCCTGCTAGAGTATCTGGGCAACCAGCAAAAGAATGCGGGAGGTACACTAAAAAAGAGAATACCACTCTTGCACAGCATGACCCTACTATTGAGTGAGTGGGGTAATGAGGTGAAAGAAGCGGCAAAAAGTCGAAAGAGCAAAGACAAGAGAGCTGATAGTTCACAGGGGGGCAAGAAGATGAGGGGACCCCGTCTAAAAAGCAAAAGTCGGGCGATAATGCGTGGCAACAAGTTAGGAGCCGCCGTGCAACGAACAGGGTACAAAATGGCGGTGAAAACTCCCCAAGGTATGGCACAAACAGCGGTAGCAGTGCAGAAAATAATATGGGGACACAGGCTGTATTAGGCGCGCGACCGAGCGGAGACGAGGTTTCCGGGAGGCCCGGTTGGCCAGCCGGACCTGCGAGGTGCCGCGCTGCGCTCAAGACGAGTTGTGACGTTGTCCTGGTACAACCGACGGGTAACAAAACGTACGCGGACGTGCTAACTATCATTAAGAGTAAGGTGGACCCCGACGCGACAAATACGAAGATACGATCCATCCGAAAGACTGGGAAGGGCGGTATCCTTCTTGTTTCGGAGCGCGGAGCGGTTGACACCCAACCATTCCGCGAGGCCATCAAGGAGGCTGTCCAAGACGCGGGGGACGTTAAAGATCTGACCGATAGACCAACGATATGATAGATCCTTGACTTAGACTGCATCCGAAGATCACTGTCTTCGAACCAAATAAAAGAGGACAGAAAATGGCATTGGCAGAGGTAGACAAAACCACGGCCGCTGCGTTACTTAATAAAAGCAAGATTAGGATCGGGTGGATAAACAATTGTCGAGTCCGACCTAGGGTGACAGTAACTCGATGCTACAAATGCCTCGGGTACGGCCACCTGAAAAGACATTGCAAAGGCATAGATAGAAGCAAGAACTGCTGGAAATGTGGCACAGAAGGCCACAAGACAGCAGAATGCTTAGCAAGGCCAGACGCGAACAGCGGGTGTTTCTTGTGCACGGAAAAGGGGATTCCAGAAAATCGAAACCATTTTCCGGGCACGGGCAACTGCACTGTATTTAGGGCGGCCCTTCAGGCATGTAAGTATCCGGCGAGATGATTCGAATCCTCCAAGGGAATATGCACAGAAGCAGCCTCACCCACGACCTCCTCCCGCAGTTTATCGTGGAGTGGGCTGAGAACGTCATGCTTCTGTCGGAATTATACAAACACGAAGAAACCCTGTCATGGGTGTCGAGCGACATGGGTACAGCCGCGACTTGGGTGCGCGGAGACCTAGTGACCTCAGACAGGGGGGCCGGAAAGGACTTCGCGTGGGCAAGAGTTGGGACCGTTACGTACGTGAGCGTATACCTCTCACCCAACCTGACAATGGACGAATTTACGCATAAACTTGACAAGCTGGAAGACGCACTAAGGGGAATGAATGACGATATTGTGGTCGGCGGAGACTTCAACGCCAGGGCGATCGAGTGGCGGATGCCCGCCACAAACGGAGGAGGACAACTCATACTCGACGCAATGGCAAGGCTTGGACTGATGACGCTTAATGTGGGCTCGACACCAACCTACATTAGGCCTGGATTTGGCCGATCCATACCAGACATAACGTTTTCAAGCGAAGGAGTGTTTACAAACATTCGTAACTGGCACGTAACTGACGACGAGAACGGAAGTGACCAAAGTTAATCGCGCTGCGTAGGCCGAAGCTTTGATTGATATATACAACTTTTGCTTGGTCCAGGGGTATTTAGCTACCGCTGGAAGAGAGCGCGGCTGGTTCTCATCGACAAAAATAAGGGGGACCCAAACTTTATTGGATACGTTGGGAAAAACGGCTGAGCTGCTTCTGAGCCGAGGATCCAGGGAGCTCCGATACGGTGGGCAGGAAGGAGCGATAGGTTTGACCAAAATGACGATAAAATCGGGTTGCGGGGCGGTATTCGGGCATGAATGTACATATCAAATCCGTTCGAATCGAAATCCCATCGGCTCCTGTTTTCGAGATATCGTCAATTTACGTATTTTAGCTAAATTATTGATAGAAGCGAATGAGTTCTAGCTTAAGAATGCATGGAACTACCTTATATAATCAACAAGGATATATAAAATATGTAGATATCATGTATATTATATATATTTATGATATGTTGTGTGTGTATATATATATACATATATATATATATACACGTATACATATATGCATGCAGGGTGTCCCAAAAGTTCGGGGATAGATGAATATTCCCTCAGATAATTTTCAAGGAGGTGAAGATTAGTTTTGTGTGTATATATGTATATATACAGAGTGGGCCATTTTAATCTACGCACTTAAATTTCTACGTTCCTAAGCATGGTATCAAAAAAAAGTTGAGACAAAAGTTGACAAGGGCAAAGGGGGTCAAACATTGGTGACCTTGAAATTAACCTTGAACTTGATTTTCAAGGTTATATCAAGGACAACTTGATTTTTTTAAATAGAAACCCCTAATTTTTATCCCAGAATTGAAAAGAGCGGAAAATTTTACATCGAAAATGTCTTTGAAAAAATGTTGTTTTGTGTGAATTATTACGGCTTTCTGCTTCGACCATTTGATTCGACCAGATATGTCGAAGCAGAAAGCCGTAATAATTCAGAGAAAAAGCATATTATCGTTTTTCAGACGTTTGACCTTGATTTTTGACCTCTCCAAGGTCACAAAACAAAATTTTCTCAGAGACATTTTCGATGTAAAATTTTCCGCTCTTTTCAATTCCGGGATAAAAATGAGGGGTTTCCATTTAAAAAAATCAAGTTGACCTTGAAGTAACCTTGAAGATCAAGTTCAAGGTTAAGTTTAAGGTCACCAATGTTTGACCCCCTTGGCCCTTGTCAACTTTTGTCTCAACCTTTTTTCGATACCACGCTTAGGAACGGAGAAATTTAGGTGCGGAGATTAAAATGGCCCACCCTGTATATATACACATATATATACACACACACACACACACACACACACATATATAGCTAAATCCAAAGTTTATCGTGTTATAAATTTATATTACATAAATTATAAATTTTTGGGTTACACTAAATTTCCATATAAAAATTTATAACTTCGATTCTCACCGCTAGGTGGCTGCGTGGTTTCTTCTATGGTAATAGAGATGATTTGGTCATATAAGATGATCAGATTTTGGATGCTTCTTGGTTGCGATTTGGATAGTTTTGATATTTTCCGTGTTAGAGATCACGTTTGAGTGGCAGGCTAACGGATAAATATGGCATCTTCTCTTCCAGTAAAGAATTATGAATCCATTCATTCTAAAATGGATCGTAAGTATAATCATGAGGAAAATAGAATGAAAATTTGTGCGCTATGTGGTAGAAAAATAAGTTTCAGAGGAAAAAGATCACAAGATTTTTTGATAACTAAGTCTCATGAAGGACTGATTCGAAAATACATAAATGAAGATTTATATGACCAAATCATCTCTATTACCATAGAAGAAAGCACGCAGCCACTTAGCGGTGAGAATCAAAGTTATCAATTTTTATATGGAAATTTAGTGTAACCCAAAAATTTATAATTTATGTAATATAAATTTATAACACGATAAAGTTTGGATGTAGCTATATAGCTGTGTGTGTGTGTGTGCGTGTGTGCGTGTGTGCGTGTGTGTGTGTGTGCGTGTGTGCGTGTGTGCGTGTGTGCGTGTGTGCGTGTGTGCGTGTGTGCGTGTGTGCGTGTGTGCGTGTGTGCGTGTGTGCGTGTGTGCGTGTGTGCGTGTGTGCGTGTGTGCGTGTGTGCGTGTGTGCGTGTGTGCGTGTGTGCGTGTGTGCGTGTGTGCGTGTGTGCGTGTGTGCGTGTGTGTGTGTGTGTGTGTATATATATATATACAGAAAACTAATCTTCACCTCCTTCAAAATTATCTAAGGGAATATTCAGCTATCCCCGAACTTTTGGGACACCCTGCATGTATATATGTATACGTGTGTGTGTATATATATATATATATATACAGAAAACTAATCTTCACCTCCTTCAAAATTATCTAAGGAAATATTCAGCTATCCCCGAACTTTTGGGACACCCTGCATGTATATATGTATACGTGTGTGTGTATATATATATACACAACATATCATAAATATATATAATATACATGATATCTACATATTTTGTATATCCTTGTTCATTATATAAGGTAGTTCCATGCATTCTTAAGCTAGAACTCATTTGCTTCTATCAATAATTTAGCTAAAATACGTAAATTGACGATATCTCGAAAACAGGAGCCGATGGGATTTCGTTTCGAACGGATTTGAGATGTACATTCATGCACCCCTCTAAAAATTCTCGCAAAGGAATATTATGCCCATCAAAAATAGGCACTACTTTAATAGCATCCTTAAGGCCAGGGTAGGGTTTTGCACTTTCGAAAAATCGATTTCTTTTTTTTTGCTTTTTCTTGTAGTATAACATCTTAAGAATGTTGTCCCAAAATTTATAGAAGTAAACAATAGAATTTATAAAAGTAAAAGTAAAAGTAAACGCCAATGAGAGTCTTAACCAGTTGATTTGGAAAGTTGCACCGAAAAAGTTACCTGGTAGCAAACAACTCGTAGAACTGGCATCGTATATAGCTTCAAGTACGTTCAATGAAGGCGCAGGTGCTTTACTTACCTTTTTGTCTGATATGGGTATCAGCGTTGGACCATGCACTCCTTTTTACTAATATCAAAATTTTTACCATTTGGCTGTGCTTTGACTAAATTACCGAACGTCTTACTATCTCCGTCTCCAACATAATTACCAATCTTTGCTCCATACTTCTCTTCGGAGCGGCTGAACATGTCTATTACTGCTCCCACTTCCATATTTCCTGATGGACCCGCGTGGTTGGCTTGGCATTCACCGTTATTTACATGCTCTTCATGCCATTCTTCAAACTCAGCCGTATTTAACTTTTTTTCCCATAATTTGCACTGTTGACAATATAAACTGCTAGAATATCAATTACCTTGCCAGTCCAATAGCCTATCAACGAAGTTACACCATATAAAGAGCTGAAACCTTGCTTCTGCCAGGTCCCATCTCCCGAAACGGTCAAAACATCAGATTCTGAATTTTCCTTCGTTATTTTTATTTCTTCTTGTGCAGCGGAAAGTAGAAACTTTTCAGCAGTAGTTTGTACAGAAGTTGCGATCATGGATATATTACTTAAGTAAGATGTTTTGGATAAAAAGTGACTTGAAATGTCCATTAAGTCGCAGAATTTATTACACCCTGCTAGGCCTAAACCTATTGCACGCATTGTAAAGGCAAATCGAGTGTTAATCTCGTAGTGGTGACCAATTTTTTCACTCGACGGTATGTAGCGAGGATTGCAATTGGAGCACTTCACTTATATCTCAAAACCAAGACCTTCTTTTTTACAACATTGAAACACAACTTTTCCATCGCATTCAGCACACTTAACTACACTTGAAATTGAAGAAAATACTTGTAAAAAATCAATAATTCTGAAATGTTTTTCAGTATCTTCTGCTACACTGTCACTCGTATTCAAGTTAATTTTTTTAGATGACGCGCTCTTAGTCGTAACTGTATCGTCGGATTTGTCCATTGGGCTAGGCCTTTTTCTCGGTCTACTCAAATAAATTCTTGAGCTACTCCGCTCCTCTCGTGAAGCTTTTGAATTTCTCGGCATTTTATAATTAAAGAAACAATTTCACGAGCACTATTATAAAGTCACTGCGTGGCACGCGATCGAACGAAGGTTCAACGGTCAACTGACGCTTCTCTTTCTTTACGAAATATAAACACGTATATAGCATGTATATACGGCTTCAACTGCTTCTCCTTACTAAATACGACCTTTTCAAAACATGAAATCGGAACAGAATGATCACAGAGAGAATAAACTGTGTTACTGACATAAATAATGATAATTATTGTAAAGTAAAATTGACGGCGAATATAATAATGTGAAATAGATAATAAATAAATATGCAGTGCTGAAATGATGCGATGTATTAACTACAGCGTTATGAAAGAAAGAGAACCAAATGAAATGGGCTACGCGTAAAGGTCGTAAAAAAGGGCCAGCGTTGGCGCTCTCGACAACAACAAGGCAGTACAGTTTAGACTCTCGTGTGGTTCACATCGTGTGACTATTAGGGAAAGAATCGGCTTTTTAGCGTAAATGCGTCACAGGAATATATCGGCTAGACAATTGAATAAATATAATTTTGAAAGTTTAAACTGTTATTGAATTATTAATTTCTCCTCTCGTGAATCCGGCTTTGTGCCGTAACAGGGATTATGGTTTCATCTAGCAGCTTTTTTAGAATTAAGCTGTTTTATATGTTGGATGAGGGTTTAGGAAAATATTTATTAAATAATATGGCAAGACATTTGTCAAACCCGTAAGTTGGGCTATTAATTGCTGATACTATAATTCGTATTGGGAAGTCTTTTTTATGTACATTAATTGAGCCGTAAGCTCTAGGAAGGGTGCAGTTTGCTAGTTTCAAATCTAAGCCATAAAAGGCGCTCTCACATTCAAAGACGCCAAGGTCTTCCCAACGTTTTAACAAGCCTCTCATGTTTCGTAGCATGGCCTTCAAAGGGTTCGAACTAAGGCTCATGTAGTACTCTCCGTCTTTGAGCAAATTTTCCATTTTATCGAAGTATGTTTGTTTTTCGATTACGACTGTTACATTGCCTTTATCGGCCTTGGTGAAAGAAATGTTTTTGTTGCTTTTTAAGAACCCTTCTGTCATTCGTAGTTGAGTGTTTAGTAATTTGTCTTTGTGTGAGATGTGTGGTTTGTTTTTTACGTGTTTATTGATTGTGTTTATAATATCTTCATGGATTTTACCATCAATTCTCTTGTTAAAATAAATACCTGATTCAAGACATTTAAAAACTGGAAAATGGTATTATAATTATTATCTATTGAGAAATTAAATTTATCCCCCAGGCTGAGGATTTCCCGGGCAAATTCCGGTATCTCTATTTCCGTTAAATTTACTAGCCATGTATTTTTCAATTCACCGGAATCAAAATCGTTATTTTACTGGTTGTTGTTATTGTTTTGAGAGTCTGATGAGAGTGCAATGTTATTGTTATTTAAAATTTGAAGTCTGTTATAATTGCGAGTAACGTTTATGTTTGTGTTATTATGCGTGTTGTCATTATTTTCATGGTTGTTATTATTATTTTGAGAGTCTGGTGAGAGTGCAGTGTTATTGTTATTTAAAATTTGAAGTCCGTTATTATTTTGAGTAATGTTTGTGTTTGTGTTATTATGCGTGTTGTCGTTAAGTCTAAGTATGTGTTCTAATTTGTTTTTGTGTTTACTCCTTTGTGATTCTCTTTTTTGTGAGTCTATAATCGAATAGTATTCTAAAGGGGCGTTAATGATCTCAGTGCTAGTTTTCTTTGCTAAATATGTTGTATGTGTTTTTATACATTTGTGATGAACTATTTCATACTTCTTTTTTTTTTATCTTTCTATACCAAAGCGTATAAATTAACTTTCGGGAGGTCCGCCGCACAGGGAAACGCGCACCTGCCTATTGTAAGAATTTTCCATTATATCGATATTCAAAGTAAGAAGGAGCCCTCAGCTCATGCAAGCCTGCCTGCGAGTAGATCATTCTTGCCGTGAAAGTCACCGAGTGTAGATCGTTGCTACTCCTCAAGCAATTCGTAAACCACGTGTTAATCTCAAGTTCGGTAACGTGCTCAAAATAAAATTGTTACACGCGACGTGCGAGTAAAGCACCAGCGACGCACCCACGTGCATCCACGAACGACGAGCGCAATTGAAGAAATTGTATCAAGACTCCTTACTTGAATAAAAATCACCGATATAAGGTAAATTAATAAACATTATTTAAAACCTACAACAGACTCTCGAGTCTGCTCACTAACCGCCTCCTATCCAAGCCTCCCTTTCCTGCCTTAGCCACGCAAACAATCTCGCGCGTGCAAACCGCTCGGCGCGACGCGAGAAACGCCGTAGCGTTCGGGCTTTATTTATTAATAATAAAAGCCAGTACGTCACAGCTAACAAATTAGTGCCCGGCGGTGGGATTAGTGTTTTGTAGTATCTTTATTTTGTTTAAATATTTTTACTTTTTTTATATAACATATACATATATATATATATATATAATATACAATTTAAAAGAAACTAAACATTGAAATATTAAAAGAAAAATATTAAATACAAATTATATCTCAAAGAAAGGCACAAATCCTACATCTTCCTCTGCATGCGCTTGCTTAGCTTAACATTAACAATTATTTAGTATATATATATATATATATATACATCTAGACATAAGGGTGTTATTAGAGGATTGAGAACGGACCTGGAGTTTTTGGTCGTTAACGTAGGCTTTTAGTAACACTTTTCCGATTGGAAAAGTGGGTCGCTGCCTATCATCGTTAAAGACTGGGAACACCGGGAAGTCCCCCATTCAATACATCGTCTATACGACAAACTGTTTTGAAATTAGGACGCGCGCAAAACAGGCCCACTCGTTAAAATAGGGACATCAAATACCCAGAGATAAAAATAACGCATGTTTTATTTTTCTTTTTCACTAACACCTTCCTATTTTTCTACCAAAAATTTTCTTTCTTTTATGCATACATTTGAGCGAGCACATGGTCACCCCATACTCGATTTACATATAGCAAACACGTGGTCGCTCCACGCTAGCACTCTACACAATACGAACTCCTTTCCCTACCACGTTTCTTTTCACCTAACTAAGACACCAAGCCAATAAACTCTTTTTACACACACACCATTAATCTTTATACTAATTGAGACATTAACTCTTAGTATTTATTTATTTTTTTTTTTTCTTCATTTACACATCTGGAAATTTATATATTCCAATCTTATATACACCAAACATATAGTATCTTTCTTTTCTTAATACAAGCACTCGCATACAAAACAACACACACTCCTGATTAAATTCTTTACGCTCCACTAAAACACTTTATATACAAATTAATCTATTCAAACAAAATGATAAGATAATACACACATATATCACCTATTAAGACACAACATACTGTTTCCACTTTTGACGCAAAACAAATATACACATTCTTTTAAAACAGCTCTATTATAATTTTGATAATCAAACATCCAATAAAATATACACTAAACACATTATCTAGCTGCTACGCATTACAGTATTTATCACAAGTTTTTTTTCTTTTCTTCATACAACTCTTACTCGAACCGTCTTTTTCTCAATACATAAACATATTAAGAGAAAATTTACACTTAAACAAGTTGCATTTCGTTAAGTGAACCATTTAAAGAAAGTCTTAATACAAACATAACTCTTTTTCACAAACTTCATTATAAAAATCCGGAATTTTCTATCGCCTCGCATAAAATTTTTAGCATACTTTCACAATAAATAAACCTAAATGGTATAAAACTTTTACACTAGTCTCCAAAACACACATATACACAAATACAACTATTTACAACATTCTAGCACTCCCTATTATACAAACTTCACAAAAACTCTTAGCGTCGCACAACAAGTTACACTATTTTTGTAAAAATAAACATTCTCTATTGAAATTCTTCTTGCTCGAACACATCACATATAAAGCACCCGTAAATATTTTTGTCTTGAATAAATATTTTTCTAAACAAAGCCTAAACACTCCAAATTTTGTGCTCCAATAGGAAAGGACGAGTGGCATACAGCTACAACATAGTCTTTGGCCCCAGAACTTAGTGCCCACGTGTGTATATCTATGAATCTGTCTGAAATAAAAAGATAAACACATATTAGTTAAATACACATTAATCCAAATAATGTATTAATGTATGTTAGGTTATAGTAAACTATCCCAACAATTCATTCACTGTTAGTGCTATTAATTTTAACTTACATTTTTTTTCTCTTTTCTCTCTCTGACAGTCCCAATTCAAATAACTAACTGGCTAGATAAAATCCTTCAAAAGCTAAATTACTGTTATCGCTGGAAAATAAAAACATAAACAAATTTTACACAAAGATAAAGTTCTTGCAGGATATATAATTCTATACGTAAGTAACAAATTAGGAACTTATCTGGTAGCTGCCAAACACTCCTGTATGGTGAATAAATCCATTAAGCAACTTCTAAAACACACTTAATAAACAGCTCCAATAAACCTAACCTCCAGTAAACAATACTTGTGTATACAGGTGGTATTACACCGCGCGTCGACTGCAGGCCGCGTTAAACGCGTGCCCTGTTCCTCTCGCGCGCATCATTCCGCATGCGTATATCTTGTTCCCCTGCCGCGCGCATGGACCTAGCACAATAGGATGAACTTTCCATTGGAATAGAAGCTCGTATGCTCTAATGGAAACCCACGCGCTCTAACGGAAACAGCTGTGTAATACCATACACGTATTGTGTGTAATAAGCAATAGCCACCGCTTATTACATATAATCATTATCAATCAATACTAAAAATAATCATATAAATATACAAAAAAAAAAAAATAAACAAATAAATAAATATAAACAAATAAATAAATAAATACAAACAAATAAATAAATACAAACAAATAAATAAATATAAACAAATAACTAATAAATATAAACAAATAACTAATAAATAAATAAATATACAATAAATAAAAATGAAATATTATGAATAAATAAAATATAAATGAATAATTAAAAAAGATTATAAATAATTATTAATATTTTACAATTATTATAATTTTATAATAACTTTTATCATTTATTATTTTTATTTCTGTTTTTTTTTCGCGTATATACATAACTGATATTATATTCATTTTTCTGCTATACATATTGTTTCATTAATTTTTTATTATTTATTTACACCTTTGATTGCAACCATTACCAAAACAATGTCCTACCAATAATCACTACTTTTTCCATTGGTAAGTGTTGTTACCTGCTTGAGTAAGGAGAGGCACGTGCTTAACCAGTGTTTCGTAGTCTCTCCTTTTCTGATAAGGCTCGTGTCCTCGCAGCCCTAGGGGCACCGCAGGGACCTTTCCCTCTACGTCAGCTCAGTAAGGGTCAAAGGCTGCCGAACGTCTGGATAAGGACCTACCAGAGGACCTATCCTTACGACCCGCGTTCGACTAGGTAAGCGGCCCTCGACGCTGTGGACCCTACCGAACCAGACTTTCCAAGCTGGACTAACGCTCGTATTGAGACGGGTATACCTGTCCAAGCTTATCCTTCTAAACTCTATCCTGTTACTAGTAACAAGTTGCAACTAGGGGAATAATAAATAATAAATAATAAATGAATATAACATATATATCTATATATACATAAGATATATATAAATAAATAAATATAAATAATAAATAAATAATCACATAAATTTACATATCTATATATATATATATAAATAATTACATAAATACACATATCTATATATATATAAATAAATAAATAAATAAATATAAATAAGTAAATAAACATAAATACCCTTATATAATCATAAATATCTTAATATAATAAGTTACAAACGTTCGAAACCCAAACTTAATGAATAAAAGGCCTAACAATCCAATTGAACCTCCAAATAAAAAAAGGCCAAAACTGTCAAAAGAACCTGATCTAACCCAAGTACATAAAGACAAACGAAGAAGAATAAGAAACCGTATCGCCAAAACCTTAGACTGCGTGCCTAACGAAGTATACCGAAAACCATTTCTCGGTTAGATTAACCACGAAAAACAGGAAGAACAGAAGCTAGTTCGCTTACTAGAACCACGTCGTAAGGTACCAATAGAAAAGGTCTGGATAGTACAGGGTAAACAAAAAACCCCAGAGGTAATCACCCCCGAAGCCGAAGACAACCCAACCATTGTTCAATGACTACGACGATGACGTCGTGATCATTGAATAAATTAACATATAAACTACTATCGCACAACTTATTGGGGAAATAATTACATTTTTTCTTTAAACTAATAAACCAATTCTTTGTTCACAGAAAATGCACGCAGTAATAATTTTTATAACCGTAGCAGTATCACCCATTTCTATGTCCCATCCATACAATATTTCCTATCTTTCCAATAATCCTGGACTGTACTTCGAATACATAGGAGATATGTACAACGAAAACAACAACCATAAGGCAATTCAATAATATCCTGTCAGAATGTCCCGGAATACCCACCGAATGCCAACTTTATTTAACCAGAGCAAACTTCCTATTAGAAAAACTAACGACAGCCAATAACCTCAAGGAACTTCTAAACAATTTAACATTAACCTTATCAACAACTTCAAGTCAGTCTATACCCAACCTTTACAATTTCGAGATCACCTATATTTCTAAAGAAGATAAAACAGAGCAAGATTGGTACGCCGCACCCACCCTAATCGTCAACGGAATCACCAGACAACAAAAAAAAATTAGAAGAATTAAAGAAACGCACCAGTATACACCACAACACAACCATACAAGAAGCAAGAATTTTCTACCAAAACGTCACGCAATTTTTCAGCTTTGCTCAGTCATGGCTGATCACACTGGAATCATTACTGGACCACTACATCAATATATACAACGAAATAATAGAAATTATCCGCTATGCTCAAGAAGGAAGAACCAGCCCTCTGTTACTACCATCAGATCTCCTAGACAACATCAAGCGACACATACAAAATAGGAAGCCAAGTACTAACTTACCAAACATAGATTTATATTCACCAGACGCAAGAAAAATTTTACAAGTTGACGTCCGAAGAAAAGGAACAACAATAATAATAGGAACCACATTCCCTTTATTCCAAATAGTTGCTCACGAATTGTATAGAATACACTCCATCCTAGCACCTCAACTCAATGGACCATCCGGCTACATCCTGACAAAAGGACGTTATATCACCAGGACCAAAGGAAGCATACAACACTCATTCTTCAACGAAGAGGATTTAGAAAATTGCTTACAAATCAGTAAAACCACATATTGCAATTACAAGACCATCATTCACAGAGTAACCTCCTGCGAACTCCAACTACTGACAAACTCATCAGTAATCATTTGGGAAGACTGCAACATTCATACAAAGGAACAAACATCAACGGAATAGACACACCTGCCTGAAACGAACGAATGGATCTTTTCAGTACCTAACGTTGAAAGACTTCAACTTCAATGCAACAACGTCAGTATAATGGAAATTCAAATACAAGGACTTGGAATTTTCCATTCGGATGTTACGTGCCAGATAACAACTAAAAATATAAAATTGCCATCAATTACATCTAATCCTACAACACTCGTCTACTACAAATCCGGCCACCAACTACAACTTGCAGAGAAGCTCAACACCGAATTAGAAGATTTACAACAAAAACTAAAATATCTAGAAATAGCTATCTATATCATAATTAGCACCATCGCCGTTATTACTATATATATAAGCTGTATTTCAACCTATCACTACGTGCATCCATTTCAACAATCATCACCATGCTTCAACACTTACACATTAGCAGAACACGTAGACGACGCCACCAGACTAACGATCAAACACGATAATCCGACATCAACCTCTACCACACAGACTGATGATCCACCAATTACCGAGTCCTACCCCGTCCCTAAATCGACAAGCTATCGTTCCTCCCTAAGTTTTAGATACCATGCCTCTCCGCCTACCGTCTTACTTTCCACCCTTCTGCTTTCTAAATCCCTCTCCTTCAAACTTAGTAAGGAATCTCTCAAGCAGAAAAATCCATACACCCTTTCCAACCCTCTGTTTAAACCTCTCGGTCCAGATGACGACAGCTTGCCTGGACCTTCAACTCCAACCACTGTAGACCTCTCGTAGAGCATGCATCGTAGAAACTAACATCAAGTAGCATACCACAATATTCAACTTTCACTGAATATAATAAACACATATCTCCACAGAAATGCCGTCGATCATCAAGACCATCAACCTTTTGAAAGGAATGGGTTTCGAGCCAGGCTATATCAAATGCCATATCCAGAGCTCGATGAAACCTGGAAATTGCACCAAATGCAACTTGTCAAATTCGACCTGGGCCAGATTCACCTTCTCACCTCATATAAGCCGCAACCCGGTCCCAATAACAACCTGGGACGAAAATCAGCTGTTCGACGAACTCGACACCCATCTTCTACGACAATTGATAAATTGCTACTATATTTACGATCCAGACTACGAGGAGGACGAGGTCAACGAAGAAGGCTTCCTTTCCTTTCCGAGGATCCCATGATTATAATCGATAACCTCCCTACACTCCACCTTTTCCCCTCCAAACAATAAGAAAGCAAAATTTTACTGTCCACTCGCCACTGACGACTACTACACTCACTTTCAGAAAAATCAATTCATTATAGCCCGAATTTTTAGAATACATTACAAATTACGATATTATTCGCACTTTAAAAAAGTGTGGCAACTTAATGAAGATAATTATCCACCGAGAATGTGAAAATCATGGGACAAAAGACAAGTGCACTATAAACACTACTATCTACAGTGTCGCTTCGCATTACGCAATTCGCCTTTTACAGGAACATGCGACATTGGGGAGAAGAGGCGTGGAGAACGAGAAGAGCCAGAAATTCCAACATCACGCGAGACATAACTCTGGAATCCGACAGCTCAGCGACGACGGTAACGAAGCAACCAAAGGCAGCGACGACGGTAACGAAGCAACCAAAGGCAGCGACGACGGTAACGAAGCAACAAAAGGCAGCGACGACGGTAACGAAGCAACCAAAGGCAGCGACGACGGCACCGAAGCAATCAAAGGCAGCGACGACGGCACCGAAGCAACCAAAGGCAGCGACGACGGCACCAAAGCAACCAAAGGCAGCGACGACGGCAACGGAGCAACCAAAGGCAGCGACGACGGTAACGAAGCAACCAAACGCAGCGACGACGGCACCGAAGCAACCAAAGGCAGCGACGACGGCACCGAAGCAACCAAAGGCAGCGACGACGGCAACGAAGCAACCAAAGGCAGCGACGACGGTAACGAAGCAACAAAAGGCAGCGACGACGGTAACGAAGCAACCAAAGGCAGCGACGACGGCACCGAAGCAATCAAAGGCAGCGACGACGGCACCGAAGCAACCAAAGGCAGCGACGACGGCACCAAAGCAACCAAAGGCAGCGACGACGGCAACGGAGCAACCAAAGGCAGCGACGACGGTAACGAAGCAACCAAACGCAGCGACGACGGCACCGAAGCAACCAAAGGCAGCGACGACGGCACCGAAGCAACCAAAGGCAGCGACGACGGCAACGAAGCAACCAAAGGCAGCGACGACGGTAACGAAGCAACAAAAGGCAGCGACGACGGTAACGAAGCAACCAAAGGCAGCGACGACGGCACCGAAGCAATCAAAGGCAGCGACGACGGCAACGAAGCAACCAAAGGCAGCGACGTGGAAGGCGTATCGAAGGCTGCGGCCTTGTAGCTGTCGGGTCGGAAGGGGGCGAAAAGACTCACGAGGCTCACGAAATTCAACTTCGCCAGCTGGGAATATACCGTGGCTCTAGGCAGCCTACCCATGGCAGTCCAAGCTATGCATTAAGCTTTTTGTCTCAGGAAAGGGGGCGAAAAGTCTCACGAGGCTCACGAGATTCATCTTCACCAGTTGGGGATATACCCTAACATAAGTCAGTCGGTACATCCTCCGTATGTATTTATTAGCGCGAATTGTAAAAGTGTCATATGTATGAATGTGTTTTTAAATTTTCGACGTGATAGTTATACGTAAAAATTTAGTAAAGTATGTGTATGTATTCTTTTTATTTTTATCGTAATATGTTATCTTTATTTTATTTATTTTATTCTATGTATTTTGACGAAGCGTGTACTGTGATATGCCATCTGACTATGACTAGTTCATTATATTTAGATTTTATAAACTGACGAACTGTTACAGCGAATAATGTTATATTTAATACATAAGAAATGCAATAAGTGAATGTTAAATGTAAGATAACAAATATATAATACTGACTGATATTTTAATTATTATAACTATACATGTACATGCAATTGTAAGAATTTCGTCTTTAATGAATAAACAGTATATCTATCTATCTACATGGTGGATGCTGATTTTATGGTGAAAGGAGAAGAGTACAACGCCCTCTTCATCGCAGTAACTGATCAAGCAGACGATGTCGTGCTTAGTCTGGACGTTATGGGTTTCATCGGTTTCCGATAATACACCAGAATGTCAACAGCGCCGGAAAGACCGAAAGAAACCAACTAGAAGAGCACGACAGAGGTTCCAATGGCGCGACCAGGGCGTGGGACTGGGAGAGAGTCCTTCAGAGAGTGGCAATCAGGCAGAGGAAGTAGATTCACCAATGCAGGGACCACAACAAGCAGAGAAACCTCACTGCGCCAGGCATCGGTTTATCCAGACAGCACCTTCCCTCCCGAGAATATGTACCTTAGGCGTATACGACGAGATCAAATCCTTTGTGAGCACCATCGACTACTCCGAAAATAAAGCCTTTGCACTCTATGACCTTAACCCTTTGGGCAGATTCTCGGACGGAAGCAAAGGTCCTGAACCCATTTCAGCGACGGCATAAGCAAAACAAAATCATCAGTTTTATTCTGTACTCCGTCCACTATGGCATCAACAACCAGCAGCACCCTGGGGGATGAAATCGATGCACTAACACTGGAGCAAGCGCAAGGGAACTAGAGACTGTTCGGTGCACTATGTACGGTATGGATTATATTATCAATGCCGTACCGGCGCAACCACCAGCATCACCGACGCTGAAAACAGTTTCTCGACCAGAACACATTACGTCGTAGAGGCGTACGTACCGATACCGCTGTATTCCACCCCGAACACCACGGAACTGCTGTCGTCGCTAACGGAGCCGACAGAAATGGAGCGTGTCTCCAGAAAGCAAATAAAGCTACAAATTACGTTACCTTCAGCGCTACGCGACCTACCTACACGACGTACCTGCTAGACCTCAATCAGCCATCCGTCCAAGGGGGAAAAGCCTGAACCCCAAGGTCAAGGATTTAACATGTATTAAGCTAATGGAGGAAATAAAGGCTTTGATAGCAGCATGTAACATGCGCCGTCTAGCATTAGGAAGGCCGGTGGGAGTGAACAACCAATAGGACCTTTCTCGAAAAGCGGCGCCGAAGACGAACCGGACAACGGTGACCGCTTCCGCTCCGTTGACAGTAGCTGCCTTCAAAATACCGAAGAAAAATACGAACACCGCACCAAAGGCAGCTACTGTCCAGCCACAACAACAAGCCACGTTGGTAGCCCCAGTCACTGTCACCAGACCCGCTGCAGCAACTGCTAACCCAATCGCGGCATTCGTCGTCATGGCCGAAGCCACCTCCAGCTCGGACCCGACACTGGAGGACAACCTCGTCGTCATACTCCTCCCGGAACCACCAATCACATCACCGTCAACTGGACCAAACTTCCGGCGGGCGCGCTTACCTGAAGGATCCGAGGTAATGGTCTCGATGTTCAAGCTCCGCTGGTGGATCATTATAAGCAACACACGCTGGGTTCTAAAATTGGACGTGAACAAACCCCTGGTTCGTCATGTGAAACGACCATATACTGCAAGTGTTTTCGAAAATAATAGTTTTATGTTAGAATAAATTCTACACGGCATGCGTTAAATATTAATTGCGGTATTTTCATTACTGTTTATTTAGTTAGATATTAATTGCGGTATTGTTTTATTTCATTAGCATTTGTTTATTATTTACATAATTAATTGTTAAATATAGTTTAAAGTGTATTATATATTTCTCTTTCTTTCTTTTACAGAGAATAAAACACCTTGCGTTTTACTCTTCCAAACAAGAGGAGGATGCAACGAAAGAGCTTTTCGTCGCGTAATTTTAAATGTGCACACACGTACATAACGTGTATGCACATAAAGGCTCGCACCGGCCGAACCCGAGTTGCTGTCATCGAATAGGTACGGCCGCCAATCGAGACGCTCTTCGATCGCGTGCATTAGAATTTAAGCTATTTATAAATAGATTCGGGAATTCATCGGCCAGACTTATGGCGCCCCCGTATCTGGTGCGCTGTAGAGAACTCTTCATGGCACTCATCGAGTTGTACTCCAGTGCATATGGTGCTCATGCACTCGTAATACGGTTGCACCCGGATTACTAGTACACTATTGGGTGCGGCCTCGTGGAAAGGCGCCTTCACATGTAATAGTATTAAAATATGTATACTGACACACATATACATATTATTTATTTATAATTAATATTGTATAGTACTCTGATCATTTTGGTTATTTCTATGTAATAGCTATCCGCGAAATCCGCGACGAAAGCAGACCGGATGTAGCTTATTCTTGACAATTAATTTAACTATTATTATTCTAATTAACTTCATTTTATTGTTGTTATTTTCTTTAACTATATTTCTATTATTCTTACTACTATTTTCTGTTGTTTAATTGTTGATTTTTTAGTTATTCAATAAATAAATAAATTTAATTGTTAGTTTCCATAAATAAATGATTACAATATTTATTTATTCAAATTTCTCTCCTTAAACCCCCCAATCGAATCCTGGTTTAGCTCCCGAGTATCCGATGAGGGGCTCTGTTGTTAGAATATGAATTACATGTGTCATAACAATAAAATATTTGAGCAGCTCGATGCGGTTTTGGTCCGTTATAAATATGAATATGATGAAGCAAAATAATTTGATATTCTTTATTTAAGGGAATCTGACCATCTTC
This sequence comes from Gastracanthus pulcherrimus, assembly GCA_949152435.1. Classification (NCBI taxonomy): domain Eukaryota; kingdom Metazoa; phylum Arthropoda; class Insecta; order Hymenoptera; family Pteromalidae; genus Gastracanthus; species Gastracanthus pulcherrimus. The sequence goes on from OX424576.1 coordinate 158,391,779, forward strand.
AAAATTTTAATTAAATTGGTTATATATTTGTAGGTGAGAATTAATTATTCATCATATATTACATTTTCTTTTTCGGTAAATTTAAATATTTTATTGAAATATATCTGAAAATATTCTCTATTTTGGTCGTTAGGTTGTCTTAAATAGCTACCGAAGAGAAACTGCTCATTTTTCATAGTCCATGTGATTTTGAGAGCCCTAAGCATCGGATTGAACCTTTACAACGGTTATTTTGATCAAAATACAATTAATTCTGACATGAGCGAAGGAATTTGTATTCAAAATTCACAGATATAAGTTATAGCCTTTCAAATTTAAAATGGATGATAACAACTTAAAAAATAAAAAAAGTGACTTTTCGAGCTCCAGTCAATAAACTTAGAAATCGTAAGTAAACCTTTTTGCTATAATACAATATTAAACTTCCATCGATCTAATTTGGTATTCACGACTCTTGCTCTTAGTAATCTTAGTGTACTATAAATTTGAAGAACGTGTGTAATGTCGCGGTTCTCTTGATTTTATCACCTCCTTTTTGCGTTGCATCACTCGCTTTAAGGCTGCTGATAGACATAGAAAGGAGCAACTCCAAGCGGGCATTTTCGCGCAGAGCTTCGTATTATTTTCATCGTGACTGCCGTCAGCTTTCTCTTTTTTCTCGCTCACTCAGGTATGTAGAGCCTCGTCGCGTGCCTAATTGGGAAACAAGAGACTCATTAGTCAGTGTAAAAGCTGCGAGAATGCATGAGCGAGGGAAGTCCACAAGAGCAATCATCTCAACAGTGAAAACAGTCGGAAACCGCAAGTGTGGCACGCTTGCAATTTAGAAAAATATGATTTTAGAGGAACTGTATAAATATTATTTTTATTTCCTTTTGATTTCAGACATTTATTTATAAATTAAAGAAGTTTTTGATTATACATAACTTTTTGTATTCAATAAGTTATAGTATTATTTTTATTTAAAAACTTTAATTTTTTGTTGCGAAATTGAAAATAATCATGCCGCACCAACCAAGCAATGAGTATGGCGATACTGATTTTTCATAATGATAACTTAAATTTATTTTTAATTCTATAGATTGGTAATTATTTAAAAATATATATTACACAACAAAAGATCATGTTAATTTTTAAAATTTAATTTAATTATGAGTAAAATTACTAAAATTTACTTTTAACTTTACCGCTAACATTTATTTTTAGCGCTTGTGTTTACTTGAATGCGCTATTGGAGGTAGATGAAAATAATATTTTAAATTAACAAGCAATTTTCTATTTATTTTGCTTAGTTTTGGAATCCGAGAAATTGATTAATTTTAATGTCCATTCGTTTATGCATGCGGCAAAAGATGTATCCACGATAACTCTAGAATAGAAAGGAAGCATAGTGCGATCTGAAATCGTAAAAGAATCACTTTTCCGTGGGTATGCATACTTTTCATTTATATTATTGAATGTATGCAAAAAGAAAATAAGTAATTTTTTTTTAAATAAGAATGTGTAGTTAATGTGTGTTTTGTTACAGTACAACCAGAAGATTCCTTGTTGTAGATATACAAGGTGGTAAATTTGAGTGGCTTTCTATATAGGAGAAATGATAAACTTTTCTAGAAGATACGAAAAACCGGTCTCCATCTAGCGATACGAAGTGGAATTAAAACCCACGAAATTAAAGCATGTTCATGATGCAATGCCAAAAATTTAAGAAAATCTACAAACTATGTTTTGAATATTAATTATACAATTGTTATAAATAAATAGGTTATCATGAGTAATTGTATGGTAATTTATTTTTCTCCATATTCAGGGATCATAAGCTATCGTTAAAAATAAATTTCAGCTTATGGTCATGATACCGCTATTTTTATTCTCAAACCGCAGGCCTAATAGAAATATTCGAAATTCATTCATTTCCGATTCATTTCTATAAAACTGAAATAAAAAAATGATGAAAAAAGTTATTTTTGACATATTGTAAACAAAGTTTGATTTTGCGCACTTTTTTGCCTCTGGGAAAGCGCAAAATCGAACTTTGCGAATGCTATTTTAAAAAATAGTATACGCAATTAATGCACAGAGGTAAATGGAGTTTGTCGACGAAATATTTTAAAATTTTGTTCTAAGATTAGTAAAAATAATAAACTTACCACATAAAATATATTTATATTTTATCAAACTATATTAATCTTAGGTTTTTCAGATCACAGACATATACAGGGAATGTAATTATTCCTAAAAGTAAATATATTCATCTCTAATTTGAGAGTTGTTAGGCTTTTTTATACCCACAATACACTTAGTGTTCATAAGATTCTATAGGAACAAACGGACTAAATTACTTCAGGTTTTGTAAATCCACTTTTTAATACGTTAATTTATATATAAAGATAAGATTAACAAATACTGTTTATTAAAATATATTATTGACTTTTGATTAATTTTTAGTTCATTTGACCACACTTTAGGCGTTGGGTGCAAAAACAACTTAACCCGGGTTAAGTTTTGGGAAAAAAAGACGTTTAAAGTTTATATATTGTTGTATCTTAATATATAAAATAAAACCAATCGGCTTTTCTTATTTAGTTTATTAATCCTAGTATTAGACCATATAGTTATACGTGTCAGAACATTTATTTATGAATGAAAAATAATTTAAATAACTAAAAGAAACTTGTCCAAGTTAAGTTGCTTTTGCATAGAACGGGTATTTTTCGCTCCAATCTAGCTTATTTTTATCAAATAAATCTCTGAACACACATTTTATTCAATAATTAATGTTCATACGCGAATTCTTCCATCAAAAATTTATTATAAATACATTTTTAAATTTATAAGTATATTTTTATTTAATTTTTAGATTAAACTTGTATGTCCTTTTGATCTATTATTTAGCACTCGGAACTGTCATTTTCGATACTTCAAATAATATTTGGAAACCGTTCTCAGTTTTACCCTGCTGGAAATTTTAAGAGTGAAAGTTTCGTTTTGAATCGTACAAGTAGACGTAAATATCGCGAACCGCGCGTGTGAATTTCGGACGGTATAAAGCGCAGCAAGAGAGGCAGCGGCTATATATTCTTCTGTATACGTTCTAAAAAACTTGTTTGATGTGCTATATTTATAAATAAAGGGTCGTAGAATACGACTACTACTTAACCCGGGTTAAGTTGTTTTTGCACCCAACGCCTCATTTACACTCTTGTTCAAATTTTCATATTAAGACACACTCTTATCCTCTTAATTGTTGTAATAAATAGCACTTGATCAAGCTGGAGAAGAATTAGTCGCAAAGTAATCAAAGTTTTTATTAAGTTAGCTCTGTTTTTTTCTTTGACAGAAATAAGTATATAGATGACTCACTCAGAAATAAGACCCTGAGTAAAAAATACGCACAAACTCCTAATGTATTAGGCCTAGAACTAATTGTACTTGATGGTGTTAGGAAAATTAATTTCTCTTTCTCTTGCTCTCTCTTTGAGTATCATTGAAGTAAAACAATTTGCATTCGTCAAGAACTTTTATAATTATTGAACGTCATAATTATTGTAATATTAGTCTCTGTATTATTGTTTGTCATACTTCAAAATAACAATTTTCATATGCAAGAATGCAAGTCGTTTATTGTTACAATATTTATGAAGAATGTAGCATGAAATATATTTCTTATTATTGTTAATTAATTGAACGACATGCGCTATAGCCTAAAACTCGGAAGTTATCAAAGATTCCTCTCTTTCACGACTCTCCAGCTGGCGGCTGCACTCTGCTTAGCCGTGTAGCATCCCTCCGTAAGATCTCAGTTCAAGATGTGCACGCTTTACGCTTGTATTGCATCTACAAAGAAGCTAGAGAGAAAAAGAGAGAGAGAGAAAAAGTATATAACATATATAAGTAGACTGCCGCGGGCCACGCTGTGAGAGAGGAAAAAGAAGCGCGAGAAGAGCGTCGCAGCGCAATCCGATTCACCCTGGGCGGTTTTAGTTTTTAGACTCGTGTCGCGACCTCAAGTGCCTCTTTGCACTTGTACTTTGTGGCTGTCATCATTATGTTTAGTTTTTTGGTGATTTAAGGATAGAAAATAAAGGGATACGATTTCAATGTCAAGGATTTGCAAATATTTTTAATTAAATTGAACAATGAGTTACTTGCAGATGATTATACGGCATACATCATTTACGTTGATTAATATACCTGGTGATTAATTTAAAAGTGAAGCTTTCTTAAAAAACTAGCGTTTATTTAAAAAGTTTCCTTTTCCTTCCATTATATTTTTATAATCTAATATAAAAACATTCGCAACATAATATTACCTATTTGCTATAAACAGGACATTTCTCGAGAAAAAAATACCGCAAACAAATTATAACAAACTAAATAAAAAAATAATTTAAAAAAATAGATTTCTTATTAAAACTTTTTATAATGATGTTCTCTTCTGTTATTTTAATAATTTTATCATCTGATAAACCAGTATGACACTAAAATAAGTCTTAACATGGTTTCCCAAATGAAATCGACAGTTTATCATAAAAGTTTTATACTGTATAGTGGTCAAAATGTTACCTTCGTGGCTAGTCATCAGTTGAAAAACAATTCTTCTATTGTAGATTTATCTGTTAAAAATACATCTTTAAAATTCACTTTTAATTTTAAGGAGCAATTTTAAATGTGTTCTCACTTTCGCTCTATTCAACCAATTTGAATGTCAACTTCTTATAAGATAACGAGGTAGTTAATTAGAGTTTCTGCTCATGGTGCTACCTGTTTTGCTCAATTATGAAATATATTTAAAAAAGAACGACTATATACGACCATTGACGTTTTCTACGCTTTTAAACACAGATCATTAATAAAAAATAGGAATGTATACTTAATTCGATCACCTCAATGGCATTGAATAAATCAAAGTGTACATAAAGTTAACTTTTTTGTCAGAGTCCGAAAAATTGATTTTGTAAAGAATAAGGTAATAAAAGTCGACAAAATGTCACATGCATGACATCTCTGTTATAGTAAAAATAGATTTTTCCATGGTAAATCCAATGAGGATTTCATTTCAAAGCTATATTTCGCAAATTTTTAATTCTAAATCCAACAGTTTCCTGCAAATTACCCATATCATGATATAATTCATGATGGACCATGAACGTGGTACATAATGGATAAAAATATAGAGTACAAATAAAACAATTTTATGGACGAGTTTATTGATTTAGTATCATACATAGTAGCACGTATCTACTCAACTATGTATTTGCATGTTAACATAATTTATTTAAACAAATTTCGAATATTAGTGAGCTTTTAAAAATGTCCCACATTATGTATATAATAATGATTATAATATAACGATGATAATAATTTTGGTGAATGTACATAGTGTACATCTTGTTTACGAGTGTGCATATATTATATTTATTTTCCCCTATACTTGCATGACCTAATATATGAAAATATAGATCGGTAGGCAACTAAGGGACGATAGAAAATACAGAAGTTGTATATGTATGCGCGAGTGGGCAAAAGTATAAAAGCTAGAAAGAGTGAAAAAATGTAAAGTAGCGTAAAGTAGCCTGTGTGTTAGTGAGTAAAAGCGGAGAGTAAGACAGATACAGAGGGGGAGGTTTAGTAGGGATAGGTTTACAAATCCAGCGTTATTATGGGAAGGCGATCGCCTTTGATGCGCTCTCCTTTAATCCTTCCGTGCGCTCGCAGGCTTTCCTGCGTCAAACACGTTCAGGATGAGAGAGATAGGGAAGTATGAGAGGAAGGGAGACAGAGAGGGTGAAAAAGAGAGTACAGGAATACACATATATACATAAATATACGTACACGCATTGCGCAACTTATACTCGAGTACTGCTGCGATTGAGGGGGAGATCGCGGATCAGACACTGTCGCCGACTTTCATTAAGGATTATCCTCCCCCTTTTTATCCCGGCTCCTTATTTCTCCCTTGTTTCCCATTTCCTTTTTCTTTTCTCATTGTCACTTGCCGCCGCTCTCTCTTTTTGTTCTTTCTCATATTGTCTCTCCAAATTCTCTGTTTCTCTCCTTCTCGATCTTCCGTTTATGACTTTCCTATACTATTTCATTATTTTCTCTTTCATCTCTTTCTCTGGATTTCTACTTGCCCTTATTTATCACAATGAATATTATACGGCGATATAGAATTGTAATATAGCCTGGATAATTTTCTAAAACATTTAGCGTTTTTACACAACTTTTCAATTAGAATTAGTGAAAAATATCAGTAATTCAAAATAGGTATAACATTTGATTGCTCAGTAAAAGCCTGAGGTTACAAATTTTAATTTTTTAATAAGTGCAGTAAGATATATACTGTAATTTATTAACCAAAATAATATAGTTATAGTTAAAATATGACTCAGTTATATGTACGCAAATATGAGACTAAGAAATTATCCTTGTTAGACTAAAATTATAAATCCTTTGTAAATACAGCCTTAAGCTGAGTTATAAGACATGCTACAATGTCATATATTATGCTAAAATATGCAGTAGAATTTAATAAAAGATATAAATAACATGCAATATTATATTCATTATTCTTCCATAAAAGTAACAAAGTTCAAAGCATTTTATTAATCAGCGGTGTTACATTAATTTCTTTTTAATTTTTTTAAAAGTAAAATGAAGAATCTCTAACAATTTACTGTAGGATTACTAAAGACAATGTGACAATAATTTATAAAAATAAATATAAAAAGGAATAAGTTGAAAAGGATTGAAAAAATTGAAGTATACGTAAAGTTCTTTTGAATTTGCAAACGATACAAAAACAAATTTTGATTTGAGTTTTATTCAATTTTATTAAATTTATTTTGGAATTTTAGGAAATTTAAGTATATTAGTCAAATATATTTTCAAGATGGTTGTTTATAAACGTTTCCTACAAAGTGTCTTCAAAATAATCTATTTCGTAATGTTAAATATTAACTAACTATTAAAAAAATTATCAAAATTCGACTCACTTTATTTCTTTACGAAACGCATGATACATCTTTGATTCTCAAGTTTAAAAAGAGCAGTGTATCGTCCCTTTTATCTCGCGCTCTTGTTTTTTTTCGCCGCCCTTTTTCCGGCATCGATTTCCCTCTCGTGCCTTTCGTCCCCCATCTCTAATATCTCTTCCCCTTGAACCTTACACATGCATCCCTTGCTAGTGCAGACTATTGCATTCTTTTCATCCCTGTCCCTTATAGCCTTCACACACTGATAAGTATAGGGGAGAGTAGGGCAAGATGGCTAGGATACATTCAAAAGTTCATTAGTATTCCAGGTTTGTTGTATAATGATAGATTTTGATGGCCGTGGGATGACCACCAAATACTAGAGTACAACACAGAAAAGGCATGAAAATTAGCGCTTCGCTCGCTCTTAAGCTCCTCCGCGCCTTGCATCGCTTTGCAATGCAAGGCATGCAAAATGCTTCGCTTCGCGTTTTGCATTAGAGGCACGACCGTATTTAGCTCGCGCTTCGCGCTCGCCTTGCTCACGCTGTGCATTGGCTTGATTGTATAATATAGTAAAAAACTACATTTTTCGATGTCAAAAATCATTTTTGGACTATTAACTTGATTTAAAAGCATTTTCGCGTCTTGGTGTCAAGAAAAAAAGTTGTATTTTTCAAAGATCTACAACTTTTCCGTTTAACTTTTTCATGTAAAATGCATAGCTGTAAAGTTATATGGTAAAAAACTGTTTTTTCGATGTTAAAAGTCGTTTTTGGCCTGTTAACTCGAGTTAAAAGTATTTTTATAAGTAGATGTCAATGGAAAAAAGTTATATTTTTCAAATATCTACAAAACTTTTCCATTTAACTTTTTCATGTAAAATGCATAGCTGTAAAGTTATATGGCAAAAAGCTGTTTTTTCGATGTTAAAATTCGTTTTTGGCCTGTTAACTCGAGTTTAAAGTATTTTCATAAGTAGATGTCAATGGGAAAAAGTTGTATTTTTCATAGATATACAAAACTTTTCTATTTAACTTTTTTTCGTAGAATGCTTAGTTTTCAAGTTATAGCCCAAAAACCGTTTTTATCGATTTTTTATAGTCGCCGCATTCAGCGTATATTTGTAGGATCAATCTCAAAATAGGACCATCAAGTTGTTATACTTAGGAGACTTCCTAAAAAAAATATGAGCCTGATTCGCTAAGATTTCGGGGAGATAATTGGGCATAGCGCGTTTCTTACACATAAGAATTATACACGTAACTATTGTACACAATTTAGCATTGGTCAAATTATATATAGATATATTTGACCAATGCTAAATTGTGCACAATATTTACGTGTAGAATTCTTATGTGTAAGAAACGCACTATGCCGATAATCGTGTAACATGATTTTAAAAAAAAAGAACACGTAAAAACACGTAAAAATAAGCAAAAGGTGCTCGCAATTTAAAAACTACGTACAGGATCGGGATAAAAAAAAATAGAATTTCATATTGTGCTAGAGGAGATCTCTCCTAAAATTTCATCCTGATTGGTCAAAAATTTCGTGAGATATCCTATCGCACACATTTTTCGCTAACGAAAATATAAGGCACTTCCGTGTCGCGGTCGTGCCTAAAAATGTAGAAAATTAAATATAAGACTACCATTTCGATTAAAGATAAAATGTGAATAGCAATGATGTGTTTAAAGCACATTTATTTAGGATGATAGGCACTGATTGTATAAAAAAAATATAAAACTTAACTTGAGTAGTGCCACTCTTGCAGTAAATATAAGTAAAAGGAAAATTACTCAGGATAGAGTGGGTTTGTGACAAAACTTAATAAAACTTTGGGGATCGAGTTTTGGAACCTAAAAATAAAACCCAGTACCCGTCGTTTTGTGAGTCCTAGAACTTAAGATAAATCCAGAAAACATTAACATTACTTGCATGGACAATGTTAAAAATCAGATATATATGTATATATATACTAGCAGCGTTAATGATATATGCTGTATCTACTGTATAAAAGGTACGTTAAAACTACGGATATTGAGCTTCATTCTTAGGTATAAGAAAGCGTTTCCCATAAAGTATTATCAAAATCCGTGAACCAAACTACGTGGTTCCATCTTGTCAGTCATAGAGAAAATATTAATTTGGGACATGTCTGGCACAAATTTTGACACAATGTGTTTTTGTATAATATGTTTATATAAGTTATTAATTCTTAATATTTGTATTGATTCAGTTATTCTATTAGGTAAATAATTAAGATTATACAGGGCATCCCGTTCGGAGTTTCTGAATGGTTTCTTACATGAATACATAAACATTACACATTTACATATTATATTCTTTAAACACAAACTATTGCAGTGAAAATTTAAACATTTAATAGTGTGCATACTTAAATTACTCGGGGCGATTAGTGACACGAGAGAAGAAAGAGAAGGTTGGTGGAAAAGGAGCAAGAATGAGAACGCGCAAACATTTTTACTCCTCTAGTGCGCAGAATACCGCATGAAACGGCGCAATGGCTTTCATTTACTTTGCGTGTATGTACATTCTAATGTGCATGCGAGAAATACAAAAATACAAACCATAACGTTTAATTTTTAATTTATAAAGAATCTAATCAATTTGCGTTAAGTTTACGATGATCACAATTTCTCTGCTTTAATTATTGCAAGAAATTTTTCGTTTCGTTTTAAAATACCGGAAACTTAAAAATCTTTTGTTTCTTTTACGTTTGTGCGTCTTTATCCTCGTCTTTACTCTTTTTTCACTCTCTAAACTGTTTGTATTTAAGCAAAAAGTGCCACCATGCCCATATGTACATCTACATATCCACCCACATATCCACTTATCAACATTAAAAAATATAACTTTATTATTTTATTATATAAGGAAAGGTTGTCAATTGGATAATTATAATGTATTTAATCCACCCACATGAACCTACCCTACGGTCATATCAACCCCCATACATATCTACATCAAACGCAAATATATTATTTTATATACATTATATTTATACACAAAAACAGTATATACATGTGTACACAAATTGAAAAGAAACAAACAAAAAGTGAAAAAACTAGAAAACGAAGAATAAAGAAATGCAGAAAAAAGAGAGAAAATATGTTTTAAAGAAAAATAAATGACATTGAAGAAAAGGCGACGTAAAAACGTAGAAGCATATGGGTTAAAAAATTGGGCAAAAAGAACATGAAGCACAAAAAGTTATAAAAATATACTGACATATTCGTGCATTTCGGAGAAATCGGAGCCAGTGGAGGTATGAGAATAAAAAGATATGTAAAATCTGTGGAAAAAATTGTTTATGAAAAAGAAAGGATATCGAAATTATACTTTTTAGAAAAATTAGTACAAAAAGCCTATAGTAAAATTAAAAGTCTTGTGAAAAATTAGAAAATAAAGCTTTATTATTACAATATTATAAGGATTATCAGAAGTTTCAAATGCTTATTTTCCAATTAAATCGAGATGTTTCCTAAAAAAGAGAATGTTCGTGAAAATTTGTATTCACTTGTCGTTACCTAATCAAAAATTATATTACGAAATATTCGTGTTACTTCAACGTCAAAGCTACAAATAATCTCAGCATCGAATTGTCATCAACTATAAACCAACAAAGAAAATATTTCATAAAACATCGTATTCCCCTTTCAAAAACTCCAGCAACATCCATATTTTTCCAGCACCGCTGTAATATCTCTCGAATAATTCTCAGATACATCAATAACGTACTTTTCCTTCTTTTTCTGCATCTCGATCAATTTCACTTTTGTCTGGCCGCGCGCACGCAGCGCCGCTGCATCTTTCACCTCTCCGCGCCGTATTCTGTCGCCGCGTCTCTCTCCATCTGTATACGTCTGTATAATACGCGCTCGCGAGTGCCGTGGCATTAACGAACGGGGAGAGCGTAAAAGCCGCGCGCGGCACGGACGGGGCGCGTCGATGACACCCGCGGCAGCGGCAAGCTGACGCGCCCGCGCGCGCATCGACAGCTTCGAAAATCGCGCGACGCCGACGTCGCCTGTCTATAGTTGCACGCTCCTCGAAAACAATGGAGCGGATAGTTACTGCGCGAAATTAATCAATAATTTTGTCATTTTTGTCTGGCTTTCGTGGGGTTGGAATGGAAGCTGCGGCGCGAGGGTGATTTTGTCGTAGTAAAGAAATATTTAGTTCGAGGTATTTTTGTTTGTAATGAAAGTAATGGCTTTTTCTCCTGAATTATTATTTGAATTTTGGAAAATGCTTTTGTTATAGGTTCTTATAAGAATTGCAGTTTTTTGTTAATAGCATTAGGATTTACAGTTATAGATGTTAGAAGTGCCAAAATGTTATATATGTATTAAAAAAAAAGATTAAACAGCTATAAATATTGGTATAGTAATGCACATGAAGAATTTAAATGTTCAATAAAAGTACCTACAGATGTGTATATTAGGGCAAGTGAACTTTTACTTGGAGGTATCAAGGACTATAAAAGGATATTAAAGGCAGTATTGATCTGGTCCATGAATAGAGGGATATGAATAACTTGCAATCATATTACTTATCTTCAGTTTTCATACTTATTTTGTACAATACTGGTAGAATAACTTTCATTTGATATTTTTTATATTTATTAGTACTCAAAGCTCGTTTGAGTAGTTTCCAAGTGAAACTGCTCAAATGATTAAAAAAATGTCTGTTTCTCGACCAAAATCGAACTATATAAAAAAACACATTAAGCTTTAATAGAAAATATACAATAGTTATTGAAATATTTAGAGAAAATATACATACATATTTCATGCGTCGATTTGAAAACCTGCTTAAAGGCGGTTATAAAGCGCTGAATCATTTCTGCGCCATAACACGACAGTTATACAATACTTTTAAGAAGGGCCAATTTTAAGCTTTTTAAATTAATTTTTGCTTTATAATAATTAATTTTAATATTTTATTTCAAACGTGCAAAGTATATGCTTTACAATACATACATAAAGAGCTTTAGTAGTTGTTTTAGGAAAAAAGCTGATTTCTGCATCAGATATTTAGATATGCTGGCAATTAGCTAACATTGTTTTAAAGAAAACTCTGAAGGAAAAATTATACTCTAAAATTGCTTGAATGTACAAATATCATATTAACTGCCAACTTACAATATTACCTGAATGACTATGCAAACTTTGCTAATTAGTCAACTTTGTTGTCGTATCACGCCTGAGATGACGAGTAGAAATTATTTGATTGTTGTTGTTATGGGTCAAGGAAATCATCCAACTCGATTTATATTCATGTACATAGTTGTAAGTGATCAATGGTTAAATAATTTTTACAAATTCTAATGCTTAGTTAACTTACAAACTCATGTGCATAAATTATCCTTGTTAAACATGATTATATATGAGGTCATTTTTACATGCAGGATTTTATTAGGAAGTAAGTAAAGAATAGTCATATTATCTTTTTAAAATACGTAATGTACTTTATTTGAATACTCATTTAGTTATAATTTATAATAGGTAATATTTATGGTGTTTACACAGACCATTAATAAATAATCTTTATTTTCCCTTTGATCTATGTATTTTATTTCCGCTTTGAATTGAAAAAGAATTGCTGGATCACCAAATTGTACATTGCATAAAAGGCTACTAGAGCACGGTAGCCAACACTTTCTATCAAACCTTTTTGCACACCTAGTGCAATTGGGCTTTAACGTTAATAGTATTTTATTATATTCAAACAGAAATTTTATTAATTCTATTATAAATATACATTTTAGACAATTATCTATAATAAACTCAAATTGTCGTCTATCGTAACTTCATTGAGTTTGTCGAAAATAAATTGCAAACAGAATAATGAAAGTTAAAATATTAATGCCAATCACTAAAATTTTATATTCGTCTTACTTACAATAAGTGACACGTACAATATTCTTTCATATAACAATAAAATTTACCAAATAAAATACTCCTGGATTTCGTTAAATCCCAATGCACACTGTACACCTACTCAGTAAAAATACCATTCTCACTTAATTACCACATTAACGTAAGTATCTTCCCTCCAATAAATTGCTAAGAAATCAACGAAAAAAGCTCTCTATAAACCAAGACGGACGTGAAGACGAAAGCTCGTGACAGAGGCGAGAGATAAAAGTGAGAGAGGTACGGACGAGACGGCGAGTATTCGTTATCAATTTCGCCCCGTGAATTAGGAAATAGGAAGTGAGCGAGAGGAAGAAAGGAAGCGCGTTATTTCGGGAAGCGTGCGCGCGTGACTCTACTTCTCTCTTTTATGTAGAAAGTCGTTCGTGTGGCAGCGTAAAGCGCAGCCCTGGTCCTTCCTTCCTCACCCCCCTCCCCCGCCATCCCACGCTCTTCGCTCGCCATATGCATTATCGAGGAACGAGTGGAAGTGGAAGGAAGGGAGACGGATACGACGATAAAGAAACGAAGGAGAAGGAAATCCGCGCGAAGTATACGTAATGCTCGTGTGGCCCAGACACGGGGAGTATCTTGATACGTACGTACATATACAGAATAATGAATAAGTATCTTTATAAAAAGCTAAAAGAAATTTATATGTGGAAATTAAAATGGGAAATTAAAAAGTAATTTTATAGATTTTTAGTCTCTTTTCAAAGTGTTATTTATAATAATTATAAAGTGCAAGTTCTGTAAATAAATAATTCTTTGTTATATAGTTTTTAAAATCATATTAAAAGGATTTGATGTAAAAGATACTTTCGTTTGTATTTTGAATGTGTTGTTTTCTTGTAACGGATTAATTTTATTGAAAGATATTTATTCTCTATTACGTCTGATAAAGCCAACATGAATGTATAATATTTGATCTACATTACGCAATTAATTGATAATTCTTTCATACACAGTTGGAAAGGTAAGGAATATGTACTAAAGGTGATAGATGATCACCAGGAAATTTTTGAATGAGACAATAACAATCGTTTAGATTTATTATATATATATATAAAACATTAAATATATTAAAATTGAAACTATGTTTTTTAGTTTTATTGAAAATTGTCATCATGTATTGTTAAAGATCTATGAACAATTTAATATATTCTTGTTTGAATTATTATGTAAGTTGAATCAAATTTTAATTTGATTACAAGCAAGTATTGTATTTAAAAATCTAATTAAGAATAATATTTATTTGGTAAAAAATGAAATATAGATGTTGAATTCCAGGAAGTACATATATCTATATATTTATTCATATAAATATATTAATAAACAGTATCTGTAAATTTAAAAGTAAATAATAATTTTTATAACATTAATTTTTTTAAACGTATTCTTCTTCTTATATATTCAAAATAAATGGTTAATATCTCATTAGTGTTGTCTTGCGAATATGAAGTCGGATATTTTTAAAAAGATGTTTTATGTAATTAAAGAGAAGAAATTTTAATAAATAAGGAACTTTATTCGAAAGGATATATACAGATCATGAAATATATAGATATCGATATATTTATTTCTTGAGTATGAAATGGGATTTGTTACGAAATAAATTTAATATAATTAGAAACATAAAATCATTATAAACGTATAAACTTTTAATAATTTTGTACTAAATCTATTTTTAATATTATAGCATACAGGATATTAAATAAAAAAATGAAATTAGTTATAAAAGTTAAATGTGGAATATTTGATTGATAATAAATATTCAATGAACAAACCATATTTTTTTCAATATTTTTTATTATGCAACAATTAATGTACTAGTTTAAAGGTATACAGTAATAATAATATTTTCATAGTTACAATAATAAGTGTTCTTAGTTAACTGATTAAAAATTAAAAACAACTAAACTTATGCAATACAGAATTTTAAACAATTATAGTTTTATGATTAAGAGGGTATTTTAAATTATGGCGTTACTGCCTCTTCCAATTTGCAAATTTTAATTACAAGAAAAATCACAATAATAGTAATCATTTCCAACTGTGCATCTTTCTTTTTGAAAATCAAGTTTTATTATCGTTCTCCATCGAGGTTAAAAAATATAATGCTGATCAATACATTGAGACACTTATGTACTCTTCCTTCAAATTAGAATAATAATAACCGTGTTATAATTTTCCTTAAAATGGAGATTCATCGACAGCAATTTTTAAAATACATAAGCCTTTCTCGAGTCGACGTATATATACATTTTTTAGTTTTATATTATATATAAAAGCTGTTTTAATCAGATTGTATTTTCTTTCTTTTAAATAAATTGATTACTTATGTGGAATTGTTCGTGACATTATAACTGGAAAGTTCGTATGGTATTTTACACGGCGATTCGAGACCTTTTGATTTGTCACAATTCCATTTTTAAAGAGATATTTGAGAATTTTTCATCACTTCCTTTTTTCTTTTTTCATTTTTTTTGTTGCAAGCGATCAGTTATACGCTTTTTTAATAAGCCTAGTCATTTACGATAACGACTCGATCACACGTTTAGAGGAAAGAAATTTGTTCCTCTTGAAATAATTTTTCTTTGTTCTTTTTTTCTTTCTTTCACTTTAATATTTACAAACGTATCGACGGTGGCCTGATTCCTCGAAACACAGTTTTGCCTTTCATAAGAGTTTCAGTCTGAGAAATATTTGACTAGATTCAAGATCTTATGCTTCATCTCTTCTATTTTTTTTTATATTTTATGTTTGCGTTTTGTAATATTGAAGAGATCAACTCACTAAAACCCATCACGGATAAAGTGTATATCGATTTGCATGATATGGATTATCGCGATACATGAAATGTGCGACAAAGAATTAGACATTCCGCCAGAATAAATTCCATAAAATTTTTACTACTCCTTTTAAATATATTATTTGTTTTTACCTTACTATATTAAACCCGTGCAAAACTAATTATTTAATTTCAATACAAAGTCGAGTAATTAGATTTCTTACAAGATGAATTTTGAAAATTGGAAATCATATCGCTTTTTGCATATTTTTTTATTTTCAATTCATGTAGTTATAAAGGCATGATGAAGTTTTTTTATTATACATACTTTTCAATTATAGAAAGTGTATCAATCATAGTGAAGAAAAAAGGAGTATATTTATTAATTAATTATCAATTAGTTAACATTGAATTTTCTTATAATAGCATAGTATCAAATATTTCCAATTACCCTAATAAAAGTAAAATAATAAATGTTGATAAAGCAAGTAGATTGATAAAGAAAATAATATAAGCAGAAAGTAATATAGTCATTCAATGTTGCATACGAAATTCAATTCAACTTATAATTAAGCATATATCTATTTAAGTTCTGATTCCTAAAATTCCTTCAATGAATGAATTACGATGCTTAAACTTTCTTTGTATCAATAATAATAATTTTATATATTATTTTGACGATGTCATAAGTTAACGATTTATACTAAAATGAAAAATTATATTCTACGTAATAAGTACTTTAAAATGAGCATCATTTCATTTTAGTACATTGCAACTGAATTCTACATCAAATTATTAATTTCGCAACCGCGTTATCGTAACGATACAATTCATCCTTGCTTCGCATCATCAGCTTATCTCAAATATCATCTATTACAAAAACACAACAATCGAAATGACGCGTAATCAGAATAAACGGAATTCGTTACACTTCAATTCCATTTTAAAATCCTAACAAAACAATCTTCCTTGGGCCAAACACAACCGTGCATCGACGGAGCGAACGCGTATACATATAATTTTGCACGGGTCCGATGTATCTATATAAACTGGCAGCAGCCGTTAAGTCCAGAGGCGCATTTTTACCTTTCCCGAGTAAACATTATTTTATATACAATCATATATAACTGTGTTATGTATACATAACATCCAATTATACGTATTAAAAATTTAAACTTAATTAACTATTCATAATTTATATAAAATCATAATAATCATAAAGAATTATATATAAATTATATATACCCGGATAGAAACGGATTACATGTAATTATATGTAATTGTATATCTCCAAATATATTCATAGAAGGTAGTATGCATTCGTAATGCATGCACACATGTGATCCTTAGAACTTACAAACAAGGTAACATATATAATACGTAATAATGCTTCATTACATATGTTTATATACAAATATTCACATATTTAATTATATTAATACTATAAATATTTTTATGTTAACACATGAATAATGAAAAATTATTATATATTTTTTCGTTATTTTCTAACTTTTGGTTGACATTTACTCTAATGCGATTATATACTATCACATATAAATATACTCAAAGATACTCAATTACATACAATTTCATATTAAGACACGCGTCAACATTTTTCATTTAGTTACATGTGACTGTATGTATAGTTAATAATTGCAAGTGCTAGTACATACAGTTGCATATAATCTATTTGCCGGGTTCAGTTAAACTCCGTGTATTGTGAATTCGTGCTCTGTTAACTCCCGCGCACTGTTATGATTATTAATCCAAATACGCCACTACCATCCTTCAATCTGATTATTTAACAAGCATAAGCGAGTCGGTAACAGAACGCGTCGGGCGCCAGTCTCGACTTTTCACAGTGCACGGACTTCGACTGTAGTTCAATTTCAATTTAGAATATACATATAATTGTATATTCAACTATATATAACTTGACATATAATTATATATAGTTTCATATAACATATAAGTCATATGCAATTGCACATAAAATCACTGTTACTCGGCTCTGTTCTTCCTACTTTATTTATCCACTCTTCCTTCGTTTAATTTAAATCCTTGCGAGAAGCTATTTACAAATTCTGGGTTTACCCATGCTTACGCAGGTCGATATGTCTCATTGATGGCGTTGCGTGTGTGATATCTTGTTTTCGTTTAATTCTCTTTCCTCCATGCGCGCGCGCGCGCGCGCACGTCCGCATATCGCCGATGATGGTCACGTGTGTGTGTGTGTGTAGTGGTGTATGCGCGTGTTGAGAAACGAGGGCCGCGGCAGGCTTCGAGAGGCGCGGATCGTTTATTCCTTGGCGGAGATCGAGCCATTGGTGAGAGGCGCGAGGACTGTCTCGGTTGCCGCGCTGCTCAGCGAGTTGTTCGTGCTGGCGTTCAGCTCCAGAGTCGACTCCTGCGGTAACAGAGAAACGGACTGGTTCATGGTTTTGGCGAAATAGAATAGTTTATGAAGTCGGCAGATTGGAATCTGGAAGATTAGGTGGTGTAATGTATTGGGAGATCGATGCTGTACAAGTTTTCTGATAGGAGATTGACATTTCAGATTTCTCGAATGATACTAGTTCTTGTTAGGAGACTCCTATGAAAATTAGCATTTTTTAGAATTTCGGATGAAAACTGTCATTTTCTTAGAGAATCTAAGAAAGATAGATAAGATATTTATTTTGCGCATCAATATATCACAGTTATCAACCACAGGATTGGACACATTTTACAATATTATTATGGCACATTTCTTGTTAGATATTTGTTATTACTATCACGTCAAAGTGTTGGTATTTATCAAAAAATGTAAAAGTGTATTTTTACAAGAAGCCTCTGTAAAGAACTAGGTGTTTTTGAGAAATGTGAAATGTGCTAGTCTTCGTAAAGGCCGTCGAAATGTGCTTTACAGCTGCATTATGGCTATTTAGTTTTTATATGTATTTCGTGACCATTACTTATATATTAATACTATACCGTTTACTCATTGTTTATATATACTACATATTTTCAATCACCCTGGTGGAAATGGATTTCAATTTTAGACAGGTCATTAGCTAGTTAAAGACTAAACTAATACACAGACACTATGAAAAAAAATTATAGCACAAATACGTAAGATCTGATAATGTAACTGACAAGGTATTTTAAAGAGAAGTACTTTACAAACTGGAAAAAAAAAAATAAAAACTAGAACTATGATTTCATAATCGTAAATATGGTTATTTAGAGAAAAAGTCAGATCCCAATTCTTTGTATTTATCATTCAATTTTAATGTTTAAATATTCTTTTCGCTCATTGAACATTTATCTATAAACTTATTGAAGAATAAAATCCATTTGTACATAAATACTTGTGGATTTACCTATAAATAATTAGATTTTTCAGACATCAATAATTTCATAATTTTTTTGCGATATCTTTTCTACAAGGTTTTTATATATAGATCTGACTGAAAATATATTGTGTTTCTTACATAAACCGATCTGTATGAAAAAACCTTATAAAAGAACCTACTAAAAAATCTGCAAGTTCTAAAAGTTTCACAAAAATTGGTGTCGAAAATTTTGCAAAAAATCTTACAGAAATTTCTGCAGATGACACAAAAATCAAAAAGATCCAAGTACAAAATAAGCCGGTTCAGCTAGTTAGCGTATTAATGCTAATTTCTTTTACAAAAAAGTAAGCTAGTTTTTTGTTAAAAGTTAGTTAAGATTACCGTGTCACAATAACCAAAGAAAAATTTAAAGTATATTTTTTTGTTAGATACTTATAGTAAATACTTATACTCATGAAACGAAATTAATTACTTCAAAACCATAAATGTATAATTACCTAGATTCATACACATAGGTTTTTGAGGTCGCTGATTGCGAATCTCTGATTAAAATTACAAATAAATGGTAGATCTAATATTGAGGTGAAACAACAACTGAAGAGGTTGAAAATTGCATTCAGTTTTAAGGCAAAATGATATGCCTACGGTTTGTGATTGATTACTATCCATAAAAGACCTCAAATTGAAAATTCGAACCAGTTAGTAATGAGGAAAGTTAAAAGATAATAAACAACCCTGGTAGAAAATTAATCTAGAACTATGTAGATCTATCTAGTTTGCCAAGGAAATAATCGAGGGCCTCGATAAAACTAGATAATTTTCTACCAGGGAAATGTCGATAAGCTTAAAACGAACGTCAGTCTACGATTATCTGCTTCTATAATTGTCCCGTATTTTATATAGCGGAAATTTAAATTAATCTTCGTTTAAACTTTTCCTTCTAGTAGTAAATCGTTTTCAAATTAAAGATTTTATTTGTACTCTATGTAGTATAGATTTATATTCTTTATCAGAAAGCCCCTCTATTGGAACCTATATACTCTTAGTTTCCTACAAATTATTCAACTTTCCAACTTAATTATTTATTGATTGAGTTCATTAAAAAAATGCGGGAGTATAACTTATCGGAACTTTGAATAAGTTTTATGATCTTGTTAAATATACTCTTATGGGAATTCTTAATATCGTTTAATGACAACATATTAAAATCGTATTTTAGGCAGATTTCCAACATAGAACTTATAAAAGTTACCTATGCAAATTAGAGTTGCATTTAATTGAACATATTGTTTATAAATAAACTTTCATAATCTTTTTGTCATTGTAACTTTTATTAATTGTAATTAGTTTGCATACCAATGATATATTTTTTTTCATAAAATACGAAGCCTTACTTAAAATAATTATATTTATAAATAAATAAATAAATAAATAAATAGAATGATAATTATCATAAAGAAGGTTTAGTAAATATTTGAAAATTGAAACGTTCGTCATATTTACATAAATCGGATTCAACTAAATATAAGTTTGTTATACTTTAACTTTTATCTGCATTTAAGGAGGTTTAAGTGTTACAAATCAACTAATTTATTTTTATTTTTATTTCTATTTCGTTAAAACTGTTTAGTATCGATAGTGATATATGTTAAAGTAGTAAACGTTATGAACAGAAAAAATTATTAATTAATGGTTGTGATGTTGAAAACACGACTAGTGTCAATAGACAAACATCGTTAGAAACTTAGTGTTGATTTAAAAAATTTCATGTTCATAACGGATACTACTTTCACATACAATTATCGACATTTATACATTTTTAATAAATAAAATGAAAAATGAAAATAAATTGGTCGATTTTTAGCACCCTTACTTCCTCAATCAGATTCTGAATTTTTTCTTTCAAAATGTCAAACTGAAAATTTTAGTAAAAGAGTCAGTGTCGATAGCGGATACGTTCTACTTTTGACACTTTTAAAAGCATTTTTACGCTCTCCTTGGAATTAACGATCAGCGTACTGTCAATCATCAAATTTTTGGATCAATTTGAATAATTATGATCGACGCTGGCACTAATCTCATTACCGAGGGCTTTTAAAGGCTCGTCGGAAAGCTCATGAATAAAAAGAATGCCGAGAGTTGAAGTATGGATATAATCTTTTTTTTGGTAAATTCCATTCAAAATCTATATTCAAAAACAAATCTATCAATAGCATATCAATAGTTTTATATTTCATATGTATTCAGAGAAATAAAAATTAAATTTGTTTTTCATATTCTTATATTATAGTCTTTGTTCCATTTCTAGGCACGACCACTACATAGAAGTGTCTTATAATTTCCTAATGTGAAAAATGTAATGTCTCAAAAACTACAAAATTTACTACATTAAAATATGTTTTATGCTAATAAATGATGCCTAAGTGTATTCTCACAGATGTACATAAACATGTATCCTAAATATTTTACAAAAATTTAAACTTTAAAGACTGAAATTTTTAGCAAATGTTTATATAGGTATCAGAAAGTATGAATAACATTTTTAGATAATACTGACCTTTATAAATGAAATACATAGAAGACCTAAAATCAATTCTAAAAATTGATTTTTTAGAGGTTATGTTGAAAAAATTCGATTTTTAATCAAATTTTTCAATTGAATGTCGTAGAACATAGAAAACATAATTTTTTGGTATTTACTTAAAATAATGATATGAGCATCACGCTGAAACCGTCACGCAGACACACACGCTATGAACTACTACAATATAGTGCTTGGTGGGTCAATGCAGAGGGGATAGCTGGAGTGGGTGTGTATATAGAAAACTTGGAAAAGGTGAAAAAATGAAGGGGATAATTGTATATGTAAAGGGAAGGATTTGCTTAAAATAATGATATAACCATCACGCCAAGTTTTTCATGCAGAAATGCGAGTTTACTACGATCAACGATGTAGTGCTTATATGATCAATAGAAGGAGGGGGGCAGGAGTTAAAGACAATAAGGGAAATGGAAAGTGAAGAAGGATAATATATAAGGACGTAAAGGGAAAGTTAATACTGCTGGATTCTTATTATAAATACATTTTCCTAGTACATTTAAGCTTTCAATTAAATTAGATTTTCAAAAGCATGCACGTATCCATACACGGGAATTGTATTCATGATCCTTTCGAATTTTACAAAAAAATTATATTTACAATAGTTATAAGTGACTAATGATTTTTTGAACTACGTCCCCGTAATAAAACATCAAAAGATGCTGACATATTATCGTGATATCACAAGAAGTTTAGAATGCGGTAACTCTCTTAAATTTGGAGACATAAGAAATTTTCGAAAAGTTCAAAAAGAACTCTTATATATTCCATTAAAGTTGCTGTTGTTTCAAAACCTCTTCATTCCCAAATCCATAGACAAACGAATAAGCATGAGATCAAAAAGACACTTTAATTACGAAACGTTATCAGCAGTTGTACACATTACATTTCAACGAGAAAGAAAAACCTGTATATCAGCCTTACCAACTCCAACCAAAAGCTCGTCAGCACGCAGTAATAAAGAAACTACAATCTCTAAACAAGAAAAGTACATCAGCATAAACGCTGCATATAAAGCAAAATTTCAAGCATCGACAGGTATGCACACCATGCAGCCGTACACAACCGGAACACCCTGTACATACCTCCGCTGTCCCTGGCTAGAAATACGCGGTCTCTTTTACGATCGCCTCATCCCTATATACCCACGGACACCTATATCCCGTCCGTCCATCCGAACACAGAAGCAGAAAGTCGTCACGGGCTCTGCGGACTATATACGCTCGCGTGTGCTATATATACAAAACGACGTCATCCCCCGCACCCCCTCCCCACGTGCATTAGGACCTACATATACGCATACACCCCATAGCTCTGCACACACACACACACACATACACGTGAAAGGGTACGGAGTATAGGCCAGAGGAGACAGAGACCTATACCTGCTGGGTGCGAAAGCTTGCGCCATTACGCGTTTACGTCCGGTACCCGGGCCGTCCGGCCGCGCGAGGGGTTATTACCGCGCAAGAGAATACGCGCACATGTGTGCCGCAGCGCGGGCCTGCAGCGGTTGTTGTTGTTGTCGATGATGCGCGCGGTACCGGCCGATATAACGGCCTCGGTAATTACGCGCGGGCCGCAGTGACATGAAACGCAGAGCCGGAGCCCGCGATGATCCGCGTGCGCGTGATTTATGATGGGAAGAGAGCTGCGGAGGCGGCTAGGAGGTTCCCGGAGGTGGAGATGCGTTGTACGGGGAGGATGTGCGCGAGAGGTGGGGAGGAGGAGCGTTTACGGCCGGGGCGCCAACGACACGTGCGAACTAGCCGAGTAAACGGGTTGGCATTGCAGCTGGATGTGCAGTGGGGTGTGCACGGTGAGAGGGTTGTTGTCAGTCGGGGGTGAGATTTATCAGTTTACAAAGAAGGAGGGATACGAGGTATTTATCTAGTTGAGATATTTGAGGTAAGTATCTTTTTAAGACGTTGTGGACGAGAACGTCAACAAGTTGAAATAAAACTTTGGGAAATTATTTAGAAATGCGTTTTATCCCTTAATTACAGGATTGTTGCAATTACATTACGAGATTGAAAATAGTCTACATTGATCTGATTATAGATTAAGTTTGCAAAATTTTGAACGTATCACGTAGAAATCTTAAAAAATTATTAATATCTTATGGTACCATATGTCCTTATCGGGCTAATATATCTGTGGTGAACCGTAAAAACTTTTTTTAAAAATTGAGTTTTTAGCGATTTTAGTATCCGTACATAGCATATTTTCAGATAAAACTGCAGAAAATCAAGAAAGTGTAAAAATTAGTGACCCTATCAACTATTTATGAATTATTTTAACATTAGTTTAAATGGAAATTAAAAACTCTAAACCATAATATCTCAAAAACATGAAAAGTGGACTTAAGTCGATTTTTTGGGAACCCAAAGATATGTATAGATCGATGAATACTTTTCGGACAAAAGTTAATGACTCTGAAATATACTAATTACACAAGTTCTCAAAGAAGGATACGGTATCTAGATACAAATGTATCTAAAGTAAATTAAGTTAAACAGTTTTTAGATAATTTTGAGTGACTCCAGAAGTACGGTCTTCAATTAACTAATTCCAGAATAATATGTCTCTTAATTCAAGAGTAATTTAACATAAATTAAAGTTGATAGGGTTTCATATAGACATTTTAAATTTTGGTTGGCCTCTCGAAACAATACTCAAGTTGCGGATTGTTTCGATACTGAAATCGTTTTATAAATAAATGGACATAGACAGATTATGTGCAAATAGGTTTTCAAGCAGAAAAACTTTCAATTTAATTGGCATTGTCGAAACATTCAAGAGGTACACATTTACAAGTAGATACATCTCGAGTATAGTCGGACCTCGCAAAGACCTCTATTTTTATTCTAGCGAGATTTCTTACAGTTTCTGTTATTAATGAACATTAAAATAAAATCTAACGAAATTAGTCCTTTTCTACTGATTTAGAAAAACCAAAATAGGAAATATTTCATAAACTTAAAAAAAGTGAAATAAGCGGTTCTATTTAAATCTTAAATTGTTTTGCTATCAAAAGCTTTAAAAATCTACGTATATGGTCGGTGGGGAGAGTGTTAATGTTTGTTTGGTTGATAGACTATGCGAGTATAAGAATTAAATTCTGGTAAACCTAGTGTATGAAATTACTGATTGATATACTATAATAAAATATTAGTATAGATTGATATTATTATAATAGGTCATTAAAATGTATCATTACTCATAACGTATTTATACAGTAACTTTTTTGTAATTACTGGAAGTCGTTGGGTGGCATTGGGTTGGATCGGGTTATTTAACCCTACGAGTATGGCCACCTAGGAAACTTTTGCCAGATGGCAGCATGGTGAAATAAGACTCCAGCTAATCAGAAATAGCGATCCCTACGCTCTGATTGGTTGGAGTCTTATCCTGCTTACGCCATCTACTCGCTCCAGTTTGGCGCTCGCCATCCTCTTTGGTCGTTAACAGTGTCCGTTTAATGGAAAGGAACATTCTTACATTGATACATGCATCTTCTATTTTTATCTTACCGACGGAAATTAATTTATTTCTTTTCATATGTAATTGAAATTAGTTTATTCTGATCTATATAATGCTTTATAATAATTTAGTTATATAAATTAACTAATAAACATGTTTAGTTCTCTAACCAAAGCGTTCATATAAGCATTCTAATAATACCTGTATATTTTATCCTAACACAGAAGTGAATATTTTGAGGCTATAAGTGAAACCTGTTGTATATATATACGTATATATATGTACATTATTTGATCAGTTTCTGGTCTAAAAAATATTGTATAAATAGTCTCATTTCCACCAGGGTATCGTCAGAATGATTGAAAAGTAAACGAGAAATCCCTTACATTGTAATCATGAATCCTAGATATTCATAGACATCTACAATTCACATTCCTACCATTAAAAAGAATGCTATCATTGGCATATCCTAAGATCGTTACAGGAAACCAAAAGCAGTGCTAAACGCTTCACGCTAAATTCGCTAACACTCCGCCACACTAAGACCGGACAATGCATAGATCCGAGCACGAGCGAGACTCACAATAGCAATGGAACGACGTGTGAAGCAGCCCTGGGCGGAGGTGGTGGTGGTGGTGGTGGTGTTGTTGCTGCCGCTGGTCCTGTTCTCGACGACCATGAGCTCGTCGCAGTCGTCGTGATCCGAGCCGTTCACCTCCGATCGGATCTTAATGGGCGAGAGGGCGTTCTCGTTGTCGGTGGACTTGCCGCTGTCCGGCGACGGCAGCAGCACGTGGCCATCCAGCTCCTCCTCCTCCGCGCGCTCGTCCCCCTCCGAGCCCTTGGTCTCCTGCGAGGCATAGAATAAAGGCTTGTCTAGGTTCGTGTGTTTTTTTCTTATTATTTGTTGGAGGTGTTGCAGGGTAACGGTCCGTATTAGTGAGCCTGGTAATAACACTATAGGTGTGTTATTTTTTTTAAATAATAGTGCATATTATCAACAAATTCGAAATAAATGGAAGGAATTAGTTTTAAAATAAGGATAATCAGGTTAGCTTGATTTTAAAAAGCATCCCTTATATTTATTTCAAGGTTGTTCATACGCCCTGTTTAAAAAGAAGGCACGCTGATAGGGACAGGCTCACTGATACGGACCGTTACCCTAGTGTAGGATATTGGAAAAATCGACTATTTCTTTTGGCATTTTCTTATAGTATTTGGTGTTGAGAATACGATTGTAAAGGGGTTTGGCTCGATTTGAATTAGTTTCGGAGATATGGGCGTACGAGTAGCGGAACTTGTACGAAAACACGCAACTTATAGTAAACTTTAAGCGCGGTTTCTCAAAACAAGATTTTCTTCGTTTGGTTCAAGTGTGTCTCAATAGTATATTATGACACTGTTGTGGGAGATGGTTTTCTACCTTGCTCGAGGGTTTTCGCACGAGCGAAGCGAGTGAGAAAATCGAGCAAGGTAGAAAAACACCTCCCACAACAGTCTCATACGATATTTTATAGCACAACAACCTCAAAATCGACAATAAAGTTGGCATTTTGAGGTTAGTGTGCTATAAAAAGTATTAGGCCGATCGACGTGATATTTGTCTGGATATTTTTTTTTTTTTTTATTATTAACGTCGCCATGTTTGTGCTTCCATGTGGTGCTAATCGACGACGGGGGTCTGCGGTGTGTTTGTAAACAAAGCACATGTAATTTTTACAGAGGTGCTTGTATCAATCGGCAGAGACTAGGATTCGAACCCGGGTCACCGGCGTGGGAATCCGACACTCTACCGACTGAGCCGCCGCAGGCCCATTTGTCTGGATATGTTCGAAGTATTACTAATTATGGTCTGGACCTCGGGAAAGTTTGTATCTTGCATAGAAAAATTTCAGAAGCTAAAAATCATCGAAATTTTATGCCAAATCCGAACATTTTTTCTTTGAGATGACAACCATTTTGTGAACATTTTTTATCAGTAAAAGTGATTTAGACTATAGCTACTATAGTTACAAAGCTAATTAATTTTGTTTTTTTGTTTCTTTAATTAGGATGGATGTAAACGGACTTTTTTACCGAAAATCGAAATTTTTTTATAACGTTTCTATGATATCCACCATTTCAAGAACATTTAGAATCAAGTAAAACATTTTACGCCTTTTTCTCAAAGCTTATTTTTCTATTTTCAAAAAGTTCCTTAAGTTCCTTATTTTAATGAATCCTCTTGAAACTTTCAGAAAATATTGTTTGCAGTATTATGAAAAGAACTTGGAACTTTATTTTAAGGTACACAACTTTCTCAGATGTTGAATATTTGATTAATATCAATTGTCAATGATGAAATATGTCATTTTTTCATATTTTTAGTGTTTAAAAATTTTAGTCTTGAAATTAGTATTAATTGCTTTAAAAATTATGTTTTATTCAATTTACGTTAAAAGGTATGGTTTAATTTAATATTTTAACTCGATAAGTCCGAACCCCTCTTTACATTAAAGAATAACTTTTTTGGACATTGTAGTAATAAGAAGTATTCTAAATTACAAATCCAAATAGTTTTTACTCTCGTTTTTATCACATAATTATGAATTTTCATTTTATCTCAATGATATGCTTACGATTGGTATGTAAATTTCTTTAATCATGTAAAAAAGTTACCCTTTAAATTTTTATTGATTGAAACGGTGAGATTATTTATAAACCGGTGTAGG
The DNA here is from genome assembly GCA_949152435.1 of Gastracanthus pulcherrimus. NCBI lineage: Eukaryota > Metazoa > Arthropoda > Insecta > Hymenoptera > Pteromalidae > Gastracanthus > Gastracanthus pulcherrimus. The sequence continues at coordinate 158,419,620 of OX424576.1, forward strand.
CTCATCTTAAGGATGCCGGCTATTTGAGATTCTATTTTCGTCAGACTGAGAGAAAAAATTATTCATTTTTCTTTTTTGCTATATCTCTTCCTAGTCAAGCTAAAAATAGCATATGTAACAATTAATATACATAAATAGTGAAACCCGTTTTTAATGTCTTAAAAATGAATACACTTGTTTGAAAATGGTTATGGTGATAAAACCTTCTAAATTGACAAATTTCTTAAAAGATTTCCATTATAAAGTATAAAATAAAATGAGAGGGTTCGCGAAATATTTTTAACTAAAACCTTAAAAAAAATAACGCAGTAGTTAAATAAATTACAATAAATGTATTAGTAAGATAGCTAAGAGGTTCTATATAAAATTTAAAGTTGATTCCAGTAAAGATTCATTGCCAGGACTATTTTGAAATCTGAGAATTAATATAATTACTAGCGTTGAGGATGCATTTTTTCAGAGAATTTTTATAACTTTTTCTATTTATAAAGGTAACTTAGGGTATTTTTTCTCAAATCCAATGAAAATAGAATCTTGAGTAGCCGGTACTCTTAGTCTATTAATAATAAATTAGATTACTTGTTAAGATAAAGTGAAAATCATAGATCAGTTATTATTTCATGACTTGTTTCTTTGTTTATTTATGTATTTAATGTTTTATATAAATAATTTCAACTGCTTTATTTCAGAGACTGGAGTTAATTTGTTCATTAAATTTTAACATATGCATATATTGATTTTGATTACTTATCTGTTAACGTAGGTATATATTTTTAAAATTTCTAAAATTATCCAAAACACACTTAAAGAACATCTATTATTTAAGATAATGTAACTGAAGGCAAGGCAGAATATAGATCTCTAGTGTACATGTTACATAATGCTAAAAATGATTAAACGACAGACTTGATTATTTTTAAATTAGTAAACTATTATTAATGTTGTGTACTATTTTAAAGGGTGCACTTATATACAGTTAGTAAAACAGTGATGAGTTCATCATATGTAATTTTAGAAACACTCACATACTTTATGTGCTATTAGTGTTGATAATAATTATTTTTATTTTTATTTTTATTCCCAAAATAAATAAATTATTATTAATTAACTTTTACAGCTTTAAAAAGAATTATAATAAATAATGACCTGATCTTGTGGTGTCGGGGACTGTGATGACTCTTTGTTGTTTTCGCTCGGACTCCGTGAGTATTTCGACTCTGATTTTGTGCCAAGCTCGTAAATGTTAATCATGTGAGCCGCCTGAGCGTGGACCATCAGCTCCCAAGCGGATGGAAACGAATCCTTACAAAGGCAGCACAGCAGCGATGCCGTTGAATTTCCTGGTGCGCGTGAAAACAAGTTGAACAAGTAAATTAAACTGGGAGCAGCGTGTGCTGTCGTGATTTCTTGAATATTTTATTGAAAATCTCGGCCAATAGAAGGATGTTAATATTGTTATTATTAATATTATATTTCAGTATAAAAGTAATGGTTTAAACTAAACTTAGAAAAAGAGGATAAGGTACGTTTTGCTTAGATAAATAAATTTAGAAAAATGAAATATTGAATTGTATGGAGTGTGGAGAGTATTTAATTTGACATACAAAGATTAAATAAATATAATTTTTTACTAAAAAAAGAGTTAAAATTAATTAAATGGATGTAAAACAAGGTGAAGAATGTCGACTTTATAAACTTTATGAGAAAGGAAAACTAAGTATTAATTGAAAAAGTTCTGAGAGGCTTTTTACATGAGAAGTGTTTAATAAAGAATCTATGTCAACTTTTATCATTAACTTCCTTTGCAGCTTCTTAATTTATAAAAAGTTGAAAATTATCTTTAATTGATTGGAATTTTTAAACACATGTATCCTGATTGACACATTAAAGACAGTCAATAAAAGTTTGTCATAAAATGTCACTAAGCTTTATTAAAAATTCCAGTAAATTATTTCAGCAGCTTTTTCTAAATACAAAAACCCCTCTAAGCATTTAAAACTCTCAACCCCGGAAAATTCCAAGCTCTGAGCAAAAAGCACTTCCCACGCGCATTTCGAGGCTTGGTAAAAAATAAAGCAGCCAATTAGTCCTTTTTCTTCCGTCGAATTTAACCGAAAAGTGGGTTACACTCGACGTCCTTAATGAAATGGGCGGGAAATTCAAACAACAGGAAGAGCCGAGCGGCGAGGGAGACCTTCGGCTTCGTTAGCTCTCTCACTCTCGCTTAGAGTCTCGCCAGAGGAAAATAAGGCACGACGGAAAGGGAAGGAGGCACGCGCGTTCTCTCTTTTTTTCTCTCTCTTTCTCCCTCTCTCTCTCTCTCTCTCGTATACGTACTCGGAGTGGCGCCGTTGAACGTGTGGCATTTGCACGTGAACCGCAGCTTGCAGTAATCCCGCTTGTGCTCGAGCAGCTCCCCGAGCTCCGTGAACATTTCTCGGCAGTTGCCGCAAATTAGTATGTCGGGATTGCCTGGAAAAGCCAATGAGAGTCAGAGTCGCCGTGCGTACTGCTGTCGCTGCTGTTGCTGCGTCATTTTTTTTTGCTGTGTTCTAGGGGTGCGCTAATATTAAGTAAAACGTGGAGAGCGTGATGAAGTGTTTGAGGTCTGCATTGACGTGCTTGAGTGCGAGTGGCGCGTACGGCGAAAATACTAGCCGATAAGCGACTCGCGTTTAGAGGATGTCGACCGCGGTTTTCGCTCGATGATGACGCGGAAGGGCATTCATTTCTTGTTTTAATGTAATATTGAGATTTGGGCTTATTTTTTAGTATTTTTGTAGATTGAAAGATGATGTTTAAGTTGTTTAAAGTAAATTCAAAGGTTATTAATGCTTCTCGGTCCATGTTCAATGGTCCCATTGAAGTCCAAAAAATGAACCGTTAAAGGTTTGTAGTGTAAGAGAAATCGATTAATCTATTTGAAACTTTGTTAAAATATTATTTTATGCCGCAATAACAATAGTTGTGTATCTTTTAAATTTATTGTGTTAAGTAATTTTTTATATAAATAATTTTATTAATTTTTTATTTATTTAAAAAAAGATTCAGAATAATAGGTAAATGACAATAATTTCTATAATAAGAATATATACTTTTAGTTATTGTGTCACAATAAGTCTTCGAACAAAGTTTCAAGTGATAGGTTTTAACTAAAACACTATGATCAGGTCATAAATAATCATTATTTTCTGTTAAAATATTGTCAAAAACCTAGTTAATATGCATTAGTAGCATAATAGATTTTTAAATTTTAGGCAGTGATTTCCATTATTCAAGTGACTTAAAGTTACAAATTTGTGATTAATATTAAGGGACGTTTTACATTTAATTAATAATTAAAAGACTTATTTATCTTCATCGATTCAATTCGTGCAAATTCATTTCTCTTATAATATTATTTTACATCGTTAATTGCAAAATTAATTTAACGTTAGAAATTAAACTAAACCCTACGTTGTCAAATCTCAAAATAAGAACAGGGTCATACCTCCAAATACTAACATTGGTCATTCGGGGTTATTTACACCTCAACAATTAAACGGTTGCCATTTTTAAAGCACTATACAATATGAATCGAAAGTTATTGTTATTTAATTGTTCAATTTTAAACATTAAAAATCTAAAACGCTATAATTATTTTTTAGTGAAACATGTAAATATTTCACAAAACTTTGGCATTATGATTTTTTACCATGTTCAGACTAAAACAAAAAAATATTTTATACGTATTTCTACATTGCTTTCTGAATGTTTAGTAATTTTCTTTTACTTAAGAAAGTTACTAATTTTGGACATGGCAGCCAATTAAAGTTATTGGAGCTTCCTGCGCACCGTATGACCACGGAAAGTTACAATAATTTTGTAAAATATCGAAAATATTGGCTTATATATTAACCGCGTGGACATATTAATAAAAAAATACCAAGTTTAAGGGACGAAATGGAAATTATCATGTTCTCGAAGAAATCTTCCATTCGACAATACATACCAATTTTGCAAAATTTCAAAATAAATTTCCATAATTATTAATTTACACACCTCTAAGCAAGCTCCCGGTTAACAAATGCAATACCCCCCCGCAATTAAAATTTTTAACTTCTCAGCAAAACTATTCACAATCGCGCAAAACTCCGCGAATTATCCCGAATCGACAACAAACCATACAAGCCTCCTAGAAAGGAATATAAATCCCCCTCTCACGCGCCTGACAAAACGCACGCTCGCTTACAAACCTGCACCACCACCAGCACCACCGACACTGCAAACGCGTCGCCTTCCCGCAACAGTAGGTAATACCTATAGCTCGTCGGCGAGTTCATCGCGTCAGCGCGTCACCGCGGCGCAATTAAAATTAATTAAAGCTAGAGCACACAGGGCGAGCTTCTCGCCCGGCCGGCGTCGCACAATAAGTAAGTAAACTCGATATGTATTTAAAGGCACTCTCTCTCTCTCTCTCTCTCTCTCTCCGCGCCCGCATGCATGGAAGCCGCAGTCGTATTGCGCGGGCCACGCACACACACACACACTTACTGTAAACTTTTAATTGGCTGAGGTCCTGCATGGCGTTACTCGTCACTTTCTGTTGTTTTGGCTGCTGCTGCTGCTGTGGCTGTTGTTGTTGTTGTTGTTGTTGCTGTTGTTGTTGTTGCTGCTGTTGAGAACGAGTCGGTGGCATCAAACGCGGTCTCTTGAGCGGAGGCGCCAGGCGCGGCGGGAAAGCCGTGGACGCGCAGTAACTGAAAGCACAGGAGACAATTGTCGAATTAGCGCACGCCGAGGTGTTTGATATAGAGAATGAGAGGGAGGGGGGAGTGACGTGGGGGTTTTAGAAATCGAACGCGAGATGGATTTATGAGGTTGTTGAAGGCCGGATTTTGAGGTGGGTGTTTATGAGGTATGATGAGCGAGGTTCGGTGAGTGTATTGTGGCGAAGGGTCGCGGTTGCGTTCTGGAGTCGGTTAACTTTAGCATTTGTGTGGTGTAGGGGAAAACGGCACATCGTGCCGCGGTACGCATTGTAGCGTGCCTTTTTTATGTGCTTTGATGGGTGTTGAACAATTTAGAGTTGTTTAACATTATTATATGTTCTTTGCTCTAAAAACGGTAAAAGTATTTTTATGGTTTTATTCTTACAAAATTTACTTATAATTAAATGTTATTTAAACAATTACTTATGCATCTCTTGAACTTAACTACTGTTAATTTCTAGCTTAGTTTTAAACAAATAGTTTATATAGTTTACATGCATTTCATAAAATATTATAATAATAGATAATATGCTTGTAAGCAATGTTGCGCAGTATATATAATTAAACACATTTTAAATGATTATTTACACACAAATCAAAAAATTGGTTCACTTACCTACACGAAAAAATTTAAAATGCCAAGAAAACCTGAAGTAACCTAACTTTTGATTTTGTACAATATTTTGCGTTAATATTTTTACAAGTTTATTCAATAACATTCGGTATAACTTATTTAATTATTACTTAACGTCATAAAAGTTCTATACAGTTTTTAATTTATACTTATATCGATTTTATAGTGGTATGCGATGTGGTAGAAGAAAGAGACTTATGAATTTATTTAAAAAAACTAAGAACTTATAGATTGAAAAAAAATAATAATATAAATGTGTAAGAACCAATATAATTGTTACTATTTTTGTTAAATATTGGTTTATCGATATATAACTAAATTATTTCAACCTATATAGTAATACAACAAACGTTCTGTAAATTCTGTAAATAAAGTACTTATTTATAAATAACTTTAAAGCCTATTGCATTTGTATTTGCATAAATTATATAAATTATCAATTTTGTGATTTACAGTGATCCAAGCAATTGAAACTATAATTAATACATGTGTATTAATTGATATCATCCAAACTGATTGGTTCCAAATTATTGTCTATTATCCTACCGAAAGACCCAATTTCATCGACATCATTCATCACTAAACTTATATAAAAAAAAAGACTTTCACCCTAAACCAATAACCCCTGTGCATTTAGCAAGTAATCCAATTACTTCTTCCGCAAACGCATCGCGCACACTCCCATTCCACAATTGCAATTAAAGGCGCTATTATCAGTTGGCAGAGTGCGAGCAAGCGGTCCCTATATCATCAGCACTACAGCACTGCAGCACCGCACAGCATCAGAACGAAGAGAAAGACAGAGACAGAGAGAGGGCGAATCGGTTCCTCATTTCGCTAACGGCCAAGATAACATCTCTCACTCTCCTCGCTTACGCCGCGTATATATACATATATACACAGGAGCGTGCGCAGAACAGAGGAAACCGGCCGACTACGGGAGACTATATAGCAAACGGGCATTTCTCAGATTTCAGCCGTTAATTGGCGCGATTAGTCGAAACGCTCGCGCGCGATTCCCCCCGGAAAATGCATGCATGTGGGTCAAAGTGCTCGCAGAATGCGTTAGCGGGATTATTAAGACGAGCGACACTGTATACAGTCCCTCCCGCGCTCCTTTTGGATTTCGCGATCGCTCTCGCGCGAATTTAATGGGGACGAGATGGCGCGCGCAGGCTCCAAATCCGCGTTTGGGGCTCCGCGCGCTGCTTTGGCGAAGTTTATATGCGCGAGGCTGCGCGCAGGGGGAGCCACTTGACGACGATTCCGCAGTAACGAGCTCGATCGGAGTTTGAGCGCGTTTTAGAATTCCGCGCGGCACAGCTGCGCCGCACAATGCCGAGGCTAGGATAATGCGGAGTGCGGAAGAGCGCGGTGAGGTTTATTATTGAGTGCCTGTGGTGAAAATAACGGGGAGAGAGGGATACGAGGGTCGTAGAGAGGCGAGGGTGCGCGTTCGTAGAGGATGAAAGTAGGTGAGTAACGTAGTTAAACCAGTTCGCGATCACACAAGAAGGCACTCAGGTTATTCTGATAATTGAAAATTATAAAAAGAAGCAAAATCCAAAACCATTTGCTAATTAGTTCATTTATATCTTAATTTAAATAATAGTAGGTCTAGAACGTTTATATTTGATATAAAACCGTAAAAATCGTGTTTAAAAGCAAAAGTTCCAGTGGACCTAATGTCGATCAGTGAATTACAGTCGGGACTAATTGTTGATCAGTACTCCTGGCTCAGTTCTCGGTCGATTATGCGTAAAAAGTGGCATTATGTTTAAGGTTATGTTTTTGAAATCAATCTTTTAGTGTATGATTATCTATGATAACAGACGAATATTAGTGTAGTTTTATTGTAAAATAGTAAATAATTAATGTTATATCGTTATTATGCGTTAAAAAGTATCTGAGTTTGTCGATCGACAAATGGTACAGCATACACAAACTATAAGCCTATCATCGATCACTTAATTAAAATTGTAAAAATAAACTAATTATTGCCTACGCATCGTTTTTAAGTTATTGTCGATCTTAGGTCACTATTAAACCTGTTTACATGACTTAATAAGCAACAAAATTTGTTAAAACGTCTTATTACTAAACACATATTCATTAGCTCGGCAGTTAAGAATGCCGCTTATGAGCGTACGAACGAGAAGTTGCTGTAGTAAATAATCTTTTTCTCATAAATAAAATCATTAAATCATTTAAAACCTTTTGACATTTATTCACATATAAGGCTGCTATTAAACCCAATTTAAATTTGTACGACACATTTTAAGTAAGATTGTGAAAAATCGAATTATTTCTCAAAGTGATCGAGAATTAGTACGAGATCGACAACCGGTTCAACTACGTTGTTTGGGGTGAATTAAATTTTGAGTTGAGGGAGATGGACAATTTCAAATACTCTCACAAACCATCTCCTTCAACTCAAAATTCACCTCATCCCAAATAACGTAGTTGAAATACTTGTTTTTTATTATGTATGTATATTTATGATCTATGTAATTATGTTTGTCCGCGAATCATTGTTGAATCGACTTTTATGAAATATGTTGCCTGTAGTTTAGTATTGTTCCAACTTAGGTTACAAGATAAAAAAATCCAAAATTGGCTGTGGTAACCGTAATAAAGTAACTTAAATTAAAAAGTCGAGTAGTAGAATGTGTAGTTATAATAGGGTAGTATACTATATTAGATATTTCTTCTTATGTCATTGATTTCAATATCTTGCAGTTATCTACATTTAATAATCAGTTTGCATGTAGTACTTGGGCGTGGATAAAAATTCTGAAATTGTAAAGCATACCTAATGTAAACATTTAGAAAGTTGAAAGTTACGAAAGTGAAAATTCAGAAATCCAGAGTGCAGAAAGTAAATATATAGAAAGTTGAAAGTTTCGAAGATGAAAATTCAGAAACTCCAAAGTATCGACAGAAAAATATAGAAACTCCAAAGTATCGAATTTAGCTTACTTTCACTATGAGCTACTATTTAACTATTTGTATTGATAAGATTGCCTACACAGTTTGTAACAAGATTAGTTTAAAATACTATTGTTAGCTAACAATAATTTATGTTAAACAAGGATAATATATTGTGAATTCAAGTAATATGTTTAAAATAACCATTTAATTATCTAGAAATTAATCAGAGGTACAGTGCTAAATAACCAATTATTTTATTTTACGAACAAAATGCCTCTAACGCACGTTGATCTATATCATTATTTCACGAAACCTTTTATCATTCAACAACTATTTAAAAAAAAAACTCGTTAACAACTACCAAGAAAAACCGTTTCATTTTCTATCAGACTCTAACAGCCTTTCGAATAATGAATAATTCATCGTCACTTCCTCGCGTCTCGTCTATCTTCAAAAACACAAAACGACGAAATTTCCAACATCCCAGGAACGCGAAAAGCATTCATGAAAAAGCAGCGCGAAAAAAAGTAAATCACCTAGAGAGCTACGAATCAATAGAAAGAAGTCTCGAGTCTGTCAAGTGAATACTCTTCGACGATACATCCGAGAGTGAAAGAGAGAGAGAGAGAGAGAGAGAGAGAGAGAGCGCACGTTCGCTTGTCGCGCTTCTCGATAAAGCTCCGAAACGCCGTCCCCGTCGGCGCGATGCTAACTTTTAACAACGCGCGCGATTAAGGCGGGAATTCGCGTGTACAGGGGAGGGGGAGGGTAGATTGTCGAGACGCAAGACCCCGCGTCGACAGCTCGAGACGACGTGCGCGAGAAAGGAAGTCGCTGTAGAATGGGGAGGGGGGGGAGATTCAGAGAGATTACGGAAAAAGAGGAGGAGAGTCACGTGGCCATAGAAGTCGAGTGAATTTTCGCCTCTTTTTTGGAATTTTGGAAGTTTTGGGTGCGAATTGTGCATAGCTATGTATGTTTTAAGAATTTGAATACTTTTGAGAAGGCTTTGTACGTCAGAGATGAGTATGGTTCAATTTTCTTTTTATTTTGAAATAGAGGCAGGAATTGACAAAATATATTATATATTACAGTAATAATATACATTAAAATTACGTAATATATTTAATATACATTTCAATGCACTATTTCTCACGATATTATTATTTGTTGCAATTATTTGAAAAATGCAGAGTTTTTTAAATTGAATCTCAAAATTAACTTTTTGCAAACATTTTTTTATATAAAAATATTCATTTTATGTTTAAGTATAAAATCTCAGAGCAGAATCTAAAGCTCAGAAGCATTAATTAATTAATAAATGATCATTATCAGAATTAATTGAAATTGTAAGAAATTATATCCTTGTAGAAACCTTATCATGGCACCCATATTGGCTACAAAGATCTATATAGGCAGACTAAATAGTACTAATGTGTTTAGCGAATAGGACTTTTAATGTAATTAACGAAACTAAAGAGAATTTTACATGAAAGTTCTCATTTATAATGATAAAAATGACAGTCTTATTTGTACCAAATACACGTAAGAGAAGGAAGAACATTTTTAACCTAATAAGTGAGAATTTAGAAATAATTTTGTTCGCATAATAAACAAATAATGTGGGTATAATATGTGATTATCTTGTTCAATCTAATTAATTTATTTGTAAGCGAGTGATTTACGTGAAATTCACAACATTAATAATATATGCCAAATCATTCTATTAAATTTTATGAATAATTTTATAAATTATTATTTTACTGTTTCTGATAATACAGGCACACCCTATCAAAAATATCCAGGAGAAATTTCATGTGTAATTCAATAATGGTATTCAATGTGGAATTCCACATGGTGTTTTCGGACTACATAAAGAATATAATTACCACTTAGAGAACGTCAATATAAGAAAGTCAATATATTCCAATGAATAAACAGTCAAAATATAAAATAATACTACCATCTAGTGATAGTGAATGAGATTTTTTTCAGAATGAACAGTTAGAAAGTAGTCTTTTTAAAGTTAATACATTTTCTGGTAGATTACGGAGTGTCTTTGTGGATTTAAGGTGGATTTTTTAAAATAATATCAAGTTCAATTTCCATGTAGAATTACAGGCAGATTTCCATGTGGGATTTCAGGGAGATTTCCAGGTGGATTTCCATGTAGATTTCCATGTGTTATTGACAACCTATAAGTACTTTTAAACGAAAAATCGTTTCTTTTATGATTTAACTTAACAGATATAAAGTAGTATTTTTAAAGTCAATATATTTCATGGTAGATTAAAGAATTCTCTTTATTTAATGTTGATATTTTTTCCGAATGACTTCCAAGTATATTTCCCGATAAATTTCCAAGTAGGTTTCCATATGGATTTCCAGATAGATTTTCAGGTGGATTTCCAGATAGATTTCCACGTGGATTTCAAGATGGATTTCCAGGTGGATTTCCAGGAGAACTTTAAACAATTGTTAAATAGAAATGAATATATTAGAAAACATCATCATTAAACCAGAAAAGAATCGAAAAATAAAGTTAATCTAGTTAGGTGTCAGAACTTTTAACTTTTTTGAGTGTTGTTGAATTTTTTGAAAAATATCCATCAGAGAATTATTTTGTTCACATTTTTTACGAAGAATATGGCAAACAAATTTATTAATTATTCTCAAATCTGCAGTTGCTGACATACTTAAGGTGATGCTAAACCCGATACCGAAGAAAACGGGGAACCACTTTTTTGTTTAAAATTTGAAAATGAATTTAGTGGCATGATTGTACCTAAAATATGAATGGAATATAATATGCATGGACCTTTTTGAAGTAGTAAATTAGTTTTGGCCAAAGTTAACAATCTGAGTTAAGTATTAATTAATAGCGAAAAATGAATGTTTTGAGTTTTTGAAAAAGTATCTTCCAGTATAACCACCTAAGGTTTATAGAAGAGTATTTTTGCTCTAAATGCTTAAAAATTGTGCTTCAAAAATAGGTAAAAGTAAATAAAATAGTATGTTGTTTAAATCTATTTAAATTATATTATATATGAAATAACCCTCGGGAAATACAACTATCAGCGACTAAAATAGCTATACATAGCGGGGATATTTCAGTACGTGTTACCTGCGGGGATTGCGATAGATTTACATTACCTACTAATATCTAACCTTTCAAAATACCAGTTAACAAAAAGTAAAATATCCGGCCATATTCAAAGTTATTTTATCCGTTGGGTGTACCGAATTCTGATATAATAATGAATACTACTAAGATTTGATAATTTTAAAGGATAAAGTTGAAACTGGGGTACAACTACATTCTTTAGATTATAGAATGCTAAGAAAATATAATGTTTTCACGGTTTGTATACTATGTGTGCAAGCGACGATTCTCGGAGACTCAAAACATATAAATTTTCTATTATACGTTTATTTATTACATATCGTACGATGAGAGGTAAATTCAGACACCTTATACGCTTATACATATAATATGTCTGTTTCTACCTACCACCCGACAATATACAAGTGACTAATCGAATGAAATATTTATTTGTAAGATTAGCGACGAACATTATTTCGATGACCTATTATTATACTGTTTTTGATGTAAATAAATGTTTCTTTATAATTTGTATTATTTGACGGCTGAGCGGAAGAACCTGTTAACTCGGCGTGCGCTCAAAGAAGAGGTTAACTCGGAGCGCACTCCAAGAGTATGTCAACTCAGAAATCGTGTGAAGGACGGCTTCTTTAGACAATTATTTTTCGCTTTACGTTGTGTTTTGGCAACTCTAAAAAAATATGTGAACAAATATTACCGAAAAAAATACAAATTTCCTATTTTTTTAGAGTTGCCAATACATAATATAAAGCGAGGAATAATTGGCTAAAGAAGCTGTTCTTTACGCTATATCTGAGTTGACAGACTCTTGGAGCTCGTTCCGAGTTAACCTCTTCTTTGAGCGCGCCCGAGTTAACAGCTTCTTCCGCTCAGCTGTCGATATAATATATGAATCAACTTTATACAACGCGAACGTGCAGTTCGCAGAAAATTTCTTGTGCAAAATACGACGCATCGGGCTTTGTACAAAAAAGGTTGTGTACATCGGACATTGCTAAAAAATCTCTGTACACTTCGCGAAATGCAGGATTTTGGACCTTCCACGTAATATATATATATAGATACATATGTATAATAATTATATAAATCTAATTGTAATACTTTTCACGTAGATAACGATCGATTAAACAGATATTTAAAATGTCCCCTCTCCCCATGTTGCACACTACTTTTTTTAACAAAGACATAATTGGGATTGTTCCATGCATGTAGGTCGTATGGGAAATTGTAATGCATTTTGAATCCTGCAGTACACGGATGAGGGTGGAAATGGAAAAGGGCCCATTTTCATGCGTATGTTGAAAAACATATTTTTTTAAATAACATTAATTTATTATTATAATAAATATTTATTATTTTATAATAACAATAATTAAATTAAATAATATAACGATTATTATTTATTGAATACATTGTATAACATACAATTTATTTACTATTATTTCGTGACGTTTTAGCTAACATGAATCGGTTTTGTTTGTAAATTTTGTACTTAATAAAATCATCCACATAAGTTTTGGTGCTATCCAACTCTATTCTTAATAATTTACCCGTATATCCTTTTACCTTTTACCAATATTTAAAGCAACCTAAAAGATAAATAGTAAATAGATTAGAAAATTGTTAATTTTAGCTAAACTTTATATTAACGGGGTCTAAAAGTGGATTGCGTGAATTACAAACTGAACCTCTATTATCAATTGTTGTAATATTAAAATAATAAATCTTCTATTTACGAGTTTTCCATTTGGTGTGTGAGTAAATGAGTGAATTTTGACCCCCCTAAGTGGTCGTTATAGTCCCCTAAATAATCGCTAATCGGCATTATTAAATTTAAATCTTTCTAACTACTTACCACGGGTTTCTACATCAGGCATAACATATTTCATGTTCAACGCTTTAAACTATTCTTCAGAAATTTACTCATGCATATTCGGAATTATATTTCTTAAAAAAAATTATTTCTAATTGTTAGATACACGTATGAGTGAGTTTCAAATATTAGAAAAAATGCAACTTGTGAGAGACAGACACATTTATTATGTGTGAAACGTATGTTTTTGCGAAAAAGAAATTCGAAATAATACGATTCGAAATAATTGACAGAAATTTGTTTTTTTGCGAGGTCAAGCTGTCAATCGATAATCATAGCAACCATCAAACGAATGTAGATACGATATTCGGTAATTTGCGACTGTGATATCGACCACAGCTACTTAATCGAGAACTGAAAGGGGACCAGGTTTCGAGTTTAAAATCTTCACTATGTAGATTTGTACGCATATATGTGAGTTTTTTAACTTTTTATTTATCGACGTCTAAGGCAGTGTCTGAATACACAGCCGTATTGATGAGTCCAGTAGACAGACCTGGGGCGAAACGCATTGGTTATTTATTAGGTTGTATTATTTCTGTTTCCCGACCGTTACACAACTGTTTTAAAACCATTCACTTTTCATGCATTTAACTGACTATTTTTAGATACTTTCAGGCTTTCCTTTAGTGTAAAAATATGCGGAGTTATGATCACAGCTTGAGGTACCAGTTTAAAATGAAATAAGGCATATTTGAAAGAAATTTTATTGAGTATATTTTTTCATAATTTAGAGTAGATGACATAAAAGAATCATAGTTATTTGAAAATCACCCGTATATCAATAATAATACTATGATAATGCTACAAAATACTGCCATATTACTAACATATGTGTCGAATAATTAGAACAATTTTTTTAAACAATTGTAATCTGGAAAGCTTATGAGAACACACTTATGAAGAATCTTTTAAAGCCTCGTTGTACATGAAATATGTTTCACATCGTATTTTTTTAATAAGTATGTGAATAGGGTCTTTTTCATGCATGAAAAGGGAATAAGGAAATAGGCATTACGAGTCATCCATTAGACCTAAGAAATTCAGGAGCGGGAGGTAATGGCCATTACCTAGTAATGGTCATTACCTCCCTCTCAGGCAAAGACGCTCGGAAAGACCAATTTTCCATTTGCTTGGCCAGCATGGAAAAGGGCTTTTTTCATGCACGTGCTGAGAAAAATAATATTCCTTTGGTGCTATTGCGTGTTTGTGCATGTAAGTATTATACAATATGCATTCATTTCTGGCATGATAATAATATACTATGGCATTTTTTGACGCACATCAAATTTTACTTTACTTTTTGTCCCGTTATGTGCGAGCTCATGAGAAAACTGTTTTAAAAACTGTGATCCTCTTAATAAACTATCACTAATATCTGCAAATCTTGTCTTGTCCATCAAACTTGTCTATGTTCTTTTGTTTTGTTATGTTCGATTTTTAAATTTTTTTTCTGATCTTTCGTTTTTGTTTTGGTTTTCATCTTATATCTGTCTTTTCCTTTTATATCTTTCTTGTTTATTTTTAGCTTTTTTCATTTGTTTTTGGCTTTTTTCAACATTTTCCCTTTCCTCTTGATTATTCTCTTCACTCCCTCCCTCATTCTGTTTTTTCTTTCCGTCAGCCATGCCATACCATTTATCAAATTCTTCTAGTTCTGTTTTTTGATGTTTTAAATGTAGACCAAGTGATTTTACGAAAGATGATTCTGCGTCATCACTACTATCCAATGCATCTAAATATGTGCCTAAAGGATCTTTATTATTCATCCTATATTGTTCAATTTTATCTTCATTTGAATTTTCTGATATGGGTTTAATTTTTTCTGGCGTTGAACTTTCTGAGCTGATTAGTACAATTCGTTTACGACAACGATTTTTCTTTTTGATACTCTGTGGAGTAGACATAGTGATCATTTCTAAAATATTATATACCAATATATTAATTTTAACATGTTATAAATTAGTTATATCCACAAAAGAAGTACACGTACAAATACGGTCAGCCAGTAAAATACACACGTACACACTCTATCGTTCGTATCTAATCGAACAACATCAATTGACATTTAAGTTTAACTTGACACGTCCGTCCATCCACTCATTAACCCATCCATTCACCCACGCATCCATTCATCTACCCTCGCATACATCCACCCATCCATCTATAAATCTATCCATTTATCCATTCATTCATTCACCCATATACCCATCTACCCATATACCAACCCACACATCAAGCCACCTGTGCATTCATCTAACTACACAAAAAGACACTCAAAATATTTAAAATATAAAATTCGGACGAACTGATGTACAGACAGGCACTTCAAATTTTAATATAATAGGAGATTATTATATATATTTATAAATAGTATCATACTAATATCATTAAAATTATTAGTTTTTATGATATAGCTTATTAAAGCAAATCATTTCTTGTCTCTTACATTAAAATCCAACGAGAGATATCAAATCTAGGTAGCGGGAGAAAGGTCCAATGTGGCGCACTTAAGGTGCATTAACAAATATGCTTGTTAACATTCACTTAATGCTATTCTTAAAAGTCTTAAGGGTTCCTTTGATATTTTAGCTACAAATACTAAAAAGTTTTATCGAAGGAGATGTCGAAGCCAAATGCAGATTCCTACATCGTATTTTTCGTTATTTCAACTCAACTTTTTGTTTTCATTAATGATCTCGGTCATCCGGTGTTTGTAATATCTCAAGGAATATCAGATGACTTAGATAATCAATAAAAATTGAAAATTGAATAAAAATAACGGAGAATAACAAAAGTACGCAACAACATACTGGCGCCGACATACCCCTAAGTCTAAATGCTTATTCTCTTAAGGGGCTCCGAAAGTCAATTCCCTGAATTACCGACCAAACCATACATTATTTACGTTATAAACTAAATTACGTATATTTAGCTAAAACCCAAACTGCTGACCTTTCTTTGAGTAGTAATACACCGCTCTACGAAGTTTATAACTACCCTTTACACAGACGTACTCTTATACACGCATGTGTACTCATACACGGTCCAATATACGCACATGTCATCTAAAACGTAAATTACCTAATTACGGTTATCATGCACTTACTGCCTCATTAACACAAAGTGTAGCTTATTTGGCGATTTTTATGGGCTCATTCCTGCTATTGTTTTGAAACAGGCAATGGTCAAATTTTAAAATGTATCAATGCCGCAAATGGAGTGATCAATCAAATTTGCAGAAATATTGCTTCGAGTGAAAATTGCAATTTTACAGAAACATGTGAATTCACAAGAATGTTCTACAATTATTGATTACTGTAATGAGATAGACAATAAGAAAGCTAAAAAGTTTACAAAATTGGTTAAACACCGATATTTTGGGACAGCTAACATAGCTACTACTGAATCGGTACAAGAGTTTGATCTATCTCCTGAACATTCTACGATTTACACAAAACTGATTAAAGATAATTGTCTGATGTTCACGTCCTACAAAAATAAGCGAAGAAGATCAGATAATTCTTATATTCAAACAAAAGATGGGTCTTTTTTCCAAATAGTTGAATTTATAGTAGGCAGTCACAACAGAAAGGAATTCAATATCTGCAAGAAGATTGAAACAGAACATTGTTTCTTCAATATATGTAAATCTACAAAAAGGTTGTTATTATTAGTAAAACGTACATACATGTAAATACTAACAATATTGACAGTGTATGTGTATTTGTGAAGATTGAAGATGTACGATATATTGATGCAGTTACCAATTCATTTATTTATTGATGATGTAAAATATCAACGTTATTCAATCGTTAATGGTTATAAATGCTCAAACATCACTTGATTAATCGAGTTGCACTTGAATATAATACATATCTACGCTCCTTGCGAAAATGAGCTCATTTCAGATTCCTCTAAAACAGCTCGTATTTCTCAGAAGCATCTTATAGAATTTAGCACTTTTTAGATTCTATGATAAAAAATAGTATTTTTTAGAAGCTAAAAAATTATCGTTTTTTTATAGGATCTAAACGTTGCTTATCGCCGTAGGCGGCTCCTAAAAAGAACTTGCAGTTTTTGAGAAATCTGAAATGTGCTTTGTAAGGAGCATTGATATAGTTTATTACATTTGCTTATCTGTGAATATGTGAATTAGAGAAAAAAATATTTCTTAACAGCTATTATTGCATAAATAAAGCCTAATTTCATTGCGAAAGTTTTTTTTAGTAATGTTGTACATTTAAATTTGTTTAATTTTTAATTTAAAATCATCAATCTGGTTTTAAAAAGGTGCGCAGTAAAGAAATCCCTATGTTTGAATGTTATAACGATGCACAATATACGTACGCCCTTATTATTCTGAATATTTGTATCTTTGTGAAATAAATTTTTTTATACCTTAGATATTAAAAATGATCTAATTATTTAAAGAATTATTTATTAAGTATTCTCTTAAAAAGAACGTCACAAATAGTACTTCACGTTCCAAGGGCGTAAAGAAAAACTTTACTCCAACGGTTAAGGACTTGGTATACTGGAGTATGCAACGCGACCGCCTGATATTCGCCATTGTAGAATATTGGTTCTTATTATTATATTATTATTATAGTGGCCAGCCATTAATGGTCAACAGTGATAGTACTCAGATAACCGAAGCTTAACCATTAAAAATTATTTTTTGTATTGAAAGGAATCTAGATAAAATACGTCATGTAAATGATTACAACTTTCGTGGTTGAAACTATTACTAACTGATAAATATGTATAAGCGTATAAGGTGTCTGAATTTACATCTCATCCGACGATATGTAATAAAATAACGTATAATGAAAAATTTATATGTTTTGAGTCTCCGAGATATCGTCACGTGCACACATAGTATAACAAACAATGAAAACGTTATCTTTTCTTAGCATTCTGTGATCCACACCCTCCGGGTTACGAAATTTGATGAAACTTCAGGAGGTGTTGAAAAATGAAGCCTAGCATCCGCAGTTTTTTCCGATGGTCCTTTTGTCTTGAAATATGGGTCATTATACCCTAAATACGTATAATTTTAGTAAAACGAAGCACGCCTTCTTCTCAACGTAACTCTGTATGTTTTTGCACTAAAAAATGGCCCTAAAACACAATAAAACTAGACGAAGAGAGCTTAAATTTAAGCTTTGTTGCGTATACAAATATTAATCCAAGTAATAGTTATTGACAATTAAAAATGGTGACTAATTGTATTCGATTATTAATAACTTTTATTAGGATTAATATTTTTATACGTAACAAAGCTTAAATTAAAGCTCTTCTCTATTTTACTGTAAAAATATGCAGAGTTGCGTTGAGAAGAAGACGTGAAGACGTTCTCTTTACTATAATTATACGCATTTGGAATATAATGACTTATATCTCGAGAAAAAAGGCCCATTAGAAAAATCTACGGGTGCTAGGCTTCATTTTAAGGTACGAAAAAACACCTCCTTAGGCTTCATCAAATTCTGGTCAAGGTCTGGACTCTCCTTGTTAGTAGTATTCATTATTATATCCGAGTACGGTGCCCAATAGATCCCAATAGATAAAATTACTTTGAATATGGCAGGGAATTTTTCTTTGTATTAACCCATTTCTTCCCAAGCGGCCATTTTATAGTCAATTGGATTTTTGCCTAAATAATTGTCCAAAAAAAATATATTAACCAATAGCACTTTTTTGAAGTAAAATTGTCCGCTCTTTCCGATTCTGAAGTCAGAATTTTGAAATTTCCGTTGGAAAATTTCAAAATGGCGGTTTTAGGCAAAAAACCAATCGACTATAAAATTGCCGCTTGGGAAGAAATGGGTGAACTGGGACTTGGAAAGGTTAGATATTAGTAGGTATGTAGATGTATCGCAATCCCCGTAGGTAACACGTACTGAAATATCCCCACCATATTCAAAGTTATTTTAAGCGTATCCATACAAAGAAAATTAACTCACAATCACACCGTGACCCGTTACACCTCAGTCTCCCCTACATTTTCCTGCACGAATGCAAGGTTCAGCTACTGAAAAATAGTCGATCCCCAAATGAAGTTCTCCAAGTGCAATACAACAATCCGTCCTAAAAAACCCAGAAATCATTAATCCTACCTCAAAACAGCAAGACCCTATACGTATATTCCTCGAACGTCATCCCCCACACCCTCGCAAGAGCATATACACGTAGATTTACCCCATAGACCGTCTGTCTGAAAGAAGGTATATAAGAAACAGGAGAGTTAGAAAGGAAGCTAAAGGATAAAGCAGAGGGATGAAGGACGCAGGTTAATAGAGAACGAAGAAGAAAGAGAGTACGAGCGAAGGGGTAGGACTTTTATTTAGAGGCTTGCCGCGCCAGAGCGAAAAGTACCGCGACAGACAAAGGAAGTGTATATATATACGCCGCCCACCGTACACACGCATATATATATATATATATATATATATATATATATATATATATATATATATATATATATATATCCCCCTTCGTTTTATGGCCCAACAGCCCGATGTACACACGCATGGTCGTATAGTCGCGCGCGAGCTCTCTCCTGTCACTCCGGTTGTTTTCGCCCGCACTCTTCTCATCCGCGTGCGCACGCCTCTATCTCTCCTTTTTTTTCAGCTTCTCGCCTCCGCCGAGAGTTTTTACTGCCGCGTGCCCATTCATTGATTTTATTCAAAAGTTTGCGAGCGTACACACAGTGCTCTTGTTTTGTCTGTACACGGGGGTGTATATCGCGACAGAGGGGAGCGTCGATCGCGCGGAAAATTATTGGCTGTGTGCTTGGGATTGTCTGTTTGCGCGGTTGAATTTGATACTTTGGTGTGGGTTAGCTTGCGTGGGTCTTTGAGAATAATGGGTGGAAGGTGTTGGTTTGGAAATTTTACGAATGTTGTTGTTAGTAGTCAGTTCGATATTCATCGCTTATTAAGCAATAGCTTGAGGAAATTAATAGACAGAATAAATACATTTTAAAGTAAATTATTAATAACAGTGATCAATCAAACAGTTATATGAGATAACGTACATTTTGAAAATTGATCATAAACGTTTGTAAGATTTTCACGTTCAATTTATTTTACTAGGACTCTGAACGGCGTATACTTTCAGTAGTAAATTGTATTCCTATGTTCCATATTTTAAATCCTTCATTTTTATAATATCATTTAAAAGTTTATAGCGCGCTTCTCGCACCTTATTTTAGTTGTACTGCACTTTTTACAATAATTTGAATTTTACGATCGAATGTTGGATCAGTGTAATAAGTGCTAAAAAAATAATAAATTGTAAACAAATATTTTTTGTAATGTTTCAGTTTCAACGATATGTTTGTTGTTGTCTTCAAGCTGTTAAGAGGTATTATTATGAATTCGTAGCTTATCACAATAAAGTACGTCTTCCGGGGTAAAAATGAGTTGTATATAGTTATATATAACTGAATATAAAAATTATATATATATATATATATATATATATATATATATATATGATTATATATAATTATATATAGCTGACTATGTATAATTGTATATAACCAGATGATTTTTATATACAGTTATATATATATCTATATATGACTCGATTATTACCCTGATTGTTGAATCGAATGATTTAAAAAAAATTTAGAATAATAAGTTTAATTTGAATGACTATTATTGTTATTTTTTTTATTAAAAGTATTGAAATCACTGTTACAAAACCCATAACGATTTTAAAATCTCTAGTTTTTCAGTAAAACATAAAGTGTTACAGTAATAAATACCTGAATCGCATTGAATACAAAAACGAATAACAACAATATAACAACGAAAATTTCGCCCCTCGATCCATACAATTTGCGCCAACAAAAGCCCCGGCAATCTCTCAAAATTATACATTGCATAAATAATGCACAATCGTCGACGTTTACTCTTAAACAATGAGCCGAAGCTTGGAGCGTCTCAATGCGCGCAGTCGAAAGAAAGCGCGGCGGGCGAGGAAATCGTTTTCCTTTTGAAATCATTTGCGCTCGCGCGCGCGCTACGCGACTGAAAGGAGAGACGAGATCGAGCGGCAGGCAAGAGGCTGCTTCAGGATCCGGCACCAAAGGAGTCTGCACAGGAAAGGAGAAAAAGTCGATTTTTGCTCTTCTCCCCCCATCCCCCCCCCCTCCTCGCCTCGACTCGCGAAGGCGTCGCGTCGCGAAGAAGTGTCCGACGGAAGGAAAGAACAATAGGTGCGCGAGCGGCAGGGAGAAAAGAGTAGAGCACGAGACGAGAAACGGATTGTAGCAGCCGTGATTTATAGGAGACATATAATTGTCCCTATAGTGCCAATGTCGAGGTTGAATCGCTCGATCGAACCGATCCACTTGTCTCTTTTAGAGCTTTTCTCCGGGAAAAGTGTGCGCGTCGAGCTGATGCTGCTGCTGCTGTTGCAGGCTTCTTTTTATTTCATATTTTTCGAGCTTTGCACTTTAAAAGTTTAAAATAGGCGAAATTGCTTCGCGAGGAATTCCGGCTGCGCGTTTTTACAGGTGTACAAAAGTTAGCCGAGTGCAGGATTCTTGTTCGTTACTGTATGTATACAGGTTGTTTCTTTTTAAAAGGGTTGTTTGAGCGTTCAGTAGTTTTTTTTAATCAAATGATTATGCGTATTTAACATTGCTCAGAAAGTGTTTGAGTGAAAAATACAATGAAATTTTAAACTTATTAATTTACTTTTGGTATGATTTGAATAGAATTTCCTATAGAATTAACATGAACCTTGGTTGATAATATTGTAAAAAATATGAGCGTTTATGAGGTAAAAGACGCGAGTTTTTATAAGATTATCTTAAACTACCACGAATAAACTAAGCAACATTTAATTCATTTAGTGAATTTTAGTGTCTTTTAGTGTTCCCCTTAAATAGTATCAGAATAGTTTGACATACATTTAATGAACTTTGAAATATTGATAGCACATATGAATGCTTGATTCTGTCAATTTGATTGAGTAAATTAATAGCTAATAACTAATTCATCAAGTTTATAAATATTTTATCTATCCCTGATAGCTACGAATTTACTAAGCGAATCAATATAATATACAATAAGAAGTTTGTATTACAAATAAAATAGTACGTGTAATATTTTAACTTATTATAACCATTTAATAAATAATGCAAATAGACTTAAAACAATAATTGTAAATCATTTTATTCGTTTTAAATATGAATACTTGTAACAAATTCGCATTTTACAATTTTGAAGAGCGATGTATATTACGCTTGAAGTTAGATCGCACTCTTGCAACACACGCGTTCTCTCAATTTAAAAAAAAAAATTTTATGAAAATTTATCAGTCGTTGTGCCATACATATCCTCACATACACGAGCACTTGAATGATGGGCGCCCGAACAAGTCAGAAAATGAAATAAAAATTACGCGTCCGTGTATATCTCCGCTGCGTCAATGGACATTTTTTACGATTCGACGAATACGTCATTTTGCTCGCGACGCGAGATCGGTGGAGACACTATAAGCGCGCAGATGCGCATTAATCTTCGCTCTCGCGCTCGCGCGCGCGCGCAAAAAAAGAGGAGGAAGTACCGAGGCGCGCGCGTACGCGTAAAAGTGTAAGCTTTACTATTCATGCGGGATTAAACTCGAATATGAGCGCCGGGTCTTCGGTGCGCTTTCGTTCTTTTTCTTTCGTCCTTCCCGTTCGATCCTTTGAACGATTGATTTATTCGAGATCGTATGTTTTTTCAGCGTCGACTCCCTGTTTATTCAGCGCTTGTTTATGAAGCTTAAGATGACTTACAAGTATTGTGTAGGAGTTTATTGGGAATATATGTTTTCAGATTAAGAGATTAACTTTAGAAAGTTCAATAAATTGATTTATTTAGAATTATTATGTATATTTTAGTCTGCGTCAATAGTATGTAATCAAGATTTTGTACGAACATAATAAGTAAACGAATTTTCTCATAAATTAATACAATATAACGATTAATACAATGATTTATTATTAGCTTATTTGTGATTTTATTCTCATCTACTAAGACGGCAAATGTGTAATTTCATTACTAGAGCCAATAAGTAATTTCGATCAATAGACTTGATAGAGGAATATATTTGATTCAGAGATCTTTAATAAAACAAAAATTTGCTAAAAGTTACATTGAATAACAAATTTGACGGTACTTGTTGGAAATCTAACAAGGAGAGTGTACGAAGTGCGGGTGGCGAATTCTGATGAGGCATTGAAAGCATTTTTCTGATGCCTAAAAATGCAGCACCCGACATTTTGGCTAATGAGCCCGTATTATCGAGATATAGCCAATTCTGTCTCAAATACCCGTTGTTTAGTGAAAAAATGGTACCTCTAAATAGCTTTAATTTCCGCTTTATTTCATAAAAAAGAAAAAATATCAATCTCTTGCTAAGTTATTAATTGGCTAAAAAAGCGATAAAAAATACATGAAAAATTAAAGATTTTAATCTTATTTTAAATCGCTGATTTTCCGTTCATTTTTTATTACTTTTTTTGATAGTTAATAACTTTGGAAGAAATTAATATTCTTATACGAAACAAAGTGGAAATTAAAGGTCTTTCGTTTTACTTTTATCTACTTTTGGATTATTTCTTCTGAGTAAAAACTTGTGGAGTTATAATCTGAAGTAGAGGTACCATTTTTTTATTAACAAACGGGTATTTGAGGCATAATTGGCTATATTTCGAATTGGCTAGAAAACCGTTAAAAGCGACATTCTAGTAACAATAATATGCCAATAACAATTTTATCGGTTAACTACAGTTACCAACTGTTAACAAATATTTGTCTTGCCTACATCATATTAGCAAATGAGCTCTTAACTATAAATTATCTAAATCTTATCTCATTTCTAGTGAATATTTAGCTAACGACTTTACGTGAAAAATAATAATTTAACCACCTGAATTTTTCATCAGAGGTATCACAAGTCAAATTCATAATTAGTTTATACGATTAGCAAGATTAAGTAATAACTTAGCCACCTGAATAAATTGATTTTCTATCAGGAGTATTACATATCAAATGCATTAAAATGCATGATTAGTCTAAACGATTACCAGTTTTAAATATTTTATTGGACTCTAAGTGAACAGTATAGTTATTTATAACCACACAGACACCGTACTAAAAAAGTTATAATTTATAATACCCAAAAAAGCTGTCCATCCCCAAATACTACCTCGAAAAACTATATCCCCCGTCCCCGCGAGAATCATCTCCGCGGCAATAAATCACGCGTGTAATTTATTCGCGACTTTCTGCTTATGTATCGAAAAACCCCGTACACAACACCTCCCTCTCTCTTTTTTTCTTCTTTTTTTTTATCATCGATCGCCCGTCCGTCGCGTCGCATTTAGCGACCAGATATATAGAGAAATGAAAGGGCCGCGACAACGACAAAGAGGGAAAAAATAGGCGGAAAAAGGAGGGTCGCGAGAGTCGTCGTCCGGATATTAAAACGTATATCAACGGGTGTGTGTACGGCGGGCCACAGCCTCCCTAACTCTCTCTCTCTCTCTCTCCCCGCGCGCCGCCGGCCGCCTGGAAACGGACGTGGCGAAAATGAGAGAAGGATGTGTAAAGAGAAAGAGGAGGGAGGAGGCCGAGCATTGATTTCGAAAAAAATTTGTCCATTCGCGGGGGTTGTTGGATTGGCCAGGGGTTGAAGGACGAATTAATTCGTTGTTGGAGGGGAGGAGGGGAAGGGGGTGAATTTACGAAGAGGTGTGACGGGGTTACGGGTTTTGTTGAAGTTTTTCCTAAATTGATTTTAATTAGCGGAGTGGAAATAGGATTGAGCGATGATTAATTCAATTTTTGTGTACATAAGAACGAAATGGGGTGAAAGGTGAGAATTATGTTCAGTTTTCCTAATAATGAATGTAATTATCATAGTTTGTTTACCAAAATTTAATTATGTTTGTTCGCCTTTTTGAAATAATATTCTTTTTAAAGATATGAAAGCGAATTTAAAAATTCTGCAAGTTAAATAGATAATTACCTCACTTTTCAACTTTTCCTCGAAAGAAAATATATGAAATAAAACCTATGAGACGAAAAAATTTTCTATCTAATTTATGAAACAGATCATGTGAAAATTTATTGATGTAGTTATTTCCTACAATTAGTTGATTCGATGTTTTGTTGAAACTTTGGGCAAAATTAATATTCACCTAGATAAGTATGCCTGTATACTTTCTGAGACAGTTTTCGTATATTTCGTAAAAGGCTTTTCCGTACAACCAGTATAGAATAGTTGCATTTTTTGTATAAGAATCGTCGATGGGATATAAATTTGATTACTATCAATAAACTATCGATGAATAATTAAACAAAAACAACAAAAGCGAATTACCAAGTTAGTTACTAAAATTTATTTAATTTAAAAGCAGAATGGCTTATAATTGTTTTTTAAAACTACATGTAAATGTCATATTTAAAGTTTATTTTCCCTATAATAAACTGAACAATATATAAATTCGGACCATTTTAATGATAATAAACTACTTTCGGCATTCTTTTTTTAAAAAATAAATACCGTATAGGCATTAAAGGGTTTGGACATAAAAATACACTTATATGGACAATAATGATACTGCAATAATAATAGCGGAACATCTACGTTTTCGAAAAATATTTTACATAGATTTAACCATCTTTTCAGTTGTATAACTTCACATATTAGATCTTTCTGGTAGTTTAGCGAATGTTTATAAATATTATAGTATTGTAAATTTTATAAGCTATTACCTAAAATCTATTGTAAACGTCAGTAAAATGTACCAAGATATAAGATTAACCAGATTCACGGTCACTTTAACCGTTAATTTTATTATAATTTTTATTATATATTTCTGTCTGTGTACGTATTTATTATACTTGTAACAAGTAGTACTAAGGGACTATTCACATATTATGTAACGCTTCTATGCGGGGGGTACCGTAACGTAACGCTATATATATTGAAAAAAATGTATACTTAGAAACGACTTAACAAAGTAACACTCTAAAATAAAAAAAAATAATTATTTATTTATTAAAGAGATTGTGAAAATAATGAGCTCATGATCAAATATTTATTAATTTCATTTAATAGAAAGTCAAAGTTTTGGTCAATTGTATTTCTACATTTTTGAGTTAGTGATTAATTGAATTTGCTATTATTCACAACATTGTATGATTTGTTGTGATTGTTCATGTTGTAAAAAGTTGGTACCCTGTACAAAATTGTTACTTTTTAGAAAGTTATTTTTTGAAATCGGTCCTTTTTATAACCAAAATGGCTGTTTTAATTAAAAATAAATAAATAAAACTAGCGGACATGAGATCACCTCAGGACCACCCTTTTTCAATTAAAAAGAACAATATTGCAAATCAGTTATCAGATTTTGTAAATACACGAATAAAGACAAATTTTGGTTATTTACTCAATTGATTACAAATATGAACAGTATTTTTATATATAATATAGTAATGTATCCAACGTATTATTGAATACGAGGATAAAAGAAAATTATAGGTTAATATTATTTTATTTGGGAGGGGAGATGATGGGGAGGTAGTAGTAAACGTTACGTAATTTTGCGGGTGGGTCACGATTAACACGACACAAAGTTACAGGCAGGGGTAAAAATACTAAAAATTAGTGTCACGTAATATGCGAATTACCCCTAATTCAAATCCAATCATCACCCCTCAGCAATGCAAAGATAACGAACCGAGCTCTTTAGAAAGATTGCGTGAAGCGAGACGAGATCGAAAGGGCCGTCGCGGACATTCGACATATACATGCAGGCGACGGGCCGCGCGGATGCGCTAATCACTAGTTATCAGTGCAGCAATCAACCGTCAGGATATTCGTCCGGCTAGCAAAGTAATTGCGTCTAAATGTCCGGTGTGTACGGTCTCCGTGAGCGCAGCTGGTGATTACCGATCGTCGCGCGCAGTTTCGAGTGTGTGTGTCGCCGACGGAAACAATGGGACAAGGACGAGTCGAGTCAAGGGCCGACGATCGATTGGATCGGGATCGACTTCCACGCGGAAATTTCGAGTTGAAGCGCGATTGCGTTTTTAAATTGCTTGGTTCGAGGCGCGTTGCTTCGATTTGGTCGTCGCGGTGAGCGAAAACGCGGAAAGGTTTTAAATTTGGTGATTGTGTGTTAGTGTTTAGTGTAGTCATGAATATGAATGAGTAGATGCAGTTAATATATATAATAATTATTTAAAGAATGAAAAATACATTATAATTAATATTGATAATAAAGATAGTATACAAATTCTACACTTAATTTCGTTAAATATAATTTTGAATAAAATATACACTTAATTTCGTTAAATGTAATTTTGAACTTAAATTTCGAACATTTTGTAAATATATAATTTTTATTGATAATTGTTTTATTAGATACCAAACTCAATTATATGAAATATGAAATTAAAGAATTTTACTTACTTACTTAATTAAAATAATCCATTAATTTTGAGAAATTATTTTTGATGTGTTAAAAACATACAAATTAATGATTAATCAATATAGAACATTGAATTCGTAGAAACAAGTTTTTGTTTCAAACATAAACTCAATACCGCTAATAAGTAAACAAATTCTCTCCCGAATGGAATTTACCCTTTGAAAAATACATCCCAGAGAAAAAGAGGCAGACGCAAAGCCGAGACCAACTAAAAAGAGCCGCAGCAGCGCGTCCAGCAAAACAAAGTCTCGTCCTCCCCTAAAAAAAAAATGCGGGAATACAAAAGAGGGGATAAACCGGCCACCGGCGAGGCCGAGCTTTTTTCTTCCTTCGGAGCTGCAAGAGTCGCAGCAGAAAATCGATTATTCGGCGATTATCTGCGGCGCGGGAAAGGGGGCGAGGAGAGGTCAGTTGAAATTAGAGATTGAAGAGCGCGCCGGTATAAAATCGAGGCACTTTTTTCGGCCCTCCCTCGTGCTTGCACGCGAGAGCGAGAAACATCATAAATCGACAAGAAGAACAACGAGGACGCGCGAAAAACAGCGAATCAATTTCCAGCGCGTAATTCTTAAGCGGCGCTTTAATTAAACCGGCGCGACGCCGCGAATTGTAATTGAATCTAATAAAGGGAATTTCCACAATCCGCAAAAATTCGCAATTCCATTGTTATTCTCTCTTCTCTCTCTCTCTCTCTCTCCGATTAATGGCGCTGTCGCGGCATTCGCGTGCGAGCGCTATTGCAACAAATAGAAAAAGAGAGAAAAATGTAGGGGATAAGAGGGCAAAAATATCGCGGACGCGCTACACATGCAGTGTGCGCTTTTCATTCTTGCGAATTTCGCCGCTGTCTCGCTACGTTCGCGGACGAAAAATCGCGGCTGTTGCGCAAAAAAGGCGATCGCACTCGAAACGCACAACGCGCGCGGGCTGGAAAAAAGGACAACGCAACACTTGGGTGGAGGAGGAGGTGGGGCGAAAAAAAGGGGAACGCGCGCGGGGGATATGCAAAAGCGCGCGCGCTCGAGGGTTTTTTTTTCGGGCACGCGGGATATTAAAGTTCGAGCGTTTTTGTGAATTGTTTGCGCGCGGCAGTTTTCGTAAATTGATTTATTGTTCCGTGGTGTTTGTTTTTTTATTCATTGGTTCTTCGAGGCCGAGTGTTAAGGATCGTAATTTATCGCTCGGTCGTGTGTAGTCAATGCACTGACTAATTATGTTGAAGGAAAGTTTGAGAGGTTGAGGAATTTTTAAAGTTTTTGAAGTGAATTGCTTATTAAACTGGGCCACCGTGATAATTAATAATTTAATGCAAGCAAAATTTTCGGTTCTATTCAAAATATAAATTTTAATTACTCATCAATGAAACTTTAAGATATAAACGGCTGTAGAGAAAGTATCAAAAGATATCTTGATATATATTTCGTATCAGCTGATGCAAAGACAGCTCATATTTTAATAATATCATAGTGTAGGCATTTTAGAGGAATATACAATGTTGTTCGTTCAGTGATGATGTTAAATTTGTCTGGCTATGTTTAATGCCAAGTTACACCTGTTAGCTTGGCATGCAGACATGAAAACGACTATTTAAAGTTATTAAGCATCATATGACTGATGACGCATTTTAGAACAACTTTTATCGAGTATTTGTAGTATAAATAACGTTAAAAATTTTAATCTATGAGAATATTTATGAAATATTAATACAATTGTGGATATCAATTTAAATATAATGTAACTTCTTTTGTATTATTTAATTTTAAACGATATAAATACATTCATAAAATTATTGTACAACTAAATTTTTTAT
This sequence comes from Gastracanthus pulcherrimus, assembly GCA_949152435.1. NCBI lineage: Eukaryota > Metazoa > Arthropoda > Insecta > Hymenoptera > Pteromalidae > Gastracanthus > Gastracanthus pulcherrimus. Next base: position 158,449,255 of record OX424576.1, read on the forward strand.
TACATAATTTTATTTGTATAGTTTTATTGGGTAACACACAATCTTTTGAAAATATTTACACTATACTAACAAATAAAATATTTTTTTATTATTGGAACTTAAATATCTCTACATGTGTTAATGTTATTACTGTTGTTTGTAGTTATTATTAGAGTAAAATAAATAAATTTGACTGAACAGCAAATAAGTAATACTACTAATCACTCATTGTTTAATTATTTAACGATTATCGTAATTTGCCTTGGATTTAAATCATTTGGAAATTGTACATGTTTTTATTTATTAGTAGCTTATGCATATTTAATTATTCATCTAATAACTATTACTACTTACATACATCCTAATACTTTTGAGTATCAAAAATTATAAAATTCTCAGACAGATACAAATATATTACACGCAGATTATTGCATTTGAATTAAATAGTTCAAATTTTAAAAAATCTGTAAAATCGGCAAAAAGAAAGAAGAAAAATTGCACGTCGACAAATTCCACGCCAACAAGACATTCGCACAACAAACAATGCAGAATCGACACAATGCAATCCCCAAACATCCTCCCAAACATAAATACTCGCATCCCGTGCAAAGCTTCACCGGCTTTGATCGAGCCTGACATAGTTAAAAGCGTTAATCCCCCCGCCGTTGCGCGGCGCATTTGAAGTTACGCGGCGCATCACAGTTACGCAAGATATTTTCCACCGTTAAGCCAATTATCGCAGGCTGCGGCCTACCTTGGGCCTTTGAATTTATTTTGCAATTCAGCCCCTCCCCGCGCACGCGCCATAATCCGCGTTACGCTAGCCGCCCTCGCGCAAGATCAAATGGGACAAAAATAATTAGCGCGAGCGATGATTGACCGCCGATTTATGCGAGGGGGACACTTTCCGATGAAACGATCGAAATCCCGCGAGCGCAATGTGCACAGACCCGGTAATGCCGCGCTAATGAGAGCTAACTATAAGGTAGAGCGAGATCGATCGGCTAGCGCTGCTACTGCTGCTGCTGGGATGCATGTGTGACGCTGGCTTTTGAATCGTGGCACACGTGTTGCTGCTGCTGCATGGATTTTACGATGATTAAATTTTGCTTTGTCGGCGTGTTAAGTAACGTGTGTTTTGGGAGCGATGCTGATGGCGGGGTGGAGTTTTACGCTGGGCAGAGGGATTCGAGTGTCTGACTGTACGCGGGTAGTGACTACTTGGACCGGCTGATGAATGACTGATAAATTGTGACTTGAAATTCGAGGTGTTTGAAAGTACTTTAAATACGGCGGTGGGTAATTCATTTTTTTAACGAACGATTACAATTCGTTGATTGTACATTTTAGCTTGAATTTCAAGGGAGGAGGTACTGAACTTTCATTAGATTTTTCAAATAAGTAATAACGGGTGCCGAAATTAAAGTTGAGAGGTAAATGTAAAAAATAGCTTTGAAAAATTACTTGTTGGTATTATAAACATCAGTATTTAACTTAAAAACTCAGAAAAGTTATATGTTCCGCAAGGACTGTATTGCTTTTAAATACCTTTTGATTATTTCAGTTAAATTGTTGGCTCATATGGACTTAAAGCTCCAAAATTACGGTCTTATATTACAAACATACCTATATGTTAAACCTCATATAATGATATAATATACGATATTTTATGAAATCCAAAACGTACCTCTCTCGTTAGGCTCGAAGAGTTGTAACAAATAGTATGACAAAATATAAAGAATTACTGTAATTTGTATAAGTTATACAACTGGATAAACTACAAATAGGTATACTTATACATAAATGACATTGTTATTTCACTTATTTTATGTTATTAAAAAATAATTATGAATCTACTATTGTTCGTAATGGTTCGACATCATTATTCATGTTTTATCGAAATAAAATATTGCACACAGTTCATTAAAATTGTTATATGATGTAAACTAAGAAAATTTATGTCGCAAATATTAAATTTGACAACGAACATCGTAATTTTCAGTATCATCATTTAGATACGTTATCTATAAGAAACGTTACACGCCCTCAATGTAAAATCAAAAACAGTTAATTTTACTGTATAATTTCTCCCAGCAGGTACCCAGGACAAAATCTCCCAAAATACATTTATCAATCGCAAAAACCTTATCAGCATAATATTTTATCCCTAAAAAGGCCGGCAACACAGCCGGAGCCGCTGCACCGGCGCGCGTTTGTTTATAGTCAAAGGAACAGCAGTGGCACAACAAATTCAACAGCTGCCGCCTCTCGCACCCCTCGCGATCTCTGCGGTCAGCTCGGTAGCTGCTGGCCATCTGTCGCGGCCGAGCTGATTCCGTGACCTATGGCGACCTCCCCGGCGCGCGCGCATTACAGCTACATACAGCTAGGAAGCCCTTATAACCGGAAATATAACGCGTATATCGAGAGCGACAATGGCCGACGCCGGCCTGCTGCTGAATTATTCCCTGTGTGTAGATTCCCGCTCTTTGGGATATTTTCGAGCTCATTCGAAATGCCTTTTGTAGATGGGAGAAGGGGGCTTGGTTTTATTATTTAACACTTTTTTAATAATTTTAAGGAATTGCGTAATTTAATTTCATGTTTGTTTTGTGAAAATTCGCTAATCAAATTTATGTGTAGAAGAAGAGCATTGGAAATGTAAGCTAAATAGAACAATTGTATTAGAATTGACAATGAATGGTTATACAATACGTATAATATGGAGTAAAGTTTATTTTTTTATTTCATAACGTATAAGCTACTGATTTACCAAAACAGCAAGAAACATGGTGAATTAGCAAAAAAATTCAAGTAAACCCATTTTAATGAAATTTGAACTATGTATTATTAGTTCGTAATATATCAGAATAACTTATTTCTGAAACTTAAAATGAGCTTTGTCATAGTTAGTTCAATACTTAATGAAAAAGTACGTGAAAATTTTTATTTCCTTGGAAATCAGGATGTATTGGTTCTTTACGTTCTACGTTTTTCCAGGCTTTTGTTAATCTAACACAATGTTATTGGTATGAATGTTTTTAATTAATAACGGTAATGTTAACATTTATTTGAAAGAAATGTTTAATACTTGTCATACCTAATTATAAAGTTTATATAAAATAAATAGTTTCACTATGATATAATAAGTGAAAATCATACGTTATTGATATTTTCCTACAGTTCTTTATCCTTTTAATAATAAATTTGAATATTTATAATTTTCTATTTTATTTATACATTGAGCAAATGGTCACAAAATGTATAATTTAAAGAACATCGAAGAAAATCTTCTACATTAAAGGTCAAAGATAGTCGAATTCGACGTTGACGTCTTATCTGTCGCATTAGGAATCCCAATAATGGTTAACGGGCGGCATAAACGTCAAGTACTGTGATCCATTTAACAGGATTTGCGTTGACACATGTTAAACTTCTGTCTGTCTCTCTCTCTATCTCTCTTCGTTTCACGCTCTCACCTGCTTTATTGTTTCCTGGTTATATCTTCAATTTTGTCTTATAACAGTCAAGCCTGTTTTTTCAATCCACGTCTTCTCACAATTTTACTATTACGACTAATCAGGGACTGCGCAATTGGAAAATAATGGAGAGAGGAGGCAGCGAGACACAGCGGAAGAGAGAACCTCGTATACGCAAGAAGGACCGTATAACCCAAAACTGTCATTCATAACTCTGAATTAGAAGCCCCTACTTGTCCCTTCACGAGATTAGCCTGACGTTACTCGTCGACAGAGACCTCTTTCTCTCTCTCTCTCTCTCGTCTCTGGTCTCTTTCGCCTCTCTCTTCTTCTTCAGCGATACATAGGCTAATTTATCGTCTGAAAGGCGATGGACACGCTCTCAATGAAATTTGAGAATGTGATGAAAGTTCATCAGTTCAGTTTATGGACTTCATTTATAGTTATTTAAAGGTAATTATATGTTAAACATTTTTTAATTTCCTTCAACAGTACTTAAAAGATTATTTACTTTAATAAAGTGAATATTGATTAAATTATAGAATAGCTACCTTATATTACATAAATATATTATACTATTATAAAATACATTTCTTAGTACTATAGTATAACAAATATTTATTTAGATCTCTTTTCCTTCAGCGTGCATACACGAAATGCGAGAACACGAGAACCAAGAAAAAGAGATTTCTTCCATTTCAGAGTTATTAAAAAAAATCGTATGTTTATAACATTAAAACAAAGCTTTAACACTTATGAAATATAAAATAAAGAGAAACGTTATATTTCCGCACATATTAAAAGTCGTTCATAATTAACAATTTGTTTTATGACTTTCATTTATTATTTTCGATGTGATATATGCAAAGTGCCATAATCAAAATAACGCTCTATGGCTTGAAAAAACTACTTACATATTTTTTATCGATACAAACTAAAGAAATTTTTTAAATAAAATATAGAAAAATGTTATTTACAATATACTTATGCAAAATAACGATACTATTGTCAATTAATGTATGTATTTATGTAGATGAATTTTTATTTTACTTAAGGAATCCTTATATCTTTCTCTGGTGAAAAAGCACACATTTTATCCATTTGCGAAACGATTATGCTCAACGTAACTAGCCATTTCTTATATACTGCTTGCTCAAAGAGAGAGCTTTGTATATTTTAGAGATATCTAAATAATACCTACTTATGGTAACAAAAAGTGTTTCAGTACTGAGCCGATTTCTACCAGAGATTATTATGAATGTAAACAATAATCTTAAAGGCAGTCAGCTACTTTCGACCAAAATTAGTCCTCAAGTACCATTTCGAAACAAAAAAAAAAAAACATTCTAAGAAAAAGTATTTAGAAAATACTTTCTGTTTTTGCTACCTTCACTTTTTTCTAACCTCAAAATTCATACAACATCCTCAAATATACAAAAAGATTCAAACTCCCACGTGCAATCCCAAAAGCTAACCCTTCCAAATTTTTCCTCTCACTCGCCCGATACTCATCCCCGAGACGCAGCGGTAACAGCAGCAGCAACAGTAGCAGCGCCTCGTTGTCGCTAATCTCCTCACGCCCGGGCGTTACACGCGCGAAGTGCAGGACTCGCGCTCGCGCGAGTACCTATATACCTAGCGGACGATGCGGTCGTAGTCGCGCCTTGATTACGCGCGTATATGTGCGAATATGGCCGCGCGTCGCGCACAATGCGTTACAAATCCCGCTTGTCCCGAGCAGTTGCGAGGCCGCGCGCGAGCCACCGGGAATCTCGTTTGCAATCCTGATTACGGCTGTCTGTCAGCTTTTCCCTCTCTCTCTCTCTCTCTCTCTCTGTGCACGCGCGATTTGCCGCCTCTCTGCTCTGTGCGAGTGCTTCGAGAGTTTCGAGCTGGTGTGTGTTGCTGCTCGTTGCTTTCTCTCTATCGTTCGTGTTCTTCTCTGCTTGCGGTGTCTGAATTTCTTCTTTTTTCTCGTTGATTTTCTCTGCGCTGGGGTGTGTGGTTTTTCGTATTTCACGCGGGATTGGGAGTGTGTTGCGTGGAACTTGCCGACGGCTATTGCCACCTGTCGTTTCGAGAGCGTCAAATGCAGACGCATGAAGCGCGATGTTTGACGAGACAATCTTCGAGTCGGATATGCTCGGCGTTGTTATTAGTATAATTAAGAGATTTATTTTTTAATAATTAAAAATATTAAAGTGTTTTTGTAGTGAAGGCTTCTGTTTTGTAATATAGTTATTAGACGATTGTTATATGAGTGAATTATGATGGATTACTTATTGATTAGTAATGGAAAAGAGCTAAATAAGTAGATTCAGTCAAGCATGATCAGATGACGGGCATTGAAAATAAAAGTTTTAACAATTCATATTTCCTCTTGATACACGGCTACATTATAAAAAATTGATAATCCAGTAATTAAAATACTGTTGCGAGCATCAACAATGGTATCTTAATAATAAATAAATAAACAAATATTAATATTATAAAATTCGGCGTCTATTTGTCTTATTAACCACTTATTCACCACTTTTTAATTTTTTAATTTTTTTTAAACTCACAAAGTACTCGGTGATGTTCTCGGGCGATTTGCTATAACCAAAATCGAGATGAATTTTCTTTTATAATTTTTGTTTTGGTTTGCACCATACGTTATGATATTGTTGATCAGATAATAGTGGTTTTAAATCTATGAGGATGGGACATGAAAGTAATCCAATTTTTACTGACTTATATTGTATTCTTTATACATACATAAAATATAGTTGATAACGTAGTAAATAAATTGCATTATTCATCACACTATTTATTATACTAATTCATAAACTTGTAAATTGTTTATAGAAACTTATAAGATTTAAAAGACTTTTGAAATATTATCCAAGTTATAACTATAAAGCTGATTTTATTAATTATTTAATTAAATATTTAACTTTTTATCAATTAAATTCAAATTCAAATGCATTAATTTGTAAAATAGAAAGGAACAGATAGGAACTATTAATATTAATACTGTTCATGTTTGAAATAATAGTGTATTGAATTTCGAAGTCAGTTAAATAATGGATTATAATTTCTACTTCATCTATCTCCGAAGATGGAGTTCTTCTGTATTATATGAGAAGGCTATTGGATGGAAGATTAATTGAATTAAACTAGTAAGTTCCTTATTTAGTGCTAAGTATAATTGTTCCGTATTTAATTTCAGTTTAAATTACTCAACGTACGAAACTATATTAAATAAAATTACCCACACTGTCCACGTTTAAAAAGAGAGATTTTTTAAATAAAAATGACCGTAAAAACGATGATAAACCTGAGTTATCTTACTAATTGGTAAATCCTTTCCATATTAGATTTGTTGACTTTTGGATGCCAACTTAATAAAATTTACTGTATTAATTTTCCCTATAAAATGAGTACGCCCCCCACCATGATTTTCAAATTAACGTTCATCAGAAAATCCTCTCTGTGCACCTGAGTGCACCTCAATCCTCCCTCTCTCTCTCTTCCTACTTCTCTCGCCCAGCCCTCCAATAACGCCCTCGTCCGAGCACAATAATTACCACCCTAGCACCATCTATCCATCCCCGCCCTCAAAAACGTCTCGCGTTACGCTCAGTGCGAATCACAGACGCATCCACTACGCCCTAATTGCGCCCTAATGATCAGAGCCGAACGCCACCGCGTCTGCATAATACGATCAAGGCCGAGAGGCGCTTCGAGTTGCCCCTCCCCGCCCCTTAACCCGACGACATCTCCCGGCGTCCCCGTTGTCCCGGCAGGCCTCCAGCTCTCATTTCGACGCCGGTGCCTCTCGCGTATACAAACGTCATTCAAAATTAGAGGGCGCGACTGCAGCTACAGGGCAACCCGATACACGAACGCGCGCAGCTTGGAAACTGGCCTCTGTTGTGCGCCGGAGGGGGGGGGGCGGATATGAGCAGCCAGACAGAGATGAGCGCCGGTTTGGAGGATTGCGAGAGAGGAGGGCTTGGCCTCTAATTATTGTGCGGTGCTTGCCGCGCTTCGCGCCTTCATCACGGGTTTCTCTGGGAATAGGAGAAAAGTGCGAGAGAGTGGTGCGGGGGGGAGGAGGAGGAAGAACGAGCGGGGGAATTGGTTATTTTATTCATGAGGTTCGCTGGGGATGGGGCTGTGTCTTTTCGTTAAGGGCTGTGTACGGGCTGAGATCAATGCTGACAAATTTCAGGTTAGGAGGAATTTGGGAGGGTGCTGAGTGATCGTATGTTTTTCTCTTGTGTAGTTGTTGAAATGTTTGCGTTAATTTTTAGGGTAAAAGGTAGTTTGTAGATTTTTTCTAGCATTTGGACTGTTTTTAAATCCTTTTGTTCTTCATGTTTTAGAGAATAAGGCGATCTGGAAAAGAAGAATTGATTCGGGTATCATAGATTTTGCAAAAAATGGAATCTTTGGCTACAGAATCATCTTCTTGATTTTTTTTCGAGATAAGTGAATTTTGTAGTTTATATCTCGTAGTTTAGACACATTGCCATCAATACTCGTTATTTCTCAATATTCCACTTTCATTGCACTGCATATGTAACAAAATTAAATTAGCTACCAATTTTAGGAATGTTATAATTAAGTAATTTAATCACCTAACATTTTTCTTTATCATTATTTTTTAATTATTCTAAAAATTCATGAACTAAAACACTAACAAAATTCAATACTTGATTTTATAAAATATTCAGAATCTATATTACTTTAAACTACATTTTTGAAACATGTGTAATGAGAAACATCGATGTAATAATTGCACCATGCTTACAATAATGTATATCAAAATGTACATACTACAGAAACGAGATATCGGTATTTCGAATACTTTAGACACGTTTAACGATGAATAATTGGCAAAACGGCTCGAAACCGGAGCCACTTTAGCCGCTGCTGATTCTGTATTTATAAGCGTATACGTAACGTTTGATATGATTTTATTTGATTAGCAGCGAAAATGAAACAGGGGAATACAGGAAGATAAAAGCAGCGGCGGCGGTCGAGCAGCAGCAGCAGCCGTGGGTTATTAATCGAGTACGTTATAACGCCGACCCTTGTAATAATAACTGCTCGCCGATGCATTCCGAATGAATATTTAGGGGGAGAGCTGAGTGGAATTCACGGCAGCAAAAGTGCGTGAGCGAGTGGCGCTCTGTAATGGTTGGCCTTTTAAATTGACTTCTGGAATTTTCATGCTTTTTTTTCGCTCTAGTCGACGCGTTCGAGCTTGGTTATACGGTCGTGAACGATGATCTTTCGAGGCTCGTAATCTCCGAGGGTTAATAAAAAAGTTACGTTGTGTTTGCAATATTGCTTTATTACGTTGTTAAAACGGCATAGTTTTGCACATTCTTTGAATCGTTAAAATTAATATTTAATTTTTTGCGATTCGAGGTGGGAGTTAAAAGAATTTTGCAGATTAATATTCACTGTACAATATACATAGATAGTTTATAGCCGAGACAATGTTTATTAAATATTTTTTAAGAATTTGAACCACTTGCAAAGAATACAGTCAGTTAGTTTTATAAATAATAAGCCAATTAATAAAACTAAACTCAATTTTTCACGTCTGACCATATTGAGTTACTACTATAGTGGTCTACTTAATATATATATATATATATATATATATATATGTGTGTGTGTGTGTGTGTGTGTGTGTGTGTGTGTGTAGTACATGTTTCAATTTCTTTAATGAAGTGCAAGCATATTTTTTTTAACTTCTTTCTGTGAAGGAGTCAACTTATCAATATTTTTAAATTATCTATATTCAATAAGTAAATTTAATTGAAGAGAACACCTTTTAGCCCTAAAAGATTTTTTTTGAGTGCATACAAATTCTTTCTTTTGCAAACAATTATTCTGGAACCTTGTTGGTTATTAATGCTTAGTAATACCTTTATATTTACTGATGGAAAACCTCAAAATCTTGTTCCTCGTGTTGCCTTGCCTTCACTGGCACTTTAATAGTGTCTCGCTTTAACTTTTAATATTAAATAACATTACAGTGATAATTGCTAGTAAATTTTAAAGAGTTCTATTGTGTAGAGATTAATTTTATCTTTTTTTTCATACTAAAAAAATTTTGCTTTTCTGAACAACAAAATGTTATTCGATATTGACAGTTAAAGTGAGACTCTAATAAACTGCCAGGGAAGACGAGGCATGTCACAACCTGTAGATATTCTCTATAATCTATTTATTCAAGTCAATAGTTTTTTTCAATAGTTATTTCACTCCTTTTTACATATATTAGAACTTTAACTGCGTACTTTCTCGTTGAATTTAAAAAAAATTATCACCCTGGTAGAAAATTATCTAGTTTTATCGAGGCCCTCGATTATTCCCATGGCAAACTAGATAGATCTACATAATTCTAGATTAATTTTCCACCAGGGCAGTTAAAGATTATTTTTTCTACATTTTAATTATTAATAATTTAAAAAAAAATGGAATTGTTCTTGCCCCCTAAATATTACTTCTCATTGTCATAAGTCGAAGATACTTTCAAATATAAGATACACATTTTCAAGAAGCATCATTATCTTATTGAACAAAAGGAAGATTATATCACAGTATTTATTAATACTGAATTAGATTACAACTATACAAGTATGAGTATAAGTATACGATTGTACTGAAATATATTCTATACATTATTTCTATGATCTATAACTCACTACGAGATAATTATTACACATCTAAGTCACGAATATTGATGTGGCTTTGAGAGGTTTCTTTTGATACCTAGAATTGTAAAGACTTTGACTGGTTAGAGCAGCTAATGTTGCCTAAATCCTGAGGTAAAATTCATTTCATTCAAAGACGCATCAAAATTTGTGACTCGTAGGTGAAATGGCCTCCTTATAAGATCAAAAGATTTATTGTTATATCCTTGAAAAACTCTTGTTTTTGATAAAACAAAATACCAATGTTTGCATTTAGAAAATCAGTGTAAATACTAAAATCTCAATTAAATTTTTGTTTCTGATCTAGGCAGATACAAATTGTTTTATATAATATTATATTGAATAGTTTAAAGATATTTTAAAATCCTCCTCTTTATCTTCTTTCAAAATACCATAATCCTTGAAAGCAAATTTCGAACGTAGCATATATTTAGGTTAATTCATCAGTAGCTCGGCCAGTAACTCTTTTCTGTCATTATTTTATACACTTTTAAAACACTCTTTTCAGTATTTTTTAATAATTAAAAAATAATTTTTTCTCTTTTTATCCTTTGCTTTTTCAAAGCTTAAAGATATTTCTCAAGTACCTATATATAAAGATTTCAGTACAGTAACAAATTTATGTACACTAATAGAAATTCGTCGGGAAAAGTTTCACATTCGCTTTTGCAGGTTAACATTGAAAAGTACAAAGTCTATGAATTTGACTAATAAAAGGAACACTTACTCTTAACAATTCTATTTCCGGCTCTTGCAATCACACGGTAATCGACTCCTACAGATAAAATTTCTATTCCTCAAGTTCAAATTATTATGCACCATTGAAAAGCGACACTAAGTTCTCAAAAGGAGAGTTCGAACTCCTTCAATCTAAGAAAGCTCGATCCTCTCAACCTCCCCGACGCCCAGCATCCGTAATTTACCCTCGAATCCGCAATGTTTATGCTAATCAACGTTGCGCCATCGTCGCCACCGATACATACACGCGCGCCGCACGCGCAGTTGTCGGGTCATTCGGCGATCCGTGCACTTAATATGTGTCGTTGGGATTACGCCTCCTGCGGACGTGTCGCGTGGGGGAGCTGCGAGAGTTCAGATTGCGGCGCGTAGTCCCCGTTAAATCCCCCGGATCACAGAGCAATGTCTTGGGGGACGGATGTCCCTGATTAACGCGACACACTGGACTCCGCTGGCAGCCGAGGTGGCGCCGTCCGGGGTTCGAGGTGCAGCTGCAGGCCAGCCGCGTGTATGCGGGCGCGCGCATCGCGGATCAGCTGATGTTTGCCGCTAGATTGTGCGTCCACTCTGTAGCGCCTGATGCCGCCGACGCTGTGGCGGCTGCTCGGAGGCCGAGGAGCTTGAACTTATACTCGCAACTAGTGCCGTAGGTTTCTCGGCTGGCCTCGCCTTCGCCTTATACTTGGAAGTGCTTGACCATCGTTATTGTTTCCTCCGAGAGAAGAAAATGTTTCGATAATTTTATTTACGTGTTTTTAATGCTTACAAAATGTACGTAGAAAGAGCAAATATGTATTTAAAACAGGTGTGTGCGTGTGTGTGTGTGTATGTGAGTGTGTGTGTGTGTGTCTGTGTGTGTGCGTGTGTGTATATGCGTATATGTGTGCATGTGTATGTGTGTGTGTATGTGTATGTATATATGCGTGTGTGTGCGTGCGTGTGGGTGTATATGTGTATGTGTGTGTGAGTGTGTGTATGTGTATGTGTGTCTGTGTGAGTGAGTGTGTACGTGTGTGTGCGTATGTGTGTGTGTGTGTCGAATATCTCATTAAATCTCATAAACCGTTTATGTTGATCAAACTAAATTTAGCATACATGTTATCGATATATTATATAGGAATCACTAGAATTTTAAATGACAAACACCAAATTATATATATTTCATTGATATTTAAAAAAATTTATATGAATGCCTTTGAATTTAGCTTTATTAATGTCTATAGCTTTTGTAAGGTGAATTCATTTACGTTTAAATAAAAATACGCATAAAAGAAGTTTTTGTCCTAAATAACCATTTTTCAAATTTATAATGCGCAAATGTCGCTAGCAGCGTTTTATTCTGTGTTTTCTGAATATTCGTTCTTCTTCAGAAAACGGATCTTTTTACCTGTCTTCATTGTTATAATTATAAACATAATTTTAATAGTGTATCTCAATTTTTCTACTTTAACCAATTATTTTCGCATTTCATGAAAAATTCCTCAATATAATTTGTCCACGCATAAATGTTTATTAAAAATGTCATAACATTCAAATTAAATCCGTCACCATATTGGTCTAATACCATTCAATTAGCTCACACCCTCCATCATCATCTTCAGGAATACTTTTTCATTCAAAGTATAAACCACGTAACGCATAATCTCCATTCCCCGCAATAAAGGCGGCTACTTCAGCCGCTAAAAATTTAAAAAGCCCATACGGCTCTCGCCCACCCCGCGTCTATACACACACGCCCAGCATTTTTTTTATCTCCACACGCCCGCGCGCACAACGCCAGCGAGCGAAATTCGAGGGGTATGGTGGTCTTGAAGGGTTTATTCAGCGACGTTTGAATATTCCGCTTATACGAGCGGCTCGAGACTCGTCGCGCGCGTTTGCCCGGCGAATTAGGCTATATACGGAGGTGGCAAGCTGGGGAGAGGGTATTTTACGCGCGCAGACGACGCGCGCCAACGCCAACGCCGAGAGCCAAGGGCGCGGCGAAATTATGCGCGCGCGACGCGGCGCGCGACGTAGGTGCAGCAGGCGTTGATTCGCCGTGTGCCGTCGAGGCCCTTAGCTGGAGCGTAAACTACGGCAGGGAATTTTGGCTTTTTTTAAGAGAGGGAGAGAGAGAGAGAGTTGAGTAGATTAATCGTATAAATAGTGATGTGATTAGATCTTTGTATTGTGAGAGTTTGTAGTTGGTATTGTCATTATAGATTATTATTCTGTTAGGCATATTTTATTAGGGATATTTATGATTGTAATTATACTGATGATATGATTATTACTTTTAATTCATTATATATTTGAACTTAAAATGTACTTAAATTTACTATTTATATTTTGAACAGTACTAGATACTGCTGTAATTAAAAAATACTTTACTATTGTAAAAAGAAAAGCTTATATTGTGTTTTACTTACATTATGAATAAAAGTAGATAATGCAGCAAATAGTTACTTTATTGTTTAGCGAAGAATGTAATTTTCACTTCCTGTTGAATGCATGGTATCGTATTTATATGTATATGAAGTAATGTTTGAGTTTGTTAATGTAAATTATTACAGTATTTTAGTTTATATTTACTGTAGAACTTAAATACGAATAACAATTTAAGCAAAACCTTGCTACCCTGATAGAGATCGAAACGGTATATTAGTCAAAAATACACTAATTTTTTTTACAAATTTGATTACTAGAGGTCCAGTAAAAACGAAAAATTTCTTACTAAATATGAAAAGCAAAAAGATACATAATTTAATTTAAGTGAATTTAAGTAGATTGAGAATGTTTATGAATAAATCGTCGTGTCGTATTGGTTGAAATAGGATTAGTACAAAATCTGACTGTAAATTAACCAAATAATATATAGCTTTTTGAGGCTATAACATCAATAACAGTTTTATCGATTAACACTTAGCCGTCCGATAAAGGAATCTCTGTCTACTTATTAACTTATTAATAACTGAGCTCTTAACTAAAATCTTAACTAGAAATTAACCATTAATCTTATAAAATTTTCAGTTAACATTTATGTAACGAATTTACCTAAAGAGTAATAAAATAATTAGGTAAGCCGGTTAATTATCTACCGGAATAGTACATTAAACAATCAATGGAATCATCTCAACCCGTATGGAAAGAATTCTCAAGTTGAGTGTTATTTCGTACCTTCAACTGAATTTTTATATTGTACAAGTATAATAACCTACCAAAGTTTAGTTGAGGGTACGAAATAACACTCAACATGAGAGTTTTTTCCGGACGGGAATGAACGATACAGGTTTGAAATAATATTTTTAGAATTTTCAACAGCACGCACCGAAATCCTTTTATATTTATTTCCAACTCTACCTCCGTGTCGCAAAAATGATTTTCAATTCTATCTACACGTGAGCAAACAAAAAGAGAAAATACAAAAAAGAAAGCACAAACCAAAGGTGGTGAAGTTGTTTTTCTCTATATATTATAGACGAGGGAGGAGTGATTTTCCCCTGGACGCCAGGATAATCCAGGAGCCGGCGAGGATTGGCGCGCCCGCGAGAGAAAATTATCAAGCCCGAGCCCCCGTAAGCCGACAAACGCCTTGGCGCGGCGCGTACAGCGGTGGGTGACTTTTTTTATTGGGCCCTTTCCGAGTACTTACGTTTCCCCTCAAGACCCTTTTTCGCGCCTCTCAGTGTGTGGGTGCGATGTCAAAGCCCGCAGCTGCTGCTGCTGCCACTAGAGCGAGTGAAAAGGAGTACGGGTAAGGAAAAGCTTTAGAAAGTAAGTTAAAACTGAGGCTGGCAGAAGCTTGATTAAAAATGCTCGGTGATTTGATGAATTAAACATTTTTTAAGGTGATTTTACGTTTGAATTTTACATGTAAATGTTAATGAAATAATACAAGCTTTTAATGAATAAAATAATAATTTACGGAATTTGGTAGAAGCTTGATTAAAATATGCTAGCAATTTGATGAATTTTTAAATTTTTAGACTATATTACATTTGAATTTTACATGTAAATCTTTTAATAATTTTATGAAATAATTCGGAATCAAGATAATATTGTATAATTAATGGTGCATGAGCAAATTGATTTTATCAAAATGCTTCCATCGAATAGAAAGTGAATTATGCGATTAGTTATACATAATACCAACATTTTACGTAATAAATTATTATGTAATACAGACTTATTTCATTAAGGGAGCACACCACCTATGAATCCAAAAACTAAACTTATTTGTATGAGTCCATACAAATTATTCCTCTCAAAAGAAATCTTTCTGAATTTCTTTTTACTATAAATATTTGGTATATCTTTAATTTCACCGTAAAAAACTTCAAAATCTTGATCCAGCACGTCATATAAAATCACCATAGTTATTAAGTTTCTAATCCACTGCCCACGGCATTCCAAGTGATCCCGTCGATTAAATTTCTCCAGGTCTGGTGATATTACTTCAATACATTAGTTATGGTATGAATACAGGAAATAAATTTTTACTACGTAGATAATTTTTTACATACATATATATGGTAAAATTAATTAATAATATTAAATAATTAATTAAAAAGTCAATACAATGTATGTAAACATTTTTCTACGTAGTAAAAATTAATTTCCTGTATTCATGCCATAACTAATGTATTGAAAAGTAATATCTCCAAACCTGGATAATTTTGGATCACTTGGAATCTCGTGGGCAGTGGATTAGGAGTTTAATAACTATGGTGATTTTATATGACGTGCTGGATCAAGATTTTAAAGTTTATTTACGGTGAAATTAAAGGTATACCAAATATTTATAGTAAAAAGAAATTCAGAATGATTGCTTTTGAGAGAAATAATTTGTATGGACTCATACAAATAAGTTTTTCTTTTAGGTTCAAAGGTGGTGTACCCCTTTAATAACTAGAACGATGATTACATCAAAAGCAGGCAAAAATAAAGTGAATACATGAGTCATTAAAAGTTGAGAAAATAACTGCGACTAAGAACATACCCTTTCAAATAACAGTGTTATTTAATTATTATTAGTCAATTAATAAGTGTATTTTAATGGAATTAAATAAAAACTAATTGTCTACTAGCTACAATTCACACGAAATGTAGCTTAAATACAGACTAAATTAAAGTCCTTTGAAGCATTCGAGTTCATAGAAAATCATAGAAATTTATAGCGCAAACAAAGCAATCTGACGAAGCTCTACAGGGGGGAGGGAGAGAAAAAAAGCATCGCCGCACTGGACAAAGAGAAGAAATAAACAAAGCGAGAAACAGCGTAAAAAAATTCCAGCGCAAGGAATAAATAAAATGAGGGAACGGAGGTTAAAAGAAGGACGTAAAAGAGAATACGGCCGAAGAGGTGGGTGTGGGCGAGATAAAAAAAGAGGACGGTACGAAAGCAAGAGAAAGAGAGAGAGAGAGAGAGACAGAGAAGCAGAAAGAGAGACGGAGAAAGTCAGTAGCTCGCACATACAAATCCGGGGATAATTTAGTATGCATGCGCAATGCGCTGCCTCCGCCGCCGCTGCCGCTTCTTTTGCTTTAATTGTCGCAATTCAGGAGGAGACTGCGTGACCGGCCTAGCCAACCGCGTTTGTTTCTCTCTCTCTCCTTCTCTCTCTCTCTCTCTCTTTTTCTCTCTCTCTCACACACTCTCTCTCGCTTGGACTCTCTGCCAACGCGGCCGGGGGCCGAGAAACAAAATGCAGCGCGATGCAGCAGCAGCCACGCGCGCGGAGAATAAACGAAAAAAAGGAAGGTCCAAAAATGGAGTAAAAAAAGAGAAAGGCAAGAGGGATGGAGGTGGGTGTGCGGCAAGGAAAATCTGCTAAATAGAGGAAAAAGGACGAGAGGAGGAGAGAGAGAGAGAGAGAGAGAGAGAGAGAGAGAGAGAGAGAGAGAGAGGTGAAATTAAAGTCAGGGCGGAAGGAGAGGAGCGCGGGTGCATAAAGCTCGATTTCTGCGGGGATAAATATTGAATCGAGTTTGCGTGAATGTACGTCTGATTAATGGATGAGGAGAGGCTGTTCCTGAAACAAGCTGCGGGAAGATGGGGAATACGTTACAGGTTAGAGACGATTTTTCTTCTGATAGAGAATAGTTTTAGCTTGTCTTTTTTGTGGTTGTTATTTATTTGGTTGCAAAGTGTAGATTGTGATAGGTTTTATCGGAATGAGTATTTTTTAGCGTAGACTAATTTTATTGAGATTGAAAAATGTTTTGAATTTATTAACTTTTGAACTATGATAGAGAGAAGATTTTTATGGATTATGTTTAGGGTGTATTCTGTAACATTGTATTGTTTTCATTCTAAAGTTGTTTCTTAGTGCGTTTACTGTGATACGTAGTTATTGATTTTATTATTCTTTTTCGAAATCATAACAAAATTTTCCTAAAATCCCCTTAAAATAATGCATTAATATATGTATCCTGATTATGAATTTCTATTTTTTGTATAAGAAGCTTTGTTAACTAAAAAATACAAATTGAAATAAAACAAAAATGAGGAATAATTGAATATTATGTTTTAGAACACCCGATCAATATTTTGTACCATATGTATCAAGCACAAGATTCATTAACTACAAAAGACATTTTGAATTTTCTCCAAGACTGATCTTCAAGTGCCATAGGAAATGAGCAAAATACGGAGTCTAGGTCGTTAATACCGGGAAAAGTTAAACAAAGAGCAAAAAGAAACGTATACATACACTCACACCTTCTACATACATACACTGAAAATGGGAAAACAATAAAATGCAAATAACCAAGAAGCAAGCGAGTGAGAAAACAGACGGAACAGGTCTTTTATTTTTATCCCTTCTAATTTCTCGATCTTCATTGCGCGGAATCACGGTGTCAAGCATCCATTTATTCAGTGCCCCTCTTCCTTTTCTCTCTCTCTCTCTCTCTCTCTGTCTCTCTCTCTCCCTCTCTTTTTCTCCCTTCATCCGAGACCTCATCCTTCGCTCTTTTTCCTCGACCAAGAACTTCCCCCTCGATCTCTCCCCATTAAACTTAATTGAATTTCCAGCGGGTGCGTTGGTTCTCGCTCTTTCGCTCTTTCTCCTCGCTCTTCTCGTCTCCTTCTCCTCTCTCCCGGCCTCGAAGCCATTGCCATTGTCATTACCGTTGTCATTGACCCGTGGGATGCGAAACGCCGTGAATTCGACGAGTGTTTTACAAATTTACATCGGCCATTTCGCACCGTCACCGCGCCGATACACCAACTTCGGGAAATCAACTTTGTCCTTCCCTTTTATTTCGTACCTTTGTCTTTCGATCTTTCTGTGTGTATTTTCACTCTTGAACTGTTTTTCAGTCACTTTTCCGTTTAAGATGAGAGTCCCAGTTACTGACACTCTGTCTCTATTCGCTATCACACCAATATTTTTCCGTATTAAGTTGAAAAAACAATTTATATGTGAATTAAATGATAGTTTTTATTTAAAAGCCTATATTTCTATTTATTTTTATTTTTATTTTCTGTTCAGGAAATACTTTCTTTGCTGAATGAGGAAAACGTATTTAGCTGTTTCTTATATAACTGTTGTATTTTTCACATAAAATCGAAAATAATGACATAAGGAATATCTTTCGATTTTAAATATTTATTTCTATTCTATATATACGTACTACATAAAGTAAGTGTTAATTTAGCTTAAACGTATAAAATTCTTAGTAGCATGAATGGCATAATGATGTTAACGGAGCTATTTTATGACTAAATAATGTTTGATTGACGTGTACAGAATCTGAGGTTATCCGAATATTACATCGTAATAAAATCGCGTATTGATCTTTAAGCTTTCTTTTATATTTTTACATTACTGGGGGAAGGTGGAGGGAGGGGGGTAGATTAATGTTTTCAGAAGAGGTGCTACATACAATTACAATTACACTTTAATTAAGAAAGTTTGTTCAATTATACAATATTGTATTTTATGCCTCTTTCTCAGTGTCAATTGATAGATGTTTCAAACTATAAACGACAAACACACAAAAAACGGCTGGAAATACAAAATCTATTACAATTTTGTTATATAAAACACTTAATTATATGGAACCTAATAATTTAAACTTTATTATTATCACTAGTATAATAATTATAGAACTGCCAGATCATGTTTATATAAGAAACAAAATATGAAAGAAAATTACGACAGAGAATTTCAGAAATATAATTAATACACAAATTCGACACTGCAGCATACGACATCTTACGTAGCAGTCAAATTATCCAACCAACCAGTAGTATCGCAATCCCCAAAAAATTCCAATTCTCCTAACTTTTTATCGGACTACAAAGAATACGCTCTCCTTCCGCTCGACTTTGATCTAACTTTGCCCGATCGAATGCGCCTTCTGCTAGCGCTAATTTCCCTCTCCCGCGCTAATCGCCGAATATTTTGCGCTCGCTCCCTCTCTCGCATTACCCCGACCCTCGGGGGGCTCTAACGCGCGAGCACTCGTACACAGCAGCGATCGCAAAATCGGATATAGCCGCGTATAAAGGAGAGTTCGCTCTCGGAGGTACAGGGGAGTGAGTGAGATTACGGTTACGCGCCGGCTTCGAAACTTGCCCCTCCCGCGAAAACGATTGTGCGCGATTTCGCGAGCTAAGTTTATTGTATTATGAGCTCGCGATTAGCCGGCCGTTTTCCTATTTGCCCGCTCGCTCGATTTTGCGCGAATGGGCGATTGAGACTTGGGCTGCTTCTTTTTGCGCTGGTAGCGGCTCATTTTCCGTTCGATGTGATTTTAATGTGGGGTCACTTACCGACCGTGAGCAAGGTTTATGTCGATCGTTGGACGGAGGAGATTAAACTCACCTGTCGTAGTAGTAGTCCCTGCAACAGAGAAAAAGATTATCGTTAGTGTTGAATGCTGCGATGGTTGGGGGATTTTTTTTATGTGAGACATATGTAGGTTTGTAAAAATTAGTGGGACGAGAAAATATTTATCTAGTCAGTAATTTAAAATGTTGATAAACGATTGTTGATAAACAAAATAATAAACAATAAACAATGCCGAGTTCAGTAGCTCAGTTGGTATGGTACAGCATTATCAATCCGGAGATCCCGGTTTGATTCCCAAGCCCGGCAACTAGCAATATGCCGAACATCTTGTGCTGTCTTGTGTATTGTATCTAAATGTTCTCAAAAGGGCAAACCCTGCCCGTATAATGAAATTTAAAAAAAATCGATCAACGTGGACCGATTGCTTATAATATTTTTAAAATTGTGTAAACAATCATTAGTGATGGACTGGGTTGATTAAAATTAAATTGAATATTTGAATAGACAATATTAACCTCTACAGATTAAACAATATATACTCGACAGAACGAACATCTAATCGAATTTGTTAATTATTTTTTTAAAGCCTTCAATAAAGTTAGCGAAAACGAGCATTGGCTTCAACAAAGTTGCGGTATTAAGAAAAAAAATAAAACAAATTGAAACAAGTATAACAGCAATATTCTAATATAATTTCCATTAGAATAAGCAATATAGGTATTGGAATCTAGAATCATATAGTAGCATTAACATTTATTCTTGTACTTAAGCTTCTGTGGCCTCATAATCTTATACAAAATTTACATTAATTAGCTCTATAAACTCTCAATTATTATAGTAGGTCTTCTGCAATTCTGTGTCTACGAATAATTAGCATTTTGAAACTGGCTAACAATAGAGTAACGTTTTCATGATTTAATCTGTTACATTCTTATTAAAAATCTTAAAACTATTACAATACAAGTAGATACATTTGAATATAAGCAATTCGCGGTTTTTTAAACTATTCTTAAGACTGATACATATAATTCTCTAAAGGCACTTATATGGCTTTATGAAGAAACACTTGATTATATCTAGCATTAAATTATTAAATTTCATGTCATAATGAGAATTTGGAATTTTTAATAAGAGTAAATTTAAGGTTCTTTCTTAAGATCTTTACAAAACTACTAAAATGTTATTGGTTTAATTTTAGTAATATCTTTTTTAGTAATGTGCTTGTAAATTGAATGTACTCTTATTAAAATATTAAGATTCATTTTTTGGCTTAAAAGAAAATTATTAAAATAGGTAGAGTAATATTTTAGGTATCAACTCAATTTGCGTTATGTAATTTTAAATGTCACTGAATTCACTAAGGTGAAATTTGTAAAATTAATTTGTTTGAACAAATTTTTCAAACAAACCATTGCCAACTGAAATCATTTGAATCAGATTTAATTCACATGCAGTACTTTCAAGTTATTTCTTTGCATGGGAATAAAAGTCTTCACTTGGCATGATTCCCATTATGGTTCTACAAATTTATTTTTAATTTTGATTTCGGATCTAAAGCCCTCGGCTACCACATTCTCGCTTTGACCCTCTAGTATCCAACGTACTTATTCTGTAAAGAAAGTTTCAGAGGCTTTCAGTTATTTCTGGATACCACATTATCGCTTTGACCCTCAAGTACCCACCGTACTTATTTGGTAAAAAAGTTTGGAAGGCTTTCAGTTATTTCGAAAATGGTCTCATCTACCTCGACTAGTTCATTTAATTTGCTTTTGATATATAAGAAATAAGCGTAATTATTACAAAAATATTATTCCAGCATATCGTTGTATATATACATTAAAAATGCGGTACAAACTGTAGATGATCTTTGTAAAATACATTTATAACCAAAGTATTAAATCTATGATATAAAAATAAAACTAAATGAAAAATTGTTTTATGTCTTTAAATTTTATATTTATACGTAATGTTTTCGACAAAAATAGTGTTAATTATTATATTTAACTAACTTGACGATGAATATATAATAATGTTAAATTGATAATAAATAAATGTGTAATGTTCAATTACTGCAAAGCAACAGCTACAGTGTTATGAAATAAAGAAAACAAATTGAAATCGGCCGCGCGCAAAGTTTGAGCATATGTTTTGTCTCAACAGCGTTTTGACAAAAGAAACTCATAAAAAGAGTGCCAGCATTGGCGTTTTCGATAGAAACTCTCTTGCCTCTCGTAAAATTCACACGGTTCAGCGTAAACGCGTCACAGTAATATATCAATAAATTAGGCACTTAAACAAATACAATTTCTAAATTTAAACAACGGTAATTGAATCATCAATTTCTCCTCTAGATGAATTCCCACTAAAAACACAAAATCAAAAAAAAAAAAAGAAATTCCCCCACCGAGGGTGTGCATTAAAATCCACGCAAAGTCCACTCGTGCAGTCCGCAACAGCTGCAGATCTCGCGCGAGAAGCCGAGAAAAGCGGCCGCAGCCAAGTTGTGGCAACTTCTCTCCACCCTACTCTCTCTCTCTCTCGCCTCGAGTACCTCTATATCCGCCGTCTCGCGCGCGCTCATGCCCCTCCAGAAGGATTATACTCCGCGATCGCTCTCCCTCACTCCTTACCCTCTCCAACTCTCAACCCATAACACACACACTCCCACACCCACATGCACATTCGTATATATATATACATGCGAGCTCGCGCTGGAGTGGCACTCGCGTATAAAGCTCTCATTTGCGCCTTCGGCCGGGGGGCTCATCGTCGTTCTCCTCGCGCGCGCGCGGGTTTCTCTAAAAACGTGATTCTCGCCGGCACTCAGCCCCGCGAGAGTGGAGAGCGCTGTCCCCGGGGCACGTGCTCCGAGGTTAATCCCCGGTCTGCGAGCGGAGTCGTTACCTCGCGACGGCGAGGCTGCGAGACTGCGAGGACGGTCGTGGTGGTTTTCACGCGGGTGATGGTTTGAGAATCCGCGGCGAGGAGTGATTTTTGATTTAGAGGGGAGGATGGAAGATGGGGGGGGGGGGGGAGAGTTTTATTCCGACGTGGATGCATGGAGATGGGGGTGATTTTTCAGATGGGAGAAGGGGGGTGGTGTAGGGTGAGGGGTAGATTTAGATGCAACGAAGTGCAGATTTGGTTGTTGAGATGACTTTTCTTTGTAAGGTCGTTACGAAAATTCATCCTTTTATCCAGTCGTTAGTACTGCTTTGTAGAATAAAATAGAATTTTTTTTTATCTTTATGTTGGAAGAAAATTGCGTCACTTGATAATGATATAGGGGCTCGAAATATATTTATTGTTCACTCGTGTCACGCTTCAGATGGAATGGAAGTTCAAATGAAACTTGAAACAAAATTATCCTGCTTAGAATAATACATAATTTGGTACTGTGCAGTAGTGTGCATAGTGTACAGTAGTAGTAGTCGTGCGCACCTCAAAAATTAGAATTGGAACAAAATTTTAAAAATGTAGGGCATATATAGGCAGTTTTTAATAATACGCGATTTTTGTCTGTTAAAAAACTAGCTTTATTTATTTTTCCATTTCAATTTAAAATACTTAAAGATTCTTTTGGAGGTTTAGTACTAAATTATGTATGTTCTAACAAGGACGAATTTTAGTTTCAAGTCGATTCAAACTTCCGTCTGAATCCAAATTCCGTCTGAATCATAACAGGAGTGAACAACAAATATTTTACGAGCATTTATACTCATTATCACGCGGCACCAGTTGTTATAACATAAACATAAAAAAAATCTTTTATATTCTACAAAGTAATACTGACCATATGATAAAAGGATAAATCGTTGGTGAAGCTGTATTGATTTTTTAAAAGTTTTTATGAGTATTCACTATCAAAAAAGAAAACTTTTTCCTCAGCTTTAATACTAAGTAGTCCATTAAGTGTTGTGTTATAACTTTTTCGACGTAAAAGTAGCATATTTTTAAAATGTTCCAGGAGTTCGCCCTCTCAAATTGAAGTCGTAAAACAATTTTTTTTAACTCCTTTGTACCCCTAACAGAAAAAAAACACCCGCTTCTTTACATCTTAATTCTACTGAAGAAAATACAATAGTGGTTAATTCAACAAAAAACCCATAAAAAGACCATAAAAATCATATTTTTTACTCCATCGATTGCTGAACCTTTCAGAACCACAGTGAAAAATATCCGCTTTGAAAATGTTTAAACGCTAAAATTATATAAATATTAATGGCATAACGAAAAATAATTTTAGTAATTTATATAGCATAATAGATTGATGATATAGTACATCGAAAGTAATAATAATTAAATTAATAACATTATTATTAGGTATACCATAAATATTGAAATGATCACTAACGTTTGGAAAATATTTAAATGGCACTTATTCCACTATATATATATATATTCTGAACGGCCCAAATATACCTTAAAATACACGTTTAGGATAATAAAAAATTAAGTTGATAAACGTGAAAATCAATCATTTTTATTTGGTCATACGACCCAAAACAATGTAGCCGTCATTTTAAAACCGAATTTTGAGGTTTTAAACATGAGACCGTAATTTTGTAACAAAAAATTGAAGATTTATTAATGATAGTCACATTTGTCATAAGACGGTCATATTTTGCATCATAGGACCAAATTTAAAATTACTCGTCATTCTACAATTCTTGTAATGACTAATATTATATATTGATTATATTATACTGATTAATAATATTAGTATATTTTCTATTATAGGAAAGAGCCATAATTTTTATCTTTCGATTCATATGAAGCTTTTTGGTCACAAAATCAAAAAGCTTCGTTCAAGTCTTATACAAGTTTGCATTAAGCTTTAAAAACACACAGAATTAGCATTTTCGTGGATTTTTGCTTTAATTAAAAAAAATTATGGTCTCGCAGCGAGAAAATGCAGCACGAAAGAATTTAACAATTTCTCATTTCTAAAAAAGAGAAAATAAGCAAAAAAAGATGAAATTAGAGGGGTAAACGAGAATCTGAATAAATTTACACTCGGGCGCGGGGAGAAAGAAGAGCCAGAGATAAAGGAAGGCGCGCATGCGAGACTCGCGCCCTGGAAATAAGCATAACAGCCAAAAGGAGCGAGAGAGCCGTGAAAAAAAGGACGAGAACGACAAAGCGAAAGTCAGAAAGAAAGAGAGCGAGAGATAGAGGAAGAGACTGAGAAAACATAGGAAGCCGAATGTCCTGGAAAAGATAAACAGAGAGATTACATTTACATTGAAAAGGAGGCGTGAAGGGGGTATAGCGAGGAGGAGAGAAAAAAAGAATCACACGGCAGACAAAGAAAAGGTGCGAGAGAGATAGTTGTGCGCACGAGAGTAAATGAGAAGGGGATGAAAAAATTTTTGTAGGAAGGAAAATATCTACGCGATGGGTGTGGAGAAAAACACGGGATGATAAGAAAGCAGGATAAGAAGAATATGGGTTGGATGTAAAAATAGATGGAATTTATATGTAATTTGAAGGTTATAGCCGTGAAATAAATTGCCGAATTCGCAGAGAAGAAATTAAGAGTTAAATTATTTTTGTTGAGTAGTGCAATGTTGAAAATAAGGAATTCTGGGTACAAAGTAAAATTGTTGGGGAATGGAATAAAGTTTGGGGAGTTGCTAAAAGTATGAATTTTTTTTTATTTTTGCATGATAAGCCCATAACATGCAAGAGGAATTCTTTTTGTAACGTTTCTTATTAGCATATTTCTATCTTACAAGGCATAGGTGTAAAAAGAAGGTTTAGGTGAAAATCTTATTTTCTTGACTGATCCAGAGATGAAAATATGCTCGTTGAATTTATGTTCAGAAAGTCTAGTAATGTATGCACTCTTGAAATAGAAGACAGCAATTTTGCCTTAAATATTAAACATGATTGAATTTTAATATAACATTCCAAATAGAAGCTGAGATAAGTGTAAGAGGTCCAACGAAAAATAAATTTTTATAATATATCAAATTCGAAATCAATTCAAACTATTCTATAAGTGTGCAAAAGCATTTATAATTCAACTTTAGAAAATGAAGCTCTAACTTTACGTATTTTATTAGACCTGATTAAAGTTTGATTTAACTATTGTTACATGCCAAGATGATACTACATTTGTAAGCAGACTATTATTAATAAATTTTATAACAAAAGTTAATTTATCTAAATATTTCACCTATCTTTAAAATAACTATTCTGAATACGTAAATTAATTTTTATTATTCAACATAATAACTCTTATAATATGTTGTCATATAAAATTATTTTAAGTAGATGTCCGGAATATTAATTTATCACGAAAAGAAAGATTTTTCGACTTGATTTTGTAGTTCCTTACAATTTCTTTTTTTAAACAGAAGATACATTTCAACTACTTATTTGGTTATATACTTCATGAGGTCAATGCAAACTTGGCTGGTACAAGCATGATACAAGCCTACCGATGTTGGCGGTCGATCTAATTTACCAGCGGTATAGTTTATAGCATACATTTAAAATGAAATATCTTTAAAAACATGTCGGAATTGCATAGATTAGAAATTTTAGTTTGATTGCTGGTAAAGATCTCCAATTTTTAAGTACTTAAATTATTACATTTTATTGTTCTATCAGATAAATTTAGATATTTCCTATTTTTTTCATAGAGTGTAATAAGATTGAAGATTCTCTCGTCGTATTGACAACATTTTCTTGAACCAAGAAAATCCAAAATACAATTTCCACAATACCTATATGCAATCATCATCTAAATTCACCGATCCAAGCACAATATTGCTCTTTCCAAAACCCCTCACTTCTCATTTACTCTCTCGCACTCGCAACGAAATCAATGCATCCTCAAAAGTCATTTATACGGGGATGATTCCCCGAAAGAATCCGCGAGATCCCGGGCCTTGCCAGCTCCGCATTGTTCCCTAATGAAGTCCTTATAAAAGCATCTCGCGCTTCTCGCAGCGGAAGAACGGACGGAGAAAGCACGAGGGATGCAGAAGGAAAGGAGAGGGAGGGAGAAGCAGCGCGCATAATAAATGCTCCGCGGCGTAATCTCGTACTTAAATCATGACAAATTGCCGCGACGCCGGGCCGCGTGGCAGTTCGCGAGAATACGGCCAGATTTATCAGAGGCGGGCGCAGCACTACTGTTACTATTGCCGCCGCGAGCGGGGCCGGCGAAAATGGATTCCGATGCCGGCGGAAAAGAAAGGGGAAGAGAGAGAGAGACGAGTGCGACGCGGGGAAATCGAGTGAAAATTGCGAGAGAGAGAAGACGCACGAAAGGGGTGGAAATTGAGGGAGGGGAGGTGGAGGGGTACGAAAGTGAGGGGCGAAGAGATTGTGTGCGTTGGTGAAGACATGGTATTTTATTTTTTTAATGTTTTTGAGTTGTATTATTTGTATAAATGAAGTGCGTAAGTATTTTTATTAGTAGATTGGGAATGTTGAGGGAATTAGGGCCCTGTAGTATAATCTAAAAATGGTTTAAAATATTAGCGTTAAAATTTATTCGGTAATAACTACAGAGTATTAATATTCTTATTTTTTAAATGCTTGCTTTCAGTGTTATGTTCTTACTTGACCAACACCTTCAATTATTGTCTACACCATTTGTATATGTTTTTTCATAATTAGTTTTTTTATGATTTTTTTAGCATAGAATAAATGTAATAATGAAATGTAATAAATCATGTAATAAGCATAATAATCAATTTTAGAATAAAGTATAAATATGAAGCATGTTTTTACAGGATATAAATTATAGATATACAAGTATTTTATTATGTATATCTGATCATATCTGGGTTATTCTACTGATTCTGATTATAAGCAGAAATACGCATATTTTTCATAGAGTACTTCATGTACACTTTTTATTATTTAATTACAAAACTGTAAAAGTAATAAGTAATAATAGTAATAATATAGTAATTCAATTTTTATCGATTATTGGTTATTTCAATTTTCTATGCCGGGCGAACATGACGGTTTCAAATATGAATTTGAAAACGTCATATTTCCTCCACATATGTGAATATAGTTTAATTGTATAATTTGATATTCAAATATGAATTCCCTACAATCGGGTTAATCCGATTACTATATATATTTTCATTATGAGAGTTTAAATTTTTCCGATTTCAATAAGATGAAAAAGAATCGTTCCATTCAAATAATCGTAAATCAAAAATTGAGCTATTTACTTAGAAATATTTTACACAAAATACGAAAAATTTTATTTTTCAATTATTTTAAAATAAAATGTATTCAAGCGAGCCTTGGATTTTGTGAAAAATTCAGCAGGGCATTTTCAATGAGGGAGTGGAGCGCGTGAAATTGACTCGGAAAATTCGCGTTTTATCGTGGGTGCGCGCATAGAAAAACAAAGATGGGTACAGACGTTGCGTGAATATTTTCGTGCGAAACATTTTTATGAGCTCAACTTCACTAATGACAATGAAAAATTAATAATTCACTGAATCTGTAGAAAAGATTAATCTTTATGTAAAATGTAAGAAATATTAAAAATATAAGAAAAGGATTATATTGAGACTTAGTGTTATTATATTTTTTGTCATCTTTGTACTCTTTCCTATTATAAGTATATGAAAGCATTAACTATCAATTATATACATGCCCTTATTAAATGTAATGATTGATATATTTCAAGCAGCAGTAGCATAATCATACGAAAGGCAGATACAGAATATTATTATAAAAAATTCATCGTAAGAACATATTGTGGGTACAATATTATTACAATGGCCTGTTGTAATTGATTGTAAATAACTATTTAAATAGTTTCAGCCCTTTATTTAGCCATTTACTTTGTTTGTTTTTAGTTTTAAGAACATGGTTCACTGTCCACCTTAGCGCCGGTCTCTATGTAATATAAATAGAGTGTAAATATTCATTTTTCAATTAGAAATGTGCATTTGAAGTAGGTTATAAATCAAATGAAATTTACTTGGAGACAAGTATATTTTTCAGGAAAGTTGAACTGCGGACATTTAATTACTGAAGATCAAAGATTAAACTGAAGAATTTGCCCAATTTTATTTTACTTTGTTTATATCCATTCTGTCAGAGTATTATACGCTAAGTCCCGCATCCGATTCGTCCGTTTGTATGCTGAACTCGACGCCTGATCCTTACTTTGTAATATCAATCTAGCTATTTCGATTGCCTTAGACTCACAATTTATTCTTTCGATTTTTATAACTATTTCAACATAATTTATAATTTATAATTATTATTAATATAGAGGTACTTTATTTAATGATAAAGACTATTTTGATTTTAATGATCGGGTAGCGTAGGATAATAGTTATTTTATACTATCTTAGGAACACTTTCGCGGTGGCTAACGTATAAGACAATTTGATTAATTTTGAGAAATAAGGAACCATTCACATATTACGTAACACTATTTTCGAAAATTGTATACCCCTTTCATTCCCCCTGTAACGCATTTTAACTGATTATCCTATGTCTTTAACTCACACCACAACGCAAACAAGGACCCCCGCCCCCTCAAAGAGTTACGCAATGTGTGAACGACCCCTACAGAAAAATAAAAAAGTGCTGGAAATTTTTTTTCACGTAATGACCAATTTTCTTTCTGTAATGACATATAACGTGACAAATACGTTCGTAAATTCATAAAGCAATTAGCGTCCCACAAAAAACGAGCATTGTAACACAAAAAGGCACAACAAGATTAGAACAATGTACGACATAATTCGAGTAGTGTGTACACCGCGCGCCGCTCGACACCTCGAACAAGAAAAATTCCCGCGCGTTGTATATATAAGCCCGCATCGCGTGTAAATATTTGCTCGCTAACCCCGCATCCCCAAGTCTGCCGAAATTGCCCAAATCAAGTGTAAATCTACACTATACGCTCTCGCGCGCCAGCGTCCAATCGGACGTAAACATCGATCGAGCGACGCACGAGTTCGCACACATTGTTTAGTTCCGAAAGAGAGAGAGAGAGAGAGAGAGAGAGAGAGAGAGAGGGAGAGAGAGAAACAAAAAATGGAGCGTTGTCCCGCGGCGCGCAAAAGCGGCTCCTTTAATCATGTTAGCGCGACGATACTGCACGCGCGGGGCGCTTCGTTTAATAATAAAGTGCGCGACAATACCGGCAGTTATCTCTCGCTGGTTGGGAAAGAGAGAGGGGTAGAGAGAGAGAGAGATAGAGAGAAAGAGAGAGAGAGAGAGTGAGAGAGAGAGAGAGAAAGAGAGAGAGGAATAACAAAGGGTCACGAGCGAGCGACTGGTCATTAGAGGGGTGTTATAACATTTTAATGGTTATTACCGTCCGGCGAAAACGCGAGTAAACCTCTGTGTATGCTCGCGAACACGCTCTCGCGCTCTCTCTGTCCGACTGTTCCTCTCTTTATCTACTTCCATTAATATCTCCGGTCCGATTTTAGCTTTTGTCCCTCTACTGTGTGCCGTCATTTTTGCCTTTCTCTCGTGATTCTCCTCCACTTTCCCAACTTTTTCCTTCGCACGTGCGTGTAAACACTCGTGCACTTCTATCTGACTTTCGTGCTCTTGTACCATGGTAGGAGGAGGGGAGGGTACAGTTTTATCTTTTATCAAATTTTCGCTATCTCTCTCTCTCTCTCTTTGTCTCTATTTTAATCTCTCTCATTTTCTCATTTTACACTTTTTAATGTCCCTCCCACTTTCGTACGCACTTCGTCTCTCTCTTCCCTCCATTTTTCTGCTTATCTCGCGCGAATCTGTATCGCGTTTGCTGCGGAAAATTGAGCCGGGCATTTCGATCGCGTATACGCGCGCTTATAAAGTGTAACGAACGACCGTTCGCAAACGAGGTGCGACGAAAATTTCGGGGTGGGATATTTCGTTCAGCGCTCAGTCGTTAATAACGACATTATGAAGCTAAAGGACTTATCGGGAGGATATTTCCATGGCAACTAGAATCTGCCCTTTTTTCAACTTAGGAAATATGTTATCTATTTCATCAATTACAATAAATAATAGTATAATCTAGAAAGTAAAAGATTAATGCAGGATTGAAATTAAATAAAGAAAATCTTGATAACATTTATAATCTAAAGATGTTTGTTTGAAAAAAAAGTATTTTATCTAAATTTAATATATTTATTAGTACGTATAATTGCATCCGTCTTCAATAATCTTTATAAAATTGAATTAGTCTTTCGTTTTCATTTCTTGCAATTACTGGATATCTTGGATCTATAGTTCTTTAACAGTTATAATATTGTTTATTAATTATGAGATACTACTATTTTTCCTTGAAATTATATATGAGATTAAGTGCGTTCTTCATTTTACTTTTGAATGTTGTTTCAAACAATTGAAAATAGGCAGAAATCTTCAAAACAAATATTGTGCTTTATTATTGCAAAAATGAAGTTATACTAGTACTAAAGAAGTAAGAAAAAATATTTTTAAATTCAACAAAATAATTTGGTAAATACTGCTTGTTATAAATGTTTTCAATAATTTTATATGTATTTGTATTAATTTGCCTATTGCCTTCTACTGTAATGTACGTTCAAATGAGGTTTTGTTTTCACGCAAGTAATAAAATAACCAGTTAACGTTGTACGATCAAGTCCATGGTTCTATTTGTAATCAGTACAAAAGCTTTCAACCGTTACAAAGTTTTTTACTTAGAAAATTAAACTTTTTTTATTAAACCCTTTGTATACTTTCTACGTAGTAAGTAAATACACAGTGCGTTTCTTAACTATAGCACCACCCGAAGTATCCAGATTTAAATGTACGAATTTTATATTGTTTTAACGTTTTCTTGCACATGTACATGTAATGTACATTTATATTTTTCGTATTTCTCTAATGACACTTTTCAAAATATATGAAAAATTTTGAAAAAATGCCAACTATATTTATTTTTGTTAGCTGTACACAAATTTACAGTATTTTTCCAAGTCACATTTTTTGTAGTTTATAATCACTGGCATAACGTACATATAATAGAACTGCAAAAAGGTTAATTGTAAAAATACGGTTAGTGCTATAGTTTTGAAAGGCACAGCACACGGCAATAATGATTACTTCGACATAAAAATACTCACAAAGAAACCAAAACTAATCCATTACGCAATCCAATCTCTAATTCTAAAAGAATACGAAAGCCCCGCAAACAACCACAATCCCCTCAAACCACTTATTATCCCACAATTCCAAAAAATTCACCCCCCACGCGAAAAGTACCAGCCCAACATTCGGCGACGTTGGCCCATCGAAAGCTCACGAATTCGGCCAGCCGTACAAGTGTACCGAGCCTTACCGAAGCCACGCGGGAAACGTGATTCCGGGCATTAAGGATTCATTTGAAAAATAGAGGCCGATCCGTTATTCTCGCGGCAATTTTAGGAGAGTGCAGCAGCCGCGCGGTACACCAGAGACGAAGATATCAAGCGCGAAGTATCGCCGTGGGACGACGCCCCTGGAATACATTTCACTTCGCCGGGAATATTTCGCGGTTGCGCACGAGGAGGTATAAGAGAGGCCTGCGGAGGTGAAGTATAAACAACGGGTGGTAAATATCTTTTGCTCGGGGGTGAGGGGACCGAGGGGACCGAGGAAAGAAGTTATGAGTGGAGACGGTTTCTTTCTGTTGGTTCTTTTTGAGGAATTTGAATAACCGGGAATTGTTTTATTCGAGGGTTACATAGTGTATATTATACATTAGAATCTGAAAGAAATTAATACTATTAATAGGGATATTTTGAAATCTGTACATTGTTGAGTGATGAGTACATTATCGAATCAAAGTCAAATTTCGCACGATTATTGTGTACATGAATATCAATGACCGTTGCCAAAATCATAAAGATTTACATCCACATTTTACCTAATATAAATTCTCAGATATATAATAATAATTATTTAGATAACGTTATTCTTAATAATTGTACTAATAATACACTCGGGAATATAATATAAAGTGTATTTCATCATGATCGTGAGTAACAGTAATAGGTATTTGTATATAGTATAAACATGTTTGAATCATAATTGATTCTAATAATATGACTTTAAATAACAACATTCTCCGTAGTTTATTTTATTTATTACTATTTTTCAACCATGAATCATACATGGTATTTTTTCAGATTTATATATCTGTTAGTAAAAAATATTGATTTACTATTATTACTTAAGTACTCAACATTATTCAAATGTAATTTATGTATTGTACACAGTAATCTAAAATATACAAATCCTGTTTGGCAAACTTCTTTGCATATTTATATATTTCTTTAATTATGTAATATTACCTAGTTTAGAATTATTTAGTAGAGTATATAAATACATTGTAAGTTTCAATACGATTTATTAAGCATTCGCATTGAATTCTTAATAATATAATAAAAATATGAGAACATTTTGTTAAATCGATAAAAAACATAATAAAGAACGAAATAATATGTAGGTAATAGAAAAATAATAAGCCGAAGAGCCAAAGTAAAATAAAGAGATTGGGAGAAAGTAAAAATGGAAATGTGATAGAAGGGCACATGCGAGGGAAAAGTAAAGAAGGAGGAAAAGAGAAGAGAGGAAGAAAACATATGAAAGCTATAACTTTGGCGTGTGCCTGTCGAAACTACCTATGTCAACCGAGCTCTAAAAATGCCGGAGTTGAGGAAAGAGAGAGGGCAAAAGTATATTCAAGCCTTTTTACATCTATATATTTTGTCTTTTCATACCGTCGCGCCGACTGTAAAAGCAGAGAGCCAACTTTCTGAAAATATTTTTATCATCCTGTATATGCGTATCAATATTTTACTTTTGAGATCACTTTTGTACTTTGTCATTTAATCTCTCACTTATTGATTCATAGAATAAGTTGAACAAAAATTTAGTTAATTTGGTTACTTCAAGTAGGTAAATATTCTTTTCAATACTCCCTAGCAACTCATTTGCTTCAAATTAATAAATATTTATTAGTTTAGAACATTGATATATTTCATCAAATTAATGTTAAATAAAATAAAAACAAACATAGTCATGTCAAATAAATGAATCTCTAGCTTCTTGCTATTAAAATGAATGTTTATTCTAAATTATTGAATTATTGTTTCAGTATATTGTTCTATCGCGGTTCCATTACGTTATGAAACTCAATACATGTAAATGTGCAAAGACAAATATTCCAACGTTCGACGAGTCAAGAAATCTGCAATCGATTTTACCGTCGCCCATAGTAAATCCCATTCAATTACAAGGTGTCGAACAAACACAGCCAGTCAAAAGTATCGCAAAAATGTGTTGTTTTTTTTCGAAGAGCGCGACCGCGTCGGAGCCATTGAAAACCAACGCTTTTTCGCAAATTGGTAGAATCAGGTTGAGTTTTGAAGTTCCCCTTTCAAGCCGCTCGAGCAGCCAGGGGTCTATCGTACAACTGCAGCTTCAAGTGGAACTACCACTCGATTGCTGCTGTCGAACTTCTGCGCCCGTGTTCCATTGTCCGTCCGTAAAGTCGATCTCTCTCTCTCTCTCTCCCTCTCTCTCTATATCTTTCTCTGTCTCGCCCTTTCATTCATCTCTCGCGTAGTTTTATGACGTACACGAGCCAGACACTGGATAAAGCCGCGGTTGCATGTGAGTATCGAGCGCGTGAACTTTATGCACGGGATACGTTTTTATTTACTGAAGTAAATTTCACGAATGATTATTTCACGTATTGGTAGTTTACTAGTTTGCGTTCATGTCAAAAATAGATATTTGTTTTTTAATTTGAAAGTGTAAAAAACGTTTTTATAACTTACGTTTATAAATAACAGTTTATTTTTTGAAGATAATAACAACAAAATATCGGTTTGAATTACGTATGTTTTAAATGGTTTCATATGATCGAATATTTTAAAAAATTGGCTTTCATTTGTAGTGAATTTTCAGTGATTGCGAAGGAAAAAATATGAAAAATAAAACTGAAAAAATCTCAATTTCATCAGTAATATAATACTTTGGTAATTTAATATTTTGTATTGATTTATACGATTTTTGTTTTGATAGTTACGGAGATTGGGTCACGGGTTTTAATGAAACTTTAGGGATTGTTTTCTGATACCTAAAAATGAATCCCAATACTCGTGGTTTTATACAATGGACCTATATACAGTAAATACAGCGTATTTAATTATCGCTGATAGTATATCTATGTATATCTGATTTTGAGCATTGTCCATATGAGCAATACTAATGTTTTTTATACTCTACCTCAGAATTAAAGACCCATTGGATAAAACTATGGATACTGTGCTTCATTTTTAGGATACAAAAGTCGATCCTCAAAGTTTCATCAAAATCCGAGATTTGAACTCCATGGTCTCCCCTTATTAAACAAAATAAGAAAATAATAATAATAATAATAATAAATTTTGCAATAAAATATAATTTTATTGTTCATCATTTTATTTTGTAAATGAATATTGATTTAACAATGAAAACCATTAAAACTTATGCTTCTATGCTTATTTAAAAAAAAAATTAAATGCATAACAATAATAATATTTAATACATTTATTTAATATTAAACATATTCTTACGATGCATTATTTTTTAGTTGTAGAATTCTAGATTTATTTAATGTTTAGTAAACTAAAAATTGTATAATACCTCAGATCTTTTTAGAATTATGTAATTTGCTGAAACCCTCAAGTGATTCCTAAATATTGATAACAAATACTCATGAAAAATTTGGTTCGGTTGTCTCCAGCGATTAACCACTCACAATGGAACCACTCACGATACATACACACATGCGGAAATGATAATATATCTCCATGTGTTTGACCTAAATACACACTAATATATTTTTCAAACCACTAATGCATTTGTTTTATTTCTACGAACGGCCTTTTGAATTCGCAAATTCAAAAATTCACTCTCAATTTAAAACAAAAAAAAATAATTACCCCGAGAAACAATAAAGCCTCCAACTGCGATCGTCGATGTCAAAATCCCATCGCCAGCATCGAACAAAACAACGAGCCGCCGCGCTCTAGGGCAGAATCACAGCGAGAGCGAGAAACATAGACGATGCTCGAGCGCGGGAATAAAAGGCCAGAGCGAGTGAGCGCACGGCTATACCCATCGCCGAGCGATTCGGACGGGCGCCGCACGGAGCTCGAATCGCCGGCAACACAAACAACGACCGAAGGGGAGGTGGATCCTCTCGTGGCTGAACACCGAAGAGCATATTTGCAGACTGGTCAAGCGAGTTCGACCAACATTCCACCGCCATTAGCATTCAATTACCCGATTACCGAGGGACCAAGGACGCGCGCGCGGCTAGAACGAGCTTTAGCATGCGATCCCGTAGATGCGCGCGCGCGCGCGCGTGTGTGCGTGTGTGAGAGAGAGAACACACCCGCGCGTA
Organism: Gastracanthus pulcherrimus; assembly: GCA_949152435.1. Lineage (NCBI taxonomy): Eukaryota > Metazoa > Arthropoda > Insecta > Hymenoptera > Pteromalidae > Gastracanthus > Gastracanthus pulcherrimus. The sequence continues at coordinate 158,485,364 of OX424576.1, forward strand.
TATCGGCGCTTCAAGTGCGCGACGAGACGACACAATGGAGGCACTCTCGAGCGCGAGGCACAACTGCGTTTAAACCGCGATGATATTATTTGCCGATGAGCGTTGTCAGGGGTGCCGAGCAACTGGGTTCGATTTCTCGTTTGGCTGGATGCTTTTTTACTTTCTCAAAGAGAGAGAGAGAGAGAGAGAGAGAGAGAGAGAGAGAGAGAGAGAGAGAGAGAGAGAGAGAGAGAGAGAGAGAGAGAGAGAGAGAGAGAGAGAGAGAGAGAGAGAAAGTGAGAGAGAAAGTGTGTGAGAGAGAGAGAGAAAGTGTGTGAGAGAGAGAGAGAGAGAAAGTGAGAAAGAGTGAGAGAGAGAGACAAAGAGAGAGACAGAGAGAGAGAGAGAGAGAAAGTAAGAGAGAGATAATTATTTTGATAACAATGTATTTTTGAAGTTTTAACTTAAATGCATGTTGTATAACTTTGTGAGTCCGAGTTATGCGATACTTTTAAAATCTGTCCGTTCGTATGTAAGTGTGTATGTGTGAGTGAGTGTGAGTGTGTGCGTATGTGTATGTGATTGTGTGTGTGCGCGTGAGTGTGAGCGTATTCGTGTGTGTGAGTGTGTTTGTCAAGTATTTATAGTAAAATAATTTTCAGAACGTTTGTTTTGATAGTCAAAATTTTTATCGACACTTCAAATCAATTTTGTTTTAGTGTTTAACTCAGGCTGGCTCATTTGATAGGAGATATATAAACATGATATGAGCATGAAGAATCCATAAAACCTTAAGTATTTTAAATAACAATTTCTTTCTGCATAGGTGGATTACATGAAAAAGTGAATTTATTTAATTTTTATTACTGAATGTCTGATACGATCTTGACTTTTTCACTTATTATATCAAATGTAACATTTCTTTTTTGAGTTTACCTTCACTTCTACGGTTAAAATTTTTTTTATTTTTCATATTTTTATAACATTTAAACCATAAAATTTGTTGTACGTTCCTCTGCCTTCCCCTAATTATACTGCACATCCATCGGCATCCTTCTTTGCAATACGAATATCTTAAAATAAAAAAATTGTATTTGAACTTATAAAGAAGATATCATTTTTTCAAAAATGTCACTAGCAATTTTTACGATATCAATATTGAAATATTTTACGATAATATTTCCTCAAATAAATTTAATCTCAACCGGACTAAATTTACAAAAGCATTCCAACGTTCACTCCTAATGAGATACATTTCACTCTATCCATTAAAATCCACGACTCTCTAAAAATTACGAATTTCCAGCCGGCAAACTCGATTACACCTCCGTTCCCTCATTAAAAATACGAGCTGCACTCGGTAAAAATCGCGATCGCGCGCCATTTCGAAATCCAGCCAGCATCCACCCTCCTCGCGTGAAACGCTCTCCGGCTGCAGCTGCAGCTGCGAAAAGCGCCCGACCATCCAGCGCCGACAAAGAGCCGAGTGATCGATGTAATTATAATCGAATAACAGGGAGGGGGGGTCGCGGGAAAGCGAGCGCGACAAAGTGGGAGAGAGAGCGAGTGAAAATCGTGATTGATATGAGCCGGGGAAAAAGTTAATTAGTCCCCGTGGCTAATTAGATTTGCGGAGGCGCGAGAGGAGATAGTGGAGGACGAGAGAGAGAGAGAGGAGATATAGGGGCCGAGAGCGGCCAGAGTGCAGGGGAAGAGAGAGAGAGAGAGAGAGGTAGGTAGGTCGCGGTTGGGGTTATTAAAGCACAGCGCGGAAGAGGCCTTTTTTGCGATTTATTAGCGCTGCGTACAACTTCTGCTCCTGCTGCTAAAGCTGTAGCTTGCGCCTTTTTAAATGGCGACGTTTGCTGTGGAAAGGATGCAATGCTTTGAAGATCCCGCTGTGTTTGTTTTTCTTCCTGACACGCGGTACGAGCGGTGGTTAATTTTGCTTTAAATTGATGGTTAATTTGCGGTTGGTGTTAAGGTTCGTGCAAACGTTTCTTGAAAGATTAATGAACATTTTTCAGTGAAATTGTATTTAATTACAGTTTTATTAAATATTAATAATATATTTTGTTATATTTCGTACTTGAATTTTTATATTGTATATATCGACTTAAGTTCTCAAATTTTTGTAAAGTATGTAATTACAAATAGTTTCCTTTCGTATACAAAGAAATAAAATATTTTAAACTCATAGCTCTTGTATATTATGAATAATAAAACGTTTATCTTTGATTCTATTAAATAAAATATGTAATTAATCTAATACTCCAATAATCCAATTTCTTATTTCTTAGAAATGAATATAAAAGTTAATAATGTATTAACGTCTTATGAAAAATTTTAATCATTTTATTTTCATTACAAAAGAATCTTATACATTCAGAAAACGCAACGCAACGTATCTTATATAATTATAATAGAACAACACAAAGTCACTCCTTTAGAGAAAAATTTCGTGTTTTGTCGTTTATAAACATGTATATATGCTAATTTAAATTATAGGATACCCGTACTTAAGTTAAATCTACGATCATATTAAGCCAGTTCTTGCACGAAAGTGAACAGCGAAGGAAACACGTAAAATTGAAAGACACTGTTAATAATATCAATAATTATGACTCTGAAAATTTTCTAATTGAGTCATTGACCAAATATGTAAGATAATTAACTTCGAAAATCAGATTTCTTGACAGATTTACTATGAGAAATTTCTATTTACTACATTGAAATTTCAAAAATTAATGTATAAACTCTGCCCTAGAAAATTTGATAATAGCCTAAAATATTTATGAGCTGCTTTAACGTATATTTTAAAAGCCATGAAACTTCAATTTATTTTGAAAATTGTAAATCATCCAAGGTACGGTAAAAATGTAAATATGAAAATTTTCAATAGCTTTAAAAGTTATTAAACTACTTTATAAACTCTAAATTTTACATGATAATTTGTATATCAAGTTTCCATTTTATACCATTTGCGCCTTTTAACACGCACACATTAAACTGCCACATTCATTAAAACATTCACAACTTGCCTAAACAAATGCATTCTTATCGAAACCAAATATCCAAGAAGCAAAAACCGTTCGGCGGCACTTCATCTCTCCATTCAAACTCCTTACATCCTCGCACAGTCGCGCGAAGAAGCGATGACTCACGTCCCGCGCACTATCGCCAAGCGGAATCTAAAAATGTAATTAAGGCCGACTTCCGCGACTCCCTATCCCCCTCTCAAACGCGTTTTTCGCGCTCGAACGAATCTATGCTAATTAAAAGGTCCCTCCCTCGCTTTCGCACTCGGTCACACACGCGACACACACACACATAGCGCGCCGTGTAGATCAATGCGAGAAAGTTTATGCATTCATTTATGCAAACGACCCTTTCTCTCTCTCCGCTGGCGCTACGCTTTTTATTATTACTCCGCGGGAGAGCGAAAGGGCTGCGCGGAGTAAGGGAGAAAATCGAGAGTTATCTCGGGGAAATCTTCACGGTCGCGGCGCGATAGGCGTGAAATCGGCGCCCCGCGCTTATTAATATGTATGCGGCTGCGCGCCCGTGCTGTTGCGATATAGAGTCGAGCTCGCTCTTTCTTTCGCTATTTTACTCTGTGTGGTGGTGTTTCTCATTTCTTGTGTGCTGGCTTATACACACTCCTTACAAATGTGCTTCTGTATATTTTTCACTGAGGGCGAGGAGTGTGAAGCTGGCTTGTGAATGTAATGTGTTGCTGCAGGGATTGGTATGGTTATTATTAGAAGGTAAGGCAAGCGTTTGCTAAAATTGGGTTACAGTGAGGCATTGGTATATTGGTTTTATCAGTCTGGTTCTGATTATTCTAATATTTTTTTATTGAAAGCAATAGTTTTTCCATTTCAATAAATTAAAATTATTTTTTTGAATATTTCCATCCAGTTAATTTAAGAATGATTGGGTGAAATTTTACAAAGAAACCATAATCGTTATATGCTTTATAGACAGGAACCAATCTAACCAAGATCCGGTTGAAGGCACTAGCGTTTAGCAACTTTAAAAACACTATCCAGTAAATAATTTCATCTCATGAATGACTGAGTGAAATTTTAGAACGGAATTCCGAATGGTTCAGATTTAATAGGCAAGTAAGCTGTCCAAGATCTAAGCGAAAGTATTAGTCTTCAAATGTGTTTTTCTGAATACGCGGTTTTTGTACACTATCGCCTGTGTAAATATTGCAGTTCTTAACTGATTCTAAAACTTCAAACTGGATTCTATTCGTAATTACAGTTATTTTGTAACAAATTTGTTTACATCTTAATATGTATATTAACTAATCTAAGATAGATTTATTACTCTATGTGTTATAGTTTTCTTGTAGAAAAATTAAAAAACTGTTTTATCGCGTTAATACAAGAATGTAGCCTTCAACAACAAAATAATTATCACATTTGCCGACAAAAAATGGTTTATTATTATATTATGAACAACAACAACCTCTTTATTTGTAAAAACAAACACACGTCACATCAAAAAGAATTCAAAGAACGTTTATTCAATAATTTTGTCACACATATCACGAGGTCATGTCCATAAAATTGAGTACCATTGTTTTGTCATGAAATACATCCCGATACTCTGTACATCATGCTCAACATTGTTAAATCATAATTAACTTTTTATCTGAAAAATTACCCACCGCGTGTTGCGTATAAAGCATTTATAATAACACCCGTCCGGGCGCGCGCGTGAAAATTACGGCGGCTCGTTAATCACGCAATTGATAATAGTTTCCCGAAAAAATTCGCGTCTCCGATCGCGCTCGCGCGTCCGCGGACGATAATTACCATAAATCACTCTCGTTATAATAACGTAAATTTGCGCCCTAACCGTAGCAAAGTACCCGCCATAAAAATTACACGCCAAAATTCGCTGCCACGTCGCAAAAGACAATAGCCACCCCCTCCTCCCCCCCCCACCCGTGCGCGCGCACTCGCGTAAATCAAAAACTCCCGGGCTGCGCAGCGTGTATATAAACGAGCATTTGTTAAAACGAGAAAGCGACGGAGGAAAGGCATACATATGCAAATCCGCGCGGTTCTCACTCTCTCTGTCTCTATATATATATTTTTCGCGTGCACATTCGCGTATTCGCTCGTGCATGTGTAAGTGCAGGTGTACGAACGGTGAAAGACAGCAGGGAGAGGGGGGAAAGAGTCGGAGAAATGTATATATACGCGCAGAATGCGATTGCATCGTTACGCTCGCTCGCAAAAGGCAATTAAAATAAATAATTAATATCGTCGCGGATGATTAAATTGCAAATGGCTCTGAGTAGCTTCCGGTCGGCACTTTTTTGAAAATAACGCACTGCGTTTGCGTGGATGTGCGTGTGTGTGTGCTTGGAGCGCCAGGGGCTGTTTTACAAATTAGCGAGGCAAGGAGAGCTGATGTTGGTGATACGAGGAGAGTGTGGAAGGTAGTTTTTTTAGGAGTTTTTGTAAAAGGAATGGAGCAAACGATTATGGGGTGGAATGACCGAGTGTAACATTGTAAGGTAGGTTTAATATGCCTGTGAGAGAGTACGTTGCACTATAGGTGACGTACAATTTTCGTGTGATATACTTGAAATTTCGTAAGATTTTGTGAGTTATCGTATTTTTAATGGAAGCTAAAGAAAACTCAAAAATGATGAATTCTTGTTGCGAAAATTGATCGGAATATGACCATAAATTACCTTCAGATTTTGTCAGATTTTGTCTTCAACGCTGTAACGTTTTCATTTTTTCAGAGTTAATAAAGTTTAAAGATTTTTTTTGTTAAATATTAAAGATCGGTTTTACGTATGGTTAGAAGACAATTGGGCCGTTATATAGTTTTTGTTTTTACCCGTAGATTACACTGTTTTACGGTTATAGGCGATGTATAATATATCTCGAACTAATATAGTTCGTGATCGTAATTTAAACTTAACTATTACGGAAGTTCTGCGTCCTTTATTTACATTCACTTTGATGACCAGTCAAACTATAATTTAGAGCGTCCACTTCCGCTTTATTAGGTAATTTACAAAAAAAGTTGTATTTATATTTACAATGGATTTTGAAAATTACTATTTGTTTCTAATACGTTAATAATACCATAAATTATAACAAATCTACTAATTAAATACATGGTTCATACTGTCTAACGTCTATTTACACAAAACATTAATGTTTTAAAATTTAATTTTTATTAAAATTAAGCAAAGTTATAGTTAAAATCTTGTGGTAATCTATACTGCCTTTTTCTACAAATTATACTAATTTTGTGAAACATTTAATAAAAATTTGAATATCAATCATACATCGGTTTAACAATCCAACCCATATTAAGTAACATTACTCCATTCAGTTGTAGAGTTTAGTATCATATTAAATTGTTATCGGGCAAGTATTAATTCATATTATATTTTATTCTCGATTTGCATAACCATTGAACTTACATTGAAAAATAACACGTTCGTTCTTTATTCATGTTTTCATTCAATTCCAAAACGTAGAGACATTCTCAACTCTTAAAAAGCACAGAACAAACAAGCATTATTCCGCAGCAGAGAAAAAATAGCTCAAGTGACCCAGTAATTACGCAAGACAGATAATGACACGTGCCAGTGACATTATTCACGCCCTGCTGCCAGGGCCACTCGCAACTATACACACAATGCTCGCGCGCACTTAATTAACACGCGTGCGTGCCCACGACCGAACATTATATTTTTTTCCACCGTATCTCTCGCTCTTCACACTCCGCGCTTTTCGATTACGCAAAATTCAAACGCCACTGGGCGCGCTTTCGAGCTTGTTTGTCCCGCGACCCTCTGTATTTTCATCCTTCATTTTTTTCTCTCCGCGCGCAGTAGTTTGCTTTGCATCTGAGCGGGGAATCGTTTGAAAATAAACGATAATACGGAATTGAAATTTTTCGCCGTATGGAAAGCCGATTTGCGCGCGGGGGGCTGCAGTGTAAACGCGCGCGGGCTCCTATATGCCGATGAGCAATGCGCGACGCGTTCGAGGCTTTTATTTATTTTGCATTTCTATCGCGACGTTCGCTTGTTACACGTGTGTGTGCATGCGCGCGGAGCTCTTGTATAATTGTATGATTAAGCGCGTATTCTAGGCGAGTAATTTAAAAGTTTCGTGTTTCGCGGTATTGTTAAGGTTCGCATCGGTATTGTTGAATAGGAGTACGGCATTGTTCGGAAATATTGAGTGGGTATGTGTGTATTGGTAATTTAATTTGGCGTTTGTACGGTAACGAGAAATAAGCCAAAAATTTATTATTTGTGTCAAAGCTGTATGTAGGCTAGCGTTGCGAGAGTTTATGGAGAAAATTCATTAATGTACTCGCGGATCGAGCAAATGTAATTTGTACGAAAAACATTTTCAGATGGATTATCATTAATTCGGATCACGTATTATGGGGTAGTGATTATAATATATATAAAAGCAATATTTTTGTACATATTTGTCAATATACTTATTCATGAAATGAATCAACGAAAATTAAATTATATTCTCAAATTTAAATTATTTTGTTTTATACTTCAAATATATTAATTGATCTAGTTATTTTATTATTATATATTTTAATTTATATAAATAATCAAATTTAAATTATTTTTTTTATTTATTATTTATTTATTTATTACCATATTATAATACAATATATACATGATATTACATCAAGACGTACATAAAATAAGTCTGATGTAACTTATATCCTATAGAAATAGTCAAGCAGCTACCTGTAAATAGGTCCGGTTTGAATTTAAAGCTATAAATTACTTAGAAACTACGAACTTAAAACTAAAGGAGACTTGCAATACCTAAGTATATTACGCATTTTATATGGTAATTTAATGTAACCAAGTATGAGTGAATTGCAGTTAATTTGTTCGCTTCCGTCACATAAATTTATAAATTTTCTCCCTAATGCACGCGAGTAATTTGAAAAATCACTCGTGATAATATATACGCTTTCCTACACATAAGAATTTCTGTCCAGTGCGCTGATTTTGTATTTTTCCTCCCCAGACGCGCTTTTTTCGCTCGCCATTTGTCTGCATAATGTCGAGGGAAATTTTCGCTCGTAAATTTCCAATAATGTAAATATTCCAAGGCAACGGAAATCAGCACGGAATTCAAATGGAATATTTGAATATCAACTAAACTCAATTTTACGAATTTCTTAGGTAAATACAATACATCAAAATAACAATTCGATATAAAAAAATGATGTTCCATCAACAATAAAATTAATATATTCATGTACATTGGACCGTATTGAAATATTTTTATCACAAGAGCATTTAAATTCATACAACAATAATTTTACGTTTGTCACATCCAAGGTAATAATGAATAATGTATGCCGTTTACTCTAAAACTAATCGTTTCCAATTACAAAGTAGATGATCGTATTAGTACATAACAAAAAGTTGGATAAATAAAAATAGACCCAATATATACAGAGTTATGAGCCCCTTAAAAATCGCCTTTATCAAAATCTTTTTGTCAGAACACATTTTTCATCACTAAAATTAAACTAAAATTAAACACTATGTATCAATGTGACGAATAGTTGTTGAAAATAAATATATTTTTCAAACATTCGTTCCAGCTAGAATCGAAAAACTAGTGTACAGCAGCTTATACATGCGATAGCAATTTATTTTAGAATAGTGGCTCAAGACTACCGCTCTATGGTACCAAATTTGTACAGATACTCTCAACGTACGTCAGATTACGTAAAAATAATAACTCTTAACCAAATAATATCCCATCTAAGAAAGAAAACAATCTACAAACGAAATTTTCAATTTCCCAGCTCTAAAAAAAGTACCTAAAAAACAACGCCCACATAATGTAAATCCACAAGCAATCCGAGGAAAAAAAAACCATTATCGACAATAAAGCGCAATAAAACCCGAGGCGCGCGCGCGCGCGCGCATTTGACCGACAATTCCTCGCCGCGTAAGTGCAGGTATTATATATATATATACCTACGTGCAGATATAGTCGGGGAAACGAGCGTTTTAACGCCACCGCGGAAAAGTCGAGCGCGACGATGCGTGCGTGCCACCGTCCAAAATCTCTGTCTCTCTCTCTCTCTTGCTGTCTAACACACTATATACGCGGAGATTCACCTCCCCTACGGCAATCCGGTCGCGCATTCTCAGGTTGATTTCGATTCCCGCGCTATTTCGCTTTTACGATTGGCTGCTGCAAGCCTCTCCTCTGTAACCGTGAGTACGACAAAGGGACGAACTAAAGAGAGAGAGAGAGAGAGAGAGAGAGATGTCTCGTGATTTATGACGCTACGGAAGAGGGAGTAGGAGAGAGAGAACGAGACTGTAAAGTCGCGATGTGTGTCGGAGAGTCCCTTTCTCTCTCTCCGCGTGTCTGAGCCAGTACGCATAGCCCGAAGAGACAAAGATAGAGAGAGAGAGAGAGATGCTGCACTCGTAATTTATTATCATTCGCAGCTCGTAGCTTTCGCCGGCGCTTGATATGGCTAAAGCGTATTTAAGTGCCGTTACCGCGCGCGCGCGAGCGCGAATACGCTCGCGGTTAACGGATGTTTTTAGGGCTTTTGCAAGTGAGAATGTATATTTAAGTTTATTGGACGTGCGCGGGTGGTCTTGTTAATATTACGTGGTGTAGAACTTTGGACTCTGTGTGTGCCTTCTGGAGTCGAGAGTTTAATTGAGAAGCGATGATTTGTGGCTCGCGCGCAACAATTCGAATTTGCCTTGTAGATAAGAAGTAGAAGGATTCAGGAGGATGTATTTCTGTTGGACTTGGTTTTTAAATTTGGAAGGATTTTTTTAATGATTTTTAATGGAAGTGATTTCTAGGAAGGTTTCAATTAATGTTCATTATAACTTCAATATTTTGGCAACTAAAAGTTCTGAAATAACTATTAGAAATCGTGAATGAGAGTAGAGGATACAAGCTTGTAAGATAAGAAATATTACTGCAAAATTATGTAGTTTCAAAATTCAGAGAAAAATATGTTTTAAATTTTAGTCGCATTTTCCCTCAGATATTCAAATGTAGGTTCATAACTTTGTAGTACAACATTCTTGTATCTAGTATCTCTTGAATTATTGCTTCTTCTCTTTACTTTTATTTCCAAATTAAAGACGTTTTTTTTAGAAAAAGATTAAAGTAGATTAATATAACTTTTATCTGTGAAATAAGCGACCAAAAGCATAAATTAAGAGTAGTTTTTTTAACACGCTGTGCGCGAAACACGGTTTCTCGTGCTCGTTTTCCGTGTGCGAAATTGTCCATTTTTTCATCGTGTGCGAAACATTCGTGAAGCGTGCGCGAAACATACGTCAAGTGTGCGCGAAACCTTCAGAAGCGTGTGCGAAACATGCTTCAAATTATGCGCTCGTTTCGCCAGAATGATTCGTAATTGTTTTTCCGACTTAACGTCGATGTTTATTATATACATATCAAGGTTAGAATTTTGACTTTCTCTCATAATTGAATCGTCTCGCTTGTAGTAGCTTAGTAATTGTAATAAAATGAGTTCAGAAAGTGATTCAGACACAGTTTGTGATGATACAGTACCGTCGGATTTGGCTGAAATTGTAAATAATATTAGTCTGAATCTATTGCGTGAAAAATCAAGACGTCAACACACCAGATCCTACAACGAATTCAAAAAGTGGCAGAAAGAAAAAAAACAGCTTCTATTGACGAAATCAATTTAGTTTATCTGGATGAACTATCTAAGAGCTGTGCTCTCTCAACATTGTGGCCTCGTTATTCCATGTTGAAAGCCACTATAAGTACTTACAATAATGTCGATATCGGTACTTATAAAAGTGTCACATCTTTTTTGAAGAGAAAAAGTGCGAATTACAAGCGAAAAAAATTGAAAGTATTTACTCCATCTGAAGTATCAAAATTTTGCAACGAGACTCCAGAGAAAATACATTTATTGAACAAAGTAAGTTTTATTCAATTACTATAGATACAAATTTTATTATTTATTATTGATTCAACCTTTTTAATCTGATTTTGTATTTGTAGGTTGTTTTGGTGGTAGGTGTGTCTGGTGCATGCAGAAGGGAAGAGCTCAAAAAAATAACCATGAACAATATCAAGGAACTGGACAGAAAAATGTTGTACATTACTGTACCGAAAACGAAGACCGGGGTTGAACGCTCATTTACTGTTGTTCGAGAGTTTTATAATATTTGCAAAAAATATATAAAACTACGTCCAGAGGATTGCAAATGTAATCGTTTTTTTTTTTAAATTATCGAGCTGGCAAATGCACAAATCAACCAGTCGGAATCAACAAGATCGGTGCTATGCCAAATGTTATTACCTCATTTTTAAATTTGCCAAATCCAGAATTATATACTGGTCACAGATTTAGGTGAACATCGAAAACATTGTTGGTTGAAGCCGGGGGAGATATCATCGCTGTTAAACAACTTGGAGGGTGAAAATCAACGACAGTCGCTGAACGTTATATTGAGGCATCTATAGCCGACAAAAGAGAAATTGGTAAACAGATCACTAATTCAATTTCAATTTCCGTACCGTCTACTTCGGGTTCTCCTTCAACATCAATACGTGAAAAACCCCGTGAAGAACCGAAATCAAAGCACCCGAAAATAAGTACAAATAATGTACGAGTTGATCCACATAAAGAAAAATCTACTACTCATTTCACGACTGATGCAGAAAAATGGTCACAACAGCTTAATATTTCTTCAACACCTGATGTAAGAGAATTAGAAGAACTTTTTTCTACTCCTATTGTGCCTCCTGAGAGAGAACGTTCAGAAGAGCAGTCGATAAATTCGTCTAACCAGCAATTGGTTATGAGAAATCTTTCAAACAATGAGCGTTTCAATATGCATTTTAATAATTGTTCAATTAAGTTTTTTATAAATGACTATTCTCATAATTCTGAACTATAGATAAAAGTTTGTACTCATAATAACTTGTAAAATATATTGATTTGTGTTAACAATGTAGTTGTAGTTATTTGATATTTAACCTATTTTTCATTCACTCGTCTGTTACATTAACTGGTTGATTTGACACATTAGCTCGTCTCGCTCCGCTTCGATGAAAAAATCAACTCGTCATTATTTTTGTTCATTTTCGGAAAATAACCGTGTTTCTCTCACGGTGTGTTAAAAAATAGTATACGCATCACGTGCGCGAGACGATTCACACACTCGTCTCGCTGCGCTCGGACGACAAACTAGCCTCGTAAGCGAATCATCTGTTTCGCGCACTAATTTCGCGCGTAATGTACTATTTTAATATTTAGCACTAAAAAACACTATTTAGAGTTTACACGATTCTTGTCAGTTAATTAGTTAACTAAAGTTTTTATTATTTTATTATATCTATTTGTGTTTCGGAGTTAGGGTCTCCAACTGAAAACTTTATTGGATTCCGATTATCTGCATCTATTTCATTCCGTCCAGTACATCTGCGGTCGACTTTTGTTTGTTCCGAGCACTGCTCCTGACATAGGTAAATTACACCGGACCTACTTCCAGACCAGCTGATATGAGGGTCAAAGTTTAGTCATTTGTCTTTGACAAATGTTCAGACCATTGACCACCCTCGGTTCGTGCAAACTTTGAATCGCATCATATTTATTATCAAAACAATTTAAATTATTCCGCTTAATTTTACGACTGCATTCACTTCTTAAACATCAATCTTGGAATTTATAACATAAGTACTCTGAAAATATGACTTTTATAGAGTTGTCTACTTGAAGAATGTGAAATTATGTTCTTATCAAATTGAAATTATAATGTATAACGTGGAATTATGCTAAAAGCTGCTTATTTCAGAAGCCGCTCATCGTACTATCGCTTATTGTTCCAATCATGCTGACCAACGGAATTCACATTCTGCAGTCAATTGTCCAATTGTAAGCGATGTAGTTCCACTACATTGTAACAATATCCTCTATCTTAGCTTATACTGATGCGGTATGACAATACCAGCAATTGTTAAATAGTTATCACCAGGAAATTATAGAGATATATCAAAAAGTTAATGATAATAGAACATTAATTAGTTACTGTAAACAATCAGAAGTATTAATTGATCTTGGTCAGAAATATTGACTTTGAAAATGTAACTAAAACATATAAAAAAGCAAAGTTGCCCTATTATATCCATTGCATTTATAAAGAAAACTTAACAAAGGCGTTATACTAGTACTACAAAGCAATTTTGGTCAATTTATGAACAAATAATTTCCTTATTGGAAAAAGTAGCTATATAACCTACGAAAATTAGAAACAACAGAGTTTTCTTGCCTTGCAGCCAGTGAGTGAGTTTCGCAACTCGGTCAACCATTAATAATGGAAACATTTCTTTCCTCTTACATACTGTCTCTGACAGTATCCTTAGAAGAAAATACAAAATGCACCACAAGATGATCAAATCCACATACCAACCCGTGCATACACCAACCGTTAAGGCGAATTACTTTCTTCCGCACGACTAAAACCGCGCGCTAGGAAACTTCCGAAAACGAATATACTAAACCTAAACAACTGCACCCAAAATTTACCATAACATAATAACTTCATCCTCGCACGCATCCACATCTCGTTCACGCACAGACTCACAAGCAATCGCTTTTGAGCGAATCTCGAAATTTGCCTCGCTGCAATTTCACGCATCCATGAAAAAAAAAAAAAAAAAAACAATTTCACCCGGTTAATCTTCCCGAGGGCTAGAGCTACATATCGCCGTCTCCTCAATTCGAAGCCTGTCTGCAGCGCGTCACCGCGATTCTTATCCTGTCTCCATCGTTTTGCCATCTGCGCGCGCGCGCGCGATCTCTTTCTCTCCGTTTGTTTTCCTCCGTCTGTTTTCTTCACGTTCGCGTATGCGAGAGAGGGAGAGGGAGATAGGGTAGGAAAAGAGGAGAGGAGGGTGGCTTGTCTCGCGCAGAGCTTTTCCCGGCCTCTCGGTCTAAGCCGCTCGTGTCTCCCCCGTGTCGGACACAATAGCTCACCGGCGATTTTCCCGTCGAGTGCCGCTTGAATTGTCGTCTTTCTGTCTCCGCGTAAAGTTTGCTCTCTGTCTGTCTCTCTTTATCCCCCCTCTCTCTCTCTCTCTCGTGCTCGCTCTCGCTTTGGAGTTGCACGACTGTATTTATACGTGTGTATTGAACAACTGCGGGAAACGTGCATGTGTACGAGGTGGGGGAGGGGGGTGAAATGGAGTCCCGAGCTCGAAATTTTAAGTGAGGCGACGAGTCGTGTATTGAGAGCAATGGATGGTGATAATTGACAGGCGCGGGGAGGAAGCGGAGGTGCGAGGGAAAGCGAAAATAATGGGTGTGTTGAAAGGTGCGCGAGAGGGATGGTTTAATTCGGAAGGTGCGAAAGTGAATTACGATTGGAGGTGGGTAGGGAAGAATTCGGAGATAATGTTGTGCGCTCTAGACATTTGTGAAAAGATGTGTATTTCTAGAGAAAGAAATAAATTGTAGAGAGCAAGTAACATTAGTTAGATTATTAAGTGATGTTTCGTAACTGGGTAGTATAATGATATATTTTAGACAGAATAAAAGTGAAGTACTTTCAGTAAATTTAGAATCACCGATAGAAATATAGTGATGCTATCTGATATATTATATAAGTTTCGTTGACATTGTTTTAATGCACAAATTTTCGTAAAATTTACCATACAAGCTGTTTATAAATAGTAGCTCTAGTGTGTACGTTTGATGTATTTACAAGAATACTATTAGCAATAATAATCTTTATATAGCAGGCATTTAAAGTGAATAAAAATATGAAACTAATAAAGTACTGAATCAAGAGTTTTTTTGCATTGATTGTAAATAGCAATGTCTTTTTTACTAAAAGAATGGTTTTCTTAGTACCTATCTACGTATTGAATTTACTACATATATTTCTCCAATCTGTATTATTAATTTTTGTAACCTGGCCGAGACTTACAAGACACTTTTCATCATTATACAAAGTTATACAACAGTTTTGAAACATTTTTAACCAGTATATTTGAAATTGTTTAAGTATCTTATTTTTGCGTAATCCACAATGGCATACATATAGTTTTATGAAAACTTATGTTTTTGAAGAAAACAACAAGAAGTCGCATATTTCACTTCCGAATGAATCATTAAGTTACAGCAAAAATAGCTTAAATAATTGTGATTTTGTTTAAAAACTGCTAGAAATACGATATTTTTTACGAATAATTGGTATCGGATAGTATTAATTAAAATACATAAACAAAATACGTGAGTTTTTGTAAGAAATACCATTAAGAATATATCCTCAAAGTTTCTCAATCTGCTATATACAAGGATAATTCTATATTCAAGTTCCACGCTTCAATGAAACAATTCGCCAAAGAATACGTATTATACTCAAAAACATTGTCCATATTTTAAATGGTATTTTTCTATAACATCTTTACTTGTATTATATAGATATACCTATATAATATATTTATATAATAGTAGTATAGAATAAACAAACTAGGGAAGAATACCGATATTTACTTAATAGTGCATTCTTGTAGATATAATAGTATAGTTTCTTTGTAAACTTTCAGAATTATTACGATATCTTCAAAGAAGAAGACATAACCAAAGCATTAAATACGATGTGACGTTACTTCGGCCAGCATCTTTTCACCTTCTAACGATGTGACGTCGATCAAAGGACCTTTAAAAAGCTACAACTTTCGTAAATGTAATTTTCTTTTCCAAATCTAAAAAGAAATGTACACATCGGCATAGACACTTTACTATATATATTTGCCGATGACATATATATATATATATATATATATATATATATATATATATATATATATATACAATTTCCGATAAAAAACTAAAATTTTTATTCTTTCCAATTTTTTTCAATGAAAAAATAACTATTGTATCCCAAAACTATTCCAATAGAACATCAACTTCACGCTCATTTAACAACTTTTAAGGGAAGAAGATACAGGTTTTTGGTAAAAAAACGATTTATTTTTTATGTTTTTATACTTATTCTTAATCCTTTTTCTTAATAATGAAAGAGGTTTCACAAGAAAAGTTGACTTATTTAAGCTGTTTTAATTTTTTTAAATATTTTCGTTTTTATCTAAAATTCAATGTTTTTTAATATTTTTGAGACAAAAAAAGTTAAATAAGTACGCCATAAGCAAAGCTAAACGTTAGTAGAAGTCAAAACCCTATATCAGTCGTAAAATAACAAAAGGGTACCCCTTAAAACAAAAAAGGAATCATGAATAATTTCGAATTAACTTTCATTTAATTATTACTCCTATTTTACTTTAAAATCATTTCTTTAAATTCTTTGTTTTATACTTTTTATAAATCTATGTTGAGACCTATTGATAAAAGTTTAAGTACAAATTTTGGCTGGGCAATAATTATAATAAAATACATGATTTTTGTGGAAATAAAAATTAGAAACTGAATTTAGCTATAGAATTTCTTTAGAAGCAAAAAAAATATAATATTGCAACATAAATTTCAAAGTTTTACTTAAAAGAATACATAAATCGAAGCTGATCAAAATTCACCGATGACTGTTGCGCAAAACGATAATCCAAATACTGTCCATTTTTTTAAGGTATTCTGGCTGCACTGATATTTTAAGCGCGGTTTAGGATGATTTCAACAAGCGCAAATATGTTTTGTTTACGTATTATTACGTACAAAAAGATAAAAAATACATTTGTCAATGCTCAACAAATGTCGTGTTTCTCTGTATCTTCTTCCCTTAAAAACACTCCTCTTTGCGCACTTTAATCTCGCAGCCCTGCAGCCAATTAACCAGAGCGCTAGCCGAAATACCGAATAAAAGAAAAGGACAGCCAAAGCGACCACCGCAGACTGTATAACACGCTGCGCGACTATACAGAGTACATATAACGAAGGTCCGACGACGTGTGGCGTTGCGGCGTCTTGACGTTAAATGACGCGACGTCAAAGCCCCTCTCGGCGGCCGCGGCCAGCGGACACAATTGCCTCGCTCTCTCTCTACTCTGTGCGAGGCAGTATATCAGTCGGGGGGCCGACGACGACTGCGGAAACGTCACGCCCAACTGTGCGTGAGCGTGGGTGTATGTGTGTGACGCTGTACATCTCGGGCGCGGGACGAGGGAAATAATTTGAAGGCTTAATTGTGTGGCCGTGCCCGTCCGTCCGCCAAAGGATTTAATAAAGAGACGTGCGTGCAAGGTGCGAGAGAGAAGATTGGCGTGAGTCGAAAGCGGAGTGAAGGATTGCGGATGGAAGGATTGTTTGTAGGGAGGTCGATAAAATGAGTGGAATTTATTTTTCAGCGGTAAAGACGATTGTGATGCTTTATGAATGGTTGTATATTTATCGGTGTATATGATGAGAATTTAAATATGTTTTAACGGGAAAAATTGTTTTTGGAGTATTCGTGTTTGGGGGCGGTAGACTGATAATGATCTGAAAGGTTTGATTTATTGTAGTTATTTGAAGATGGATTTTAACGAATTATCAGAGCAGTCGATGATGAATAGGAATAAAGTTATGTGCAAACTAGAGGAGAGGATTTTTACCACAGGCTTATTTCTTTTTAATATTTCTTACTAATCAAAAGTAAAGTAAGTAAGAAAATGTGTATGTGAACAATCTATTTCTTCATTTTTGAAGGAATAGGTTTTAATCTAAAGTGAAAATTGAAAAGTTGCTAACTACAATGTCAGTCATGTTAAGTAAAGAGTAAAGACTATTATATTAATCCATTTAAGTATAAATGTAATTGGAAAATTCTACGTATTAACTCATATAAACTTAAAGTTGTCTTTCGATACAATCACCATTGTAGTTACACAAATAACTTTTTTTTTTATTTTGTCTTCAAATTCGAACGCTATGATTTTGAAAACCCCTAGATACACATACTTACTTAATTTGCTGTTTATTTTATAAAAAGTAATAACTAATTTTTAACTTTCAAATGCTTAAACCTAAAGAATTATAGAAAATTTGACAGAAATATGATAAATCGTTTATTCATAACTATTTTTCATAAATAAACATTATATCTATAATAAACATGGGCAAATAATTGTTTCGAAAAAAGAAAATTTATCTTCCCAATTTTGTTATCCAAATAAAATACAATTTTTCTAAGAATAATAAATATAAAAAGGATGTTCAAATATCTGTATAGGTTTTACTAAATAAGAAAATAAAACTTTTTTCAAAAATACTCGAAATGCTTTATCATTTTTATCTATCTAAGTAGAGTTAAACATTATACATATATATTAATTGCACATGTCTGAGCATACATTTTCAAAATTATTGGAACAATGAATATCGTAAAAGTCAGTTATACAATTTCGTAAAATCATATTCAATAATACTTATGTAAATTGATTTTATGAATAATTACATTATAAAATTTAAACAATTATATAACATTATGGAATAGTTAAAATGTTATAATGTTATTATTCATAAAGTCAAATTTCGTAAGTATTATTGAATATGATTTTACGAAATTATGTCTGCATTCATTGTTACTATAGCAAAAAGATTGTCGGTAAAGTAAAAATGAATGCAGATATAATTTTTTTTATAACTGAGCTCGGGAGAATTAAAAAAGATATTAATTATCACATGTCTGAACATATATTTTAAAAATTATTAAAATATCTGGAAAAGCTCACTTCCACACAGTCTACCTCAAGAATTATACAATATCGTAAAATTATATGCAATAATACTTCAGTTTATAAGATAATAAAATACCTTTTGAAATAAATAAGGTTCCATTGGAATATTTCGACTCAACCAGACATGCCCTAAAGCAAAGTAACTGCAATTGACACAATAAAAAGCTTGCAGGCAGCTTAACAAAAATCAAATTTCAAATAAAATACTGCAAAATTAAACTCTTATACGTCACTCTCAATTCCCGCTACAACGAAGTCATACACTCGCACGTTGGCAAACGATTAATTCCACATCCACAAATCAATCAACGCCTACAAACAAAAATCTCGCAATACAAGGCGTTCGTCAGAGCGCAGATTAAATCGCGAAGGGATTAATCAGCGACAAAGGACGTTATCACCGCTCTCCCGCCTCGTTTCCAACTCTCTCTCTCTCTCTCTTTCTTCACGCCTAAAAGCATCTCGGTGACATTTCAAGAAGTACTGCATCGCGCGCGAAGCCAATGGGAAAAAGGGGGTACGAGACGCGCGGAATGTATGTAGAGCAGGGAAGAGGAGAGAAAGAAGAGAGGATGAGCTCGGTGCCTCTCGAGAAGAGACTGATGTACGAGCGTGCGCGACTTGTCTCGCCCGGCTCCGAGATGAACCGACGGAGAGGAGAGCGAGAGCGAGAGAGAGAGAGAGAGATAGAAACGTCGATAGACTTTTCTCGCGATGCAGCAGACGCCGGGAGGAAGGGAGGAGACGAAGAATAGACGGTAATGGACGGGTATACGGGGTGTTCTGTGCTTGGTTGGGGGGTGATCGTTCGAAGTTACTGGAATTTTGTCCGAAGCCTTGATTTTGGTCTACTGAGAGTTGTCGGAGGAAAATGTGTTTGCGAGCGTTGGTTATTACGTTACTATAGTCATGGGCGAAATATTTATCTTTGAAGAAGAATAAAGATGAATGATTGGCTAAAATTTTCAAGGAGATTGTCTGTAATGTTAGATAAAATGTATATAGATTTTTTTTTTTTTTTATAATTATTTAACGTCGCCATGTTTGTGCTTCCATGTGGTGCTAATCGACGACGGGGGTCTGCGGTGTGTTTGTAAACAAAGCACATGTAATTTTTACAGAGGTGCTTGTATCAATCGGCAGAGACTAGGATTCGAACCCGGGTCACCGGCGTGGGAATCCGACACTCTACCGACTGAGCCGCCGCAGGCCCCTAATGTATATAGATAATACTACATTACGTAGATGCATTATCGAATTAAAATGCCGAATTATGTATTTTGTATACGTAGATAAGTAATTATCGAGATAAAGACCAAAGTTAAATATTCATCGAAATACATTTTTCATCTTTCCGATTCTATAACCTTAATTTTAGGTTAATGTATATGTCATAAGCTGTGTAGATATACTTTTTTAATAAAGATTTTTTTATCTAGACTCTAATCCAGATACATTTATCTAGATGTTAGCTCATGACTTATTAATACTACAGATTTTCTTAAAGAAATATAAAGATAATAGTAGGATTATTGTTTGAACCATACGTTTTTAAAAAGCGCGAACAGTATATGTTTGTGCGTATTTTGGAAATAAAATTCTAAGGATATAGCGTAGAAAAATAGTAACTTAAAGTGAAAATGTCTGATACAGTAAAACGAAATCGACATTAAACGCAGCCTGACAGTAGCTTTGTGAGAAAATTTTATTTCAACTTTTAGGAACTCTAGTATTTATTTCTCACCGTAGAATGAAGAATTTTCTATAGAATCAAAATAGCTTACTCGTATACATGGCATATGTATGTTTTGTTCAGATAAACCTTCGTCTAAAGTTATAAAATAAAAGTAGTTTTAATCTTTTAAATACGCACAATGGATTTACATAGAGGATCAAATAATGTTTGACTTAATCTCGATGTATCTACTGAATATACGTGAACGTAAAGTTTATTCTGTTTAATTTGAATCATAATGTAAGTCATGGCATTATTTACATTTAATTATTAAAATTTATATCCTACGCATTAACAAATTCACGTTGATACTGTAATTATTTAAGGTCTTAAAATGAACGTGAATTGTAAACTTTATTTAAAGATATCTTGACTTTTTAATTCTGCGACGTAATCCATGAATCGACGAATTGGTGGAGGATTATAAACGACGCGAGGAAACCAAGTTCATAAGCGGATTGGCAGGCTTTGGATTTCTAAAGTTTTTGAGTTACTTCGCTTAGAAAAAGAACGTAAAGAATTAATAACTACCTGTAGAAGTTTGCAATTATATTTTTCTCTTTATACCTCAGGTATCCAATATAATGAAGATATTCGCGAATCAATATTTTCTTTAGAATAATATAAACATGATGACACCCAAAATATGCATGGATAAGTAAAATCTGTTACAACTGGTATTATGCACTTCTATAATGAAATAAAATAAAAATAAATTATAAAGTTACGTTATCATAGTTATCAATTATTGTATATAATGTTAAAAAAATTGTAGTACTTTAAGGGGTAGCGCCACCTTGGACGTTTCGAAAAATCTTGTTTTTTTTATTGCTTACTTTAATTATTTTATACACAGAAATATGATGCTGAAAGTTTTTAATCGAAATTCAAATTATTTCATAGCTCTCAAAGGTTTCTTTCTCAAAACATACTTTTTTAAATTTGCGGGCACGATTTTTCTTACAGTTTTTATCTGATTGACTTGAAATTTGGCCAACATCTTCGTATATATACTGTACTGAAGTATCCATGCTTTTTTTTAAAAGTTGAAAACTCCCCTTGCAATTAACATTTATTTAAAAAATTTTAGGGTATAAAATGAACTTTTTAAAAAAATAGCTGCCATTTTGCAAAAAAAAAATTATTTTCAAAAAGGATGGATACGACAATAGGTTTTATGGTGTAGATAATATTCCTTTTTTTTGTTTTGTTCTACGAGGACCAGTGGTCCAGCAATTGTGTCCGCAAATTGACTTGCTCAAATAAAGACGATTCCGGAAGTGGGCCAGTACGCAGCCATTTTTTTCTATACTTCAGTTCATGTACAATACAGTCTTCTAAGTTATTTTTAAATACAGTTTTCTATTTACCCACAGTAAATATACAAATTTTGATTCATTTTAGAACCTCCAAGATGGCGTTAAGATTTTATTAAATAACTATTTAAGTGGTAAAATTTGTATGAGTATAATTAATTTTAAAAGTTTTGTTAACGCACGCAGTCAATAACATGAGAAGTTGAATAACATTTTTTAAGATCATTTTAGACCAACTTTTACTTCACAATCACTAGGGAGAAGAAGTATCTTTAAATATGAGGAAAGTGAAGGTCATTTTTTTAAATCTAAATTTATGGTAATAAAACATTTCCTTTTCGTTCATATATTAAATTGTATATCTACCGTTTTAAAGCTTTACGAATGGCATCTGTACTAGATTAATTATATTACCTGAAACTTGGCATAAAATAAAAAGATAAACCTTAAACTTCAAAAATTGTTTTCGATCCAATACAGATACATAGATACATATACCAAATTATTTTTATCACAAAATTATTTCTACTAGCAAATTTCTCAAAAGTAACAATATCAAATAACCTTAGCTAACACAAAGTAGCCAAATTCCAAACCCAAATTCACCCCCTCCAGTCTACTTTCGCCTAATTCGATCAGCCTCTCAAATACCGCTCCTGATTAATATTCTTCGACAAGCATTAACTCGATAACAAAGCCCATTGCGCCACAACAGCGACGCATACAATCAGGAACGTCGAAGTATACCCCTACATATACAGCGAAACGAAGATGAAAAAGAGCAAAGATCGCGTCTCTTAAAAGGCCCCGCGCAGCTTTGTAGCGGCGTGCGGCGCGTCGCATCTTAAGCTCCGCGGCGGTGTAACCGGAGCTCTCTCTCTCTCTCGACGAAAGTTAACGTTAATGGCACGGAGTAATTAACCCAGAGCGAGAGAGAGAGTAGAAGGTAAAGGGGGTATAGTACGAGCCACGAATTCCCGCCACCGTCGCCGCCTCCAGCTCCACCCCGCGTTTGTTTACGTATAATAACGCGATTTTCTCGAGAGAAATTGTAATAAGTTTTGTTGAGGAATTTCGTTAGTCGCGCTCTGTTTATATATACGGTGAGGTAGTGCGTGATGAGGAACTATTTGTTACTTAGTTGGGGGATTAGAGGATTTTCTATTTGTTCGTTTTTAATGGATTCGGGAAGGAATGCCTGTGTTGTGATTTTAATAGTTGTTTATGCTATATTTTTTGAGTAGCTCCTATTTAGTTTATCGTTACAACTAATTAATTATTGTTGTGATACTTATATTTATGTAATATCTTGAAACAAAGCTCTTATAAGGGTATACTAAACTGAAGTTTTCAATTGTGAAACTGTAAAAATAACATCGTATACTTCAGATACTACCTATAATAAATCTTGTTTGACATTGCTTACACATTTGGTTTGAAAATGAATATTTTATTTGCATATCTCTATGAATTGTAAGGTATTTCGATGAAAATATATATGATGCGCGGAAGCAACATTTTAGTGGAAACCAGAATTTATCTCAATTTAACAATGGACTTAAACTTAAATCAGAAGTCCATCGATTGCAAAAATGATTCGTTTACTTTAAAATTTTAAATTACAATAAATTATATTTTATTTTATTGCTGTATTTGCGCTTAACATTATAAATATTTGTTTTATTTAACATATTGAGTTTTTAACCGACTTTATTTTCTCATTGAACTTTTGAAAAACAATAAAAATTATGAGTTCACGTATAGGCTCGAACTTGAAGAGAGAATACTTGAGAGAATACTTAAATTAATAAAATCGAATGTTGTAAGATATTTTATTTCATTAATTCCCAATAATTAGTTAATGATGAAATAATAATTTCGTGTGTACCTTATTATATTACACTGAAAAAAAAATTTGTTAAATCTAAGTAAACGTTTCCTTGAATCGTACTAAGAAAAGATTTATTTGATAATAGTAAATATTTAATTATGTTTAGACTGGTATTCATCAATTCAATAAATATTTACTAAATTTAAGAAATATTTACTTTATTTAAGTAAATCTTTTCTTAGTACGATTCAAGGAAATGTTTACTTAGATTTAACAAATTTTTTTTCAGTGTACAAATGACGTACCCTACCCTTAAAATTAATCACACTGTAACAGCTCAAGTAATTGCTTAAAAAATTGTTGACACCGGCAATCATCTATAATACAACCTCTTCAAATTACGGAAGCTTAGAAAGCAGAAAATCGTCTAAAAAACCGTCGTTTTCATATCCTAACAAGTCTTTAGTTACCAGCAGCTGGCAAACGAGCGCGCGAGCTTAGATTGATAAGAAGACCGAAAACGCGACGCAGCCATCTCTCTTCCTTTCTCTCTCTCTCTCTCTCTTTCATTCTCTCACGTTTGCCTCTGCTTCGCGTCCCTAACGTTATGTTTCAGCACGCGCCCGGCATTACGCAGCCTATTTGGAAGATTAAACCGTCCGACAACGACGAGCTCACGTGCATATCCAGTTACATGGGACTCGCTCTCTCTCTCTCTCGCTCTCGCTCTTCCTCTATCTACCCTACACCCATGCCTTTTTCTCTCTATTACATATATACACACACCTGGTTCCGTATCTCTTTCTCTCTTTCTGTGTTTCCCCTATTCACACCCAACCCGCATTCTTTTCTCGCTTTTCACGTTCTTGACAACTACGTCTCACTTAGGTATACTCATACGTACAAATCCAAATGTTCACGAATATATAAACGTACACATAGATATTAACCCTTAGCTACCGTGGTGGGGTCTGTGAGACCCCACACAAAATTTAATTATCGATAACTTTAGAATTATCATATTCTTAGCCTACGTTAATTCGTTAAATATCATTACAGTTAAGAGACGCGCAATACAATAAAGATTAAAAAGCTTCCAATAAGTATTTTACACACGTTTTCGATTGTAGTAATATTGTATACCACTCATTTTTTGAAGCGCGTAAAAATGACTAAATTTATCCATGATAGCTATGGGTTAATTATTAGCGTTTTTCTTTATCAACTGATTCATTATTTAGTTTCATATATCAGTATATATAATACAATAATGTATAAAGAATAATTTATTTCTCATTTTATATTTCTGTATTTCATGTTAAATGAATTCAATACTTGACTATATCATTTTTAATAATATATATTCAATATATATTACACTTTTAACATTTTTTTCGCATAAAGGGTTCTTTTAATTTATTTAAAAGGTAAAGGAATCATTAATCTCTATTTAATGGTTCGTAATCATCGGATGCGGTTGAGTTTAATCAAAATCATAGCATCAACTTTGACACTATTGTAGAAGTTATTTTTTTAGCGTAATTATTTGAAATTTTCAAAACTCTTCAGAATATTATTTTCTTATAAATTATGGATATAGAATTTAGATCATCCAAAAATAAGAGTCATGTACAGTAATATCATTCGTTAAAGTTAATAACAACTCTATATGCTCATAAAATATGTACTAAAATATTTCCATCCGTTTCCACCCTCAATCCACAATTCATTATCCATCTTATAAGAGTGCACCTAATAACCTACCACTCCCAAATAGAACACCACAATTCGCGTCCCGCAATAACAATGAAAATGCCTCTACGATCATTGCAAGCATTAAAACCACCTCGCACTTGATTCACGGCCCCGTTGGATTCTCTCCAAGGTTAAAACAAATATATCTAATCTCATCTAATCCAATCTCTCACCTCTTTCTCTCTCTCATTTCACATTCCCTCTGTCTCCGTCGCATGGCTCTTTTTCTCTCACATCGTCGCGTACGTCTCCTCTTTACCCCCGCAGCAAAGTCAGAGGAACAGTGGTGGGGGATCGCGGTTAATTAACAGCCAGTTCCGAGCGCCAAACGTCGAGTCTTCCCGCCACGTCTCGCTCTTCACACACAGAGATTCCCAGGAGACAAAGAGGGTGGGGGCGCGGCTCTCGTTTCATTCGCTATATGTGTGTGTGCTTCGCTTGGCCTTTTTAATTTACGTCCCCGTGTATTAGATACAGCCGGCAGCTCGCGTGTCGCTGCTTAATAAATTGATTTATCGTGTATCGCCGACGAGGCGCGCTGCTCTGTACGTGTCTATGTGTGGGTGTGTGTATGTGTGTGTATGCGTGAGAGATAGAGAGTGTGTGTGTATGTGTGTGCGTGTGTGTGTGTGCATGTGTGTGTGAGTGTGTGTGTGCGTGCGTGTGTGTGTATTTGTGTGTGTGAGTATGTATGTATTGTGTGTGTCTGTGTAGTGTAGGTATATTATGAGCGTAGGAGGCGAGGGCAGGTCGATGACTAGATTAAGTCTGTCTGCGCGCGTGAGAGCTTTATATATATATATATATACGCCAGGCTGAGGATATTGACTTGGGTAAATAGGGTGTGCGAGTGTAAAGACTAACTGCACGCGGGTGTCGGAAAAATCTAGGGCTGTTTATCGCTTGTTAAGAACGGTTGTGAGTGAATCAAACAAGAATTTTATTATTCGCGCGCTGGTATTAATTTAAAGTGGAAGTTAATTATTCGTTGCTTAAAGACTTTTTGTTCAACATCATGATTAATTAGGTTGAATAATTATTCTTTTAAGTAAAATTTTAATCTCTACATTTGTTATCTGTTTATCCTTATTATGTATATACATAATTTAAAAACTGACATCGGTATTATTATTTATGAAGCAAATTATGTCTGTATGTCGTAAGAATATTCGTGGCTGCATAGTATATATATCTGCATAATTTATTATTGTTTTCAGATCGTGAAGAGCATGCAAAAACATAAATAACTTATAGTTTGCGAACTTCTTACATATTATCACATGAAATTTGTCTTAAGGATGAACAATTTCTTCAAATCTACAATGCATTAGAATTTTAAAAGTGCTTTTGCAGTTCTGGTGACCGTTAAAATAAACGCTTATTTTTTCTGTCTAATGTGCGTCAGCAAAAATACAAAAGAACTATATTAAGTCTACTGCGTATTATATGGTAAAATATGTACAAAAAATATAAATCTTACAGAATTGTATAAAAGAATCTAAATGAGTAAATACAAAATAAAAACGTCTGCGTTGGTTTAGTTGTTTATAAAAATAAACTATTTTGTTTACCTTATATTTGCTTCAGTACACCTGAATTTATAATGAATATCAATTTGCAAACATTGCAGGTATAAAGGTAGTATTAGTATGAAGTTTCGTAACATTGAGGCTTCTTCGCATTTATAACGCTGTATGAAGATTGTATAGAAATGAGACCTCGTTGTATAGAATTTCAGCTTTATTTACTCCGCTGTATAAAGATTTAGTAGAAGAAAAATTACTTTGTTATATCGGTATACTTTTTTTTTCAAAATATAGAGGTCGCTTCAAGGGACCCGAATTTTTCAACTTTATTATATGAAGATTTCGTTATATATATATATATATATATATATATATATATATATATATATATATATATATATATATATATATATATATATATATATATATATATATATATATATATATATATATATATATATATAGATATAACGAGCAGCATATATATATGCTGCTCGTTATATCAATGTTTTACTGTATATGTATTATTAACCCCCTTATGTTAGAGTTTCTACCCACGAAGTCGCTTCCAAATTCAGGAATTTTGTATTCTGTGGAGTTATTTTTCTTGAATTTTTTATAAATATAAAACATTTTTATAAGAATCTTGGCTTTTAATTGCTATACTAATACAAAATAGAACTTAAGCTTTAATTTGCGATGTTGCAGACCTTCTAGAGTTAGGTAGATCAAAAGTTATGAACAAATTTTTCAGGACGAATATATTCGTCCTTCTGATTACGGGAACAACTCTGTTTGGACGAATATATTTAGCCTAATGCAAAGGAGGATTAAAATCAACAAAGTAAAGTAACAATCTCCTGAAATACCCGATATTCAAAGTTAATTATCTTGAACATTAGTCCATTTTAAAAAATGTTGTAAACTCTCACAAAAGTTTGAACATTCATGACATAAAGTAGTAAAATTTGATGTGTATTAAAACTTAAATCAATACTTGAATATGTTATTTATCAATCGTCTACTTTAAATCAGATGAATAATATCGTGATTTATAAACCATTTCCAAGTTTTGTTGGACGTATTTTTCATTATCCTGCAAAGACTACGTTAATCATAAAGAAATCCGTGTATAGGAAATTTAAGTCATTTGTAGACCTTAATTTCTCAATGCATAACAAAACATATGCAAACATAAAAAAAGTTTCACGGATATTACCTTGCAAATAAAAAGGAAATTCCGGAAAAAAAAACACTTCCAACTCTCCAAATTCTAATTCCCCCCATATTCCCCTCCCACCTCAATATATATCCCCTGCGCGTACACCAAACCCAGCTCCCACACTGCAACAAAGGCGCCCAAAAATCAAGGAAAATTCGGCGCAACCCGCGCACCAGACAAATTCAATCCCTCGCAACACACCCGCAACCACCCAAACACTCTCCGCTATCGATAACGCGCAGCAGTCAGCTCTGCGTAAGAAAACATCACGTAGGCATATCCCCGTCGCGCGGATAGAATCCCCTCCCCCGCAGAAGCAAAAAAAGAGCGTTCGCGGCTCGTTGCGAATGTGCCGCATCGGACGAGGCCTCGTAAATCCGATTTGAATTTGTAATGCCGCGCTCGCTTGTTGTATATTCTCGCAAAGTCGTGGCGCGCGCGAGGCGACGCGGCTCCAAAGCGAGCAAGGCAGCTACCGCTGCCGGAGAATAGAAGAGGGGGGATGAGGGGATGAAGCTCGGAGAGGAGAGCCGGTCACGTTCCTCGCATAAAGCACAATTTCGCGGCCGTGCGCCGTTGGCCGCGGGATGACTGGAAAGCTTGAAATAGTGGGACAGAGCTGAGACGGAGAGAGGAGAACGAGAGGCGAGAGAGAGAAAGAGAGGGAGCGAGGGATTGAGAGGAGGAGGAAATAGTTGTGGAGTCGTGGATAAGCGGATGAGATGGGGGAATAGAAGGAGACTGGAGCTTTGATTAGACTTGGATTTTTGCTCGGAGGCTGTAATTGCGCGGTGAGGCGAACGGTATATGTTTTGGGAAGAAAAGGAATTTGGATGAGGGCTGAGTGAGATAGGTGATCGTAGAAAGCATGGTGGCAAAATAAATAAATGAATTTATATTTTGTATAATTTAAGTACAAATTGGTTTCAGAAATTTTAGTGCAAATCATCTTTCACTAAAATCATTGAAAATGGGACGAATTGAATTTGAGACTTTTAATTTTGGCAGATATGTTTAAATAATGTACATTTATTGTGAATAATGTCGACTATGGTATTTCGAATAATTATGATTTTACGACATTTCAGTGAAATTAATACTGAAAATGTATATTAATGATCTGCGTATTATGTTATATTATATACTGTTCTTTAAAGTGTAAAATGTACTTTTATTTTCGTATTTTTATTTGCTTATACACTCTATATTTAATTTACTTTAATTTACTCCAATTTTACTTATAAGTAATATATACAAAAATAATACAGATTTGTGTTTAAAACAATAGATATTACATAATTTTCCCTAACTTTCAATAGGCGCTGGTATTGTTTAATAACATTAGAGGTATTATTCATCATTTAAATATGTTCTCTTAATTATCGTAGACGCTTTGATTAACTAAGATTTTTAAGCGACACATCATGTCTCTTTTTAGTAAAATCATTACCATTATTACAAAATCTATAAATGGGATTATTTCTTGAATAATTCGAGTAAAATGTAGAAGTATAGGAAGGTTGATTAAATCTAAGAGAATATACCTAGCGGATTATTTTTTGGTAAAACATTAAAAATTCAGAGCATTTATTTTATTGTATATAAAAGACTTTTCACCGAATAGTTTTTAAATAAAAAACATGCTCTAATTATAACTTTTAGAGATTAAGTTTAAAAACAAATTTAGTTAATTTGTACAAAAACAACTAATTATATTTTGATTTTAATCTAATGGTACCAGAAGTTTACTCTCATCTTCACAATTGAGTCACAAGCTTTCGAAACATTTTTTATCAATTTTCAAAATGATGTGCGTACTTGAAAGTGGATGAATATATAGATAACTCTGAACATTAAAGGACTAAGTATGTATAATATTATTGCTGATATTGCCCATTAAGTTTGTAAATAAATACATTAATAAATAAATAAATAGAAAGTGGATTGATGGATATCGTAAGTATATACATATATAATTATATATAAAGTGGATAGGTTAGTGGTTAAAGTAAGTAATAGTTTGGTAAATCAAATGTTCTGGGTTCAAGTTCCATATCTGAATTATTTAATTTTTTATATTTTTAAATAAATCCCTTAAGAACTATATAAATTTACAATGAAAATGTAAATGTAGTGTAAGTAGCAGTCAACATTGATAAATGTCGACAAAAGCAAAAAAATTCTAAAATATGAAACTAAAAACGTCCCAAAAGTGACAAAAAGTAACAAATTTATCCCAGAGAAAAGTGGACGAATCAAAATAGCGAATATACGCGCACTACCAATGGAAGTAGGAAAGCTCAACTCTCCTCCCGCACGTACACAGCAAACGGCGCGCGCGAAGCGTCGTAGGACGGCACGTGAAGCGGGAATAAGAGAGCGAGATAGCGAGAAGGAGAGAGACAGATCGAGGAAGAAACTCTCGGGCTCGCTCGGCGCACGGCACCGATTGGATTTGGTCATTTTTACCCCCGCGGAGGAGGAGACGCGCGCGCGCGAAGCCTGTGCACACACGATGATCCACTCGTCGCGAGTTTTATCGCCTTTCTCGCGCGCTCGGGCTTTCGTCGCGTCGTCGGTAGTAGGAGCCGCGGAGCCAGGACTGAGTGAGATCGATGGCCGTTACTCGGCCCTTCTTTTTTATCGCCTCGCCCGCACGCCCCCTCGTACCGAGTGCGCGCGCGAGCGAGCTCTAAAGTCTTTTTTAAAGAGGTTGCGAGAGGTCTGAGAAACAGGCTAGAATGTTTGTAGCGACAAGTTTAGTGCGCTTGTCTTCCTCGTACTGTGGTGCTTTATGAGGGGTGGTAATGGTATTTTGTTGTGATCTTTATATTTTCGTTTATGGGATTGGGCACTAGGATGAGGATTAGCTCATTGAACGAAATGTGAAATTAGAAAGGTGTTAAAAAGAGTAATAAAACGATTCTTTCGTCAGATTTTTTTTTATATACGGAAGAATCTATATGATTAAGATTATAAATATTTGTGAGATCATCATTAAAAAATCGACTGATAGAATTTTATAATGTAAATTCGCATTAAATAAATTAATGTTAATATGAATTCATGATTTCAGGGTTCAGAATATCCTTAAAAGAATTAGTTCGAATACAACTTTATGTATATTTTATATATTTTAGTAAGCAGTGCTAAAAAATTAATTTCGATTTGCTAAAATTATATCTATCTAACTTTTACATATCTTTAATACAAACTGCCGAAGAAAAATATTTTTAATTTGATAAACTAGATACTTTTTAAGAAATCTTTAAATTCATGTTTGTATTTTTAAAAATAGCTTATTAATAGTTTCAAAATACACAAATCGAGAGGAAATTACGCGCCCTTTAAGAATGTATATCCATCATTTATATATCTTATATAAAAACTACCAAAATAAAATTTTTCTCTTTCAACATTTTAAATAAACGTGATTATTTTATCAAAAAACGTGCTATATATTATCCATTTAGCTCCAAATTTCTATCAGATCTAAGTTTAAACGTACCTATATGTCTGAAAAATTTAAGCTCGTAACAGGCTTCTCTGTAAGAGTTATAGTGGACACAAATTTTGCTGTTTAGGTTTCATACATACATACATACATACATACATACATACATACATACATGCATACCTACACACATACATACAAACATATATACATACATACATACATACATACATCCATGCATACCTACACACATACATACATACATATATACATACATACATACATACAGACATACATACATATATACATACATACATACATACAGACATACATACATACATACATGCATACATACACACATACATACATACATATATATATACATACATACATACATACATACATACGTACGTACATACGTACACACATACATTTTTTTAAATATATTTTTCTGACTCAGGAACCTCAAAAACATCGAGATATATCGAAAGCTCTTATCTGAAAATTTTTATCGTTACAAAGCTTTCTCTTTCAGAAAGCAACAAACAGCATTAATTTGGTTTCGGAAGGATTATTTTTCCATATATTTCTCTCTATACCATAACCGCCTGGCATTTCAGAGAAGCATACGATTTATTATTCGAATATATTTTATGTACTTCGACATTCAGCAGTCATAACATTATTTATGAATATGCTCATTGATTTATCAAGTATATTTAAAATGATACATGTAATGATGTTGTAACGCTTTTACATCAGATATCGAAATAAGGTAATTTATCATATTGCGATACATAAAATTTTTCATTAAAAAGGATAATTAAATAGCTTATTAATAGTTTCAAAATACACAAATCGAGAGGAAATTACGCGCCCTTTAAGAATGTATATCCATCATTTATATATCTTATATAAAAACTACCAAAATAAAATTTTTCTCTTTCAACATTTTAAATAAACGTGATTATTTTATCAACAAACGTGCTATATATTATCCATTTAGCTCCAAATTTCTATCAGATCTAAGTTTAAACGTACCTATATGTCTGAAAAATTTAAGCTCGTAACAGGCTTCTCTGTAAGAGTTATAGTGGACACAAATTTTGCTGTTTAGGTTTCATACATACATACATACATACATACATACATACATACATGCATACCTACACACATACATACAAACATATATACATACATACATACATACATACATCCATGCATACCTACACACATACATACATACATATATACATACATACATACATACAGACATACATACATATATACATACATACATACATACAGACATACATACATACATACATGCATACATACACACATACATACATACATATATATATACATACATACATACATACATACATACATACGTACGTACATACGTACACACATACATTTTTTTAAATATATTTTTCTGACTCAGGAACCTCAAAAACATCGAGATATATCGAAAGCTCTTATCTGAAAATTTTTATCGTTACAAAGCTTTCTCTTTCAGAAAGCAACAAACAGCATTAATTTGGTTTCGGAAGGATTATTTTTCCATATATTTCTCTCTATACCATAACCGCCTGGCATTTCAGAGAAGCATACGATTTATTATTCGAATATATTTTATGTACTTCGACATTCAGCAGTCATAACATTATTTATGAATATGCTCATTGATTTATCAAGTATATTTAAAATGATACATGTAATGATGTTGTAACGCTTTTACATCAGATATCGAAATAAGGTAATTTATCATATTGCGATACATAAAATTTTTCATTAAAAAGGATAATTAAATTAGCAACAAAGTGGTAAAAGCGCATATTTACTTCAATGAGTTGATTAATTATATCTGCATGGTAAAAAAAACACTTTAATTAAATAATTGAACTCCATTGGCTTCATTTCATGAAAGTATACTTTATTTCAATATATATTTGTAACGAGAAATGAAGAATTAATCAACGCGTTTAAATATTTGTATAGTGAATAAATAATTTCAATTGGACTAACCAGAGACAAATAGAGTAGCGACTCTAAAAACTTTTATAGATTTTTTGTTAATAAGATTATTATAGTAACTTGAAGATTTAAAGAATAATTTTTCATCTCTTCAAGTCTTCGGTCTTCAAGAAGATTTCACTTAGCTTTCATAAGATCTTTTGCAATTCCTAATTATTATAATAATATTATGATATAATATTATGATTATGATAGAGAGTATTTTTAATTGAATTTTAAGATTGTAAAATTATTGCATTCATATTTATCTTGCATCGATTACGTTTTACATTTATAAAATATTTGATTTTGCAAAAAAGAAAACAAAATAAAAAACTTACCAATCGTTTCCGGTTTTGGCCATATTTTGTCGTTTGCGACCTGTTTGATGAGGTTTTGGTTCTGCAACCATGTTGACGTCTGAAACAATAAGAAATCACATAATTAATATATAATTTCCGTGAATTATTGTCAGTCTACCCAACATTCTAAAATCACTTACGCACCACAAGCATATTCTGCTTCAAAATTCTCGAAAATGACCACAAATTATTTCTGTTACCTGCAAGAGAAATACCACCTGACGTAAACTAATGCTAGCGTACGGTAAGTAAACTAAATTTCTTTTAACAGGTAACAAAAAAAAATTGTAGCTATTTTCGAAATTTTTTATACAAAATATGCTTGCGGCAAGTAACAGATTTTTAGACTATATTGGTTGAAATAAATCTCATTTATACTGACTAAGAATAAAATTGATTGTTATCAGAAATAGTAATATAATTTGTTTGTTTTAAAAATAAAAAAGTTTTGAGCCTACACTTATTTCTATAATTTATTTAAACACTTATTAGTATTACTAATTTGTTTACAAATCCATTATTCTCATAATATGTAAAAGAATCTTATCGCATCGCCCCTGCAAAATGAAAAATAAACGTTCCTCCTGATCACGCCGTTCCGAAAAAGTATCCGTTAAATATTTATCGTTGCGAGAATCGCAGGCGGGAGTACAGCGCGAGCGCCGAGCCCTTAAAACTTAGGATCGTATAATCAAGAAAGGGTTCGAGCTTTCCCCTCCCCTCGCGAAAATCGCCGAACTGTATTTCTTTAATTTTCCTAGCCCTGCGAGCGCGCGACTATAAAATCACGTAATTTTCGCGCGCCCGCGCTTTGAGAGCCGGTGCGCGGCTCTCGTCGCGCGAAAGGCGCTTAAGTTTCTGGCAAAGTTTTACTAAACGAGCTGCTATCATCCCGCTTAAATATCCGGCCGCTCTCTGTTTTTGCTTCCGCTTTCGCGCTGCCACTGCCACCGCCGTCGTTCCTTTGCCCTTCTTCCGCCTTCCCCCTCGCCCCTCTTTTCCTTTTCCAGCTAGCCTGTCTCTCTTGCTAACTCTCACGCTCACACTCTGCCTTTCTCTCTCTGGCTTCCAGCTTCCTCCCTATTATCGCGCGCGCGCCTTTGTATTTTAGCTCGTACCTCTCTGGCTCTCCGACGTCGTGTTTGCCGTCGTTCATTAAGACTATTTTCAGCGTTTGATACCCGACGTCGTCTATTTTAACTGGAAAATTTTAAGTGAAATTTTCAAAGTGAACGCGTTTTGCTTTACTTTTTTTGGGGAGGGAGAGTCGTGCTTTAATGCGAGAAAATTCAATTTATAGAGGAACGCGAGTCGAGGAAGGAAAATTCTTGAGAAATTGTTTAAAACAGTCGGATGAGAAGAAAATGTAAATGTTGTATTGATACAGCTAATTTGACTATATTGCTAGGCTTCAACATTTTATTGTCTGGAAAATTTGAATAGACTACGTCCTACAGCATTCGTTTTATGAATAATTCAATTTTTTGTACGAGTAATACGTATTACAGTGTTTCATTATATTTTTTAAAAATAAAAATTTTAGGCAATAAAATATTTATCGAATGTAATAATTACATTGTTTAGTTTTATAATAATAATATTAATTATAGTAATAATTATAATTATTAATAATATTATACTGGCCATCTAGTAATGGTTAACAGTAATAATGTTTGAATGACCGAAGCTATCACCGTGCATTATTACTGTGTTGAATATTAATTGTTGTTGAGACTAGATGCTTAGGAGCTATGTAGTCCATAGCCTTCTTATGGACTATTCTTTGCAAGGTCAATCCAGCTGCAAAGCTGCATCCAGCTGCAGCTTCAATCCTTTTTCTTCTTCTTTTACCCCTGAATATTTGTCTCAAAACTCTAATCTCAAACACTGAATTTATTTTCTTCCCATTTAGTTTAGTTTAGGTGCCCACGTTTTGCATCCATATAGGACTTCTGTCATTTTAATTTTTGTATAATATATTTCTAATTTTGTCCTTCGCAATAGTAATTGCGACTTTAGTATGTTACCCACCAAATAAAGTCAAGTTTTACAATAAGTTCATAAAATCAGAATATCCGAATTTTTCCAAGCGCTTGTCTGATCACGTTCGACCTGTTCTACTGGCATGTTTATTAACTAGTCTATAACTACCATATAATATGTGACTGCATTTCATTTGCCCATAACTAAAATTTCAACTCTTTATTTAAAACAATATAGTATTATAAAAATATAAATATTAAAATAACAGTTGTTAATGACTTTATTAATTTTTGTTATTATTATTTTTACTAAAATTAAGAAGTATCTTTTTGAACTTTATATAAGTAGTGCAGTTATTTAGCTTTTGAAATAAAATTAACAAGATTAAACTCTTTGAGGTGCTATATATCCTGAAAACAGTTGGCAGCTAGATTTTTATTTTGAAAACTTTCCCCTTCTTCTCGAATTATTTAACGGCCCAATGGGTGCAAGAAAGCCTGCCTTTCTCGCATTTCCATGACGAATTTGCCGTAACTATTCCGGCGGATTTGCATACCTATGTTAATGCACTGTGGGAATTATAGAAGCATGACCGAGCATCCAAACTTATCTATTTTATAATCATAAGACTTATCGTCGCTCTCGTGACGCTTCCCTCAAGACTTAATTCAGATTATCTTCTCGCGGTGTTTTGCTTTCTCGAACTTCTCATTCGAGAAGTTCAGAATATCCGAAAAGTTCGTATCCAGTAGCAAAATTAAAACTTAATTTATTACCGATTGTAGAACACTTTTATGATGAAGGGTGAATGAAAAGGAATATTGATGGACTTAAACAAATAAAGTAAAGTATGTTTGATAATATCAAAGACTCATTACGAAACAGTAGTAACATGTATATTTTTGTTAAAACAAAATTATTTTAAGTATTTGTTAATAACAGTTTTATTGATTTCTATAAATAATATTGTTTACATTTTTATTGATATAAAAAAAGATTTAGAATAATACTAGATATAGTAATAGATCAATAACCAATTTAAGAAATAAATAAACATAAATTTTATTATTGTGTCACAATAAGTTTTAATTTGTTTATGATTTCCTTTGCACAAAAAGCTTTTTGAAGTTAGTAGATTTTTATCTAATGTTAACTAAAAAAGCATGATAAATTCAGTAATATTTAAATATTTCTATTGATCTTTATGGAAATTGTTTTTTTAATACCTATATGATAAAACACGTAATGAATGTTTGAATTATTAGATGAGGTAAAATAAATTGTTGAAATTTAGAAATCTCCTAAAATAACCAGGACTAAACGACACGTAAATATGAATAGTTAACGGCTATAACATTTTCAATAATTTTCTCTTCTTACGGAAATAATTTTTTCACTTTAACAATCAGTATCTTCTCGTAGCTACAACTTGTACACATTTCCTTGCTAATGCATCCTCCATCGCTCAAACCCCTACTTCTTATTACTGACAAGTACGAACTTAAGAACGAAACAATCCCCAAAAATGGCATCAAAGAAACCAAAAAAAAAACTCTCCTCTCCTCTATCCCGATGAATTCTCCGCGCGCAAAGTCAACTCTCTCCGTTCGATCCCTAGCCCACGCTCGCAGTCCGTCGTCGCGAAGCCTCACGTAAATTCGCCGACTCACGATCTCGCGGCATCGAGCAAATAAGCCAGCCTCGAATTATGCGAGCCCCTCCAGCCCCTCCCTGGCGTACACGTACCACGCGGCGCACGTGAGAGTCTGCGCGGAAAAACCGCACGCTGGCCGGTATCTCAACGAGATTTGCCGTGTATACACACCGTGAGCTAGGTCTTCCCCGGGGTAAATCTCCGCGAGCCAAAGAGACGGGAGGGGGGATGGAGGGGCATGTGTGCTTTGCCGAATTTATTCGCCCGCGGCAGTGCAGCGCAGCGCGGGGCCGTCCGTTTGCCGGTTTTATCTGCGATGACGTGACCAAGGAGGTTGCGAAACGCCGTACTACTGCGGTGATACGCGAGGGGTCGGAGACTGCTGTGCGAGAGGTAGGTTGGGGTGTGTATTCATGGGGTCAGGAGGACGTTTGTTTCCATTTGAATGCTTTAGGGTGGGAGTTTATTTCGCGGCGCGAGTTTAACGTGGAGGGGGTGGATGGGGATTTATGGTAGATTCGATGGGAGGTTTGGAAGGAATAGTTTTATGAAGGGTTATGGGGTTGGGTGAATGAGATGCTGGAGGAGGGTTGAGGAAGATGAGGTGAAGTTCTGCATTTTGGTTGGAATGGGTCGGTAGAGTTTGAAGAGGAATTGGTTTTAAGAAAGCGTTGTTAACTAAAACTTTGATTTAATTGATTTGTGGTGAAAAGAAATCTATTTCAACATTCATATTTAGTTTTGGTAGCACATCGAAGAGTATTCTTTTCTACAATTAAAAAAAATTAATTTTAAGACAAAGAAGTACTATATATACTTTATTTAATATACTTTATATATTACGTATTTTGGCAAATCAATTATCAGATATTGACCTATGCATAATAATATAATATTCTATATCTATATAATATAATATTTTATATTATATATTATGACACAATAACTGATACCTTTTTGAGAATGTTGAGTGCCAAATCAGTTGGCAGTGTTTTTACATTTAATTTCAATTTTAATTTTAGATTTTAGATTTACAATTTCAATAATTTTTGAAGATAATACTGTTCTTTTATTGATTTTTAGTTAAAGTTTAGTAGATAGTTATTTTTTATTTTTTATTTTTTTCATTTATTTAAGCTATAGAAACCTCATATGAGGTTTGTTTTAGAGTAGATAGTTATTCATGTCAAATTTAAACAATAAATATTAGCTATTACACCATTTCATTTTATTTAAACGAGAATTTTATTTAAGTATAGAATAACCTTCTTCTGTTTCAGGT
Organism: Gastracanthus pulcherrimus; assembly: GCA_949152435.1. NCBI lineage: Eukaryota > Metazoa > Arthropoda > Insecta > Hymenoptera > Pteromalidae > Gastracanthus > Gastracanthus pulcherrimus. Next base: position 158,524,231 of record OX424576.1, read on the forward strand.
TAAAAAAGCCTTTTTATCCATATAATTTATCAAAAAGACACTTTAAACTCTACGCGCGCTACGGAAATCAATGTTTGCAGCGACAATTTAATTAAAACTAATATTCGTTATTGAAGCCATGAGTCGCTAACGCTGTAAGTAAAGGAGAAACCGGATGATAAAGAGGAGAGCTCTCCAAACACTCTGTCGAGGAAAAAGGCGTCGTTCATTAAGGCAGTTGACGAAAAATGGTCCTTAAAGACACCCTCCCTGCCCTCTCGCACTTACCATAAAATACCGCGACTCTGTCGCCACTCCACTGCGCCGAGTCCACCTTCGACGTGAATATCGAAGGGTTTTAGAAGAGTTTCCTCAGCGACGGTCCAAGCCCTCTTTCTTTCTTCCTCTCTTTCCGCTACGTCCCTCTTTTGCTCCAGCATTAACACGATTAATCCACGTCGTTCTCTCATTTCTAGTTTGAGAAACGATCGCGAGTGAAGAGAAATAGGGTAGTTACAGAAATGGAAACACGACTTATACAGTTTGCGTTAAAAGATGTTATAGATGAATTTAATGGCATATAGTTATGGCGTCTGTACGAACAATACTTTCTGCTATGTTTACATGTAGACTGAGAAAACATTATCGTAACTGGGACTATATATATCGTAAAATTTACAATGTAAAATGTTATGAAATTAAAAATTTGTAAAATGTGATTATTCAATATGTAATGCAAATTTAGATTAAATTGCAAAAAAAAAGTATTCGGATAATTTTACTATATCGAAGTTCTGATACTTTACGATATGGTTTTCTCAGTGTAGTAATAGATAACTATAACATACATGTTTTATGTATCATTATTCTTCAGTATAAGACTTGTAAAGTATATTGTTCATATCATATAATGTATTTAGCTATCCTTACAAAGTCACTTTTGCTAAACTTACGGTGTACTTAGCAGGTAAGAATATTTTTTTAACCAAATTTTACTTAGTAATTGACTAATGAATAAGATTACCCATACCAGTATCCACAACCTAATTTTGGAGACGTGGACGTATGTGCATGTATGCAAATTATAGACATGAATAAATAGAGAAAGAAAGAAAACGGTAGATAAATAGGGTATAGAGAAACGAAAAAAAGAGATAGAAAGGGTATGGAGAACTACGGATAAATAAAGGAAAATCATGAGAGACAAAAGGGACAAAAAGAGTAAAGCTACAGTCTGAGAAAGATAGATACAGAGGTTCGGAGAAGAAGGAAGGGAAAAAGGGTGTGGGGAGGGGGAATGGGGCTCCTTATGCATTCACCGAGCTTCGAGCGAACGCGGTTCGTCCCATTAATTACGCTCAAGTGTTTAAGCACTCGAGGGAAAAAGACGAAGAGAGAGCTAGAATAATATAGGAAGAGAAGGAGAGTCGGGACTGAGAATTTGACGGAAAACGCAAAGTTTTCTATGAAGGGCCAATTGACAAAAATGTGAATATATGTATTTAGCGGCGAGGAAGTTTAACATTACGAAATACAGTGAAAGCCTCTTAGCAGGACGATATTCAACATTTATATGAAAAAATTGAACAATATTATCTTGAAAAGATTAATCTAACATTGTTTTGATGGATTCAAAAACTCATTTTGTATTCTTCATATTTATTAGCAATATTACATCAACACTATTGTAACACTAAACTTGCAATTTTGAATTTATGTACAACGAACTCATGCTGCTGTATGAACTCTTAAAAGAAAAATAATGAAAGGGATGAAAACAGAAATTTCAATGCTAAGTAGGTTGATATCGCTACATCAGTGAAAGATACATAGAACGAGGACTTAACAAAAAGTATAAATATAAAAGTGACTGTATAAAAGAGAAAGGACGGTAATGCTTCATGAAGGAAGAAAGAGGTTCGTCTCTTGTGAAATCCGATCTAAAAGTCTATGGCTTTCTTCTATTTAGTCGATTCCAGGTAGCTCGTACGCGAGATTTTCAATAGAAAGAGAAAAATAGGGAGAAATAAAAAAGAAAGATAGCTAAAGCTGCAACGGATAACAACAAAAGTAAAATGGTTAATGTTTACATATGAAATTACATAATTCAGAATGTATTTCTCTATTTTGTACTTGAATATTATATTACTTTGCTTAAGCCTGGTGTTCTTTTTTACCAAAATATCATTATGAATAAAAAGAATTTTGAAAGTTTAATAATTGTGAAATTTAAATCGCATATTATGTAAGCAAAATTAAAAAATTCTTATTTCTACAGAAAAAAGTACTTGGCTTTTTGTATTATTTCTTAAAAGATTCAGTTAAAAAAGATATATTCTATGAAAATGCAGCTCTGCTATGATGCATTTCGGAGTAAGTAATTCGTACTTGTTGACCAATTCATTAATGTTATTTCTCGTGAAGCATAACGAGTATAAACAAAAATCCAGTATAAGAAAAAGCAAGAACCGCGAGCTTGATATTAAAAATTGACGAATGGCAGTCATACCTGAATAATAAAATACACAGAAACGGCAAGGAAAAGAAGAAGAAGAAGAAGCGAGGAATCCTGAAGAGCGACAGTAAAGAAACGAGCTCTCCTTGACGAGCCGCACAGAGCGCGGCATCGAGGCCCTGTAGTGCATTAACGAGTTAATCGTTAATTTCGTCGGTGAGCGCCCTATATATACACACGTATTCCTTTCAGATATCGCGCGGCACTCGAGCTACAAATTGGCTCGAGCGGATGAAAGGAAACTGTTGCTCGAACTCCGCTTCTTTTATGCGTCGACTTTCCTTTTTCATCCTCGTCCTTTTCTCTCTCTCTCCCTTTTTTTCTTGTGTCTTCTATATACCGCGCGTAGCTTCCTTCTGCCTCGGCGCTTGATAATGGTAGTTAACTTCCATGCGCGAAGGCGAAATGTTTGGCTTGAAGATAAGGGGGGAGGAGGGGATGTGAAAAAGGAAATATTTCCGGTCTCTTGCCTGTACTCTTCTCATTTGGAATCTCGCTTAAGTACGTCAACGCCAAGGCTTTAAAACAGAATTAGCTCGATTCGTTTCTTTTTCTCTTTAAATAAGATGAGCGATGAAAGACTAATTCAATTACTTTTAATTAATCTTTATAACGGTTGAACGTCTGGCGGTTGGTAAATGTAATTATGAGGCTTCCGGAAATATTAAGTGCGGACATCGTGTTTAATTTATTAAAAGCCTTTAATGATAATTATATAATTGCTTTTTAATACACGTTATTATTATTCATTATATTTCTTAGAATAAACTACAGTTTGGCATGTTTACTAATTTTATTAAGAAAATGTAATAAAAGTTATCTTTATTAACTGAAATATAAGTATAAAGCATTTAATTAAAAATGCTTATTATTTTGACAATAAAATTATTATTTATGCCTAATTTTTATTTTAGTAAAAGATAATTATGCAAGGAATATAATTAAAAAGTTTAAAGCATAGTAATTAATATTTTACAAAACAGAAAATGTATTTTTCGTCCTTAAAAAAATGTTGACTAGTCAAGTAGGAAACTTGCATGAATTCTTATTTTAATTTTAATCAACGACATACTTAAAAACATTAAATATCGCAAGAAAGTTATTTTAACAAGACTTATTTATTCATTTATCATAAAATTTTAGATCGCTGTTTGAATCGATGTTACGTGACATTGATTCAAAAAGCGATTAAAAATTTTATTGTTTTCAATGCGTTACAAATAAATATCAATATATACGCCTTAAAAAAATAAAACTTTCAACTACGTTTTCTTTTTTCATGTTAGTTCACTGATTAAATATTTTAAAACAGTGATATTAAAATCCATGCAAGTTTCTTATTTGTTAAAACGATACAAAATGTTTCAGTTTCATTGAACCTGAGATAATATAAGGAGAACTGGTGTTTTGCAAATACACTTATCTAAAATAATATTAAAATCAATAATTGACTTATTCTAATTTTTTCTTTCTTATTCTATTTTTTATTTCTTTTTCTTTTCTATTTTTTGTCTTATCTGTTTTCTTATTCTTTTCTTTTTCGTAACGTAAGAAGCTTCTCGAATAAATATAACGTAATATAAAAAGTAAAGTTTTAAGTCTGCTAAACATATTTTTCTCTACTTTAAGAGTTATACTTTAAAAGTTCACTTAACCCAAGTTTCTTCTAATATTGTGATACGTATTATTAATGAAGTGAAAATGATGAAAGAATTAATTGACAAAACTATAAAATAAACCACGCTGAGCGCAAACGTACTTTTCTCGACAGTCAACGCCAACAAATCGAAAATCAAGAATTCTCCTAGTACAAACAATTATAAACCAGCCCACAACGGCCACTCGCAAAACAATTCCTCTCATCTCTCTCGCTCGCAGCATTCTTAATAAACCTGTCACGAAAATGTTGCGCGCGTCCGACACACCTTCATTCCGCAACTATTTTTCCCTCCCAGCCCCTCCCCAAAAAAGGAACGAGCAACAGCGAGCAGCGAACAGCCCCCAAACAGAGCGCTGGGAAAACCGAAAAAAGAGCGCAGTTCAATTTTTTATCGCGCGCGGACGTGTTGCAACTCGCGCGCGCGCTCGGTGGTTATCAAGTGAGAAAGCTGCCAAACAGGCGAGTGGCAATTCAATGCCTCGGACGCGCGCGTAACAAAACGCAAACGAGACGCCCTCCCCTCCCGCCCAGCTCGCAATTGTTCAGTTTTGCCCGGTGCGAAGGAACAATGGCAGCGCGCACACCGGCCTTTCGACTTGTCCGACTCGAGCGGGAGCTGATCTACTTGACAATGCTGCGTCGATCGCTTTTTGTGTCCCTCTGGCTCCCCCGCGCGCGCGCGCCAAGCGTGCCTGTCTTTCTCGCTCTCGCTCTTTATTTATTCGATGTCGCGTCGTGTTTCGGCCGGTTTTGTTGTTGCTGGACGCTTCTGCTGGACGCTGCTGCTGTTGCCGCTACTGTCGTGCTGCTTCGAGGAAGAATATTGGGATATGTTTTCGAGGATGATCTATTGAAAACTTGATGACGCGTCAGATGCTTCGATGACATTTCAGTGCGGAATTGGTTTTCGAGGGTGAAGTGCTAACTTTTTACAGTAATCGAGTTTGGGATGCGTAGCTTAATTAGTGTGGGTAGCTCAGCTACTGAAAGACGAGGGAGTTGAATCACACATCTTTTCGATTAACTTATTATTTATCAAATAGTTATGTATTATATAATTATTTTTGCTTCCTCAAAGAGGAAGCTTTGTGATAGTAAAATAAAGTTTTGTTAAAACATGTTAGAAACATATCAATTGTATTGCTCAAAATCAAATATTAATTTGTAATAGTACTTTTTATAAATAACATTCGAATTTATAATTTATGTATCTTTACAGCATCATTTGATTTCAGTAGTGTGGAAAAATTAAAATAGTTATTTTTGATTATTATTGCAAATGTAAATTAAATGTATTGATAAAAATAATTACAAACGTTTCGTGTATAAATTAGGATACAAGTAGTTGTCTGTAACAACAAAACAACAAATAATGATTTTAGATTTTTGGTAAAAACTGAAATAACAATTCTTTCTCTAAAATAACTATTTAATATCAATTCCGAATCAATTCATTAAAAACTCTTTTCAACCAACGTCAATAATACCCAAAAGCTACCACTCGAATCTTTCTCCCCTACAGTTACCGCCAACACAGTACACCATCTCCGAACAATGGGCAACATCGCCAACGAGCTTCCTCCGCTGCACATAGCCGTGGCCTACAACGACGATGCTCTCGTCTCTCTCTCTACCTGTCCTCTCAGCAGGACGTCAACGCCAAGGAGACCCTCTTCGGTCGCACGTCCCTGCACATCGCCGCCAGCAACGACAACGTCAAAGCGGCGCGCACGCTGCTCGAGCATCGCGCCCACGTCGACGAGCCATCCAACGAAAGCCTCACCGCGCTACACATAGCCGTGAGCAATCGGTCGTACGCCATGGTGGAGGCACTGCTCGAGTACCAGGCCAACGTCAATCCATCCGACCGACCCAGCATGGCAAGACGCCGCTCCACGTAGCCGTGGAGTATGGCTGTGGGTACATCGCGAGGATGCTGCTGGACCAAGGAGCTTCCATCGAGTTGGCGACTCTGAGGAACTCTACTTTGTTGCCCGTGGCCGTGAGGATCGGAGATTTCAACGTGACCAGGCTGGATTGCGTGGAGGACGAGCTTCTGGAGATTAAGGACAATGAGCTGAACATGACGCTGCTGGAGTTGCCAATGGAGCTGAACTATTTCAAGATCGCGGGGTTGCTGTTGACGAGGCGGAAGACGACGGTTACTAGTTGGGAGGTGAGTGGCGGTATTTATGACACAAAGAAGAAGAGACGAAATACTTATTTGCTGTTGAGGGATGAGATGAGGATTCCACTGCCCAGGTCGATTTTGCGTTGTGAGAGGAAGTTTCCGCGCAGACGGTGCTGCAAACACTGCAAAACTAGAAGATGAGAGATTCGGGATGATCTGGAATCGAGGTTATTAATTGCAATTTTTTAAATGTCTTGCAAGTCAGATATGCGATTGTGAAGAATACCAGAAATTTTAGGAATGTATGACAAGGTGAATTTTAATATGGAAACCGCTACAACAATATCTATACATATTTTACATGACGTTATTAGTATGGTTTTGTGTTAGCGATATATTTAAGTCTTAGTAAATTAGATTAAGTTGATGTACTATTTAAGCAGTGGCAATAATTACTGAGAATCTAATCGTTTGCATACGTTTATTTTAGTATATGGCAATTCTCAGTTTTATGTACTTGTAATCTATTATCATTTTATTAATTATTAAATAAAATAATTTTACTGTAAAATTGACTTTTTCTTTATTCTTTCTACATTTTTTGGTAAATCTAGAACAAATTTGAGAAATGCAAATCAATATTTTCGTAGGATTTCTTGGTTGAAACTGTTTTTTGTAATTTAATACATCTTCAATTAAAGTTTGTTAAAATATTATTTTAATAATATATATTAAATATAGTTGTACAGAAATGAACAAAAATCTACTATGTTAAATAAATATCACTTATCATTATTTATAAAATTCTATTTGATTATAAATTATATGAGAAAAATTGGTTAAGAATGATAAACTTTAGTAGAGGAGACAAAAAACTGGACCCCATCTAGCGGTATTAAGTGAAATTCTATAGATGTTAGGGCATATTTGTGATCCAATTCCAATAGTTTAAGAAAATTTTTTCACACTTTACATGATACTGTTGAAATGTTGACAATATGATATGAAGTGCGGATGTAAATATTCACTCGTTACATTTTATATTGAAACAATGAATTGATTGATCGCTACGAGTCAAATTCTTAAGCTATTGGCATTGAATCACAAATACGCCTGAACATCTATGGGATTTCACTTCATACCGCTAGATGCAGACCAATTTTTTGTCTCCTATAGTAAAGTTTATCATTTCTCCTACATAGTAAGCTACTCAATTTTTACCATCTTGTGTATCTACAATAACGGTTTCTAATCTGATTGTACTGACGATGTCCCACAGGTGAGTCTTCCAGAGTCGAAATACACGTAAACTATTGTACACTCGACGTGAATTTTCTGGTCGAAAGAGTTTGAATTTTTTTGAAATACTACAATTTCATTGGTTCTCATTGGATCGAACGCACTTATTGCTAAGCTCATTGGAGGATTTCAAACGCATTCGACCAGAAATTTCCCACGTCGAGTGTACATTCTTTTTTCAAAAAATTATTTTAATTTAAACATTTTTTATTTCATACATTGTTCCTTGTTTCATTTTTGCCTCATTTAGATAGAAATATTCGCAATATCTTCATCGGTGGGTAAATACTGTAAATATAACAGTATACCTATCCGTTCAGGGGGATTGAATTATTCTATTGTCTATAAGAGGAGAATTTGGCTAATAGCGATCAATCAATTCATTGTTTCAATATAAAATGTAACGAGCGGCTATTTACTTTTGCACTTCATATCATATTGTCGTTGTTTAAACAGTATGATATAAAATATGAACAAATTTTCTTGAAATATAATATTAAACGGCTTACCTAAAATTAGGTGGGTAGATATACCGTCTTATTTTATTTATATTTCTGGCAAGGTCTTCTACGTTATTGAAAGTTAAAAATAAGATTTTTTATTCCCAACTTAACTGTGAAGGCCACATTATTGACCTCAAAAGTGGGACAAAGTGACACATTCTTCCCTCTTATACTTTATTATCCGCATTAGTTTATTCCCGCATTTTATAGTTTCCTTGATCTCTCTTTTTTCTCATTTTTGAACTATTTCATTCTTTATTAATATAAATTTTCAATTAATTGTATTTCTTTCCGTGGGTCCCCCTTTTTAAATCAATAAAGTGACTACAGTTAAGCCAGAAATAAAGTTCTATATGTAACACGGGAATAAAGTACTATTAAACCTACAGATATAAAGAGTAATAAAGTATAATGCGAATATTCAATTTCGAACGTATTATTACATACAACATACAAATCATCAAAAGAGTTGAAGTCACTCAAAGAAAAAAAAGTTAATATTTCTCCAATTTTTTTTGACTTTCACTCATACGCTAAGCAAACTCTCCGACTTACTTGAACACCAACCTAACCGTCCGCATTGTTCGAGTTTCGATGAATCTACACTCAAAGAGCCCGTCTGTCCCTCGCACTCCAAAAATATTCTCGAATTTCGTAGTGTGCGCGGGCGAGAGAATCTCAGCGCGAGGTGGACGTTCACCTCCCTACTCGTGCAGGGGGGGGGGGGGTGGTGGTGACAGGGCTCGGAATTAAACCGAGATCGCGAAAACACGCGCGATTTTGCATGCTCCATTGTCCATTTTCTCGTTATTGTGCACACGCGCGCGGCGCCCCATTGACTCATTGATCCGAGGGGGTGTGGGCGATGCGCGCGCTTCATTTGCTGATTTGCGGCTGCTTTCTGCTCGGTAACTTGACAAAGCAAATATTACCTTTGTAATGGGAGAGCTGTGCTCTTTTTTCCGGAATTTTCTGGCCGGAGCCAGATACGCAAATTCGAACAGTCGGTTCGACGTTTGCCGAGGTAAACGATATTTTGATTCCATTTCCATCTGCAGGCGTTACTCAATGAAATAAACAAAATTGCCGTTTTATTTTTGTTGAAGTAATATTCCATTGTGGAAATGTCGACTAAAATTACTTTACCTTGTTTGATATTCATTCAATAATTAATAACAGTGACAGAAGTACATATCGGTCAAATATTTACATTATCAAATGTAAAATAAACAAGCTTATTTCCTTTCTATTTAATGAAACCGTACACTGACACGATTCGTCAACTCGTTGCAATCGAAATTATGGCAATAAACCCACTAAGGTAAATCAATGTTCGATTATCACAACATTCCCTATAACAATAACAATTTCGTGCTCTCCAAAAGAAAGAACGAATTACTGAATAATCGTTCCCAAGACACACAAGAAACATCTCCTAACACGCATTCCAAAAAAAATATCTCCAAAATTCGACACTTCTCACCTGCAGACGTCTCACTCGCGTAGTCGGCTCTCAAAGCCGTCAAAGGATGAAACCGTGTCGCCTCGCACCCCCGTTAATTAACATTCCGCCTCGAAATAAAGGTGACAGAAACCTCCTCTCGCGAGAGCTCGTCGAACAAGAGAAAGCCAAAACCAACCCGCGTCAACTTCCTCCCGCCACTCCTGTGTACACCTGAGCATCAGCAGCAGCAGCGTCGTGCTCCCATTGTGCGCGAGCCGCGACACATTATTCGACTTACATAACGATCCGCTAACGCGCGTCTCTCCCCGGCACTCGCAGTTCCCTGCTAATTGTCGTCAATTAAGTTTCGACAATAATTGTCGGTCCAACGCTGAGGCGGAGCTCAGTGGTAACAGACTGACTGCAGTCAGACCTCAAGCTCCCGTTTGAAGCGCGGGAGGGGTTCGTGGGATGCGCGTTGTAAACAGATTTAATGAGGAAACTGATCTGGCGCGCGCGCTATGGAAATCCGAGCTTCGGGCTGCCGCTCGGAGAAGTTGGAGTGCGCGAATCGCGAGGAGAAAAACGGGGATATGGTGATTGAAGGTGAGAAGAGACGGGAGAAATGAAATGACTGTGGGAGATTGAGGTGGAAGATACTCGAGCTAGGTAAGGAGGGGCTGAAAGGGAGGCGAGTGTGGGTATCGACATTTCTCGTTAAAGGGGGGTGTATCTCTTTTTTTATTGTATTATAGATGAGTGGGGTGTATACTTGTTAGTCTTATATTCGAATTACCGACGCACATCATTATTGAGCGTAACTGAGGCTGCTATCTTGTTTTTCTTGCAGTGGGTTTGCGGAGGAAAAGCAAGCTGGTAATAATTTGTACGCAAATCAAAATTTATTGCGATTTACTGGATAGAAAAAATCATTGTTTTATTAGGAAAAGTATGAATATGGATGATAAAATAAAAATGAAAACTATTGTCAATTATTGTATCATTCATTATATACAAGAATGTCTGTTTAAGCTTGATGTAGGGTGACTGCACCAGTGAATAAACACTTGGTGAGTTTCCTGACTTCATATTCTTGTTTCTTTGCAATATAAGCATAATTATTGAAAGAAACTACGAATAAAATTATGAAGTTATTTATCGTAACTGTAATTTAAGTAAAAAATAAAAATAATTTTTTTTACATAAAACAATTTAATATAATATGCAAATATTAATAAAAATATATAAAGTTGAGCAAAATACCAGTGAATGAATATTTAAGCCAATGACTTAATACTATGCATGCAGTCAATGACAGCTATCTATCCGGACAAACTCATTGTTAAACATGTAAAATAACTCGTTTTATTACAAGGAATACAGAAATAATATTATTAATTAGTTTACTACTCCTACATAAGCCTTTAATTTATTATAACGTTCCATTTATTAGTCGATAGTGTTAGGTTCGTTATACAACTGTAGAACGCGACGTCAAGTCAGTATCGTCTATTTACATTGCGATAAAACTATTGTTCTCTGTATTGAAAATTCAAAAACATCTACTGTGATAAATACAAGAAATAAAATCTGCGTGTATGTTGCTTTTATGAAGCACGCTGGATATCAGAACCAGGAATGGTACGAGTATGTGACTCAGTGGGATATCGTTTCCTAACCGAAATGTTTATGATATTACCTGCGTGGGTTTCAACTTTATAATCCTTGCTAAAAAAGTTTGTTTCTATAAAGTATGGACTTATGTTTTACTTGAATGGTGAAAGGAACTCACCTCCAAGTTTACTTTTAAAAAATGTATTAATCTACACGCACATAATATAAAAGAAACAATTTATTCAATAAAAGAGTGTGATAATTGAAATTAATAAAAAAAGTCTAAGCAATACAAAATTACGAATTTGTCGAATTATATATAATAAAGTGTAATGTATAACTGGGACGCTCCATACCAACCTTATAGTGAACAGATGTTTACGTGACAGTCATTAAAGCGGCGTGCTTTATAATTTTTAATATTATTTCAACCTATTACATTTCTGTTTATAAGATATAAATAGATAGTGACATACACCAAGATTTACGGAAATATCACTAATCACAGCAAAGAAAAACTTCTCAGTTTATAATTTAATTTTCAACGGAAAGTGTTCATTCACTAATGCGTGTTCAGACGCTTGTGCAGTAACCCTATATTCTATTTCTGTGAAGTTAGACAATTATACCTGTAACGATTATAACTGTTCATATTACTATCCTTTCATTTATAAGTAAATTTAATTTTAAATAGCAAATTTCCATCATGTCTTATAGATACTACCTGAATAACAAAAAAATACAACGCATAAGAGAAGAATAATGTCTGACTCAACTCGGCATATATCTACTTGTGTCAATCTAGATCCCTATACCGATCATACTATTAATTTTCACTGTATGAATCAAATCAATTTCAACTAGTACATGGATACTGTCAAAATCAAGAATCGCCTATACACACGTTTTCCCTGCACAACTATCGAACGCAATATTTTTACAACTATACCGAGAATCGAGCACGACTTCTCTATCGCATAAAATCCAAGTCGAATTAGCCCTCCCCCCGTAAAAGAGCATGACGATCGTGAATCGCGAAAGCAATCGCCTCGTTAATTTACAGCCGCGCGCGTCCGTGTAGAGCAACACACCGCCGTTGCTCGCCTCACGCACACGGGGTGGGAATCGTTACCCTTCTCGACTGCTAGGCACGCGCGCGCCTCGCCTCGCGTCGCGTGCCGCCCTTAACGCTGCACCCGAGGCTATACGAAAGCAAAGAGATAGATAGAGACAGAGAGAGAGAGAGAGAGAGAGCCGGTAACGACGATGACGAGTAAAAAGAAGGGAGGAGATTTTTTTGCGCGCGTAATCGTCGCGAAGCTACGAGGCGATCGGTCGCCGATCGTTACGCAGCTCCGCGTCCGCACTTTACTTACATCGGCTGTATCGGGCTCTCTTTCTCTCTCTTTCTCTTTCTCTGCGACTGCGTTAGTCAGCTGCCGTTCTTGCATCGCTGGCTGTGAAGCAGTAGTCTACTTGGGGAAAAACACGAACGTCGACGAAGCAGCAGCTACGCGCGCGGAGAAAAGGGCATTATTATTTGAAATTCAAATATCCGCGGCGCAAAGGGGGCTGGGAGGATTTTACTTTTCAGCTTACTTCTTCGTTTCGCGCTTTTTCTCCCGCTCTATCGATCTCTGTATCCTGGGTGCATTTTTTATGATTCTATTTTTGCTGGACTTGCTTGTCTCTGGGAACTTTCCACACGAGAGTTTTATGCTTTCTTTTGTATCGCGTGGAGGTTGAGGTAGTTGATGATAATTAAGCTTTAAGGAGAACGATTTTTCTCATTATACGGGATGTAGTAAACAGTTGTAAGGGGATTACGCGTGATTAGCGTGTGAGGAAAATTGGCGTGTTTAACAGCGTTGAGTTTACAAAAGAAGCTTGCTAGTGTTTTATTATACTAGATGAACTGTGTACTTCGTACCACTATATTTTGTTTCATTTCACGGACGAGATCATGGAAATTATGAAAATGAATTTTATATGAAATTCTAGGCAGTATCGGTCAAGATATAAAAATGAGTTTGAAAGCATCTTATTATTGTTACAAAAAATAAGGCTATAACCATGCACGTTAATCAAATAAAAGAATAATAGTATACAATTAGAATAGGATATTTTTTATTGTAGCTAGTTTTAATCGTACCTTTTAAATAATGTAATATAACCTTTACTCTATTCATCAGTCTACTTCATTTTTAAGGAGAATGTAAATTCGTAAATGTATTTCGAAAACTTCCAAATATAATATTCTATCAACCTTTTTGTATTCTTTATTATATATATTTACTAGACATTTAATTATCATAATAATTTAATACGACGTTTTAACTTTCAAATCAATTCTTCTATGATTTGGTACACATTTAATATATACGCTTCCCAGGTTCGTAGCGAGAAACCACATTGATATTTACCAAATTTCAAGATAATAAATCTAGCTAGATTACGGATCTACAATGCGCCTAATTTTACCTAAATACCTTTCACATAAAAGCCTTTCCGCATTTAAAACGAATTCTCAACATTTCAATACATCTTCCCAAATACACTCATATTTCGCAAACACCGTTCTGGTTTCGAGTCTCCCGCAGTTTCACCAAAGCGCATGCACATGCCACTCATGAACAGTCGTAATACAGCGCCAGATAAACGGAAGGCAGGGCAGAGGAGGAGGAGAAGAGGACCACGTTCGAAGGAACAATCCAACATCGGGAACAATAGTTGTTTTATTCGAAAGTTCGAGGCGAACGCAGATGCAGCGCGGACGAAGAGAGAGAGAGAGAGAGAGGGAGAGCAAGTGAGAGAGAGAGAGAGAGAGAGAGAGGGAGAGCAAGTGAGAGAGAGAGAGAGAGAGAGAGAGAGAGAGAGAGAACAGTAGGTGGGGAGGAAACGTTGAACGGACAGGAGCAGAGCAGAGCGGCCGAGGATGCGCGCAGCAGTTATGGAGCCGGAGAAAGAAGTTGCTGCTCGCCGCCGTGAATCTTGATTGGTGGTGTTTACGGAAACTCCGAGGCATGGACGAAGTTAGGTAATTGATTTGTGATATATGTGTATAAATAATATTAGGAAAAATTGTCAATAATTGTATTGATATTTTAATTCTTTATACTGAGTTATTGGTTTGAAAAGGGTCTAATTGAAATAAACGGGTTACTAAATCATATAGTAAAAGTGCTTTTAATATTAAATACCTTTCTTCTAGTAACTTTAACTAAATTATTGTAATTGAACTATTATTTTTTATTAATTATTAATATCCGAGATACTTCTTTAAAATAACGATTTTATTGTTATCAGTTTTCAAATAAAGAATACTGTAAAACTTTATTGCAGAAATAAACATATAATGATATTTCAGTACTTTTTTTTGTAACTAATACTATACGCTTCGCTTGGTGTAATCTTGCTTCTTGTTAAATCCTATTATTTCAATAATTATGAAACATTAATCACTTTTCATTTTATAATACTATAAAATTATTTAAATGACTACACTATTTTATAAAATAAATATAAACCAGTAGGAAATGAAAACAATCTAAAAATTCAACCCTTAGTTCAAAGACGTTATTCCGCACGATTAGACGTAATCGAAAACAATCTAACCTCGATCCCAAAGCAAATAAAAACCTCCTAACCGTGCGCGATTTAGAATTAACGGAAGAGAACTATCGCAGTGGGTTCGCACAAGGTCGACTAATTATTATGCGCTTTGCGTTGTCATATTCCATTAGCGCGAGTGTCGCCTACACGAGACATCTGCGCGGGGGAAGGGGGCGCTCCGCTTGCGCGCGCGCAACGCAACGCAACGCCGGCGATGCGGCACACAATTGACATTGCTTGCGGAGACGGCTTGCTCCCTGCGAGCTCCCTTCAAGCCGCAGTGTGACTGCCGCTGCTGCTGCGGTGGCGGTGGTTGCATGGAGTTGACATCGATACAACGTGGCGGCAGTAGCAGCAGCAGCAGTTTCCCACGAGGAGACAGAATCAGCATCGAGGTTAGAGGTAAACTGGGTACTCGAGGATTGGTTATTTTGGTGACAGAGCGGTGGGATGGGTTTGAGTGGGCTTGGATCTGACGATTAGGGCAGCGATGAGCGAAATGCTCGGCTTGGTGAGAAAGTAAATACGAACGGTCTGGGACTTTTGGAGTGAAAACCTGAGTGTAACGAGTGGATTTTTAAGATTTGCGGTCGTATTCTACTATAAAAATATGAAAAGTTACTGGAGTAAGTTTTCAATTGTAAAAATTGTAGAGAGCAATTTTAGATAAGATAATCTTTTTTACAAAAGTTAAACTTTATCTAGAAAGTTTAAAAGTATTTGCTAATGATTAATGAAACTTGAATGAAATCCCTTTTGAATAATGTAAAAAAACTATCTAGATAAAGAATTATATTTAGGATCTCTAAAAAAGTTAGTTTTTGTTAGAGAATCTGAACATGGCTAGTTTTTGTAGTAGACTATTTAAAATAACTTGTATATTTTGAGAAATATGGAATTTATCGAAAATAATTAAGATACAGGCCTCAATTTAAATTTAACTAAAACATCTAAATAGCGAGTTTTTATAATTAAATCATTTCATATGTACTGAATAAACTGAATAATGTATTTTGATGTATTTAGTAATTAAAAATTAAAAATTTTGAAATTCTACCGAAGTACAAATCGTTATTTATGTTTACTATACTTTCACTGTAAATTTTACTGTACTTTCAACCAAAGATAAACATGTATTCGAATAAAATTTTTAATTTTGAGTTTTAAATTCATCTTTATTTTAGCTAAACGGAAACTTCCTTATGCTTTTATATACGTTTTTATTCAGATTCTTATGTATTTGAGAAGATATGTATATAGCGTGTTTGTGATCCTAAATTTTCATTAAAGGTCCTTAACAATTCCGCTGATAGTGATGTTAATGCTGTTTATGATTTTCGTCAGTACTTACTTGCGTATTAAAATGTTTCGTATCACGCCATCATGATTTTACATATTATGTATGCGGTATCCCGTAACACTGTTTGCTGTTGAATATGCTCAAGAAATATCATAACTTATATTTAGACTACGTGACATTTTAGTTTACTTTTAAATCACTAAGTTTTTGAAAATATACCATATAATTTCATCCTATATTCGTCAGGTTAGACGAATAGCAATTTAATTTCTATCTATTCAATACATATATTATTAGTTATCTATAGTTTGTCTAAAATACTTCTAATATTTACAAGTCGAAAACTATAAGAATGCCGTGGATGCATTATAATTTAAAATCTACTTATTATTCAGAATAAAATATTAGTAGAATTTATTTAAACTGATGTAAACTGTAACAATATATATAGCACAACAACAGTATATTGAATTTCATCCTATATTTGTCAGGTTAGACGTAAACTGTAATATCTGAAGTTTTCGTTGAAAACGATACTAACTAAGAGCTCGCTTGGAAACGATACTATCTGAAGTTGTCGTTCAAAACTGTACTATCTGAGATTTCGCGTATCATATTGACCTTATCATTGCTTATGTACCCCCTTAAACATGGGGTACCATCTGTATGATAACTTATATTTAGGGGGGCCTAAGCAATTTTAAGGTCAATATGATACACGTAGCGTCATCCGAATGTAATACCTTTTTCAGGCGAAGACTTAAATAGTACAGTTTTGAACGAAAACTTCACATAGTATCGTGTTCAAGCGAGCTCTCAGATAATATCGTTTTCAACAAAAATTTCAGATATTACACTTTACGTTTAACCCGACGTATTGTTCTCAATTACATAAATTGAATGTAAGGATTAGTGGCATCGATCAACAAATTCGATTGTATTTCGCTAGAATTTCTGAATGTCAGTTTCCTGTGCTCAATCGGATCAGCTATTGAATGTAAGATTTACATGATTTAACGAAATTAATAAACATATTTGATTGTAATTTACAGGAATTTTGAAAATTATATTATACTGTTTAGAATGAAAAATATTATTAATATTTATCATTTAGATGATGTATACACAAAGCTCATTAAACTGACTAATTATAGTTAAGCTAGGTCAAAGTAACGATTAGTTATTCAGAATCGTTATGTGTTTCAAGACACTTCCAACAGGCCATTCAGGAGCATTTGAATCTCCCATAAGCCCGCTGATCCCTTGGGACATATCTTCCAGCGTAAAGCGTAAGATAGATCCATGGGTCATCAGCAAACGTCATATATTTTGAATGACGCAGCGAGGCTGTAGAGAGAATCGTAGAAATAATAACTGGTGCGAGGATCGTGAACCATGTGACTTAAAGGGAATGGGTATCACTAAAGCATAAATTTTTCTCCATTCAATACAGAAACAGCATGAGATATTAGAAATTAATATAAATAAGCATTTCTGCATCAGTTATCAATTTATTAAGATGTTGCATATAAATGTAAAAACAATTCTGAACCGCGATATTAAACATGTTTTATTAATAAATAATCATAAGCTCGTTAAACTGTGAATAGTTTTAGATGGAATAAATAAGTGTTTTAAAAACTATGTTATATATGAGAATCTTAAAAAATAAAATAGAAACGCGATAAACAAGTAAATATGAGGACTTTTGTAGTATTGTATTACTAAAAATAAACTTATAGTTCCGTTGATTATAATTTACCACTACGGTGGATAAGCACTCAATGGAAGATTTTACTAACTTTGTCCATGCAACATGAACAAATCTGTAAAAACATGGGTGCAGACGTTTAAATGACTTTCTTCAATAAATAGGTTAAAAGCTATTTTGCTGCGGAAAACTTTTAATTATTTATGTTGTTTAATTTGAGAAGAGGTTTGTCAAATGTGTATTCATTCAAGTAGTTCAAAAGATTTATAGTCAGACTTGGTGACAGAAGTGGGATTTTCACGTTTAACTACAATTAATGTTAAATAGTTGATATTTTATATAGATTGAACGTTTAATGTTTTCTCTATCTTATTTAGCAGTCCAATATTTTACTCAGCATCAGAAACAATTGATTAGATTAAATAAATCTAATGCAACCATGGTACATACATCTCTCGCAAAATAAAATCCTACTCTACACAGGATTGAATAAAACTCCGTGTATCCGAAATAGAACGTAGCAAGCAACGGAAAGAGAGACGAGGGAGTCAACGGCAAAAGAAAGAGAAAGCCCGACTGCGCGGCAGAGCCGGAAGAAGAAGTGAGAGTCCATGACCCGATACGGCATAAGACTAACTTCGTATTCACGGCGCGGCGCCTGGCTCTCTCACTCGCGCTCGCGCGCAAGCTTCGCTCCGGGAGTGTCGACAATCGTTCTATTGGAGGTTATGCTCGATTGAATCGCCGGGAAAGAGCAAGAAAGAGTGAGAGAGGGAGAGTGACGATTGACAAGCGAGGCATTGAGCGCTCCACCGTCACTGCTTTCCGAGAGGCGGCACCACGACTACTTCGCGCTGTCGCGTCTTCCTCTTTGCGCTTTGCTGCCGTTAGCTTTTCTGACGTTAGGCTCGTCGTCGACGACGACGACTGCTTTGGAGGCGACGACTTTTGACGTTCGCAGAGCTGGCTTGACGAAATTTTCCTTTTAGATGACGAACGATGGAGCATTCTTGTATAGAGCGAAAGTGCATACTTTTTATTCTTGGTGTAAGTCGAAAATAGCTTTCTGATGATAGATCTTTTTATGGATTCGAAAGTGTTTTTATTTATTATAGAAATGTATTTCTTTATTTTCTTGATTAAGTTGAATAAAAGACACAATGCTTAAAGTCACCATAGTAAAGTCACCAAGATAACAATGAAATCTATTAACTACGATTTACATATACATAAACAAAAAATGACAGATGACATGCGATCGAGTTTTAAAATGTATTTATAACAAGAATATTGATATGATTGGTACAATTGTAGAAATAGTAAGAGATATCATATAAAGCACGAAGATATCACCGTGAGAATACTCATGAACCATATCTTTTCTCTCAAGAAATTATAGGATGCTTATTTAATTGTAACGGATTTGAGTTGCTACTGAATTTTCATATTTAAGACGTAAGATAAAAGGCGTGAAATTTACATGAGCATATTTGAGAACGTGTAAGGAAATAGAACTAGAGAGACGATATCAAGTTTTACATCGAAAACACGCCTGGGATAATAAAAAACAAAGACTTCGATTCGATGAATAAAGGAAACCACGTAAGGATTATGAAATAGGTATCTTATGCTATCTTAAGATTTTTCTTTGAATGTAGTGTACTCGACGTTTTTTAAATCATTTGCTTTCTTTATTCTTTTCTCAGGTTTCATTCTGATACTGATATTACTTCTTGATTAACGATAGAGTATAAATTGTTTCATTCTTACATAATGTACTTTCACAGAAAGAATTTTCTGATAAAAATTACCACGATTATCACGGGACACTTTAGGACCTCTGACAATTTACGGTAAAAATTACCCCGACATCTATATGGTATGAATTAACGTTATTCGCCATAATTTGTATTGTAGATAGAGAAAATTTTACCATGAATTAGAGCAAATTTCACGTCGCATACGTTCCTTCACACGTTAATATCGATCAAAAAATTCTTTATTTCTATATCTGATCCCTTAAAAAGAATCATCCCTCTCATCCAGCAACATACACAAAATGTTCCATTACCCACAAATCCAAATTTCGCACAAAGGACAAACAATCCCAACTCATCGATACACACAGCCTAATCCCACTTCCTTTTTTCCCCCCGGAAAACCGATTGCAACCGAACTCGAGTTTCCCAAAGTCTCCGTTGTCTAGCAGCCGATGAAAAGGTCGCTAGAAACGAGTCGGGGAGGCCGCCATTCCAGCAGTGAAATGCACGCGAGCTGCCGGAAGCGAAGACGGAGAAACGTCGCGACAGAGGCGACAGGACGCGAGATAGCGCGAAACGCGAAAGAGAAGACAGAGAAGGAGGGTTAGAGCGATGGCAGAAATTTCCCTTTTGTATAAACAGCGCTTGAACGCCCTCGAGTCCTCGGCGAGGGTGGATTATTTATTTTTCGCCACCACAGAGCGGCGTCCACCGATTGGCGGGTCGAGTTGGTCGAGACGATCGAAGCTAGGAGACAAGGATAAACATGCGGCTAAAGGGAGACTAAATAAATTGACGAGGAGAGACGGCGTGAAGAATTGCTGCAGGTGCAAGGAAAGCGATGCGTCGTTGAGGTAGGAGACGTAATATTTGCGATGATTTAGAACAATTTTGAATTGTTAAGAAGAGAGGTCGATCTTAATTTAGCCACTCATAGTCTTTAGTGATAATTATTTGAGTTCTAAAAGAGTATATAATAATTTATTGAAAATACGAGTGAATTTTTAATGAGCAATTATTTTTAGGCCAATAAGAGTTGAGATAGTGAAACTGATATCACAATGAGAATTAAATTTTGATATTAATTAAAATTAATAATATAAAAATAATTAAAAAATTACTTTGAACGATTTCCAAAGGGATATAACCCATTAATTACGTCAGTGTTACTCTATAAAAGGATCTCGCTGTCAAATATAAAATAAATGTTTTTTAAAAATAAAAATGTTTAATTATTGCATAATCTGAAACTCTTGAAATCTTAACTATGTTCTTATTATCAATTAAGTTTAAAATATTCAAAAGATATCCAGTAGTTATGCTTATTTAAAAAATTACAAACGGATGAAAGCTGAAGTTTAGTTTTTAATTATAATACAGTACACTGACAGAAATAATCTAGTAGAAATTCCCTTTTTCATTGAGTAGTAGTGAGACACGGTAGCCATTTTTGCAACATCTACGAGATTACAAATTCATTTTTCCAATGTGGTTCGGAATTTTTTCTATATATTACCTTGTATTTATACTAGTGTGATTTTGAGCAATTTTGAAAAAAGTTTATGACTGGGCGCCAATCCGAGACTTTTAGGTTGATAGTCAAACGCTTTACCGCATGACTACTGATCAAGTTTTGTATGAATTTGGCTTATGAAGTACCACACTTTAAATAAAAATTTGTATTACGATTTCTTAATTTTGCATCGTACATCAATTTATTTGAATAAAGCATAAAAAATAATCAAAATTATTAAATCCCAAAGAATAAAATTTTACATTTTTATCCCCTTATAAGCGAGATCTGTAAAATAATTCGGTGCGAGAGGTCGTGAGTTTGCGCCCACAGTCCGGCAAATGTTTTTTTGATTTTTTTAAAATTCCACATAGGAGAAATTACTATGTAATATAGGAAAAAGTCTAATGTAAAGTAGAAAAGAGTCCTATAGAAACAGCAATAGTTACATAAGTATAAAGTAGAAAAAAATATAATCTGAAACAGAAAATTAGCGAGTTAAAAAAGAAACATTCCGATAATTCATATGGAGAGAATTAATACGACTCCAAAATTTTATTTAAAAATCCACCATGTCTCGCTACTACTAGATGTACAAGAAAATTTCTACCATATTATTTCTGTTAGTGTAGCTGTATAAATAAGAAAAGACGATCTAAGAAATGATGATAAAGAAAATATCAGTTTTGAGGTAAAATAAAATACGGAACAAATTACGAAGCGGTAAATGAGCGAAAATAAAGAATTAAAAGATAAATTTAAAAAAAAACATAAAATATGCAGAACAATGCTGCATGATATAAAACTTAAAGCACTACAAAAAGCAAGCAAAAAGCCGCAAAAGCACACAAAAACCAAATTAACTGGAAATAAAGGCTTTGCCGGGAAGAAAAATAGAAATTAAAAAAGAAGCAGGAAGAAATGTAAAGAACAGCGAAAAGGTGGCGAGAGATAGAAAGACGGCGAAAGCGTAGGAGCGAAAGGGGATGGGAGAAAGGACGGGAGAGTAAAGTCGATAGAGGAAGGGGAAGTTAGCGCGAGGCGCGAGGTTAAGAGCCTCTCCCCCCCCCCCCCCTCTGTTTTTCCAAGCCGCGTACAGCAATCTGGTTTTAAGTTAGTGATCGAACTCGGCTTCCGATGCAGATCGTTGGGATCGACGCGTCACCATTTTTCTCGAATTAATAATAAATCGCCTCGACTCTTTGGCAGTCGGGCGGCCGGCGTTTTTCTTTCTCTCCGGCTTTCTTTTTATATGGAGCTTTGCTATTGACGGACACTCGAATGAACGGGCAGAGATAGATTCAATAATCTAGTTGGTAAATCAATAATGAATTATAAAAATATAGTAATAGCAAAGATACATGACTTTATAAATAGCTTTAAATATATTATAAATTTATTGTAGTAAGTGCAGTATATTTAAATGACGTTTAAAAGGAAATCCATCGATTATTCAATTAATCAAAATCATTTAAAAATTTTCCAAAAATGTTCTAACATCCTTTTCCTGTTCAGCCCGATGAAAAGTCGCTAAATGTTAGACATGAAATGGAGTGTTCGAAATTTTATTGTTTAGAAATATGATACGTCAATTTGTCGCTTTCATAAATTTATTTAGTACTAGTAAGCTATACTATGTTTTATATAAAGATAAGATGAAAAGGTTCAGAATAACAACTGAAAATTCTACATTTTTGTAATGTCATTTTTATAACGGAAACTTTTCATGAAATAATAATTTCTTTACTTGAATTTTAATATATCATTACAGTCTCTCAATGTCTTTTAAGTAACTTTGGAAGTTTATGCAAGGCTATTATTTTTCTATGAGCTATTTTGTATATCAAAATCAACAAAAGTTGAGTTGTTTTGATCTGGGATGCGATATGATGAATTTCAAAAGTAATATAGTGAGGAAACTGTAGTTCAAGTAAGCTAAACTCTTCAAAAGAAAACTTGTAGAGATTAAATTAGTATAACTATAATATATCAGATGATTTACAATATAATTACGGATTTCTTGTTTATTAATAAATATTCTTAAAAATTAGCATTGTACTCTGAATTTATATAAATTGGTTGTAGAAAATTGATCTTTACTAAAGAATGAATTAAATAGCACCGTCAACAGAATTTTTACATCTTCAAATTTAGAAAACAGCTAAAAATCTAAAAATAATCCACTGCTTTCTATACTTATTTTAAAGTACACTCGTCAGGTAACAAAAACAAACTTTAAAGTAGAGTTTAGCTAAGTAGTTTACGAACTAGGATGAGTAACATACATACGAAGACCCGCGCATGCATACAAATGGCTAAAAAGTGAATATTTAAATTCTCGAAGCTACTAAACACATGCAAGTGGAAAAATCTATAAAAGCGTATCGATCCAAAAGACTAAAATACGTATTGCACATAATACAATTATCATATACCACAGAACGCGAAATAAACCTTAGAATATTCATAAAACTTTTATTCTTTAAAGAATCACGAATGAATTACCTAATAGTTCCCCATTAAAAACTGAATGTATATCGAGTAAACAACCCATTAACTATATATAACAAAAAGTTAACTCAACCTTCTAGATGGATCGCCTGCAAGCGTCCCTTTTATAAAATGCGCATAAATTAAGAAAACGCGCGCACAGCAAAGGCAAATGCGCTCGCGCTTGATACAATTTATAAGCCCATTGTGTTGTCTCCGAATTAATTAGACAACCGTTAAATCAGCCCAAGAACACGAATTTTCCACGTCAAAACCGCCGGGCCGCGACTATTCCGTCCCCATTTCCACGCCTCATCCATCAACCCACTGGGGCAATTAGCATTCACCGAACCTCGTCCCCCCCCTCCCCCTTCAGTCAACAGCGTTTAAAAACGAAAATTCGTGTATACCCGTCTCGTCGTCGTCGTCGTGGCATCGAAACACACGGAGACAAAAAAAGAAAGACAAACACCCCCCGACCGAGTCACGCAAAATGTAAATACACCCCGTGCAACTCTCTCCCAAAAAAGTGTAAAAAAGCTCCACACACATACACATACCAGTCTGCAAAGGCGAAACTACGAATGTAAAAAAAGGAGTAAGGAAGGGCGGGAGAGAAAGAGAGAGCGAGAGAGAATTTGAAAAGTTGATATCTGGGCTAAAAGTTTTATACCGTAGGCATATATACACACACAGGGCGCCTTTACAGCCGCGCGTCACGAAAGGAAGCGCCCGATACAAAGTTTCGGCAATAAATAATGAGGGGTAATTAAAGTGGCCCCCCACGCGCGCGTCCCCTGGACTGACTCGTCGCTGGAAAAGAGCCGACGCGTTCGTTGCACCGCGCGCTGCAGCGTGGCGCGATCGAAGCTCGCGGAAGCGAGGGACGAGCGACGCGCGCGCGTGTGTATGTGTGTTGCTGTCCGTTGAATTCGGCGGGGGTTGGCGAGAGTTTTAATGTCGGTAGGTGTGGGATTTTTAAATGGTCGTGGGTGTGTTGTAGGTTTACGTGAATTGTGAAACAGTTTGGAATAAATAGGATTTAGGGTGAAATTGATAAATTTGGATCGTTATAGGTGTGGAATGTATAGTTACGGGTGATTCGGTCGACAGTTTTAAATATAGTGATGATGCATTGATAATGTAAAAATATTCGGGGTGCAGAATCATAAAGTATTTACATCCTGCAGTTTTAATATAGACGCTTGCCCTGCACCAGAACTCAGACTTGAAGTGGTGGAATGATGTGTGAGTCTTTTGTAATGTATTGTTTAATATAGTGTTTTCTTTTTAACATCTTACTGAATTTTTTAAAATATTTCAGGTATAAATTATAATTAAAAAAATTTGGTTCATTTTGGGAGGGCGATGCTAAAACCGTAAAAATTGTCCACAACATAGAAACTAACGAAGTACATACTTTTTTTAAGTATCTATTTTTACGGAAATAGTAAATATTTGAAAAGAAATTACGTTTTTAGCCAACAAATTATTGTAGAAAAATTTCTATAAAAGAGTTTTCGTTGAATGTTCTTCGTTAATTCTTCTGTTTTAGAAAATGAGATTTTTTTATTTTTGTTTCAGGTCAAACAGTTGCAAAGATCTCAGTACTGCCAATTACGAAAAAAGGGTTCACTGTTCAACGCTGATATTTGGTTGAATAAATACATACAGATTTTCTGCAAAGTTAATACGTAATTATAGAGCGAAAAGTCATCAGAGAACACTGATCAGTTTTGCCGACTAAGATGCTGTCTCCTCTTACCTCAATATATACACTAAATTGGTTTGGCATATAAATATATTTATTGCATACGTTTTTTCCTATCTGAATTTGTCGAATAGTTATGTTTCTTGTCCTGAAAAGAAGAATTTCAAAATACATCCCAGCTTTAATTTACTGTTCTTATCGGTCAATTACAGATCGACCGAAGTTGACTTTGATTGCTTGACAAACAAATAAATCAATAAGATCCAGCGTTATATTGTAAGTTGTCATTGTTAAGTCATTTCCTATTAGTCAACAATTACGTTCTCTAACCAACTTGGACAGAATGATCAAATTGAAAATTATACACCTTACGTATAATTAACGTATTGCTCTGAATCAATTCTTTAGACTAAAAAACTTCCTATTACATAAAGATAATCAAAATTTTCTTTTTAATTCTCCTCAAATTCGCGCATAATATAAGATATCATGCATTCTAAATATAATTCAATTCAATCCACCCATCCCTCAAAAAGACTTTTCAATCATCCTCCCATTTTCCTAAAACCAACCCCATAGCTCACAGCAAAAGTAACAACGTCATACTCTCACTCCACACCAAAGGTCAATCCACACCCGTCACCTAATGAAATCATCATCGCCACCACCACCACCTCCACCATACCACCACCACACCACCATCATCATCATCATCATCACCAGCAGCAGCAGCTCGACGTATCTCACGTGACTGCGGCATAAAGGCACGAACCCAACCGCGCCGCCTTTAGGGACAGCAAACTCTCTCTCTCCCCTGGTGCTGCAAGAGACCACGTGCACACACAAGCCAACCCATCCCAACGCGAGCGAGCGAGAGAGACAGAGAGAGAGAGAGAGACAGACAGAGAACAAGAAGCAACGGGGCAGACGGGCCGTTATATACTCCTGCCTGTCGTGCGAGCGAGCGAGCGAGCAAGAGAAGCCCCTGCGGCGCGGCCGGTGCGTGCGTGCCAGGCCGGCATAGAGCCCAACGGGCGGATGAGGGGGGAGTAACGGCCCTGACGTATCACGGGACGAGTCGGACTGTCTGGTACGGAAACTACCGCAGCGCAAAAGGGTGGAGAGCGAGAGAGAGAGAGAGAGAAGGAGAGGGACTGCTGAGTTTTGAAAAGCGTATATAGCGAGCGAGCGTGTAACGAGCACGATAACGCGCCACCGCTGATGTTCGATTATGAATCGCCGAATTATGCGGAGGAGGGAGGGGGGAGGAGAGGAGAGACTTTGACGGACGGACGGGAGGAAAGTTCGTCGGGCCGGGCGGGAAGCAGTTCGATTATCTTTTCGGGGCTTTTTGCTGAGGCTTTGTTTTCTGAGAGAGAGGGGAGAGGAAGAGGTTGCGTGAACTCTATTAGCGCGGCTGCAGGTGCGGCGGGTTTAAAGTTTTTAACGAGGGGACGGGGTTTTGTTGATAATTTATAAGTTGAATTGGGGAAGGTGGAAAAATTGCGACTGAAGTTGGAGTAAGCTTGGGTTTAGGGTGGAATTTTAGCGATAGATTGTTTAAGAGTCGGTTTGGTGATGAGAAGTCATGAGAATTGAGATGCACGGTTTTTATAAATTGCTTTTGTGGTATAGTCTTTTTAGTGAACACCGAATTGATCCGAACAGAATCTGTATTCTAAGTTTACTCAGGATTAATAAGTAGTACTAGTAGGATTTATGGCCAATATTATTGATATTTGTTATTGGTAGTACTGTAGAATCATGGCTCGTTAAAAGCTTAGTAACGACAAATCGTTAGTGAGTAAAACACTTTATTGGATTTCATATTATTACATACATTTTAACCATTTAGCACCTAGGTGGCTTCTGGGACCACTCACTTTTTCGTGTTGAAAAGAAAATCAAAATCCAAAATGAAGGTTCTAACCCGGTTGGATTCCCTATCGCCTACTCAAGAGGGAGGCACTACTTGCGGTAGAATTAAAAAAGAGATCTTAATTGCCTATCGCAAAACTCAAAATGGCGATGGCGTAACAACGAAGTTATGCGTATCAGAAAATAAAAATACAACCAAAATACAACATTTTCTTGGTAATGCTATTGATAGTTACTTTTATAAGAGTATTTGAACTAACGATCCACCATGTTAGTTATTGAAAGTAGATTGATTTAAGATCAGGAGGATTCCTTTTTAAAACCTGAAGCCATCTCTAAAAATCATATTTAGAGCTTAGTTTTACTTAAATAATCTGTTGGAATCGAAATTGGAAACTATTTTAAGGATAACTATATGAAAAAATCAATTTGATTTCGCTTTTAAAATACTCTGGACTTAAAGGATTAAAATAGGAAATTGGTGTCGAAAATTTAAAAAATTAAATAGAAAACGTATATTTTTATTGAACTGCCTTGAATAAGGGTTAATTAAGGTGACGAAAATATGCTGACTATCGAGCTTCAATAGTTGTATATATTTCAGAATACCAATTAAGTTATTTAAATCTGGATGGATTACTTATTTGACCTGATATCTAGATTACATATTTAGATGACTTCAAATTGGAGTAGGTTTGAGGAACATGATGAAATGATATAATTGATGCCAGCCTGGATTATATACAAATAAGGTTAAAGGATAACCAAGAAGAGAATAGTAATTGCATTAGATGATCAAAATACCTTCAGATGGTGATGTAATACAATCAGACAGAAATATATACGCTACGTAAGAACTACCGATAGCGCCATTTTTGTACGATTTTTGCGGCGAAAGTTGGCAGATTTGGGGTCCTACCTTAATTGGTTTTCGTAAATGCCAATACATAAAGTAATTTTTAAGGATAAAAAGGCTTGATATGGCTTATTCTGAACAAGATAGAGCAGGTTTACAACAGATATTATCTAAAATAGTGACAAAATAATTTCTAGCAAGTATGCATAGTGCCGACAGTATTAGCATAATGTATCATTTGACTCTAGTAAATTCATTACATATACACTACTTACATTACTTACAAAATCCTATAAATATCTATTACGTACAACTGTAAGAAGGTCCATAATGTAATTAGTTAATTTTCATAAGTTTTATAAGCGTAAATATACTCCGTAAATGATAATAAGTTTTAATAATATCGAATGAATTTGTATTGTATACAATTTGTCAAATTGATATCGATTTCACCAAAATAAGTAACGTTAATAATAATGTAAATTAGAAACTTTAATCTTCGACTTTTTGAAATAATAACTTTGGTGAGAACTAGATCTTCTACTGTACCCTGCATCCGATTGGCTTTTAGGCCCAAGATGGAGGCAATGAGTAGAGCATGACGCGACGACCATCAATCCCAATACCCAGTAATCATCCATCAACAGCTATAAATGTCCAGCAGTGACCAATTACTCATTATGAACGAGATAGATTTCCACCAGGATCTACATTGTCCCCAGTAAACCTACACTACTAGAGACCAATCGAACTTATCAAAGCAACCAAAACCTCTTACACCCGAAACATCATCACCATGCATCAGTGTCCAGAGTCAACCCTCGAACCCCCCACTCATGTCCCATCGCCCCCTAAACAATCGAATCATCACCGTTCGGGTTGCTCAAACGGCCGAGCAACGCTATCGACTCAAAGAGAGATTAAAACAATTCGGCATATCCTCTCTGTCTCTCTCTGCACACCCACACGGCATTACACGTGTATATACAAATTATCCGAAAACAGAGAGTCAGGCAGCGCGCGCGCGCGGGGGACACGCGAAGGCAAAGCCGATAAAGAGGGAATGGGGCTTATAGCGGCGGCAGCCGGAGGGAGTCGGCTAAATCAAAGGCACGCGCGGGCTGCAGCTCTCTGCAATTGGAACTGCGCAATGCGATAAATCTGACGATGGCGCCATGCGACACTATTAATTAGCCGCGCCGTATTAATTAGACCGGATTCCCCAAGTTGCGCGCGCCGCGCTGCCGCTGAATTTCGCCGCGCCATTGCTTTTGGCCCTGTCAATTGTTGTTATAAGGGAGGGGGGAGGAGCGGCACGCGGTGGGGCCGTTGTGTTGTACGAGGGTTTGTACATAGGTTGGAGAGGAAGAGAGAGAGAGAGGGAGGTAGATGTGTAATGTGTATGTAAGCGAAACGCACGGTACGAGGTATGCGAGCGAACTTGTACCAATGGGAGATATATGCGAGGTTCTTGTGCAGTGGCTTTTTTTGAGAGCAAAAGTGACTTGAGCAGTGGATGGATAGAGTTTTGGAAAGGGTTGAAGGGTCTAGAGATCGATCATTTTGAGCTAGCTTGTTATTTTGATTAATCATTTTTGTTATATTTATACGTAGGTACGAATTAGAAACTTTTTAATGCGTTGAAACCCTGTACATCCTGGTGCCATATAGATTATATCAAGAATTATTTAAATTTCGTGCTATGAATTTGTGTACATAATTTGTGCAAATGAAGTTATCTCAAATCTTAACTTATGTCTGGTGGAACTTCATGTGGGGTATAAAACGTACCCATGTATTGGTGTACAACTTCATAACGTCAAAATTTTTTATATTCTTGAAAGAATGTAGGTTCCCAAAAAAACGTACATACTCTTGAAAATTATAAAATTGTTAGTAGTCTTCTGACTACATTTTAATCATAATTAATCATCGTGACAATTAGAACACTGTGAACTGCATAGATTAGCCGAGGTAGAAATCAGTCTCATTCCGAGCCAATAATCGGTCAATTATGGCCATTTATAGCTATTAATGGCCGATTACTGGATTACAATTAGATTGAAGTCAACTAGGGCGAGGTGTCTAATATTATAGTACAATGAAGAATAATCTGCCACTTAGTGCAGAACTAAATTGAGAAGCAATGGTCAACAACTAGAGAGTGGTTGACTACTAGTAACTTTATCCGATGAGAATCGGAATATAGAATTTTAAAGTTAAATTTAGATGCTTGAGCTTGTATATACACTGAGAAAACTATATCGTAGCTCACACAACACCATACCGCAAAAATGTACCTATCAATATCGTAATTATTCAGTATTATATGCAATATGAAGACTTAATTGTACGTTAAAAATACGTGTTCAAATAACTTAATTTCTTCTAGTAGGCGAGATATTTTGGATAGATTCCATGTCTATGTTTTTACAATATTAGATCGAAACAAATTTTCTTTAAAATATATGCACCGGAAAAATTATGATATCGTACTTTAAGTATATATAATTTACGATATTATTTTCTGTGTGTACGTGTATATCTATGGGAGTATGTACAATTTTATACTTTGCATATTCTTCTATAGCTTCAATCTTGTATTTGTACATGAAAGGACAATTAAGAAAGAAACTCTGTTGCTTACAGGTACGATTATTAAGAATAATGAAGTAGCATTAAAAGGAGTATAAAAAAGTCGTTTACCCAATAAGCTTTCTTAAAAATTCAAATATACGCTGTGTGTACGAGAGAGAGAGAGAGAGAGAGAGAGAGAGAGAGAGAGAGAGAGACGGTGAAGCAGCGTGGGAGACAAAGTCTCTTGTCGGTCTCGTACCGCATTGCGCCTGAAGATATCTACGCTGGTAATCTGCTTCTCTGCAGGCATCCTCCTCTGTGGCTCCTCTCTTCGCTCCCTTGTGCACCAGGCAAATCTACGGTTTTCGCTCCTCATTTCCCGGATTCTATTTCGTCTCATTATCGTGCATAACAGGAGCCCAAGACAGTGACGTAAATAAGCTGCATTCAGCAGAATTTTCGTAGTCCAAAGGACAGGCCAAAATGTCTTCGTTTCGAACTAAATTAGTCTGCATTTATAAAAGCTTTGAGGATTGCGCTTCTGCTCGGCAAAATGAATTATGCTAATAAACTTAAATTCCCGGAAAACTGGATCAATTACGCTTAGTCAAACTTTAGAATGTAATAAGTAGGTCATTTATGTTTTGAAAGTTATCATTTTTGTTTTTGTTAATGGAAAGCTTTAGTGATTTATTGCTAGAATTTCCAACAAAAAAAGTTTAACATTTTACAAAATTATAGTTTATTACAATTTGAATGTATTGCTCTAAAGGTTTATTTATGACTCTTCTAAAATAGAGTCGACATTGTTTATCACTTACTTTTTTACGAAGCATCAAGCGTGACCGTTGATCCTGCGTATTTTATGCGCGATCATGAAAAGCACAGACATTATTTTCAGATCAAATCAATACGAATAATTTATTATAGTTTTAATTCTAGTTATTATTATTATAAAGCTACACCATTAGCACTGAAATCGTTTGTGTAAAATACTGAAACTTGTTGAATTTATCAAACGACTACAATATTTTCTTAATTGAGGTAAACTTTTCTTTGATTTGGAACGGTAAGCACTTTCAAAATCACTTCTATAGAGAACAAGGAAAAATATTTCAGGAGTATATCAAAAGCAAGCTTGGATATTCAGTTCTACTCTTTTATTCATTATTATTCGTCAGAGTCACTACTTTTTTTCGACTTCGTGAACTTTCTATTTATAGTATTCGTACGATCTTCTAAAGGAATACAAGATTGTTCTCATTTATAACAATATTTAAGAAATCAGAACATATGTATGCCTACATTGTACCAACAAAAGAATCTAAAAAAATCTGTCAAACAAAAATAAAAATAACAATTATTTACATTGTTAAAACCTTTATTGTGACCGTAATTTATTCATGCCCCTCAATTATCACCTAACGATTACATGGTCGCTCTCGCAAAAAGCTTTTAAAAAATACCCTCTATAAAATGCCCCTTAACCATTAATTTCTCATCATCTTTTCCCGACACTTAGCGAACTCCTCCCACGGCGGCGAGCCCAGCGTCGTATATGTATAAGCAGCCTGTGCAGCGAGTTAAAAGCTGCACAAAAGCGAGCCAGCAGCAAGAACGAAGAAGAAACGCGAGAATCCACGCCAGGCGCATTTATTTATTGGCTGCATTCCGAACGGAGCAGGAGGAGAAGGGGGGGAGGTGCAAAGCTCTCGGTTATTATCGAGAGATAGGCGAGATAAAGGAGGCGAAATAAGAGGGCGAGCTGCGAAAGACAAAGAGGAGAGCTCGCGCGCCACCTCCGAGATTAAAAACAAAATCTAAGCGAGAGAGAGAGAGAGAGAGAGAGAGAGAGAGAGAGAGAGAGAGAGAGAGAGAGAGAGAGAGAGAGAGAGAGAGAGAGAGAGAGAGAGAGAGAGAGAGCGGGAGCAAGAGCCTATGCCCGTGATCGGGCAATAATACAGGGGGAGG
This sequence comes from Gastracanthus pulcherrimus, assembly GCA_949152435.1. NCBI lineage: Eukaryota > Metazoa > Arthropoda > Insecta > Hymenoptera > Pteromalidae > Gastracanthus > Gastracanthus pulcherrimus. Next base: position 158,556,755 of record OX424576.1, read on the forward strand.
TCGATTTATAATTTGCGATTTTCAAGGAGCACGAGGAGTCCTTGCGGGGTCGCGCCTTCTAATTTATTCCACTGGAGTGCGGCTGAGAGAACAATGTAGGGTCGTGCGAAAAATGGGAGTGCGGAGTAGTTATTCCCTTTTAATTTCGAAATATATGGATGTGTGTTCTGAATTTTTCTTATAGATGTTGTTTATAAAATGATAATTGTAAATTTTTTTAGTTTTTATCTTTTACCTTGGTAAAATGATGAGTTATAATAATAATAATAATGTATTTTATATAATAAATGTAAATAAATTAAATATTTATATACTTATTTTGTATGTATAATTATATATGATTATATATATTCTATATAATTTCAAATCATATACAATTTTATATAGTTATATATAAAAACATGTACAATTATTAATAAATATATATATGATTCAGCGAGAATTAAAAAAAAAATTTGTTTTCAATTTCTCAGAGAGTTATCCATTTATACATAAAAATATAAGTTATTTTCTGAAAAATCGAGAATATACATATATATAGGTAATTTGCTAGGAAATCGAAAATAAAAAAAATTTCATATTAATTTAAGAAAAAATCTTCCTTTTAGTATGTAGAATGTATGTAAATTTTGTCAGATTTTTTTAAGCCTATAGATTTATAGTTGTTTAAAGCTAAACATGACTTTACTGCCAAAATAATAATAATTTTTTAAACCATATTTCTTGTTATTTTGATCATTTTATATAAATATTGCACTTTTGACATTTTGCGACTATAGCAATCACTTTTGTACTGAAAAAAGCTATCTTTATGATTTTTGGTGCAATGGTACGAGTGATTAAGTCCACTTTTTAAAGAATTTTAAGTTTTAAATGAGTTTAATTAATCGAAAAGGACATTAAAAGGTTTTGGAACCATTTTTTATGAAAAATTCAAGAAATTTGCTAAAAATTCCTTTGTTGCTATTTTTTAAAGAGATTTAATTTTGTTGAATAAATGGAGGTTGAAATTTGCTTAAAAATGTAAAATATGACTACAGGCTCATATTTAGCCTTGATCAACTTTGAACTTACGGGTTTTAAAAAATCTGAAAAAATTCTCATACATTCTACATACAAAAAGGAACATTGTTACCGAAGAAATAAAAAAAGAAATTTTTTTAAGTCTATTTCCCAGAGAGTTACCCATATAAAAGTATATATAATTATATATAAATATGTATAATTGTATATAACTATATATATGTATATTTCTATAGAGACAAAATTTATATATAACCAAATAGAACCATATATATTTATATATAATTATATATGATTCTACAGATAATTATATTATATAACTCACTTTTATCCGGGTAATGCTACATAATAATGTATGTTTGTGTACGTCTGGTTATTAATATTTTACGATCTTTCAAACAATACATGCCAATTAAAAAATAATCAATTCGTTGCAAATACATAATGAAATAATTACGTACTCTATTTCAGTTTAATAATTCGTTAACGTTATTTTTAATCCTTTATAAACTTTTGATACGTTAATGAGAGATACATTACCACATACATTTATTATGCAATAACCTTTTAACATACGAGAAATTGAAAACGCATTAAATTTGAAAATGAAATATCTTTACATCCTCATAAACGATAATCCGGTTTATCACTCGATCGGCTGCCCATTCAACTCCATAAAAGCACGCTGAACCCCTATACCAGATAAAAAGGGGATACATCCCAGTCTTTCCACGCTAATAACGATTCAATTAGCATCTCCTTTCTTGCGCAATGAAGAGAAAAACTCACTATACTCCACCAGGGCAGGAGAGTTGGCATCTAGCAAATTACTTTTCTTGAAAAAGAAACCTCGGAGGGATCGCGTCCGAGGAGCAAAAGGTGTTTGCGCGCCGAAGCACCGGCTAATTTTCTCCCGCTGCACCTCGAATAAAGGCCTCTTTTCACCCATCAAAGATTTCGCATAAACAAAATGAGCCGCGCGCGGCTGCATGCGAATCGGTTAATACTCCGCGCGAAAGAGCAGCAGCGGTGCATAAGGGAGCTTTTGCCTTTTGCTTCTTTGGTTTTTTGCTTTGTGTCCGCGGCGCACAGCCGAGTAAGCCGACCGATTTGCAAAAAGCTCGCGGATTCATTACCCGGGAAAAAAAGAAAAGAACGGGGGGAGAAAGAGGAGGAAATAAACGAGCGGAAGGGAGATGTACGCTTTAAGCAGGAGGTGCATTGAAATTTTCAAGCTCAAAGCTTTTTTCGTAACTTTGTGGGGATAAATGTGTGGATTGCGTTATATTTGCTTGTATAAATTAGATTAGAATTAATTGAATTATATGTTTTTTAGGTTTGTACAAGAATTGTGTTATTCATAAACATACTTATTTTTATAAACATGGGAGCAAATTTCTTAAAAAGCTTTAAAGTAAAGTTAACCCATTTCTTCCCAAGCGGCCATTTTATAGTCGATTGGTTTTTTGCCCAAAACCGCCATTTTGAAATTTTCCAACGGAAATTTCAAAATTCTGACTTGAGAATTGGAAAGAGCGGACAATTTTACTTCAGAAAAGTGCTATTGGTTATTATTTTTTTTTTCGACAATTTTTTAGGAAAAAAACCAATCGACTATAAAATGGCCGCTTGGGAAGAAATGGGTTAAATGCTGATTGGACTTTAATTTACTGATGATTTTGCTTGATCAACGAATAGGTGGGAAAAATTTGTTTTAATGGCAATTGGTAATAATTATGCGATTGTTCACGAATCTTTATCATATATTCTACGACAATTTTATTAGAGCATCTTATCTACGTAATTTGAAGGTATTATATTGGAGATATATTAAAGATATGATCGATGAGTTCAATAATATTTACAAGGGAGCAATAAGTAAAAACTATAGAATAATATTTAATAAAATAGTGGAGATGAAATGAATGAATCAATGTTAAATTATTCTTCTTGTATCATTTCCACCAATCAGCCAGTAACATCATTAAAGTAAATTCGAACATTTACAAATCAGTAAAAAAATACATCCTGCAACAAGAAAACCAATTAACTTTTGCCAGCTAAAACAACCATTGTTTTCTTCCGAATCCCGGCCTCAAACGTGCGATCCTCTCATCTCCACCAATGCAAGCAACCGACAAAAGGAAATTTAAAAATCCCCTAAAATCCTAAAAACCCAGCCCTCGCATAAAGCAACCTCCTCATTCACCCCTATTCCGCCTACATACACCAGCATTTCTATCCACGAATCCTCACCGCGCCCATATTATTTCGCTAGAAAAAAGTCCAGCCGAAAAACCTCGGCATGTATCATGGGCTTTTCGAAAAGAGCGCGCGCGCGGGCTTGCATTCCTGACTCCCGCAACAAAAAAAAAGGAGGGGCACGCGCGCCTTTTCGGCAAAGAAAGTATATGGGCGCGAGCCGCATAAAACGGCTTTTCGGTCGAATGGCCCCACCCCGCCACGGCGGACTGAAATGTGGCGAGTGTTCAATACAGTCGGAGCCTGCAGGGCTCTCGGCTGTGAATGCGCTGGCCGCCGCTGCATCAATAGAGCGTAACGCGCGCAAAAGCGAAAAAAGCGAGAGACAGTGGAAAGGGAGGGGAGAGGGGATGTAAAAGAGAGCTGCCGTTGGAGTTAGAGGTCGAGCGGGGTAATTGATTGGCGGCGTTTATTAGATCGTGATTGCGTCGAGATTTCGAAAGGGGAGTGTAAGTTATTTGATGAGGGATTAGGTTGGTGGAAATTGGCATTTGTTTTATTAATTGAGTGGTTTTATCGCTCTGGAAAATATTAATTTGTTGAGTGCAGTTGACTGTAATCTATTAAGAGGTGAAATCTCGATGTAAGTAATCTGGTGAATCGTTGAGATTGGAACTGAATAATGACAGACACGAGAATTGCCCTTAGTTGTAATATTTTGAGTTCTTAGTGAAGACTTTATCAAAGTAATTCCAATACTAATAATGAAACGGATTTTTTAGCAGTTTTCGAGTTATTGTATTAAGAATGAAAATAATTTTTAAATGAGTTCATATCCTTTTCATTCATTCATTCCTATAGATTTCATTCATTCATCCTAGATTTCATTCATTCATTGCTATAGATATCATTCGTTCATTGCTAGATTTTGTAATAAAACAGTTAATGATGCAGTATTTACAGTGCTAAAATTCATGTGTTATGTAGAACGTAGATAATTTTATAATTGATAATAGATCATTAGTAGTAAATATTAGTATGGTTTTACTTAACAATATATTTTATTTGCAAAGAAAGAAGAATTTACAAAAGAATTTGTCCAATGAAACCAGGATAGCATGAAAATCTATGGTTGTGTCTAGAAAAATGTAATTATCCAGTTATATTAATTATACGTACATGAAAATATAAATATGGTTACGAAAAAATACCAGATTAACAATAAATACATATCTTATTTAAACTACTCTCTTTATACTTATTTTAAACCAACATTAAATCTAATTTTGTATCAGCATTTTTACCTGTTTTATATTCTAAAATAAATTTTTTCTTGTGAAACTTGGTGTTAAATAAGTTTTGTATTTACGTAATAAGCTTGAGCTTTGTAAGCACAATTGATTTGTAGGAGCTTTTTACGGAGCTTTGCTTCACATCAGAACTGTTTGACATTCTGGCGTAACAATACCTTTTTGCAGAATCTGTAGAGCTTATAAATACTTTACTTTTTTGATTCTATAATAACGTACAAATCAACAGACTTTATATTTGTTCAAGGCAATAAACTCTTATAAATCGATAGTCCAAAACTTCCTGTAATCAACTTATGAAAATCTATTCATTTCACCAAAACTTTCAAGCCTGCAAAAATACCAATAGTTTTTTCCAAAAATTACTAACAACGTATTATATTTCATCCAATTCTTTCCAAGCGACAAAAAACAAACAAGATCAAACTGCGCATTTCACCCGACGTTGCTTACCTCTCCCCCCACACCATCCAGACAACCCAACAAACAAATTAGCCCCTTCGACGACGACTATGCAGAAAAAGCTCTCGACTCCAAGCCACCACCACCGCCGCCGCCGTCGTCGTCCCTTCCGTCCACCCCCTGGAGAATCCACACGAGTCTAATTTTATTTGGAGCCGCAGCGATGTATTTCGCGAGCTTTCGCCCCCTTTGAGCCGATCCATCGGGCCGGAAAAGCCGCGACACACAAAAGTCCCGGGGATCGGGAGAAACTCGTTTCTCTCTCTCTCGCTCGGTGAGCTTTTCTTTCTCCGCGGCGGGAACGCGCGCGTTTCATTTCCTGCGACTGGCAGCTTTTTATCGAATCGCCCCCGGGGTTGGGAGTCGGCGCGCGCGCGCTGCCCGAAGGCCGCAACAGCAGCAGCAGCAGCAGCGGTGAATAACCGGTAGTCCGCGCGATTTTTTGGAAATTGAAATAGCTTCCGATGGGGTTGCGCCGAGTTGGTGTTTGTTCGTTTATTTTTCGCGTGCATGGGGTTCTTTTGTTCTTTTTCTTTTGGGTGATGATTCTTTTAGATTGTTGGATTGTGGGTTGTAGTTGATGTCGTGATTGTGTCGTTATTGTGTCTGGGTAATTCTTTGCTTTCTGGTTGACATGTTATTTAGGATTGTTTTAGGGAGTCTTATCAGGTGAAAATATCGTATAAATTAGATTTTTGTTCAAGTAAAGATTTTAGCATCGACGCCCATGCGATCCACGATTTTACGAGTAATTTTGAACTAATAGATATGATGCGCTTAATAAAGAAATTCAAAAGATTAATCTCTTAAAAATAAGCGAAACAGAAAATATGATAGAATTGCTTATTCTACAGTAAATACATTCTTTAAAAGTAGTGAAAATGTGCTTAACTTTTTTAGTTACAGCCTGACATATATGTCACGCCATTTTTTACTTCCTATTTTTACTATATTACGCAGTATCAATCTATTTTAATGAAAATTTTTGTATATTTCGATTCCTGAGAGTTCAATATTGACCCTTCTATTGTAATTTATAGAATATTAATATATGTCACGCCATTTTTTACTTCCTATTTTTACTATATTACGCAGTATCAATCGATTTTAATGAAAATTTTTGTATATTTCGATTCCTGAGAGTTCAATATTGACCCTTCTATAATAATTTATAGAATATTAATAACAATTTGATATTTATCAATAAATAAATAACGAGAAAAGCTGTTTTTACACGTTAAATTTATTTGTACTTTAACTTGCTGACCAATTACTTTGACATACCGTAATCGAGGGTCGAACACATAAATAAACGGTAAATCATCAAAAACCCATCATAAGGGGTTTTTTCAGGTCTCTGATTACAAATTTAAGGTCAGGTTTTCGAAATTCTAAACGAGAGGTCTAAACGACGGTCCAAATGTGTAAATGCACAGAGTTTAAAAGGAATTTATCATTTTTTTACTATTTTGGATCCGCCATTTTGTTTCTTTGAAAATCTGACTTTAGATTCATAATAAGCGATCCCAAAAACTTACAGGGACTTACATAACATAGAGATTCAAATATACTCTTAATAGTGTGATTGCAAGGGTGAAAATTTGTATTTAAGAACTAAGATTTAACTGAAATGTATATTTAAATTGAGTTGCAATATCGTATTTAAAGAGTAAACGTTCCTACTAACATTTTTATTTGGTTGTCTTCAAATGCTATTCAGTACAAGAAAGAAATACACGTTCTCTAAGTCTCTTAAAATACTCAACAAATCGTATTTTATAAAATGGATTTAGTTAAAATTTATGTTTAAAAAAAAGGATTTTTAATGCTACAAAATGTTGATTGAAATGAAAGAAATACAATACTTATTAAACGTATAAAAATTCATTATAAGACTTCTCTTTATAAAATAATTGATATCACTAAAACATATAGGGGGTGAATAATTTTAAGATTAAGAGTTTACTCATTAGTTACTAATTCTTTTTAACAAACATACTTAAGTAACTGACGTATTATTGTTTTAATTAATTATAGGAACGTATTTTATTAGCAAATGACTACTATTTACTGAAGCATTTATTTATGTAACATAAGTAATAAATGCAATATAACTAAGCATTTATAAAAGTAAGATATTCAATAATTTTATAATTACGTCTTTACTGCATTTATAACAATTCATTAGAAGTAATCATTCCGCTTGCTTACCTGAACCAGGACAAAAAATTCATTTTTATAAAAATTAATTGATTTATAATATATACATATCATGAAATTTTAATGATCTTTTTAGACATTTTATGCAGAAGTGTGAATATTTTTGTATTATCCTTATATTCTTCTAATACTGAAAAGTTACACCATTTATAGTGTAATACATATTTGCAAATCTTAAATATAAAACATAATATACTTAATGAATAAAAATAGCACGTTTTCTTCAAAATGACATGGTTTTTAACTAGCTATCTCTTTCAATTCGCAAAATTCCTCGCAAGCGAGTGCTAAACTCGCTGGGGCACGCTTTGCTTCTTTTTTTTCCACCTCCATGCTCCCTCTCTCCCTGTAAATTACCATTTTCCAAATACAAGTGGAAACAGCGTCGACTCGCGCAAGCCACTGCCTTTCTTTTCTTCTCTCCTCTGCGCACTCCTCTAAACCTGCCATTCCTCATGAACATTCTTTACAATCTCGCCACGGCGCATAAATCCGTCCGAACTAAGTGCAATCCAGCGAGTTAAGCGCGTTACACCGGCAGCAGCAGAGCGCGCGTACACACACACACACACATACACAACAGCGCCGACGAAAGCTTGGGTGAAAATATAATTGCATCTCGCGCGGCGCTCGCACATGGGGGCGTCGCGCGTTATAAAGCGCAAAATCGCTCGGGACGAATCGTCGCTTCATGCGAAATGCGCGAAAATGCAACGAAAGCGGGTGAAAAGCGTGTGAGAGAGCGAGAGAGAGAGAGAGAGAGAGAGATGGAAATCGCAATTCGCGAGAGTTTATATATATAGAGATTCTTCTGTGTGCTGACAGGAAATTTAGTAGATTCCGCAATATTTTTATTCAGAGAATTTTCACGTCAAAAGGCAAATTTTATTTTTCACCGCTTTTCACCAGGTATTTTAAATTAGGAACTTAAGTCGCTGTTTGAACTAACTTCGAAATAATTTTATGAACAATTGTAGTGAATGCAAGTATTTGAAAGGGATGCGTGATGAGGCTTACTTTATCCACTGGTAAATGTATTCGAAAATTTCGTTTTTCTAAAAAAATATGCCTCAGAATCAAATTTACTTGTTAGAGTCGCTTTATTTGTGGAAAATACATAACGAAACACTTCAATTGTTATCAGAATCGAAAATTATCACAATCACTTAATTGCTTATTTTCGATTCTTATAGTAATTTGAGTGTTTCGTTATATATTTTATGAATATCTTTCGCCCGCTCTGGACTTTTCTCGCCGGCTCCGGATTTTTTGCGCCTGTTGGTCGAAAAACGGTGACTTTCGTCCCACTTTTCAGGTACGAAATACGCAAAAATCGTGCTTGTGAAAATAACACGTATTCTCTTATGAAATGTCTATCAATTCTTTATAACAGTGTAGGTGAGTCATTTTCTTATATAAGATCGCATGTTGAAAGTACTATCTGGATAATACCCCAAGTTTAGGGGATCTAGACATTCTATTTACCATTTTTTATATTTTTGCAATAACACAATGTAAGGATTTACACTGGTCTTTGTACCAAGTGTCTAAAAATTGTTCTATTGAAAATCACAATTAATAAATGAATGCTATCATTAATTCATTAGGTACAAGCATTTAGGTATTGTCAGTAAAAAATTTAAAGTATTAAAAAACAAAAAGATAATTTTCGACTTAAAGAACTTATTTAAAACTAATATCGTATTATAATTTTACAAAAATAACTTTAATATTATTATAAGAAACACCAATCGAAAGGAAATTACTCCAACTTTGTGAAAACGTACATCTTTTTGACAAATTCAACGTATAAAATAACTAAAAAATTTTTTTTAAATTTTAAGAAATTTTTAAAAATTAATATTTTTGCCAAAAAATGAGTTTAATATTAATTATCTCTTCAGCTCCAAAATCTAATCAGTACTAAGTTCAAACGTATCGTCGGTTGAGAGGAAAACCATGCCATCTCGACCGAACGGTGAAGACCATGCCATTTCACCAATGATTGTTTTTTCTACAATTTTAAGTTAGCAACGCTTTCGAGAATTTAATTAAATAATTCTTGAACGTTTAATGATGTACTGTTTGCTATAAATAACGCAATTAGGAAGTATTTTTTCAATCTATTGTATTTTTTGCATACGTGTCATGAATATAACCAAAAGAAAAATGTTTCTTCTTATAGGTTATTGAGCGGAAAATTCTATAATAAAATAGCGAACAAATAATATAATAAAAATATTAGTATAATAATAATAATAATAATAATAATAATACAAACCAATAATATAATATAATAATAATAAAGTAATAGTCATTGTTACTGTCAAAATACTCAAATTTTCTTCATAACTTATAGTAAAATTTATTTTTTGGGCTGGTAAATTATAAATAGATTTATATTTCAGCACAATGCGATTTTTACTGTCGATTTCTTATTTTAGAATTAAAGCGCACCTTAATAAATAGTAGCATAGTGATAACACAAAAAACTAATATTAAAATCAAAGTTATTAGTTAATCACTAGTTAAGGTGATGATGTACTCCTTATCTTAGTGCAAACTTAACGAGAATGAGTGATTTTTTCAATGAATTTTTTATCGCCGCCTACGCCGATAGCCGAAAACTAAGATTCCATATACACTATCTATGTAAAATATATACCATTTTCTTAATCAAATATTACTTGGTCTAAATTTGATCCAAGTGAGATAAAAAGTAGTGGTAAACGCCCTTGCTCGCGTTCAAGCCTTCTTTGCATTTTCTTGTGGAATCTTAGTTTTCGGCTATTGGTGTGGGCGGCAAGCGATAACGTGAGAGAAGCGGCTGGATCAAACTGAGAAGAAAAAATCGCTCATTGTCGTTAAGTTTGCACTAAGATATGGAGTACATAATCACCTTAACTAGTGATTAACTAATAACTTTGATTTAATTATTAGATTTTTGTGTCATCAGTATGCAACTATTTATTAAGGTGCACTTTAATTCTAAAATAAGAAATCGACAGTAAAAATCGTATTATGTTGAAATATAATACATTTCAAGGTAAAAGTGAGCTTTTCACCATATAATATATATTTTTTATTGGAAGATTCGAATATTTTATCAAAGTATAATAGAATTTTTTTTTAAATTTTCTTGTAGTCGTTAAGGGCTCTTTGATCGGCCAGAACAAAAATATATTCCTTCATCTACTGCAAGGTTCTGAGAGCCAATAAAATCGAAATGGGTTTTTTAAGGTATTATTGTATTTATCATACATCTAATTATGCAACCAATGTGGGGATTTGAAAATAAAAATTATTGACCAAAGTTATAGCCTATTTAAGCATGAATTTTTCAATTATTAAAAATGTTATCATAAAATATGACTTAAATATAATTTTGCTCAATAATGTTTATTATTAAATCTCTACATTGGCTGCATAATTATATTCACTACGAACATAATAAAACCTTAAAAACCCCATTTTGATCTTATTGGTTGTCTGAACCTTGCGGTAGGTAAAAAAATATATAGATTTCATTATAGCCGATCAAAGAGACTTAAGGACCATACAAATATTTTTAAACGTCTTTTTCTGTTATATTCTGTTATATTATAGAAAAAACATGTACTACTTATACGATTAAAAACTTACTTTTATCTTAAAATGTATTAACAATTAATTTAAAATTTAAAGGTGTATCTATCCCCATATTATATAATATGCCTGCAAAATTTTAGCGCGTGATATGCTTCCCTTGAAAAGTTATAGTGGACACAAATTTTAGTTTAAAATATACACATACATACGTACACACATATATACAGACAGACAGACATTAAAAAAAAACTATTGTAAACCTATTTTTATGACTCAGAATCCCCGAAAATACCGAGATTCATCGAATCTCTGAAAAATCCTTTTATCATCGTTACAAAGCTTTCTCTTGGATAAAGCAAAACCGTTGCCAATTCATTGGCACTTAGCTTCCTTAAACCAAATTAATTGTTTTAATATGAAATTCTTTGTTCTTATAAATTAATTCTAAATTGATATATATATATATATATTTCCGAAATATAACCTTTTAAACTAAAAATAACGTTTTCGAGTATAAAAAAAGAAGGGAAAGAGCCAATCAAACAGTTGCGGTTGTAAAAGATAGGTACTTCCATGCTCTTTTTAATGTATTTACACTAAATTGACAATAACATTTCTAACATGCCAAAAAATCCGAAAATCTAAACCTCAAAAATCAAAATATCAAAAAATCTTTATAAAACACAAACAAGTCCATGAATCTTGAAATTTCTTTAGAATTTTGAATCTTTACTTATAATCGATAAAAATGAGCACTGGTTGGTAAAAAATGAAATGAGTATTTCTAAACCTTTTAAGACACCTTTATAACATTTTATATACCTGTTGGATATCATACTATTAATACGTTAACACAATCCCTCTATTAAACTATCATATAATTAACAGTCCAAAACAAACAGACGTACAAAAAGACCACCACCCCATCAATGGCACTCCAACCCTACACAAATCATCCCTATCCAAGTCCAATATCGTTTTTTAATTCTCCCGACATCAGATATCTCGCGCGCGCGGCGAGCCAGACTACCTATACGCGGAAATCCGCGCTCGCGCAGCAAAGTGCAGCGCCCGCGTCGCTCGGGCGATTATTATCGCATTATATTTCCCACTTTGCCTCGGAAGATATCGCGCGGCGATGACGAGTGAATTATTCATCCGCGCTCTCGTGATGTCCGTCGATAAAGCGCCGCCGCGCCGCTCGCGAATGAATATTATCCCGCTGATCGCTCGTGCCGCGGGTTTGTAAACGCGACCGTTAATTTTGCGATCAACGAGTGCGCTCGTTTTTTTCTTGCGCTAGGGACTCGATGGTGTGAACGTGCGTTCGGTGTTTGTGGTAGTTCGATTGATTGAGAGCGGGGTTTTCAATTATTTTTATGGTGGCGTGAAGGGGTGATCGGGTATTTGCTTTTATTATTGCGAAGGGTTGTGGAAAGATGGACTTGTAAGATACCTACACATGGAATAAATATATGGTTAGAAAAATATAGATTATAATATTTCTATATAAACCAGTGTTCTGTGATGTAGATAAACTTTTTATGTAATGAAGTTCTCTATAATATTAAGTTGTATCCTTAAATTTAATGCGGTTCATCTTTTACATTGAATGAAACACCATTTCTTACAAAAATCTCACTATAAATGTGAACATTATCTGCTACATAATTATATGTATTCTCATATTATGCATTAACATTAAGTGTTCTAGGTTATTACTATTATTATTTATTTTTCTCAAGTCTATTAGTACAGTAATTAATATTAAATAATAAATGATTATTCAAACGGTACTTTTTTTAAAAAGTAAAAGTTATTTGATACACATACTCAACTAGCATCACCGATCGAGCCATATTTTGCTAGAATTTACTAACCTACTAGAACATTATTTTAAAGTATAATAAATACAAATTTCTCTTTTTATCTGTCCATATATTATTACATACTATTTATTATACAATCCCTATACTACTAATATTGCAAATATTATGCAATAAAATTTGGACAGATAAAAAATGAGAAAATTGTATTTATTTACTCTGATTGGAATCTGTCAAGAAACTTAGTATTAGTTTATTTTAAAGTTCACACTATAAGCTGTTAGTAAAAATTATCGTTCAAAAAATTATTTAGTAATCCTTTATTACAATTTTCAATTCTTTATATTTCATCTGTACACGATGAAAACCGCAGTTAATTCACAAAACTCAGCGAAAATTATACATCATTAAAAACTGCTAGAGCAGTTTTCAAACACAGATTAGGAATCGCAGTAGCTCTGAAAAAATGTCAATGCTCGCAAAAATCGCGCAAACAGTGAGTAAAGCAAACGCGCGCGACTCAAAGGCATAATCTGTTATCCACGCGCGAGCTGCCTCGGCCAAAATAAACGGAACGCGCGCGGCGGGCATAAAATTATTCTTGCGCGGCCCTCTGGTTTCCCGAGAAGGAGGGGAGGGGGTGGGCGAAAGCGCGCTTATGCACGTACGTGCAGGTATACTTGTTTTTTTTTTTCGTAATTAGTCGTCAGGTAATTCAAGCCGAAAAACGCACTTCAACGTGCGCCACTCCATCAGATGGAACCTTTGAGCGTGGCTAACTGCGCGGAGAAAAAGAGAAGGAAAAATCACAAGAAGCCGGGGGTCGGGTGAAAAAGGAAAGTGCGCTTGGAGAGGGCCGAGAGAGAATGGGAGAAGGGAGAAAAAGAGGTATTTAAAAATTGTGAAGGCTTTAAATAGTGGTAATAGGGGTTTCTAAAGTGTTATTACTTTGACGATAGGAAAATTCGATAGTTATGTAGTTAGTAGGTTTATGTAACACATTCACGATTTTCGTGGTCTCTTGGACCTGAAAAGCGAGCCTAAAGTGATAGTTTTCTGATCGGCGGGCAAGAAAAATACAACGGGCAAAAATGGCCATCTTATTGCCCGCTGTTGATTTATTTACTTATTTTTTACTTTTCGAGACTTTTCCGCAAAAACCCATACATGGGTTTTTGAGCTCGTGTGTTTGCAGTACTTCTCTTCGGCTCGAAAAATGCACTCGTCTTCGGCTCGTGCTCGCTCGCATTCGACTCGTACTGCAAATTCCACACTCGGTCTAAAAGCCCACTTTGTGTCCTTGGTAAATAATATACTATTATATACTTCTGTAGAGATACTTTACAATTAAATAAATAATTTGTTAAAATATAAATAGCATTCGTAGAATTCAAGCCTTTTTATAAAAAAGGTGATACTAAACCGGGTATTACCGGCGAATACGGGGAAACACTTTTTTCATTTAATTCTCAATTTTGAGAAAATATCTCTGAGGCAAGATGTAGTTTTCTATTGGGGAAATAATATTTCAGAGAGATATTTATTCAAAATTGAAAATTAAATGTCGGTGATGGGTGGATTTAGCATCACCATAAGTACTAACATGATTTTTATTTTGTCTAACCTTAATAATGTATGAATAACGTCATGTATAAATAATGAATATTATTTAAAAAATTATATTTCTCTTTATATGTATGTCTGGTTGTGACGAATGTAATATACCTATATTATGTAAATGTGAATATTTTAATAAAATTTACACTTTTCAAATCTTTTTTAAGAGTTCAAGCCTAGCTATTACCATTTTCATGAACAATATAAAGTATTTTTGAGGGGCCTGCGGCGGCTCAGTCGGTAGAGTGTCGGATTCCCACGCCGGTGACCCGGGTTCGAATCCTAGTCTCTGCCGATTGATACAAGCACCTCTGTAAAAATTACATGTGCTTTGTTTACAAACACACCGCAGACCCCCGTCGCCGATTAGCACCACATGGAAGTACAAACATGGCGACGTTAAATAATATAAAAAAAAAAAAAAAAAAAAAGTATTTTTGACACCCTGTGCGATAAATGTCACTTTGACGCACGCTTGCTAAGGCATGCTTCGCTCGGGCAACAAACTCACACTCGTGCAAGAATCATTTTTATCGCCCTAGTATCAAAAAGTACTATTACTATTTAAATATGTTTTATTTTATTTCTTAGAAACTTTTATTTTACTTCTTGAAAGCTTAGTTTCTGCAGACATATATGCTTACAAATATGGATAAATAAATATGGAATAAACAGTTAAATATTTACAAAGTATATTCATTTTGCTTGTATTTGCTTTAATCAAAATATAACTCCAATGTTTTGTTTCATTTTATTTCAGAAGTATATAAAATAAATTATAATATTTTAAACAGATTTAAAAAAATGTGTATTTAATAAAAAGAATATGTTTGTATATAAATATTACAAAAATATCTGGAAAGACTTTAAAAATTTAATTTAAATTTCACGTAATAATGCAACAGTGGTATATTACATGTATCTTACGAAATACAAATTTAATCACAATATCAATGCATTCCAAATACCATTCAACTACTTCCACCACCAAAATCATATTTTTACTAAAAAAAATTTTTAAAAATTATCGTTACTCGTTAAAACGTCCGCTTGAAACCCGCGGCTCCGCATAAATTACCATCGACAGCTCGGCCGAGCCGAGCGAGAAGCGCAAATCCGCGCCCGACATTCGCGTAAACCTCGCGAGCGCAACGCGACTCGCGTTAAAAACGCGCTCGCGCAAAAGAATCCAGAGCAGCAAAAAATAAAGAGAGAGAAAGAAGAACGAGCGAAGGAGCGCCAAGAGCGCAGCGAGTTTGCGTATACACTCGGCGGAGAGAGAGAGAGAGAGAGTTTACTCTCCAATTCAGAGCCGCGGTCATGCGCGAGAGAGAGGGAGAGCGAGTAAACATCGCCGCGACCGAGGACTGCATAGCAGCCAGTCGTCGACTGGCTCTCGAGGGCTTGTATGCAATTGTGATGAAAAAAGAAGAGAGAAAAAAACGGCTGCAGGGTCTGAAGAGGCAAGGGCTCGCGTATATAGCGGTTCTTTCTCTTTCTCCGAAAAAAAGGGCCCGTATAAACTCCGAGGACAGCGTCGACGACGCTCCTTTTATCTTACCGTATACTTGGGCTTTTTATCGCTCTTTCAACGCTGCATTGAAAACTGAATGCCCCCCCTCCCATGCGATGTATTTAAAATGAGATTCGTTAATTTAACGCGGCCCGAGAATCGAGGGAATTTACGTGAATCAAGGTGGGGGTGGGAGGGATTTGCTCTTTCTTTCTCGGTTGTGTGTCGTTGATGTCTGTTTAAGGGTAAACGACGGAAGCGATGTTTCGTTTCTTTTTGCGGGAGGGGATATAGCGGATAAATGCGTATGAATTGAGAGCACGGTTTTTGATTTTCAATGGATGCATTTACGGGTGGACGGGTTTTGTGCGCTGGTATACTGGTATGTATTGAATGTTTAATTAAGTCCGAAAATGTAGTTAATTGGTCGTTTATATCTATTTATTCGCAATTATTTCAAAAGTCGTTGAGCTAATTAAATGAATTTATATTAAAGTAAATACACATTTGGTAATATGGGGTACTTGGCTTGAATCTTGCCGTGAAAGTCATTTTCAGATTTGAAATTTAATTAAAATATTTTCTCGCGCTCAAGGAATCTGATTAAAGTTAATATTTGATTTTTTAAGCAATTTTTTTAAATTTTATGTTTATAAAAATATGGAAGAATATAAAATTTGAACTCATGACTGGTACTTACTCTTAAAGTTGGTATAGAAAATAAGTCAATTTGTGATCTTACTTAAAATTTTCAATAAATGCTAAGAAGTATACATTCATCTTCGGCTCGTGCTTGCTACTTTTTAGTAAAAAAGCCTCATTTTCATCCTTACTATACAATATACTATTTTCTTCTTTAAATATGCATTAATTCATCCAAACAATTTCAGCATTTTTTAATGTACGAGTATACTTTACAAAAAGATCACACAAAATTGCTTTCATTTTAAGCCCATTTCGTTGAGTGCTCCCCTTAAGCTAAAAAGCACCTAAATAATTTATCCCATTTTACTGACAAGGGAAGTACACAGAGTCCGGGTCACGAATTTTGATAAAACTTTGGGATTCATTTTCTGATATCTAAAAATAATGCTCAATGCCCTTAGTTTTATCCAATAGAAATAGCAGGGACAATGTTTCAAATAGTTCACTATTTTAAAACAATGCCAGTCCATTTCTGCATTCTGCATGTATAATTTACTCTACATTTTCGGAACTGAAGTATTTATCAATCCTTAAATAAATTACCAGTACTATAGGTACCAATCACTCAACAGTCAATATTCGCACTATTCCCATACTTCCTTCCAATTTACAATTCTTACGTTTATCAAATAACACAACAACACCGCTTCCACCGCGACATTCAATTAGCCCTCCACTCTCACCCCCCGCTCATAACTCCGCGGTTTCATTCCTCCCTGGCTTGATTAAATTTCCTCCCACTCCCTGGCAATTTTTTTCGCGCTTCTCGCGGCCGCCGGCGCGGATCCCTCGCGATTTCGCGCAGACGGCCGCGGGCGTTTTCTACCTTTCTTTATTCAGAAAGTTGGGAGGGGCGCACGTATGTGCGCTCGCGGCGGCCTCGGATACAAACGGATTCCTTGATTTACGAGCTGCTCCTCGCTGCTGCTGTTTGCTCCACTCCGCGGGGGTTGTTAGCGATATCGTTGCGTGGCAGGGGCAAATATTCCGTTTTGAGATGCAGAAAAGGCGAATGGTCTGTTGTATCAATTTTTTTGAATAATTTTGCTTTTAATTCTGAGGTGGTTCGATGGAAGTATAATTTTGTTCTGGGGTGAGTGCTGTGGTAAACATTACTGTTTATACACTTGGGATGTACGCGATTTTTCTTATGGAAATTACTGTATACACACTAGATATCGACTGCAAAATATTAAATTTATTTTTGCTAAATAAATACGCCAATTTTAGAAATAAAGTACAAAATAATATTTGTTCATGCTTTCTCATTATGCATATTATGTATTGCACAATCCTAGTGTACAAAAAGTAGTATGCAATAAAATTAAACAAAAGTATAGAGAAAATGGTATTTATTTTTATTGCGAATGAATACATTTTGAAAAAAGACAAATTCAATAGATTTCTATTATTCTTTCTAGCACAATAGGAAAACATTTCATTCGAGCAATCAAAATTATTACGAAAGCTGTTTATTCATTGTTTTAAACATTCATTCACTAGTGCACTTTTCAAAAGTAGCATTAGTATGGCAATTTTTTTAGCAAATTGAGTATAATAATTCTCAGTGTATAAATAGAAATAGTAAAATTTTCAAAATAATTTGTGACTTTGGCATATAATTTTTCTCAGTGAAGCGAGGGGTTTAACTATTTTTATATCAGGTACATGTAAACATATTTTGTTTACTACTAAAATGAAACATTTGTAACGGTTCACAGATGTCAAAGTTGACATAAAAAGACATATAAAAATATTGACGTAGAAATCTAGAATGTACATAGAAAATAGTAGCTCTAAAATTGAACAAGGATGAGAAATATTGAAAATTTGTTAGAAAAGTGGGTTACTTGTATTTGCAAAAATCAATCTATTTATAGTACAAGAGCAGAAAATTGAAGAATACGTAAATAGAAAGAAGAGACAATATTTGAACATGTCTTATACCTCAATTATTAACTCGATAGTATATTTACTTTACAGACGTGTTTGTAACAAGAATTTTGACGAAACGCGACAATAATATTATAAACAAACTGTAAGCTGAATTATTCTTCTCCCGCCGCTGGATTGTTACCTCGTCTAACCTCCACCAAACAAACACTATTAAATCGTTAATATCCCAAAACAACCCTAAAAACCATAAACTACCCGACTAATTTATCAAAGCGCAACCGTAAACTCGAGCCATACTTCAAAATCGAAATCGCCCGCGCTCCCATCGAGAGCAGCATACAAAACGGGCGCAGCATAAAAATAATTTCATTTCCGGCGGCGATAAATCCCAATAGCGCTCGCAAGATTGTTTTCTCGGCCCGATGGCGCGCGAAATCGCGCACAACTATATATATACAATACGAGCGAGCGAGAAACAACGTTTTCCCTTCGATTTTCGAGGACCTCTCTCTCTCTCAGCACCCCCCTTGGGAACAATGAGCGCGAGCAACGGTTATTATTGTTGCAGACGCGGCGCGGCGCGTTCGGGAAATATGCAAGATTTTTACACGCCCGGGGCAAGATAGGATTTTGATTTTATACCGGGCGACGGCGGCGGCAAACGGATGTGTAAAACGGAGCGGAGCGAGCTCTGCACTCGGGGGTCAATCTCAGATCGGGCGCGCTCTTGGTGTATTTTCACGCAACGCTGGGTTTTTATCCTTTTCCTCGATTCCTCGATTCCGTGTCTGTGTGTGTATGTATGTGTGTGTGTGTGTGGGTAGTCGGCCGATCGAGAGAGCGAGTGTTTGTTTGTTTGTCGAGAAATACGTATTACCTGGGTCCGGCTTCGTTTTCGAGGGTTAATACAATTCTCGGCGTTTACCTGTGTGTCGGGAAATAAGGAAAGGATATAGTCGCCGCTTGCTATATACTATCGTTGGGAGCGTGATTGGCTGATTGTACTGTGTCCATTTGGAGAAACGTTTTAGAAAAAGTTGGGGAATTGAATGGATTTTTCTTTTATTGAGTGGGTAATTGCGAGCTGTAAATACTGTAGAGATGGTTTATATACTTGATTATTTGTACTGGATAACTAAATTTACTGTATTATTTAGAGTTACAATTATTAGCAACCATTTGATTTGGATAAAGAGAGAAAACATGGAGTTTTGAGTTGTGTTAATGTTAATAAATCATAGTTTCTTCTTCATATTGTTAAACGTTAAATTATCATTTTTATATTTTTGTTATATATTTATATTCATAAGGAGAGTGCAAGGAGTCCGGGTCACAGATTTTGATGAAACTTTGGTGATCGACATTTGCTACCTAAAAATGAAGTAATGCCCGAAGTCTTATCAAATTTCAGGACTAATTGAATAAAACTACGGGCGTTGGGTTTAACGTTTAGGTATCTGGAAAAGTTTTAACAATATTTTTACAAACATTCGCGTGAAAACAATTATTCGTGTTAAAATAAAATCAGTTTAACAATTCTCAAAAAAACTGTATTTTAATTCCTTAAAATTTAAAACCTTTTTCTTTAACCATTGCAAAGCTATATGCGGAAGTAAAAGAAGTAAGTGTATTAAGTGTAGATATTTTAAGTCGAATCATTAAAATGATAAATATTGATTTATACTTTACTATTCTGAAAAAAGACACAGCTGAATTCGTAATCCTATTCATACAAATTTGTATTGAATAGATAATCCTATTCTAAAAAAGACAGTTATTTTTATAACAATTAATTGACGAAGAACAATGAAATCATCATAAATAATATTATCACTTTAAAAACTCCGATTTCTCTATTTCTATGAACTATAGAGAATCACAAAATATTCTACATCCTTTTGTAAAACTGTCCAAATTATATATACCTAGATATATTGTAATAAACCCGAATAAACAGCAATCATAACCTAAATGGCAAAACATTACAACACAAGCAACAAGGCTCTCGATGTTTCTCTCGGAAAAATAATCACCCGACACCTCCTCCAAAAATTATTAAAGAATCCCGCGAAACGGGTTCGAAAAAGCAGGCCAAAACCTATTAATCGCACTCGAGGAGCAAAATGAAATCGCGGCGCTTAATGCGTTTCGCGCCGGTGCGAAACGCAACGACGCCGAGCGAGCGCTGGGCAAAGAAAAAAAAGAGGACGAAAGCACAGAGCAACGAGAAAAATTAGAAAAACGCCGGCCATGTACGCGAGCGCAGGGCAGCGGCGCCCGATAAATCTCTGCAAAAGTCGCTCCTAGAAAAGAAGGAGCGAGCCGAAAAAGGGCAAAAAGAAAAAAAAAAAAGAATAACGAGGAACCAAAGTCCAGAGCGCGCGCACGCATCTAGGATGATTTAGCCCCGACGGCAAAGACGTAATTACTCGGAAAAAATTCCAGTCAGGCGGCTTGCAAGAGGGAGAGAGAGAGAGAGAGAAGGGGGGGAGGGTACAGAGCGTTCCTTAGCCTTAGCCCCCTTGTTGAGTTAGGAGGAAGGAGGGATGGTGGGAGGAGGAGGTGCGCATGCACCGACCCGATACGTCGTGCAGCGACTCGGCAATCGCCCTTGCAAGAACTCTTTCTTCTTTCTCTCTCTTCTGTTTTTCTTTATATACTTTTTGCTATTCTTGCTCTACTCGTTTTCCGAAACGGTATTTACTTGCTTATGGTCTTGATTATCTGATTAATCGAGGCTGTAGGTCGGGGTTTATGATACTGATTGTCATTGATGTTTGGTCGTCGAGCTGTAAGTCTTTAAGATGCTTTCAGTTAATATCGTTCGATTTTTCGATTTTTACATATAAAGACACTTGGTTTATTCGAGTATGTACTACTTTTTGTATGAGTAAAGCCAATATAATTTAATTCATTAAATAAAACACTCGTAAGTACTCTTTTATTAATTGTTTCATCACACCCTTACGCAAATAGTCGTTGTGTGATATTATATTTACTTCGTCAAAATAAGTATTCGGAGTAAGTTTCGATATTGATTGAGCCTCTTTTTTAAGGGGCAATAATCTACCAATGTTTGACCTTGAACAAAAAAAATAAATTTTTTTAAGTTCTACACAAGTTTTGCTCAAGAACTACGTATGAAAATGAAAAAGTACTGGTTTTTTAGAAGTGGTGCATTTTGAAAGAAAATAAAACTTTTATTGGTAAAATTTTGTGAAAAATTGTTTGTAACAAATAAAGCTTTAATCAAGACATAAAATCCGTAAGTATTTCCCTAGACAATGTAATGTTAAAGCTACAGTTAATATTTCAAGTGAATCGATGAAAAACTCGCTTTTAAGCTTTCATCGTTCCATGTGTAGCGCAAAGAAGTGTTGCACAAAATCAGGCACTTCCAAAATTATCTGAGCTATTATGGAATCTTTTGTATCTTATTTCTAAGACCTAAAGCACCATTGACGCGAACAAAAAAGAATTTTTCTCAAAATTCTACATTCTACGATCGCCATATTTTAATTATTTTGCATCTTAATAGGATTTATTAGTGTAGCCATCAAAACTAACAGTTTTGTAAAAATCGCCCTAATATAAATATTTTCAATTAATTTACTCAATTAAATCAAAGCACGAAAGCAACGTTAGAAACGTATGTTTTTAACTCCCTCAATTAGTTATATTAATGCATTTAATTGTATTTACAGTATTCCACAAGTTTAGGTATAAAAAATATCGATCACACCGCAACCTCAACATGAAATTCTCAACGCCAAAGAGCAGCCCTCTCTCCCCGTCTGTCGAAAATACCTAAACCCACGTCAAAAACTAATCCCACCGAGCGAATTCGAAACGCAGAAATTCACACCTGCTGCCTCGCATCCCCACTAATGCCACGGCGACGTATATACACCGCATACATACACACGTTCGTCGGCTGTTCGCTCGGCGGCTCGCGCACGGGCCGCGCAAACCTACGAGCGCCGACCGCGCCGCCCTCTCTCGCAACAGGTTTCAATAACGAGCCTATTAAAGCTCGACGAGCGTGAAAACGGTCTGGCCCTTGTTTTCCCCTCTCCCTCGTTCTCTCGGTTCTCCTCTCTCTCCGTCTCTCTCCGTTTTACAACGTAAATTTCGCGCCTCGATGCATCGCTGATGTTTATTCATACGGAAATCAAAGGCTGTCAATGCAGCGGCGATTTTTTGCCCGAGCGTGACGGCGGCATCATTTTTGGCTTGCGGTTCCACCTGACTTTTGCTTCATTCAATTTTTTTTGCGCAGGAGGCTTTTTTTTTGTTTGCGCTCTTTTTTCTGTTCACGGTTAATCGGTGCTGTTTGCGAAGGTTGACGGCATCGCGGCGATGATGGCGGAATTATCGATGAGATACTTTTTATGGACGGATAGGATGGATGATTTAGAGTATTGAGAATAATTGTGGAGGAGGTTTGGAATCGATGGATTCGATGAGCTGTGCGGCGATTTATTCAATTCTTGTTCGATCGCTAATTAGTCAATCTCGTAGGGTACTAAATGTTTAATTAGCCGGATAGTGTAAATTTGGACGTTACATTCACTTACAAGGTAAATAAATGGTTTTTGGTCAGCTAATTAAACCTGTTGCTAATGAATTCAATGAACAAAATAATTTTTAGAATTTGGATTTATGCAAAAAATATTATTTGTAATGGAAATAATTGTTATTCCTTAATAATTTTATAATAATCGTAATAATTTTGTTATAACTCAGTATTCAAAAAATAAAAAAGTATATAAAATATTTATTATCTATAAATTTTATAAATAGGAATCCTTCAAGAAGTTTTTATTCAAAGAGTATGATAATTGCACAAGCCAAGAATAAATTTATATGTTAATAACAATTTTAAATTAGGTAATTCCGAAAAGCAAAATAGAATTTTACTGTTCTAAAATAAATATTTACTAATATAACTGATGTATACATATATCACTTTTTAGTAAAAGCAACTTGTAACACTCAAATATAAAAGCTCAAACACTTTTTGCCAAATGTGCTTCCTTCGACAAATTATCTTCATCTATCTTTACCCGTGTTTACGCGCCGAGTAAATGTACTAGAAATGTTCTGCGTAATAAACTTATATCTCAGTAATGGCAATGCCTCCGCTTAAACAAACACCTCATTTACCATATTCGCGCAAAGTACCGTAATTTTTCTCCCCCGCTCCGCATTATCTGAAGAGCCAATCAGTAGATACAGGCCGGTTCGCGTCAGCCGAGCCGCAAGCGAAATCGCGAACGATAATGGTGGTGAAAAGGAGAAAGAGAAGAAGCGAGTTGCTCGGAACAAAAAAGTTACATCGAAATGAACAAACGAAAGTTAACGGCTGCGTGCGCGCTTCTGCACAAATGGAAGCGGAGTTGAGCAGAAGGGACAAGCGAAAAGGTGATAAAGCGGAACGCGCTTTGCTGCATTTTCTGCGCGTGATCTGCATAGATACGACGGCCTGGAGAAGGAGAAAGAGTTAGAGGGCGGCGGTAAGATAAAGAGAAATAAATAGAAATAAATGGTATTATTAAGGGTAATATTATTATAAGCTGAACACTTTTAGGATGATACTAGCGAGAAAAGAAGCAACATATGGAAGATATGTCAGAAATCAGTCAGTTTTTATTAATTCATAAATATATTACTACATGAATTGAAAAAGAAAACAGTATTTAATTTAATGAATAGTTAAAATGTCTTTAGTCCAAGTCCTTGTTCAATCGAATTATAATACTAACATAGTAATTATAAGTTTGAGTAATCTTATAGACGTGAAAATAATTTTATAATTGTATAATTAGTGGATATATTATAAGTGATAAACATTATTCTTGAACAATTTATGTCAATATATATTTTCCCTTCACTATAACACAACCACTTAAATAATGTATAATCGCAAGAACCGAAATCCGGTACAGATTCATAAGTAAAGTACGTCTTATTCATGCCCGGCTTTTTCTACTTATCACCTAAACTTTTTTAAGCACTACATTTGCAATATCTGCTATTTTATACTATTTTCTTTTACTATTCATATTTCTATTTTTTATTCTGAACAAGTCTTGTAAAAATAAATCAATGAACATCCGGGTATAAAATTAGCCGGTTTAACTTAATTTTGGCTACAACTCTACTTAGATTTATACCGAACAAAACTTCTTAAAACTTCGTTTAAAAATAAATGACAATAACACAATCAAACAAAACTGCAAACTTCGCACACCATCTAAGCGCATTTTGTAAAAATAAATTAGGTACTCTGAGTAAAAGGATTCGCTCACACATCAATACTTTTAGATTTACATGAAAGCTGTACCGGTGCGGTATTATCAACCGTACATATTGCAGTAGCCATATTACGGCTGCCGTCGCTATTGTATGTTCGTCGTAGCAAATCCGTATAGCTATGAGATCAATGCCAAAGTTTAGTTTCATCATCAATAGTCTTTTTGGTACGCTCAACCAAAATCAGTCTGCTTGACCAACGCACTTTTCTCAGTAGCCAACTTCATAAAAAATTAACAAGTTGAGCTCATTTCTGGTGAAAACCCCGTTTACATTTCTACAGTAAAAGAGTAAAAATCAACAAAAATTCATTCCCACAAAAAAGAAAAAGCCCAATCTCCAGAAAATCGTCACCCAACCCAGCCATCCTCGATCCTACGAACGACTACCAAATCTGCCCTCGACCAGCCACACTAGGAAAGTACACGCAAGATGTAACCCAGCTCCGCAGCCACGCGAAAGCAAAGCACGATGGCAAGCGAGAGATAGAGGCTTGCGGGGTGGGCGGGCGCGAATCCGTACAAGTTTGTGAATCACGCGTAACACGTCGGAACGCGCGCCCGTATACAGCCGTATACCCCTAGGTACAAATTGCGGCCATTACTCTTGCAGCCCCCGAGCTCTCTGCTTCGCTTTGCTCCGCTCAGCTCCGCTCAGCTCCGCTCTGCTCTGCTCTGCTCTGCTCCGCTCTGTGTTGCAGGGCGCAAGCGCGCCATTGTGTACGGGAATGATTATGGTCGCGCGCTCGCGTGCCAGGTATGAGAGGGCAAGCGAGCGCAATGCCGTCCCGTACGTCACTTAGATTGGCCCCGCTGGCAGTTACAAAAGGCGCCCAATTCTAAAGCGCGTGGGCGACGATGACGACGACGACGACGACTTTGTCTTTATTATCCCTGGCGCGCGAGACGCGCGACAATGGCGCGCTAACTACCCCCCGTTTAGCGTGGAGGCGCGAGGAATTTCGCGCATTGACAGCTGTCTGCCTGCCTGCCTGGCAGATGATGGTGTTGTAGCGGGGAGGTGTGACGTTGTTGATGCTGGGAGAGGATCGAGGATGATTTTCAGGGGGGTGGATGTGTGCTGGTGGCGGTCTTTAGAAAATTAGATGGCGGGATTGTTGGGGGTTTGACGTGGGCTTTTTTGGGGATGGGGATTCCTGGAGGGGTGCTATTAGTGGTGTTCTTGGGGTTTGTGCGAAATGTGTCGGGTATATGGTCTATGAAGATAAAAAAGTGGTAAGTATGTCCCTGCCATTGAATTAGTGAATAATGAGTACTGATTAAGCAGGGACTATTCATGTTTTCATAGATAAAAACTTAATATTCACTGTTAATCCTTTGTGGCTTAGTGGCTATTATAATAGCCACCTCTTTCGTCTAAGATTTTTATGTATACAAATTTTATTTATAGGTGTATATAAATAATTTTACATTCTTCTATTAGCTAAGAGGTTTCTCTATAATACTAATTAACAAAAATTGATATTTTATTTATTGTTAAATAGTTATAAATAAACAAGTAACTAAGAAAGGTGCTTTTTAAGAAAAATATGGGCCACAAAGGGTTAAAGTGAATTTGTCATATTTTACACTATTTTATTTTTAGAAAGTAAGTAAACATTTCTGCAAATCCGTACGTACGTCCATGCATTACATAGTAAAGAGTATTCTTTGAAAATTTCAAGTTTAATGAAAACTGTAATGAGAAATCGTGTCTATCGATTTTAAAAACACTGTTTCGAGAAAAATGCGTGTAAAGTTTTAGACACACAATTTCTAGTGGTAGGGTAAAGCCGCCTCGAAACCGATGTAACAATTATTGGTTTCTTGAATCTTCACAAATCGGCTTTATAGCTTTATGTATAGTACATAAGCTCATGGGTAGCTTATGAATTAAATTAAAAAATTTATTATCAGCTTTAGCTCGCAATGGATCGCCACCGCTTACTGCGCGTGGAGAGAAGCTAATGTTACGTCTTTTGACGTATCTTTTGATTGTACACGTAAGAAATAAACCAATTCGAGTCACATCCCGGTAGTAAAGAATGCACTTGCGAAATACCTACTCGTCAGTTATTAATCGAATGAATAAAAAATGCTCGCGAAAGCATTTTGTAAAATTTTGTAACTGACACAATTATGTTGTAAAGTGCATTTAAAAGTTATATTCATGAAAATTTGGTAAATATTATAAAATTTATGAAATTCGGCAAGCATATAACTTCAGACTGCACGTCTGAAGAATCAGCTCACTTATAGTATCTATTAGCATAGTCAGTTCGTTCGGAAGGCCCACAGTATGCTGTTTCGCGGCTCAATCAAATACACAACTGAAACGTATAAATCTATTATAAATTTAAAAAATGTCTATTAAATTTATATCTATTTTTATCAATCTTTCAATAAAAATACAGGCAATCAATTTTACAAACAGACAAAACTTATATTAGCAATTTCTCAAGTATATTGGAAATCAATTGCAGAGCGATTCAATTTGTGCAATCATTTGTGCAAATTAATAAATAAATAAAAGTTTTTATTGTGAATTCGAGTATTGGAAAATATCATTTATCAACCTTCAACTTGATTACACTCCAGAAAGCAGCTACGTAAATCCAGCAAAAATTCGAAATAAGCAGCACTAAATTCTAAAAATCTATAAAAATATTAGACAAGTTGCTGGTAGTGAGAGTACAAGATTACACGATAGAGCCTGCCACTAGACAATTATACACATGTTCTGAATTCTTATATTTTCAGGAGTTCAGGACATAACGTTAAACTGACTTATCAACATGAAATGGTTAAAATTATATGCTAAAACTAATGATCTAAACAACAACAAAATTTTTTGCAGTTTCGAAACTATAACCCTGGTGTTTCCTCTCACGAAAGTTTGAACACTCCACTCGCCAGTACTGTGCATGTATCAAACTGTACTCAAACAAAGATCGTTTGACATTAGACGCATCCGATGTAAGATACATCGATCCCATAAATAATATTCAACTATAATCACAAATGTAGTTACCGACACGAAACTCATGGTCTGATATAACTTTGCTACGTTTCGTCTTGCACTGCTTGTTATTAGCATTACATATTAAATCTGTCACGACAACTACTTAGGGGCTAGATTATTATTATCGACACTAGTATCCAAACAGTAATCACTTACAAGAACCTAATTAACTTTTAAGTGATGCACTCTAAAGTTCTCTGTAGAGTAAAATATCGACTTAATACAGTGTTAGATGTATATCGATATAAATAATGAATTCATGAATTCTATTTACAGAATGAAATGTTGGCTAAATAAAAAGTAGGTAATTATAGCATTATTTTACAATAATTACTAGCGTTACTTTACAATAATTGAGTATCTTTTCCTCGTCGCAAAATATGCACAACTTCAGTTACTATCCTTTGTATTACAATAGTATTATCAAATTAATACTTTCTTTAAAAAAATTGAAATCCGATTTTAAACGAAATCCATAACTTACAATCTAACCCGATAAAAACGATATACATTCGGTTATAAAAAAACGAAGCTACCAAGATACACGTTTCTTAAGCGAATCTAAAATTCACGCTATCTTTAATCCTACCACACGATACACCTACTCATTTCTTATTAGAACCCATCCTACGAGTGCTCACCCTCCCAACCTCAAAACAACAAAAATTTCTCAAATTTCTCATCTCACCGTTAAACGCGCGTACGACCCGCGATACGCCGTAAAGCCGTCGTTTCAACCTCTCGCGTTTTCCGCGTGTTTTAATACTCGCGCGCACGGCTCGGAGTCACGCTGGATTTACTCTGGGCTCCAAGAGCGCACTAGAGTCTCGAGCGCCCTCGAGCGCCGAGGGCCGCGTCGAGCCCGCCATCCGAGTCACTCGCGGGATAATGTAAATACTCTCGAGGCGACTCGGATGATTTTTGCCCGCACGCCGCTCGCGACTCTCGACCCGACTCGTCGGATCATTTTTGCCCGTGCCGCGTGCGTTGTAAGCTCCGTTGACTGCACTGTTGACTCGACTATGGGGAATTTTTAGGGATGTTGATGCGGACGTAGTTTGTTAAGCTTAATTAGGGGTACTTACTTGTGCGGTTCTTATACGTTTGTATGTAGTTGTGAAATGTAATGTGGTATGGTGTGCTTGTTAATAGATGGGTCGATGTAGTTAATTATTTTATAGAAACTTTTTTGTGTTTTTATGCTCTTAGGCTATTTCTTCATTCGTACTTAAAACTATATTGATCCTTTATGTTAATATTGTTCACGATGTATGATCATATCCCACTTTGATTAAGTCTAATTTATAATATTGTCCTCCCATCTGTTTTATCTATTTAATTCCCATGGGAGAGGGTATCTCTATTTCTTGGCCTAATAACGGTCTTTCTTGTATGGGAATAAAGCAATATATATGGTGCTGTAGTTTTTATTTCATGAAATTTGTAATAATACTCAAACTAACAAATTACCAGGTTCGATATTAAAGTTTAGTTAATTAAAAGTAGGAAAACTGATGATCGTTTTTAAAGGCCATATCGTCTAAAAATCAGATTTAGAACTTAATTTAATTAATTTTTCTTTAATCAATACTGGGATCTGCGTTTGAGACCATTTTAAGGATAACTAAATGTAAAAAAAGCTGTTTCTGGTTTCTAAGATAATTTGGGTGTTAAACTGCCTTAAAAAGAAGAAAATAATTTTACAGATATATATTAAATAGAATTTTACTTTTAATGCAACTAAAAATAAAAATAAGTTGGGAAGCCAATTTCTAAATTCAAATGAATATTAAATTTCCTGATTCATAAAATTTTGTACGTCGAATTTTTAATAAGTTATTGATAAATCATTAATAATTTTAAAATAAGTTGTGAAACTGCGAAGTGAATTGATTTAGAAGTGACTGTGCTTTAGTTTTTAGTCGCATTAATAGTAAAACATATTATATTTTATACTTAATCATATTTTCATTCTCAGTGCTATTTTTCAAGGGTTAAAAGAATCATGATTCTATCAATAGACTGATCTTAAAATATAATTTCTATATGCATACAGATCCCTCCTAAATTATAAACAATTTTTGCTAATCTAAAGTTACAAAGAAATACTGAACAACACCTTTTACCAATTCTTCTTCAAATTACTTTATTTAACACCATTAAATCTATCCAATTTTTCTCTCCACATCTTCCTTCATTTTCCATTCTAGCAACCGCTCATCCATTCAACGATCAAATCCGCCTTATCAGCGCTTATCCTAAAATCACGCACCCCCTCTCTATTTACTCACTCCCCTCCCCCCTTACGAAAATCTCGAAACTCAGCACTGCACGCCGCTCGATCGCACGCACAAAAATCACGGCGAAAACCCCCTTTCCTCCCATTTAGAAAAAAAAGCAGCAGCAGCAGTGTGCGCAAACTTATAGCCGCAAGAAAATAAGCGTGAGATCCGCTCGTCAGCAGGATAATCGCGGGCTCCTCCTCCGGCCGTCAATTAACGCGAGTTTCGTGAGATGAAAGCGCGGCGGCCATTGGCGAAGCTTCGAGAGCCCCCTCGCGGCTGTTAATTATGCCGCGGAAGTCTAACTCCCCCGGGGACCGCGAGCGGAGGGGGACCTTCCGCGGATAATTAGGAGAACTCGCGAGAGCGCGCGCGCTCGCTGCGGTTTGGTTATGGTCTCTCTTTCTCTCATGTGGGCGGGGGATTTCTTTTTTTTCGTTTGATCGCGCACGGTTGAGCGATCTGCATATATTGGGGAGGTAAGATCTGCATGGCTTATGCGTACTTGAGATTGTTCAGGTTTGATGAGAAGTTTGAAGGTGAGGTTCGAAAGATTCGGGATTTTTTAAATTGTGTCTTTTTAAGTAAGCTGGTAAACACATTCGTCGATAAATTGGTTTTATTTGTTTATTAATGTTCTGAAATAATTGGAGAATATTTGACGGACCGAGGGTACTTGTATACAATAAATATTTAGGATTGCTTTAACAATATCTTTGTATATGGGTGATTCCGCCGTAACTTGCCCAAAACAAGCATAAAAACGGCGGAGGAGTGAAAATTGTTGATTTTAACCCCCAGCCTGCATTGACTCCCCTGAATTTACAAGAGTTAACATCGTATGACTTTTTATGTATTTTTAGCCGTAGAATCACGTGGTGTTATTAGTTTTTTATGAAAATGATTGAAAATGCCTTATATTTTGATAATACTTTTCATATGATGTTACGGAAATGACATTTTACTTTTAAATTGTTCTCATAACTCCTTTTTTGCAAATAATTTTTATGTTCTTTACTATTAAGTAACAAAAAACACTTTTTCTGGTAGTAATTTAGTGGTGTTACGGAACTGACCTCTACTGCTTTTAACTGAAATCTGAAGTGAGAAAACTGTTTATACTCGTGAAATTTTGAATTCCTGGATATTTTTCCGGATACGTTTGTATACAATATTTAATCGCAAGCAGCTGGACAAAAAGTATGCACCTTGCTTTAATAATAATTAGCGGATTTTTAGTTCAAAACTAATACAGATGATATTATTAACTCTATAGTTTATTATGTACACGGAGGAATTTTTTTATCAACCCCCTCAGGGGTTGATTGGGATAAACTCGCTTCTTATTTCGCCCCTACATCATAAAAGGTAGGTACCATCCACATTTCAGGTTTCCAGATCCATCCGTTTGATCTGGGCGTTGATGAGTGAGTGCGTGAATGTATTGGACATCTTCTTATATAATACCAATTTTGTTGTATTAATGATATAAAGTATGAAGTTTTAAATTATTTATATTAAACTGAAAACTTTTAGATTATTTGTTAACAAAAGTACTGCTATAGTCATAGACCCATCTCAAACATTTATATACAAGTAAACGCTCTAGAGAGCAGGGTTCACTCATATAGAGGCTATATCGTACACGTTGAATATTTTATAATGAATGCCTTGTAAAATTCTGCAAACATTACAATTTAAAAATGTGTTCGAGGTTTAGTTAACAGCTTCATACCAAACATATTTTTAAAACATAATTTTACAAGGCATTCATTAAAAAATATTCAACGTGTTCGACATAGCCATCATACGAGTTAACCCCGCTCTCCGCTATATTCATAAATGAATAAAAAATAATTCTGATCATGTTTCTATTTGTATTCTCTGAAAAGCCTGAAATATATTTTAAATATTTTTATAGTGCAGTTATGCGAGTTTTTTTGTTTCATCGAATCATTCTGACGCTGTGTAGTGTTCTTCTAGCTGTTTTAAAAGTAACGACCGATTTGCTTGTTCTAAAAAATACAGTTCCAAATAATTGTAACTTGTTATTGTTCCAAAAATACAGTATATTGTATTGTTCATTCTAACAAGAATATTTTACTTTTATGTAAGGCAATGGAGTTAATGAAAAAAAATTTTAATTACATGATTTTTTTTTAAATATTCAAAAGTTAACGACAAGAATGAAAGTGTAGAGTTCAAGAATATAGTTATTATTGTTTTTATTTGCTTGTAAATGCCAAAGTTACCTAAACAGCAGTAAGCCATTTAGTAACTAAGCATGCCAATAACAATAGTTAAACGTCTTCTTGATCAATACAGATTCAGAATTCGCAATAAATAACAAAAAACAATCGTTCAAATACGTAAGTACTTAAATTTCAACCACCAAATTATTCATCGCGAAATCCCCAATACTTTTCAACTCTCGCCAGCGGCACTTTCCTCTCCGACTCTACAATGAATACATCGTTAATGACCCGTGTCCAGCTCTTAACCGGATCTCTCTCGAGGATTTCGCGCCCCCTCGAACTTCGCCCGCACCCTACGGTCCTCCTTAGCCCCTCTCTCTCTCTCTCTATCTCTCTCTTACACTCGTCCGGTCCATTCAGATCTCGAGTGTCGGGGCGGAACAAAACGCGCTGCTCGCCCCGAGAGATCGGCCCACCGCCGCAGCTACCCGATGCTTTTCATTCACGAGACCTTCGGGCGCGTTGAATTTTTCAGAGCGCGGATTTCGGCTGATCCCGAAGGCGGCGGCGGTGGCGGGGAGTTCGTCCCCTTTGACTTCTTTCTTTCCTTTTCTCTTTTTTGATACAGAAGCGTAGAAGGACTAATTGACGTTATTAAGGATCGTCGAGGGGCAATTCTCTTTGTTTGGTGCTTATTGGGCGAGCGTGTCTTGAGAGCTGAGGGTTGGCAGAAAAATGGGATTGCGATTGTTTGAGGACCCGTGTGTGAGCGGGAGACGAAGTTTTCTGGAGGGTTTGGGGATTCGGGGGGCATACGTGTCTTTTGTAGTGCTGTGGTTTTAATGGTAAAATTAGCGCATTGGTTGTACAGGGTATTGGTTAGGTTAGGTTATGCTGGGTTTGCACGGTCTGTATGCCGCACTGCGCGCGGTGGGTCGTGGACCATTGCAATGCCCTTTGTATCCAGCGTGGAGCCAACCTTGTTCCTATTATTTGTTGAAGCATTTCATGCTTCGCGCAAAGCTCAGTAGTTCTCCGATTTATACAGTAGCCCAACATTGTGAACATTCTGCTCTCTAATGCCGGGCATGACACAATAGATGTGGTATCGTTTCCTCCTCCTCGCACTGTCCGCAGTAGTTGTCTGTAGTTTTTCCTCATATCTGGAGCATCACACCGTCGGCACAGTGTCCTGTGATTACTCCTGTGATTATGCGTACTGAGGATCTCTTGTACTTAAGTAGATTTCAGTCTTCCAGTCTTTGCCACGGTTTATTATGACATTCTTTAATTATTTTATCTATGGCTTTTTTCGACGAACTGATCGGTGACAGGGGATAGTCGAGGGCTTCTGCACTTAACTCTGTCTCCGCTCCTAGTTTTGCCAGTTTATCCGCTTTGTTGTTCCCATCAACATTACTGTGTCCGGGTACTCAGCAGAGTCTGACTTTGCCATTATGGATCCATGACAGCACTTCGCGACAACTCGTCACTGCCTTTGATCTTATCGCCTTTGATACCAAGGTTTTGAGAGCAGCCTGACTGTCTGTGTAGATTGTGATGTCACCTATGGCTCGGTCAGTTATCTGTAGAGCTCTTACTGCTCTCTCTATTGCAAGGGTTTCTGTTTGCAGAATGTTGCAGTAATTCTTAAGTCTGTAGGGCTCCTCTACGTTCAGCTTTTCTGAGTAGATTCATGATCCTGTACAAGATATAAGCAAGTGTATGTTATACTTTATAATTAATTTATTGATTTTATTTTATTTTATTTTTAGTTTTTTAACCGGACAAGCTATTGTATATTTTACGTGCTATCTTATTGTGTTCTTATTCTCTTCTTATTTAATTATTTGTTCAATTACTTCGGAAATGTCCTGGAAATTCTTCAATTAATATTATTGAAAATAAGTATTTTATAATTTAGTTAATAAAATTATAATTATTGTAAAATAATTTTAAAATTATTATCAATTTGTGGAGAATCAGTAAATAAATATAATTATAAAATTAGTCAATAAACGTAATTGTATTGTGCTTGAGCTAACTATGGAACACTACGGTCATTAATATTTAGGTCGTTCTATTTCGAAATCTGATTTTATAACCGTACATAGAAGCTCGTTGAAAAAACATTATTATTCTTGTAGTGTTACAAAGCAAGAAATGCAATTGTTTGAGATAATCGACATATACTTTCTTTTAGATATAACATTAAATTGTGAGATATTTATGAATACCGCAAGATGTAGCATTGCCACAAGATTGCCGTACGTAATTGTTGAATCTAAATAACTTTGCGGGAGCTATGATAATAAGAGTTTTAAATGCATGTTTACCGAATGCGAAATTCCTTATTTAAAAAGAGGTAAGACAACCATTCAAAAATATATATAACTAGCTATACTCTGTGGTTTCGCCCGGATGAATATTTTAATAACTAAAATTAACTCTAAAATATTAGTCAATGTTTTCCTTGGGATTAAAACAAATAAAGACGTATATATATATATATATATATATATATATATATATATATATATATATATATATATATATATATATATATATAAAATGTATATATTCCAATAATATCTTCCAATAGTATCTTGTATATCTATACGTATATTATATAATTATAATAAACAAAGCTACAAACTATTACATTTATATAGGGCGTTCCAAACCATAACGAAATAATTGCAGTTTAGAAATAATTTCTAAACTGCAAACATAATGCAAACCGTCACAAACATTTCAATGTTCGGGATTGAAAAAAATAAAATTTCATAAATTTTATCAGTAAAATAAATACTTAAATACATTATTTATCAATTGCATAGTTTAATACAGATAAATAGGTAATAACGTGATTAACCGTTCTGGTTTTGAACGTTTCATATCGACGATCCCTAAGAAGAAAGCCACATTTTGGCATTACGTATAAGAAGGACGTAGTTCGCCGCGAATTTAAAAGGTCGTAACTCGTCACAGCTGACTGAAGCCAGAGACCAAAAGTTCTAAAGGATTCATATAATGGCAAATAAGTCATTCTTTCGTCTCTTTTAAGATTTTTAGATGTCTTTTTATTTCTATTATTAGCTAAATTAACATTTTTATCTACTCTTGTGCAAAAACTATTAAAATATCTACAAAATATTTTGCTTTATCTTCTACTTCATTTCAACCCACATTGAAGGCCTGGAATAAAGTGAACCGGTATTTTTAAAAATCAGTTAAATAATAATATTAAGTAAAACCAAAAATATAATATGTAAGGTGTCGAAACTTTTGCATCAATCCCTTTGTCATTCCTACACGGAGAGAATTTTCTAATAAAAATTATGACGAAATTCGCAGTAAAAATTACCGTGAATGACTATAAAGCTGGGACACTCTAACTTTTCGGCAGTTTTTATTGATATTTACGATAAATTTTACCGTACTGAAGGGTAAAATTTTCCTGCCGCAGAGTAAAAGTTCCCTGTACGAATCTTAGAGAAAACCAAAATTTGTGGTAAAATTTGTATGAAATATTTTTTAAAAATCAGGATTTTCTTCCAATTGTTGTAGCAGATCATTAATACTTAAATAAGTATATTTATACACATTTATATTTGAGGTAACCTAAAATGTGTACACGCTCAGTTGTTTTCTTTATCAGCTGTCTTCTTTTTCTCAAATCAGGCAAATTTTACCATTCAGTGCGATAAAATTTATAGTCTGTGCGGTAAAATTTGTAGTCAATGAGGTAATTTTTATAATAAAATATCAGTAAAAAGTGCCAGAAAGTAGGAGTGTCCCAGCTTTATAGTTATTTACGGTAATTTTTACCCTGAATTTCGTTATAATTTTTATTAGAAAATTTTCTCTGTATAGAGTCTAAAACATAATGGTAATTTGTATATACTGACGTCAATACATTATTTATTGTATTAAATATAAAAACAAATTGAAAAAATATATTTAAAGTAAACAAGAACAAGATCTTGTCAAATCTTGATCATAAAATCTTGTTAAAATCTTGACTGGCATTAAAAATTTTTGTTCTAATCTCGATAATTTGACGTTTATCTTGCCTTGATATGTATATTGTTATATTATTTTATATATTATAATACAGTGAATATTGTATTATTCATCAAATGTGTTACAACATAAAAATGTTATAAAATAATATAAATATAATAGAAAAGTGGTTTTATTCTGATGTTCCATATTTGATTCCATTTTCTCTTGCATTAACATTCAAATTAACTTGAAAAAAAATCCAAAAAGCTTTATCTGCACATATAAAAAAACTGCTTACCTGATACAAATA
This sequence comes from Gastracanthus pulcherrimus, assembly GCA_949152435.1. Taxonomy (NCBI): domain Eukaryota; kingdom Metazoa; phylum Arthropoda; class Insecta; order Hymenoptera; family Pteromalidae; genus Gastracanthus; species Gastracanthus pulcherrimus. Next base: position 158,593,248 of record OX424576.1, read on the forward strand.
GTAACAAACATTCGTTTTGACAGAGTAAGAAGAAAAAGTTATTTATTCATTCAAATTTGTTCAATCTTCTTTTAAAAACCGTTCCTAAAATAAGAATCTTTTCGCTCTCTACATCAGCCAAAAAACTACAGATTCCAAAACAAAAAGCATCAACCCCGAATCTACTAAAACAGCGCCGAAGAGAGGGAGGGATAATATTTTCCTTCATTCACTTTTATCTCTCCAAGCAAGAGTAGACACACGTGAAATCGCGAGCTACGCCGGCACCTCGACTCGTACTCACACCGTGCGTGCGTGTCCCTTTTACGACGTAAGAAGCGCCTCGCGGATGAGAAGTTGAAAGCCCTTTTCCCTTCAAGGACTCGGCAAAAGCAGGAGAATGCGAATGCGAAGGCGAAGAAGAAGAAGAGGACGAGGAGAAGAGTCAAGAGTAGCTGGTTCGCATCTGCTTTACATCGCCGGCTCGTCTGGATGTGCACGCGCGCGCGCGCGCACTCGTGTCCTGCGCCGCTGCCGCCGCGCGAGAGCCGGGCAGAAACTAATTTAAGTTCGTGAATCACTTTGGGTATTTCGATTTATTCAGATACAAGGGACGTATTTCCCGGGGGGTGCGTCTTACCTCCTCCGCGGCCTCCTTCTCCACCGCTGGTGTACCCTCAAGACTGCGCAGCTCGCTGTGCGGAGTGCGCGGGTGTATACGCGCATCGTACGCGATGCGCGTCTTATCCCGTAGCTGTGTACGGGTCTCGCTGCCTTTCTCCGCTCGTCCGGCCTTCTTGTGTTTAGAACTATTTTCTCTTCTTTAGCAATCTGGAGTATTTTATTTTAGATTTTTTTCTTAAGGATTTTTTTTTCGTTTTTAAGGATACCTTTTGCTTTCTCAAAAATAATGCATTGTTTTGATAAATATTTGTGTATATGTGTGTGTGTGTGTGTGTGTGTGTGTGTCTGTGTAGTGTGTGTGTGTGTGTGTATGTGTCTGTGTGTATGTGTATGTATGTGAGTGTGTCTGGATGTTTGTGTGCGTGTGTCTATTTGTGTGTGTGTGTGCATGTGTGCGTGTGTCTGTTTGTGTGTGTGTGCGTGTGTGTGTGAGTGCGTGCGTGTGTGCGTGTGTGTGTATGTATATATGTGTGTGTATGTGTGTGCGGTCGTGCGTGCGTGTGTGTGCGTATGTGTGTCTGTTTGTGTGTGTGTGTGCGTGTGCGTGTGTGTGTGAGTGCGTGCGTGTGTGCGTGTGTGTGTATGTATATATGTGTGTGTGGTCGTGCGTGCCTGTGTGTGCGTATGTATGTCTGTATGTGTGTGTGTGTGCGTGTGTGTGTGTGCGTGCGTGCGGGGGTACATGCATGTGTGTGCATGCGTGCGTGGGTACATGCATGTGTGTGCGTGCATGTGTGCGTGCATGCGTGTATGTGTGCGTATGTGAGTGAGTGGATACAATTTTTAAACATTATTTAAAAAGTTTTAAATAATTTAATTTTTTTTAGAGAAGAAAGCAATCTCTTAAAACAATTAATAGTGGTTTTTGGTTTTCCTATTTGTTCTGTTTCAATTCTACTTTTTTCCTGTTTTCTATACTATTCATCCTACTTCTTTCAGTCTAGCCGTCTTTGTTCTTAGCATCCGCTTTCTTTTATATGTCCTCTATTTATTTATTTTTAATGACTTATTTTTATACTTTTTCTTTTTAATTACTGTTTTACGATATATAAATCTCAAACATCCCTTATATTAACCTCATGTAATTTATTTTGAATCTTATTTAATGTATTTTCTCTCGGTTACATTTAACTATTCCCATTATCTATGTCTATCATTTATTTTTCTATCACTCCACTGCGTCAATTCAATTGTATTTAACATTTGCAGGCTCGTAAGTAACAAATTTTTATAGAGTCTATTCTAATACAGCTTAGATTTTCTAACGCTATAATATTATACTTCTCGCGGTTTGACATAGTACTATTCATTATTATAATTAAAGGAACTTTATTAATTTAATCAAATATGATAATTGATATTTTATATCATTATTTGTATTTTACTATTTGTAGAATCGGCTACGATAAATTTATTTTTTACTATTACACTTATATAATATATCTCTTACGTTGCCACTTTGTACGTTTTTAATATTTATTAGATTAAATATTTAGATTAAATATTGAATTCGATATTTTTTGTACTGTTATTTGTATTTTACTTTTTATTGAAGTTGCTGCAATGAATTTATTATTTACCATCGCTCTTTCGACGTCTCTTTTTATTTGTTTTTATTATTTGTGTCTATGCATTATTGATATGCACTTTTCCTTGTTGATCTTGTTATAGATATGTATTAATGTGTATTTTTAGTAAAAATACGCATACGTGTATAATTAAATAAGCAATAACTAAGTATTTCCCACGATATATATAAAAAATTGAATTATTCCATTTATTTAGTACCCACTTCATCCCATTATAGATACGTATTACATTTATTCACAATCAAAGTTAATAAAACTGTTTCTCTGTATCACACCCTACATCAGTGAATCAATCAATACAAATTATATCCATCCCTCTCACTGCACTGGATTACGATCGCTCGATTCTCCACAAAGCAACTAAATATTCACGTACTCCTCCTTCCATCCATCTTCTCCTCGACTACCTTTTCCTCATCCCCGTCTTTTCGCGGCTCGCCGCATGCTCCGCATCCTTTTCCTCTCTCGCAGCTTCGCGAATTACATGCATCTCAATGCCGACGCGGGGGCGAGGGCAAAAGTTTCGGTTAACGTCGGATGTTTCGGCCTGTGTGAGGCATGCGGCGCGAGGCGTGAGAGTATAGCACAGTTAGATGGGAAAAAGTCGAATGAGATGTGGGACGTATACAGTTGTTCGCTGTTCATGAGGGAGGAGAGCGACAGGCGTCCCTTCTCTCATCCTCGGTTTTGGTTTTTCTCGCGTGTGTCATGTATAGGTACTTATTTATGTGATGGAGTTTTTTTTATGATTCTGGGACTGGATGTGCGGGATTTGATTTAGGTGTGTGGTTGTGCGCGTTCGGGAAGTAACATGCGGGCTGTGATTTCACTGGATTGCTGTGAGGCTAATTCTGAATTGTAAAATTCGACGGTGATTTAGTGTTGGTAGTGATGTACATGCTGCGAGATATACTGATTGTAAGACTGGTATTATCAATTTTTATCGCATTTAAAGATTTTGCTTTAAATTTAGTATATTCATTTATTAAATTTATAAAAAGGTTTTTAGTCACTCAAATTCAAATGTTTAAAGAATAAATATTATTTGTTTCAACTAAATATTTTCTTGGTAATATTTAAGTATAGGTACGTTTATTTTAATTTACTCATTATTCAGTGCAGAATTGTTAAGAACTAAATTACTAAAACAGCAATTCAAGATTTATTTTACTAATCGTATTTAGAAACGCAGCTACATTTATTTATTATTCAATTGTCTTGCGTACATCAAACAACTATCATTGGTTAATTATATTTATTGTTGAATTTAGTGAAATGTATCTAGTTGCTTTTAAGTATAGACATTAAAGAAATATTTATAACTCATATAAATTTCATTCTTTATCAAATCAAACTGTAAAATATATACCAGACATTCGTTTTGTGCAGTATTTGTAATATTAAGAATTTTTCGACTGATCAGTAAGTTTCAATTGGGTGATCTAGCGAGCAGTTGCAAGAGCATCGGCAACACGCTTTAGTAAAAGCCAATAGGTCAAGCCTCACCAGGCGCTGAACTTTTCTCCGTGTAAATCTAATTTTTGAGTTCGATTCCAAATCGATGAAACTCGTGTAAAACTTCTAACGTAATTTATAGGCTTCTATAAGCAAACTTCATATCGTCTTTTTTCGCTTCTCGAATAAAATGTAAACTCAAATAGACATTCAAAACAAGATGAAAATAAATCCACTAAAAATATTCCATTCAATATTTTCAGTCGAGTGGTAATACTGCATGTGTATTTCGGTTTATTTTCACGACGGAAAGTATTGGAAATAGAATTTTTTATCTTTTTACATCAGAACTTATATTACCTGGCTGCAGCTTATTTTTGAAGTGCATTATTAACTTACCTGTAACAAAAAATAAATTTTACTTATTAGTATAAACATTTTATTAGATTTTTTATTTATAACACACATTTTAGGCATTACGTATATTTTTCTAGAATTGTCTCAAAGCCATTTTAAAGATTGAATTTGAAATCATTACATCATGTATTTAAAAGTTATTTTAACTCATTATACTAATGATATCATACTTCTTTTTCTAATCAACTTACTTGATTATTTGTTAAAGTGTATCTAAAACATATTTTCAAACTGTCTATTTAAATGCATTTCCCAGTCTAACAAAGCCTGTCAATTTCAAAACAATAATTACAAGCGACCTCACGCCAGGACAAATCCGTGAAATTCCTCTTCGCATCCTTCGCCCCTAACAGAAAAAGCGCGTTAACAAGCGAGTGTTTAGTAAATTAGCCCTCGCACCGCGCGCATACACACATAACACGCGCGAGTCCACGCGGTAATAAACCACTTTGCGATTACAAAGCAGCCGTGCGCGAAGCTTCCGAGAGGACTAGAGTCTAATAAACAGGCTTCTCAAATTACCGGCGGAGAGCTTTTTGAAAAAAATCCCTCATTACCACACGAGTCGGGAGGAGGAGGAGGAGGTACGAAACAACAACGGCGCCCCAACAACAAGAACAACAGCAGCGACAGCAGCAGCAAAAATGCCGGGCGTGTAACGAGGCAAAGGGAGGAAAAAGGCGGCGAGGAAAAAGGAGGGGCGCGCGCCAACGCGTTTTCCCTTTGCGCCAAAGGGAGAGGGAGTTTCATTAAAGTAAACCTGCCCAGGCAAACGAGTTACTGCAGCGGCGTTTCCCAGCTTGTTAGCTCGAGAACGGATAGGGCGACAAAATGCCGCCGCGGCACTTAGCCAAAGGATTAAGTCGCGAGCGAGCGACGTTACTGCTGCTGCTTGCTGTGGGAGAAGGTGGTCCAAGATGGAAGCTGGGAGGTAAGAAGCGTGTAAGGAGTACGCGCGGTCAAGATTGGCTGATGCAAGTTTTGCGGGATATGGGGAGATTCTTGGGGAGGGAGTGGGTGGTTTATCTTGCGAAAAGGAGGATGTCGACGGATGAGTGGTAAGCGGGGTAACGTACGAAACAACAGGATTCTGTCTATTGTATAGAGCTTGTAAAAGTATGGAAATTAAAAAGGAAATGCTCCGGGGTAGTGAAGGGAAACTAAAAAAATAGGGTCAAATTTTATAATATAAGTGAAAGAATCAAAGCTTCATCAGACATACAATAAATTTTTTTTTAATTTGCTTGTCTCATGTTTTTCGAGATGATTTCTATTTTATACAAAATGCAATTTTTGTTTAAATGATTAAGATTGTATTGATTCTACATGTTTTTATCAGTTTTATAGGTCCCTAACAAACGTTTTACCTGTGACCGTATGGGCATCCTCTTTTGTTATTAATGATTTGGTCTGACATATCATACAGCATAATAACACAATACTTTAATAATGACAAAATAGTACGGAATAAACTTTTTATGACATCTCTTTTTTATATTACTGCGGTATCCTTCGATTTCGTAACGAAGTGACGCCACTCTAACAAATTTAACAAGCTATATAGCTTTTGTGAATATATATGTGGGTTACCGGAAAACGACTGAAGTTCACTTTTCATGTGTTTGAGATTTATGGGTTTAAATTTGTAATATTCAATTAAGCTAAATGTTCCGACACAAAGCAGGATTCACAAGAGGAGAAATTAATAATTCGATGACAGTTTAAACTTCCAAAATTATATTTAATCAAATGCCTATCCGATATATTCCTGTGACGTATTCACGCTAAAAGCCGATGATTTTCCTGCTAGTTACACGTCTGAACCCATCGAGAGTCAAAGCTGCACTGCCGCCGTTGTCGAGAGCGCCAACGCTGGCCCTTTTTTATGATCTTCTTTCGGGAAAACGCACTTGAGACCAAAACACATGCTCAACCTATACGCGGAGCCGATTTAGTTTGGCTTTCTTTCTTTCATAGTGCTGCAGCTATTGCTTTTTAACAGTTTAACATTACATATTTACTTATTATCAATTTAACATCATTATATTGGCCACCAATATTGTTTTACAATAATTAACATTACTTCCGTTTGTAATACTAATGTTAAAAGAACTCATAAATAGTAGATAATTTATTTTTACACTTTCTTGAGTTTTGTATTTTTATCTAAAAATATACTATGTAACGATACCAAAATCGTTCGATACTCAATTTTCAAAAAATGGACATAAGTCATTTTTCCTGAAGCCCAATTATATATTAATTTAACAAATTTGGCTTTGGTATTTCGTCAATTTTAAATTTGATGATTTTGCTCATATAAATTTTCGAGAACAGAACTGATAAAATATTTAAAATTTTATAAATAATTATAATATGTGAAACGTGAATTTAAATTTATTTTGATTAAACGCTGCGAGAATTTCCTAATAAAAATTATCGTTAAAATCATATTAAACTTCCGATGTTTTGACAATATCATGGATACTGTTAATTTTTACCATATAATAGAGCAATTTATTCTGGGGACAGAAGTACAATATTCAACGTTTACTATGATTGTTATGGTAATTTTTATAAAAAAAATTGTATACATTTCATTGATGATCAACATATGATATAGGTAGTAATAAATAACAAATAATTGAGGGTGCCCGTGACATCAGAAACAAAAATTAATAACAAATATTAAAAAAATATCTAATTGTTTTTGAGTGTAAACAATAATATTAGTAACTTTTAGGTATTTATATGAAACAAAGATTTTACTTTTAAATAAGGTTTGGATTACAAATAATATAAAAAAAGTTGTAAAAAAAGTTTTAAAGATAAAAAATCAAGCTCAACTCTTATCCCCCACCCTCCACATTGCATTAAACAAAGAAATTATGATTATTAAAGAAATGCTGTATTGTAATAAACTTGTTTTTCAAAGATTACTTCCATAGTAAGAATGTTTTAATCTCTTCTAGTATTCACGTGTACATCATTTTACATAATAAATAAGGCTTAACGTGTAAAAAGCAGAGCTCACAAAGATAACGTCTTTTTAAACAAAATGCTAGAAATGGAATTTAAAAGCAGCGAAACACCGCATTTCGCAGCCCATTCAAAACAGCATTAAAAAAGATAACCTCCCACCCACGAAAATAATTTCGACTAACTCACGAGCGTGCCTTCAACAAAAATTAAATTAAACATTTAAACACTAGAGGCGCGCGCGCGCGCGCGGAGACAAAAAACCTGCACAAAAGGACAGATGGAGAGGGGCACAATGAAGAGCGAGAAAGGCGCGCTAAAAAACAAAGAACCCGCAAAAAGAGGAGCGCGAGAGAGAGAGAGAGAAAGGGAGCGAGAGATCAAGGGACGCAGAAAGGTGCGAGGAAAATAGGAAAAGCTTAGTTGTCACTATTTCGCGAAGCAGCAGCAGCAGTCGTGTGTCGGCGATAATTACGGCGCGCCGGCAAAGCTCTCCCCCCCCCCCCTCCCTCTTGCCTTTTGAGCGCCAAGTCGCGCGGGAATGCGCTCCGCAGTATTATTCCGGTAAACAACGAAAAAGACGCGAACGCCCCCGCGGCTTTATTTTGCCACCTTTTGCCGCTGCTCTCTTTCTGTCTCTCTCTGTGTTGCCGGATGCAGCGGCCCTTTTTCTGCGCGCTGCTGGGAGAATTAAAAAAAAAAGGAGAGAGAGAGTAGAGGAATGCAGAGAAGGGAAAGAGAGACAGAGAGATAGAGCGTAATTGCTTGGCTGAATTAGCAGCGCGCGTACACTTTAAGGCGTCGAGTGCGTCGAACAAACAATTCGTCCGGGCGCTTGCTGCTTTTTTTGTTGGTTAAAATAAGCGGTTTGAGGACTCCAATCTCCGGGGAAAGGTAAATACTCGGAGGGTGTAAACAGTTTGAATTGCCTTTTTTTGTAGTGTTGGATTGTTATTGTTGATTGTGAGTGTTTTTAGCGCGTATTTAAGCTATGCACTAACATATATGGAAAGTGTGCATTGAAGAAATGGGTAGTTTTACACATTGATAAAAATACATGACCAGTTTCGATCTGAATATATCGAAATAAGAAGATACCTTTTTGTGTCTAATTAACACATATAACATTGTAATTTGAGTTTTAATTTCGTGTTAGGCTTGTCACTTCCTAATTAACCACTATATGGTCAACATTCCTGTTAATTAATTTATTAGTGTTTATTTAATAAGCAGCATTATATGGTATTGTATAAATATCAAGAAAATTTTGGAAAATAACTACGATATGAAGCCGTCGATTGATTTGTTAACTGAACGAAAATTCTATTAACAAACGTTATACGAGAAAATTAAGATGTAAATTGAAAACATCATGTTCATTGACTAGGTTGCCGTTACTTTCTCGAGTGATGCCAAGTTTTAATGCCCCCATCGAAATCATCAAATTCAGCTTCACACGTTCTACTGCGTGTCCCAACGGTATCGGAGTATATACAAATCGGATTTCAATCTGCAAGCAGAATCTTTGCACCTATATGCGATCGATATTACGTTATAATCGGGAGCCACGAGCGTTCAGGCTCTCACAGTGCTGTTATTCCAGCGTTGGCAAACGAGTTACCGATCGACCTGCATTTAAAGCAGGTATGCGTATATATTTCAAGAACGTAGCCATTGAACGATGTTGTACAAAGGATTTTCGACGCGAAAATTGATTGGATGTCACGAGGGGTGATCGAAATTTGATCAATGGATGCGCGCTTAGTATTTGTCTAAGTATCAAACATAATTCGAGGCTATGCGAGGACAATGGCGATTGTATAATTTAAACGGCGCTTGATTTAATAATAGTAAGTAATTGTGACCATCTATAAAAAAGTGTTTTCAATTTTTTGTGTGAAGTAAATATTGACAGTATTTAAGAAAGTTGTCTGGTGATTTATTATTAGTAATTCAACCTTTTTATTTTTAATATTCTCTACTACTATCTATTATACAAATACAAAAATAAGTTTTTATGTATAAAAATTATTTGGAAAGTATTAAGTACTCTTTCATGAATTGAAAAGAATAAATGATCATTGCCTATACCAACTTGTTTTGTCTTGATGAAATATTGTGGAAATACTCTTGAAAATGTTAAGAAAAGTGTGTATTAAGTTTTTAGTAATTGTTATATTAAGGTCTGCTCACAATTGAAAAAGTTCTTGTTTTTTTTTAAAGAAATTTAGACTCAAATAATGTTTTATTTATTTTCTCAGAGACACAAAATAGTTTAACGTAACATAAAATATATACATTGTTATAGACACTATCAAGAATATTTCCTCAATATTTTATCAAAATGCATTTGATAAACTGGGTATGCGTAAGGATTATTTTCAGCGTACATCAGTTTTAATAAAAAAATAGAAATTTTCCTGAATAACTTTGAATCTAAAATTAATAAAATTTGCATTCTTTAGCTTGCTAAAGTTGTCGGTTATGTGGATTAAATTTAAAGAATTTTATCTTTCACAAGAGAGCCGCCTTTAAAACAACGTTGTAAAAGTGCAAAAATACCTAATGCAAATTAAAAACTTTAGAATTTTCTTTTTTATAGAAAAAAATGGTAGTCTCCAATCGATTGGCAAAGGATGTTTTAAGAAAGTCACTTAACAGCTCTAGACACAGCAAAACTAATCCTCTTTGCACAGTAATTAGTGTGCTAATTACTCTAACTAATGAACGTCCCCGAAACAATGGTGCATGTCTAGTTAAGCGAAAAAACTTTATGATGATGCATATAAACATTAAACGTCCTAGTAGCTACTGATCCAGTAATTGTAGATCACGTATTTTTATGTCTATTGCTATATAATAAATTTCATCTACAAAATACTACATCTTTACTCATTATACAATTATGCTCCCGTACATCGGCGTAAAAAACTGTATCAACAAAATTTAATTATATGAAAAAACAACCTTGGCATCCGGTTCACAATCCCATAAACATTACAGTCTCCACCTCTGCAAACACGATCCACCGACAAAAATCCACTCAGCCACTCTGTATAACCCCTCGTTAGCAACTTTCAAATGAATCCCCAAAACAATCGCGTGCATACCGCGACACTTCAGCAGCTCGCTTCCGAGCATCCAGACGCAAACTAAGGAAAAGTTCCCAGAAAAAAAAAAAAAAGGTAAAGAAAGAAAAGAGATAATCAGGAGACAGCAGTCGCGTCGGAAATCGTCATTCCGGGCGATCGCTAAAAGCGTCGCTCGCACAACAGCTCCGTAGGTATATACACACGCATATAGCGAGCGAGAGCGGCGTCGCATCCAATTACCGACCGCACAATGGGCCGCAGGCTGCGGCGAGGCGAGGCGAGGCGAGAGAGAGATGCCACCGGCGCTAATTAGAAAATATTAATTAATTGCTCGCCGAAGAGTTTGATCATCTAATTAACCCGCTTTCAAACTTGCCGCGCGCGCGCGTGCTCGCGCCGTGCTGCAGTTTTCTTCTTTTTGCCATTGTCCGCGCGTGAAGCGGGAATCTGCGCAGACTCTATATCTATCTATCTCTTCTGCGATGTTGCGTCGCGCGGCCGCTTGTTTTCGCACGAGCGATTCCGCGAAATATTAATCGAATGTATATATATATATATATATAATATATATATAGATGGGTGTAGGTGTGTCGAGCGACGCGTTGGCTCGCGCTGAAGCTGCGGTTATCGGAGTCTCCTGTCGTTCTCTTCTCGTTCTCTGGTCTCGGTAGCTTTCGGTGCTGGGGGTGTATACCACCGTACATGATGTGGCGCGGAGTTCGCTTTGCTCTTATTGCAGGGAGGGGAAAAGTTTGCGAAGAGTAAATATGGAATTTCAGTGCGGAGACTCGGTGGTTTGTATGTTTAGACGTATTCTTTTGTTTAATTGTGAGTGGTGTACCCTGTGAATGGCGGAGGAAAGAAATTTTGCATTTGTTAGTTGTTACTGATTTGATGGGGCTGAGAATGGAGGAGAATTGTTGTGTATTTGTGGAACCGTTGTGTATCTGTGACAAATGTTTTATAACGAAATGTTAGAATTTGCCGGGTGCTGCGAATTGATTGCTATACAATGCAATCACTATTTCTGCACTATGATCGTATTAAGTCTTCTTTACTAATTGACTGGTTTCATGGCTGCATTGTGTAATATATATATATATATATATATATATATATATATATATATATATATATATATATATATATATATATTATTGAACTTGTAAAATATAATAATATATATTGATCTTGTAAAATTCATGTATTATTGAGTTAAGCTAATCGAGTAATAAAATCAATAATTCATTACATTTATTCATCATTGTTACCACAACCACAGTACTATACAAGTCAATCTTAGAATATATTTATCCGGAAACCTCAATCATGCAAATTGAAATACAGAAATCTAGAGGAGTTTTGATAATTCAGTTAGATGTCAATCCATAAGTTATTGTGCTTTACATGCATGTACTTGATGCTGATCAGTTTATGAATTGATCGCTGATAAAACGACCAAAATTAATTTTGGTTCGGTTTTTGAGCAAACAGTTTATATAAGATTGTCTTGTCGAATATCACAATACTTCTTCAGTTACTAGCAGACCTTTCTTCATACAATGGCATAGATATCTATCTTTATAGATTTACTGTTCTGCTATAGAAGTCACAATAAAGGCCATTTGAATAGGTGCACCTATACGGTAAAACCATCAAATCGTAAAAATTGTACGTAATTAATCCTAATTTCAAACAAATATATATATAATAATAAATAACTTCGAAGCATAAATTTGCCACTAAAGATAAAATAAAAGTAAGTTAGTTACGTCGCACTCGGGCAAGATTAACTCCGGCGTAGCTGCATAACGCGGGCAGCTCGCATGAGATGGCGCAACTTAGGCGGACTTGTGCGCTATCGCCAATAAAATTGAAATTTATGACAGTCATTTTTACGCAGATAAGAGAGTGAAAAAGGTATCGGGGGGTAAGTAAGGAAAGGAGAGAGAAGGAGTAGGGCAAAAAACGACATTTACTTTCCAGTGGCGTGTATTGAGAATTGCGAGCGTCGGTACAGGAGGACGAGCAAGGGGATGGGCGCGCACGAGAACGGCAGAGGGAAGGGGGGAGGGAGGGAAAAGTTAAAAAGAAGGAAAAAGAGATGAAAGGTGGCCAAAGGGACGCTCGATACACCACTTAAATTTCCGCCTTGGCGCTGGCAGTTTCTCACGCCGCGTCTGGAAAACTGGTCGTCGCCCTTGTAATTTGCTTTCGCGAATAGAAAGCTTTGTACCAGTAACATTGTTTTAGTCTAATATGTAATTTTTACCAAACTTTTAATCTGTAATAAAGATATCAAAATTAAAATACCAATTTAAAATTTATTTTGCAGTACTATCTTGGCTAATTGTGAGTTAGTACCCAAATGTTTTATCATTTTATCATTTGAATCCGTATTATCAAACATATGGACCAGAAAGTTCATTTCAACCTATTGTGAACATTCTGCATTATTTAATTATATTTTAAGTAGAAATGTTTATCTTTAAAGATATATTCGAGTCATAAACAAATAACCACATTTTTCTATAGGAAAGAATTTATACAGTCTGGGTCACGGATTTTGAGAAAAGATTTGAGATAGTTGTTCAATACCTAAAATGATTCACAATTGCATCTGTGACAGTGTGTAACAAGAATAATGTTCTACGTGCAATAGATTTTATCAAATCAGTTGGAAATAGAATTATTTTTATAATATTCGCCACAGATATTGTTAATTCGTGTTTTCTATAAAATATAATTCTGATATAACTTTTTTCACTTAAAAATATGCAGTTATTTGTATTTTTTATTGAAAAAATTTTTATTATTTTTAAATAAGAAATAAATTAAATAAATAAAATTAAAATGGAGAAATTATTTATTTATCTATTTATCCATAGGCTCTAAATCTAAATTATTAAAAAAAATACTATTTCTTTCAATTACGATATCCAGTTTAACAGTTGGCCTCATGAGGTATATCAAATATCAAATTAAATTTACCTTCTGTTTAGAAAGAGCACTTTATAAAGTACAACATTTTTTGTGATAAACTCACAGATTTTATGTCTACTTTATCGAAATAATTCCAATCACAAAATATTCTAAGAGCTTTCCATTTTAACTATAAAGTCACGAAACAACCACCTTAAAATAACACTAACGATTACTCCTCCCGCACTCCCCAATCCATCATATCAAATCTAATTACAACGACAGAACAGCCACCCGTATTGCCAGGGTCATTTTCAAGCGCGAAATCTTCCGGGAATGACCTCCTCTATTATATTCGGTAGCGCATTCGCGTGCGCGCACGTATACCACCACATGGATCGCCCAATGCGCTCGGTTTTATCTCTCCGATGGGCTTTTATTGCGACGGCAAACGACCGTTGAAGCGCTCGGCCGCGCGCGCGTTTATGCTTGCAGCCACCGAGACGAATGGAATACGTTATGATATACGCGTATACGTGGTATGATTATTCGGCCGGTCGGCGCTGCGGAAAGGAGAGGATCGATTGCTTTTCTTGCTTGGCTTTCTTTCTATTTTGCGCAAATTGTGCAAGCAGATTGAAATGCCTCGATTATGGCACTGTGCGGCACGCTGGGTACTTTCAATTTCGAATGTTTGCTTTTAGTCAGTTTTGAATAAATTGTGTGGTGTTTGTTTGACGTGTTGCTTGGTTGTGGACATGCCGAGAGTTTGAGTATAAATGAGGGCGACAAAGTATCTAGATACTGTGAATGTTTGCTTTTCATCGGTTAGTTATCGCGTTGAAGTCGAATTTGGCGTTCCTTTTCTGTGTGCTTTATGTTAGCGAATGATTCGGAATTATAAAAAATGGCTAAGTAAATAATGAAGGATCGAAAGTTAGACAAAATTTAAGAAATAATTTTATATGATTAGTTCGCGTTACCAAATATTATCGCGAAGGTTCAAGGTTGTGCTGTTATATTCGAGTAACACTGAACAAGTAAAACTTTACAAACGGAGGACTGTATATTTTTCAATATATATTTTTCAATAAATACATTTTTTATTGGAAAATGTCTTATTTTTATACCTGAATAAAATATAGCATCTACCGTCGAGATAAACATATTATGTACATCATATACACAAATAAATTTGAAATAAAAACAGATGATATAGATGATTTCTAATCTTTGTACATAGCTATATAATATTATCCGTAATCGACCCTTTTCAAAAATCGATTAAATCTTCCAATTAAAGATTAACGCAGTATACAAGTATTGCAATAAATCCTATAAAATATAAAATCCAATCACAGATAATACTATAAATTGTACATGTAATAATCTAACAACGACCGCTTTCTTATCCCCCTCATTTCAAATATTTTTTCCTCAATTCCAATACAATAGAGATACTTAACCAATTTTGCACCCCTTTTGCAGATTCAAACATCATATCGAAGCTTTTTATAAACTCCTTTCACAACCATTCTTTGGTGAATGGTCATTTTTATATTATCAGTCGCCCGATCAGAAACAGGCATATAGAAACTCCAACCCCAAATTTTGTCCCTATTGCTTGAAAAATCCTTGACTAAAATAAATTGCTACTGATACAAGGTTTTAATACCAAAAAGGGTAGATAGACTACGAAATATGACTTTTTGACAATTTTTTTAGTAAATATATCTAATTGCGTTGCTATTGTTATTGTCATGTAGTAAATATATCCTGTGGCATAGAGATGAACTGCATCGATGAGTCCTAAGAGATATTAATGTAACTTTAGATTACCGATTAGAAACAAATTCTCTTTGATCGTATCAAACTAATATCAAAAGAAGTAATGAATTATACTACCTTTAATGTTAAATAACTTTAATAGCATTTTTAATAATAATCCATGTCTACATATTGTTTATTTAATTTTAAATCAAGAAATGTAATTACTATTTCTTTATATTGGTTTTAAGATATTTTTCGAAAATGATGTGAAATAATTCAATGGTATCATTATTATCAAATCCAAACGAAAAATTAGTCTTAATAATATAGCACGTTACTAATAAGAACGTGCGTGATAGGTTGTTTACAATCATAACGCTAAAGATGGCCTTTTCTCTAATCTTATATTCAAAATACGTTTTTTTCCTTTCAGATACCCACCTATGCTACTATAATCACATTATTTTTTCTCTACTAATGACCCATAAAACTATCCGAAATCTCATATACAAATCGTTATTTTAAATCATATATCCACCTAGTTTCGACTAGCCTACATTTCGATAACGAAGACACTCTATAAACTTCCCCTCATAATCATCCCCGTATCGGTCAGTCCCATGTAATCGTCCATTCAACCGCACCCCGAAAAATCGCCCCCCCCTCTCTCTCTCTCTCACTCTCCACTCAAGCGAATCGAGCCGATTATAATCTCGATGTGCGTTTCCCCGATCGAACGCAGTTTTCGGCTCGTATATATACATAGCCGCAGAAGCGCTTCTTTCGAGAGTCGAACCTTCTCTCTCTCTCTATCTCGCTCTGCGCCGTGCCGTTTGACTTATGGGACCTTGGGGGGGAACAAGGAAAGGAGCGAGAGCGAGGGACGAGTAGCTCGTTAAACCGTTCCTTCGGTATCGGTGAATTATTCCATGCGGAGTATACGTATGTATGTACGCTGTGTGTGTGTGTGTGTGTGTGTATGTGCGCGCGTGTGTGTGTGTGTGTGTGCGCGAGTTATGTACATGTGTCGGGGATCGTGGGATGCGGTTTCGATTTTTATCTTAGGAATATTTGGTTTCCACGAACGTTTCGCGTTTTTCCTTTTTTTTTGATGGGGGATGATGGGGTGCGTATCGTTTTTCCGATGAAATATGAGGGTACGTGTTTCTTGAACTTGTTGGAAATTAGGGAAGAGCGGTCGGCTTAATTATGAGAAATGTTAAGTGTGTTGAATGTTGAAAATATTGTTGTATTTTTCAGAATGTAGTTTGCAATTTAATAAGTGTTAGAAACAAATCATGTAATATGTGGTTCGGATAAGATCTTAATACAAATAGGCGGTAGCAATATTGCATACAAGCAAAGGGGTTGGCATTTTTTCAAGAGGCAATTAAAAGTTAATAAAAGTTAGAAACGGTGTTTCTAACCTGTTACAGTATACAATAGTCTTTCATATATTAAAATGTAACATTACATTACATGCATTACATGTGTAAAATTTAGAGATTTAAGGAGGTGTATCAGACCTACTTTACTTGCCGATAAGTATATCAAAAAGTTTCGTTTGCCTCTGACAATACGGATCAGTATCAAATTTCGTTTTTAGAATAGTTTTATTTATGAAAAATGAAGAAGAGAATACTTGAATTGTTATTAGAATCGAAAATTAGCATAATTGCGCTCCTTTTATTCTGATACGAGCTCTTGAGAAAAACTAAACTTTCTAATATATTTATCGGTAGGTATAGTATGAAGGTCTGGCTTATTATGCATATTCTTTTTTATATAAGTACAAGAATTTTATTTTTTTGTCATCAATAATTAATACTATTTAAAAGATATTGGTATAAACTTACGCTTAAAACGTTGAACAACAAAAAAATACTCATATATTTTGATTTATACTAAGTTTTCCTTCGGTGATCAATGATACTTCATTCTCCCATAATAAGCTTTATATGGATTAAATTTAGACTGTTTATTAATGATTATATTATTTATCACTCGTCAAAATTTACGAAAGCTTAGTACCTGGGTAAGGGAGATACTTGACCTTAAAGTTTTGATATTTAATGCGTAAGGCTTTATAAAGCATGTATTAGCAATGTATTGAATCAGTGAACTGTAGTACAACTATTTCCTTAATCTGCCATTGTACAAAGTCTTAAGTAAACATTTTATTAATTCGACGAATTTAATTCAATCATAGTTATAGAAATTAAAGCCTGGTGATTTTATTGAGACTTTGCATGATAGTATTAATATAGTTATTAATATTTAAGTTTACAAATATGGATTTTTAATTGGCCTAGACATTAGTAGTATATTATTTTTGAAACATAATATAGTTTATTATATAAACAAATTTTAAAGCATATTAATTCAACATTCCGCTAAAAGTTAACTTAGTCCTCAACAACAAGTACGGCAAAAATGTGATTAATTGAAAGGAAGTATATCGGAACACAGTTGAAAATTGAATGCCCAGGCAATAAGGGAAAAACTTAATCGTATCCCTATACAGGTATACAAGTAAAAACAGATAGACTAAGCACCTATAACTATATACCTATATACGGTAAGAGAGCAAAAAGTGCGTCTCTCTCTGTGTGTGTGTTTTGCTTCGAGAGAAAACTCATTCCCTCGATATCCTCTTGCGCACTTGCCGATCCCTCAGAGTAAACTCGTACACGTATGTCGGGAGACTCGCATATACGTGTGTATGCTCCTTACCTTCTTACATTCGCGTTTAATTTTCTTGAAAGGCTCTTATATGCTCGACTACTGTGGGTATATATATATAGATCGCGCATGAAGCGCTGCGCCCCGTCCGAGTCCCTGCCCATCATTGATAAGCCCGAAGAGCGGTCTTATTTACGGAATTTGCTGCGATCCACGACATATGGATAGGTACTGCTCTTTTTCCTTGCTTCTCTTTTTATGCTCGCAGGTATCTGGACTTTTTTCTCTTTCAGCGATGGGTCATTTACTTTGCAAATTTGATAGCGAGTGAATGGGTTGGATGAGAGATGCTAATGAAAATTCATAGATAGTTGAATGATGCATTGCGCGTGTCAACAGTATAAGATGTAGCGGGGAAAAATGTTTGCGAATGGTAAACAGAATAATATTAATGCTTCTCTTGAACAATTTAAATTCATTAAATTTCAACGTATTATATATCAAACGCATACTAGAGTAATCAATTATTTATTTATAGTTGGAAATACATTTACAATAGTTTATTTTTAAATTAATTAAATGCATCAATGCGCTGGTAGAAAATTATCTACTTGAGTTTAGATTTCTTACTTATGATTACAGCCTAATTAGCCTGTAACCTCTATAGAACTGAACAATTTTCTACAAGATTTTGGACAAGATTAGTTAGATATACTTATTTTTGCAAAAAAAAACAATTCTTTAATAATAGAAAATTTTGCGTAAATAAAAAAGATGTGATAATCGATCATCATTAGACTTTTCCTTATAAAACAAATGATTATCAATAAAGTTCAGATATTCAGAAGTACTGAAATTACATATGATATCCGGTGGATAATTTAACGATAAGTACTGGTTATTTTAAACATGTAGGCTTGGTCATTAAACATTACTAATACCATTTTACTTATCTTTTATTTTAAAATTACTATTATTTGCTAGAAAAATAATATTTTAAACAATAATGCTCCAATACTACTCAGAAAAATTATCTAATTTATACTAATCAGAGATTTGTTGCATACTTGTATTTATTACATTACAAAACTATACTGAGAGAAAAAATTAGGAACCATTACTAGACCCTCTAGTAAATCCAATATGATGTAGGAGAATTTTACTCATTACTATGAAATTTAGGACTAAATACTAGACGTCTTGTTTTGAGTGCCAATTGCATCTTATTTTGTTTATACGAGACTCAGTACTAGACATTATTGTAATATTTACAACCCTGCTAAGGAATAGATACTCTATTCTATCTAACTTATATATATATAGGTACACTGACAAAAGGATTGAGTATCACACCAATACTTTTATATTTATATGATAACTATACCGGTATTGCTCGAGTTGTGAGAACAATAACAAAGTATTGTTGCAGCATCAATACGTAATTTAGTTTGATTAACCAGATTAATTTAATTAATTAAAGTAATTGAACTCAGTCCTAAGGTTGACTGTGAATCATTACTAACCGAACCACATTATATTTTCTTCCTAGAGAGTCGAATAATCATCCTTACCCCCTGGTGGTAGCCGCAACTACATCTTTTTCTCAGTGTATGAATAATTAATAAATACTTAAGCAATTATTTAGAATTATTAATTTATCGCATGCAACGAGAATTTCCATTCTCAGCTTTTAAAACAGCGTTGCGTGCGTTTATACGAGATAATTGCATATTTTAATAAAAACTATTTTTATTTCATCAAAAAGAAAATTAATCATATTCCCTGGTTCTCGGAAAAGCGCAAGCTCCACGAACGTACATTTTTCACTCCCCGCTTTCTTCACTTTCGCGCGTTACTCCAACTTATTCATTTTCTCTTTTTAGCGCGCACGCGAAAAAAAACCACCTGCACGCATAAACACGCGCGCGTACACACACACACACACTCGCGTCTTCAGTCATCCTGACGGGCTAAGTCTCTCCCACGTCGGCGCGAAAGAGTGCGCGCCAAATAGAGTTCGCGTCCAAACAGAGTTTTTTATTATCACAATTTTTCGCGCGAGTGCGTTTCTCTCTCTCTCGCTCCTACTGTGTGTTACCTCCTGAGCTGTATATATATACGTGTGGCTCAGTGCACGCGGAGTTTGCAGCCCGTATATAAAACCGGGTCCGCGCGCGCGTGTGTGTGTGTGTACGTGTTTGTGCGCTTGCGTTTAATCCAACTGAGCGAGCGCGGCATATCGAATGTGTGTACCGGGAAAAAGGGAGAGAGAGAGAGAGAGAAGCAGAGGGAGTGAAAGCGAGACGAGCTTTAAGCCGAAGCGAGAGGGAGAGAAAGGGCCGCTTGTACCGCTTTATGGCTCGCCAAATGAGCGCTGAAAGCTGGCAAACTCTTGAGGATATAATCCTGGGCTTTTGCGATTCCTGTGTGCCCCGCTGTGTTTCGAAGTGCGCGAGCGCGCCTGCGCGAATTTATATGATACGCGCGCACCCTCACGAGTTTTATAGAAATATCTCCCACTCGCTCTCGTTTTTTTTCAGCCGTCGTTCCTCGCGCTTTTACTTTTTCTAGATGCGCGCTCTCTGTGTGTGTGCCGTATTTTCGGCTAAAATAGTCACAGGTTTTACCACTTTTTTCTCGATTTCGTTTTCCCCTTTAGGGCTCATCTTATTCATAGTATATTTAAGTATTTCGGTGTATTGAAAAATGTTTTTATGTTTTGTTTATATGACGGGAATATTTTTTGTTAAAGGAGAGATTTGCAAAGGGAGTTTAATAAGCTTCAAACCGCTTAATCTCTTATGGTAAATAGTAACTATTTGGCTTATAAAATGTATTAAATCTGATTTTTCCAAATGTTTGTTAAAATAATATTTATAAATAAGACATAAATTAATACATCGATATTTTGTGTTAGAGTACTATAGAAAGAAGCCTTTTTCGAACCTTTCATTTGATAAATCATACTTTTTATAATATTTGTTTTCAAAAGTTATTAAAACTTAATGTTTATAAAGCAATTTCTACGTGCACATTATATTACGTAAAAATATAAATAAAAATATACAATAGCAGTTATTAGAACTTAATTTGCATCACATACCATAAACAACCATTTTTATTAAAATCTTTATATCTAATACGCTTAAAGCTATATCAATTCGAAAATCACAACCAAACTTTCAGTCTTCAGATATACTTTCATTGTATTAAATATCAATATTGTACTTTTCGAAAGTAAAAGTCGCGTCTAAATGGATTAAAGAAAGTAATGAAAATTAAAAGTAAGATGTATCGAACATTTCTAATATGCAATAATATCAATTTCCAATCCTGCTACGTGTCAAAACAGTGTTCAGAATTATATCTTAAAAATGACAATTGAGTTCAATAATTTTCAACCCGAGAAAAAAATCAACGCAGACCGTCAGTGAGATACCTCTGTTGATTCCACAAAGGTCAATTTTCAATTAACTTCGTTACACCGTTTCCACTACACTTCTACAAAAATACACACACACACACACACACACAAATAATAGAGCCAAATCGAAAAACGAAGGAAAAAGTACGAACCCCCCATCCCCTTACAAAGACGGACAAGAACGGGCATTTGTCACTCGTTCGAAATACCGTAAAGGACTCATCTCTCTCTCTCTCTCTCTCTCTCTCTCTGTCTCTCTCTCTCTCTCTTTCTCCTCTCTCTCTCTTTCTCTCTCTCTCTCTCCCTGTTCCTCTCTCCCTGTTCCTCTCGTTCAGTATCGCTGGGACAAGCCACAGCAACAGCAGCAGTGCCGTCGAAGAGGACACGGTCCGTTTACAGTTTTATGGGGGCGAAGTGTGCGCGGACCACGATAGAAAGAGAGAGAAATAGGGTAGGGGGAGGGGGGGGGTGAGCGGAAACGGTCATCAGTGCCAATAGAAACGGGAGATAGCGGTGGTGGCAGAGCGAGGTCGAAAGAGAAAGACAGAAAGTGTGGCGAGGCAAACAAGCTGCTGCTGCGACAAGCTGCAC
This sequence comes from Gastracanthus pulcherrimus, assembly GCA_949152435.1. Taxonomy (NCBI): domain Eukaryota; kingdom Metazoa; phylum Arthropoda; class Insecta; order Hymenoptera; family Pteromalidae; genus Gastracanthus; species Gastracanthus pulcherrimus. The sequence continues at coordinate 158,614,832 of OX424576.1, forward strand.
CTGATGCTAGCGCGCTATGGGTGACGATGCGAGATAGAAAGAGAGAGAGAGAGAGAGAGCGAAAGAGAGAGAGAGATAGATAAACAAATAGCGTGAGGCCGGGGTAAACACGAAGATGAACAAACAGGATGCGAGCGAAAGAGAATAACGCGGATGACGGGCAACTGGTGACGAAGAATAAATGTGTGCGCGAGAGAGGTGAGAGGGAAAAATAGGATAGGAATGTTGCTTGAGAGTTCCTTTGAGATGTTGTACTGTTGATACTCAGAGAAATGTTGCACAAATACTTTGGCATGGACATCAATAGGTTATTTTTAGTTAATGTACGAAAAAAATATGCTTCTATTTTAATGTGATGGCTGAAAATACGTAAGACTTGCATATTATATGCAATAACGCATTAGAGAATTTTTTTGAATTTGATACTATTATTGTCGTGAAGAAAAAGCATCCATGTCGACGTGAGATATTTTGAGATATGGCTATTTAAACGCTTAAATTCGTTAATTCGTTAATTCGCATTTGCGGGACTTCTAAAAATCTTATGTCGATCTTAAGTCAATTTGCTGAAAAATTGAACATACACACGCTTCCTTGCGACTCAATAATATCTCGATGATATTTGTAGAATAAAGTTTTTAATCTGTATGTCTCTTTTTATCATATAGCACTCAAGAATATCTCAAACTATATTTTTTACATTGTAGACGTAACTACTGAAATTAACTATTGGAATATTGTTTCAGTTCAAAAAAAAAAGTTCATCAAGTTTTTGATTATCACATAAAATTGAAATAAGAGGTGAAAAATCAAAAATAATAAAAGCAAGGCGTATAGACTCGACTAAAAATAAATAAATGTATACATTATGATTGAATAATATCATAACTAAATGTATGTTTATTCTTTGTTCCAGATAGAAATAATGTATATATCCCTTATATTAAAATCCATCGCGATGTATCGAATCCAGGAAGAAATATTGATTCTTCGATTTCTAAATTCGATATTTTGTTATGCAAAAGATAAAAATTGAAAGTTTGTGAAGAAAACCTAGGAGTGCGCAGCGCGCCACCATCTACTCTAGTTTTAATAAAATAAAAATCCATTATTGAATAAAATTAAATAAATACATATGTATATAAAGAGTATGTAAATTATATTTAAATTAAATATAGATTATAATATCATCGACTTTTGACTATTATTTGTTTTTCGACTTCTATCAAATAGATGAAAAGCGTTACGTAGCAGTTTGAATAGTGATAAAAAAAAGTAAATCAGTGTCGTTTTCGGCTTTTATGCATGCACATGTCAGAAGTTATTAGATGTTCGAAGATAAATTTAAGAGGGAACCATGAAAATAAGGCGATAGTATAATATATAGAGCTAAAATTTATGTCAATAGAACGTATATAGGGGAAATCAGGGTAAAGTAAACATAGTAACTATAAAAGTCAACAAGAACGTATTTTTTAGACTTAAAATATTAATATGTAAGTTGCACAGTAAACTTCTATATTAATAAACATACCCGCAACTTAAAAAAAAGTAATTTATTAATTTTAATATTATTTAGCTAATTTTGAAAAATACCGGTACACTTTACCCGGGTGTTTCAGCACGGGGTAATGTAAACTAGAGGATAGAATTAAATATTTTGAAAATACTTTACTAGTTTTTGTATAAGGTTCGATAAAAATCTTAATTTAGATAATAATAAAACTAAAAGGACATCTTAAAACCTTTAAAATACTGTAAAATACGAAACAGTTAAATATGAAGGTTATGTTAGCCCATTTTGGTATAGATATGAAATGCGTCGCAACAAACGCTTTATATACTATACTAACACTCAGCTTATTCAATATTTTGTTAATTTTCCATCTGGTCGCGTATAAATTAGTGCTATCGCATTTTCTTCCGGACCACTTTACCCCGATTCATTTTACCCTGAGACGTCGATTCTTAAAAATGCTTGTTTAAATACAGAAAAACATCTTTTAAAGCTCTGCATTCTTGGCAATAGTAAGTAAAACATATTTGAAGTAATTACAAAAAAAATCTAGCAATAAAACAGTTTATAAAAATCTTTAATCGTTATAAGGAGTTCGACAAACCAACTTTCTTTTAAGGTCGAAAAATAAGATTATTTTTCTTTCGTAGAATATTAGTGATATGTAGTGAAACTTTGTTATTATCATCCTTGCATAATTATCATTCAATAAAATATAAATTAGGCATAAATAATAATTTGTTGAAGAAATAATAAGCAAAATTCACTTTACCCGTGTGTTCACTGTACCCCACTTCCCCTACTGTATTATACCATGTTTGACGATGTTCGGTGTATGACTACTGATTCATAATACATATTACTTTTCCACTGATTTCAAACTACAAAACTGACTTAACAGCTAAACATTATTAACTACAATACGAAAAATACGTTAAAATTCATGTCCAACCCACGGAAAGTCCCCCAAAAGTGCATCGTGAACGAGCAATCCGACTCAAACTCTCCCTACCTCTAAGTAACAAGTAAGTTTCCCACCCCGAAAATTTTCACGCCCGATCAATCCAACGACCGACCAGCCATTCCACCGCGCGCGAACGCGCCTCATCGCTCGCCTCATCGCAAAACTGGCGCGCAGCCGTCGTATAAGAAACAACTCTCCGCGCTCCACGGACAAAAAGCAGTCCGGCGTGCACCTCCAGCTATACACACCCACACCCACACCCACACCCACACCCACACACACAAAACAAGAAGCGAAACAAGCGAGCAAAGCTAGGGTGGCCCGTAAACAGAGAGAGAGAGAGAGACGACGAAAAGAAAGGGAGTGAAGAAAAGAACGCCGAGAGATAAAACGACGAAAAAAGAAGAAGGGAAGGGGGGAAAGGGTCGCGCGTGTATTACCGAAGAGCGCGCGCGCGCGCCCGCGGCGGCCGGCGCCTCACCGGAACACGGCTCTTGCATTAGCGCAAAGAAATATTTGAGGCGAGTCCTTTACCTTCTCCTTCCGTCTCTCTCTCTCTCTTTCCCGTCCGTTCTTTCCTGTCCTTTCTCTGCGTTCGCGAGTGTGTGATTGTATGTGTGTATTGTGCGCATGTGCGCGTGTGTGTGCGTGTGCGGAAACGACGATGCGAGACGTTTACGGAAATTTGGGGGAAGCCATAGTCGTCGCCGTCGTCGGCTGTATTTACACTTGGGCTACGCGAGAATCTCTCTCCTGCGCGGGCGGGAGAGCGGTTTAGGATTTCCCCTTGAAAATTGGCGCGTGAAATATGCATTTTGCCTTATGAGTGCTGGATAAAGAGATTTGTAATTATATTTGGGTTAGTCGTGGTTGTTCGGTTTTTGCACGGTAGTCGGTAAATTAATGCGCGGTCATAGTGGTTATGTTCAAGGGTTTAATTAATTTCGTGATACCTAGTCTTTGTTTTTTTAATTAAAGTTGAAATGTTTGAATTGAGTTCTACTGTTTTAATTAAAGCTTGATCAAAGCAAAAATGTGTAAAATTGTTCGATTGTATAATCAAGTGAATTAATTTTTTTACACGATATATTTGATTAACTAATTAATATCAATGAACAGTTTTATTTATTTTTTTTCATTTCAGTTCTTTCCAAATACGTATATGCTTTTTTTATACTTTAATTTGCGAGTAAAGGATTAGTTTTTGAGTCAAAACACTTTTAGCAAAAGTTTTAGAACTTCACGGATACATTTTTTTCTATTATATTTTTACGCTTGGCGTTAATAATTTCAATATAGTGAGGATTCAACATAGCATCCTTTTATGATCTTTTTTCGGTACTTGAAGAGTTGAAAGATTTATTTTATTTAATTCAATGTTCAAAATAGGTTCATGATTCTTTTATTATTGTAGAGAAAAGTCCTTTTTTAATACATTATTTTTGATTTTTCTTTCACTATTCTGAAGCATAAAATGCAGTTCTACTCATTGGTCGTTTGCCGTAATTTTATTTCACGTTTGTAACTTAAACCTCTTGTTGTTGCCTTGATTCCAAAAATTAAAAGGTGTCAGAGGTGAATAAATTTATATTGTAGCATACTGCAGTAACATTTTTTAAAAACTATTATTATTTTAAATTAAAGAAATTTTTAAATGTTGTTTTTCAATTTTGTATATATTTCATTTTAATCAATATTAGTATGAGCCCAAAAAATAATTATTTATTTTACTAAAATGTTTTTTATTTTATAACGGGCTATTAGTTTCACTCGAAATGGATCGACCAATGTAAAACAAAATAAAACAAAATCAACTCTTTCAAATTCATCCATTAATAGATTTTAAAAAATGTTAGTATTTCCTGCGAAAATTTTTATTATTTTTTTTTCAATTAATTCAAAAACAGTGTAACGTTTATTTATATTCTCAAAATTGAGCATATAACATCACTGCAATATTGATATTTTTAGTATAACCAATCGAAAATATTCTATGTTAAGTTTTTATGCATTTTAATATTATTGATTCAACTGTTACGTAAAATATGTAATAATTAATAATAATATACGTATTAGAACTAGAAACCTATATATAATATTATTTTCACAAGGATTTAGAATTCATTTCACCTAAAAGATCGAAAATTTAATTTTCACAAGTTGAAACAGCCCAGTTTTCAAGATACGTGAACATTTTGTTCGAGAAATTTGAATAATTAAAACATAGTATAAAATTTTCATTCGAATTAAACAATACCACCACTCACATACAAAACCGGCTTACTTTTCACTCTGTCACACTTACAGATTAAAAACCCCAACCAACCAAACCGAAAAATCAATCCTACATAAAATCACGGTTCCGCGAATTCAGCGCATCTCTCTATGCAAACACGTCCATTTCAACGCTAAAGATAAAACCGAAAGAACGAACTCCCCGCGAATTATTGCGGTTTGGCGTTCTAGCTCACGCTCGCTATAATATACACGCGTGCACGCGCGCGTGTGTGTACACAGGCGCATATAGCCGGACACTTTAAAACGTCAGCGCGCGGCATCTGGCTAAACAAGCCGTTGCTCAGTGATTACATTTCATACGGCTCGCCGGCAGATTCATTCGAGCAGCGACTCTCCGCACTCGACTGCGCCTCTCTCTCTTTCTCACACTCTCGTCGACTGAATTACAAATAATGTAATATTTAGAGCTCGCGCAATGGCCTCACCGCATGACCCGCCGAATTCTGGCTCCCATTGTGAGTTTTTCCCCCCTCCCAGTTTTTTTTTTTAATGAACTCGGTAGCGAGCAGCGACATTATGAAGCGTAAATGCACGGAGGTGAATTATTTGCGAGCTTGGTTGAGTAAATTTTAGTAGCGTGGATGTGCAACGTGAGGGAAATTGTGGATTGGTTTAGTTGCATTGTTTTAGGCGGTCGGGCAAACAAACGCTTATGACATTGTTTGAATTGATTTTGGTTTATTGGTAAATTGAAATTTTTTGAGCGGTAATAAACGTTTATAAGTTATTTTAAATTTTAAGCTTCCTGAAACCTAATATGTTGCTTAAATTTGTTATGTAATTTGTTTTTGTGATCACTACAATTCTGTTAATAAGGTAATTATTAAAAATAACAGCAAAAATTTTTCAATTTTAGAAAATATAGACTATATTGTCCCACCAGCACAAGACTATGACGATTCGAAATTCTGTGAATTTTGGAATACTGTCTAAGAAAGAGACCGTTATCACGAGCTAATATCTTTTTGTTGATTTCTCACAAACACCTAGTTCTTTTCAAAAGCCTCTTACAAAAACTAGCACTTTTTAGATTTTCTGATTAATACTAGTACTTTCTTAGATCCACTAAGAAAATCATAGTCTTTGTCTAAAAATCTGAAAATTGCTAATTTTAGCAGGAAGTTTCTGACAATAACTAATATTTTTCGAGGAACCTCAAATTTGATAGTTTCATAAGGAACGTCGATATGGTCTTTAAATTAATTTTACTGGTTACCAAGCTATAGATATAAATTTTAGTTTTGTGCAAAAAAATCTAAATGTACAACATTTTATGTATTTACAGTAAAATTAAACATTTTTATTCTTGCAAGTTATGCTCATTGTATAAACAAGCTGTTTTCAGCTATGTAGTTTTTCAAAATATTTACTTGTCATAATTATAACAAAGTAAGCGCTTTGGACTCTAATCGGTTAGTTAAAACAGTAAAAAATATTATTTATGACATCCCGTACATTTCTCTCGACCGCGAGTTCACATGTGCCTTAAGCAAACAACCATCTGTTTATCTAAGTTTGAATGTCATCTTTCACTGTTGTCGTAGCACTTCATGCATCAAAAATAAAAGAAGTAAATTTACGTCTCCAGCAAAGACTTTAGACTTTAGCAGCTGTGAATTTATAAAGCACATAAAGTAGTCGTCATTTTATATTTGAACAGGAACTTCTTAATTATACTTTTTTCAAAATTACGATACAATTATATTTTACGAAAAATATATTTTTAAATACTTTAGCAAGCATGTGTATAATAAAAAGATATGATAAAAAACTTGTTTTAATTTGACATAATCAACATACATACTTTCACATTAGATACAAAGAAATAGATAAAGAGTTAGTATGCGGATGAGCCCTTTTTCTTAACATTAGCGCGCCTTTAAAAAGCTCGACCTCGACGCGCGCACTACTGTGCATATTCTCACATTATTCTTGAAAGAAATCCCTTTTTTTTGCGGAAATGCGCGGCTTTGTGCACTTTTACTATGCGAGCTTCGCGCCAAGATATTCTCTCTCTTTCTCTTCCCTATGTTCGCGCCTTGTTTCACCCTGGCGTCGGTGATTAAGAGGTTATAACTTCATTAGTACTCCTTGATGAATAGCGTACTCTTGGAATAATTTAGTTGAAATAGATTTACTCGGAGGAATTTTTTGTTTTAAGAAAAATAAAAAATCTTTCCATGTAGTATGTAAGAAAAATTAATATTTTATTTATAGAGTAAAGTTAAAATTTAAATCGTTCATATTGTTTTCTCAAGGTTAATGCTTTGTTACCGGTAATAATTTTTTTGTTATTCAACTTATGAATGTTTATAATAATATAAATTTTGAAATATCGGCATGTAAATATGTATGAGTGTGTGTTAACATACTTCTGTAAATTGTGAAATGTACGCATGTGGGTGATTTTCAGAAGAACTGCAAAGAACCTCGCGAAGAAGCTCATTATTTTATATATATGTACATTAATAATAAGAGAAAGCATGATGCCAAAGCAGGTTGCACCGTTTATTTTATATGACACATTTATTAGCCCGTCTTGTTGCAAATATTCGTTTAACAATTTTTACAATCGTTTATTAAATAAAGAAATAACTAATAAACTAGATAGAATCAATGTTTCAATTGCTAATAGGATATTTATATATACTTCAATTAAAGTTTCTTCAAATTTGATTGCCGAGACGTTTTCCGTTATCAAAATCGGATCATATATGTAAAATGAATCATCTTTGAATGGAAATTTAAAGTATAAACTTTAAACAAGTAAAGTCTTTAATGACAAATTTTCATTCAAAGATAATTATTTTAAAGAATTACTATTTGATAATTTGCTTTATACTAACGACATAGTTTGTGGTTAAGGTAAGCCATAAAAAATTAAAGATACGTAGAAAAATAAAACAGGACCTACAGAAAATAAAAGCAGATAAATGATATAACGTTTCTGTTTAAACCGTATTTTAGCTCTCTTCAGCAATTATTATTATTTTTAAATATCAAAAAAACGAATGTTCTTTTCTTTTACTTAAAATTAAATCCCATCTACGTTCGATGACAGTAATACACTTATTATCTATATCTTTTTCACGAAATACATTGTGAGATTCTTGAGCTCGACTTAAGAGATTCTATAACACAAAAGTGTAACCATATTGCGTATCTACAGTACCGAGAAAATAGAAAAGCCGCGAGTATCCGCAGCTTGTGTATCAAGCCCGACGAACTCCCTCGCTCGGCAATCAAATGAATTTCAAATCCACGGCGCGGCCCTCCATCCACGCAAAATTATGTCAGGGGGGAGAGAAGCGAAACGCCTTTGCTTTCTCTCCGCATCCCACTTCTGCCACCACTTCCAGCCCCATACTTCTTTGCGGGCATCCTTTTTTCCTCCTCTCCTCTCCTTTATTTTTGCGCCGCGCGGAGAGCTCGCTTCTCGCGCGAAGGCGAAGATTAAAGGCTTATTCGCGCGGCGCGTCCGCGCAACATGACACGCGTGCGACGTGCCGGGGCGTCTCGCATTTTCACGCCACTTTAAGTCCTTAAAGCGCGCAATAATCGCGAGCGCCAGCGTTGACGCGCGTCTTTTTTCATCTGGAATGTTTTCACGCCTCGCGCGCGGCGTGCCTCTTTGCGGATGCTCCTTTGAACGAGGCGCCGGCTGGCTCTTTATTCGAAGCGTTTCTGGATGAAGCTAATATATAGAGTTATGATTGTTTATTTTTATTCTGAGGGACAGGCCGGTATTTAATTGGGAAAATAAGCGTAAATATTGTAGCTGGTCTAAGTAAGTCTGTTCTTTTTGAGGCAGTTTAAAATTTTTCACTATAAATGTGTTGTTTTAAACGTATTTTTGAGAGGGTGAGGCTTTCTTACCGTTGATCCATAATCTTTCGAAGCAGAAAAACAAATGTTTTAACACTAATGATCATTTAATGGGGGATTATAGGAGTATTTTTGTAAGCATTTACTTAAAACTTTCAGGAAATCGCCAAACTAAAAACTCTATTTATGGAAAAAAAATTTAAACTGTCCTGGACAAACAGAAGAGTTTAATTAAGCTTTGAATATTTACGCTGGCTTTTTAAAAGAACATCAGCTTTCTCCCTTGACTCTTTTATTATTTATACTTTGTAAATAATATTTATGAAACCAAAATTCTTTGAAAGGATGAAAAGTTGTTTAAATAAAGTATCGCTTGTACAAAGAACACGTTAGTATAATTAAGTTGTATGTTCTTGCATAAGCTATATATTTTACGTTATCTTATTTTATATAGTGATATCAAAGATGAATTCTTACAATCGTACCATTCTCTAAAATATTAATGCTCGATAAATCTAATACTCCATTTTTTGTTTTAATTACATATACGAGTATTTTATTGTAAATAATTCAAACAGAACTAATCAAAATATAAGCTCTAAAAAATCACCGTTCGACGCTATTACTACTAAAAAAGCAATGTAAATAAGAGAAATTAATTGTAATTTGAAGCTTTGAATTTGACAAATTTTTGCAATTATTGAACTTCCGATTTTAGTTTAGATCACTGTTAAATTGCAAGAAATTTTATCTTTCGTTAAAATGTTCCTTCCAGGGCATCATCTTTTTAACGAAATACAGACATGATTGTGAAATATTTAGTTTGAAGCAACTAAAAATGCAAGTGACATCGGATTTACACATTATTTTTGGCAGTTTTATAAACAAAAATATAACAGTTCCTTGAGAATTTCCCATATATGTTCATTAATTATTACTATTGTACACTTAAATCTAAAGAAATAGGCATTTTTAACTCATGTTTTTATCGTAAAAAGACTTACCGAGAATTTGACTGAGGACGGTCCGACCATCTTCTCCCAAGCAGGCACTGCGAGCGTCAAATGGATTTGTGAACTGCACGAATGCATAGCCTTTATGCATCGATATACCTGAAAGTAAAAGATGTTTTGTTGAAAATAGTAACGTTGAAATATTTTAATTATTAGACGGAAAAACCGGCCACCTTAACAGGTTCGCGTTCGCTTGAGTAAAAAATAACTCATAAATTGTCGAAAATCTCTTTACATTATGTCTTACTGTAATCGTAAATATGAATGAAACTTTTTATGTTACCGGTTATTGTATTATTTAAGCTCTTAGAAAGAGTCAGAAACATCGAGCTTTTATCGAATGTTTGAAATTTTAATTAATTTTGTAGATAATTAATAAAATCGGCTTATACATTAGCCGGCGTAAACCTCTTAAAGGTCGTGAATCATACCCTGTAAAAGGACTACCTGTATTCACCGCAAAGGGAGAGCATATACTGTGTTTTGTTATTATATGCACATATGGTGATTCGCAGTGTACTTCAACCCTTTGTTCCGTTCTACTGGCAGTGCACTGGATTTTCAGGCGCACAACTCAAGATTTCTTAGTAGTGTCACAGCGAAGTATAGATAATGCACGCCGCTTAACCTACGGCTATGTTGCACGGTCTTTTTCAGGTGGCTTTTCCGTCATAGATTTTCCGCATCAAACAATATAATTTTTGTTTTCTTTATAACAATCAAATACTTTCGTAATTAGAATTCGTTTGATTAAATAAATGAATAATTTAAAAATATAATTGTTTTACGAAGCAGAAGTTTGAATTTATTTACATCACGAGTAAATAGAAACGTCAGCGTTTCATTTCAATTATACAAAACCACAGAGTAACTAGAATTTGATTTATTTACGGAAATCGAATTTTACTAGAAATTACTTAATATTTCAATTTGTTTTCAATTAATGAACTCAATAGTTCGAGAAATAGAATGTCAGTTTTAAAATTGTTCAGGTTGATGATTAAATGTAGAATAATATTTGTAAATATTGAAATAAACTCAAAACATTGCATTTGCGACAAACTGCTTCTAGTATTTAGCAAAAATAATGACAAACTGCATACACAGGGAGAAAGAAAAATTTGCATAGAATTTCACTCACATTGAAAGAAATTAACATATATTGTTTGTTCAAAATGAATAAAATATATACTTAAATTGTTTTTAAACTGTTTTTTTACACACAAAAATGTAATAGAATAAATTAATAGATAGATAGATTTGCACATGTCAAAAATATACATAATCATGTCATTATAATATTTGCGTTAACAATACATATATACATATCACAGCTTCGTTACAAGAGTTCGTCATAGATTAAAAGAATATTGCACAGTTTTATATCATGTTCTGCTCTATCGCGTCACATTTAGCACTTATAGCTAAGCTAAAATACTAGGCGATTTAACAGTCAGATTTTAATCGCAGGTCGCATTTTATTCATCAACGGTTAAACAGATGTGCCTGCGAATTGCCTCTTTAAACTTGCCTCTTTAAAGGACGGAAGATGTCTAATGTTTGGGGGGAAGTGAATGCCAGAGGCGAGCACCTTGGGCTCTGAATGAGTTCAAGCCGGTATCAGTGCGCGCCCCTGGAATTACGAGTTCCCTAGGATTCCTACTTGAGGTCCTGAACTTGTTTTTTCCAAAAAGGTCCGCAAGGTACGGTGGCTGTCCCATGACGATTGCTTTATATAGCAACACTGCCGCAGAATACAAGAATTTTGTAACCTTTGAAGCCGGGCTTGTAGCTCACCTGATACGTCAAGGTACATAAGAGAACAATAATCCAAGTGGGAAACAACGAGAGCGCCTGCAAGCTACTTACGGAACGCCTCGGTAATGCAAGATCTAAAAGATCTAGGCCCATACAGGGCTCTATTAACCTTTCGGCTATCTGCATCCACCTGCGGTTTTCACGTTAATTTCGAATCCATAACAACACCGAGTTTGGTGATAGTATCGACAAAGGGAATTAAAACGTTATCCTGCACCTCCATCCCTGGAAAGTGCAGTTCTTGCAACTTATTGATATTGTAATCTGATCCGAAAATTATGGCTTTTGTCTTCCCGACATTTAGACGAAAGGCGTTCTCAGAAGCCCATGCCGATACTGCTCGCGCCATAGCTGACAGACGATCTATGCCCACACCAAGACTCTCCCTGGTGACCTGTGTAAAGGTTTGTAAATCATCATCATAAAACAAATGTTCAACACTTTCCGATAATTCGCTCTGTGGATTTTTAAATGCCGCCAGTATATCACAGAGATCATTGATATAAAGGCTGAACAGTAGAGGTCCCAGAACCGAGCCCTGTGGCATGCCAAGATTGGTTGTGAACCAATCAGATTCCCCATTTGATTTAGTAACCACTCGCTGGTTACGACCTGTAATATATGACTTGATCCACAGTACTACGGACCTAGAAAACCTCATTCTGATCAGCTTACGTACTATTTAGATGTCAAAATTATGTCGAACGCTTTGCTGAAATAAAACATCAGGAGTATGGTAAGGAGCTGTTTCGAGTTGTTGATACCAGCTCGGATAACCTCTGACAGACTCAGTAGTGCTGTTTGCGTACTGTGATGTTACCGAAAACCAGTTTGATGTGGATCAAGGATTTTTTTTGAAGAAATGAACTCTGACATCTGTTCGTGGATCATATTCTCGAGAACCTTGGAGAGAAAGCTAAGGAGGGCAATTGGACGAAAGTCTGAGACGGCAGATGGAATCGCCGTCTTCTTAAGTGGCACCAGATTAGCTCTCCTACAAGCCTCAGGAAAGACTCCACTAGATAGAGAGGTGTTAAAGATATCAGCCAAATGTTGGCCTATTATTGATAGGGACTTTGCAATGATGTTTTGGGGTATTCCATCCTACCCCTTTGCCTGTGATGAGAAATGGGCAACAGCCAGGACTACGTCCAAGAAATTGACTTCACAAAAGTGAAGCCACCATCACTGGCCTTTGATAAAATGTCGTCCAAATCCGCATCACGCTCAGTCTGGGAAATGGATACCACTGCAAAATGATTGTTTAACTCGTCTGGTTTGAAACCATACAGTTCTTCTTTAGCTTTTGGCAGCAACCCGAGCCAACGTAGTTCGTTCCAGATATTTTTATTATTATGTAGAGCATCAGTAATTCTACTCTGAATAGAAGCCTCTCGCGCTTCCATTGTGCGCTGTTCCGCTTGACCAGCGAGAGTCTTAAATTCTTGCCTTAAACAATTTTCTCCAGTCCGCTTATACCGCCGTCGAACGACGTCACGCTGATTATATAGATGCATCAGCTCAGCGTCTACCCATGGAGAGTGATCATTCTTTCTAGGCTTAAACTCTTTCAAAGGTGCAAGGTCGTCGATAGTTGCCATGATGTTACGGCTAAGATGTTCTAGCCTACTATCGACGTCCTTGCCCGGGTAACTGATAGGCGACCAATCACAAGCATTTAGAAAGGATATAAGCTCTTCCTGTCGAATCGATTTAAGATCCCTATATGAAAAACTGTTAAGAGCAGGGGGCTTTGTTGTTCCGATGTCAATTGTGACATCAATGATGCTGTGATTACTTGGAAAAGTCACCATCATGTTGTTTGCATCCAGGACTACGTCATCATGTCGATCCAAGTGTGAGACTTTCCAACGTGGTGAGTCGCGGCATGATCAACTAATTTTAAGTTTAATTTACATGATAATAAACGAATCTGACTGGTTATAGCACGTACAATCTGCCCGGATAATACGATTCATACATTCGAAAGTCACAAATTGCTTTGGGAACCCTATTTGCATGCATCAAAGTAGTATAATATAAATTCAGTCAAACATCTTTCAAAAATACATACATCCAATAACCATACGAATTTACGTCAACATCAGAATAAAACGATCATAAAACACACGAGCACCGCTAGAATCTAAATACCCCAGAAGAACCATCAATACCCTGAGATATAACGACTATTGTCTCGCCACACAACGCAGCAAACAGAATCTACCAGACGAGAACGAAAAAAGAAAAACCCCCGTAATACCACCTCCGCTGAAATCCAGCTCTCGAAAGCTCGATCCTCGCTCGAAGCTCCAATTGTATCCCGGTTATACGTTGCCACGCTAATTTGGCCCTTCTCCCCCGGTATATCGCCCGGTCGCACACAAAAAGCTCTGCCCCGTACACAGGACGGACGACACCTTTGTCCCTTATACACTGTCTCAGTTGGGCACTTTATTCGGACGAAAGACGCGGAAAAGTAAGCTGTTTATCGGTCGGCGGCAGGCGTCCGCAGTTGGCGGGCTGCACGTACACACACAGACTCGCCAGCAGGTTGTAGTCTTCGTTTCTGCTCTTTGTCCCCCCTTGCGTGCTTTGGAGGTGGATATTCTGTATTTTCGCGCGAAAGCTCGCGGGATACAGTTGAGAAGTATCCGTATACTTCGACGGATAGCTTTCTGCGGAGAGCGGGAGATATGGGAGTTTATTCATAGCGCGCGTGTAGCTCGCTTGCTGGTGAGGGAGGTGGGATGCGAATACTGGCGAATCGATAGTCGTTGACGGTTTATATAGGGCGTTTATTTGTATACGCTGAGGAGCAATTGGAAGAATTTCGATGGATGCGATAGATTAACAAAATGCTTTTGCGACTGATGCAGTGGGCAGAGAATTAGGGACGGCTGAATGGAGAAACTTTCGAGCTTTTGTACAAAATTAAACATTTTATATTAAAGCTGGATTGAAGTCAAATTTAATGTAATAATTAAAGTGGAATTATGTCACAAAGTCATATAAGTCAATTTGTAACGCTTTACACATATTTATAAATAACATATGTTTTGAAACGTTTGCGGAAGAAATATCTATAAATACTAAGCCTCTGCATTTTATAAGGTAGTTATCCCCTTATTTTTTAATACAGTATGGTTATTCCGAAGGGAAAGCTATGGATATGAGTTTATTTCAGCTCTAGTGATTGAGCAAGTCTCGAGAAATGTCTGTATACCTAGACAAAATTAGATGAAACCCTGATAAATAATATATTTTTATTCCCAGAAGCTGATTTATACAATATTGAAATAATATTAATCCAAAGATCGTAAATCTCAATTTTGATCATAACTTTACTATTCATATTTTAGATATGAAGATATTCATGTACATTAACATTATTATTTTCTATGTGATTAACTACCTTAACCCTCTAGCATCAGGCTATAGAAATCAATTTATAATTAAATTTATAACTATGTGCACTCATAATTTTGTGTAACCAAAACTGTTTAATATTCAATTTACAATAATTCATATTGCAATCAAATTCTGAATGCAACATTTATTGAATTTACATTATCACGCTGTAGGAACATGTATATCATCATGCGAATGGATAGGTTGTAATTCCCGGAAGAGAATGCTATTAGCACCTGTACGTCGAGCTTCTAATCTCAACCAAGACATGTACATGTACATGTGCATGCTCTGAGGCAGACGCAATTTTAGATCAAACGAATGCTTTACATCGTGACAACAGAAATTGCTAATTCAGAAAATGATTATACAGTTTTGAAAATTATTATTACAAAATTAAATATAATATTACGTGTACTATTTGCTTAATATCATACTTTTTAATAAAGAAAAAGATAAAAGTATTTTAAATTAATGAAAATTCTGTAAGATATGAATTGAGTATACAACATAAAAATTTATTAGAAAACATACAAACAAAAAAATATTAAGGTTAGCATAAGTTTCAATATGGCAAAGAGAAATATTAGTTACAAGTTATATAATAACGCATCTTACGCTTGATAAATTTCGCAGAAAGATAACATAAATTTAAACTGCAACACTAAGTGGAGAGGAGGTACCGAAATTCATAAACAAAATTATGTATCGTACAGATACAAATATCAACTGTTTGAGAAACGATAAGTTCGGCGGGAACTACCTGCATTCATTTCACCCCGAAAACTAATAGATTGATTCCTATTAAACTTGGTATATTGGTATTCAATATTTCTAAAACTTTAATTATTGAAAAATAAGAAATTGCTGGTGATTTAATTGTGTTTATTCACAATTTTTTATGTTATATTCAAACATACTTCTTTTAGAAAATTTTTCATTGTCTTCCGTACACGTAAAATGAAAGAATAACTAGCCCTTCAAAATCATTCGTGACGTCATAAATCCTGATAGTTTATAATAATAATTGATAATAACAACTGTATAAAGGCAGAAGCTTTGTAATATTTTAAACAATGACGTCTTAAAGAATCTTTAGACAACTATTATAACTTCTATTAATATAGTTTTTTTTACAATATTTAAACAGATAGGAGATTAATAACATAGATACCGCCAAAAATAGATATAACAACCCGTTTATAGAAACACATTAACCCTACAAATTCAGTATGTATATCTATAAATGTACAAGTAATTAAAATACCAAAATTGCAGTTCTGTGCATTGTTTCTACCACTTTAATTTCAGTTATCATTTTATCAATTTTAATAAAAAGAGCATTCATTCTGTTATAATATATCTAACTAAAAGTTATGTAAACACATACCTGCCAGACGGCCATATCGCTGAAACATACGTTCAACGTCAGTTTTGCTGCATTGAAAAGTATTGAGGTTCCCAACGAAAACTCGCGAATTCACGGCTTGTGGATCCTGGGAGTTTGTTTGATTTCCCACTTTGCTCATCTTCATCGCCTAGAACAAATAGCAATACCACTCTACTTAATTACAGAATAATAGAATATACATTTTATTGATTTTATTGGAGGGTTAGGAAACAGAAAATATTCAATTTATTCACAACAAATATTAGCTTACAGTATTGTAGATATATTTGCGAAACATTGCAAATTACTATGCATTTAATTATAATATGTGTGATGAATGTATTTTCGCTGTGTTTACTAAACTAGCAAACTAGATGAAAGCCATCATCACTCACAGATAGATGTGTCAACTAAATATTATATATGGTATATTTGTGTATGATTTGCAATGATGCTTTATAGATTAATAATTAAGAATTAGAAGTATTCTGTCGCCATCAATGATCTAATTTAATAAGCATGTAATAAATAAAATTTAATAAAAATGTTTATTTAGCTCTTTAATTTTTGTAAAAATATCTTGTTTTATGAAAAAAAGATTACTAAAATATATGATTTAACATGAATAATTTGAGCTTTATTATAGATCGAATTACTAGAATAATAATGTTCAGTTAACATGGACATAAAAGCAAGGTGATCCACCGTCTTTCCAGAACATTTTAACGTAAGTTTAATATACTTCTAATAAATGTATAAATGATTATTCCCAAAATTCCATAATTTGACATAGGTTGGGGGTATGATCGATAAGGTGCATTTTTGCTTTACGTTTGAGTTTATATATAGCAAACATTTAGTGGTGGCATATCCAATCTATATAGACAGTTTAATTAATTTAACTTATTATTCTGGTTTCACGATGTCAAAGGGGTTAACGCTACTTTAACAGCATTGATCAATTCAGTTATTGACAATTATGAAATTTCGCATTTTTTCTAATGGACTGAATAAGATATTTAAAATATTCTATTCGCCGATTATAATTTAAGAAAACCAAATTAAAGGGACGTACAATAATTCAAACAAAATAGTTTAGAAATATATGATGTTTTGCATTTCGTTAAGAAATTAACAAAGATATGAAAACTTATTCAATATGATGTAAGACGAACCAAATATTATATATTACATATTTTTAAATTTTTAATATTATATTAAAATAAAAAAATTTTGATTTAAATTTATAGTAGAAATGACTCTTACGGCAAGCGATTCATAGCAGAGGCTAGTTACCAATCTAAAAATTACTTGATTTTCCACGAGGCATTATATAACGAACTAAATATGTAACAGTAGAGAAAAACAAAAAAGCTAAAAAAAAATTTTTATTATAGTCGGAAATGCAAATTAATATTAGTAAAATAAGTAAATAAAAAATATCATTTACTATATTTACTATATATATAAGTATTCGAAGTTATTTTATATAATAATTTCTTAATTTATTTAATTTGCAATTCCAAACTAATACACGATTTCATAAAACGTATCGAAATTTCAGCCGATCGAATCTTCTTAGTAAAAATCGACACAACCCAACAAAACCACAAAAGAAAAAGTCCCCAATAATTCAAAAATTCCAATTTCAAAGCCACGCTACCACCCGAATTATCCCACCAGCAAAACAATCCGATCCACGCAACATTATCTCGTAATTACCCCTCGCGACCCGTTCGATTCTCCCCCGCAATTCCCCGAGCCCACACTTCGAACAATAATCGACAAGATCGGCCTACCCCCGCTGGCGCGCGAAAAACAATGAAAAGATTATCTGCTAACGTAGCTGTTTATTACAGCGCACGCGTGCAGCCGCGCGGTTATACACCCGGGCTTTTCCGAGCGGCAGTGCCGCGAGCCCGTCGGGATTTGGCCGCGACAAAGCGAATATACAGGGCATATATATCGCTTGACAGGCCAGCGAAATCTCATAATTAAAGCGCGCATATTGCCGCCAGTGGGAAAAACGCTAATCCGCGCCCCGTCCATTATGATTTAATTAATTGCCCGACGGCCGGCGTTATACGGCGGATCCGATTTATAACGGATTGTTGCGCGCCGCTGCTGTGAAGGTGCGAGAGATCGCGCGAGCGAGCTTGTAATATTGATTAATTTGTTGGACGAGGGCAGTTGCGCTGACTCGTACGCTTTCGTGAGAACGGTTGAGAGCGGTCTTTGTTTTGGGGCTTTTTTGTCTCGGGGGAGTCATTGGGGTATCAGAGGGTAGTTGGTTAAGATTGCTGTATAGTTGTGTAGATTGAGAAATTATTGAGGGGTAAAACGAGTTTAGCGGTGTCGAGGAGAATGTTTCTTTGACGGAAACTTTTTGCGAGGAGGCAATGAAGGTATTTATTATACACATCTTAGTATTGAGGCATCCAAACTCTTTCGCAAATATTAGTTATTTGCTTTATTAATACGAAATTTCTTTACGAGTAAAATTAGTTCTACGAAATGGGAATAAACTATCATATTATACATAATGCACCGGCAGTTTGCAAGCTTAAGGAGTAACAAATTGTTTTATTTTGCAGAATATAATATTACGCAAAACTTTAATCGAATCTTTAAATCACTTCTCTTTCAAGTTATCTTGCAACATAGCTTAAACAAATACAATTTTATTTATTCAAAATTTTACAGATGCTTCAAAAATACATTTTCCACGTATAGAAATATCTACGATTCTTACGATTCGATGAAAATTTTTCTGGTTGTTACTATTATATAAACTTACTATTCATATAAAGATCAATATTTTTGCATAAACATTTCCGTTCTTGTTCTAAGCCTTAATCTACTTATTTTGAGAAAAAAAAAGATTGTTACTCCTTGATGTGTATAATAATAAAAAAATTGTCAAAATGACATCGAAATTTCCAAATTCAATGTTTTTATCCCTTAATATTCAGTTTAAAGATTTTTGTTTAAAAAATGTATATGTTGGCATGTTCAAGGTGCACAGCATTCTAATTTTTCCTTGTTTCATTGAAGAAAATATGGATGGCAGGTTAAAGTCCTCAGCTTTAAAGTTCGTAGAAGTGCGCCCTAATTGCTTGCACTAGGGATTACTCGGCAGTTCTTTATAATCTTTTCTTATGAAGCACCAAACAATTAAAATACTCATCTAAAAAATTTAGTGGCACCATTACTTTTTAAAACACGTAAATTCTAGAATGTTTTTGAAATCATAGCTTTTAAATTATTTGTAATAAATTGGTAAACAACAAAAAATAGGTTAAATACCTAAGTGTCATTGCGTATTATAAATTGAGAAAATAATTGAAAGTCATTTGAGAAAGATAAAAGAAAAACATTTATAATTTACATAAAACACGTACATGTCCTATATTGTATGCGATATTTATTTACTTAACATAAGACAAACTTTTATCAGTTCTTTTTTCAAGTATATAGTATAAAATATAGAGACATAATTATATATTATATAAATGTTAGGAATGTCTCTAGCAGAACCTTTGCAGACGAAATTTTTTTATTTCTTTAATATATAAAAATCCTTTTTAATTCCATATCATAATTAATTAAAAAAAGATACTTTTTGATGACAAGAGTGTAACATTTCTATAAAAGTAGACGCTCGAGCCAAAATAGGATCTCTGAATATTCTTGTAATATTCATAAATATATATTATATAATTATTATATTATAAAATACAATATAAAGCCGAAATCAGTACATCGCATCCACAAAATACACTAATTAAAATCCACCTTTTAACTGCACTATCCACCATAAACTTCTCAATCTTCCTTCGCTATCAGTAGTAGTAGCCGACTGCAGGCCGACCGGAATCTCCGATCCCGCGAGCAGCCAGCTGTTTAAAGACACTCGTTATAATCCCTTCCAAGCTCGAGCCATCAGCTCGCACACGTACAAACCATAAAACTCTCTCTCTCTCTCGCTCTCTCCCTCTCTATCTCTCTCTTTCTCACGCGCGCTGCACGGTGATATTAGGCTGCAAACACTTGGCGCTGCAGTGCAGTGCGGCATACGAGCCGCTAGGTGGGTATATAATGCGCGTAGGCTCTTAGGCGCGAGCGCGTTACGCGCTCTCGCAGCTATATAAGCAAACGAATGAATATTCATTCTCCGACACGTATGAAAATGTCGCCGTCGTCGTCCTATAACGTCGCATACGACGAATTATATATATACATATATATACATACATATATATATACATATATGTATATATATATATACGCACACGTATGCGTATATATATCGTTCGCATGCATTATTCAGGCGTCGATATAAACGCGAGCTAGAGAGCCAAGAGAATACGCCGCTTTTATATGTATAGTATATACGCATATATAGATGTTTGATATATATGCGACGTATATAGGGTAGATATGCGTGCGCGTGTGTGTGTGCAGTCGCGAGGTAGGGGGAGGGGGAGGAGAACTGGCGGCTTATATTGCATAATAACACACACATCGCTGGTACGAAAATTTATGAGAAGTACGCATTTCGCGCGCGGTAATTCGAACTTTGCCGCTCCTGCTGCCGCTCGTCGATCGTATAAATATTATTCGACGATGTGCACGTTTCCGGCTTCTCTCTTTTTGCCGATTATATTTCGAGAGAGAGAGAGAGAGAGAGAGAGAGAGAGAGAGAGAGAGAGAGAGAGAGAGAGAGAGAGAGAGAGAGAGAGAGAGAGAGAAAGAGCGTGGAGAGCGAGTTTATTCATGAGGTCCGCAAGCGCGACTCTTTTCAATTAACAAATGGCGGAGTGCGAAGATAATCTAGGATCTAGATAATTAATATTCATAATCGCCGGGTATATATCTGTGGAGAGAGTCCAGAGTGCAGAGAGAGAGAGAGAGAGAGAGAGAGGTGGAGGGAGTTCGATAAATTTATGCCGATTATAACGCGGCATTGTTGAGTGCAGGTGCAAAATTATAATGAGTTTTTTGTTGGTGGTGGACTCGTCAGACTGGTCGGGATTGGCTGTGAGTTTGTTTGTACTTGATATTTATTTGTCAAAAAGGGTGTCAATCGTATAATTAATCGGAGGTCGGTTATCGGAAGATTTATTTCTGATAAATTATGAAAATGAGGATTAATTTTATATTGTGTGGAGGTTAATTATTATAATTCGAAACAATAATATAATAATTAATTTATAGCTTTCGACATTACTTAAATAATATAAAATCAAAACTAATTTGAATATTAATTGTAATGAATTGTATCAATCAGTGTGAAATATTACCTACAAACTAAACTATAT
Source organism: Gastracanthus pulcherrimus (assembly GCA_949152435.1). Lineage (NCBI taxonomy): Eukaryota > Metazoa > Arthropoda > Insecta > Hymenoptera > Pteromalidae > Gastracanthus > Gastracanthus pulcherrimus. The sequence continues at coordinate 158,636,388 of OX424576.1, forward strand.
AATATAATTGATTTATATGTCAATCAGATATACCTTATTATAATATTACGACTAAAATTCAAATAATTTTCGTTATATCTGAGAAAATATTTCTTGCCGAGAGTTAAATATTCTATAGCAAAACAAAATTTATTAAGTGTTCTCAGTTTCTTTTTCTGTTGCATAAATACTTTTAATAAAAACATCAATTTATTATATAAAATATCAATAAATTTAACTTTAATTTCAAATTTCTTTTATGTCTAGGTACGATCCACATTTTCATAATAAGTGTGCATAAAATGATTATATTATTTTACTGTAAAATGGTGACATCTTGCTTTTTATATAATTATCCACTCCCTGCTAATCAAATAAAAACTAATCCAAAAAATGCAAGAAACATTTTCCACGACTATAAAACACCCGTCATCCAATTCATCCGCGCAGCGCTCCCAGCAAAACCCCCAAGTATCAAAAGACGACAGAAAATCTCCACCGTAGTACCGCCGACACGTATATACACGCCATCGAGAGATCATCGTTCGGGCGCTTTCACAGATCGTTGGCGGATGGGATCGCGACGTTTGGACGAATTCCAAAGAGAGCGCGCCGACGCGGGAAATGGGGTTACGCGCGTCTGCGGCCTCTGAGCGCGGGGGAAGGGGAGTTAGTCGCGAGAATTGGCTCTAAAAATGTTGATGAGTGCGCGCGCGGGCGAAGTTTGCATTCTTGCGCGGCACTTGCGGACCCTGCTAATGTTTCGGATTGAGCTTCGCGGGCGTGGAGGAGGTGAGAGTCGATGCTTTGAAGAGCTGGAGGTGGACCGTTGGAACGTTGATGGGGGAAATTTTTGTACTTTTAGGTGCGTTGCGGAATTACTGGCGTGTTATTGCGGTGGAAGCTGTTTCGAGTGAATTATTCAAATGCTTTGGAGATTTCTTGAAGTTTCCGTCTTTTTTATTAGGATTGCTTTTCGTTTATGAGGAATTCCACGAGAAATCTGCACTTAGACAGTTCAAAAAATAATAATAAAATTTTTTTTTCTCGTTATATAGATCATATAATATATGTGAAAAATGTCAAACACGTAAAACGAACAATGTCATATTTTTAAAACGTATATCAATTTCAACTAAATACCCATAAAAGAAATTGATATACGTTTTAAAAAGATGACATTGTCCTTTTACGTGTTGGACATTTTTTACATATATTATATGGTCTATAGAACGAGAAAAAGATGGTTGCAGTGGTGAGCCTCAACTTATTTTTTAATTATTTTTTGAACCACTTAAGCGCAGATTTCTTGTGAAATTCCTCTGATATGTATCGCTTACTTCTTGAACATTTTTCAACAAAGTATATTGATATGATCCTAAATTTATATTTTGAAAATCAATAAATCTTATTTTCATAGTCAAAGTAATAACAAAATATTTTATTTTAAATTAAAATACATTGGAAAACTTAACTTTAAATACGCCTTCTCTGAAAAATCATATATTCTTGTACCTAACGGATGATTCCAGGAGTTAACATCAACGACTTTGACTTTTATAAGACTCATTTTGCTTACAAGACACTTGATTTCCAGGTATTGGTGAAATTTAAAAATTAGTTAAATGTAAAAGAATTATGAGGACATTAATATGAAATATGGGATGGACTGGGGCTTTAGCTCAATGTGCACTCATTTTTATACTTTTTTTATTTCTTTTTCCTGCACTTATCTTGAAATACCATGGTTTGTGTAAAATGAGATTTTTAATTGAACTGAACTTATTTATGATGAAATCTTTTGTTCAAAGCAAAGGAATTATTACAGAAGAGATAGGTACTCATCTAGATTTATCTCGATTTTTTAATTAGGTGCATATTAAAGTACGCGAAAACTATTTAGAAAACACATAAAATATTTTCAAGTAATATGCACCAAATAAGCAAAAGGAGCGAAAGATACACAATATGCAAAGATATACACAAAAGAATTGTTAATCAATATGAATAAAATATGAAAAGTATATAAAAAATATTGAAAATGAGAATGATATATGCAAAAATATGCAAAAAATAAAAAATATACAAATTATATAGTATGTAAAATATGTATTTGCATCAGAGATGGGCAAGTATTCGACCTCAATATGTTTTCGAATACTCTTTTCGAATACTTTTCTAACTAGCCACATTGCACTTATTTGTCATGTAAGACCTGCGGAAACTCGAATTTTTCCTTGTTTCGAAGTTTTAATTGAAAAATTAAAAAAAGTATTCGAAAACATGTTGAGGTCGAATACTTTCCCATCTCTGATTTACATAAACATCCGCAATATACTTATACAATTCAAATTAGTTAATGTTAACCCCTGAAATCCTGCAGTAGGTACAAGAATATATCGACGTCTCTTTCGAAGACTAGCACATTTCAGATTTTTCAAAAAAGACTAGTTCTTGGCAGAAATCTCCTACAAAAATTAGCAGTTTTCAGAATTTTAAATCTAAAAAGTGCGCGCTAGTTTTTTATAAGAGACCTCTAGGAAAACTAGGTGTTTTTGAAAAATCTGAAATGTGCTAGTCTTCGTAAGGGACGTAGATATGATTCTTCTGGAGAGTCTTTTAAAGTTAAGATTTTTAATATTTTAAGAAAATACTTTCTTGTCATTTTCATCGTAAGATAAAATATTGATAGGAGTTTTATAAAACTAATATGGACATAAGGATTTATAATATCTTTAGGTTTAGTGCACTAAAAAAACGTTATTCATTAAACATAATGAACGATAAACATTATATAGTTTTATATTATTATTGCAACATATATCTTTTATAATTTTCTGATATTTTTTAAATGATGAAACATTAAATACACTTCGAATATGAAAGTATTACTTCATTAATCTAAAAAATGTCAATATTATTATCAGATTTAGAATTGAGCTTATAAAAATATGTATTAGGGTTTGTTCACATATTAAATAACGCTTTGAAGGGGGAGGAGGTCCCTGCTAGCATTACGGTGTGTGCTACAGATATAGCAAACCAATGAAATGCATTACAGGGGAAGGGGGTATAAAAATGTCGAAAACATATTTGAAAACATTTTACTATGATATACGCATGATATGATGTGCAAATTGAATGTATTGATTTATTAAAAACAGTGATTGTTGTCACGGGATATATTTTCAAACTTACTGTACATCTTTTAATTGAAAATTTTTCATAAATATGGACTGAATGCCGAGACTTCAAAGATTAAAAGACATGCACCGATAGAGTTTATGAAATAAACTTACAAGTTAATAACGTTTGTTTGATAAGGATGAAAAAAATTTTGCGATGCAACTACAGTATTAAATTTAGGATTTATGAAGTTCTGGTACATTTTACGCTTAGAGGCGAACTCAAGATCAATCGTTTTAGTTTTAATATTTTACGTTGGTTTATGAGGTGAAAACGCATCGACCCGTCTATTTTCGAACCCTGCTTGTACCTAAAAGTAGTTCGTTTAGATGGTATTGATGTTTATTATTGGAAAATAATATATTGCACCACAGCAGGAAAAGAAATGTTTTAATTACACAATTTTTTTTTTTTTTTTTATTAATTTAAGCTTTATTAACCTCATACGAGGTTTTTTAGCATTACATAGATTAGATATACAGTCTGATTACAAAGTATAGCGTGTTTATGTATAACATTATAAGTTTAACTTACAGTTACAAAAGAATTTGTACAGAGTTTTGTATACAGAAGGCCGCGTATCAACAAGTATAGATGAGCTCTTATTAGGTAGGTAGATATGTAATTTACTGAGGTCGCTTACAAGGTTTTGTCGTTGTGTTTCATAAAGTGGGCATTGCCAAAGTATGTGATCGAGGTCTTGTATGTTTGTATTGCATGTACAGTTAGGATCACTAATTATGCTGATGCGAGCCAGAGATGCAGCGAGATTATAATGGTTAGCTCGACATCTGTTTATCATGACAATGTTTGCCCGATTAAAATTACTTTTTTCAAACCAGGGTTTATTTTTTAGAGTGTAAAAATTTTGAAAATAGTCTACACCTTTTTTTTTGCCCATTTCAGTAATCATTTTTTCTGTATTGCATTTGGAAGTTTGTTTAAATTTCTGGCGTAAGTCAGAGAAAGGAATGTGGAAATCTTTACAATAAGGATTATTTGTAGCTGCTTTAGCAAGTTGGTCAGCCCGTTCATTTCCATTGATTCCTATATGTGCAGGGATCCAAACTAGCTTAACTTTAAAATGGTTGGTATTTTTTTTTGTAAATTCACAAATTTTTCTTTTGATTTCATAAATATAGTGATTTAATTTAATGTTAAGTTTTGAGGATTTTATTGTTTGTAATGCACTTAAGGAATCAGTGAAAACGATTACATTTGTGTTTGTGCAATTTGTAGCCAGGTCTAGTGCATCATTTAATGCAATGCATTCGGCTGTGAAAATTGACGCATTATTGTTAATACTTCTTTGAATAGAAGTGTTTAAGTCAAAAGAAAAGCAAGCTGCTCCTACTGATATACTCGTACCATTGATTGATTTGCTACCATCTGTAAAAATTGCAATCGCGTCATTTTTTTTAATGAATTTTTCAAGTAACCTATTTGGATCAGCCGTTTGTCGTAGAGTTTTTCCGAATTCAGTGTCTACTTCAAGGTTAGATATAACAATATCGTATTCTGTGAGATAGAGATTATAGTGTCGTTGAATTTTGATTTCATCTTTTAAGGTGTATATTTGATCAATACAGCATAGGAGCATTATTTTTTTCTTTCTTTTTTTAAATATGTGAAAAGAGCTATTTATAGCTTTATTTACAGGTAGACTTGAATTTGAAATTGTTTTGCATAAGTAGTTTAAGCATAAATTTTTAGTTCTTTCGTGTATAGATACAAGTTTTGATTCAGCAAGGAGGATATTGGTAGGGGTACTGATGCGATAGCCCAAAGCTAACCTTATGGCAGCATACTGTATCTTCTCAAGCGCATTAGTGAGCCTCTTTTTCACTGGTAAATATACAAAGCCGGCATAATCAATCAAAGATCTAACATACGATTTATATATAATAAGAAGCGTACTCGGGTCAGCACCCCACCAAACTCCTCTTACATATTTCATGATATTTAGTACATTTCTACATTTATTTACAGTTTTTTCTGTTTGTTGTTTAAAAGAAAGCTGATAATCGAAAAGAATTCCGAGATAACGAACAGTCTCTGCAGATTTGATACATGTATTGTCAATTTTTATTTCCATGCTGTCTGGCTTAATACCTAGATTATTGAAATGCATTAAGACTGTTTTGTGAGGGGCGAGCTCTAGTCCAATTTCTTCTAAATTTTGATTAATAATTTTAAGAGCTTTTTCCATAATTTTTTTGCATGATTTAAGAGATTTCTTTTTAATAAGCAGCTTGATGTCATCAGCGTATTTAGACACAATTATACTTTTGGGTAGATTTTTTAATATTTCTGATATGTATAAATTGAAAAGAAGGGGACTGAGAGCTCCCCCTTGTGGAACGCCTTTGTAGATGGTTCTATAAGTATTTTCGGTAAATTGTGTATATATGTGTCTTTCGTAGTTTAGAAATTTGACTAGTTTTATGATTTCAAGGGGGCAGTTAAACTTAGCTAGTATGTCGAGTAAAATCTCACACTTCACATTATCGTAAGCACTGGTAATATCTAAGAAGGACGCCAATATGTGTTGTTTTTGTTTAAAGCCTTCATTGATTTTAAGGGTTAATTGGACTAGGTTATCGACACAGGATTGACCTTTACGAAAACCTGATTGTGACGCGGGTAAAAGATTGTTTTTTTCGAGCCACCATTGTAGACGATTTTTTACGAGGATTTCAAAGAGCTTGCAGGAACATGAGGTAAGACTAATGGGGCGATAGTTTTCCCCATCAGGCTTTTTAATAAAATGCACATAAGAGTTTTTCCAATCTAGGGGGTAGTCACCTGTGCCGTACATCTCGTTAAAAATGTCTAATAGAATAAGTCTATAATTCATTGGCAGATTTTTGAGTATTTGATAATCGACACCATCAAGGCCGGGGGAAGAGCTAGTTTTTCTTGAATCTAGGGCGATATTGAGTTCGGAAAATTGAAAATGACCGCTGAGAAAATCGTTGATAGTGCACTTAGGAAGCCAATTGGGGTCTGATGGGGCCCAGGAAGGGCTAAGTTTATCAAGTGCAATATTTAGTTTAGTTTGATTTTGTTGGTTTGTAGAATTGTGAGATTTTACTTTGACATATTTATTTTTTAAAATTTTCATTGTATTCCAAACATAAGTGCTATTTGTCTTGAAGTTTATTGTTTCAGTAAAGTCTATAAAACTTTCTTTCTTTTTCTTTTTAAAAATTCTTTTTGCAGTTGCTACTTGTTTTTTGTAAATAATAAAATCATCTAGTTTTTTAGAGTACTGCCATTTTTTAAAAGCTGCTTTTCTTATACTAGAAATTTTATCGCATTCCTGATCCCACCATTTGACAGGATTTTTGTATTTAAAGTTTTTCTTGCAATTTATTTTTTTCGGAGTATTAGATATAACAGCTGATTTAACTATTTCTATGAAAAATTGATATTTAATACTAGGCCTTGAATTGCAAAAAGTGGATTCAAAAAATTGAAAATACTTGTTTTTTAACGTATTTGAAAAATTTTCCCAGTTTGTTCTTTTAGATTTGAGTTTAAAGGTTTTTTTAATATAGGAATTTCTAGTGACATTAAGTAAGATAGATATTGGAAAATGATCTGATCCGAATGTTTCATCGTACATTGATGTATCGATTTTATCTGATAAATTTATAGTTGAAAGAACTAGATCAATGTTGGATTTTTTTGCTGTTTGAGGATCAATTCTAGTGAGAGAGTTACAGTTGTGTATATGTAGATCTTTTTTTTCTATAGAGTTTAATAATCTTTTACCATTGGCGTCGCTATTTGTGCAATTCCATAGTGTATGATGTGCATTGAAGTCCCCAAGTAGAATGCTGTGTGAGTCAAGGTCAATGTGGTGAACAAGCTTGTCCCATTCTTCTTGATTTGGTGTAGTCCCCGGAGTTCTATAGCAGGCGTAGATATTGGTTTCTGGTTGTATATTGTTAATTTTGATACCGAATATTTCAAAGTTATCTATGGAGCCATCTTTTGTATTAATTACAGAAATATCTAGGTAATTTTTAACTAAAAATAGAATTCCGCCCCCTCTTGTTTCTATTCGATCTTTGCGTAACGTTTTGAAGCCCGGAAATGAAAAATCTTTGTTGTAAAGGTTGTCAGGTGATAGCCACGTTTCAACACATATAAAAATATCAATAGACTGCAGTAGTTTAGGTAGGTCGTGCTTGCGTTGTGTAATACTTCTGGCGTTCCAAAAAAGAAGCTTTAAGTCTTTCTGATATGTAGTGATTGTAGCCATTATTATTTTTGGACAGTTTATTGTTTTGTTTCTGAACTTTCTGAGTCGATCTTACTGTTGATAGTCGTCGTTGTTATCAAAATCTGTTTCCATTTCTGATACGTCAGTTGAAGAAGTTTCAATATCAGATTTTGCTAGTTTATTCTTTAGTCTTGTAAGTTTCGATTTGGCAGTTCTATTATTGACTAGAGAGTGGGCTTTGTCAATTACTTTTATTAGTATAGAGACATCGTTTACAATTTTATTGGCTTTAGCAGTAATATCACCCTTATTATGACTTTCTTTTATAAGATCTAAAAATTGGTCATATCCAAATGGCAATTTATTTGTAGCGTCTTTAAAAATATCAACTGCTGGAGACATGGATTCTTCTAAGGCTTGCATACGTTCTTTTTTAATTTTTTCACAATCGGCTTGTTTAGATGCGTCTCCATTAGTTTTGCGTTTTTTCGAACTTTTCCTTTGCTGTCCTAATCTTAATAGCAATTTCGGAGTGACAAATTCATCGGTTTTTTCGTTGGGATTATCTTGAATTTCAGGTACCATTTCAAGAGCGTTTAATTCGGAGGTAGTATCGTGCAGTGATTCACCGCTTGTGGTAGATAGCGGTCTTTTCGCACTATTATGACTAGTAATGTGCTGTTGTGTAGGTTGATTACCTATGGGCTGCTTTTGACTGGAAGTGATGCCGATATTTACATCTTGCGAAGAAGTTTCAGTGTTTATTGGACACAGCTTAGCGATGTGGCCCGATTGCTTACACAGAAAGCAGGAAGTAGACTCTGTAGTTAGATAGGTCCAATATGTCGTGTTATCGAAAGTTATTTGCAGCGTTTCAGGAAGCAACCTTTCGTCTTCCTCTTTGATATAAAATTGCCTACGTAGTGATAATATGTGAGATCGGCCAGGTTTATGGGTACTTGCGCGTAAGTCGCTTATATTAGACGTTATGTTAATGCCTTTTCGCTTTAGAATATCTGAGATAACTACATCAGGAATAGAAGGTTGTACATTTGATATTACAACTCTTTTATTGTTGTTAATGTACGGTTTTATGTTCAAAACGTAGCTTTTAACTGTAATTGTTTTGTTTTTTAATTCTTGCACCAGTTCTTTATTTGCGACATATACAATGACTCTACTTCCAGAAATTTTTGATATGTACCTTACGTTGCGTACGCTAGTGATTTCCTCCAAACCATCGAGGTAGTCGTCGTTTGTTAAACCTTCGATTGAATCTATGATTATAGCATCTTCTTTGGTTGGTCGAGTTTTAGTTGCAGTGACTTTGGCGTATGATAGCTGGGTGGAGGTAGTTGGAACATCCTTTTCTTGGTTATTTTTAGGCTCTAACTGATTTCCTTTGGAGAGATACATTTTAGCAAGCTGCGGCTGTTGCAGTTTTTACAAAACTGCAGCAGCCAGTGCAGCGATAAATATTGATATAAAAGCACTATTCACAAGGCACTCGCGTTTCCGCAGTTACTACCACGTGTGGAACACAATACTGTATAATATTTGTGTTTACAAAGCTACGGAGCAAGAGTAGACACGTCTGCTCGCAACCAGTGATGGTTGACGAATGAATTACACAATTTCATACTACTAGTCATAATAATGATTGCCTTAATTTCTCTGATACAGATATATAATTAATATATAAACACATTGTAAAACATATATGTTTATTTTAGAACTTCAAATAATATGTACAAATTTAAAAACTAGTAAAACAGAAAATATTTATTTATAATAACGTTACTGAGATATATTGATGAAAAATTGATTTTTACAATGATTATACATTATTTACTGTACGAAGGATAACGAAATTCGCCAGATTCAGAAAGGTTCCTTTTTACGAGCAAAGCGTAAACAATTAGTTATTAAGGAAAATTCTTATTCCGTCACCTTCATCAAAGTTAAAACGTCGTTAAAGTTCATGGGGGTGTCGAGGACGCGACGTACACACACTTCAGAACCATTTTAAAGTTGCACAGGGTGTTAGATACAGCGTTTAACGAGCCTCGGCAGCCTCGGGAAAAATAAAAGTTTGTCCGGGCCTGTGATTAATTAGCGTTAGGATCGTCTCGCGTTTCTTGCGTTACTTTTTTCTTGAGTTAACTTGTTTTATGTATTTTGTAATGTTAATCTTCGCAAATTCACTGCACGGAGCAACGTTCTGAAAAAAGTGTTTAAGCGAGTTAAGAAGTACGGTAAAAGAAAATTAAAAGTCAAATACAAATAAGATAGATGCTTTATTTTTCTGTATAAAAATACAGTAATGAACATAATTAATATTTAAAACATTAGTTGAATTATTAAATTTTATAATTACTTTTATTCAAACAAATGTATGCATTTGTCAAATTTTTGAGAATTTTATTAATTAATATAAGTATGAAGATTTCAAAAGAGATTCCATATTTTGTCAATGCCGTACAAATACAAAAATATCACATATTTAGACAAAGGAATACGAAACATGAGAAAAGAGTCATCAGCAATATTGCACTTTGAATATCTACTGGCAATATTTTTAGCCTAAAAAATTCTACGATTTCCATATTTCTGCAGGATACGGAAATAATAAAACATGAGATGTTTCCTTTTAGTGTCGGTATCTCAGTTTATATAAATTATACAAGGTTGAATAAAATAATGAAGCTTTCAAAGCATAAAATTTAAATTGAAATTAATCCTGCAGTTTATGAAAAAATTAATAAATGTTATAAAATATTCAGGTTAGGTAGCAGAGTGATCTAATTAATGAAAATTTGTATTTATCATTCTCATTGACTTTATTTATTTTTCATGTAAAAAAACCGCTGACAATTCATTGGCACTTAGCTTCCTCAAACTAAATTAATTGTTCTAATATAATAATTTTTGTTTTAATAAATTAATTTTAAATTTCTGTATTTTATTTAGGAGCTAAAAATGTGTGCTGATTTATCATTGATGGTTTAATGTACAATATTTAATTCAACTAACTGCAACCATAATCTTATTTTTATTTTACATTTATATATTTACTTTACATCTATGTATAAATTAAATCTGTTTTAATCAGTTTCGGGACATTATTTTTTAAATTAATAATTTTAATTTTATACATTTCATCTTGAATTTGAATTCAACAACATCTAAAATCACATAATTAGATCGTTCATACGTATCATTTTTCCCAGATTTATAAGAAATAAAACAAAAAATACTGATATACATTATTTCATCAATGTTCAAATACCTTTGCAATCAATATTTCAAAATATCAACGGATAAATTATAAAAAAAAATAAATATCACCGTTTAAACAAAAACAAACGTTTTTATATATAACAAAATGAGAAAAATAACTACTATACGTAATTTTATATTCTTTCAAATGCAAAATGAAGCGTTCATAGAACCCTTCTTGGCTCAGAGGGTAAGACGCTTGCCTACCAATACAAGACGCTCAAGCAGTCGAGGGTTCGATTCCCGGTGAACATTCTCGGGAATTTTTTCTTCGATTTTTTCGTCGTGAAAAGATCTTAGACTATGCATTGTGCTTTATTGCAGGCCGTATGCGCCTATATAGCCTCTTCAAACGTGTCTGAGACGCTAGTAAGCAGGTGATGGATTTCGCTTGACCAACATCGCACAACACAACAAACAAGTATATAAAATACAAATGTAATATACAAAATCACATATGCATAGTGACATATCAGAATTCCAAAGAAGAGGGGACACATGGCCTTTAAATACAAAGAAATAAATAATTAAACAATCACATTATTTCTAAAATACAAAAATTATTTACCTAATCGATTACAGAATATCGTAAAATATCGTAAAATAAAGAAATAATCTCAAAATTTCTTTCTAATTCGGAATCTTCATTAAAAAACAAAAGAATTGAGCCCTGGGTTGCAAAATATGACCGCGCCGTTCTCGAGATATAAACAATAAAAAATAAATTTTAAAAACATAACCTCAAATAACACTGAATGTAAAGGTCGTTATAATCTAGGCTTCTAACAGTCCTAAGAGATAGTAAAAATCTACCTTTCTGGACATTTTCAGAAAGAATAATGACGTTATACTTAAATTATCCTTCGCTAAAAAAACGATTTTTTTATAACATTATTTTTTTCTCGAAAAAGGAAGAGGAAGGCCTAAAAATTTTACAAAATATTCTTATCCATATTCCTAATCACCTAAAATTTTTTAAAAAATGTTCCTTGCTTATTTCCCAGATATCACCGTTTAAATAAAATGCGACGTTTTCGTGTATAACAGAAAAAAGAAAGTAGCTTATTTAAAATGAATCGATAATGTTATTTCAATCATACCAAAAAGTTTGAGATACTCAAAAATTGAAAAATCGCTAAAGAAACAAAAAAAAAATAGAAAAACAACATATATTTTTTTACATCCCACTTCCTTTCAAAAAAACGCAAACAATCATACACACATATACGCACACACGACACGAACACATACACACACACAAACACACACACAAACGCACACACATATACACACACACACAAACTCACACACATATACACACACACACAGAGACACATACACACACACACATACATACGCACACATTCATACCGAATTTTTCTAAAAATGGGGTATTTCAACTCCTAATGTTTCAAAACATGTTTCTAACATGTTTATAGCAACACTTTCTTTTTTACCAGAACAAAGTTTCCTCTATGAGGAGGTAAAATAATTTATATAAAGCATAAATACAATAACTCTTGAGCTTGTAGTCAGATTCGATTTTATTAATAAAAAATAACTAACTGCTATAAACATTAATATTTTTGAAACTAATAATCCTTAAAAATTCAGATATCTAATAAACTTCCCAACAGAGCTATCTTCAATCTACTTCAACCAACTTTTGAATGATGAAACAGGTACCTCTAAAAATAAACAAATCAGCAGCGTAAAGCGCCAAGCAAATCCGTTTCAAATCAGAGCAAGCTCAAAAAGCGACTGATCCCCCGAAATCCGCTCACGTCACTTCTGGGGGAAAAATCCTCGCTACCGGCACACGCTCATATCGATAAACTTCGGGGGCGCGAGAGCGTGAAATTTGGCAGCTTCGCACGTGCGCGATATTCGTACAATTTGCGAGCATCGCCTCGGCTTCCCTCGGCCGGAGAATTAACTTGTAAAGCGACGTTCGTCGCGCGCCTAGTATATATAGGACTTGTCGCGTCCGTCATCGCGATGCTGCAGACTAACATGGACGTGTGTATGTATAACCACGAAAGCTCGACTGTCGCGAGAGCCGAGGGTCATATCTGGCGATTTTTCAAGCTCGAACGGACGCGCTTTCGCTCGTTGTCAACACAGTCGACCGGAGCGAGAATAAATTCGAGAGGGGAAAAAAGGAAATGGGATGTGCGAGGAGGCACGAGCGTGATAATGTATAAGGGACACAGAGTTGTTTACTAGAAAATTAAAAAAAAATAAATGGGTTTATCGCGCGCGTTTGCTGGACTGCTGGTATAAAAAGTTTTAATCTCTTTTTCGGTTATTCTGGGCTATACAAATCTGTATTAATTCGGCGGGGTGTTTGATTTGTTTTTTTGAGCGATGAATTATTTATTGAATAAGCGAAACAGTTGTCGACGTTGTCGTTGTTGAGTCAATGCGTAGGAGCAGGCAGCTTGTGAATTGGAAAGCGTCATACATTTATCACTTAAAAAACTGTTAGTAACTGTTACTGTTAGTGAGCATATAAATTTGCTTTCAGTCACCTTAGAAATGAAAGTATAATCTGTTTTTATTACGCGTAATTGTTAGTAAGTTGGATGAATGCTAACATTAGAATCGACTGCATTATCGAATATATTAGATATTGCTCAAATTTGGTATGCATGTAGTTTACTCTAAGTCCCGTTATTACAAACAAGTATTACAAGCGATTTTCGTCTAAGTTTCATGTTTTATTAAATAGAAACTTTATCTTTGTTCCGAATGACACTATGATTTATTTTAGTAAAATAATTGAATGATTAAAATAATTATTAAATAAAGGTTTTAAGTTCACTGAATGTAAATACTCCTCATCGATATAATGACTGCTATAAAAACATGAAGATTTTAAATGAAGACATTACATTCAATGGTTTTATAAATTTACAGTTTTACAGTGGTCGTTCCAAGAAAATTGAAATTTAATACTTTCAACAGTACAAAAAAGTACATTTACAATGGTAAATGTTTTATTTAACAACCTACCTACAAAAAATGTTTAATTTTTCAAGAAAATAAAATAAATATATATATATTTATAGACTTTTTCGTAATTTTGAATTGAGTAATTATTAATTTCATCTTCACAGAGAATTACAATTTAAATGTGAATTAGAACGCATAAAAAAGAATAGGAATATATAAAGAATCTGTTCTATGGCAAATTGTACTTCTCCATACTAAAAGTTTGGGATGTCGCCCATAGGTATAGTTGGTAGCTAATTCAAATGCTCGGCCAATTACATTGGCGCAGAGCAGCTAGTGAAATACGCGACGATACGCGCTAATGCAAGTTCGAACAACAACGCGAGCAAATTCGGATTACACCTCGAGGGACGAATACGCTAACGGCTTAATAGTAAATATTCAATTATTCCGAACGAAACAACTTTTTCCATGCTTTTAGTGCGTGCAAACGACAGGAAAAAAAACAACAGATTTTTCCTTCTAATAAAAATAGGTTTTAATTTTATTTTGATTTTAATTAAAAAGAAGTATTCGCGTAAATTGAATTGTTTCTCATTTAAACTAACAAATGAAAGACTGTGAAAAAAATCTCAATTTAAACAACGAAACTACCTCCTTAAATTGGACCGAATGGCAAGTTAGTTTCTTCGTCTCACGAAGAAAGTAGGAAAAAAGAGAGAGAGAGAGAAAATAAAAGTTCGTTAAAAAGATTCTCGGGCTCGCCTCTAAGCACAGCTTGGCAAAGCGAATGAAGCGTCACGTTTCCCATTGGGTCACTGTCGTTGCACATTCAGCCAATCGTCTCTCTCTCTCTCTCTCTCTCTCTCTCAGTCTCTTTCTCTCTCTCTCTTAGTCGCGTCCGAGAGTCGAGGCGATATAGTTCGGAGGACGAGCTTTCTCAATTGCGAGTCTATCGTCGACTAATTCGCGTGGACGCCCGAGCAAAAGGTCGGACCACAGAGGATAAATCGATTTCTACTATTCCGATCCCGTGTATCCTGGCACACAACGCACGGATCAAATTCGAATTATAGTTGTAACAGTGGCCTTGGAGTTTCTATGGCCGACGCCGTCAATCCTATGATGCGTGTACTTTTATAACCTCGAGTTTTAGCGAATTTCTTAATATTTTACTTTATAGACTATAAAAGTTCCTGGGATAAAATTGGGATAAAGTTTATTTCAAGTAAAGACACGTTCATGAAAATCTTCCAATATTGTCTATTGTTTGTGAATATCTAACAAAAGCTCAATAATTTTACACAATTTTAAGATTGTAAAAATCGATTGCATAAATAATTTTATTAACTTTTACTTTTACAATAACATGAAATGTAAACAAATTTGTGGCGCTTGCCGTCGCAAACCTGTTAAATATGTAAATTAATGTATTGATTGTAATTGTGAGATTTCACTTCATATTTATTGAGTATCCTTATATACGCGTTATAATATTTCATATTTATATATGAAATATAAATTATTTTCTATGGAGTATGATAATAAACTTATTCAAATAATTTTGAATTCCATCAAGAACATTAATTTACACAAAGTTATCATTCTTCATTAGTACTCGTATTAATACTAAATAAGTGTGTAATGGTACAACAGAGTAGATTGTTTAAAATTTTAGTATATTCGAATTCTTTTATACAAATACTAATTACGAAACGCTTTTATTTAAAATCGCATACAAATATTCTGCTAAATTTTCTACATTTAGTGAAGCATTCTCGGTACTCTATCGCTAACTAATTTACTTGGACGCCTGGACGCAAGGTCAGACCGCAGAGGATAAATCGATTTCTCCACCCCAATATAATCGAGGGGTCTGATTCAAATTATACTTGTATAAGTCTCGGACGTTCAACCTCTCGACTCGGTTAATTATGCCTATACCGTGTTATTCTGTGAAGTGCACAGAATACGCTGACACTGATTGACAGAATTCATGCACTTAAAAAGATATCAAATTTTGATATAACTTATTGTTAATCATTTCTTATAGTATTAACAATGAATTATTTATACATATTTTACATTAATAAATGTGAAATGATAAAGAAGCGATAAAAAGTAATTGCATCTGAATGTAATATTTAAGCAAATTATCTGATATTATAAATGATCATTATGTTTTCAGCAATAATAATTATAACATTAAAAACAGCAAGAAACGTATAGGGATTATCCATTTTTATGAGAAACTCTATTTATTGATATTTATACACCGTATTATTTTTTGTAATATTATTTCATAAATAAGTAAATATAAAATAAAAACTTCAGTCTATTCTTATCTATTCCTATCCGTGGAATGAATTTGCATAAATGCAGTGTGATGTGTTGAAAGATGTATTTTGTTTGACATAATGTTTAACATAAATAATCTTCATTTATCCACGAGCACAAGACGGCTACTTATAATTAAAAAGCCTATTAATTTTCATAACAGTTTTACAACTTTGTTTATAAATGTCAAAAGTTTTAATTACCATAAGTAGCAGAAGCATAAACACAAAGATGCACTAAAATTAGAAATTATGTTACACAAGTTGCGAAAAATCTCGAAATATTGTAGATTCTCAAATAGTAGCAAGAGTAATAAATACGGAACGAGAATTTTCCTGGAAATGATGCACACATCGAAGTAGGACATTGACATTAAAATCGGTTATTCGCCTCGGCGAGTTTCTGGTGTGCTTCAAATCATGTTTTCAAAATAAATAATCGAAACTTCAACAGATTTCCGATCGAAAGAAAAGCGTCTAGCGTTTATTGCCGTTCGTTTAATCCTCGGTATTTCGAATGTTTCAAAACATATGCTGTCACCGTACTTACGCGTGGCAATAGGAATCTCATCCGCAATCCATTCGATTCACAATTATTTATGCAGCTTTGCCATTAGTGCTAGTCAAATATTGATCTAGAAAAGCAACGCAATCGGGGCTCATTGCATTTTCATGCGATGCCGCGAAGAAGGGACGACAAAACGGAACTGAAAACACTGAGCTTTGCAAAGATAACAGCAATGCGATCAAATTTTTACAAGCACTCTAGTGAATTTTCCTGCAGAATTACTTGTTTAGCGAGATAAGGTTGTAAATTCGTAAAATTGCGTTAACGATAATTGAAGTGGTTGAAAGTTGCATAGCACGAGTCAAGTTTAGGTGCTCTAAATCGATGTAAAACACTTATTGACATGCAAATTGTAATAAGTAATTAACGATAAGATTAAGTTTTGTAATATTACAATAATAAAGTATTTATAAACGCAATTCAAAAGAACATGCAAAAATAATATAAAACATTTTTTAACCGAATAACATATGTACACAATTATGTGGTTAAATTGAAAGTTAATTACTGAATTACTACAATCATTGCAAAAAATTCCAGTATTAAGGTGATGATAAAGCCACCAGTCACCGACAAATACACTGAAGCACTTTTCTCATTTTATTTTCAATTTTGAGTAAATATCTCTATGAAATGTTATTATCCTTCTGAAAAACAACAACTTTCCAGAGAGATATTTTCTCAAAATTAATAATTGAATGAAAAAAGTGGTTCCCCGTATTTAACGATAACAAGAGTGTTTTAGATCACCTTAACTTGAATTTCAGTTAATTAGCCAAAAAATATCACTTAACGTATCCACACTCACGAATACTTCCTAATTAATTTTTAAAAGAAAGTAAAAAGCGAGCGGCGAAACGCTGAAAAGGAGGAAAAGAAGAAAAAAGGACAGCGTACGAGCGATAAATACGGAATGGCCGGCTAATCTCGATTTCCATGATTTGCCAGACGCGTCCGCTCGTATATACCCACGCATACGTGAGAGCGTGCGCGATTTATATTTTAAGCGTCGGCCACGGACGGACAACCGGTCCATTGTTGCCGGAAAATTTTCTGGCAGTCACCGCGAACGGACGCGCGGAAACTCGGCAGTCGCGAAATTTCGACGGAGGCATTACTTTTAATATTAATGCGCGCGGGGAATTTTCAGTAAACGACTAGAAGCAAAATTGACAGGCGGACTTTCATAGCGAACGAGTGAAGAAACTGCCACTCAATAGATCAGAGTATACAACTTAAAAGATGTTACTTACTTTGGAATTTAATCTTGAACTCATTGTTTTTTAATTGATAAATTTTTCAAACTTTTTTACTCGTGTTAGCACAAAAATAAAATCTTTAATGGGTAGTTTAATTTAATTAAAGAATATTGCTAACATCTAATAATGTCAAATTTAGGAAATTATATATAAAATTGTTTTCATTTTTAACATTTACGTGTTTTTTACAAATTTAATTTATAATAGCAATAATTAACAGTGCAAATCGAATTACGATACGAAGTTAAAAATTAATAAAAAATGAATTAGGTACTATAATGGTAAAATCTTTAATGAACCTTAGCCATTGTGGCAAACGGTATTATAGTCTTTCCGGTAGATTCGAACATATGAACTAGAAATATCTTCGAATGTATGATGAATGGTAATTATATATACATGAATGCACGTATGCATAGCTCAAGATATTCCAATGAAATTTTATATGTAAATTGACTGGTATAGTTTCATAGAATATGCATGACATACATGAATCAAATTTATGTTTATTTATACATCTTTATCAATTTCGTATCATGCTTTATTTATAGTTAACAAGAATAATGCTATCTATGTGGGTTTTAAGCTGTAAAAAGAAATTGGAACCACTGTTGTAACTGTGAAGAACTCAATTATCAACCATTACACTTTACAGTTTATAATTAGTTTTTGCATAGTATAACATACATATTTCAGTGGTTTTACTTTTAAAAGTAGAGCTACATACAAAATTTAAAAATGTTTGCTTACATCTTTATTCTGGAAATTACTGAAACTAAGAGTTTTACTAATTTTGAAAATATTAAAACAATTGATTGTTTCACTGCACGTAGTTTCATTGCAGAATTGTGGAAATAATGTGATTTTGAGAATAGCTCACCTCAAAGAATTCCAATCAATGTATATCATACGACTTTTTAAATCGACATTTCAATGTCATTTGTAACACCTCCCTCTATATCAAAATCATAACTCAACAATAGTAACTCAACGCATCCACCCAGCAATACCCCCAAAATTCTAAAAACTCCCAACACCACATCGCACCATCATTCCACCACACCCAAATCCATTTAAAACCCCACACTCGATCATTACACCAACTTCCATACCTCCCCCTCTCTACGAAACACAAAAGCCCCTATATTTCTACGATCCTCTGCCCAGTAGCCGCAAGACGCGCGCACACTCCCGAAATTGCAATTCGGCATTAACGCGTCGGTGAGACGGCGAGGGGCGACCAAGGGAATCCGGGGATCGCGCACGGATCACTTTACGAGTCGGCGTGATTGCGATCGTACCTACGTACCGTACATGTCTACCCCTTTTTGGTCCAGCAGCGGTAGCGGCAGCAGCGCGAGGACCAGACATCGATCCGCGCACGCAGCCGAGAAGCGGAGTGGCTAAGCGAGGACCTATGGGGTTTTAGCTCGGAGAAGAGGATGGTAATTACGTTTGAGAGATTTTGGGTATTGAAAGGTGATTGGGGTCGAATGAGGTTGACGTGTGGAGGTAAGTGCGCTGTTGTGGAGGAGGAATTTATTTTGCGATTGTGGTGATGAGCGTGGAGAAGAGTTCTCGGTTGGAGAGAGATTTTTGGTTTGTTGAACCGCTTTATCGATATTACTAAACCTCGAACGAGTTTCTTTAATCGCATTGATGACAAATGTACGTACAATGTATCTTAATTTTTAGAGAAATAAATGTATCCGGATGTAAGGACAAACTTTCATTTCAATATTTGTATCATAGTTTGTTAGTCAATAATTCAAACAACGTTAAAAAATTAGTTCAACGTACGTTCCTTATGATAATTAATAGGTACTAACGAAACAATAGATAGACCATATACAGCTTATTTTATACAAATATATTTTATATGATATATATATATATATATATATATATATATATATATATATATATATATATATATATATATATATATATATATATATAACGCATTTTCTTGAATAATATTTTAATAAAACATAATTTACAAATGTATTCGAAAGGTAGATCTGAAGCTTCGAATACCTTAAATAATGAACGTGTAACAGAATGCGGACCAGATAGGAGAAAGAAAAACAAATAAACTTGATTGCAGTTTATCACATTATCTAAAGGAATTAAATGAGTATACTTCAATTCTTCGTGATAATAATTTATTACAGAATGTCTAAGTATAATTATATATGTAACGTACTTCGCGCACCGCTTTATCCCTCTCCGTAGCACACACACACACACACATACACACACACACACATACACACACACATACACACACACACATACACATACACACTCACACATATATATATATATATATATATATATATATATATATATATATATATATATATATATATATATATATATATATATATATATATATATATATATATATGTAAGAAGTTTCCAGTATGCTAACAAATATTGAATAAAATAACATATCTATATCGCTGATACGTTATCGCGTACAATTTCAAATCAATATTCCTCAAGTGAATATTGGGATCATGAATTCAATAACGATTTGTCATCCTTATAAATATTGTAGTTTTATTTAACATATTTAAAATCTAGTGCAATTTATATATCATTATTTGTATTATATTGAATCTTGAAATTTAATATTTATAATAATATCATTATTAATTAACCTTAATGTAAATTACAAGTATTCGCTCAAGAAATCGTTAATTGACTTTTCATCTTTCTTTTTACGCTTCACATGCTATTGCATAATTATAATTACTGAATATTTCTTGCTAAAGTAGCATATGATGCACATGCATGAAATGAAAAGAAGCTTAATAACGCAGGTCACTTTAGCGCCGTAAGAGAATCACGCGATAAAAGCGTTCAAGCATCCTTTGCTTTCAAAGAACGCTGTCGCTCGTAATTAGTATGCTCAAATCTGCTTAACGAGTGGTTACTTTGTTAATAAAAAATGGGTAAAAGTGTTTAATAAAAGTGCACTTTGCGCTGAAAATTTGATGAATTTCATTGAAGATACAGTTTTTAATGAAAACTTTTATACTTCCAATAATAAATGTTCAACATCAAAAGTCGATAAATATTTAATATAAATGAACTAGGATTCAGATTAATGCATTAATTATTGCAAATTACTTTTTTTTGGTACCAATTATGGTAAATATTTTTTGTTATTAAAACTAAATGTAGCTAAGTTAGGCGCTAAAAAAAGTATGTAATTTACATAGATATTAATTGTATTCGACTCTCTCCTAATGAATTCGAATCCAATTCAATGTCTATAATATATATGCGATTGATCGTGTTGCATTATTCAAATAATTTAGGCAATTCAAGTTTAGTGTAAGCTCTTCAAATTAATGAATTGGTTCAAGGCAAAGTGTCGTTTTGTTATCATGAATAGTATGCGTAAACGCTAGGTATAATTTGCGCACAGTGTTTCCCGAATTCTAATATTCCAGAAATTTGATTACTCGTATATAAAGTTCTATATTCAAATTTACATCGACCATTTAAAGGGCTCCTATAAAGTCGTTTCACTGCAACATCTCCTTGATACAATATCTTCAACGTTACCGTCGTTTATATTACAGTTATGATATATTGCCTCAATTGCGTTGAATCTAGTGTCTTGCAAGGTAGTGTCAATTTTTTATAGTAGCACCAATTATTTTAACATTTACTAATATTATTTAAGGTATATTTTCAACGAGGATCGATGTATATAAATTTATACAATAATTTGTTTAAATATTGCAATATGAGAAACGTTATAATATGAATTAAGGTACACTGTAAAAAGTGCAACTTTTATGAAAATTTCGATATTGCAAAACTATCATATCGCTTAAACTATAGAGAAAGATTTAACAACAGATACGAATCTTTTTATTATTTATTTAGAATAATAAATACGTCCGGCATGTATATTTTAATTAAATCAATCATTTGGATATTAATAATTTCAAAGCAAAAATACAAATGATTCATTAAGAGGACCTGACTACCTTCAAATTTTAATTAAATTTGTTATATATTTTTGGGTAAGAGTGAATTATTCATTATATATTACATTTTCTTTTTCAGTATATGTAAATATTTTATTGAAATATATTAGAAATTTTTTTTTGGTCGTTAGGTCACCTTAAATAGCTACCGAAGAGAAACTGCTCTTTTTTCATCGTCCACATAATTTTGAAAGTTCTAAGCATCAGATTAAACTTTTCCAAAGGTTATTTTGTTTCAAATAAAATTAATTCTGATATGAGCGAAGGAATTTGTATTAAAAATTCACAGACATAAGTTTCGTATCATAAATTCAATCATAAATTTTGGATTTCAAAGGCTATATAACTTATATCTGAATATTTAATACAAATTCCTTCGCTTATGTCAGAATTAATTGTATTTTAAACAAAATAACCTTTAGAAAAGTTCAATTCAGTTTCTCTTCGATTTAAGGTGACCTAACGACCAAAAAAATATTCTAGCAATTTAAAAGGCTAAGACCAAAATATTAAGACATAATTTTATCTTCTTCTTAAATATAATTTTTAATATTCTTAGCAACCATTACTGGTAAATTTACTGCTCTTCGGATTCCACACTTGAAACTCTCATACTATTTTAACAACATATTCTATATATTTCTCTCAGTATACCCAACTCCTTCTGCCACCTATCCTACAAACCAATTAAAAACGATCTCAAATTTCTTAATCCACGACAATCCACAATCGGCAAGAAACTTTTTCCCCGAGTCCACCTCCCGAGGGACACGACTCTCTCTCTCTCTCTTTCTCTCTCGCGTATCATCCATCCAAGACAAAGAACTTTAATTAGGACATTCCGATTCCAAGACTAAGCCCTCGCGCGCCTCGCTTCACGCACGCACTGCACCAGGGGCGAGGGAGGGGGTGCTGTATTTCGTAAGAAATTTAAGCCCCGTCATTTCCGGGACGGAAAAGATACTCAGCGGAGTTATAAAATGAGTAGATACGCTCCTGGAACTACAGAGCACGCGAGAAGGCAAGCGAGAGAGAGAGAGAGAGAGAGAGAGAAAGGGGACGAGGCGTGCGCCGGTGAATCTCCGAACAACCCCTTTCACACTCCAGTTATACGGCCGAGCTGCGGTTCCCGCGGAGGTGCTAAAGCGAGTCTCTTTCTCTCTCTCTCTCTCTCTCTCTCTCTCTCTCTCTCTCCTAGAGCGAGCGAGCGAGTTTGTCCGAGGAGGTTTTACTGCGGGCATTAACTCGATTTCTCTCGTGTTCTCTCCTCCCACACCCTCTCGCTCTCTCTTTACGCTTCAGGCCCGCTATCAGCTGTATTTTGTCCGAGCTGTCGCTCGCAACACGTTCGTCTGTACCGAGCGCGCGAGCTCGTTCGGTTATTGGATTATTTTCGGGCCTCGATAATTGCGCGACGCACGGAGTACATCTTTGACGCGAGAATCAGTGTGGCATTATGAGGGCGATGATTTTTACAAGTCGCGAGGATGGATAATTGGCTTTAGCTTCGTTAAGGTAGTTGGGACATTTTTCATTGACCATTAGACAAAAGGAATTATACAAAAAGTTGTTAAGATTCTATAATTGAAATAATATTGCATATTAAAGAACGATATTTAATGAAATGGAAAAGAATTATTTTAACAAAATCGTGACGCCAGAAGTGTAATTATTGTCAATTTAAACAAAATTTACTTATACAATAGAATTTTCTTTATTTTTCAATTAATTTTAATATTTCGATGCTTATTATCTTCTATAAACATTTGTCTATAAATTCGCCATTAAAAAAATAATTATATATATTTAACTTTCACGAGAAAAGACTAATTATTTATAAGTTTTTACAAAGAAAACGTTTATATATATAAACATATACTCTTTTCTCTTTAAGAATAAAAAAGGTATAGTGCGTTTCATGCACATAAGAATTGTACACATTTTAATTGTTCACAATTTGCATTGGTCAAATTATATATAGATATTATAGGTGTGAATCGATCGTTCCAAGGTAGATATAAATAAATTACATGACTCCATTGGTCACTCAGAACAATCCATCTTTTATTAAGTTAAAAGTTTGCGACGTTTCATGAGTTTTTTCGAATTACTCCCCTAATCATGACTACACAAAAATAAATAAACTTATAAGTCACTAGATTGCATTACAAATTATACGACAAACTGTATAAACAACATACGAAACATAAAAAACAATAACATAAAATTACATTTACCAAAAATTTGCATGTTGGAGCATAGTTGTATGCTATAATGGCACCTCTAAAAAAACAAATTTGCGAACTTTTAAATTACTTGATAATAAAAATTAATAAAAGTAAAAATTATAACAAAAAATGTTAAGCAAAACTTTCTGAAACAAATAGAAACACAACTACTAGGATTGGCCCTGAAGGCTTGGCCCGGTAGTGCGCACCGGCCACGCGAAATCACAAGCTGTTACATGGTCACGAATTCAGAGACAACTAAGTGCAAAATAAGTTTATTTATTTTTGTGTAGCCATGATGAGGGGAGTATTTTGAAAAAACTCCCGAAACGTTTCAAACTTTTAACTTAATAAAAGATGGATTGTTCTGAGTGATCAATGGAGTCATGTAATTTATTTATATAGATGTATTTCACAATTGCTAAACTGTGCACAATTAAAATGTGTACAATTCTTATGTGCATGAAATGCACTATGCCATAAAAGAAATATAATATTTTTAAGGGTAAATTTATAGAAGAATGTTTAAAGAAGAAAGTAAGCACCGAAATATTAAAATTGATTGAAAAATAAAGAAACTTCTATTGTATGAGTAAAATTTTTTTTAAATTGACAATATTTACGATTCTAACGTCACGAAATTGTTGAAATAGTTTTTTTCTATTTCATTAAGTATTCTTCTTTAATATGCTATGTTATTTAAATTATAGAATCTTTACAAGCTTTTTATATATATATTTTTCTAATTATCAATTAAAATGACCCAACTACCTTAAGGAAGATTGCGCCGTGATTGTAATTCGAGCTTTCTTTTTAAGGCGCACTTGATGAAAAATTTGTCTTCTTGCAGAGTATTTTTTCTTGGTTAAGGAAGCGAGATCATTTTATTCCCTTGTTCGGGTTTTTATCGCCTGTCAAATTTACGACACGTGGGCCTTTGTATCCCTTTGTAGTGTCATAAAAAGATTGAAAGCTTTCTCAAGGGGATGGATACTGTAAAACAAACCGAGTATCAAGAAGTACTTCACGAGGTGTTAAGATCTCTGTTACATTTTTTAGAGCTGTAATGAATTTCTGATCCCTGCGAAGAATCAACATTTCTAATTAGAATGCAAAGAGCAAATGTCATTTGATACATTGAAACACAATAATCACAATCATTTTAGAATTCAAGCCTTATTTCATTCATCGATCAACGAACTGAAAATCATAATTGTAAAAACAAGTAGATGACTTAAAACAATACGTGATGTTTTAAGTACTGCAGATTGCATTTTTATTTTATATAGACACATTTTTTTATTAAATGATTTTCAAAGTATCAGGTAGCGGTAACTCATATATTTTATTTATATAGAATCTAATTTCCTAGATATTGTTATATTGCTACTTTTGAGGTCATTTGATAATTTAAGCATTCATAGATTTATCGTAATTCAATTTGATTATTTGAATATAGTAATTTACAATTAGTCTCCAAAGTTCAATCTAATTAAACAAATCAATAACTCTATATATATATATATATTTAAAAGCTTTTATGAAATATATATATATCTTATATTTCATAAAAACTTTTAAAACTTCCAGAGATTTAGTTACTTTTTCATACCGATAGCAGTGATTCACATTTTATTTTTATATCTATACTTTATGAGATCACTTAAGATATACACTCATGCATCGCAATTTAATTTTATGGATTTATTATTGAAAAGGTTCAAACTAATAAAACTTAAACTTAAACGTAAACTTAGTTAAAACTTTAACTTCAATTATAAATAAACTGACGTCTACTCGATTCCGCAATGGATGCCAGATTGAGTTAATCAATTAAAAGAAAAAAGGAAAAATCACGTCTCGCATAGTAAAAAAATTCTATTTTCAAATCCAACCCGGCACCATCCCCAATGCAACTCCAAATTCATAGCTCGATCCCCGACCGCTCCCAACTCCCCTCATCTATTCATTCCCAAATGACCTCTAAGCACTTTATCCCCCCGCAACAAAACCCAAATAGCCATATCATCCCCCCACCTCCCCCTATCCCATCGCGCAGCATCTTCCCGCGATTAGCAGAATCGTCTGCTACGAGAATTAAACCGTCGCGTCGCGATCTCGCCCCCCTCCTTCCCCATCCGAACAAAGGGTCAAAGAAAAACACGAGCTCCAATTATCGAGGCGCTCGAGAGAGTATTTGCCGCGGCGAAGCCGGAATAATCGCCGGGGAAGAAAACGGGCTACGTAGACGGCGGCGGCCGAGGGTTTTAATGGGTTTAAGAGCGCGCGGGGCGCAGCGCGGTGTCCGTCGCGCCTGTCAGGCGCAGCGATCGGCTGCTGCAGGCAGGGAAATATGAAATTTCAACAACAGCGGCGGCTGCAGAGAAACGTGGAGAAGATAAACAAGTCGATAGAGAGAGACTGAGAGAGGTGCGCTTTGCCTAGCCTTAATGAAATATATAGCGAAGCAATTACCGGGGCTATGTATCCGCCTCGCTTTCAAATTCGTTAGATCGCGATTTTAACAAGCTTTGCATTTTTGCGGGGGGTGGATGTAGCGAGAGGGATAATTCATCGACGCGATGAGGGAGTACGAGGGGGTGCGGAGAAGTTGCGGATTTTCTTTTGGTCTGGGGCGGAGAGCTGGACGGGAGATAGTTAGGGATTTCGAGAGTATAGAATTTCAGATTTTTCAGGTTGTTAGGGGAGTCGATTTTAGGAGGATAGGAGAATATGAAGCGTAAAATTATAGAAAAGAGAAGAGATAATTTTCAAAGTAATATTAATAAATCTTATAATGATTGTAAAGCAGTTTCATATGGGAAAATCTTGAAGATGAAGACAAAACTGATCCGGTATGCGGAAAATTACCTTCTAACAAAATTAACGATTACATTGATAAAATGCCGAAGCAAGAACAAAATACATATTAAAATAACATACTCAGTGAAGCTACATAGGGGAGAGCGATACGTAATGGGTATTACGCGATGGGTAATCTTAATTTTTCATTTAACAGAATAATTAAAGGAATAAAATCATTCTTAATTAATAAACTTATGTAATTAACATAACGAGGCAAGAATTTTGACGCAACTGACTGATCAGTGCTATATTTCGATTTATGAAAAATAGAATATCGTTTAACGTGTACATTACTGTTATAAAACCGTAGTTATACGAATATTTATATAATCTACATACAAGAATAATTATTGCACCAATATTATTATTAGTACATCATGATCCTACTCATTGTGTACCACTACCCGTTGTATACCATCAACTTGGTACACAATGGGCAAACAAGCATATATACATGTAATGCAATTCTAAGAAGTTTATTCAATCCGACAGCATATAGTGACATTAACTAATTATATGTTTGCATGTTTACCGAACACCTATATTTAAGCAAATGTTCAATTATTAGCAAACCTTCGAAAATATCCTACCAATTGTGTACCAATCTCTCCAATATTCCAAGTATTTCTTTTAGCATATATTGATCAAAATTTTATTAATTTTGTTAATTAATAAATAAATCTTTTTAATTGCGTTTAGTTCTAGGACAGAGGTTACTGTACGCTATGATAAAATATGCCTAATAGACAATTAAAGAATTATAAAGAAGTAAAAAACTAGTGTAGATATTTTAGATTATATATTAACAAAATGATCAAAGTGATACATTTTTTTTATATAGAATAAGGTTGCAGAGCCAGTAAAAAATGATGAAAATACATTCCGGCGATCAAAGAATCAATATGTTTAGAAATTCTGAATAACGTAATTTAGGATAATAATATTAAACTCGCCATTTTGAATTTTAAATATTTGATTTCAAAATACATTTTAAAATAATAGAAGAATTTAAATACCTCGGTACTATAATTGAGTCCAAAAATGAGACGCATAAAGAAATTAAGAAAAGACTGCATTTCGTAAATGCATGCCTGTTTCGGTAGGAAAATTACTAAAATCGTGACTACTATCACGGAAGACAAAATTAGAGATATATAGGAAAATTATTATGCCAGTAGTCCTATACGGGTGCGAGACATGGGCACTAACTAAACGGGAGGAGGATAGGTTCAGAATATTTGAGAACAAAGTTATGAGAAGGATATTTGGAGAAAAAATGGATGACTTAACTGGAGAATGGAGAATCTTATACTATAGGGAAATAAACGAGTTATACAGAAAAGCGGATATTACCAGAGTTATAAAATCTCGAAGACTGTGATGGGCCGGGCATATAGTGAGTATGAACACAAGACCTACGGGTAGATCAAGACGAAGGTGGCAAGACAATGTCAGGGCCGACTTGCGAGAAATAGGATACTATGAGGAAAACTGGATTAACCTTGCAAAGAATAGAGTGAAATGGCGTGATTGTGTGAACAAGGCTCTGGACTACATAGTCCCATCAACCATGAATGGTGGCTACAGTGATGATGCTAACAAGACCACAGCGGATATAAGATCTGCGGTCTTTTAAGCCTTATCACTGTTAACCACTAATGGCTGGCCACTGTAATAATAATAATAGAGAACTAACAATGTTCGTAATTCGAATGATAAGGTAAAATAAATACTTTTTCCACAAACTATTCCTGAAATACCTCTGTCTTAACCTGGGCTTCTTAACCCTTTGTGGCTTAGTGGCTATTATAATAGCCACCTCTTTCGTCTAAGATTTTTATATATAAAAATTTTATTTATAGGTCTATATAAATGATTTTACATTCTTCTATCAGCTAAGAGGTTTATCTATAATACTAATTAACAAAAATTGATATTTTATTTATTGTTAAATAGTTATAAATAAACAAGTAACGAAAAAAGCTGTTTTTTAAGAAAAAAATACGGACCACAAAGGGTTAAGTAAAATCTGGATAAATCTAGATTGGAACCAAATGTAATTTTCAATCACATTAAACGCTATAACTACACCAATTTACTCAAAGTTCAGCTCGTTGCCGACCAAAAAGGATCGCACGACTCCTCCACCCCGCAATTACACGACGACGTGCACCGCAAGTCTTCGACTCCTAATGAAAGCGAGCCGAAAAAAAATCACGCGCGTTCAGCTCGAATTTCTCCCAACCGAGCCTCAAATTAGCCATCGATTAAATTTAATTAGAAAACTCGTGTCTTCGAGGCTCGCCGCCGTGTCGCAGCGTCGTGACTCGCGCGGCTTTTTTCCTCCCTGCGGTTACGCCAAGTCGTCCGAGTGGAAAAAAATATCCCGCGAAAAGTCCGGAGCAGAACTTCTGTAAAAGGCCTTGAGAGAGAGAAAGAGAGAGAAAGAGAGAACTGGAAAATCGGCGTGACACGTTCGCGAGCCGATGCTGCTTTTCGATCCTCTAATATCGGACTGGCTTTCCTAACCCTTTTCTCTCTCTCTCTCTCTCGCTCACTCTCTCGTACCATTCCCCACCTTAATCAAGCGGAAATTACTTGCGCGAAGATGTCACGTGGGGGCGGTTCGCTTTCCCCCATCCCTCGAGCCCCTGGTGCCGGCTCTGAAGAAAAGTTTAAATCGGAATGCACCTAAATCGAATCACGTCCAATATTTGAAAGGATGGCCGGCAGCTACGCGAAAATTCGCTGCCTCGGATCGAGCGCAGAGAACGAGGAAAGTGGTAAGGGGGGGGGGGGGGGAGGGGTAGGGGCGAGAGAAGTATTTCTTCCGTTTCCGGAAGTTTGGAAAAAATTCATAGAACGAATACTGTAATCGAGTTGGGGTGTACGTGCGATTAGGATTTATAATGACTGAGCGATTGATTTAAATTGTTCATTGAGGACAAGGAAGTGGAGATTATGGTGGCAATATATTCAAGATTCTCAAAGCTTTATTCGATCATTATTTTTTCGATTTTATAATGAAGGGATTTTCTATTTATTCTAAAATCAATCTTTTTATAATAATATCTCTTGTATCCTCAATTCGAGTCGCGGAAATGCTGAATAATTAAAAATCTTATTTCATATTGAATGTTTAATTTTAACGTATTAATAGAATTTGAACTAACTAAATTATCTTATATTACAATTCAAATATATATAATAATATTATTAAGGGTGAATTTATACAACAAATTCGTGACGTTAGAATATATATATATATATATATATATATATATATATATATATATATATATATATATATATATATATATATATATATATATATATATATATATATATATATATATATATATATATATATATATATATATATATAACGTGATTTCCAGACATAACAACTTAAGTTCATTTTTTAAATTGCGAAGAATTCAGGTTTAAATTTTTCAATTGTCATTGTAACTATTAAAAGAAACCTAAAAAAAAAGAATAGAAAAAAGGATAATGATAAATAAACTTTTGACTCTTTCAACTTTTTAAATGTAAGTATACCACGCATAGATACCATAATCACTAAAAACCCAATTTTAAAAAATGTTGACATAAGTAGTTATTCCGGGAAGCCATATATATATAGATATATTGAAACGGCTTAAAATTTTCAAATTATTGTGCGTTAAGAAAATTTAATTTTGAATTAACGAGCGATTTTTACATTGATTTGTTAAGATACGATATGCAAGAGACTGAGCTCTGACTTCGAAATATTGCGAATTTCGAATTATCTAGTTTGGAATTAACGAGAGTAATTAACGAGTTACTGTATATATTTTGCTGAAGATCCAATTTTCATGATGATATAAAGTTAAAATTATTCCATTTTCAAATTTCATTTTGAATAATTAAGAAAATCTTTGATGTTATAAAGAAAGAGAATTATTTTTTCTACTTTTTCTACTTATATATATTCAATTATTCAAAATGGAAATTGGATCTTGAACGGGAATAATTAGTGCACTGGCAAGCTTTCTTTATAATAATCAATAGAGATAATACCTCAATATTTCTTCCTTCTCATACTGGAGTTTTGAAGTAGCACTACATTTTCTGTATTATACTCAAAAGTTAACCAAAATTTTTATTTAATTATAACAATCATTATTTATTTTATGTTTCTCAATTTTTCTTACTTAACAGTTATGACACTCACATTGAGAAATAAAATATATATTTCTTGCTAATTTACATATGTTTTGTACTCTCTAACTCAACACCGAGCAGTCTTATAAATGAATCGAAAATTCATAGAACGCATAAAACCCGCGATCTGAATAACGCAACGCATCTTGTATTCATCTCTGCGGCGCCAACGAACAAACTCGCACAACGATGAAAACTCCCGTGTACTTATATCGCGCTCGAGCGTCGCAATAAACGAAAAATTGCACCGGCAAGGGCCGCGCAACCGCGGCATCTTTGTTGGATTTTCATTAAGAAATAACGTCGCGACCTCGCAAAGTGCGCGCCCGCGAGATAAAACCTAATCAAGTGCGACCCACCCATATACACACACACACACACACACACACACACTGAGAGGCAATAAATTACGCGGCTCGTTAGGCTGCTCTCGCTTCATCCTGCATCGACGAGGACGACGACGGCGACGACTTCGTCTCCTACACCTCCTCTCTAAGCCGTTAGCGAGGCGACTTTTTACGAGCTGCCTGACGACGACATCGTCGACAGGCAATAAGGCGCGTTCATAGAGCCAAGAGTAAGAGAGAGAGAGAGAGAGAGAGAGAGAGAGAAAGAGAGAGAGAGAGAGAGAAAGAGAGAGAGAGCGTGCTATATACGTAAGACGCGCGATGATTACCGCGCGCGACGCACGCGAGAGAAAGGAGCTCTTGCTCTATAATATACCCCCGTCGTAAAGGGATGCGCGGCAGCGGCAGAGAGTATACACACATACACTTACAGTGGATGTATACCCACGTATACAGATACTGCGACCATGGCGGAGTTTACGATAACTTTACGGCTGGCTGCCTCGGCCTGGCGAGGTAATCAAGGGACAAAGGGAGGGGGGAGGGAGGAGGCAGCGGTGGCTTGTTACGCGAATTACGCGTGCGTGCACGCGAGGAAATCTGAAAAATTGCGATCCGAGGAGCATAATGGCCGATAAGCTGTACTGCCGCACGCCTGGGAGAGGTGGAGTCGAGCCGAGGATGGAGCGTTGGGAGATGATCGAGCTGGATGGTGTGCGGGCGAGGGGTGCATTGAGGGGCGCTGAGGTGAGGACGCGCGGTGAATGTGGAAATATACAGCTGGGTGGGATGGAAATAACGAGGGATACAGTGAGGTTGCGATGGGGAGTTGTTACTTTTATTCGTGGAATAGGATTCTGATGTGGTCAGTGTTTGTAAATTAACATAATTTTGGTATATATTATGCATCAAATTTAAAACTTTACGTCGCAAGAACATCTACAATCTCCTAAATTAATGCTCAATAGTATAGCTTTAATTTAGGAGATCGTGGAAGTTTGCAGAAGATATGGTTGCAAACTTACATTCGATCAAATCAATAAACACAAAAATAAACTTCTGCGCAGCAGGGTTAATTTTGTTTTGTAGTAGAGAGAATAAAAAAAAAAAAGCTGAATTATTGATATTCAGATGTTATTTATATTACGATTCGAATACAATGATGCCGTCAACTTTGACTTACGACCGATATAAGCAAGCTGCTAGTCTGGTGTAGTATCGAAGATAGTAATGATGTGGAAATTGATACAATAAATTGTGATTCCTTAAGTCGTCAGTATGCGCGGTTTTCAGCCCTACGTGAACAGATACATGGTCGCCTCCGAGACTCATGGTTCAGGTAATATGTATAAACAGACAATATGAATAAAACCTACGAACTTAGGCTTATTGGCATTCTCCAAGACAGTGACCGGATTAGTGTACGACCGTATCAAGTATCTGTAGAGTTATTCGGTCCGACTGGCTAAGTGTCGTAAGATCTTGGCATAGTGTCTAATGTGAAACCACCTCATTCTCACCCTACGTCGCTTTTTAGCGTGACGTCTGGTAATTAAAGTCGCGGGTATCACCAACAGAATATTTCAGGGCAGGAACACCAATCGGATGTAGTGAAACCAGATCAAATACAGATTCGATTGCCAACTAAAACCCGGTAAAGATAAGGCTAGGATGAGGTTTCAACTAAATGAATAGCTGGGTAACGTGACTCACACTAGTTAAAAGAGCGAAATGATCAGTGAGCGGGGTTTTAGTCAGTAAGACCTTAGACAAAAAGAGTGTCTTCAAGTGAGTTAGTTCTGCACTGCGAAGATGAATAGAGAATAGAGATAGAAGTACTTCTTTTTTCTGAACTTTGCAATGTGCTATTAGGACTGTAGCAATACAAGCCCCACATTTCAAGCAACGACTATCGGTGTCTAAGTATTAGGATGTTGCATGTACATAAAAGGTTCATTTTTCACGCACTTTGAACAAAACTGAAATTAATCGTATATTTATTTATGGCAACCACTTATCATTTTTTATTTTTGATATTTACAAAAAGATTCTCATATGATATCAATATCATACGATTAAAATCTTACAAGTTACAACTAATCCTTCACAGTACTGATAAATAATCCACTGACTTCATTTATCTCTTCAACTGTTAAATTAGAAACAACTGAGTATAAGTATCCAAATCCAATCGCTCTTAGATAGAGAAATATTGATTTAGGGACGTCTTTAATGGAGTGTCTCAATTGCGCCTTAGGTAGAGTGAATGTTTGTCGTATTTCTAATTTGATTTCCATGAGGCAAAGTCATAGCAAGCCGGTTGATAACAATTGATTTATGCTGGCGTCAGTATATATAGCTGAATTTCAGATTATCCACACTGCGTTAACATACTCAGGGTAAGTCGCAGATATGATGTTTAGTTGTTTTAGAATCGAACTGTCGGGTCGATATCCTTCCCGTTATGGATGTAACTAAAATCGCTTCCTTGTGAATTGGGTCATCTCTTGGTTTGTATAAGGTCGACGTTCTTGTCAGGATGTTTCGGAGGGATAACTTTGGCTAATAGTCTAAAGTTGAGTTTGACTTTATTCAAGTTTCGCTTTCCTTTGCACTGCCCCTTCTGAAATGCTTGTTGCTTAACTTTCTTGACTTTCGTGACTTCGATCATAATGATCATGGTTGGTTTTTATAGTTTCAAAAGTCTTAAATGAATGATTCTAATTATTATTAAATCCTATAATAGATGCTGCAAGTATTAATTATGTTATTCTTTATACAAAGTACTCAACTCTATGCTTGACTTCAAAGAGGGTATACCACAGTCCATAATCTGCTGATCATATCGTATCTAAATATGATACATTGGGCTTCATATCAATAGGAAGGTCATCAGGCAATGTATTTTATATTTTTCGCAGGTTAAATGTATATATTGAAAGAATGATCACAATAAATCCGTTATTCATCTAACAACACAAACAGACAATTTATTACAAGACTCTAGAAATCTCGGTGATCCAATGCCATATTATATTTAAAGAATTCACATTTCACATTCCATTGCCGATGTTGATCAGCGCGAACTGTATCCCAAAACGTACTTTTTATAAGATACCTACACTTTATATCATTGACTCGGATAGGTGACTGTTTTATAATAGTTGTAAGCCTTTATCTTAGCCTAAAAACTTTATTTTCAGTGCAAACATCTACATATTTTATTGTTCATTTTTTAATTTTTGTTTATTAAGAAAATAGTATCTTCTAATACTAAGCATAATAATTTTTACATACAAATAATATGATGATTATACGCAAAATATCAAATAAAGTGATAAAGTTCATCAAAGCATATTCTGTATGCCGAGCATTGGATAATAATAGCCCAGACACGCAATATACTAATTAAACTACTTTAAATTTTTACGGACGAAAAAGTCAGTCGACTACGAAAGCCGCTCCCCGGCTCTTCTTTTTGCCGAAAAAAGAATATTGTACGTTGCTCCGCGAGTACAATACAAACTGCAGGTTTTCTTGTCGCAATGCAATTACCTACTCGCGAACGCGCTCATTGCTTACTCGTCGAGCGCTCGCGCGCTTTAAAACGGACACTTAAATTTTTTACCTCTAGCCGAACCATCCTTTAACAGTGTCTTCCTTAAACTTTTAAGGACTCTGGCTTTGGGTAGCTCGCTATTCCTCTCGCGGTGCCGTAAACATCATTTATATTTCAGAATGTAGGAAATATTTATTGGGACACAAGTTTCGCGATTGTAACCAGCTGTTATTATAAAATTGGTTTCTATTTTAACGCGCTGTAAATATGTGGGAATGGATTTATCAATCTTGTAGTTGACAATTTTTTTTTACTAATGTGCCAATCTATTCGACGACACATTATTGATAAATGTGATTTTTGAAGTAGTTTTTCTTTCAAAGTACACATTATATTCACTTGTTGTTCAGACAACATTATTTAATTTATGTTAGTAGTATTTTATATGTCTGTTATATACGTAATAATGTATTTACGAGGATCTACACCATACGTTTTCGTGCCATTGTACTTCTCTTAGGTATTCAAAGTTTGTAGAATTAATATGATTAGCTATAGTTTGTAAACTGGCCACGTTTATAAAATTGTAGTAGTCTATGTAAATAATATGCAAGTTTAATGTTGTATACCGCTTTTCTCCGAAAAGCGCGAGATTACTCAGCATCTAGCTTATGAATTATAATAAATAATGATATAGATTCCCAAAGCAATAGATTTTTTAGAGATTAAAATTAATAAGTGATGCACGTGTTAGTGGCGCTCGCTACGCTTCTGACAACAATTATATTCTTAAAACTGCAAAAATGTTTAAATAATTTCAAATCGGATTAATATTTCATTTTGGTCACTCAGTCGGTAAAAAATCAATGAACGATTTATAAATATAAAAAATAAAGAGTGCTAGCCATTTACTCCGAAAAAGTGTGAATACTTCTAATGAAATGTCAATTACGCGAAATCTCGTTTTCTTTCTTTCGTGTCCTTTTAATGCTAACCATACCTATATTATTCTGACAAATAAACATTCCTTTTTTAAAAGTGCAGAAATATTTAAATAATTTCAATCCTAATTATTACTCAAATTTAATCATTCAATGCAGTTGAAAAATAGTGCCCGATTTCAAAAATATAACAAATAAAGAACGCTATCCATTTACTCGGAAAAACGCGCAAATGCTCTTAATGAAATGTCAATTACGGAAAATCTCGTTTTCTCTCTCTCTCTCTCTCTCTCTCTCTCTCTCTCTCTCTCTCTGTACAGCGAATTCTGTTTTAGCGAATTGTCTTTTAATAGTCATTTTGCGTCTCTATTAACTTTGCGCAAAATGGGAATCTGTGCAATACAAGTTTATTCTTGAATACCTCTTTGCAAGTAAACACAGTAAAACATACTCGAGTGTGAAAAAAATGTACGAATTAGATTCGATATTGACCTCTCACATACAGTAGTAAAGTTCGTTATTCAAACGCAATAGTTTTTAATTACAATTATGGCTTTCATTATAAAATAAAATGAAATAAAATAAAAAAAGGTAAATACTTTTGTATATTTACGAAAAGAATTCAAATGTATAAAATTTCTGTCAGCAGTTAACCAACTGCTGTTGTATTCACAAAATTCTACGGATACCTTTATTAACATTAGTCTTTATTTACATGACACTTCTTCTGCAACACATTAACAAGAAGAAAATGTTTAAATTATTCCAACCAAAGTTTCACCGCACATTTAATACCCTAAGAAAACAATTTACAGAGCTTCTTTGTCAACCGCTAATATGCGCGACTACGTATTTGTACAGGACAGAGGCGAGGGTCGCTCGCAGATGCGACGGGTTAGTAAACACCGCGGCAGTCACTTAGTCGTGGCTCGGTTTGCTCTCGGTAATTAAAAACGATGCCTCCTCTACCACACCTAAAAATGGCTCCTGCACAAGCGTGTAACACATTGGAGCCGTGATTAAAAGCTGGTTGTTTGCATGGAACTGCGTTTGTTTAACGCTTTTTTATTATGCAGCGAACCTAATGGTTAAAACGTGAATTAAATTTTTGAATCTTTGTAATTTTTATGTTTCTTCAATAATCAGTTACGTCGGAAAGATACAAGATACGTAAGAACTTGCTTTCAAAAGTATCTAGATACTTCTATGCCTAGATACTTTTATTTGTACACTTTTTCACAAAAGTATCTGGTTGCAAAAGTATTCTTCTTAAACCTGTGTATTTTGTTATCTTGTTTAGTCAATAACTTTTGATTCAAAAGTATTTATTTACTTATGCAGTTTAAAATGAAAATACTTATATCTAGTATCTTAGATACTTCAACACTTTATATTTGTATCTTTTGTAAAAAGAATCAATTTTGCCCATGACAGTTTATAAAGTTGGTAAGTGTTTCTTGAATGTTAATTTTTTTAGTATCAACTTGTATAACAGTACAAAAACTCGTGCCTATTACTACTGAAATTGGAGAATTTCCTTCTTTCTCCTTCCCTTGATAATATAAAATTAGTGGCGATAAATTCAAATCTTTTTTCTTATTATAGATTTTATATTCATAAGACCTTGTTTTTGAACCGACATATAATTTAATCTGTAGAATATAATTTATTGTTTCGTTATACTTTTTCAAATACTATCGTTCTTTCATTTATTTAACTTAAAATTATAATCTAAAATCACAATGACTTTTCTTTTGTTTACGATACCTGACTAAATAAGTTTACTTATCATTAATTAATCAATCACATAATGTTTAATGAAATAAAATATTAACAGTACTGAAATAATAAGGAAGTTTTGTTTCATAATTATTCAAGCTTTAAACTAAACTATATTTACTTCAATTAACCATGCATTTATTGTCTACCAAACTGTAAAAAATGAAATCTCGTAAAATTCTTAGATATGTAATGCATAATATATTCTGCATAATGTTCGTACGGTATTACGAATGAAACTAACTCTCCACATAATCAACTTACAAAGATCTTTCCTCTCCTACAATAGCCTACTTTATAATAACTAAATCAATGATATCCGCAACAGCTTATCAATAATTCAACCGATCAATCCGTCTATTTCCAGCAACTCTTTCTCTCCTCTCCCCTCCATTCTTCGTCTCTCTCTCTCTCTCTCTCTCTCTCTCTCTCTCTCTCTGTCTCTCTCTCTTCTCTGCCATGATCCCTCGCAGCAACCTCCCGTTGCGTATACCTCCGCGGCGGCCGGGAATGTAGGTCTCGTGGGCTCGGCTCGTAAAGTCGCGAGTTTTACAAGGATTGTAGTGGAAGTAACTTTCCGCGTTGTAAATTTCGCGCGCGCCGCCCGCCGCCGCCGTCGGCTACTGCGGCTCGTTCCGCGTTACAACCGCGAGAATTATAGTAAAATATTTCAAGGGGCCGCGCGGCGCTAGTGCACCGAGCTCAGATCCCCTCTCTCTCTCTCTGTCTCTCTCTCCTCCTCGACTATGCTTCTGCGTCTGCTTCTTCTGCTTTTCCGCCTTGCCCGAAAGAACTTAATTACTCGCGGGCGCAACCTAGAGGTCTTTTCATTTACCGCGAGGCTCGGGAGAGAGAGAGAGAGAGAAGCTTTGTTTTCGCGGTATTTCACAAAGTGTGGCTGCCGGCTGCTTGTGTCTTTGGTAAAAAATAGCCGACTGGTGTGCCTACTAGTAGCGATGGCGATCGAAGCTCATTTTGTAGGCAAAGCTGGAGGATTGTGAGTCGGAGGATTCTTAGGAGGAAGCAGGTTCTTTAGATGCGTTAGTTATTTCTGGAATTAGTGATTAGTTATCTTTTTGAAAGTATTACCCGAGTAAAAAGATTTTATATATAACTTAACGTAACTATGTATAATTGTATATACAATCTTATATGATTGTATACAATTATACATAAATTGTATATAGTTATATATAATTATATATGCCCGTATATAATCATAAATGTTTATATATAGTTATATACAGACATATACATATTATATATGAGTTATTCCAACAACAGGGGGTTCACCGAATTTGCCGCTGATTTTTTATATGAAAGTACTTATGAAAAGAAGCACTCAAAAAAATTTTCAGCCTCTAAGGTCCCCTGTGCGACCCAGTATAGTGTTCTGAATTTTGCAGACATGGTCAAAGAACAGCTATTTTCAAAAAAATCGTGGAAGCTTCTATTAATACGAAATTGAACGTACCAAAAAACTATTTCTTTGCCTTTTTCCCAACTTTAAGCAACAAACTATTAGACCCCATTGGCAGCTCTATGGGTTACCTTTAAAGAGACGAATGTAAACCTGAAATTTTATGTTTTTTAGGTTATGTTTGATCGCTTGCCATTTTACGCAATCGACATGGATTTAGTCTGAAATTTTTCGTCTGGAGAATACCATTAATTACTTTTTTGGTACGTTCAAATTACGTATGACCAAAGATACAACGACTGAAAGATAAGTACTTTTTCGAAAATAATCAAGTTGGTACCCATCTAACTTTCGTCTATCAGAACCTTTTGAGCTCGAACTTTCACGAAAAATAGTTCAAACATCCTAGAAAACCAGCCGTTTGTCTGGTTTTGCCTTTTGAACATATAGCACGAGTGAATTTTTTTCTAGCTTTATACTGTACAATTATATACATATTTATTGATTCTTTGTTGCTATTTTCTTTATGTTTACAAAAGAAATTTTCGAAGCGTTTTAAATGTTACTTTTATAATATCAAGGCCATTGTTTTTTAGTTGGAATTTTAATATTAAAAGTCGTTGTTAGAATTTCGTATGCTCGAAGTAAATAAAATTTGTTGAAATGATGGACTTTAAAAAAAAGTTACGAATTTTTATGAAAGAAATTGCTTTAAGTGCGAAATAAAAGTTATAAGACTTTGAAATTTTGTTGATGTTATAGGTATAGTCGGTGAAGAATATAAAAAAGTATATATGTACACGGGTTGACCATGATTGTCAACATATTTTTTTAGTTATCTTTCCCACCGATTTAAAAATGTTATCTTGAGAAAATCGTATTAAAGTTCTTGGTTACCTGTTCGACGCGCAAGCATTATTTGGACTGTAAACACATTAGAGATCGAATTTCAGTCTATACTGAATGAAAATACATTCTCCACATAGAAGACTACTAGATTTCGCAAAAAAGAACAAATTATTTTGAAAAAAATACACGGTTAAAGTGCTCGGTTGCATGCTTCGATCTGCTCGACGCTCAAGCATAAACTCTACTGTAAACACTTTTAGAAATCGAATTTCAATCTGAATTTTTGGGAATATATTCTCTACATAAAAAACTATTCATTTCTATAAAAAAGAAAAAACGATTTTTACATAGAGTGCTCTCTTCTATGTACGTTTTATTTTTTTAACAGCTTGTTTGAAAAATATACACTTTTGCGATTAGATGTTTTGTCCATGTACACGTAGAACACAATTGAAAACAATATTAGACGCCTAATCCTAAGTAATCGCTACTAAACCTCAACATAATTTGAATAATTCCTTCATCCAGCGTCTTCTACTTCGCCTCATTAATGCATCCCCATAACGGACGAAATTCAATAACGTCAATCCCAATCGAACATCACTATAGAATCACCATATTATACACACATATACCTCCTATATCGACACCCCACGCGCAGCCGACAAACCGTATAATCCGAAAAAAACAGTACCTCGTAAGTTGATTAGGGCCCTTCTCGGAAAATTAGACTCCAAAATGTTGTATACAGAAGGGAGGCCGAGCTCCCAGGATTGGGTTTAAATTTGATTTTAACGCCGAGACAACACGTACACACGCATACGCACATACATCCCAGAAACTTCCAAAGTCAAGGGAAATTCGATAGGCGCGCTCGCCGGTGATTCAGAGTATCGGCTGACGCGACAACGACGATTCGAGGGTGACTAGACAATAAAGTCACTTTTACGGTTTCGCCGGGCGCGACTCCCGTGTCACGACGACTCTCCCCCGTCCAAATCCGCACATTTACTTTCGGCCGCTCGCGCGTCAGCCGAAGCTTAAAAGCGAGGCCCCCCGGGTGACTATAGCGCTCGTAAAACACGCGGATGGCGGCGCGTGTCTAATATTCCCGAATCGCTTGTAAGTGAAATCGAAGAGTCCCGGAGAATCGGGGGTGGACGGGGAATTATTCGAGTGAGGATTTCGCGTCTTGCAGGGCTCGGTGGATGGCTATTACACGGCTATTAGGTGGCAATTGTTTGCTTTGGCGTAGAGGGAAGAATTGGGCGTTACGATGCGGATTTCGGTATTGAGATTGTTAATAGGAGACGGTGGGGTGGAATGTATAGGAACTTATCGTTCGTGACGTAACATTTTATATACGAATGATACCGACTGTTTAATTTTTCATGAAATAAGTTGTGAGTAAGCTTTTACCTTAAGTTGATTCTTTCGAGAATCGGCTTAAAAGATAAAAGTTTATACAATAGTTTGTTTACGTCTCACAAAGTTACTAGAAGAAGACATTATAATATGAATGAAGCGTACTTTAAGAGACAACAAAAATTTTTTTTATGAAAGTTTGATATTGCAAAATTAGATATTACGTAAATTAGAAATAGATCCGAATCTCTTTTATTTTTTATTCGATTTTAATTTGGAAAGTCTCATCTGGTCCATGAAAGATTTTAGGGGAACTTGTAGATATAAAAATAAGTTGCTAAGTTACAGCCAATTGTTTGTTAATCCGAACACGTGTTTTTGTAAGTTCGTGTGTGTACAAGCACAAACTATTGGCTGTAACTTTTCATATTTGTCAATTTTTTACGATTTTTATATCAGTAATTTCCCCTGAAATTTTTCAAGGAACGAAATGGGACATTTTAATGAAAAAATGTTTTTTATCACTTAAAGTACCCTTCTTTCATATTATAACGTTTCTGATATTATAACACGTAAATTATTATTGTATAAATTTTTATTTTTAAGATCGATTTTCATGAAAGAACCACTTTAAACTCAATGATTTATATAATATTATTTAATTTAATTATGACCTTATTTGATTTATGTAGGCGTTCAAATGAATTACTCATATTTAAAAGTGTAATTCATCATATAATCATTTGATAGTGAAAAAATGGAGACAAAAACGAAATCTAATTTATTTATGAGTAATTTATTTATATTTATCAAGTTTCTTTTGTTCTTTTTAATAGATTTATGCTGAGTTATGAAATAATCATTCCAAATAAAACTTTGAACTCTTATATTCTATAAACCCTACAGAAAT
Source organism: Gastracanthus pulcherrimus (assembly GCA_949152435.1). NCBI lineage: Eukaryota > Metazoa > Arthropoda > Insecta > Hymenoptera > Pteromalidae > Gastracanthus > Gastracanthus pulcherrimus. Next base: position 158,678,660 of record OX424576.1, read on the forward strand.
ATGGTATCTTATTACTTTAAACTTTGATATGTTTAAATAAATAAATATCATTACATATTCATTTTATTAACTTCCAAGCAAAGTTTCATTTTCACAGATATATCATGTTTATTATAAAATTTATAATAAACAAGAATAATAAACAATTTGCAATAACGAATGTAAGTATATTTTACAATATTATTTGATAGGAAATCGGAAAAATGATTAAGCTGCTTAAATGTACTAGATGATTTAGAATAGTAAATCTATGAACAAAATTACTTAATCATAATTGTATGATACATTATTAATTTTTGTCATGCATGAATAATTATTTAAATATTCGAATCTGGTGAAAGCTAGATGAAATTTTAATACAATTAAAATATATAAAATTAAGCAACTAATCATTCATTTACAGTTAATTCATACCTTATACCTAATATTAATCTCATTCTGTTTATTGAGTGCAAAAAGTTCATGAAAACTATTACTGCACTTTTACTGTTTTAATTAAACTTCTTACAATTTTCTGTATAAGATACTCCCAAAGCTTCACAAACAGTTAATCCACTCACCGGATCTGTTTCTAGATTTATGTTAAATTAATGTTTTCAATATTGCAATGTTTATAAATTTTTAGTAAAAGATAATAAATTTAAAAAATGCAAATATTCTTTCTCTTTGACGTCCGTGGAAAATTAGTTTTCAGCTCCATTCCGATGTAAGCATGTTCCTCAACCCCCTGGAATGTTACTTAAATTTCTGTCAGATTTTATCCTTTCATTTTCCTATATTGAACAAAAGGGCCAAAGGACAAGAAAAACCAATATCACCATTTCCCAAAACACCCCGAAATTCCTCACTGCAGCCCCCAACACCCAACCAAAACAAACAAACGTCACGCGACACTGCACATCCTCCAACCTCCCTCAACTACCGCCATTCAGCCACCCGCCGTGCATCCCAGCGGGAGGCATCATCAGTTTGAACAAAAACCCGCTGGCGGCCGAGCCTCGAAAAGCCGACAAACGCACAAAAGAAGCTCCGCCGATAAAGACCGCGATCGCGCGCGCAAAGGGAAAGTCTAATCGCGCGGGCTCCTTCCCCTCTTCCTGCCGTATACTTTTGCCGGGTCTGCGTGCTCTCCACCAGCACCGCGGGCAGGCAGCAGTGGGTCTCATTGTCGGGCGTATATCTGTCGCGAGACAAACGAGTGACAGGGCGCGCCACCCGCGGCGGCGACGCGGAGATATACGTACACACAAGAGAGGGAAAAAGAGAGCTCGTTGCATTTCTTTTTTCTTTCCTTTTTTCAACGGTGGGCTAATCTTCGAGGGGAGCTTTCGTTCTCTTTTTCGGGTGTTTGGGCTTTGCTTTTTTGGAGGGAATGTTTCATTAGTTGCTTTGAGGGATGAGATTAGATGAGTTGGGAGAGGGTAAAGGGGAAAAGGGTGGAAAATTCAGGTTGGCTGGCAGAGGAACATTTACCGGGTTCTTGTTTTGATGATGGAATTTAATAATAGGATTGGGTAGGGCTTGGTAGAATTTAGTGGAATTTGGGAGAATTTATGAAAATTTACTTAATGTTTGAGCCAGATTATCCAGGTAACTCTTTGCAACTTTCTGTTGTACAACTAATAACAATTTGATAGTGAGAGTGTGTGGAAGTGCTGCGATGGCGAGTTGTGCTAGCAACAAACACACTGACAACGCGAGCATTATTGACTAGTGTTGAAGCCTCGCACTTATAGTTGTATCTAATGAACCATTATGTAGTAGATGCTGCTTATTTTATTAACATTATTAGTATAACTATTATTAGTATACTAATATATATATATATATATATATATATATATATATATATATATATATATATATATATATATAGTATATATATATATATATATATATATATATATATATATATATATATATATATATATATAAAATTAGTATATAACAATATAACTCTTGTATGTATGTATGTATATATACTAATATATGCTAATAATATATATATATATATATATATATATATATATATATATATATATATATATATATATATATATATATATATATATATATATATATATATATATATATATATATATATATATATATATATATATATATATATATATATATATATATATACCTGACATACAGCTAAAATCATTAGCAGTTCTCATATATCCAATACTAAAAATCTTGTATACACACATATATATATGTATGCTAATGATTTTAGCTGTATGTCAGGTTTTAGAACTTATTGTATTTAGATGTGTTACAAATTATCCACGTGTTAGACTGTCACATATGAATAGGGGTGATGATTAATTATACTAAACATTTCATGAGAAATACAGAGATAATAAAATACACCAGATCGACGCATGTACTATTTAAAAACATGAAAACGTTTTTATACATTCTATTGTTTGTACTAACTATTGGTTTAGTAACATTACCAAATCTAATCTAATTTAATGACTGTTTCAATTTGACATAACCTAGTTTAGGGATAAAAGTACGTTAACTATTATTCCAAATTATTATTATTTATTAATAATTATTTACAATAATTTTATTATTTAAATATTCTTATACTTATACGTAAAATAATATTTCTATTATTATTTTAACTTTAAATTGATGCCAAATCTGGCTTTAAATATATAACTGTCCCTTTTACTTATATATTTCTAAACATCCAAAAATCTGCATGGAGAAATATGAAATGTAAAATAAAATCTGTTAAGTTATACCAGCTTTCAAAAATGACCAGGATTCTGTTTGAGGCTCAAATGGCATTTATAGATTACATTCTGTCGACGCACCCAAAAAGCCAGATTCTACTTCTTAAGTAGATTTTTCCATACAACGTTCTTTTATCTTGTAAAATAGAATTAATTCTACCTTTAACTTATCTCTCTGCGTGTATAAAATAAAATGCATCAACACCCCATTAAAATGATATCCCCTTAACGACACATATCATTCGATTGTCACGACCACTCACCCACAGTTTCGATAAAACACACACTCTTACCACCTGAACAGACACACAGAACAGACGATACAGGAAGACAGATATTCAGCGGCTCCTCGAGACCTGCGGCCGTACACCCGGGGCGCGAGCACGTCAGCGTAATTAGTAAAAGTCAGTCGCGGACGAGGCGGGCAGAATGTACGCGGCGCACGAGCTCTGTCTACCAATCAGCTGCTCGCTCGCTCGGGAGCGTAATTTAGAGCCGCAATTAGGCGACCTTTTAAACGACGCCGACGCGGAGCTTATAAAAAGTTTACATTTAATAGACCGCGCCAGGCGCACGCGCGACTTTTGTAATGGCGATCGCAGAGAGATGATAATGACGCGCGCGCGAGCGGTAAACGGTGAAAGCGTTAAATTGTCGCCGGGGAAAAAGGAGAATGCTCTCGTGTGCTTCTTGATTGAGCGATTAAAATGACGATGTTTGTAAGTGTATTTTTCCGCGTTTCGAGGGACATTTTTTTCTTTTTTCGAGCCTTGTGTAACGGGGTCGACGCTCGAAGATGCAATGATATAACCGGTGGGGTATTTGGTTTCGTAAATGGACAGTGATATGTTTGTGATATTTTTGGAGTTTTAATGTGGAAAAGTAGAGGGTACAGAGTGTTATTGGTAGGTAGTCTAGTAGTTTGGTTAGAAGCGAAAATTTATTTTATATGCTATAATATATTGTTGCATGTGAAAGTAACAGATGTGGAAGTGTGAAAAATTAGTGACAAGTAAAGTGTGTTGAAATAATACATTTAGAGTCAAATTGGATAGAGAGCCTAACCCTATTTGTCGATCAATTTGAATTTTTGGAAATAATTAGTATTTATACAAGTCATAGCATGTCAAAGTACCCTTGGATAACATCATTAAATTATTAAATTATCAAAAGAATATAGATACGTTCGTAATATGACGTCATAACAACTTCGAAGCGTATAATTTTCTATTTCATTCAAAGTATATGCAGTTTAATCCAATTCGGATACAATGATAAATATAGGGATTCGTTATTAAACTGCAACGATTTCGTTATAATAATGTAGATGCTGGCAGGTAAAGTTTCATAAAATGCCCCCGGATCTCAGATTTTGATGAGGCTTTGGGATATATCTTCTGGTAGATAGGAATTACAACTTTGACTTATAATAGCAGATAACGAGGTTCAAATCTCGAGATATAGCTAAAAATATTAGTATTGTCCATATACGCAATGTTAATAATAAAAATTTACTACCATTGTTAATGGTGTTAGGTATCTCGAGACTAGGACCGTGTTAGTTACTCTTACTAGTCAAAGTCGTAATTTCAAGATACCAAAAGACATATCCTAAATCCTCATTAAAATCCCACATCCAGAGGTATGATAGTCTTCTAGTGAGTCTTAGATAAATGGGCAATACATTTTATCTAAGTTAACCATAAATGTAACATTTTTTAACAATTTATAAAAAAGAGTAGAATAAGCCTCTATATTTATATTGTTGCTGTAAGATTTTTTTCCTACAAATATTTAATATTTATACAATATAAAACACGATTTATTATTTTTAAGTGTATAACTCAAAGACTCCTGTCTCTTGCCAGCAATTGTTTGTTTTCCTTCGTGAAAGATATTATTAAGGAAATTGAAGCAAAATAATATTAATATAATAATTTGTGAGTCAGGTTCGGACATTCACATTTATATATAAAGAGCTCACTGAGAATTAATCAGGAGCTTTTTCATTACAAAATTATGCATAAATACGTTTAGATTTTATTTAACACGGTATAAATCGAATAATATAATTTATTGCTGGCATTCTTATTTCTATTTTATTATGCTGTTTGATTTCACGGTTTTAGAATTAAAAGTCCTCAAAGAAAACCAAACGTTAAAAAGTCGTACTATGAATTACTCATAAATGCTAATACATTTTCTACATATTCATTGTACCATATTGACAACCCATCAACTCGCTCACAGAGAAGCAAAGAATCGCGCATAAAAGCCTACTTACAGCACGAAAAAAAAAATAATCTTGTTAATAAAACTTACACCGTAAACTCGAGTTGAAAAGTTACGCCACCGCAAAATCTCTTTACACTCTCCGCGCTCATAACGACATTGTTTTTAGCGCCACTGCACACTTTCTCACCCGCTCGCGCGCACGAGCACCTACACACACACACACACGTGACGATGACGTGAAAAAGCGATAAGGTCGAGCGCGGTAAGCAGATCCAATATATTATAACGCTGTACAGCTATATACACGCGGCTCTGTGCTTTATGCACAGCAGCAGCGGCGGCGGCGGCGAAGTAAAAGCGGAAGCCGCCCGCGCGCTTCTGCACATCGCGTGTGCATATACGCAGCCGACGGAAGCGGATGCGAGGAGAAAAAGAGACGAGAGGCGCGAGTTATATACCGCGAATTTGATTTTCCGCGGCGCGCCGCTCGGAATGAAGTGCGTGTGAGAGAGAGAGAGGGAGAGCGAGGGATATTTAGATGGATGGACGAGCCGAGTGGAAGGGATGTGGAGGAGTGGGGAGGTTCGTTTTTTTTTATAATGGGATTTCCTTGGAGATACGGACGAGCTATTAGAATTTTTATCGTATTCTGATTTTGAGTGGTTTGTCGGCGGTACGTGATTTATTACCGTTTGAGTGTCATAAGTTTAGATGCTTTGTGATAAGGGTAATTGCAAACTACGTTGGCCTAGAATCATGTGTATCACGTACGTTTAGTCGGATCGTGAATTAATGGAAAGCTCGTTGAGGAATATTGAACCACTTATTAAAGAAAATATCTTAATTTTATAAAATGATACTTTAGCGGAATTACTTTCATCCCGATTGAAATAACTGCCACTTTGAATAAGAAAAGTAAGTATTGTTACGTTAAATACTTGTTTCATAAATTTATTTTAAATCATCTATTAGTTTGATGAGTGATCTATTACTTATAATTAAGTAGAACAATACAGGTTTGGTAAGACCACTGTGCATGATACTTTTCATGCTATTTCGTTGATGGTAATGGTGTTTTTTACAATATTCCTTCATGATTAGTTCTTGCAAATATCAATCGATTCATTTAAAAGCATATAAGCTGTGATTACGTATTTATAAATGTTTCCTATTCATCATTTTACGGACAAAGAGACAAACAACTCGAAACACTATTAATCACCACAAATTCATTTTTTATAAATTAAAAATGAGATGACGTTTCAGACATTTTGTGATATGGACCTTTTTAAAGCAACTATTAAATTGAATCTCTCGCATTTAGTGTTCCAGTAAGTTAATTTAACATTAGTTTATGATAAGCATAATACTACGAGAAACACTTTCTTATGTAATTATTATAGACCTCAAGACGTCCAAAAAATCAAATAAAAAATTATTTCATGATGACCAATGGTATTTTAAGTGTTAAAATATAAATATTCTTTCTTGACACATTGCGAAGTATTACTACATCGTCTACTAATACACCTTTCAATTCTTACCCTTATCCAATTTTCTAGCAATGATTATCATTCTCCTTCATCGTCACTTAAGGTGGAATTATGGTAAAATGACAAACTTTTCTATCATTCAGTCTAACGATCTAAAATTATATTGATAAGTTAGAATTAAAAATCTATTTTCTAACGAAAATGACTTAACATTTTAAAACGGTCACTTGCTCAAGCTGTTTAGAGATAAAACTCTGAAAAAAAAAAGTTTCTTCCATGGTTGTCAAACAAAATAAACTGTTAATTAAATTTAATAAATCTTTTTCTACTATCTTATGACAAATTATAGTTCTCATTTGATTTACGAAAATGCTTAAAAAATTGCGTTCTTTGATTCAGATGACTGATGAATAAAATAAGACAAGAAAATTTTTTAATGTAATCAACAATTTATATTTCACGCTATTTATACTAACGTATATTTTCTGAAAGATTTAAAAAGATTCATTAAAACCTCATGCGCAAGTAACTTTTTTGAGTTAGAAAAATAAGTTTCGATAAAAAGAAAACGTTTAAAGATTAAATTTTGTATGTTATTTAATATAAATTCTATTACTTTAATATCTATAACTCTTTATTATAACACCGAGTACTGACATCTGCCAGATTTCAAAACATTCTTACAATTACAAAGATCAAGTAAATTCAATAAAAAAATCCTTTCATATTTTGCCTTAAAAACACCAGCATCCTACATAATCCCCCCATAGAAAAAAAGCTTCAACAACTATCCCCTCATCATCTAATCATCCGCTTCATTCATCCTACCTCAAAAATCCACCAAACTCACTACCCTCACTCCCTGCGACATCGCTGAATAATCCTCCAAATCGAGTCCTCCCCGAGATTCCGCAGCGGCGCAGCAGCCCCGCTTCTATTTCAAGCCACGCCCGCACTCTCATATCGCTGCGCTCCGCGTGGATCGTGAAATCGCCTAATCAGCTAGCGCGGATAAATTGCATTTTTACGACTCGTTTGCGGCGTGAGCGCGTGCGCGCGCCGATCGTAAAAAGTCATATTTATGCATGGCAAGCGCGATCAGCCACTCCGCACGCGCGCTTCGTCTACTATTTTCCTTCGCGGATATATTCGCGCTTCGCGTTATTTCTCGTGTGCGCACGGGATTCGGATGAAGTGGGGTTTTTGTCAATCGTCCGGCCGTGTTGTTCTTTGTTAGCGTCGCGTTTTGATGGGTACTTTGCACTTTGTATGTGTAATGGGAGCGAGGAAAGAGATTTTATGCGGAACGAGGGTGTGATTAGGCGCGATAGGAGGTTTGTAGATTGCATTGTGTGATATTAGTGCTTAGTAGATATAGATAGAGAGGATTCGATGGGTAGGATATTGCGAGTTGCGGAGATTTCGTTTTGTAAGCAGTGACAGCCTGGGGGCAAGCGAAAGTAATAAACACGATTTTAGAAGCTGTTTTATGGACCTTAAAACTTTTTGAGACATTTATTTATAACCACTTATTAGATATTGATTTTATAGCTGTACTTTTACTTTTAAGATTAAGAAAGTGTAACAAATGATTTCATAACTTCCGCGTAATTTATTGTCGTTTTTCACTACCTATTTTTATCAGTTTAATTACTACTTATACAAAATTAAATATTTAGTCTATTTTATTATTGCCTAAAGGTTTACAATAGAAAACCTGAATTTATTTTTATGTGAAGTCAATTACTTATTTGAAAGAGAAGTATTAATTTATCATTCAATTTAATTGAGTTCAAATATTTTGAACAAATATTTTTTTTTTAAACTTATACACTGTATACTAAATACTATTGTATCAATAATATTCTTTACATATCATATTAAAAAGTTTGTGTCATGTCTTTATAATAATGTTTTAAGCTTATAAATTGCAACTGAGGCAATCTTTTGCTCTTCTTCTGTCAAAGTTGACATAATGCCCGTTAAAAGTACAAGTGCTGCTATAAATAGCAAAGCACAATGGTTTCGTTGAATGAGACTAATTCAAGACTAGGAATCACTGACTGCCATAGCTGAATTGGTACATTTCATTGACAACTGCAGCACGTAAGCGATATTTCATGTGTAGCCTGAATTTTCTTATTTCACGGCGGGATTACGAAAACACGATAGAGAATAGCATCTCATTGATTATCTTGAAGTCGAAGGCATTTTGTTTGATTTTGACTTCTCCCGTGAAGCATTTACTTCTTTACTATAGGATTAAGAGAACAAGACACTGACTGCCATGTTGCAAGTTAATTGAATTACAAGCCAATTTATTCTATTCTTGGATATTTAATAAATCCCTTAGATATCAATATTTAATACTGTTAATTAATGACTACTATTATTAAATTTAATTTTATAAGAACTGTATCATTAACTAGTTTATAAAACTAATTTTTATATTGAAGATTCATTATAATGATTGAATTATTAAATATGGATTTTCTTATTACTGTAATTATTATTTATAGTCAATGTGAATTATTATAATCTTCTCTAAAAAGTATTTAATATTAGATACATCAATTTAGAAAAAATATAGAAAATTGTATGCATTATTTTCTAAAAAATATATATGTTCTAAATTAAATTTTATGTAAAGAACAATTTTCATAATAATTTAAAAGTATTTCTGTCATAATTTCAAATATGCAAGAATATTCGAAATAAAAGTAAATGTCAAATTTAGGCTTACTCGTAAAAATAATTGTAATTAAAAGAACAATACTTTCTGTTCTCGTCTAATCATGTTTCACCGACAGTGAAAAATTCGTTCCGCATAGTATATTTTTCATCCTGTCAATGTAAAATGTGTTTCTCTAAGGCTGGTGAACCTCGCTCGTAAAAGATTTTTATAGACTTCTACCTCCGTAAAATAAGTGAGCTCTTCCTTGTTCTTAACTATTAAAAAGTCATTCGGGTTCGAAACTGGTCTTCTAGTCCACCTGCGACGATTTTACGACAAGTTCGTGCACGGTAACCAAATCTATCATGATTTCAAGAGCCGCTAACTTATTCAGTGCAATGTCCTCACGTACATGCTTGCGAATATCGTTTCGCGCTAACGCTCGGATAAAACATTCAAGTTTGCATTTTCCCCGGATATTTTATTTTTATTCTTTCCAGGCGATCTGTGAATACAATGAAAATCTATGTTCGAAATATAGCTAGTAGGTTTGTTTCACATTTCTTTTACTATCGAAAGAAACAGCTAAAAAATTTTTTCAAATAATATACAAGCAGTAAATTATTAAACTATAAATAAACATTTTTGAATATTCAACAAAGTTTAAAATTTTTTTTGTAAATATAAAAAAAAAACATTTTCTCGATTCCTAATTTATTAAAAAAAATGGAATGCACTTATACTTTTTATTCTAAACCAAAAGAATTTTAATCGAGGTATTCGCCGAAAGAACTTATGGTATTTAGATGTGTTACAAATTATCCACGTGTTAGACTGTCACATATAAATATGGGTGATGATTAATTATACTAAACATTTCATGAGAAATACAGAGATAATAAAATACACCAGATCTATGCACGTACTATTTAAAAACCTGAAAACGTTTTTATACATTCTATTGTTTGTACTAACTATTGGTTTAGTAACATTACCAAATCTAATCTAATTTAACGACTGTTTCAATTTGACATAACCAAGTTTAGGGATAAAAGTACGTTAACTATTATTCCAAATTATTATTATTTATTAATAATTATTTACAATAATTTTATTATTTATTATTATTTAAATATTCTTATACTTATACGTAAAATAATATTTCTATTATTATTTTAGCTTTAAATTGATGCAAAGAACGTCTCATCAAACGAACCCACCCCATCCGACACTCCACCTAAGGGTTTTCCCTCTTTCCCTCTCTGTCTTCCAATTGTCCATCCTCGTTTCATTCCCGGCGACTGTCGCTTGGCTGCCGCGGGACGAGAAGCGAGCCCAAAGTTTTTCGCCAGCCTCGGCTGGCGCACAGGCGTGTATACACAGGAGCTACAGGCCAAGGGGCAGACGGGGCAAAACGCCGCACCAGCAGCCGAGCAAGAGCGAAAATGTAAGGAGGGAGGAGGAGAAAGTTCTTCGGAGTGTCTCGGGAATGTTTCTCGCGCGCGAGGCGTAAAAAAAGTTCGCCACTCCGTCTCGACGGTCCGACGTAAAAGTAAGAGGAGATTTATTAACTTCGAAGATCGCCAAGTTCCGAATGATGCCGTGCGGAAGGAGACGCCCCCGATGCCGCCGGAAGAACTTCGCTACTTGAGAGTCCTTTGGACCTTTTAAACCCTCCCGCGCTAACTAGACCTGTACTGGATAGTGTTTTTCTCATGTTTCGCGTCGGAGGGGACATTTTTGGGAATTGCGAAGGAAGTGGCATGGATATTTCGATTGCGATAAAACGTATGGTAATTGGTAAACGGCTACTGCTTGTGCACGTGTGTGTGAAATTGAATTCTATTTTAATCGAGTCAATATTAATTGTACTTTATGAGAAATTTAATTTGCTATCCGAAATATTATAATTCATTTCAGAGAACAACGAATCATATTTAGCTAAAACCATTTCATGTGAAATCAGTTTATTTTACATTTGATAGAACGCTATTTTAGATACGTTGATTTGCGGATCATAATTCCTGGTTCTGCAATATATTCTTATAAATTAATTGTCAAATATTCAAACACTGAATTGACAGATACAATAATTGAGCGATATCAAATATTTGTGAATGTCCCGTATAGATTCTAAATTGTAAATATTGCGTTAAACAATTCCGAGAAATGTATCATTTCGCTGAAAATAAATGTCGCCTGCCTAAAGATTAAAATAAACATTTGCTCGTATCGCATCAAAGTAAATTCCTGCGTTAATCATGCTTCTCGATCTCCAATTGCAGACTTTTCCTCTTTGCTCTCGCAAAATTATTCTTTAAATATAGAAAAGCTACCCTCCCGGCAATTAAACCATTCGAAGCTGTTTACCTGTTCCCCTACAAACTAGACGAGCGCAGTGCCTGGAAAAGACGACGCCCCGTTCTATAACTTGATGCGCAAACTAAACTGTCCATCTCGCTAAAAAGCGAATCATAATCACAAGCAAGCGGGGGGGGGGGGGGGGGGGCAGTCTTACAAGTCCGGCGCGATGCAAATAAAAAGCACGAGGCGATGGACGCGTCCGTCACGATTAAGGTCGGTATTTATATAACCCGATTTAACCCCCCCCCCTGCTGTCAAGCAATGAAAAAAGGGGCGCGTCGCACGGAGACACGGTCCCGAGACGAAGAAAAAATACCCACCCGTCAAGGCGAGTTTGCACGAGAAATATTGACAGTCCAATCCGACACTGCACGAGCTCCCGATGTACATGTATATATATATAACGTGCAGCGAGAGGAGAGAAGAGCCGAGTGCAAAATTAATTTTTGAATGTGTTACGAGCGCCGACCGATAGACGCTTTTTCGATTGAAACATCGAGCGGTGAAAAAGTGGGCCGCGGTGTATGGAGGGATTTTCATTGGGCGGAGATTTTCGAGCACGCAAATCGATACAGTGTATGCGCAGGCAGGGAGCATAGTTTCGCGCCACGAGCTTCGTGTACTTCCTGTTTCTACGGGCGGTTGATGTATTTTTCACATTTCGATTTTTTCCAGGCTTTCGAAAAGAGCAGCGGCAGGGTAATCGCTTTACCAGCTTCGGATTGTGCTTTGCGAACGGAACGACTTCATGATAGCTGATTCGATTGCATTCGCGTTCGAAAGCATTGTTTGGTACCGCCGGATTAAAAATTTATGTTTTTGGTAGGGATTGTTTTTTCAACATTTTGTAATACATTTTGTATTGTTTAATCCCCCTGCGCAGAAATTCGAGTGTACTCGACCAAAATCTACGTCAGTTTTATTATAGATATTTTGTATTACTGAATTTTTACATCGTTGTAGGACACCTACAACCTTTCAAATTAAAACTGAATAGTATAGCTTTAATTTATGAGATTCTTAAAGTTTGCAGGAGATATTGTTGCAGCCTAACAATCGATCAAATTCGAAATTGTAGCTTGTACAATGTACACTCGACGTTAAAAATATCTGGTCAAATTTATTTAAATTTTTTTAAATGTTACAACTTTATTGGATCGAATGTTCGTTCTTGCTAACCTCAATCGCTAACCTAATCGGTGGATTATGAAAAATTTAAACATATTCAACCAGATATTTTTAACGTCGAGAGTACATGATTATTTAATGAGTGTATGTAGTAATTTCTTTATCTTCTTAATTCATTTTAAATATTAATTAAAAAAATTTATTAAAACAAAATGCAGTAACAGTTCACTATTCCTTTCATACAAAAATATATTTTGATAATTCCAAAAGACCAATATTCAACAATTGGGTTTATGCACTATTGTATCCAAATGATTTAGTAAAATGTTCAGACTATAATAATCTTAAAAAATAGTTGTAGTTGAATATAATACTTGTAAGCATTTATTGTTCAATTAAACTTGTAGTATATTTAATAAAAGTTATCTGCGAACGTGTAAGATCATGGTATCGAAGTTCCATTTCTAATCTAAGCTAAATGTATATATACAGGTATATTGTATATGGAAAACAGGGCAAACATAGTGTCTGTTAAGTTTATATATACATAACTATCCTTGCCTTACTCCAAAGTCTTGCATAAGGCTATCTTTGTTACTTTCCTACTCATACCCTAATATACTACAAGCCTATTCTCAAAGTGTAAACACTGATATCATTCAATACGGCCACCGGTGCGGCAAGCAACTTTTTAAAAACTTGTAAACTTTAATCTTTGTTTATTCGTATATATGATCATGAATACGAATTCTTAATTTTTCAATAGTTCATTTTAGTGAGTTTCAATGTACAAGAAATAAATTTATAAATATATATATATATATTTCTTTTTTAATTATACAAAAACCCCATTCAAATAGTTCACCCTAATAAGAAAGCAAGATTCAACCAAACCACAGAGGCAATCAGAAGCCAAACGCTCGTCCATCCGGCTAATTTTTCATGTCAACCATATTCATCTCCTCCAGTCCAAGCCGAACCTAGCAAAAGCAAACACACACACACACACATACGCGCGCGCGCGTATGTACAAACGAACACCCATCGGACACCTAATCCCGCATATAAAATAGCCCCCGAAGCTCCCGTGTCTCTCGAAGACTGAATACACACACACACACAACTACCCACGAACGGACGACGAAACGAACAATCGCACGCTCGGTTAAAGCCCAACGTCGTTATCACTGCAGACGGCCCTCGCGCACCGCCACTTTTCATCCCTCTTTCTCTCCCGGTACGTATGTACGTATATGCACGTATGCGTACGTGTGTATGTAAATGTACACCCACGCGTGCGTGGGGCGACGTCGAATTTCAATGGGAGACGAGGCAGGACGACGCGGAGAGCCGAGATACTCGGACTCGGCGTGGAAACCAACTTATTGTTAGCGGCAGAGGCGCGGGCTTCTGCCTTTTGCTTCTTGCGCGAGGATTGTCGGAAAGCGGAGGAAGAGAGAGAGAGAATTGCTGCCCGAAATTGAGCGCTCGGTTATAACGGCCGGCGGACTGTATGGCTGGCTGCCATTTGAAAGTCAAATGCGAGAGAGCGAGAAAGGCAGATATTAAGAAAGCCGGCGCGCGCGAGGAAAATATAGTGAAAAAGATGGGTATAAGGTAAGAAGCTCGAGTGGGAGAGACGGAAGGAGGAAGAGAGGAATATCAAGTACCAACAGAATGAAGGGAAAGGAAATTTATTTTGATAAGCAGATACTGATTGGTAAGCTTCGGTTTTCGAAATTTGAAGTGTATTTGAATGTTATCAGATTGTAAGAGCAAAGCTTGCTAATATAAAAAATCATTTTTCTCAAATTAGTTGTACTTTAGTAATAAGATTTTCTCAAATAAAAATACCATCTCAAGGCTTTGCAAAAAATTGTATTAGTTTATATCGTTATGACTGTATACTCGTAGTATCGTATATCATCCAGATGCATGAAACATGTAATTCCCTTCAACTTCAATATACTCCTATCCATCATGCTTTAGTAAGTGAGTAGATTAGATAACTATCTTACGATATCAAACATAATAAGATAAAATTATAATTAACGGAAAAAAATAATATGATATATACCAGAACCTTAAAAGAATTTAAAACAACTATAAACTATAATACATAAGAAAATATAAAATGTATACTCCCCAGCACATTACACATTGTTATTAGTCTAACGCAAGCTGGATACTAAATAAACACATTGAATCCGGCTCAATTCAATTTGACAGTTTCGGTCAGTGTCCCTCCACACATCCCAAGGCTCGCTCGCTCGCTCCCAACACTCGTACCGGATGTCATGCGCGGCTCCTCGAGCTTTCGCCGTACTCGTGCCATTCGTCCGAATAACGCCTCGTTGGCGAGTTTGCGTAGTAGCCGAGAGTTAATTAAGTCAAAATGATTAAGCTCCGCCCGCGCCCACGCGTCTGTTTTGCGCCTCTGCCCCGGTCCCCGGTAAAGTTACACTGCAAAACATATACGAATCAGCCAACATATAAACCATTAGCGGTCGAGCTGCTGTGCCCTCGTCTTTTTACCCCTAGCGCGCGGCCGTTTTAAGAGCTCGTTCGATGCGATGCGTGTTTATTTATGCAGGGAGGGATAAGTTGTTTTATATTTGTTGTGTGTACTTGTGTCTATATGTGATAATATTTTAAATCATACTTTATGAAGTAATTGGATGATTTTATAGACATATGTTATGGCTAGTATTTAGTTGAAGAATCTTTTATTAATTTTATTATTATATTTGTTACGTTAAGTTGGATAAGAGTTTCGTGAACATACTAATATAAATATATAAGATACAACTTAGTCAATGGAACTATGCGTAAGGTTTCATGTCAAACTTCATTTAGTAATCGTAATTAATATTACATATAGCTGTTAAAGTAATACATATTCTATAGCGATGAGTTTGATTATATGCTCATTTCAGCCACTCTGGTAGAATTTGTGCAACCAGCATCATTGTTTACTCGTCAAAACATGATTAAAAAAATTGACGCCTCGAGGAAAGGATAAATTAAAAATAAAAATATGTATGCATAGATCCATGGATTTTCTTAATTTACCGAAATCTGTTGGGTCCAACCATGCTCGGATATTACTACTCATTTCGTAATTTAGCTCGCGGTTTTTACAACTTTCTCAGCACTTAAGGTAAGAGAAACTTAAATTTAATATAAACTTAAACTTAATTGAATAATTTACTTTTAAATTAAATTTTAATTAATATTCAATTTATTAATAAATTAAATTTTAAATTATACTAATCGTTTTTACAATTAAATTCAATCTACGGAATAAAATTAATCTATTAACTTAAGCCATTTAAGTTTAAAATATTCTTAATAAAAGCATGGATTTTACACGTTCTAACTTTAAGGGTTAAGTATTATGAATCCGTTGGTATCCTCCTTTATTGATACAAACGGAAAGAAGGATGCCCCTGGATGGCCTATGCGGGATCCAGATAAAACGACTTATAAAACTGATATAACCATAAAGAATTTAGAAAATCATATATATTTAAACAAAAATTTCGTTTTTATATAGTTAAAAGCATAAAGAAAGCTCTTAATTTTTTCTACGTAATGGCTGATAAAATCGTCATTTTATCACTTATTTTATCGGATTTGATCCTCTTTTTTTTAAGGCTTCCGTTCCTAAAAAAGAGGATTTACTCCCCCCCCCCCTTCTCTCCCTCTCGCCCCGACGTCTCCACATTTACTACGCATCCGTGGGCACCTTCCTTTTACGAGAATTAAAAAATGAATAAATATATTTGGTACGAATTAAATGTGTATAGCAAGATTTCTTGTATCAGAAATATGTTTATCTTTGATTTTGATTAGTGTTTCTTAAAAATATGAGTAATGTTAAAATGTTGATAAACTAAAATATATAAAAAAAACTTTATAATTGATATTACTGCCTTGATCAAATCATAAGTATTTTTTTCAGTGTACTTAAAATACATAAAGAAACATAATTTTATATTTACATTTGAAACACCCTGGTAGAAACGTTCCCCATATGTTCGCCAGATTTTACTCTATTTTATAGGGAATGGCCAATTTCTGCTTAAAAGTCTGGCCAGAAACCCCGCTACCTGTCGACGTTTTCTCGTCAGAAACCTGACCAACTTATGGTTAATGAATAAATAAATAAAAAATAACGTTTAGCGAATTTTTATAAGTTAATAATGATTATTATGTCATAGATTTAATAGCTTATTGTTAATAGAATGCTAAGATATATTTGGGATAGATTCGAAATAAAAACTAAAAACTTATTTCATTAAAAGTTTTTTTAAGGTTAGAGTTTTATAATTAAATAAAACATAAAAAAATAAAATAATTAATCAAATAAAAATTTGCATGCTGTTTTAACGCATAAGTACTATAATGGGATTTACATTTTCAATAATTGTTTAGGGTTATGTAAGCTATTTAGATTTTCTATAAATTTCTGGTCAGATGCTGGTTTATTTCTGGCGAACTATTAGGAAATGGATCTGCCCAATAGATCGTGAACCGACATTCTAATATGCTCAATTTTCTACCAGGGCAGTAAAATTAAAATAATAAGACTGGGACAAATCTGACAAAAGTGTGGCTCAAAAATAATCATGTCCAATGGGCCTTTGTTCTCGAGATATGAAGTATTTTACTTCAAATATGCGTTATTTTAAAAAGAAATGTACCTCTTCTTCGCACAGCAACTCTGCAAGCTTTTATGCTAGAAAAATTGACGCAAAAGATAAAGAAAGTACGTACAAAGAGCTATAATTTAAGCTTTGTTTCGTATAAAAATATTATTCTGACGCAAAGTTATTAACAACTGAAGATAGAGACCGAAAAATCATGAACATTCTATGAAATTTAACTCTTTTAAATTACATGATTTTCCATGCATTTTCAATCTCCATCTTCAGTGCTTAATAACTTTGAGTCAGAATAATATTTTTATACGAAACAAAGCTTAAATTATAGGTATTTTCTATCATAAAAACTTGCAGAGTTGCTGTACGAAGAAGAGGTACATTTTTTCCTTAAAATAACGCATATTTGAAGTAAAATACCTCATATCTCGAGAACCTGGGTCCATTGACAAGATTACGGGTACTAGGCTTCATTCTTGGGTACCAGAAACAACCTCGTAAGGTTAGGTCAAAAATCGTTTCCCAGAGCTTGTGGGCTCTTCTTGTTAGTTTTACATACAAATATTTAGTACACTACACTTATTGTAAATATCGATCGGAATTGTAAAAAATAATAGTCTTTATTAAACCATGGAAACATTTTTTTAAATATTGCAATGATCTACGAAATTTAAATATTTGTAGAAAATGAGACAATGATTTAGGTTTTTGCAGAAATGACCGAACGCTATGTTTCTATTTTGCATTTTTATCCAAAGTCTGGAATTGTTTCCAAAGCCAGACTTTTGCAAGACTTTCTGAGCCAGACTTTTATCAGACTTGTCCCAAACTTATTTTTTTACACGGATATAGAATAAAAAATCTAAATGTATTCAAAGTATGGAGATCCAAGCAAAAGTATTTATTACAAAAATGTACCCTACGCTACCTATAACATGCTTTAGATCCCGAATAACATTTCAAACTACAAATATATTCCGATTCCAAACTGAATAATCTACCATCATTCCTCAAACATGATTCAGATCTCCATAAAAAAGAACCTCCAACTAAAACAAAAACCAAGCGAAAAACAGCATTCCCAAAACAAAGCCAACTAATGCACTAACCATGCAAGCCGCGCCACCCATGCATGACTCATTCTCCGCATAACCCATTCGTCAATGAATACCGAGCGAGTCGAAGCGAAGTGCGCCATCGGACAAACGCCAAGCAGATAAATCGATCAAGTCGCACGCCGGCGTGGACGCAATTAAGCGCCGCGTCGGCACGGTAAAACGGACGTGGCCGAGCTGCTTTGCGGGCTTCTCTCTCTCTCTCTCACACACTTCGCTCGTCTCATTGGCATAAGGGGGTAAACGCCTCTTAAACAAGACCGCGGCGTTGAGTGATGCCGCGGCAGGCGCGCCGGTGCACACACGAGCGCGTGCTGCAGGGGAAAAAGGGCGTACGGACACCGTGGCCGAGGAGAATTGGGTGGTCGAAGCGAGAGAGCGCGGATGGAAGTGGAAGAGAGGCGCGGAGAATGAAGCAGTGAGAGATTCGAGGAGGGATGGAGGGAATTCGATTTAAACGGGCGTGCGCACTTGGAATGTAAATTTGTTTCTTTTGTTAGCTGGATTTTGGGATTAAAATTGCTATTACTTTGGAGATGTGATTTGGTTCCGGAGAGAATTTCTTGGTTTTTCTTCGTTGATTGACGATAAGTATTTGGGGTGTGAATAATCTGTATGGATTGATTGTTTGTCCTTAAGCCGTTAAGGACGTATGACCTTTTTCTGTACCAAACAATTTTAGTAATTTTCTAAGATTTCTGTGTGATATGTTACTTTTTGAAAACTTAATTTATGAATCAGATCGAAGTGAACTATTTCTGTGTGATATGTTTCTTTTTGAAAACTTAATTTATGAATCAGATCGAAGTGAACTATTTCCGATCTTGGAATGGAAGCATAAATTAGTTTTCGACACAGTATGCGTAAAGTTGCACTTTACGCATTTCATAAATTCTTAAAGTTACATTTTCACACCTACTGTATCAAAAAATAATGTTTGACACTGTTGGGTACGTTCGTTTTTTAGCGCATGTGACTTTTCTCACTCGCTTCGCTCGTGCAAAAACCGTCTCATGCGCTACAAAACAAACGTACCCAACAGTATCGAAAAGTACTATTTGGTCGCATAGGAACCGAGAAACCAACGAGAACTATAAAAAATAGTAAAAGAAGGAATACCATGGCGAGATTAATGCTTCAAAGAGATGTATTAGCACGTATCATAATTTGGATTTTTTAAAGCATGGCATGCAACATTATAAAGTTTAGCACACGTGATTAAACTGCAGAGATCTAAAGTGTTATAAGTATATGAAATTTATTAAGAAAGTACTGAAATATGAAATTTATTAAGAAAGTACTGAAATATGAAATTTATTAAGAAAGTACTGAAATATGGATTTTATGAAGTATGATATCTAACATTATGAGATTTCGCTTACATGTTTGTAATATAAAAAGATAGTTCTGGAGTAAGTTTCAGCCAGCCTACATAAACTGTCCATTTAGCTAAAATGAAGCTTAATGTTTGAAACAAGATGTCATGCGATTGAAAGTTCTTGTACAGCAAATAAATTTGTTGATCTTCAAGATGGAATACTCGTGTTTACGGTATCACTAAATATATTATTATGAATTCTTTTTTCACGTGTAAACTAAATTAAAAGAATTTGGTGAAATTTCAGTACGACCTCCCCTCAAATAAATCTAAAACTCAGTTGTAAAAAGCTTGCATGCTTCCATGTATGCTTCCAATTTAATTAGAGTAACGATATCCCAAGTTTTATCAAATCACGCACATTAATATTTCCAACTACTTTAATAAATGCATGTACAGATCACGTCACTCGATTACATTATTCCACCAATTCATTATATTCCGAGTGACATTATCAATTAAACATCCTACCAACGCGCCCAAC
This sequence comes from Gastracanthus pulcherrimus, assembly GCA_949152435.1. Lineage (NCBI taxonomy): Eukaryota > Metazoa > Arthropoda > Insecta > Hymenoptera > Pteromalidae > Gastracanthus > Gastracanthus pulcherrimus. The sequence goes on from OX424576.1 coordinate 158,698,945, forward strand.
TCACAGCCTCTCTAACCTTTCTTTCCCCACCCGGCCCGAAACTTCACAATTCAAAATCCGAAAATAACCGCGTCTCGCCCCTGTCGCGCTAAACGCAATCCGCTTACAAAGTTACAATATATATAACTTAATTTTAGCACACTCTTCGCGTCGCTCTCGATTCAACATCTCGGCCCGCAACGCCACTCGCGACACTGTATACCCACATCCCCGTATATACCTATACGCATGCACTCAACGCGAGCATCTCGCAACGGTGCGTCGACGCAGCCTCTCCGACAAAACTGACGTCTCGCGCGAGCGATAAGACGGAGAGAGAGAGAGAGAGACGCGATCGAGCGAGAAAGCAACAAAGCAAAAAAAAGAGAGAATAGAAACATCTCTCGAGGAAAATCCGCGTGCATTCTCCGTACGTCTACCACAGTGTATATAGTACATCGGTAGCAACAGCAGCAGCCAGCACGACTCCCGGGTGGATCGTCGCGACAAGCCGACAAGTGCCTCTACTCGCGCTATACTTCCACGTTTATATTTATATATATATACACGCGCGCGCGCGCGCGCGTGTGCGATGTACACGGAGTGTATGAGCGAGGAAGGGGGGACGCGGTGGAGATAGACACACGTTCGTCGTCCGACGGCGTGCGAGAGAGTGAGAGAAACCCGAGAGACCGCGACGGCGGAAATAGCTTTGGCACGAGTGCACATTGTTTCGTCCGGGAGGCGACGTCGACGTTCGCCGTGCACCTGGAATATTTACAAAGAGTGTAGCGCCTTTCGCGCGCCGGGATTCGCGCGTGGACGTGTACGTGGGTATCGCTTTTTGGCCGGTTTTCTATTATGGTTGAAGGGTTTGACTTGTTGTGTTTGCGCTGGAGCTTGCGCTGTGTGGAGCTTGAATATGGATACGCATAGGGTTTGTTTCACTTTACGAAGGGTTTCTGATGTCTTAGATTATTAGTTTAGTTACTTATTACTTGTGACTTAGCCTCTTAGCTTCGAGATATATGAGATTATTTTTATTTTATTTCAGTAAAAATTATAATTAATAATGTTCATTTTTTCCTTACATCAGGGTAACTTTTCTCCTGAAGTTGGGATGTCCTCTTCTTGCAATAATTTATTTGGTAATTCATGTAAAAGAAATTTCTCTGTGTTATAAGTAATCTTCTAAAGTTATTAAAAATGCAGTTTTACGATACTTCATGCTATATGTATGACGGGTGTTCTTTACGCAAATTTGATAATCGTTCATCCAAGCGGACAAAAAATATGATAAATTTAACTGGAAAACTTTTTTAGTATCCATGTTCGTCTATGCGCCTTTTCATACTACTCCTATACAAGTTTTTGTTTTTCTTTTTGTCTCTCGTCGTTTTTTAGTTTCTCTCTATATGTATATATTTCACTTCCTCTTTTTATCCTAGCCGGCACGTTTTTGTTCTGGACCATTCTCACAGGGGCGTTTTATCAAATCATGATTGCGCAGTACTTTTTTGCGCTTCCGAAAGTCGCAGTTAATTTTAAATACCAAATTCAAAGAGAGCGTTCTCTATTTCCTTTTTGTTTCGGCGTTTTCTCTCTTTCTCTCTCTCTCTCTCTCTCTCTCTCTCGTTTTTTTTTTAACTCGACTGTGTTGCGTTATTGTTTGTGGGTTCTAAAGATTCAATGAAATATCGCCTCATGCGTTGCCTTCGTTGTTCCTTTAATTGCTAACGATATTGTATGCATGTGCTATTGTTATTTATCGCTGACACGTATCGCTTTTGCACCGTGTGCGTAACGCAATTTCAAGAACTTAATTATAAGCTACTCGAAATTCGTACGAACCTGCAATTTCTCTTGCTCGCTAAGTTTTCACATACGTATATGTATCTAGATTGTTTCATGGATAAACTTTATACACAAATTTCTTTTAATAAAATTAGAATTATATTATTAAAATATTATGTAAATATTTGAATAATTTTACATGAGGTCAAATGTTTTTTTCGCAAGAATTACAATTTAGCAAATTTACGTTTGCGTTATTTTCATTAAAAATTAGTTAAGGCATTCAAAAATTTTTCACATACCTATTTGCATTTAATTTTTACTTTACTGTTTCACATGGAAATCTGTTGAAAAAATTTCTATCTTTCAACTGCACACCGTGCGTTATGAACAATAAAAGTAGAAGTCTATCTTGATTAATTTTAAGGACGTACAATATTGAATATTTTAACAGCGGAATTCATAGATAGACATTAACAAAGAACTCACTTGAAACGAAGAAAAAATATACATTTTAAGAAATGTTATGAATATAACGTATGAATTATTTCAAATAATTATTTCTTGACATTAAAATAAGCAATCATCTCAATACTTTATAGATATCAAAGACTTATTTCGATATCAATTAATTAGCAGTCAAAGAACTTTTTAAATGTATACTACAAACAAGTATCTACAGACTTAGAGAACTCATATAACAAGAAATACTATACTTTTGTTTATACCTTGAAGATTTCTTGGAATGTCGCAATTATACAATAATATATATTATAATGGCTGTCATATATTCAATGTAAAAGTAACAACTTTGTTAAGTATAGTTTAAATTATTAAGATACTTGTTACGGATAGAATTCATTAAGTAATAAGAAAATGTAACTGTATAATAAGTTACTTTGCGAAAGGTCTCTAAAACGTTCCGTATAGTTCAAACGCGATAACGTTCTCGAGTTTCTTATGTATATGTTTGCGGCGCGAAGAGCGGCTCATTTCTAGCTAAAAAAAGAATGACGCAGAGATCAGATGTAATTTAGCCCTTGTACAGAACAGCAGTTTCAACGCGCGTTGTAACAACCCGGCCAATGTATATAATAATAACTACTTTAAATAAAAATTGCGTATCAATTATTTTAACAAAATCCTTCGTATAATTACGTTCCGAATAATACTATTATTATCTGAAACGTAAAAGCTACTACTAGTAATCGTAATTTGTATCAAGTTATAAGTTAGATTTTCTCAATGTTTTTCTTCGTTACGTTTGCGAGAAATAAGAAATCTATTATAATAAAATATATTTATGTGATAATCCCTGTATAAGTAGCTATCTTGTTGAGAACGATCTAAATCATATTTAGATTTCATTATTCTCTAAAACAAGCTACTACTTGAAATCGTAATTTGTCTCGAAGTGCTGATCGAATTCCGTAACGTTTCACTTTGTCTTATCTACTTAAAAACAAAAAATCCATTAGAAAGTCTCATTTTCATGGCCATGAATACTCGCTAAATCGCAACGAATAACAGAGCGCACGCACAGTTTGAACGTATTTCAAAATTCAGCCTCTACTATCTACTCTTCTTAAAAGGCTGTAAATTATTTAAATCAAGCTCATACTAATTATTCTACATATTTCCCATAGTACCACACGTACCACAAATGCGTATCAAGATAATCCAACCACAATATCGCATCCATCACTAATCGGCGGCCATTCGTTGGCGTAAAAACACTCCTCAATAAAATAGTTCACTACACTCTACAACAAAGCTCACCTCTACATCCTACCTATCACACCCTAATCCTTCGCAATCACCTCCACACCTCCAAAAACAAGAAAAACCCCGTCCCGTATATATCCTACAATCCAAGCAACACACTCAACACGCGACACCATCCTCCGAGCACACATCAAATATCTCCCCGGGAAAATCCGAAGCACACACACGTAGGGTGGTCATCCGCGCTCGGCAGCTCTATCATAGCGCGGCAGTAGCACAGCAGCAGCAGCGGGGAATGCACGCGGCGGCAGCAGCGGCGTTTATTTATAAGCGTGCCGCGATTACGGGCCGCTGAGTGCTGTACTTAGCCGCACTCCTACACTCGCGCGCGTGTATAGCTCCCCTCGTATCGGGTGTGTATACACATACGCGCGCGCGCGCGTGTAATATCGCGGCGGAGGAAAACACGCTGGCCGAGCGCTGTGCCGCAGTAATGAAATGCGCGAAAATTTGAGAACAAGAGTGTGGAGAGGGAGAGAGGAGGGGGTGTGTTGAGCGTTGGAATGAATTGTTATGGTTGCACGGGATTTTGTGGATTAGGATGGTGCGTTATTTTTGACGCTCGGGGGGGTTGCTGGTTTTTTAAGAGGGGCGTTAGAGGGGGGTTTTCATTGTGGGAAGTGTGTCGAGGGGCAGGTTAATGGAGTGACTTGAGTTTATGAAGTTTTATGAATTATTTATTAATTTTTTCTTTTTCCTGTGTGTGTGTAATTGATATGCACAAATTTGTGGACAATGGAGAGAGAGAGGGAATTGTTGCTCTTACCAGAATTAAATATTTTGGTTTTGTGAAACTTTTTTTGAGTTTTGAATACATTTTTTCTACGAATTTAGCGTATAGTGGAATAATGATTGAAATAGAATTTGTACTCTCACTTTTGTACATACATTTACTTTTCATGTCTATGGAATGCTACCCAACCTGTTTTAACAAACGCCTTTGTTCGCTATTTCACCCGTAACTATACCTATAACGCAGTTATACAGCAAACCGTTTTTCTGATTATTTGTCGGGAGTGATTTATCTACTTAATACCTATTCATTTATTCTCAATATACATTTACGAACAAATTTTATAAAACATTACAGCTACTATAGTTTTCTGTGTTTAGAATGACATTTTCAAAAAGATATATTAGAGGTTTCTACAATTCGACAAATGCTATAATTTAAATTTTGTTTTATATAGAAATATGTACGAGTATAGCATCATGTAACGTCAACAAAAGGTAAATGCTTTATTCTGCTAAACTTTTATGAGTACATAACTGTTAAATATATTTTAAACTTATTTTATTGATCATAAAATTATTGATAATTCAAACAGAGATGATTAAAATCTTTAAGTGAGTAATATAAAATTATTAAATTCATGACACCAATAATTAAAGAATTATCTTATCACAATATATTTTATACAATCATTTAATTTTACATTTTCCGAAAAATATTGCTCTTTAATTGTTTAACAAAATTGTGTCTTACTTACATTTTATGGGTTCGCGTTTTACTTGCTATATGATAAGATACATATTTATCGTAGTCTCATAAGTCAGGCATTTTATGTTCAGTAATTTTTAGAGGAACATAAATCAAGTTATCTGAATGTTCTATATTCAATTTTTGTTGTACAGACTAGTTTAAAAAGTTTCTTATACCTAAAGTATAATAAGCTTATATACTTTGTACTTTCTTATGAAAATTCAACATTCATTACCCTTCTGTTGTTAAAATTTTCCATAAAAATGATGAAGCATAAAATATTAATAAAATAAAATACAAATCATGTTAGATAAATGTAAAATGAGAAAAAAATAGAATGAAACTTTCATTCGGAATGATGAATACGGAAAATTATAACAGGTCACATAATAATACCGGCTAATGTAACAATTATAACTAGATTCTCAGAATCTTCAAAGAGAAAAAAAACATTATAAAAAAAGGCCCGTTTTCACATCACCATTTCCAGGTAATAATTAACGAGATGGTATCTGACAAAAGCGCAAAAATACGCGTAGAAGCTGAAAAAAAATTTCTAAAAAAGTACATACCCACTCGCGAATTTCCACGCACGCGCTGAAAAACTCCCACTGAGCAAAAAGTAGAGCGAAAATAAAAAATCGAGATAGACGCGCTCGGCTATACATATACATTTTTCCGTATATTATCCGGCATCGCCGGAGAGCAGCCCGCAGGTATAGCAGGAGCCCGGCTCGAATATCCGCGAGTGGAAATTAACTTAGCCCCGATTGGCAGAGGATCCCTCGGCAAACTCTCTCGTTCTCTCTATCTCTCTCTCTCTCTCTCTCACTTCCTATCTCGCTCGCTTCCGCGCTCGCCGGTAATCCGATTTCGTTATATTCCTGTAAGTACAATTAAATAGGTATGTACTCGGCGGGGACCGCAGTTCGAGCCTGCCTTTTGTCTTATCGGGCGCGCGCAATATATTTCCTCTCCCCCCCTGCTGCCATGTAACCGCGGAGTTTAAAACTCTCGAGGTTTTTGCGGAGGCGGCGCGTGCGCCAAATAAATGAAATGACGTTTGTTTAAACCGCGCCGCACAAACGATGGGCAATTTAATATTACGGACGCTGCGATGCATTTTGCGCGGCGGCGAAATGAACAGCTGAATTTTCGAAAGTAAAGCGGTAGAGGGTGGGGGGTTAATGGGGCATTAAAATTTCGCATGGCATAAAGATAATGGATTGTGCATTTACGCGGGGATGAGGTTGGTTTAAGGTTAATCGAATAACTCTTAATCGAATGCTTAATCATGTTGGAAAGAGATTGAGAGGATATATAGAGTGATTTGAGAAATCATTTATCTTAGCAAATTTTGAGCATGTTTTATTCGAGTCGATAGAGTTGTGTAAAAAGTGTTTTAGAATTATATGAATATATTTTATCGTGCTCTTACTTATAAAGTAGATTTATTCAGTCTTATATTTAACATTGTACTACTTTTAAATCAAATCATTGTTGGATTACGTATGCTAATTCACTCCCCATAATCTGATTTAAAATAGTGATTTAAAGAGTTCTAACTGGTTTCATGATCTTTATGGTGAAGATTGCACTTTACGAGATTGACCTATATTTCAAGTGGGTTAAGCTCGGAATCCGTTTATCATTCCTAAAACAGAGGGTCTATCCGGTACCCGAGTAGGAGCACTGAAAAGCTGACGGAAGAGTGATTTATTTAACTCCAGTTTAGATAGAGCTAATGTTGAAAATAAGTGTTAATGCAAATTTGAAACTAAATAATGATTTTTGCAGAAAAAACGTTGTTTCTTTAAGGGAGCTCTCCGGTAATATAAAACTTCACAGGTTTATGATCATATTATCAATTAATACACAGATTTTTAAAAAAATTTATCAAACAATATTCAAGTTCTTATGAATAATTGGTTTATCTTAAGCATAATTAGGTAAAAGTTGTTGGCTCACACCACAATGACATTTATTAACCAAAAAATTTGATAGTGTTTTTGACAGGCAAATAAAAATAAATAAAAAGCTTTTAAAAGAAAGTATAGATCATTTTGAATCTACAAAAATTAAAAAAGACTTTTTTTCATTTAATTTTCACATCCGTTAAACGATATAAATTAGACAAAATTACATGAAATTGCAATAAATATCGTTGACTAAACTATTGAACTTGTTAGCTTAAAATGTAAAGTATTATTATGTTGATGTTGCTACCTGTTAAGGAAGAGTTGAACCAGCTTTTCAAAGCTTAAAAAAATCGAAATTTTTCTAAAAACTCACCGGATAGCCATTTTAAGGGGAGGTTGGAGCTTACATGCAGTTACGTAGTTACCGACAATTTCATATTTTTCAGTATTCTCATTTAATTTTTAATTTTGTTCAATTATCTCAGTTGTCCGGTGTTCCTTAGTAGATTGAGAACACCGGGCAACTAAAGCTTTTAACTTTTATGAAAAATTAAATTAGAATAATGTAAAATTCAATGCAGAAATCTGTAATTGGCTCCGACCTCCCCTTAAGGGGGAACTTCATTGATTTTAAAAAATCTCTCCCTTTCGTCTAATAATCTTAAAACTTCAGTAACTTTTATCATAATTAATGAAGGTTGCAAAGCAAATTTGAGAATTTTTAACTAAAATTGTTTCACAAGGTATTTATTGTAGAAAATGCATATTTTTGTGATAAACACAAGGGTTTTTAAGAAAGTTTCTTGCGTACATCAATTTGACGAAATTTATTTAAAAAAATTCAAGAATATTTTTCTACTCTAAATGAACTAAAGTTAATTTGTTTGAAATTGTTGAAATTCTATTTTTGGTCTATAATAAATAAAACCTTTTTCAACTTTAAAAAATATTTGAAAAGTACATGTTTCAACACTTAAAAGTGAATAATAAAACATTTAACATCAGAAAACCTCAAAACAAAATATTATTTATTTATTATATATTAACTTATTTTCAAAATACTTTATACGATATTTTCTGGAAGTTTAAGAAATTTTCATGGTCATAGGTTGCGCAAGGAACTTTTTGAAGTTAGAAAAGTAAGTTTCGAAAAAAACGCATTTAAAGTTTTAATTTGGTATGCTATCCAATGTAAATTGTCGCACTCAACTGGCTATAACTTTAGTAAAACTAAGAGTTTTGACATCTAGTAGGTCTTAAAATGTGCATAATACTATAAACATAAAAAATATGTAATAATAATGTTTTTGATTTTTTCCCCTTAATTGATGACCACTTAAAAATTAAAAATGACTTGTAAAAGAACATCGATAGTAAGATGTATATTATATAGTATGCATAACATATGAGAGTCATTCCAACACACATATTAAAAATCCGTTAACACTAGGTTATCCATTTTGACTGTGATTTTTTTATATAAAAGTAGATATTAAAAGAGAGTCTCTTATCAAGTTACAGTCTGATTCATAAAGGCTTACACAATACATCCACAATAATTGTTGAATATTTTACAATTTGCTAAAATTAAGTAATTTTCAAAAAATTCTTTAGAGCTTCTTCTTTGACCAAGTTGAACCTACCATAAAAAATTGTTTTCATCCTTCTATCAACTTTAAAAGAAATGTTTAGAAACCTATTAGAGTTCAAGTAGCTACATCTACAAAGCTAAATATAACCTCAAAAATATGCGATTTCAGGTTATATTTGACCGTTTTTTATTTTAACCCTTTTTAATTGTTTCCAACTTAGTCCAACTTACAATTAGACAGCTCTAACTTTCAGGAAAGATAATTCAAACATCTAAAGTAAAACAGTCTCTTTTAATATGTCTACTTTCATATAAGAAATCGAGAGCAGTAATGGAGAACCAAGTGCTATCGGATTTTTAAAATTTGAAGTAATTCAAATATATATATATATATATATATATATCGCTACATTACATTATATTATATCAATATTAAATTACATCATATTATACTATAGGACTATATTCCTTCAATGTAGTCTATCTAAACAAGAATATTGTGAAAGCCACCACTGTGGTTTGTCCCGAAAAACAGAGTACTAAATAAGCGATCACAAATTTAGAATCTGCTCACTTAACAAAGCTCCCTACAAAATGATCACTCGTCCAAGTGTACACAATAAAATACGACAAGAACAAACGCGAAGACCAAGCGCAAGCGAAGAGGATCGAAACGCTCGAGCACATATTTTGCGCGGGCCACCATAATAATCGTTCTCCCAACTCGCCTCTCTTATCCTCACTCTTATTACCAGCGAACGTGCGAAAGCGTAGCCGCTCGCGCATTAACTGCCTGCACTCTGCGCGACGCCGTGCCAAGTGTGTACTTTATACTATAATAATATTAGATCTCGGCTCGAGCGGCGAGCAAAATGAAACACGGCGAACGAAAGAGAAAGCGCGCGGAAAATAGAGAAACACCGATGGAAAGAAATAGAACCGCCGGAGAGACGAGGGCGAGAGAAGGGAGACTGCACGGAGATAAATAGCGGAGGAAGGAGAGAGTGCCCCCCCTCCTGTACACAATGAAAAATTCGGCGGTCGGTTCTTATTAAATTTTCCGCGCGACCCGTAAATCAAGCGGACGCGCCAGGGCTCGTTATATATACGTGTCGCGGGCAATTGAGGAGCGGAATTACGAAGTTTCGTGGAATTCGGTGTCGCCCGAAGCGCGCGGAGAGGGCTTTCGCAATGGAACGGTCATATAATTTTTTCGTCGGCCTGACGAATTTGCGCGGTGCTGCGGTATCAATGTTGCGGTGCGCGGAGGTGTGTGTGATTAATCGTCGGTTACGGCGTTGTTTAACGAATGATTTTTGGTTTTTATTCTTTGGTTACTTGTTGGGATTGCGATTATTTGTGGAGAATGTACATTTTTCTTCTTTTACTTTACTAAATTTTTTGTAAAATATGAATTACCTATCTGCGGTTGCATTTTTAAGATGAATATTAATATTTATAGAGTATTTATAATTGTGGGAAATGATTGTATGAAAATAAAGAGTTAATAAATTATTCTTACGCTATAAATTTCTGGTTACATTTTAGAATACCTACAGAATAATTACATGTAGAACTTAATACCGTGGTATGCCATATAAACTAATAAATAACATTTAAGTAATGTTTGTGTATAAAATCGTTATGTGCTTGTCTGCGAACAGCGTGTAATTACTTTATATTATTTTTCAAACGGCATGAGCAAAGTGACTTTTTTGCGCACCGGTTTGTGCGTACAAAATACCTCATTCCCGCATGCTTCAAACAGTTCGAGATTACAGTACTTAGCACATTTTGCAATTACTTTGCGATCGCTTTGCACATTTGTTTGAAAAAATAGCATACGACAAACTCCATTCATGCGAGATCACATCCTTTGATCACTAGTTGCTTCTGAATACATGGATTATTATTAAATTAATAAATAATAATAACGTCGATGCACGATGTTTTACCGAAATATATGCTAATGAAATGAAATTAATTCTTAAAAATAACAATTAATTAAGCAACAAAGTGATGTTAAAAATTAAACATGTTTGCTTTGTCTCTATATCTCTGTATCTTCAAAGCTACCCAGGATTATAATTTCCAGCTAAAACATTTTAAAAGATTGCCCCATCGCAGCACACATACTTCCATACTCAAAACGAAACTCGCACAAAAAATAAACCCCCCATTTCAATAAAATCCACTGATGATCCATCCCATCCATACCCATACCATTCCTCCATTCCCCAGGCTCTTTAACTCTCAAACTTCCTCAAAGAAAAATCCAACCCCTGCGCAACTCGAGTCCCCCGACGCGCGCTTCGACATCTCGAACAACGCTCGCGCGAGAAACCACCTCTTACAAAAACCAGCAAGAGAAAAGCGCGAGCTCCGCGTCGACCCTTTGCCAGTCTCTCGCAGCGTAAAAATCTCAAAGCGCTTAACGAAGCTATATAACGCGATTCGAAGCTGCATGCGCGCGACTCAAAGGCATCACTGCGAATCCGAAGCCCCGGCCGCGCGCGGGCTCCACAGGTGGGAAATGAAAGTGCCAAGGCAAGAACGCACCCTGGAAAATCCGCGCGAGAGAGAGACAGAGAGAGAGAGAGACTTTGTCAAGTTTCGAGATTGGAGAGGTAGAGGTGGAGGAGGAGGATACTTTAGCGCGGGGCAAAGTGAACTTGGCGCGCGCCGAATGAACATTCGCGATCGATTCAGCCGATAGCGAGGCTGCCGCTGCTGGCTGTTGGGAAAGTGCGCGCGAGCGCGTACGCGTGTACGCGTTGTAATTAATGAGTTTTATCCACCGAGGCGACGGGTATTTATCTTGCGAGCGGGGAAGAAGTCAAACGGGGATTGCAGAAGCACAGACGGTTTTGTGCGAGTCTGCGGGGGTTGGGTTGGGATGGGACTTTAAGGCACAAGCGGGCTTGTGTAATACGGTTTTTCGAATTCAAGGGAGAGTGGAGAGTCGATGATTAATGCGAGGGGAGATTTTTGGATTCTAATGGAATTAATGAGTACGGGGGTGGGAAGGGGCGCGAGGTTAGAGGTTAAAGCTGCTGCGTTGGTTGTTCGTTTGGTGGGGTTTCTTTTTTGTAAGGTTCAAGTGTGCGAGATTGAGAGTAAGTTTTTGAGATCAACGGTTCTCGATAATGAGCTTTAATACGACTTTTTAATTCAATGGTGTGTAGATGATTATCAATTGTAGAGAGACTCTTGAATTTTAATGGAATTAATAAATGCGGGTACTCAGGCAAACTGAATGTAATGGATAGGGTGTGAAATTACAGCTGCAATGTAATTGTTCGATTATTACAGCTAATCGTTTTTATAATTTTCAAATACGTTATTGTTAATAAACTTAAAAAGATTCCAAGTTTTTTCAAGTAATTTAGAAAAATTAACTAAATATGATTTGATTTACTTTATTTAACGGTTATTTACGAAATCAATTTCTCCTTATAAAGGAAAAAGTGTTGATGTGCATATTGTCTTACCAATCTCGGAAAATACTACTAAAAGCAGTTTTTGTGCGCGATCGATACTGCATCAAATATTCAAAGCTTGAAATCTCGGCTTTAGCTTTAGTAATGGGGTTGAAAATGATGCCAGTAAAAAGTTTTCTTTGTATCGTGTAATACTGTACGCCAGGTGCGTATACTATGTATACCTATATAATGGTTCGGAGTGAAATTTCGTATTCTGGCTCTAATAATTGAACCATGCCATGGCGAAAGTAGTCCAAATCGGAGTGGTGTTAATTAATGGTTAGTGTTCATAAATATTTGATTTCTCTTCGTTGCATCGAGCACTAAAACATATAAATACAACATTGCAACAGTTCTCACGAAAATATTGTCAAACATATTTTAATTTTCTTAATTGCATAGCAATATTCAAAATTTAAAGTGCGATAGAAATATTTCTAAATTTCATAATCATTATGTTGTAATCCGAAATCCTGACAATGATTAACAAAATATAACTTGAATTTTCAATAATATTCGTAATAAAGTAACAATATTAACAATTCGAGAATATGAAATATTGAAACTGAACGACCAAATTCTTCTCGGGAAATGAAAACGCATTTGTAACAAATTATTCTCTCTGTTGAACTATGTTGGAGAATGAATCTATGGTGGAACAAGTAGGTTTGTAGAGTATACAAGAGCTCACTTGTGTGCACATATTCGGATGCATGTACACTTATTTAGCCACAACAAATTTTCAAAGGATAATTATTGCAGCTAACTCAATAAAAGCGTTTCATCGCTACGAGTACAATGTATGCAATATCAGAGCATTATTTGCAACTACGTATTTACTACATTGTCACGTGTACAGCTTTGTATTATAAAAATAAAAGCAAGTAAAAGACACTTAGATTTCTAACGTGATTTCAATAGCACACGCATCAATTTTAACCTTTTCTTTATAACTGTAAACAGTATTAAGAATATTTCAAATACATATCGTGATGAAATGAGTTCCTGATGATAATATCACTTTTAATCGTAGATTTTCAACTAGTTTTCTTAATTTCTTTTATTATTTCAGATGATCTTTGCATATAAATTATAAACAGCAATTTATTTAAAAAAGTTATGAGGTTCCGTAATCTGACCATAAACCTGTGCCGTGGCGATATTTAAATAAAACGAAATATAATTTATTTCCTTTCATTATACTAGAAACAAATAATTGACATTTTCCAATTTAGACTCACTGATAACCAGCCGATATCCAAATTTATTTTCGATTAAACGTATTAAAAATTCAATCAAGCATTCATAAAATACCTATGACGAAAAAAGAACTCGCATTCCCACAATCAAGTCCTGCGCCAGCCACACTCTCTTTAACTCCCTTTCACTCTTTTCATTACTGTATTTTTTTTCTTTTTTCTTTTTCATTCGCATCAGCCCCTATTACGCGAAACGAAGCGTTTTGACCAGGCGGCGCGCAGCTTTGACAGTCACGTGTATATATCGTAAAAGCCATCCGATGCGCATCAGCAGTGAACTCGCGCGTTATTCTCTTCCTCTCTCTCTCTCTCTCTCTCTCTCTCTCACACACACACACACTCTCTCTCGTACTTGTAGGCGCGCGCGGCGCGAGATCATCGGGATTTTCGCGTTTCAACCACGCGCGCGAGCGCAACACGCGACAAGATTAGCATCGGCGCGCGAATTTTACGAGTGCAAGCGCACGGGACCGTGCAAAAAGCCTTTTCGCCCACGATTCTGTTTTATTGTTTATCTCGCGCGTTTGGGTGTGTATTTATTTGATCGTATGTTTATTTATGAATCTCTTTTTTTGGGGGAGAGAATGATTTATGGGAGGGGGGACTGCGATGAGGATGGGCATAATCGATGATGTTTTGAGTTGAAGTATTCGTTCTTTTCGAAATAGACTGTAAAAGGATACGAGGTTGTATTATTGTTAATGGCATAAACTTATTATTAAATTATTAAATCATTAGTCGCTATATTTAATATAAATGCACCAGATATGAATGAAATACATCTGTTTCTCACTATTTCGGTAGCTCTGTACAGCATTAAATTTATGATAATTTTTTCTGATGTACACTTTTTTCATAGCTTCGTAGATAACGTTTTTCATTTAATCCTTTGACTAGCAATTTGCTACAAGTTTTCAGTAATCTATTAGTTATGTATTTCTATAAATATAGTTCTAATGTAAAACAGAAAATGTAATAAAGTAATATTTTGTACATTATTCTTACTAATATGCACGTAATGAAAAATAATATCAGAATTGTTTTTTATGAAACCTAAAATAGCTTATGATATAAATAGTACCGAAGTGCTTTATTGAATTAATATTTTTAGATTGAGCAAAAAGAATTTTGTTAAGAATTATACATTTCACTTTTAGTAAGAAGTGAAAATTAATTCAAGTTTTAAGAACATGCGATTGAAAGGCACAATTATGTCTCTTGTATTGCTTTCATTTTTAGAATTACCTATAATCTATGAACTATTGTATAGGCCAGGAAAAGCGTCCACAGTTCATATGTAGTATAAAAGGTACAAGTACAGTTTTCATTCGTTTCTCCTACGTAACCATAACCTTCGAAATCCTCCTTTTCTCTATAACACACAAAAATATTAAATTTTCATTGCATAAAAAAATATTGATTTAACAACCCAACAGGATCATCCATCCCGAAATAAATCAAATCAATATCCCATATATCAACCCAACATCTACGCAATTACAAAATCAACTCCCATTCATAAAAACGATCGACTCCATCCTATCGCATAGCCGTAGCTCACCCCACCAAGCACCAAAAATAAAATCCAAACCCCGATACTAAGAAACCCGACAGTCACGAAACCTAATTCCCATCCACCCCGCAAACACCGAAATTCCTCGCGAAAAACACCCCCTCACCTCTCTTTCTCTCTCACGCACGAAACCTCTCAAGCTCCACTCTCCACGCCGAAAATTCAAACACTCAATCCCACGCCCTCTCTACCAGTTAAACACCCGAAAACCGCCACTCGTGTGAGAAGATACGCGATCGCGCGAGGTTGAGAGAGAGCGAGACTCTGTAGCACAGCGTATAATTGTCGCAGATCAGGAGCGGGCTTATCCTCCTCTTCCGAGACACTCGCGGTGTCTTCGCTGTCCCCCGCCCTCCTCGAGAATCGCGAAATCGCGCGCTCGCTCCTTTCGACGGGGAGACAGTGTCATAAATTTCGGTCGAGGCTGTCGCGGGAATTTTCGGCAGCTTTGTCTTCGCCGCGGGAGGCGTGGATGCAAGCGCGCGCGAGCGTTATTTGTATTCGCGGAACAAAAGGTTTAGGTATTTTTGCGGACGGTGAGCGGCTTGTCGAGCGAAGCCGTTGTTGCTATTTCTGGGTTGTAGGTGTTATTATTGTCGGGGTGATTTAAATCTTTGAGGAGATCAAACATAGAGCAGACTGTGAGTCTATGAGATGTGTGAGTCTTGAGATGTTGTAGGTTTTAGTGCTTTATAACAAAAAAGATAAATCATTTTCATTAATTAGTATTTTATACAAATCATGTACATATAAATGGTTTCTCGGAATAATGGCATGTAAATCAATTTCTTTAATTTAGTTTCCATCACATTTTGCTTCCTCATAGAGAAAGCTTTGTGATGATAAAATAAAAGTTATGCTAAAAACATTATAGAAACATGTTTTGAGACATTACGAATCAAAATACACTATTTAAAAAAAAGTCTGTATGGATGTGTGTGTGTGTGTGTGTGTGTGTGTGTGTGTTTGTGCGTGTGTATGTGTATGTGTGTGTGCGTGTGTATGTTGGTATGTGTGTGTATGTATGTTGATGTGTGTGTGTGTGTGTGTGTGTGTGTCTGTGTTATGTGAGCGTGTGTGCGTGTGTGCGTGTGTGTGTGTGTGTGTGCCAGACATTCTTGCTAACTTTCTAGCAGCCTACACTAAAAGTCAGAAAGCTATAGAGATAATTAAGTAGAATCGCCTAAAAAGTGATAAACGTAATCCTCTTTATCTTCATCATTAGTACATTGTCATTGTTAATTTTCGCACAAAATCATCCTTATACGTCTACTCGAACTACAGCAAGTATCTTTTATCTCACGATAACTACATTCGTTCACACTTTTGCGCGTTTGCTCAGAATAGAAAAAAGCATTTTCTTAGTTTAAAACTGTGGTTAAAATTATATTTGATACCTTATTCAACAAGTATAATTTTGCTCACTTGCTTCCTCGATCTAGCACATTTTTGCAAACATTAAAATTCCAATATAAAAATCACCAAGAATGGACTTAAGTCGTTCTTCCAGGAATCCAAATATATATAAACATATAATTAGCATCTAACCACATCTATTTTTCACAAAAGAAGAAAACTATTCTCTACGCACAACACCTGTATCAATCCGCAAATAAATCCGTGACTCGATTCGCCAAACCCAAAACCAGAAGAAAGAAGAAAAAAAAATACGCGGAAGAAAAGGAGGCGCCAGCCCGGGCTCATTACCGTCGACCAGGAAATTTCCTCACAATCGCTTACTTCCAACTTCTAATTTCCCCGACGCGACTCTTCCGAAATTGTTCCTCGCGCGAGCGCGCCTTCCGCGTTATCTCATACATTAAAGATATCCCGCTTTCCCGACAATTCCCTGCCAAGATTGCGTCATGCGCGCTCGCGAAAAGACGCCACGGCAGGCTGGTCCGCGCGCCATTTGAATTTTGCATTAAACATCGTCGTCGTCGTCGTCGTCGTCGCCTCGTAATCTCCCCTTTATTGAGATTGCCTTTATATGCCTACACGCGCGCGTCGGCGTCTTTTGTGAAGGCCCGAGAAATTTCGAAAATGCAAATTCGCCCTTGACAGTTCGACGTGCGTCGCGGCTGCAGTTGCGTAGGGGGGAAAAAACTAAACAGACGGAGATGACAGGCTGGGTACGTGACTTGGCATCTTGGGAATCCGGTGATGAGATTTTGCGGAGGGGGTCTTTCTTAATTGGTTTTTCTTTTTTTTCTTCGGAGATTGGGGGTTTTGAGTGGTTTAGGTTAGAGTTGATCTTTGTGACACGTGAGTGGTACTTTCTTTTAGTAGAAATATATAGGCTATTTTCGCTTTAAATTTAGGTATGTAATTGGGGAAGATCGGGGTCAATTTGTGAAATTCGATAATCGGTGAAAATGCTTATTTACACTTGATGATCGGGCATATTGAAGAGATGCACATAGTCAAACTTTTGATACAATCTTAAATAATAATATTGATTTATATATTCTTCTATGTCGTTTCAAATTGTGTATTAGGTCGTTAAACTAATGAATTTAATAAGTATAAAGGCTCTTTGATTTTTCCATCTGGTATGGTATTATCTACATTGGGCTAAGTTGTATAGACAATAGCAAATTCTTGAAATAATTGAAATTTATGATATTTTGCACCAAGTACTTACTTATTTTTACAAGTATTTGTTAAATTATTTTCATTGGATGTTAAAATTGTAAAAAGTAAAATACTATCTGATCAAACGTTAAAAACTAATAAATAACAGTTTTTAATTTAAAGTGTACATAACGTACACACAATGAACACTAATTCATATCAAGCCTTATGAAATAGTAAATTATCTCATTGGATAAAATCTACATTCAAGTCAAACTCAGTGGTGAGATTCACATTATTTGTTTTGTGCAGATAAAAAAAGTCCTATTTTATTAAAACATAGGCATATGAAAAATATCAATCAACTATGTATAACTATTATTTCAAGGGAACGAAACATTGTTAAACCTTGAAAACCTTCATTAAACTTATTATATTTTCTGATATTGTCAATGATAATTTATTGTGATATGTAGGATCAAGAATTTAAGGTTTTACGATGGCATACTTGAAGATATTACCAAGTATTTACACTGAAAAAAAATTCAAAATTATTGTTTTAACATAAGTATAAAATGTTTCATAAAACCATAAAAGAAAGTTTTTGAATGGGTACACGCATGACTTATTCAACGCTATTTTTAAATCTTGCAGATATGTTATGAGAATGGTCGCTCCATACAAAATATAGTAAAAAGTAGCACAAGTTCCATGTATTAAAACTATTTTACGGAGTTATTGAAAATATATCAAAGAAAAATTACAAAATCAATATAGGTAAGAGTATTATACATTTATACTTTAAAGGTTTATGAAAATGTAATTATGCCAATAATTTTAACCATTGTATAAACAGAAGATAAATGGACTTATAGTTATGACGTAAATTAATATAGCAGGAGTTTTCAAACCCTAGAGGTCAATAAAATAAGGTAAAGGGCTATGTCCGTCTATACACAAATAAATAAAAAAAACATTACGTCAATTACATTAACGGTATTATAAATAGGACACAAAAGACTTACAGCTATAGATACCTAAACCTTCTTTATACAAACTCGACTAAACAAGAACCAATAAATACAAAAAAAAAGAATAAATCCTAAATAAAACTAAACTCATTCTTCCTACAGCCAGGAAACACTCGCATCTTACTTATCGCATCCCTCCAGCCAAGCAACCAAACGGCAGAGACAGAGCGAGAGGCCGACCGACTTACCCTTCCCCCCCACGCTAGGAATTTAATTTTCTATTTTACTAGACTTTCTCCACGATCCTCGCATCCTCGCGAGTGGAATGCGAGACTCCCCACTCCCCCTTCCCCTCGGTGTCTTTTATCCGAGCCCGACGACGTCGACGAGGTCGAGCGATCGATATAGGCTCGAATGCTGAGGATTCTCGCCCGCAAGGCCGTCGGCCTGCTGCTCGCTGACAATTGAAATATTTCGCGCGAATGAGGACTACCGACTACCGCCGCGGCGCGATTTTGCGCGTGTGTTTGGTTGGTCGAAATGCAGTGGATGGGATTGTTGGTGTGGATGATTGTGAGGCGATTTTGATGGGGAGGAGATGTAACGGATGGATTTGTTTGGATAAAAGACGAATGTCAATTCGATGATAAGAGGATGACGTGTGAGTGATTCTTCGAGACAATGTGTATAGTTGTGTCTGAAGTTAATAAGTTTTTTATAATCTAGACGAATTCGTTCTGCTAGTGATCCTTTTTTAGTGTTTCTAATTATAGTCGCACATTGCAAACTCCGTGGATTTCGTTATGCAATTTTAGTCTTATGAAAAGTCTTATAAATATACTTTTTATCCTTCTCAATAAATGAATTTTCAAGTAAAATTACTTAATTTGTTTACTATCTCAGAAATGCAAACTATTCTTGAAAAAAAAAATTAAATATATAAATATTTTGTTCTAAATTGTGTCTCTTTTTTCTAGTAATCATTCTGATAGCGACTATTTGTCATTCTATAAGAGATACGTTTTGTAATCTTCCGTAAGTTTTACAATTTACAAATCTATGAACTCTGAATAATATTTGACACTATTCTAATTTAAAATGAGATATTAAAAATTTCAAAATAATCATGAAATGTACATAAAATTCATGCATATTCAGAGAGTCAACCACATACTAAAATTCTGGCCTATATGAAAATATTGTTTAGTTTTTATTCCTCTTTTTAATTCAAATGCATGTTTATAATAAATGTTCTTAGATACTAAATAAGACAGTTAATTTCGAAATTCGTAATTCCGTTCAACTTGCGTGATGTAATTTATATTAGTTTGTAAAACTTTGACTGACTTCGTTTCGAAACTAAATATTTGAGGTAGAAAATGTTCCTTGCTCATGAACTTCAACCAATCAACTTCAAACTTAGTACATGTTGTGTTAAACAAAAAATCTACAACTTTCCATTTGTGTTTGTTACGCTGTAGAAAAGTAATACAATTTTTTATATAAATTCATAATAAAATAGTTTTTATTGTAAACTATATTATTCTAAAGATTAATAAAATCGTTAATTTCGCTATTCATCTACAAAAAATGTAGGTATTACAATGTAGTAACAGATTAAAAATTAATATTCAACAAATAAAAAGTTAAGAGTTAAAATAAATCTGTTTGATTTAAATACTTAGAATATAAACTTCAACTTTACATTACGGTGTATATCAACTACAATTATAATAAACTAACTTATATTTTAAAATAATAATTTTCCTTAACAAGAAAATTGCTTAAAATATAACAATCATCCAAATTAAAGAGAATAGATCAGACTCCGATCAAGGCAAAGAGTAAACAAAAAAAGAAAACGAAGACACCTCTGTACCATACTCGAACAATTAAGTCTTTTGAAATGAATTTTCTGATTTGAAACTATTCTTTACATTTATCGATCTCAGAAAATGATTTGAAAGGTGCATTAGTAGGATTAAAACAGAAACTCGCCAAAGCGCATTTCAACTCTGGATGAACCTGTAACACATCAGCTAAAATTGTTGTGAAAACCGATAGCTTATTCGTTACACTGCTAGTCTTTCTGGATGCCAATTTCAGCTTTGTTTTTTATTTTGAAATGGCTGTTTCCAAATCACATCAAGCGAAAGCTATGAATATAAAGAATATTTTCATGGCAGGGACGAAAAGCTTTTTTCTGCTCACATGTGTTGCATAAAGGAATGTTTTCTGCTTTTACATTTTAGCATTCTCTTTTACTTTGCATCAGCTTGTTTCGTACTTTTTTAGAATTTTAAGAGAATCATAAACAAACAGTTCAGTTTCTTTATTTAAGTATATAAAAGAAATTGTATTTTCCAGTAAATATTTTGCTACACTAAAAGAAGATTTCATTCAGTCGGTATTTAATGCCTCATGCAGACTAAAATGCTTACAATCAAAACAAACGTTATCAATGCTTGTTTTGATGGTACTTATTGAAATGCATATTCCAAGCTACTTCATAAGTACTAAGTACATGGCATATTAGTTTGTCATGCAAAAAAAGTTAGAAAAAGCCTATTAAAATAATCCAAGACTGTGGCAGTACTTCACTAGTACTAACGCATCGCTAGTACTGTAATGCATCTCAATTTAAGAAATTATGGTTGAATAAATTTAAGTAATTATTGCACATTAAATTTAAGTAATTGTTCAACATTAAATTTAAGTAGATATTATACAATAATTTAAGTAATTGCTGTACATTAAATTTAAATAATTATTGTTTATTAAATTTAAGTAAATACTGTGCACTCAATTTATGTAATTATTGTACATGTAATTTAAGTTATAAATATTGTATACATGCTTTATTCATGAATGTTTAAGAAAGGTTATGTCTCAAATATCCAAACAAGGAGTACTTTATTACATAAACATCAAACTCGGAAAAATTTCCCAAATTTTCTAAACTTTTAGAAGGTAAACAATTTTATCTATTTTAAGACTGAATACCTACGTGGACTTTCAAAATGTGTCAATCATATTTATATTTATGAGTCCATAAAAACATAATAATAAAGCGTTTGAACTTTCGACTCAAAAATAATCTGAAAGTCATCAGGGCTAAAACTTTTCAAACGGCCAGTTGAAAACAATGTCTCTGCTGTCCAATAAAAGTAAGCACACGCACTACTCCTGGCAATGTTCAGCTAATCCGAGCAATGGACGCTGCATGTAGTGCGAGCAATGCTATAGCCGAAAAAAACGAGATAAAAGAGGCGCGATAACAATCGTTAGCATGCGGCTACACCTTTGGAGATCGAGCCTTACACTGAACTCTCTCTCTCTCTCACTCTCTCTCTCTCTCTCGCTCTCCCTCTCTCTCTCTCTCTCTCTTCGGCAAAGCAACGTTTCCATTTAGCTGATTGGCCGAGGCAAATAGCGTGCCCGAGCACGGCGGTATACTCGCTGCGCTGCGATACATCAGCCTGGGCAGAGATGCAAACGCGCGTACATGCATTATCTTTCGGCTAATCGATCCAAAATCCGCGCCGCGCACTTCCACCGAAGATATACCCTGCTGCGAGCAGCAACGACAGCGGCGGCAGCAGCAGAGGGACGCGGAAACTGAGCTAGAAATCAGTGCTGCTTATACACCAGCAGATGCACACACACACACACACACACACAGTTACACACACATAAATATATATATATACACATGCACACACATACACATACAAATTCACACACGCACACACACACACTCACCCATACATATACACGTACATATATTCACACGAGTGTAAGTTGGTGAATATACTCCGTATACGCACGTATATATGTGCACAAATATATACATATATATGTGCACACATATATGTATACACGCACAAATTCATTAATAATGAAACAGGCGTAAGTGGTTGCGTATTTCAGCCGATAGACTACGGATTGTGTGTGTGTGTACGTGCGTGTGTGTGCGTGAGTGTGTGTGTGAGTATGTATGTGTGTATGTATGCACGTATGTATGTGTGTGTGTGTGTGTGTGTGTGTGTGTGTGTGTGTGTGTGTGTGTGTGTGTGTGTGTGTGTGTGTGTGTGTGTGGTTGTGCGTGAGCGTGTGTGTGTGTGTGTATTCACGTGTTGGGTTTCGGGGGGTATATATATGTGTGACGGTGTCGCAAGTGGCCCGTAGGCCTTAGTCCATAGGTACGCACTGACTGTAATGAACCGGGAGGATTGTCTTTGACAAATGTTTCGCATTACCGAAGTCGTCTCACTCACGCCGGAGTATACATGTACACACAAGCATGCGTGCATGTAAATATATGCATGTACAACGCACACGTTCTCATACAGCAATTTACTTTCATGCTAGCAAGTGTCGTGGCATACCAACAACTGTATTTTGATACATTTGCAACAATTTATGAATATTTTATTATTAATGGCATTTCATATTAAATTTCGATTAAAACACTAAATAATAATACTGCACATAAACCATGCAATCGTAGTCGCAATTTTGGTCCATATAGTCTACTGTAATTACTGCGACCATTTTGATCATTATAACAGTCAATAAAATGAAAACTATTAGAAGGTATACAAGATCGAATGTATATATAATCTTCATTCAAATTACACATTATGAATTTAAAATATTTTCATATAAAGTAAAGAGTATAATGTAAAGACCACAGTGTATAGAACACAATGAAGTAGAAAGACTTTATGTAATTGTCTATTATATAAACACTGAAATCACTTGTAGATCTAAATGAACGCGACAACTGTATGTCGTCAGTAGTCGAGAGGGTACAATAAAATTGCAGGTCAGAAAAACCCCTTCCGGCTCTTCGTGAACTGAAATTTTGGTGTGCATATCGTTGTTTATATATATATATATATAAACAATTTTAACATAATTTCCTGTATAAGATTTTTACTCTACATGTTATAGTCCTCTTGCTAAAAATTATAAAAGATTGCATTTATGTAGACCTATGTGACAATATATAAAAAAAATAAGAGGTAAATTATTGCGGTATTTAAAACCCGCTTACCTTAAGGTGATGCTAAAGCCACCGGTCACCGATAAATACGAGGAACCACTTATCTCATTTTATTTTCAATTTCGAGTAAATATCTCTATGAAACGTTATTGTCCCTATAGAAAACAACAACTCTTCAGAGAGATATTTTATCAAAATTGAAAATTGAAAGAAAATAGTGGTTCCCCGTACTTGGCGACAATAGGGGGGTTTAACATCACCTTAATTTTAAAGCATTATATGTATTTTATAATGCTAAAAATAGTTGTGATTCCTTTATTATCATTGTTTATATCAGTGTACAGAAAAATTAATAAGTCAGAATGGTTTTTCCCTTTGATTTAAGAAAGGGATTTTATGGTATTTATGATTTAAAGTATTTTCGCATTTATATTCTACTTTATTTAATTTAGTACTAAACTGATTTATTATTCTATTAATTATGATTTCAATAATATTTTAAATGCGAATTAAATTAAGCGACTAATTTATAATTTATTTATTCAAGCGCATATCGACGCGTCATATATTATCTCCAATAGTGGATAAAGTAGCGCTTTTGAACTTTTCCGAAATCGAGCTCATTTAACAAATTCCAATTATACACCAATGACCATATTGCAATAAAATTATTTTAAGCTGCATTCAAGACGTTAAACAATACATGCATCACTGCACATAATTAAATTACCTTTACATTTCATTTACCAAACATACAATACATACACCACAACACCTTCTTCTTTCTTATCCTCAAAATACACCCTCGATCACACATTCACCTACAACAATCCCAACGAACACAAACGCACCATACCCACACACTCTCAACTGCACTTACAATAAGCATCTGCAAACAAACGCACACGTACACACCCATAAGCAAACAGCGACAAATGAATGCGATCGCACGAGCGTGCGCGCGCGCGCACACGAATAAGCATCGGCAGCGGCAGCTCGCGGTATACAGCAACAGCAGCTGCGGCGATGGCTGTGGTATAGGTATCCGAATATAGCACGGGTGAAAGAGAGACGCGCGAGCCCGCGCTGATGAGTCACTCGCGCCGATGAGGTGTATACCACGTGCCGCGCACTGCACTCTCATGCCAAGCTGCAAATACCTGCGGCGCATAGAAGAGCGCGCGTGTGTGTTTGTGTTTGTGTGTTTGTGCACACTTTGATCAATTAGCGCGGCGCGCGCAAGACCGCGAAAAATCGCGCCTCGATCCTATACGTCGCGTCTGGCTCGCTACTCGCGGGGCTATTGGCGGATGTCTTGCGAGAGATGACTCAGACGGTTGCTTGCTGCAGGGTAATCGAGATGTTTTTTTTTTCGGGGATTGTGGTGGGAGGTGAGGTGAGGTTTTTCTTTTGTTTTTGGTGGGAGGTGCGGCTTCGGTTTTGGCGACTGGAGTTTGTTGAACTGTGTTTTTGGGGGGTTGAGGTTGTATTTCTTTTTTGTGTTGAAGATTCCGTATTGATTGTGTAGTTTATTCAAAAGATTAAGCTGGTATTAAAAGCTATAAATGTGAGCATCACTGAATGCTGTAAAACAAAATCTAAAAAAATTTTAGCTTTTGAAAAAAGAAAGTTGGCTTATTCTTTTTTTAATTGTATACCTAAAAAGATTGACTTTATTTAAAAAATTTCAAATATTAAACTTTTCAAAGAAACGTTGTAATGTTAAGATTTCCGAAACGTAGGCTCATTTTTAATAGAGAATAATTTACTCATGTTTTGTTCATTGTATGGTTTAAACTTTATCTAAGGGGATAGACTGGCTAACTTTCAACCCCTTAAAGAAAATTCGTATTAGGCTGAAAAAATTTTTACATATAAATTTTTCCATAGTAAATCGAAAAATTGAATAAAAAATGAGGATTAAAATAAAGATTTGAAAATATGCCATTCTACCTTCTTAAATTTTGTCGCGAACAGAAACAAAGTTACATATATCTATCTATCTATCTATCTAAATGTGAATACAAAAATATTAAAATACCTTTATACCGATATTTATATAATTCTTAAGTTAAAGAATTTTTTTATTTAAAATGACCTAATTGCAAACCGGTTTTAATGATAAATGAGTGCAATAACTTGGATGAAATTTTAAATTTATATTTAGTATTTTAATTTTAATATGTATAATTAATAATGTATTCTAAAGTAATTCGGAACATGGTAAATTTTTAATTTAGTATTTTAATTTTAATATCTATAATTAATAATGTATTCCAAAGTATTTAAGTCACATGGTAAATATTTTAATAATCAAGTACTATCATAGAAGCTAAGAGTTAAATTTAGTTATCTGATAAATTCGATTTTAGTTATTTTAAAATAAGCACTTTTTACTTATTTCACAGGCAATTGAATACGGTAAAAATATACAAGTCTAAATCTACTTCCTACAAAAATAAAGCCATAAAAGGCAGCGAGAGAGAATCCGAGAACCCGAGAACCCGAGAACACGACCTTAACTGGAAAGCGGAAAACTTTTCTCATAGTACAATAACAAAAAAGAAACCATTAAACAAGAGCCGCCACCATTTTTAAGATTTATAACCGTAAAATTTATTTATATTATTAATCGCAATTACGACCACGCGAACGAGACGCAGTCGGCCTCCCGATACGCAATAAAACACCTTTTTCCACGGATTTAGAAAGTCGCGCGAGCATAAAACGGCGGGAGCGGTAATCTAAGTAGCGGGGAAAAATGGAGAACAAATGGCCTTAAAAAGACGGTCGTGAGAAAAAACATGTCGCTCGTCAACTGCAGCGGCGGCGGCGGTCTCACAGTAAAAGTCCCGCGCTCCCATCTTGCGTTCGTTCGCGAATACCGGCGCTGATTGCGCGAGCGCGAGGTAGAGGGGAAAAAAAGACCGTTTCTTACACCGCTCGCAAAAAGAAATGTGTAACTCTCGCCAATAATAAAAGATCTCCGCGGCAATTATGATTATTTATGCTTCTTCCGCAGAAATTCGAGTCGTTACGGGAGATGGATTGCAAAATATTGGTGCTTCTGGTTTGCGAAATGTGTGGAGAAAAAGGGAAGTTTATCGCGGATCTGGAACGTTCGTCCATTTAGAGTTTATATATGGGCAAGGCATGTATTGCTAATTATGCAAGTTATTAAAAATTCCTAGTTCGAGGATTAATGATTTACATAAGCCAAATATAGCAATCTTCATTACATTAAGTGAAGTTATGATTGACATATAAGATAATGAAAGCTTGGCAAGAAAACAATGTTTCTACATAAAGTACGATACAAGTTGATTGAGCAGAAAATAAACGAAATAGGATAATTCCACTTTTGGTGAAACATGAATTTATGTGCTTTTTCATCGTAATATTATATTGTTCTTTGCACAGTTATGATGCACTTTTTAATCCAAACTGAACATTTAGCTATTAAAAATAATATCTAAAATACGATATTCCAGTTAAACTAATAGAAAAAAACATCAATTTTTCTTATTTTTCTCAGAATTAAAAAATGGGCCATTATTCATTTTTGTTCGATCACTACTCGATTATACTAAATAAAATAATGGAGTTTATTGATTGACCGATTTTTAACAGAATAAATAAAATACGTTGCTTATACAGGATAAAGCAAGAAAATTAAAAACACAGTTGATTGAATAAACATTCAATCAACTTTTTTTGCACGTAAAAAAATTGTATTGTGTACTCAAATCATAATGAAATAGCTTAGATTGTTTTTCCAAAATCATATTGATTAATTTGGAGTAATTATTTCACCCAACAGATTCTATAACTTCGTAATTACTAAATAGGGGAGACTTGCCTAGTATCGCCGCTCATAGCTATTTTGGCTGTAACTTTTGGCCTTGACGGTGAAATTTAAAGATGAAAATTGGACCTTGTTTGTCAAATGGACTTGATTAAGGGTAAAATGTTTTTTATTTTCAAAAATAAGAATCTTAATTAATTATAAATCCAAGTTTAAAATTCGTGTTTTGATAATTTATAAAAAGGTTTGTCTAGTAACGCCCACTAATAGTTTTCGTAGTTTTAATGGTATAAATGGCCAATAAATAACAGTTAAAAAGTATGTAACGTAAGAAAATAGTATTTTTATTAAGAATATATACTTTAGCATTTGTTAGAAACAAAAGAATCACTATTCTTACTCTCTTTGTAATATTTAATTTATCAGTCGTTATTTTGTAGCTTTTTTACATTCTTCCCCGCTTGTTTTACCTTGTATTCAATTTTAGACACGTTGCTGCTAAAAAAAATACAAAGGAAAACCTAAGATTATATCTTATACAATATAATTTATGTTCTAATAGGTTAAAAAAAACTGTAATTACAAAAAATATATATAATAATATATGGGCGGTACTAAACATAAGTTATGCGGGCGGTACTAGGTAAAAAATGAATTTTACCCATTTAGATAATACTGCGCGAGGACAAAGAATTATCCGGGCACCGAGGATTTTGTTTAGCAGATAAAGGTTTAAATATCATGTATAAACTGCTACAAAGACACAAACTTATTTGCACAATAAATACTGAGCTGTTAAGGTGGCTCCGTCGCTTTTTCAAAATCCATCATTAACAAAAAATAAAAATCCCAGTGAAAGTATGCATTGTAAACATTCTATTAAAATTTTGGTTATATTCGGTTGCCAGGTACATTGGAGAAAAAATGTTTGAAAATAGAACTTTTACAAGGGCTTTTATGGCAAAATATGCAGTTATGTTTGCAACTTCAAGAAAAACCATGATTTTGTTATAAAACCACCAGGAGATTAGAGTTTTTCAAGTGTAGATCACAATTATTTAACGGAAATACCCGGTCATCAGCCAAATATAAAATATATTTAAAATGAGCGCATTTTTGTATGCATATTGTTATTATTTCTCATATATTATAACACATATTTAGGTCAATAAGTATGACAATTGATAATGAATCATTTTTATTGAAATTCCATTGGTTATTAGCAAAAAAGTTGTGTGCCCCCCACGGGGTCCCGCATAGATATTAGACTACGCGACGGAGCGACCTTAAAATTAACTTTTGACGCTGAAAAATTTATAGCCTAACGGCTATTTGTCCGAACAACTTTTGGAGCTTCAAATTTAAACCAATGATATATATAGTATGTTTAACAGCACTATAATATGCAACAAATTACCGTACCTAAAAGCTTCCATCTAGCAGTGAAAGAGAGAAACCGTTGGTCTACAGTACTAGTCATAGGGCGATACTAGGCAAGTCTCCCATAAACATAAAAATGAAAAAAGTCTTAGCTTCGAAAAGTAATTAGTACAAACGAATAAAGGCGAGATCTGACGTTAAAGATCACAATTCGAGTATAATATGTTTTCCGCTCGATTCCGCTCGCTCACCTGGCCGGCTCGCGCGTCCCTCTCTATGTTCCTTCACTCTCGCAAACCTCGTACTTTTCGTTTCTTCCTCTCATTTTACAGGCTTCTTATTTTTGCCGGCCGCCGCCGAGACCCGCATGAATTATGAATATTACTCGGGCGAGGAAGGTGCATTATACCTCGGCGCGCGCGTCGCCCGTCTTCCCCTAAGTAAGACTTCTGGGCGAAACATAATAGGAACGCGTGTCTTCCTTTTAATTCAATTAGAAAAGAAGGAGCGAAGAGAGAGAGAGAGAGAGGTAGGAGCACTAAAGGACTCTTGTGAGTTTATGCAAATGAACTTGTGTAATTCGAAGACGCGACGTGTTGCGCGCCGGCTAAGTTTCGTTTCGCACTGTTGAGAAAAATTTCTGTTTGCGCATTGTCTAATTGAAAATTATCACTGGGATGGCGTGAACTGTTGCTTTTAGCGTTTTGGGCTAACGCGGATGTAAAACATTTAATTGGAAAAAGGAATATTTTTTTATTTTGTACTTTTTCAAGTATTCAAATTTTGTTAATTGATTATTTTATACTAAATTTGTGTAAAGGGCAGAATTTATGAGTACGTTTTTTTTTTAAATACAGACAAAAAGGTAACGTAACACAAATTCTATAACGTGAATTTCATTGTAACAAATTAAATTAATTCGTTATGATAGCGGTAACTTTAAATTTTGCGCACGAATTCCATTTTCATTTTTAATTAATAAAATATACGAACATTTCCAGTTTTTGATTATTATTTAAATAAAACATAATTGAAAAAGAAATGAAACCATGACTTTTCTAGTTGGAAATTCATCGTAATAGATTTAATAGATTTATTGTGTTAGCAGTAACTTGAAATTTCAATTTGAAAACATTTTAATAAACTTTTAAATGGAAAATAAATATAAAGTTTTTGTGTAAACAATGATTTTTTAGAATAAAATTCAAAGGAAAAAAATTAATTATTACAACGATAACTTCAAATAAATGTGTTATACAAATGTATTCAATCTTTAAAAATCTATAGAAAGCTTATGTAAATTAAAAAATATTTATATCGTAATCCAACAAGTCTATGATACAACTCAATATTTGCTCATGATTTTTGCACACAATATTTGGTCATACTAAAATAAAAATCCTTTATATTCACTTTGAAATAAGTAGGTTTAAAAAGGTTGATAAACTGTAATATAATAATAAAATATGTACAAGTAAACAAATAGTATGAAAAGTTTACGTTACTTGCTTGGTCCTACAAAATCCTACAACTTCAATGTATCATACTCATGTTCCACGGATGCGCTATCTGGTATAAAAAAAACCCATTATTACTCAACATTATTAAACCCTCTAAAATCTGTAAGTGCTCTCCCCGAAAAAGCAGAAAACTCACTTGTAACGCAGTTTATAAAAAATAATTAATAAATCACGACCGCCATATAATCACCGCAGCCAAGACCTCTTTCTTACCCTCACCTCTCACTCTCCTCTCTTACCTGTAAAGTACGCCACCAAGAAGTCGCATAAGAGCCCACGAGCGATCGATTTTCACGAGCCGATAGACACACGCGCCTGACGAGGGGAATCGCTAATCAATGAAAAGCGACGACGTCGTCCGCGCCGAAAGCGACCTTACACAGAGAGCCCCGGAAAGTTCCGAGCGAGCGCCTCGTACCCTCGTCGTAAGCTTTGCTTTACGAGCTCTTCGTGTCATCCGCGCGGCTGCAGTGCAACCGGGCTGTAAAAACGGCCCCCCTCCGACGTTTTCGATCTTTTCATCCGCGACATCGGCCGTTTTAATGGAGGCGCGTAATTCATCGACGCGTCGTGGGTTGTGTGTAATAATTGTCGGTGTGGCTAATTGTCGATGTCGTTGCGTCGCATGTTCCCGAAGTTGGAAGTGAGATGGAAGGATGCGGGGGGCTATTGGGAGAGGAAAAAGTAGAGGGGTGAGGATGAGATTAAGGATAAGGGTTATGTGATGCGATAGTGAGATACTTAAGTATAGTAGAGACGATTTGCTGATTAAAGTTAGCGGGAGAATTAGTAGAGTAAACGTAGAGAATTGTATAGATTGCTGAAAAAGTTTACGTTATTTGTCATAATATTTACCTTGAAGCAGGAAACGTTTTACCGTGAAGCAAGCAATAGGTACAATTTATTGAGAAAATTATCGCTGTATAAAGAATCTATAAGAAAATTATTTATTTATTTTTTGTGTATCTGAAAAACTAGTGGAACATATATTTCTTAATTTACGATCACCTATGTGGGCGTATCAGAGTCTTAAAGAGACAATGTTTCGCAATCATCATAAACAGCTAAAGCTCCTTCGTAAGACTTTTTAATTGTTTATTTCACTCAAACGAATAAATAATAATAGTTAATATTCCAACATTTTCTGATCAATGATTGATTTTACAAGAGTTCATACAATGAAGAAATATTTTTTTAACAATATTAATTTTTTTAAATTTATTATATGAAATGTATCCATCCAGAACAATATCATAACTAAAACTTATATGTTTTGTATAGAATCAAATATTTTTATTTTATTATCAATTTTATTATAGCTTTATGTTTCACCTGAAAAGAATTCAGTAAATTAAACTTTTATACCAGACTTGTATTGTACTCAAAACAAATTTAGTATAAATTAAAGTATATGCCTTTTTTTCTAATACTGCTGAAAAATGATTACTTAAAATAAATAGATATTTATTTCTTTGAAACAATAGATTTTTTTAATTAAGTGAATGTTAACTAGCATAAAATAAATACTATTTGTTTCAAATAAATATTTTCAAACAAATGTCTTTATATTTCAAATAATTTGTTTTCACTTATTATCGTATTTAGAAAGAAGACCTCTTGTTCTGTCCATAGCTCTGCAAGTCTTTAGCTAGAAAAAAATTATTTAAAAGTATATAAAAGCAGACGAAAAGAGCTTTAATTTCAGCTTTGTTTCGTTCAAAAATATTAATCTAAGCCAAACTTATTATCTTTCAAAGAAAGTGAAAATCACCGTATTTAAGAGAGTTCAAATTCACGAATTTAAATGTATTTTTCATAATTTTATTTGAAAATTAATAACTTTGGTCCAGATTAATATTTTTGTATGAAACAAAGCTAAATTTAAAATTTTTAATATTCTTTTATTTACCTTTCACATATTTTTGTAGCATAAAAACTCTCAGAGCTAAAATAACTTCTCTAAAATAACTCACGTTCTCTAATATAACGCACAATTGATTTCAATTGGTTTATATCTAGAGAATAACAGCACATTGGAACAAATTAAGGGTACTACACTTCATTTTTAACAATACCGCTCGGAAAAATATCGCTTTCCAAACCGATTTCACTTTCCTGGTTAGTTGAGTATTAAACATTCAAATAAATTAGAGATTACTAACATTTCAATGCATACTTCGTTTCACAACTTACTGAATGCAGCGATTTGCTCCAAAACATTATCATATTAACAAATATTAAATCATGGACGACCAACCAACCTATGAACCCTACAACTAAAGCATCCTCTCCCAAGAAAAATACAATCCATCATGTTCACTGCCATACCTCTGAACACTATCCACAATAATATTCTTCTATTACAATCCACCACCAATCCCCCCCCCCCCCCCCCTGAAAGCGAAAAATCCAAAGGGCAACCCGCAACGCCCCGACCTCCGGTCACGCTAAAACGCGCGAAAATAGCCGACGGGCAAATCTGGAAAATTTCAATTTGCATTCAATTAAAGGACAGTGCGAGAGAGAGAAAGAGAGAGACAGGCACAGAATGCGAGAAACGGACACACACACACACACACAAAGAGCGAGAACACCGTCGGCAGAGAAATTCGGGGCGTGCCGACGGCAGTTCGGCGCAACTTTGCTGGCGCTCTCGCGCTCAAGGATAGTAGAGTGGGGGGAGGGTCTCCCGCTGCAAAGTCGAAACATAGTTAGCATCGAATCGAGATGAACCGAAACGGGAGGTGGGAGGGGTGCACAAGGGCACAGTACTGTGGGACGGCGAAACGAGTGTGTCTCTGACTGCGCAGAAGGGGTGAGATTCTCTCTGGAAGCGGATGCTGCTGTTGTTGTCTGC
This sequence comes from Gastracanthus pulcherrimus, assembly GCA_949152435.1. NCBI lineage: Eukaryota > Metazoa > Arthropoda > Insecta > Hymenoptera > Pteromalidae > Gastracanthus > Gastracanthus pulcherrimus. Next base: position 158,731,925 of record OX424576.1, read on the forward strand.
CTGCGTTACATCTGGATTTGTAGTTATTATGCTTGGATTATTGTCTAGGGTGGGGTACGAGGGGGTATGCTTGAAGACTGATATCGATTGGTGTGGAATTTTGGCTGTAGATGTTTAATGGTTTAGGGTTGAAGAAGAAGGTGGAAGGATACGAGTAATGAGATAATTCTAGGATAACAGTTAATTGTAGATTGCATCAGGATATCTTTGAATCAGCTCTTGTAATGATAGTAGTATAGTTCTAATTATAATTCAGTAAGTTTCTACCCTAAAGAGGTGATTTAAATAAAAATAAAGGTAGACAGAAAGAGGTATAATTTGAATTTTATTTTATTAAAAAATGTTAATTTATCCCAAATTATTAAACAGTCGAAGATGGTGATGAAAACTGCATGAAAAATCGTCAAATTCATCATAGACGATTGCTTATAATTTTGAAATGACTTTATATTTTTATAACCACAAAGTCTCTAATTAAAACTCATTCAACCTGTTTTTGTTATTTCAGTCTAATAATAAATTATTCTTTCGTTAAAAATTTCAGAGTTATGATTAGAAGTAAAGAACCATTTTTAACTAATGAGTAAAATGCATGTTTTGGCTACGACAGCTCATTTCTTAAGAACTAGGGCCTATTTAAAAAGTACTAGTATACGTATCCAAAGTTTCAGAACATTCTAGGACCCAATTTCCAGACACTCTTTTTCTTACAGTCATATTCAACGCATTGTGATAGTACAGAGTCTGCTCGCCAGCTAATCAGATTGAAGCGCTAAAGAATAGACTTTAGTTAATAACTATTTTCATATTATTCGACCTTATTTAAACTGCTGATTGATTTATACTAGTTGCTAAAGCCTTTATGATACACAATAACCAACCAACCCTAAAAAAATACAATTTTAATTCGTTATATAACTTACTAGGTCAGTTTTAAAGTGACAATGGAAGGTGGTATTGGCAAGGAACTTACCTGAAACAGAAAAAAGAAAGAATATTAATAAAATGTTACAACTATAAGTATTGAACAATACAAACTAACATAGTGTTAACATATAATGAGTAAGGTATTATTATTATATATCATTTATCGTTACGAACATTAAAGTCTTCCTAATAGCCGAATGAGATTTTTAGGTTTGATAGATCCTAACTATACATGTTTGTCAGTAACGGTTTAAAATTAAACCGTTCGAATTGATTACGAAACGATAAAATACAGTTAGATGCAGATATACATTTATAGTATTTTTTACTTTCAAGAAAATAATGCATTGTTCTTTTGAGTATTCAATCAATATTTTAGTGCGCCTCTCTGTACAAACCGATTCCTGTATTTATAAAGTGGATCAGATGAAAAACGAGATAAAAACTTTTTACTACTGATAGTCTGATATTATCTTGATTATTTCACTTATTTTACAGAATTTGATCCCCTTTTTTCAACAGTTTGTCTTCACTCTCCCGGATCAATTATTTAATTTTCATTTTTCAACAAGCTCCAACCAATAGAATTAGCTTTCAATATATTCCCTGCACTCCCTCTGCATCCACGGACACCCTTCTTTCTTCTAACTGTTTTTTAACCCTTTTACATTAACCGAAAAGGCAAGGCCTCTATACTCAAAAATCCCAAAATCTTCCAGCTGAAAGCGGGGTCAAACGCTCGAAAACCTCGATATCCACTGCGCGCGGCCGGCCGCCTCGCATGAAATTCTAATTTCTCGCCGCAGTCGCATCAGGAGGCAATCAATTTCGCGTCCGCCTCCTTACGAAATTTCTCTCCCTGCTCTCTCTCTCTCTCTCTCTCTCTCTCACACACACTCTCTCTCTCTCTCTCTCTCTCTCTGGCCATTACTGTCTGCGCGCATTTAGTTTAAAGCGAGCGAGCGAGCGGTGGTCCGGTATCAGCGGCAGATACTCGCCGCGGGTGCTGCGTTCAACTGGCGTATTACGTGTATACGTATACGGCTGATTCCGGGGTGAGTGGTGTATTTTGAGGAGAAAATTGACGATGAGGAAGGTTGATTTTTAACTCGAGACTGACAAAAATCTCGTCCTACAGTTCGTACTCTGTTTTCGTTAGTAAGATTTTTGGCGTATAATCAAGTGGTGTAATAAGTTTTTCATAAGAATCGTGGGAAATGTCTCTTATTTTGATAATTTTTTTATATCGTGTTACGGAACTAATCGCTACAGAATTTACATTTTGTTTTGAAACTGAACTTACAACTCGTAGATTTCTTATATGTTTCTCAAGAAAATGGTTAACCTTTTATATAAACAGAATGAATAATAAAAAGCAGTTCTTACACGTACATTGAAACGATTTCTTTGATTCTATTCTACTATTTAGAACACAAATTGTGAGAGTTTCAGTGATATACAAGGTTATACAGTAATTTGTTATGATTTTTTAATTTTTACGTAAAACGCTAGATATAAAGCAAGCATTCCGTTTTCAAACTAATTAACATACTTTCGTGGCCAAAGAGGTTACGTTACTGTTTGGAAAAGTAGTTCTATTAAGGGATATACCTGGGTTAAACCCAAAAAAATACTTTTTTTTACGAGTCCAGAAAACTTTTTATATTTAAAAGCAATTTTTCTGTAAATTTTTATGCTATCAATATATAATAGTATCTTAAATTTTGTCATTGTAAGACCTGAAAATCTTGATTCTGCTCGTCAAAATAAATCATTAGTTTCAATACCATATTGATTCAAGGTAACATGATGAACGCAAATTTTTATTTCGACGGTTATTCGACCGCTTTTGACATGTATTACAAAAAGAGTGAAGCACTTTTTCGTTAAAATTTTTATTTTCTTTTTTATGAAGATCTAATCGATTTTTTGAGAAAGTTTTTTATTATTTTTTAAAAAATTGATTGAATCTACGAAAAAGAATAATCAAAAAAATTTTAATGAAAAAGTGCTCTGCTCTTTTTGTAGTGCGTATCAAAGGGAGTCAAATAACCGTCGAAAAAAATTTTTACGTTTATCATGTCACCTAGAATCGTGTGAGGAACAAAGTTCCTTTAATAAATATGGTATTGAAAATAGTGATTTATTGTGACGTGTAGGATCAAGATTTTGCGGATTTATAGCGGTAAAATTTAAGATATTAAATATGCTATTATTAAGTATTAATAGCATACAAAATTTAAGAATGGTTGCTTTCAAACATAAAAAGTTTTCTAGACTCATAAAAATTTTCTTTTTTGGGTTTAACTCAGGACAGCCCCCTTAAAAAATTGAAATTATTCTTCTACTTTATAGTTTTTCTAAGATTATAACAGATAAGAAACTCTCTCGCTAAAATTTTGTTGACAATCTTAACTTGTTTTCTTATTCAAAATGCAATAAAATATTCGTTATTTCACGACCTATATAAATATATATAGCTCCTTAACCTGCACCCCTAAAATACACTCCAAATAAAGCGAAAATCCATTAATTTCGGATCGAAGCCTCACTCCAAAATTTCACCCTAACCTATTTACAGGAACTCTGCCGCAGCGTACACCACTTCCATCCAGAATCACCCGTGTACACCAGCCAGAACTCGGCTATCCGCGCGCCGCTGCTGCCCCGGGGCTGAGCGCGAGCGCGCCTCGATGCCACTGCCGCTCGCCTGCAACCCTCGACCTCGAACAATTGGAGCATATTATTTACTTACTAGTTGCCAGAGCTTAGCGCGGAAATAATCGACGTGGCGTCGCGATCGCCCGCACCGCGATTGGGTTAGCCGCGTAATGAGCCGATAATTTGCGATGCGGGAGAGAAAGTGAGTGGGAAAAATCGCGAGCAGGGGAGAGTTAAGGAAAGTTGGAGCGGTGACTCGATTTTCAAGTTGGATGCACTTTGTAAAGAGTGCTGCATGATTCTTTGGACGGGGATTAATGTGTTGTACACTGGGAAATACATTTTATTGAATGTGGATTAAGGTACTAGATCTGGAGAAATACAATTTTTTGGGGTAAATTAGGTTTGTTAGTAAAATTTAATATTATAGTATCTAATCTATTTGTCACAGTAGCTTAATCATTTTAAAAAGGAACGCATGAATTTAAGGTTTTATAATTTTTATGTTTATTAATTACATCTTAGATTTTTATGTTCATATAAGAAAATAATGCTGTTTAACTAAACGTTGCAAATTATTTTCGCAACTAATTTTGTATTATTTTTCTAATACATTTTTAGTAGCAGATATTATACACTGTTCTCGGGATGCTAGGATATGATGAAAGTAAGTGATATCGTATGCTTATAATAAAATAGCATTTACTACTATAATATAACAGTAAACATTGCAGCTTAAGTGAAGATACCAAATAATCCCACTATATCAATAAATTAGATAGTTTTAAATGTATCACTATTAAGGACCTTCAATTCTGTATATTACTAAAATACCTTTCATGCTATTAAATAGGATGCATTAAGATGGATTGTAGGTAATGAGCTTAATTATTTGGTGCCCGATAACATCTCACAGAATTTGATCAACGTTTATGGTCTGAAGATGGAACGCTTACCTTGTTAGCGCAAACTGACGCAGTTACAAATTTCAGACTACGGAGTCGAGTTTAGCTCTAAACTTTTTAGAATAATTGCATCCTGTTTTGTAAAGTTATAAACAAATTTTTTAATTGATTACGGATGTCTTGTTACTATTAAATGTAATATAATAAAAAGAAAAAAAAACAAACAAGAATCGTATTACATTATATAGAAAAAATTCAAAAGTTCAAGCCAGCGCGTTTTAATATATTGATAAATTTGAAAAAACTACTAACAACAGTAACATTAATATACCTACAAAAATACCGAAAGCAAATAGACAAAAATGCTTTACTGCAATATTCTGAAACTCTCTTTATATTATTGAATCAAGTAAGCAAAATTCAGACTAAGACAAATGACCTTTCACGGAAGCGCTCACCCCACAAAAATGCCCTCCCGAAATTCAAAGACCGCGGAAAACGCCAAAGTTTTTGTCAAGATAAACGAACGTCGCACTGCCGTGGTTATATACATATATAAATATATATATATATATATATATATATATATATATATATATATATATATATATATATATATATATATATACACATCTTCATAATTTGCATCTCGGCCGCGATGAGACTGCGAGCGAAGCACTTCTCTCTCGTCGCGCGAAGACGAGCTGAGAACTTATAAGAGCGTGGCCCGAAGAAGGCGGGAAAGACGAAGAGGTAGAGAGAGACAAAAAGAGAGAACGAGAGAGAGAGAGATAGCGCGAAAAGGACCCGCGGAAAGATGCCGATTGCTGACGGTGACAATCGAAGGCGGGTCGGCGAGCTCGTTAATTAGAAGCGAAGTTTGCCTCTGCTTTATAATATTTGCGAAACCGCCGAGGTTTAAGCCCCCCGAGGGAGCAAAGTTCGCCGGGTTCGTGTATATTTTGCTATCGATCATTGATTACGCTGCTTTTCCTTTTCGAGATTTACTTACAGATGTTGAATATATCGGTGTGATGATATTCAAGAGAAGGGATGAATTTGAAATTGATTATTTGTGTGAATTAATAATTTCACACGAATAATAATATTTGTTTAAACAATGTTATGATACAAATATTGTTGCATTTGTGATCTAAATGCAACGTACGTATTGTTATAAAGAAATTATTCAAATGCTTTCACAAGCTGTAATGAATAGCTGTACTGTATTTCAGTAGAAAATGACGTGCTCTGGTAAGACGTCCAACTCTTTTGATCATACTCATAAATATAAACAGTTCATCATCTTCCCTAGTAACTAGTATTATTAATAATATAATTACTTGAATATTGACTATTGAACATTAATTTTAAGAAATAAAATTTAATTCTAACCTCTACTTACTCTACCTTCTGATCTACTGCATGTGTCGAAAAGAAACACTGCATATTCTCGTACTTGTATCTCTGGTAAGAATAGGTCTACCACAATGAAATGTTTTATCTATAGCTTTTACCATGCTCTTGCTGATTCGAGTAATGTCTATTGCTTATGTTATTAAAGATATTTTGTAGCCAATTAAAAACAGGTTTGAAAAATAATTTTGATCACATTCAACTACTCTTAAAACGTCAATTTTTAAGTAATTGATTTCAAGTATACGTATGGTTGTATGATACACCCGCGTAGAATATAAATGAAGAGATGGGTTTTATGAAGATGATAGATTCGACATATGGCGAGCTCTAGATTCCAAATTGTCAAACCGTAATTCAAGTTTAGTATGATTGAAAACACTAAAATATATTAATATATTTTAATATATTTTAATATATTAAAATATATTAAAATATACTTTATTATTATTCTATTAAATTTTTTTTTCTTGTTTAGCTTTATTAAAAACGACACTATCGTACATACGGTCGTATTTTAACCATACAATTCAATTAAGTGTCTCAAAACTCTGAACCAACAATAACACAATCCATCTTTCTCTAATTTACAATCACCAGCATTAACGCAGCGATCCTCCATTTCCCCCCAAGCAAGACAAATCCAAAATAAAGCTCGGATTTCCGTTCATAGTCGCGCGCGCTCGATCGACAACCGAATCAATGCCATAATCGTGCGAGCAGCCGCTGCAGTTCCCGATCGACGGCTGACGGAGCCCAGGATCCGATCCGCAGCGGATATATATATATATATATATATATAGAAGCGAGATTCTCGCGCGCGTCTCCGGAGCTTGTAATCTCGGCGGCTATACGTGACGCGCATAAGCCCGGACAATGCACCGCCGTTCCCCTACTCGCGTATTTCCTGGATCGCTGCTCGGATATATGTACGTGCGTATACTTAGTGGCTCATGAGTGTTTTGACAAATAGGTTCGAGCTGGTGTGTGGCGGTATGGGTGACTGCACGCCTGTGGAAAGTGGGTGTGTGCGTGCGCTTAATGCGCGTCTAACCGAGCCAGGATGTTTCTACTGGAAGGCGTATTTTTTTTTTCTTTGGTTTGAATTAGTGAATTTCATTTTGTTTTGTGTCTTTTGTGAAATGGGGGGTTTTGGTTGGTTTTATTTCTGATACTTGCACAGTGTTTTCGTACAGAAGGTTTTATCAGCATGGTGATGAGAAAGGTTGAATAGTGTGTGAGTCTGGTGTGTTGTTGAAAGTAGCATGACATTTTTACAAGAAGATAAGATATGTTTTAATATAAGTGCAGCTAAATCGTGTTGTAAAGTAACGTGTCGAATAAAAACAAATCTTCTTTCAGTAATAAAATACTTCTGAAATCCTCTATGATTTATTAATTAATCAGCTTAATTCGGATTGTTGGATTATTTTTAATTTATTTATAATTTTGTATTGCTATCTTGATCCTCAAGTGGTCCATCAATAGACAGAGAAATATACGTCGAAGTATACCATACAAGATTTTTTATTAAATAAGATGCTAAATTTTATTATCATTGTCATTAAACTTTACTATAATGATCGAAATTGAATTATAAATAAATGAATGAAAATTAGACATAAATGATTACTTGATAAGTTCTTTTATAATATGAGGATTGTTACGTATGAAAAAAATGACGAGGCTCGGGCTCGAACCGTGAGTCTCTGGATCCGGATGAAGATACTCTTGGCACTAGACCGATGCTGCCACCGCACTGCAGTTTCTTATCGTCTTCATATGCGCTATTGCGTCACGCTCCGTGACAGGATGCACAGGATATATATGAGTTAAATAAATTATTTTCAATCACACGCAGTATTATGAATTTATGAAAATAAAACTTAAAATAATGATTGTTAATTGGAAAGTGTGAAGCTATTACTTATGTTCATTGTTTAAAGTTAATTGAAAAGAATCGATATTTAGAAGTCAATCAGACAAATTTCAAAATTTATCATCGATATTTCAACGACAGGTCGGTCATAATCTTTAAGCTATGTATAAAATATGTGCCACATGTCAATCTTATTAATTCGTCGAATGTGCAAGATAAAAAGCCACGACCAAAGAATAAAATAAACATATATTTTATATCTTAAAGAGGGCAACGAATATGTCACTAAATCAATCCTTCCTAATTGACGTTTCATAATACATTTTTAAACATATAATAAGACTATATCTTTTTGAAGTAAGTGAAAGAATCTCTGACATTATTCTCAATATCTAATAATTAATCAGTAACAACTAATTGACCTTGTTTACTGTAATTCTGCAAGCAGGTCGCTAAATAACATCTAAGCTGATAACCGATCAATAAACTTGTCCGATTAATTCAGAACCAACTACAACAATAATCAATCTCACCCCCGAAATACTTACGTAGAAACGCGACTGGCACACCCCCCTAACCACAATATACTCATAGTTTTGGTGTTTCTCAGTGTAACCGCACCCTCGCTCACTCTCCAGCAATCGACAACAACCCGCAACTGATTATGCATATATCGTCGTCGTTATATCGGTGTCGTTATTATCATCATCGTTATTATTGTGCGCGCGTCTCCGTCGCTTCGCGTCGCACGCCCGCGAGCGTATAATTATACGCGCGAGTCCCGCAACAAACAGGCGCAATTTGGCTAATATCTTTGCCTTTTGTCGAGAGAGCCGGCGTTGCTGCGACTAATCGCTTCGATAAAAGTTCGCGCGTTGAATATTAGCGATATTATAACGTGGAAGCTTCGCTGGTGTTATCGTGGATTTTGCGCAACGGTTGAAATACTTTGCCGGGCATGAATGAATGACGATTGATAAATGAGCTTTCCGCGATTGAGCGCGGAATTATTAACGTTCGGATGGCCGACACGCACTAATAATTAATAATTATTATTCGATATTCAGTTTTAATGCGAAGGCCGACGCGGAATATATTTATTTGCTCACGCGATGCTGAATCTCTTATCGGGGTATTACGCCAATTATGAGCTGAAATGTTTTATAAATACGTTTCAGCGGAAATTAAGTCAGCAACTTGTTACTTTTTGATTATGAATTCGAGTACGAGATCGTATTATTGCACGGCAGTCATCCAAATTTTGTGTGAAATAATTTTTACTAGGGAATTAAAGATTAAAGTTTTCAGAGTAATTAGCAAGGACGAGTAGTATTAGCTGTTTGATCACAAGAGGCATTAAACTTGGTACTCATAACAATGCCTAACACAATTTCAACACTGCATGGCAATGTTGATACTTGAATAGATTGAAGCAGATGCTATATCGTGTATATATATGTGTGTGTGTGTGTGTGTGTTTTGTTCACTTGTACGGAATCACAAGCATAATTTGCTTGAATCTAATTAATAGCTCCTTAAACGCTCATAGATTATAAATAAAATAATTAATTATTTTAGTTTAAGCAAATATTTTATAAGTTTAGTTAAAGTTCACAGTGAATATAACACAGGGAATTTCTATAACGATTCATTATAACATGGAACTAAACTCTAATTGGCATTTATAGATGATCAATACAAATATTGATCAATTACATAGTACAAATGTATACAAAAAATATATAAAATAATTTATTAGATGTAGGTATACGTTATGTAGAAATATTCCTTATATAGAAATTTCATCATGGGAAGCATCAAAACCATATTTTGACGGTTTTTACGTTTATTTTAATATGGATAATTTGCACGAATCGGAGAGTAATGAATTTCTGACACTTCAAATATATTTCTTATCATATCCCTGTGGAAAATATACTCTGTCAAGATTTCGAAAAAGTTTCCCAAACTTTGTATATATATTTGGTATCAAAAAACAAAATTTGGAGAATTAGTCGTGAAATTTTTATTGAATATTTTAATAGTTAATGCAGATAATACACTAATTTTCAATGAAATTGTACGCTTGAGTCATTCTTCTTGCACTAGATTTCAAAGTTGATCAAATTTTCATCTTTTATACAAAAATACTTAATTTAAAAGCATAGGATCGACTATAAAGTATTTAATTAACGAAAGAACACTATTATTTGTTTTATATGACACTGTCTTTAACACACATTTTCATTCAAAATCGGGGATTGTTATTACACTGTTATTGATATTATTACTGATCCGTTGAAACCTAGTACACTGAAGACTTCTGGAGTAATGGAAAATGTAGTTTTGAGAAGAACACACACTCTTCCATAAAAAAACCTATTATCCACAAATAATTCTTATTCACACCGCATATCAATCCCTAAATTCACATTAAAATGTGTCCGTTCTTCAGAAATACACTCCCACCTGAAATAAAACCGTTTCAAGAATCGAAAAACAATTATAAAAAAAATTCGCAGCTCCACCCCCGTCCATCCCAACCCACCCACTCCCAATGAAATCTCCAATTCCTCCGATCCACCTCCTCGCTCACTTAAGAGACGCATCGCGAGCCTCTGACCCCTTTGAGCATCAATCACTCGGCTATACAGGCACGCGCCTCTCGCGCACGGCACCGCAGAGCAGCGCAGAGCAGCGCAGAGCGCTCGGTGTCATTCTCATTAGCGTGCGCTATCGAGCCTCGCCGCCTGGGCTCTGCGTATAAATAGAAGCCGGCCGCTGACAGCTCTCGTTCGGGCCTAATCGCTTGCCGCGCGCGCGGCTTTGGCAGCGTTACAAAGACCGTCAATCGCACTCGGCTCGCGATCCGCGCGATCTGGAATGCGCTCGGCCAGGTGTGGCCTTGGCGAGGATAAAAGGGGTGTCGTAGGTATTGGCCATTGCGTTTGCGCGAGGAAGCTCGGGGAACTTCGCGGATTGAAGAAGGTCGAGGCGGAATTCTCGAGGGTGAGGGAGGGATTCGAATGAATGGTTTGTTGCGCTGTCGGTTGAGAATTGGTATGGGAATAGTGGGGTGGGTGAAGCTTGGGGTGATAGCTGGGAGTCGGTGTTTACTGGGTAAACTGAGGTACTGGTAAGAATGCATTTGATCTGAGAAAAATTACGTTTGTATACTTTTGTGAAATTGGAGTATGCGCTTGCTTTGAATGTGGATATTTGTATAAAAAGATAATAAGAGCGTTGAGAAAGAAAAATCTAATGTATATGATCACTAATGCAAGAATATATTTAATTTTGTAATGTATACTTTGGTAGCGAACCATGGTCACTTTCTCTTCTTTTTTAAAATCGAATAACTTGTGTAAGAAGAAAGTTACTCCGACAATGTTTGAAAAGCGAGTAAATTTTATACATTACATATGTTTGTGATATTGAATCGCAGAAAAAGAAATTTGTGTGAAAGAACGAAACAATGCTATATAATTGAATATTATACGTAAGCATATCACGTAATTATTCATTCACTATACAATGGGAAAGAATACATCACAGTATATAAGAGATCTCTTCAATAACAATTTATGGACTTTAGTAAAAAAATTATTACAGGATCATGAATTTTCATATTAAAAATAATTTTTCGAACCTCGTTTAATGGTAACAATTTTATTCTAAAGTATAGCTCTTGAAATTTTCATTTTCGGTGTATAAAACCCTTTTATTATTTTTCAAGTTAAAGTTATACTACTTTAAAAAAACACTTCGTTTAAATTATTTGAAAGAAATAATTTAATGGATAAAGTTAATGGATATTATTAGTTTGATAGGTTATTATTTATACATGAGACAAAGCGAAAATTCATATTTACTGTAGTTGAATTATTAAATATTTACAAAAGTACAATGATTAGTTCATCACCCAAACCACTACTTATTGGTAAATTATATTTTCTATAATATATTTTGTATAATACGGTTCATTATAATTTCCTTCGTTGAATGCTTATATTATATTACTTATTTATATTATTCTATTATTTATTAATTTATTTGACAATAAGTACTAATATTCACCGGGTTTCGTATTAATATTGAATTTAATAAAATGAATAATTAATTCTTGTTATTAATATTCAAATCAGTTTATCATATTTTGGATAGCATTCATGAAATTTGTATGTATTTAAATCTGCAGTCAAACTCAATATTTTCTTTAATCAAAACAATGTGACATCTGCACAAACTAGTTACAACGTAATTTATAAGTTTTACTTTTCGTATTAACTCAAAACTGTAAATGTCACGGTATCTTAGAAGTAAACCAAAAGTACAACTTAAACTCATTTATTCTCCGGAATTTCAAATTATCTTTGCTGGAAATTCCCGTGCGACCTCAGTTACCAATCAACTGATGCTGAGAATCTTCTTATGTAACTAAGGGGTCGTCTTATCCAAAGTATGCATATAAGATGATACAGGCAAGATAATCCCGTGCACTCATCTTTGTTTAAAATCCTTTTATGTTAATTTCTTGATAACATGTATTAAAAGTCTTCATTCAGACTTTATATCGTATTAAAAAAATGTAAAAAGTAAACACTAGCCTGAAATTTAGAAAAAAATGCTTTATGTACGATTAACCTCGATTAATAATAAATTATTATGAAATCGAAAATCTTTCGGTTATAAATTGTTTTACTCTTCGTCTAAGATATGCATTTTTATGAACATCCTTTTTAATCCATTTACGGCATAATATTATGCCTCCTGTGTTGCTGACATTTTTTAAAGTTTTCTACATTATAAACTCGAAACTGTCCAAACTAAATATTTATATCAGATCAAAATGCATCATTTTCCTAATAAGAGCTTAAGTTATTTTTGTCAACACACGCATAAAATGGGCCTTTTTTCATGCCTGTAAAGTGGATAGAAAATTACGCATTTCGAGGTTGCCTGATGAAACTGGTGAGAAATAGCCATTTCTACCCTCTTTAAAGGGTTAGTTAATTTTTAATTATTTAGAAAAGTATTTTTAATTTGAGCAAGTGTATATAGCATTGAAGAACAAAATTAATTGAAAATAATATGGAATATTATCAACTTTGTATGTTTCATTTAAGAATGTTGATTATTAAAATAATTTTATAACCACGATTATAAAAGAATAAATTAATTAAAATAGTTTAAAATAATTTATATATTTAATATGACGAGTAGAAAATTTATCCTAATTGATTTTTTAAATTTAAATATAAGTTTTCTTTATTTCTGCAGTATTTTCATCCACTTATGAACCACCACTAGTATTAACTCGTAACTGAAAGAATGAATAGTACATTACGCAATAAGGGAACAAAGTCGAAGAATAGTCAGCTTTGGTCCCATGTTGCATATAGAACTTTAAGAAACAGTTCAAAATTGAAAAAAAAGATAGCTAAATAAACTAAAAACGTCTCCGGGAAATAAACCACAAGAGAGAATCATACGTCACTCTCGTCCCGCTTTTCAGCCCAATAAAGCGTCCATCTCATTCAAGTCCAAAGAATAAAGAACATCTCAATCGAATCACGTCATTTATCTCCCCCCTTTGCGATCCACCCAAATATATAAAACAAAACTCCCGAATTAATACCGCAGCGTCTTCCCTCCCACAGAATTAATCGTCTCCGAGGAGCGATCTTGCACCTCTCGGGTTATATACCGGTGCAGTTTCGCGCCTCGCGCCGAAAGTCGCGCGTCCGACGACTTATTGGATTGACTTCTGTCAAGTGGCCGTCTAATGTCTATGCAAGCTGCAATTACGAGCCGTCGGAGATAACCAAGCCTGCCCGGGGGGAGGAGCAGATTTAATCTCGAGCGCCAGTATCATCGCAATTATTCTTCGCCTCGACGGAGACGCGCGAGCCTCGTTAATTATCGTCCTTTATACGGTACTTTGGCCGGAGAAGCAGCGCCTAGGCGACGTCCCTCTGTCTCGCTCACTCTGTCTTGTCACTTTTTTCTTCTCGTTCTTTGGTAGCTGGCTACATCGGCCTGATAATAAAATATTCCGCTGCTCTGTCTCGCTCGCGCTTTCGTCTCGCGACGGGATGATGACCATGTCGCGACGACCGCGCCGGTTTGATAATAAATTGGAATTAGTTTGCATACATCTTTCGCCCGCCTTGTCGAACTACCTTTTTAATGATGAACGAGACGTTTTGTCGAGTTTTTTTTCTGTTTAAAGTTTGGGAGCTGCTTCTGTATTCTTTTTTTGGGTTGAGGTAAATCTGTGAGTTTTATTAGTGGAAGGAAGGATTTTACGGTGATGTTTCTCAAGATGAAATTTTGTTTAAGGGAGGCGGGGTGCTGTGGTGCATTTAAGTGTTATTATCCGATAGTTATCAGTTTATTAATACTATTAGAAGCAATTATAGAATACGAAACGTTAAGTCTACTTCGGTATTCAAACATTTTTTCACAACAATCAATTTATACATTAAAGAAACAATATCGTAAGTCGTACAATATAAAATAAAAAATTGTGAACAGTTATATTTCAATACGTTATTAGAAAAATATTACGATATCGATGTCGAATAATACTTTACGATATGGTTTTCTCAGTTTAACAAACTCACTCTTATCAGGTAAATTGGTGCAAATTCTGTACTTCGTTTGAACACTCTTTATCATAGCTATATTATATATCATTACTCTCAATAATAGAATAATAAAACGTTATAAATTATTTATTGTTTTGAACCATACAGTAGGTATGTAAATTAAAAAAAAAATACAAATATTGAAAACTAGACTATGGTTTTATTACATAATTAAAACTTTTAGAATTCCCAATGGTTAAACACGCTTTCTATCAAGAGAAATAAGGTAAAATATATACCTAAAAATGTATATACTTAATTTACAGAATGCTTGTATCTTTTGCACTGAAAATACATCAATATTTGCCACATCTACTTTTAACTAAGTAAGTATTTTTAAAATAAAGTAATGTGATACAACTAGAAAATAGTGCTATTAAAAAGATTTGAGGTGATAGATTTAAAAAAAATATAATATGTAGTACTTATTTAGGGTTAAAAATATAAATTATCGTAAATTTTTATAACATTTCAGTTTTACAGCAGCATAAATTCCCATGAGCTCAAAAGTAAATGTAATAATTACTACTTTAATATTGTTTCCAAAAACTTAATTTTTAATATACAATTATTATATTAATATAAATTAAATATTTTTAAATACGCAAAGATTATCGAGGCATATAATTAATAATACTAATCTTAAATCAATAGTCTACGAAGTTTCAACAGTCTGAGTAAATAACAAATAATTATAATAGGTTAAATTTACTGCATTTGACGCATTTGCGGTATATCGTGAATTATCGGCAAAGTTAATTAACTGCTGCAACGTATTTGTTTATTCCAAAATGTTGACTAATTGGAAAGAATTCACGTCATTTGGCACACATATAAAGTAGTACACAGAATATACATAATTATACAACAGAATTTTTTAATCAGTCTGGTGAACGAATTGCCATTTATATCGACAACTGAATATCAAAAATTAAAAGCCAGCGTCAGTCATTTACATGAAAAGAAATTTGCAGTTAGCCTTAGCATAAATTGTAGCTGTGGGAACCGCATTTTGGACTTGCTACACGAAAGAAAATATTGTAGCTGATGGAGCTAGCAATTTGCGGAAATGATTCCTCTATGCACGCAAGTACATTTGTAATTTAGTCGGTAACGGGTTTATTTAACACGTGCTATACTTTTGCAGTTATCAGAATAGAGAAATTGTAGCTCGTGTATAGCTACAATTTGTACTTCGGAGTGGCAGAATTTTGGTAAATACCGCATTGACAAGAGTCGCCTCGTTATGGTTAAGCTGTTGTGTAACAAAAACTTGTGTTTACTATAGAATTGGTTGGAAAACTTCAGAAATTAATTTTATACATTTAAACAGTTTATCTACAAGGTTTGAAAGAATGAATTGATTCATTACATTTGACTGTTTTACAAAATTTTGACGTTAACAAGTAAATAACAAGCAATTATAGCTGTGCAAGAGATAAATTGCTACATCTTCGGATACAAAAAAATAGCATTCGAGAACCCACACTTTGTGCTAAGTAAACCTCAAGTTTACTAGGGCCAACTACAAATTCCTTTTCTCATACAAACTACAACTATAGTTGTTGCTATTTTTCTACTAAGCAATTGTAGCTGATAGATGCAGTTGTAGCATAGATTATATTTAATTAATCGGTGATATTGTATCTCTTACAGCTACAACTTTTTTCTAAGTTGAATCTGTTCAGAAAAAATGTCATTCCACCCAATTACTTCGAGGTCTGAATTGACATTGTCCTCCCACCTACGTCAAGGTTTACAAAAATAATAGTTAGAATTGCGATTCTTCTTCGGTAACAACTTATCCTTT
This sequence comes from Gastracanthus pulcherrimus, assembly GCA_949152435.1. Classification (NCBI taxonomy): domain Eukaryota; kingdom Metazoa; phylum Arthropoda; class Insecta; order Hymenoptera; family Pteromalidae; genus Gastracanthus; species Gastracanthus pulcherrimus. The sequence goes on from OX424576.1 coordinate 158,748,173, forward strand.
CACATACTGTTCCTATAACTTAATTTCCAAATACTGTACACTTCACTCGAATTTACAATAAATAAGGGGGCAATATATTGCCGAACCGTTCTTTTACTGAGCTGAAATCTGAGAAATTCAACCTCAACCTTGAAGGGGAATTTGAATATAAAAATGTCAAACTTGTCACTCAACATATTTTAAGTGAGATTTTCACTCCAAAATTTGTAGAGAAGGGTGTAAACAATAACTTCAACTTTGAGAAAAGCATGCAACAAAAACCCACATGGAACTTACTTTCAAATGAAAAGAATGATATCTTAATGAATCTAGCACACTTACTCCCAATTCTTATTTAATGCAAAACTTATTACAATATAATAATAACATAAAAGAATACAGATGAATAAGAAAGCCAACCTCTGAAATCAAGTCCACACACCCAAAGTACCGTACATACCCCCAAAGTAGCATTCCCGCAGTAACCACTTAATTCGTCTACTCAGAAGACATCACTGTCCCTCAGACATGCGGCTCGGCGGTAATGGGCTAAGAGCCACCTCCCATCGATTTAACGACTCCACAAGGAGCAGCCATATAACCACAAATAGTCCCAGTACCATGCCCCCTTAAAATACCGCATCCGCAGCGTCGATAACAAGCGCACTGTAACCGAGCAGCGACCTGCAGACCACGTCACATATCCCTCTCTTTCTCTCTCCACTATTTATAAACCCCGCAGATCCGCGGAGAGCGCAGCTCCAAAAATATACCCGTCCACGCGCGACAATCGAACGGACCCTCGCGCGCAAAAGCATCCAAAACAAGAAGACTCTCTCGGCGGAACTATTATACACGCGACAGGCGAGTTAGCGACGTTGTAGCGGCTTCGCTCGTCTAGCGCGTGGCGTAAAAGAAAAAGGAAAGAGAGGAGGGAAGCAGAGCGAAGTGCAGCCAAGTGTCACGTGCGCTCGACGAGTTGATGTGCGTCTGTGTGCAGCGTGTACGAGAAATTCCCTGCGGTTTACCTCGTTTGACGCGTACGCTGCTGAGTACATCTGTCTCTCTCGCTCGCTCATTGTCCGTTCCGTTTCCCCTTTTGGGCGCGAGTGATTCACCACACCTATAGCTCTTCTTCATCTCTGTGTAGTCTTCTTTTTATCGTCGAGCGGAGAGTTTGCGCGAGAGGATGCGCGATGTGCACGCATGCGGAGGAGCGCCGAGGAGTAGTTTTTGGTTCTCGGTTCTGCGGCGTTGGGTAGGAATTTTCGGAGTGATGGAGGGTGTTTTGTTTTCGTTGGGAGGGGTAGAGGGATTTGTCGCGAGTCGGCCGGGCCGTTTTCGAGTTTTGGATTTGAGGCGCGTTGGGAATCGCTCGTGCGAGCGATGCAGCCGCTTTTGTTTTGAGATTCAACTCGGAAGCGGTCTGAATACAAGTTCTGGGTACTCGAATAGAAAATTGTTATGTAGATCAAAGACTGTTTTATGAATATCATTGTTTTATAGTGTAAAATTTGTATATGCTTTGTGGTTTAAAAAAGAGCTTGAGATGGCTCTGTCAAAGAATCCAATATTGGAACTATATAGGATCCAAAATAGTATCCATGCACTTCCCATTCACCTATGTGAATACCAAGAAAAATTTTAATGTGACTTGCGGCTGAAAAAACATATGGAATGAAAAACGCATTGAGATGTATCGAAACCAGTAGTATCTCAAAAAGGACGCTATCCCAAAGTAGGTAACTCTCCCCAATTCTCTAAATCTGAATGGCAAAATTAAACTTTTAATTCGTTTCCTTTATTCAGATTCAAAGAATATATATTGTATTTTATGAAATATAAATGAAAACTTAAATTCACAGGTTGCTTTCTTGAAATTACATATTAAACTTGTAATATAACCGATTTTTATATTACCCTCGCACTTTCAATTGGTTTTCTTTATCGTTGCTATAAGTGCACCAATCAAAGTATCAACTACTTCCATTGTTTATTTATTATTTCACGAGAGGCACGAATAATTAAAAACTAAACTCATATAAAGAATGTATACACACAGTCTACATCGAGACAACACTTAAAAGCTCAACAAGCTAAGAATCCCTTAAGAACAAACAAGCTATACATTCCCCTCATAATCCGCACTCACCTAAATCACCAAAACTCATATTAATCCAGCTTAAAAAAAAGTATCCCCACGCGTGTGAATACACGCTCGTACGTACACAAAAGCCCCCATAAGGTCCCCCCCATAAACCATCTCAAGTGCGCGTTCCATAAAGCCGCACAATTGAAAACTCGCGGTGCAACAAGCAACAGCGGCGGCGGCCGCAGCCCTTGCTAAATTAAACCGTATGTAAATAAAACTCGGGGAAAAAAATGGAAGCAAAGACAAAAAACAAGCCAACGCGGAAGGACACCGCGCCGCAAACAAAACGCGGAACAATTCAGTGCCGCGGCCATACTTTCATTTCATTACGCCGCGCGCGTATAAAAACTCTCCGCGCGCGGGCCCACTCCCCCCCCTAATCTCCCTTGTTTTTCTATGCTGCCGCCGCGTGTGCCTCTCATTATTCTCCCGTTCCTGCCTGGCGCGCCATTTTTTTCTTCCCACACCCCGCCTTTGTCCGATGCTCGCGGGGGACCGTCTTTTTCTCTCTCTTTCTCTCTCTCCTTGTATCTCGTTCCGGTAGCTCTTTTTCTCCTCCCTACCTGTGCGCTCTATCTCTCGCGGTATCTCTGTTTTCTTTATCTGCGCGCGGCGCGCTGCACTTTAATGCAAGGGCAGTTTATATCGCGCGACATGGGGCTGCAGAGAGAGAGAGAGAGAAAGAGAGAGAGAGAGAGAGAGAGAGAGAGAGAGTCTCGTGGTTTTACGGTGTGCCGCGACGCTTTACTGACTTGCTTCTCTCCTCCTCTTCTCTTACTCTGACTCTCGTTCCTTTTTCCCCTCTTACTTTTCGTTGGTTTGAGAGCACTTGTGCGTAATATACTTTACGGTCAGTTACTGATATTTACGGCTAGCTCGATGTTGACTCGTCGATAAAAAAAATGTATTACCCGGCAAGGACAAACGTTAGTAATACTCACTCTGTGACGGTGCTCTAAAATGGCGAAAGTGACGATAAATGGAATTTTTATCGATAATTCAAAGAATGAATGTTCTCTGCGTCGAGTCTGTTAGCGGTTTGATAAGAATAAGCTTTTACTCTAAATGAAATTAAAGTTTCACTAACTACATGCAGTGAAATTGAAAAATTTCTGTCCATTGCTATTAAGGTGATTTTAAATCCGTATGTTATTGGTAAATACGGGGAACCACTTTTCTTATTTAATTTTCATTTTTGAGAAAATATCTCTTTGAAGTATTGTTTTTTATTGGAACATCAACATTTTCTAGAGATATTTACTCAAAATTAAGAATTAAATGAAAAAAGTGGGTCCTCATAATTGCCGGAGACAGGTTTAGCATCACCTTAATAGTACTTATACGTACACTATTTAATACAACGATTTTTACTATACACCATCTATTCTATGTAGATAAATATAATATAAATACTAACAAAAATGTTATAAGGATTTTTAGTTAATTATATACTTTTAGCCTATAATAATTAATGACTGTTACTAATTTGTTGATCTATAATTAAAAATGGATTCCATTAGTTAACTAAACAAATTTACGTATACATCTGCATTTTCTCATTATTATCATAATTATCATAATAACTGTATTATTTCAAGATCATATTTCGTCTTTATATTTTTCGTAATTAATTAATTCCATTCGAAATATAAATAATGGTTTGCAAATATTACATGTTCAACTTTCATTACTAATTATTTCAATGTATCTTACATTAATAATGGTTCACATATGAAATGAATACGTATAAACAAATGAAAGTATTAATGAATGTCAATATTATTATTAACTTCTTCGACAACAACACTATCTGAGCAAAATAATAATGTAACAGGACATTCCAGATTTTAAAAATAATTTAACATTAGTTTATGAGGTACAAAATCTATTGTTTCAAAACAAGCAGAATATTACACATTATATTGTATAATAGTCCCTACAGTGCTTTTACGAAATTCGCCGTGGGGCTACAATCATCACAATAAAGGCTATGATATCTCTTGCTCTTTCGTTCAATATTTTCCTATATGTGTATCTTTATTTCTATACCTCTTTGTAGTTACGATTTTATTGTCATATTGTACCACAATATATTATTTCTAAAAAATTTATAACAGACAATATTCAATTCCCATTTGTTTATTTGCATATGACATAAAACATAAAATAAAAAATACAATAACTTGTGGATTAAAAATAAAAAAATTTAACAAAATATTAACCTCTAAAATTAAGCTTTTATATTCATTTAAGCTGATGCTAAACCCCCTGTCACCGTCAAATACGGGGAACCACTTATTTCATTCAATTTTCAATTTTGAGCAAATATCTCTCGGGAAAGTTGTTGTTTTTTATTATAACGTATTTGTGTCGTATTTGTCGATGACAGGTGGCATTTACATCACCTTAAAAGAATGATGATGTAAAAACAAAAATTATTGCTTTCGTATACAGTATAAAAACCTATAGCTATTTTGGCTATAACTTTTGATTAGAGCAACGAAAATTGATTATTCGAAAGAGGATTTGTTCAATAAAGGGCATTTAAGAAAAATTGCATGGGGTCAAATATAATTGGCAAAACTATTTATGTATAAAAATACAATAATACCGATTTTTAAATTTTTAAAAAGTTGCATCCAGTATGAACACCTATAGCCAATTTTAACTATAGCTTTTGATTAGAGCCAGGAACATTTATTTCCAAACAAAAGATGTATTCTTAGATTGGCCGTCTCTGAAGATTAAAATTGTTGGAGTTCAAATTTTATCGGCAAAATTATTTATCTATTAAAATACTAAAGTAACGATTTTAAGCTTCCGAAAATAACTTATCACTCGCTGAAAATTGGCTCAATAGTTATTTGCGCGATAAATTTAATATACCGGCTACAGATTATGTTTGATAAAACCACAACATATGAGTACACCAAATTTACTTGGTGAGGCGTCTTCATCGAGCGCTGGCAGCCTAGAACTCAAAACTGTTCATACTGATAACTTGTTCATACTGTACGACTCTTCCCCTGCTAATTGAAAAGAATTTAATGACCTCTTGACCCAATAGCAAAGTTGGACAGACATCAGGACTAAAAACGGAACGATTTTGATATTTCCGACAGATACAGAAATAATTAATTAGTTTCAAAGTTATTCTACATATGTACTTATAAGTCACACAATGAAATCCTTCGTTTTTATTGCGAGTGGATCATTAAGCGAATATTTTATATTCTCTACATTGCTACTCTTTTGACCTTTAGTTTACTATAAAAAAGTTTATTCTATTACAGTAATGTTTTATCTAAAAACCAATTATAAAATATTATGAAATTAACCCAACAAAAACACGTAGCCAAGTTTACATAATCTTATAGCAAAAATAGCCATTTTTGTTCTGCAAATTCCCTCAGTGTTTATACGTTTCATTTGGAATCTAATCAATCATAGAAATCACAAACATCCCACAACATATTGCGCACTCCATAAAACAATTCACTTTCCAAATAACAAATTCGATCTTCTCCATCTGCATCGCGTTTTATTTTTCTTCACTTCTCCAACATCCACTGTATTTCTCTACCTCCGCGTGTCTACCTTCCTTTTTTCCACTATTTCTCATTCATCCTGTTCCTTTTTCCCCCTCCATTTCCCTCATACCACCATATATCTTTAGCCATCCTTATTCCTGGTCTCCTTCCTCCTCGTTCCCGTCCCCCCACTTCGTGTTTTTGTGTTTCCCCCGACTATATATACACACACGAAAGCACGAGTGCAGTGGCTCCGTGACCGCACAAGGCGCCGCGATCCACGAGTTTATCATCGAGCAAAGACTATATACGCGCGCCCCGGGAGCGTGTTTTATTTTTCCCGCTGCACGCTTTTAGAACAATACGTCCAGGTTTCGTATAATTTGCGTTCAACCTGTGTCCTTTTTTCTCGCGACGCGTTGCGCTACGTACGAAACTCTTTCGCGCGCGCGAGTGCCTCTTCCGCAGACCGGCGCGTAATTGTTTAATCAAAGTTTGGTCGCGCGCGGGGGCATAATGCGCAAAAGTGGAACTTGTTATCTGATTGGTCGGTTTCGCGCCCTCAACTTTGCGCGCATATTTGCTATCGTTTGAATGCGTTTCGTGCGCGCGCGTGTAGGGGTGCTAAAGTTTTAGCGTGCTGCCGCAAAATTTGTTACAATTATGCGGAGAAAATTAACGGTCCTCTGGCCATAAGTTTTGCTTCGCTTGACTAATGTTTCTACGCGTTTATACAGATTTGACGTTTAGCTTTTTTTTAGTTAATTTATAAGCGTTTGTAAGTTGTATGACGTATTTTAATTTGGAAATCTAAATTATGTAATTACATTCAAAAGAGAGATATGGACAAGTGAAGACTCTTTGAACCCGTATTATTATCTATTTTATAAATATATTTCAACTATTTCAATTAATTGAATTGAAAAACCTGAGCATTCATATTTTTAAATAAAAATTTAACGCTTCAATTCCCATGTCTCTCATATAAGAACGCTAACGTTTGAGACTCATAAATAAACAATAAAAATGCTTCTAAAACTATTAAATCTTTTCTTTGCGTGGAGAGTAAGATGCTAGTACCGTCAAATATAAAAGAGTATAAATTATACAAAATGGCAATGTAATAATGATAAAACAATGGGTGTGAGGGAAAATAATACGCATGGAACTTCCAATTTATCCATAATAATTCCAAGTAAAGTGAATTTTTTTGGGATTCTATCTATGGGTCCATATGAGCTGACAAAACCTCGACGACCCTTTCTTTCATGTCCTATAACCACGTTTAAAATGTCCAACATACAAAAAATACCATATTTATGTTTTGACACGTATATCAATTTTTCTTATGAGAATTATGGACTGAAAATAGTCATCGTCGAAAAATTACTTAGCTTCTAAGGATGCAAACAATTTTTTCCAAGAAAGAATATTAAAGTAGGCGAAAAACACTTTAATAAGCATTATATGGTATGAAAATATAAATTATACCCATTTTAACGATCTAATATAATGAATAACGAAAAAATCACTAAATTTCGAGTCTGAATTGTAAAAAACAATATGACGGCATTTCATGCACTTTTTACCAAAAAATACAGTCGCTACACTTGAATTTTATGGCAAAAACGTGCATTATGTACCGCTATTCTATTTTTTACATTTCTGGCCTGTGTGTCGATAGTCATTGATATAAGATTAAAGAATGCTTTTGATTTTTTTATTTTAGACAATCCTATATCGAGTTATGCTGAGCACAAATTACATAGCTACAAATTCCATCGCTACAATACAATTAAGAAAAAAAATTACACTTTAAAATACATTTATTGATCGTCTTAAACTAAACATACGCTTAATCAACTACTGAATTCTAATTAAAAGTATTTTAAAGATAACTGAAATTAAAGAAAAATTATAAAAATGAATTTGTTCGTTAAAGGGTCATTATTATTAACCACAAAATTCAGTACAAGTATAAGACAAACACGAAATAAGCAAAATAAACATGAAAAAGGTACGTGTAACGCGTAGAAACTAGCTAGTAATACAAAAGAATGTTAATGCATCTCGCGGAAATTCCTGAAAAACCAATCAAAACTTTCCTTCGAAATCGAAATCTCGAAATAAAAAACTTTTGGTCGATTTTTCGCAAAAATTCCAACACCTTCTCTCCGAAAGTTGCGTCGATCGGACCCACTGCTTACTCGCGCGACACGAGCGAGCGAGCGAAAAAAACTTGAAATTCAATTAAACGTTCGTACGCGCGAGCGCAGCGAAACGAGAGAAAAAACCAGCACCGGTTGGAAAAAGCAATTTTCATTTATCGAGTTTCCTCGTGGACCTCCTTTTCAAACCCCGGGACCGAAGTTCCTCTCTCTCTCTCTCTCTCTCTTTCTGTCTGTGCGCCGAGCGTCTCTCTGGCGGCTCGCGGTCTCGTCGAGTAGCAGCGCCGCGAGCAGCGGGAAAATAAGAGAGAAAGGAGACGTAATCGCCCGTTGCCTACTCAGCTACGGTCAGTTTCGCGAAGAAGTTGTCCCTCCTTCGCGAGCAACAAACGACCGGCGAGTATATAGAGTCCACGAGAGACGCGGAGGAGAGCTTCGCCCTGCGGAAGTGGACGGAAAAGTTGGAAGAGAGAGAGAGAGAGAGAGAGAGAGGTAGTAAAGGGATGGAATTTAATAAAAAAGAGGTAGCTCGCAGAGAAATGAGGAGGATGGTAGTAGTTGCATAGCAGTGGAGAGATGGAGCGTGGGGAATATAAAACAAGCAGTGGGAATAAGTCGTGAGGGTGACTTTATACTTGAAAATAGGGTGGTTTTTACGTAATTGGCATGTACGTTCTAGCCTTTTTCGAATGGAATTGACTTGGTGAAATTCAATGAGATTTATTCAGGAACTTTGACATGATTCTGGATAAGTAGATGTATGTCGAGTTTAGTAAGGCATCGTATCGATATTCGCAGGCCATATATGTAGATAGTTTGAGGTGTTTTGTGACCTACAACTGGGTTCTTCTTAACTTTATTACCAGCCAAGAGGTCACCGTATCGATCGCAAGATAAAATATAGCGTTATCATAATCTTTTAATGGATTCTTCCGGATATATTATTTTAAAGTGACAATTATTCCTTTATTTTAATAATCACAGACAAATTGATAATATATTATCTGCTAGATTAACAAAAACAACGTCTCCCTTTTAAAAGGATTATTAATTTTTTTTTAGTTTTTACACAAGAAGTTAAATTTATATATTTGTTTCCGTTTGGAAATATAAAGACTTGTTAAACTTTAAAATTCGCTTAGTAATACAAGTTGATGACGAAGACTTTGCTTTTGTCCTAAAAATTCCTTGGTATACTTTATAATATTTCTTGTCCTTATTAAAGTCAAACAAAGTAAGATGCGAGCAAATTTAATTTTAAAACTTTATGCGACAATATAAAACATTTTTATAGTTTTAAAGGACTTTTCGCGACTCTTTGTATTTTGAAAATGTCATCTTCATGTATAACTTACTTGATATTAAATAACTACAAAATACATTTATTTGATTTAGATGTATTGTTTGCTGATATATTTACCAAATATTGCCGTATCCTGATAAAATTGAAATAGTTTTCATAGACATTTTTGTTAACATGTTATTTATCTAGCAAACAACGGTCTTATGATAATAAAATGGCTTTGCCTGTCAAAAAATGAATAAATATATATATGAATGAATAAATAAATAAATAAAAAAGATACTGTCTATCAAAATAACACTAATGCTTGTTATTTGTATATGACAAATAATTATTTATGTTTTATCCTCAGCAACATTTAATTTCGCGCCAGGTCTTCTAAATAACAAACCAGATCCCTACGATAAACAGCCTTCTTAAAAATCCACAGTACCAAACAAAATACATCAACCAACCACAATCCGCAAAGTCACTTGCAGCGCACTTCATCCTTCTCTTCTATCTCACCCACACCAGCATCCCTCGCTCAACATCAAAACACCCAACGCTCAAACTCTCCAAACACCCATTCCCATTCACATCTCCGCATCCCCCGCATCACATCCCTCTTCACCCCCCAGCAATCCCCATCGACGCATCGCGTCTGAATACGCTAGTTACCGGCAAAAGCAGCCCAGCACGGCGTACATAAGAAACACACGCGCGCTCGCCAGTGGAAAAGGTACGAGTGCGTCCAGCCGAGGCTCGCTTATACCGCGCACACTTGTCCTCCACCACCCCCGGCTATTCAGCCGTAACAAAAGGCAATCAGCCGCAGCGGCGCTGCGACCTGCAACCAGCAGAGCTCATAAGTTACCGGAATCGCGCCGATATTTCTGCCTCCACTCCCCCCCCCCTTTTGAGAGTTAGCCCAGCCGTGAATCCGCGGGATAACTTCGTCGGGAGAGGGTGGCCGGGGCACATTTTCCAGCCAATCAGCGCCGTCAAAGTCCCGCTTTGCTTTATTTCTTCTTTTGCTACTGCTGCTGCTTTCGTTTGTTTTTTGGTTGGGTTCTTTGCTGCTGGTTCTTCTTCTTCTTCGTCGTCGTCGTCGTCTGCAGTCGTCTTGTGATTTTGGTCTTGCGTGTGTGTGTGTGTTTGCCGAAAATCGCTTCCATGCCGACTCGAGGCTTTTAGCTGAGAGTGCAGCTACTCTGGGGACTTTCGAGAGCTAGCGCGGTTTCTACGACTGAGCTGCGGTCGTTCTTGCTTTGTTATCGGTGGGGGTTTCTTTTATGGAGGATGGACGAGGGGATGCGAGAGTTGTAACTGGATTTTTGCAGGATTCGAGGGGCGAATTTTGATTGTTACGCGGATTTGAAATTATTGAGAAGTTTTTTGTTTTATATAAGTTAACAGGTAAATTAAATAAGCGAGTAATGTATACAATCTTTTTCGTTTTCAGTGACACACATTTCAACATATAAGAAAATATTTCTTAGTGTATTTAGTGTACTCAATTTAGAATAAGCTAAATGACTGATATCAAACATTGTTCGTGCATTCTATCCGCAATTAGATTTGTTGTAGCATAATCCAGAAATGGCTACAATTAAAAAATGCAGACACCGGAATTTTTATTTACCTTTCTTCACGAAACAAATACGTTTTTAGGCAAATCATAAATATTTTGCTTAGATTATAGATAATTCAAAATATATCCACATACATTTTTGCGTTTTTTTCTAATTTTAAACGAGCCTGCGATATCTAAGCTTTATGTGCACCCAAGGGCATTACTATCTTTCCGAGCGTGCCGGTTAATGATCGTCAAAAGATGCATAGTCCAGGGTGTAAGCTGCTTAGTCTATGGCATAAGCAGCTTACGCCATAAACTATGCACCTTTTATCGACCATTAATCGACACTTTCGAAAAGGTATAATTTTGCCCGCTGGTGTATACCTGAGACCTTTATCTTTTTCATTATCACATTCATGGTAACTTATGCAAAGCCGAATGGAGAAAAACGAAATATGAAAAACATCTTTTACATATCTTTTTACACATAAATACCAAAAATATTTCTACTATATATTATTTTTGCAATAAATTCCTAAAAATTGCCTTTATCACTCGTTACCATAACAATGTTCTAATATATCTAGATGCATATTGAAAAAAGAAACTCTTGATATACCGTATGTGCAGACATTATTAAAAAACTCCAGCTTAACTATATATCAGTCCATATCATTCGCTTTACCAATCCATCTACTCCACAATCATTCACTAACATTCGCAAACGCAAAAGAAACAAATTACAAGCGTATCAACAGTTTTTCGCCAGGTCACCCCACAAAAGAGAAGCAATTACTCACGGCATCAAAAATTCCCAGCACCGATCCACCGCAGGCCCAGCGTGCATTCAACCCTCCCTTTCAACCTACCGTACTACGTACCTCCCCACCCGTTATTTCGGTATCATTTCCAATCGCAGGAGCAAACTCATCGAGCCCAGAATCGGCCAACTATCTGCACCGTGCACCAGTGCAATAATTTTTTCCGACCGATCGGCGCCCCCCCCGACCCCCACCGGGAGTTCATTAACGAAATGACCGGTTTCCAACGGCAGCGACCCGCGGGGGCTGCTTCAGATTTATGCGCTCCTATTTACAAGGGAGCGGCGAGCCTGTAATGGCGCCCCGAAAACCTTTGTGCACGAGAGACCAGCAGCGGAGGAGCGAGCGCGATCGACGGATCCCTAATGGCACTGCGGATAGCTCTGTAGACCCGCAGCGCTTGCGTCGTTTGTTGGCTTGTTTCTTTCTTCTTCTCTCGAGGTGGCCTGGATGAATTGCCTATTGACCTGTTAATTAGAGCCTTGATAATGGATGATTTAAGGTATAATGTTGGATTTGATAATCTTATTCTCTAGAATCATTAGTCAGAATTGGGATTGTCGTCGTTGGTCTGATTCAATTTGGTTTGCATTATTTTATATGTTTCTCTTTTTTACGCACGCATGCACGCACACACACGCACACACACACACACACGCACACGCACACACACACACGCACACACACTTACAGTCTGTTACTGCCCATGTAAAAAAATTAGTCTGGCAATAGTCTGGCTCAATAAGTCTGACGAAAGTCTTGCAGAATTCCGGCAGAAGTCTGGCTTTGGCCACTATGCCAGACTTTAGACAAAATGTGCAAAACAAAATGATCGCGTCATGTCAAATTGCCAGTAACCTAAATTTTTGTCTCTTTTTTTACAAATATTCATATTTTAAACAAGATTGCAATATGTAAAAAACTTTTCTCCTATTTTATCGAAAAGTACATATTTTCACTATTCTAGTCGATACTAATAATTAATGTACTACTCTAATTATTGACTTGTGAAAAATGAGTTTTCTTGAAAGACTGGCATAGTGTCCTAAGCCAGACTTCTACCAGACTTTTGCAAGACTTTCGCCAGACTTATTGAGCCAGATTAATCCCAGACTAGTGCCAGACTAATTTTTTTACACGGGTGCTTTTTAACCTGACAGTGGTGCACCAGTGAACCAACCATGCTCTGTAGCAAACCGAAAGTGACCTGTATAATAGAAAATTGGAAGAGAGCCGAAAGATACTGGTACTGATTTTTTATTTAATAATACTAACTTTCATTTTTGGATTGTACTATTTCTCGGTGTGAAAAGTTACATAATTCCTACTTACGTTAAAATAGAATAATTATTATTTGCTTAAAGACTTATAATACAACTTCTCATTGTTTGACAATAAAATAAATCTAATTTCTATCGGAAGAATAGATCGAAATTCGAGTTATAATCAACATAAACCCCGCGGCAACAACATTTACAAAAGTTTTAACTCCAGATATTTACGCACAGAGCCATTTTCTGATATAAATCATCGTGAAAATCATATTAATCAAAAGGAAAAAAAAATTACCCTGGTACACAATACAAATTGTTATATTATACGTTCAACTTACAGCACGATAAAAATCAATGTGAATATAACGTTAATTTTTATCATCAATAAGTAAATTTTGCAGCTAGGAAGTCAGAATGATCTACACATTTACTATATAATTTTCACTCTTATTTAAGTAAAATATAATTCTCTCCGCATCCAATAACCCTCCCAGCAAAAGAAAACCTCCCAACGTCAATCATCTCCACATCTAAAAGAGAAAAGAAAGATAAAAAAAAAGAAAATCATAAACGCAGACCACGAAATCCGCGCGACACAGTCAAGCGTACGCAGCAGCAGTGAGTAGTCGCAGGCAGGCAGCTGCTATAGCGCAAAATTCAGCTCATCCCGAATTGCAAATGCGCGATAACTCCGCGGGGATAGCGAATGCGGCAGCAGCGCCTCGGATCTCCAATGGACCGCGATATGATAATACAGAGGGAAGAGAAAGAGAGAGAGAGAGAAGCGCGAAATCTCGAATGCAGGGCGCACGACCTGCACCTGCACACTCGCGGTCACATCTATGTATAATATATACGTGTGCACCTGCAGCGAGAAAGTGGGAGGGGGAGAAGAAAAAGATGAGCAGCGAACTTTTGCTCGTCCTCGTTTCTTTCGAGCGTGCGGAGATTATTTTTTCTCCTTTCTTTTTTGTTGTTGAGCCCGGCGCGGAGAGCTGTCTCTTCTTTCCTTCGTTTTGCCGCGCGCGGGCGCGATTTGCGTTGCCTTTGTCGGCCCGGCTCAATGGAATCTCTTACACTCGGAGGAGTATATCTTGTTGAATGCTCAATCGTACTGCAGTCGGTCTTTGAAATACATTTTATTTTGATTCCGGGGAGAAGCGCGTTTGAATGCCTGTTTATTGGGATAAAGTGCATTTGAATGTACTTTTGTCGGCGCGATTTATGGCGATGAAATATTATTTTATCGAAAAAATGTCACAATGTGTGTAGAATGATTTGGAATGTATTCGTTGTACATTTTGAAGAATTACTTTCAATTTATGATTACGTCGTTGTACACTGATTTTTAAAACTTTTCTCGCTATTAACTCGATTTCTTTTTTCATAATTTTGTATAACTAAAATATTTTTTGTTATAAATGCTATTTATGTAAATCTGTTAATTTTAATCAAGAAGAATCAGTGTGTCACATGCTGCTATTACGTGAAGCCTTTTAACGAGCAAGGCAAAAACATTTTAAAGTGATTATAAAGTTATAAGAAAAAGTTAGAAAAGTCAAAATAATCTATACCAAATCTAATTTCAATATAATATTAAAAATATAAAACCAAAATTTAAACAAAATGGTAAAAGAAATTATAAAAGGACATTTTTTAATTTGTAGTATTAGATGCCTTAAATGATATTATCTAGGCATATATTAGTGTAAAAAGAAGGGTCTAACTTTTCATGGAAAAACCTTTATGATTACATGCTTTAAGTGTCAATTGAACATATCAAAAATTTTTACGCAGCATGTACGATACTAACATAAAACACTTTTATTTAAAAAAAAAAACAATAATTTTCTTGTACAGTGTGATATTATTTTTACACAATAAAAGGAAATTCGATTGTCTTTAATTTAAATCACAATAATCCCACCTAAATTTGTTTAGCAATCAACTTTTTTAAACTTTCGAATCGCAGGCAGCAAATATTCCCAAATAACCATCACTTCCGGGCGACTAATTTTTAAAAGCACACTTAGATAAACTCTTTCCATCATCATTAAACTTAAACCAACTCGGCGCGAACTACTTCCCAAGACTCGGAATTCCAGCATCGCAGTCATTCCTGCGCCCCGGCCAGCTTCTATCACTTAAAATTCCGAAGAACACCGCGCGCACTTGCTCTGACGAATTTCAGCGCGAGAATTTCGGTCAGTGCGGCGCGAGGAAAAAACCCGCAGCGGCGCATGAACAACCGCCGCGGCGAAACAAATTCGAGCAAAGTATAATACGGAATATTAACTCACTCGGTCCGCGAGAAGGTAGACAAAGAGGAGAAGAGGAGGGGGGGGGGACAAAGGAGCGGGTATGCGCTTTCGCCTCGGCTGCTGCTGGACTCTCCGATACCTGAAACAGAAACGCGGAAACTTCTCAGCGCTTGCTTGCGTAGCTGCTTTGGGCTATTTGAAGTCTCGGGTTTTTATCATTCGCGCCGGCGAGTCGTGAAACGACGGCTGAATAAGAGGCCGTTGCAGGCGAAAGAGGCAAGCGTTAGTGCTGCTAAAGTCGTCGGCGAGATTGGGTTGAAAAGGCTCGGACTCGATTATAAGGTTGTGATTGTTCGAGAGCAATGGGCGCTGTCGGCCGGCGAGAAACATCGTCGGAATGACTGAGTCTTTAGCGAACTTTGCGAACTAGTGGCTGTAGTTGTTAAGTATGCATGTTTAGTTTCATTTTGGAGCAAGGTTTGTACTGATACCAGTATTATAATAGAAAGCAACTTTGTTCACAAAGAAAACTATATTAAATTATGTTTAAATTTATATTTAATTCTATAAAAAGGGTAGAAAATTACTATAAAAATCTTAAAAAGTAATAAAATCTCGAGATTTTCCTTAGGTAAATTATGAAAAGAGTGGCACATATATTAAAAAACAAATTTCAGTATAATAATTTTTTCAACACGAAATAATGCTATCCAAAGCTTTAATTGCGTTTTACATAATTGAAATCAATTTTCAATAATTCATGTTTGATTCGCTTAAAATTTTAGCTGCAACATCTTCATTGCATTCCACAGATAAATAACGGAAATATAATATTTAAAAAAATTAACAGTTAATTTTATATAGATTACTACAAATCTTTATTTTTTGTTACAGATTTACATCTACGAACTTTGTACTGCCTATCGTGAAATCGTGTGATTGAAAATTATAAGCCTTATCTTGCAGGGTCCTAGTACCACCATTTTAAACTAAATAAAATTACTACATAATCCAATAAAGACTTATTATAAATATATTTTTAAATTAATTTTTGCAATGTGCTATAAAGGCCGTTGATTGAAAATAATTGAAATACAATAGAATAATTTAAAAAGTATTGTATTAAAATCTGGAAAAAATTAATTATATTCATCCACAGAGTATATCGGCTACATTATTTGTACAAACTCATCACCTTATTATATTATATATAATTTAAGAGTACCATCTGCAACATTTAAACTCTTACAACAAAAATGCGTCACCGAAAAACTACATTCAATCTAACAATCGCACGCCAAAAAGAACCCATCGGCACGAAATAACAACCATCCACGCAAACACAAAAGCCAGCCAAAATCCATTTTTCACTGAATACAACCGCCGCACCTCACTCGCGCGCTGAATTTTCCCAAAGCAAGCCGAACGCGACAAACGCGGCCGCGCGCGCGCAAATTAAGTTTCGCGCCGGGATACGGCGCTGGAAAAAAAGGCGAGGGAAATCGCACGCCTCGCAACCGAGAGACGCGCAACTGACAGGGTTAGAAGCAACAAAACCCGCGCCGCGAGTAATTATCTTCCGCTCGCGCGCGCACGCGCGTTCGGATGATTTTCCGATGGATGGAGCCGGAGAAAAGTGCATCAATTCTGCCGGCTGCCGCAGCCCGCGGAGTCGCGGAGTAAAATGTTTTGGTCCCGCGTAGACGCGCTGATAACGTTGATGAATGGCCCGACGCGAGCGAATTTTCGGGACGCGAATCAAAGCGCGGAAGGGAGGGAGGGAGACGGTCGACAGGCGAATTTACTGTTGCTTAACGCGCGACAAAACTATTGCGGCTGATTTATATCGGTAGCGGTGTGTAAGGGACGTTCTTAAACGTATACACTGTGCGATTTGGAGAAAAGTGTTTTGAGTTTTTGTTTCGTTCGATATTGCATCTTGATGCGTGTAACTTTTGTAATTTGTGAATTATGTGCAATTTGAGTGTCATAATTTGAGAGAGAAAATTGAAAACTTAAGTCCTATGAAATTAACAATGTTGTTAAAATTGAAAGTGAATAATTTTCGTATTTTTTAAAGATACTTACATATTTTATCTCTTTAATATAATTTGTATTTTTAAATCCTCATAATTTAATATTAAAAAGTCAAAAGTTTTATTCCATTTCAGTAGCATTTCACATTATAGAATACTTGTATTTAACGGACAAAAGCTTATTTAACAGCTTTAACTACTTTCACGCAAAAAGTATAAAATAATTACCTTCACTAAAGTATTTTTTATTTTATAGAATTATTATAAGGGATTAGACTTGTAATTTTAAAATACATAACATCATTTATTTAATCCGTATGTACCTATTTTTAAAGACTCTGATGATTTGAAGTATGAAAATTAGTTTTAAAATTTAATTATTCAGCAAGTATGTAAAGAAAAATAGAAATAAAATGTTAAGACTCTCTTTTTAAATTTGTAATCAGCAAATTATTCCTTTAATGTTTAGAAATAATTGAAGGGTCAGAAACAATAACGATACAAGCAATATTTTAAAATGATTTTCATCTCAAATAGTGTTGTTAAACTAGCTCATTTTATCAACATTAAATTTTTTGTTTCTTCATCTAAGCATAATTATTTGAAATAACATTCACCAATAAATGCTAATCCCGTTATCGCATCCGACCGTTTATAAATTAAAACTTTTTAAAAATACAAATAATTAAACAAAGACTGGGAAACCATGAAGTGTACAACAATCTTACGTTACATAACCTCTCCAAACATACCGGATTTCCACGAGCTCTCCCCGCGGAGAGGGAGGGGCTCCCTAATACATTATCAAGTTATTGCTTTAGCAATTACTGAAGTAATTACTTTAAAAATAACTCAACATTTATTTGACATATGTTATTGCTAACGTAAATACTATTTTTATTAATTCATTCTTATGAAAAAATGTAGTAATTACTTTTAGTAATTACTTTAGCAATTGCTTTTATTTTATTTAAAAAATGTAGAAAAAAGTATTAACTTTAGTAACTACTAAAGTAATTAATAAAGTAGTTACTAAATTCGTTATTTCATTTAAAAGATTGTATTGAACCGTTGAAATTTCTGTAAATACCCTTTCTACACCTAGACTTTTAATTATCTTACTCTCGCATTAACTTTTGATATCAAATAACTTTTGTTCTATTTATGTAAAAAAAATCTTTGAAGCTCTAAAAAATAGAGAAAAATAAGCTCTATTTTTTAAGTGTTTTAAAATTAGTCTAGCTGTTACAATATTAATGATATTCAACATTGAAAGTTAAAGCGAGACGGAAGTTAAGTCTAGATGTAGAAAGGGCATAATGATAGTTAAATTACCGGAGGATGAATAAAATAGTACATTGTATAATGAGTGTCTTAGTTGCCTATTGCGCACGAGGGCACATTGGCGCACGAGTGAAGCGAGTTGCGCCATGTTGTTTGAGTGGTACAGTTGCCAACTATAACCTCGCTTGTTTCATACAATATTTTTCATCATGAGTGCGCATAAAATGCTGGAGCGTGCGTTATTTTCATTATGTAACGCTTTAGCGTTGCGTTATTTTTCATTACGTAACGCTTTAGCGTGCGTTACAGAAAATAACGCTCGTAGTGCATAATTGGCCATTTAGCGTACGCAAAACCCCCACACAATATGGCATTTTCTAAGCACGAATAATGAAAAATCTATAACAGTTATTTACGACAAATCACATGGAGCATTATAAAAAAATTATAAACCTTGTTCGGCATTTTGAAAACTATTATTTTCATTTTGTGCCGTAAATGCTCAAAACTGTAGAAGATTAAGTTTTAGTGTGCATTGGTCATCCGGTATAAGTCGGTCGGGTTCGTATTTTAGGTTAAGTATCACTATTTTTATTGTAAATATAATTTTCTCCATTTTATTAAAAATAAATTATGTAAATATATTTCTCTAGTAAGAAAAGAATAATAAAAAATGCAGTATCGGGTTTGAAGCATTATTAGCATACCAGTTGCAAATCGCAAATATGAGTAGTCATATTTAAATAAAATTATAAAATGAATGTGAACTATTTGCCAGAATACAAAATAATTGAAAGACGCAGCGTGCAGATCATAAAGGTCTTGGTATAGTCGGAAGCGCAGCGCAACGCAACGCGGGTTGTGGTTCTTGCACATAAGAATCGTCCACATTTTAATTGTCCACAATTTAGCATTGGTCAAATTATATATAGATATATGCATTTCTCATTTTCACGTTACTAGAGAAATAATTAAACCCTCTATAATTTATAATTATATTAAATTATATATAGCTGTATAATAAAATAAATTTTCAATCTTAATGAACAAATATTACGTATAACCCGGCTTACTAAAATAAATAAAAATAAAATTCTTATGTAAGCCGCGAGCTCAGAAACTAATATATCTTGTAACGGGAAAGGAACCCGAATATTTACTTTGTATAATACGATTTGTAAAAAGAAGAATCTCAAGAGTAAATAACCTCGGCGACAGTAGCGCATCTTTTTCTAGTCTTATTCTAAGAGTATTATAGAGTATGCACACGTGCTGTCGTTTTGGTTTGTTTACAGCTATATTTGAAGAAAAACAAGTTGAGTTACATTACATAGAGACTCAAATTTCAACGGAGCAATACAATTTTTTAAATGAAATAAAAAAAATAACATTTTTAGCAATAGAAACTTTAGTAACTACTTTAGTAATTACTATAGTAATTACTATAGTAATTACTAAAGTTAATACTTTTTTCTATTTTTTTAAATAAACAATGCAATTGCTAAAGTAATTACTGAAAGTAATTACTAAATTCTTGCTTAAGAATGAATTTAAAAAATAGTAATTACTTTAGTAATTACTAAAGCAATAAAATATGTCAAATAAATATTGAGTTATTTCTAAAGTAATTACTTTAGTAATTGCTAAAACAATAACCTGATAATGTATTAGGGAGCCACCTCTCTCTCCTCGGGGAGAGCTCGTGGAAACCCGGTATAGTACAGTCTCACCAAACCACCCAATAACAACACTCGTTCACACAATAAAACAATCTCTAAAAATAGCTCAAAATCCCGCGCGTTAACGACCCCAAAACCCAGCAATCAAGTACTATAACTTTAGCTTGCGCCGAAGAAATCCGCGCACATCAAAAGCAGGAAGAGCGATTAAATTAAAATATTGTTTACGCGGAGCTCGGGCAATAACGACTCTCCCATGTACCCGTACACGCGGGGGTATATCGCGGATGCGAGTCGACTCGCTAATAAAGCCGCTTTTATTGATACGCCGCGCCGGGGGCCGGGCGCGCAGGTGCGAATAATAGTTGATCTGAGAAATTGGGTCGCAGCTCCAGCTCGCGGCGCGCGGCATAATGTCACGTCGTCGAGTACTGCAGGCAGGCGAACTATTTCCGCCGATATTGATTTTGCACGGCTAACCGGCTAGCCTCGCCACGTAAAGGTAGTGCACACACACATAGACACACGCATGC
The DNA here is from genome assembly GCA_949152435.1 of Gastracanthus pulcherrimus. Lineage (NCBI taxonomy): Eukaryota > Metazoa > Arthropoda > Insecta > Hymenoptera > Pteromalidae > Gastracanthus > Gastracanthus pulcherrimus. Next base: position 158,768,751 of record OX424576.1, read on the forward strand.
ATTTGAGTGGATACGGGGAGTCGAAACCTCGTCAAACATATAAATACGTCAGCGGATGAATTTGAAAGCCGACGTCAAACACCTGCGTGCACGCTCGAATACGCGTATACGCGTGTAGAGGAGCGCGCGCGCGCGTATGGAGTTGAGGAGAGAATAAGCTGCTGTGAGGGTGGGATGACATTTTCGTTGCTGTCGTTAAATGACTTTGTCACTTCTGGATGTGCGTATAGAATCAATCGCAGAGCAAGACTGTGAAAACTCAAAATTGCATATTTTTGTAAAAGCAAGCAAGTATCGGTAATTTTTAATAAAATTACGTTTCTTTAAGTGAATTTTATTATTGTAATATAGTTAATCAAATTTTTCAATCCAAAGTTATTTTCAAAGTAAGTGAAGTATAGTAAAGAAAAGTAAAGTAATTTTCAAAGTTTATGAAGAGAAAAGAGTTTTGTTTTAATTTTGTGTACAAAAATCAAGTAAGAAAAATGTTGAGTTGTCATGGTCTTGTTCTGTGGTACGAAATGTGAATACAAATTTATACTTCAATACTATTACAAAAGAATTTAATAGAAGATGAGGCATCGATTTTAATCAGCCAGTCAATAGAATGCGAATACCTATACCCAGTTTTTCATAATAATTGAACACGGCTAGGATTGTAGGGCATTAAAAGAAGATTAAAAAGTCCCACAGACCCGAGCTTGTAAAATAACTCCCAGTCTTCAGTATGACTGCACCAAAGTTCTCTATTATGATTGTGGCGATATCAGAGCTGCACTGCGTCGGTTGTGGATAAAACCAGTGCAAGAATTGCAAGGGGTCAGAATCTCTTCTCGATTCACGTGCACACTGTAACATCACTCCCGCTTCTACATTTGAAGGTAAACTTTCGCGATTGACGGGTAGCCGTGAATGAGATATGTCCTACAGCTATTTTGATGAAGTTCCTGAAAACCTCTTGGCCTCGATATCTTTGTAGCTTTAGAGTGCTTTAACAAATACGTGGGATGTGAATGGAATTAAAGCAAATCTATAAGTTATCAGAGTTCCATTAGGAAATTGAAAGCTATTGTTTTATACTTCTTGAGTACTCTACTATCGATTTGTTATATGACTCATGACTGATTTACTCGGAATCCGAACCAATTATCGTTTTGCTTTCGAAGCTAATGTATTGAACATTAACCCTCAAGTATACGCGTATGAGCTGCATTATTATTATGAAATCGATATAGACACTGAACATCTTTCGATGAACTTCACTTAAAAAAAAATTGAATATGATTAAAAATCTTTATTTAAAGAATCGAAATACATTTCTTTTTATTTAAATAAATCGAAAATGTGAATCCTAAATCAACTTCTCGATAAAATTTGTTCGCTACAAGCGCATCGAGATTTTGAATCGGATTAAAATTTTTCCATTTAAATTCCCAAACATTCACGTGATCGAATCGCTATTCAAAATCTCAAATCCAATGAATCAACCATTTGTATCACAATTTGAAATTTCAATTCACGTCAAATATAAGATATATAACAATAAGTAGAAATATAGATAAAAAGAATATCTTATTAAAAAACTAATGTTATAAAAAGTTATAATAAAAATTTTCGTTATGTAAAATAAATATTCCTACTCTAGTTCAAGATAATTTAGTGATAAAATCAATTTATAATACAAAAGAAATAAATAAAAAGCTAATTTTATGAATTAATGAAAATTATCAAACTTCTTTTAAATAAAAGAAGATATAGCCCCAAATCATGATAAATTATTGTATAACCCTATTTAGTTATCAATATATATATATATATATATATATATATATATATATATATATCGTGTGCATTTATTTGTTTGGGTGTATATTCGCGTGGCTCGAAGGAAGGAGAAGTAGTGCGCGTGCGTGTATATGTTTTTGGAGCTTGCATTTGAATTTCTTAATAATTTAATATTAACTTTTGTGTGTGGGAGAAAGGATGGATTTAAATGTATATATATATATATATATATACATTTAAATCCATCCTTTCTCCCACGCACAAAAGTTAATATTAAATTATTAAGAAATTCAAATGCAAGCTCCAAAAACATATACACGCACGCGCACTACTTCTCCTTCCTTCGAGCCACGCGAATATACACCCAAACAAATAAATGCACACGAGCCCACACACACTCAGATCCATCCGAATTTTCAAACATTAGCGTTTCATGCAGTATTCACCAAACGAAAATGCGTTATTCAAATGTCGCGCGTTCAATTCTTACGCACGGCGGGCGGCTGCCGCGATGACGCGACGTCCCATAATCGACATCACAATCGCCGTAATTCGCCCGTCGTTTGGCGCGCGCGCGCGTGTGTATATAATAGTCGCGCGGACGATTCTGCATGCGAAAGTCCGCGAACGGCGCACAGCCGCCGCCGCGGAATTATCGCGCCCGTGCGGCGAGTTTAATGCGACCGAGGACGAAAAATATTGGATGAGCGTGCGACGCGGCGCGTCTGGTCTGGCTTGGCATGTGGCGCGAACAAAATAGGTGATAAATCAGGTGATGAATCTTCTGATAAATCAACTGTTATTATTTCGGTATGATATATTATCTTATATATAATTATTATATTTTGTCCATACTGGAATAGTGAAATCACATGATCTGATCATCTTACTCATCACCTGATTACATCCATTAATGATTTGATAAATCAGCCAATTTATCACCTGATTCTGGCAGCTGATGAAATGGCCTCATGTAAGTACCTGATTAATCTGCTAAAGATATCGCTGCAAAAGAAATAAATTCAAAATACGTTAAAGTTTCATAACTATAGGTAGATTGCCCATATAGATAGTATCATCCAGATGATACTTCCAATATGCAGCTTTATATATACTGAGAGGAGTTTGCGCGCGTCGCACGCCAACCCCCGCTACATTCTAATTCACATAATTAACAAAACCATAAAATGTTGGAATTATTAAAATACTGAAAAATCATATGTTAAACCCAACGGTATATAAACAACTTTAATTATATATCCAGAAAATTGTGAGCGTTGTTGCACCAGGATAGAAAGTAAATATACTCAGGTAATGCGTATGAATACAGACTTTGTGTTTACATATAAATATAGTCATCTAAATTCTGATACACACATTTAAAGGTGTGCAAATAAGGGACATGAAATATACCTACATTTATACATTGAATGCGTTAATATATACGTATATACCCACACACACATGTACAATTGAGATGTATACAGTGCGTTAAAAATTAGGATATATATCGTATATAAGCAAGAGAAGTACATAGGTCCAATAACCCAATAACCCAATAACCAAATAACGACAGTGGCAGTGACGATATATCTTTATAATCTAAAGAGACACATAACTTAAAAACATATAACTTGATGTTTTTAACATTTATTGGACATTTCTTTGAAATAAAGCTTTTGGGTGACTAATAAGGTTATTACCAGGTAATTATATGAGGTGACTTTATCCGGTGATTTTTAATCTGATTTATCACCTGATTAGTCGATAAAATAGCTAATGTATCGGTTTACTGTATTAGGTGATTCTAGAAGACAATACAAAATTTGGTAGAAATTCGATTTACACATACTTTTATCTCGCTAAAGTTGCATTGAATCGGTGTCTCTCGAATAACTGACAAAAATAGCTTTAGACGGGTTGAGACATTTATTAATAGTTTAGAAAAGCACAGTTCCTGTATTTTTTTAAATAAATAAAATTCATTACAAAATATTGTTATTCTATCCAAAATCGATCTCAAAAAAGCACGTGTACACAATTACACTAATAAGATTAGCTAGAATTGCTGAAAATTAATTACTATTTATATATTTTTTTAGAGGTGGATACTTAAGGGGTTAAAATAAGGATGCGTTGAGAGAAAAACTATTGCTACCGACGAAGATTGACTTTGCAAACTTTGAAAAGCAATCTACGAAAAAGGAGCAATTTGTATACGTTGCATGTAGTATCTCATAAAAAATTATTCATATTAAGGTTGTTCTGGATGTATTAAGTAATGACTGAAGTTATTATTTCATATCAAATTTTCTGTAATTGAATATATAAAAGACATTTTTAATTTTAAACCTAATTGGCCTAAAAATCAAGAAAATTTTTTTTTATGTTAGTAAATAATTATTATTATTTTATTATTTCATAAAAGTTTTTCGCACGTGTAAAAATAATAGATTTGAATATCGTCTATCATTAAATTCACGTATTAAATGTTGTTTTATTTCGACTCAATAGAAAAATACATCTCTTTAAAGAGCTTCTCTTCGCGGTAAATAAGGACAAGGTGACAGTAATTGGAGCTTAGACCCTACACTATAACAAAGTACAAGTATAATGCCATTTAATCACGGATTTATTAATTAACATATTATCGATAGGAATTCACAATGTTCGTCATGTATAATTGAACCAACAATTGAAAGCAGAAATCAGTATTCGAAACACCGATGAAACCTGAATCTAAATGATTAAACGTCCCAAAGAAGTAAATAACTATCAGCGTAATTACTCCGCAACAATCACGAACAAAACCGTTTTCCAAATGTTTGTGCAATACCAACGAGCAACGCAAATACTGCCTTCCAGTCACGTGACACTGCCCAACCAGCCCTGCAGCAACATCATCGCGCAGCAGCAGCAGCAACAACAACGCCCACCCGCAAACGCATTTTCACCCCAAAATAATAACAATATGCCCATAACTGCTGATTCTCCACCAACGATTCCATTGACGCGCGCGACCATCGGCCCGAGCGAATAAAAACTGCCCAACCCGCACGCACACACACTCACACACACACACACATTCTCTCACACACACACACACACACACACACACACACACACACACACGCACACGCACGAACGCACGCACACACACTCACACACACACACACACACACACACACGCACGAACGCACGCACACACACTCACACACACACACATACGCGCGCGCTGCTAAAAACGCAACAAATTGTGCAAAAGCTCTATCCCCCCGCTACGCGTTAAACGCACCGTGCTACAAACGCCGAAAAACTGTCTACCCTCGTCAAACGCAACAAAAAAAAGAAGGAGCGCGAGAGAGAATACCCGCGCGATATAATCGGAATCGGCTGGAGGGAAAAAAAGACCAGAGCCGGGGCTCGATGCTGTACTGTACGTTCGACCGGACGCGAAAGCGCGGCGCGGGGAAAAAAAATGCGCGCTCCGCGCGCGGAAAAAACGGGCGCGGAGCGAGACAAAGTCCATTCGACGGAGCGCCTGGCATAAAGCCACGCAAAAGAGAGAAAGGGAAGGAGAGAGAGAGAGAGAGAGATTCGGGCTGCGCGCTGCAAAAAAAAAAGGAGCGGGGAAGGAAGAGGAGAGAGCGAGCGGAGCTTGATTTGCCCCGAGCGCCGAATTAATTTCAACGTATAAATAACGCAAACGGAAAGAGAGAAAGAGAGAGAGAGAGCGCGAGACGAAGGATGGGCCGACGTATATATACGTACGGGGAGCAAGTGCCCAGTGGACGTGTATCTCTTAAGTCTTAATCCGCGTCACTATATATCTATATATATATATATATATATATATATATATATATATGTGTGTGTATGTGTGTGGGTATGTTCAGTGTGTGTGTGTGCGTGTGTATGTGTGTGTGTATGTGTGTGTGTGCTGTATGTCTCGATATACGACGACAGCGATCGATTTTGTGCTCGTCGCCGCCTTCTGAGAAATCAGTTCGTCCGTCGTCGTTGTCGTCGTCGTCGCCGTCGTTAGTTGCAGCGTTACATTTCAGTACGAAAGTTCATTTCATTTTAAATGAACATATGGGGAAATCTCAAGAGTTCATGGGGTATCATAATCAATTAACCACTTTTAAATTAAAAATTAATTATAATATCATATCATTTTAAGTAAAGATGAAGAAAAATCTTACATGATTCGTAACTGTATTCTGAATGTATTTTATTAAAATATAATGGATAAGAATACATTTATTTCTGAATTAATGGTCATCAGGCCCCCTTGAATGGCTATAATGGGGACCTATATATTTCCCATCCAATTATTTTGACACACAAAACTATCAATATTCACTAAAATAGGGTTCATTTAGTTTATTTGAATGCCGTATTCTAATCGATATATTTAAAAAAATACATGTACTATCTTTACAAAAAAAATTACAGCATATTCTTTATACCGAATACAACGGCCCAACACTGATGGAATGATGTCCTACTTTAGATTGCCGGACAATGAAAATTTAAAGTCCGAGTGACTACAAGATTCCAATAGTGATTAATCTGAAGTGACACAGCATTGAATCAGGGCTTAATTTGTTGTTGGAAGTATAACAAATATACTGAAATTTCTTCTAATAATAGAAATAAATGACCTGAATTTTGGTGTTTTATTAAAACTACATCAAGTTTGTTGATTACAATTAAAGCAAATTCCAACGATACGCTTTTTAAACTAGATAAATCATTTATATGCTTTATCTGAATCGCATTGTAGCTTTTAGAAATTATAAATTTAGGGACACTAATTTTTAAATTTGTTCGCATAATATGCTAACAACAACATATATAACAACTACAACTATATTATATATACATCGATGCTCAGTATAAGGTTTGATACATCCGTTAAATTATAACCTTACATATTTAATATTGTTAATATAGACATAATTTATACATATTTTAGGAGATTCCAAAGAAAGCCAAAAAAAAATCACTTCAATCACCTTAAAGAAGAATAGAAGGCGATAGCGGCAACTCGATTATTGTCCATTAGTTGCGTCGGTGAGCCTCGCGCTTAGTGAGCAAAAGCTGTAGATAATGGGGCTATTTAAAAGTTGCTCGCGAAAACTTTCGAACGCTTGATTTGTCGTCAATCTTTTTTAGTGGTATAATGCGGAAGAAAAGTTTGTTCTGTTTGGATGAGTTTAGAAAGTATGAAAACGGAAGCTGCGCCAGTTTTATGATGGTGTTTAGTTATCGAGAGTTATCGAGAGAAATGGTGGAGTTCGAGGTGTAATGTATACCGTCATAATATGCGTACCAGCTGATCGAGTGTACTTAAGAAGCTCTGATTCACTTTCTATTGTTGCTGGCTTGTTATATTCATGATATTTTTCAAGGAGATAAACAGCTTTCCAAATAATAACACATAATATGCAACTAAAATAATAAAAATGCTGACTAACATATTTTTACAGTACTACTATACTCATTAAAATTAAAGATTTCTAATCTTAACACATATTGTTATGCTTGCTGCATGACTACACTTTCGAGTATTTAAAAGTTAAAATATATTATGAATGTCGAAAATAATCAAAGAAAAAAATCATAAAAATATCTCCAACTATTAGAATTAGTACAAAACAAGTATAGTATAAAGAACAATGAAATAGAATTTTACATTTTTCAAATTCAGCCTTAAATGTAAAACCTCATTCATACTTTTAAAAAATATTGTCAGTTTGATTTACAGCTACTATTTTATAACTCTTACGCGCAATGCCAATTTTTTTCACCTGTATTATCATCCCCAGGTCGCCATTAAACACAACCATACCGTGATACACAACGTTGCACTACTTCAATCGACAACAAATTTCTCTCCCGTGTATACTTCTGCCTTAAGCAAAAAGTTTCATAACCTCCAAATGTCACTTCCAGCGCGATTTTAATTTGAAGTTTGAAAGCTTGACATTTTCTAACAAAACAATACAGTTTATCAAAATAATTTCATTTCTTCGTCATTTTACCTTTATTTGTATATGATGAAGAGCATAAGACAATAATAAAATCAAGATTTCATATAAAAATGTTAGTTACAGCATTTTTGTTATGAGATTAGAGCGAAACCGTAAGCAAGAAGACCGTAATATATGCAATAATAATGAATAACTTTATTAATTTTAGTAACACTTAAAAAACCCAAATTTAAAATTCTATTAAATTCAAATTAAATTTAATTTATTTTATTAAATTGCTATTATTGTAATAAAAAATAAATTGGAAAATCAATTACAAAATCTTTGCTTCTTCATAAGCAAAAAGAATACAAACTTCATTTGTTTTAAATCAAAAAGTCGGAATTACACAACATTAAGCTAAATGTACCAGTACCTGGACGCTTTATAGCCTCCGAGCTTATTTATTAAATTCTAACACTAAAATTAACACTGCAAATAAAAAGTCATATACCCATCTCAAAGAGAATATAATTGTCTATCAAATAAAATTTTTGAACTATCGAGATATGTCTTGTAATCCGAGTAATTCATACAAATGTATTCTAGTCAAATGTACTAGTACCTGGCCAAGCCAGAATCACACGTCCCGACACTTGGACACTGCTGACCCAATACATAGCCACTCTATTTTCGCTTATTTCTGATTTAAATTATAAACATTTTCCAATAAAATCTTGTTTCTATCCATTAATAATACGGTTGCTATGTATTTTGAACGTAAATGTATGTAAATACTTACTTAACCTACGTGTGCGCCCGCGACTTGAAAAATGACGACGCCGATATGACAAACATCAACAGAAATTATTGTTGAATTTTCACTAATATGTCATCACAGTATGTTGATAAACTGACGATAGTCACTATATAGAACCTTATTACTCGAAGCAAAATATGTTTATTGCGAATATTTATTTATAATAAGTGATTCATATAGCTGGCCAGGTATCGGACAAACACGGTTTTTCAAGTACGAGTACCTGACCACGTATCTATTACCGTAAAAACTATTTTTTCGCACACATTAGAATTTTATTTTTACTTAAAACACTAATAAATAACCTTAGAAAACTTTTAAATGCACGAAATGATTAAAAAGCAATTAATAACTTTTAAACTTTAAGCACCATTTCCATTATTAAATATTTTTTTAAAGATATAAATGAAATAAATATTTTCCCAAAAATTAAAATATATTACGCTTGATAGTTATAGAATGTGATGTCACAAGATTATTTTAATTAGGAGCTAACTAATAATCAATAGAACCTAATATGTGAACGTTTGGTCAGGTACCGGGACGTGGCTAGGTACTGGTACATTTACCTTAAATATCAAATTATTACAATAAATATCACAATTTTTCCTGTTCTTCTATTTTACCATTAAAGATACGACTAAAATGTATCAAAATAATCCAAAATATCATTTGTCGAATTTTTCGAACTTACGGATCTTCTAGCATCACGTAGCAAAAGTGTCATCCATTGCTATGCAAATACATATATTTTGATGTATTTCATATGGCAAAATTGACCACATTTGAGTTCGCTGGCAGAAGTACACACTCACAGTCGCGCCTTTCGCCTACACCCAATCAAAACGCACGCGGACACATCCGCAAAGATTCCGAATGGCTGTCCCGGACGAAGTGCGGATACCTTCGCGCTCGGGGTGGGACCGGAAGTCGAGTGGGCGCGAGTAAGACGGCGAGGGTATATATAGGAAGAAGAAGGAAGCGCGGGACTGCGCGAGCAGCAGCGGGCATAAATTTCAGGAATAGAAGGAGGAAATGTAAGCGAGCCGCGGCTAAGAAAGATGGCCGAGGCGGAATCGCGCGAGCCCGCGCCGCATATTAAAATTCCGGATGCTTCGTGAAATAATGATCGAATGGCTTTCTTTCTCGCTTTTGCTCTGGGATTCTCTCTATCTTCTTTTTTCTTCTTCTCTCGCTCGGTCTTCGCGCCCGCGAGAATATTATACGAGGCGTAGTCGGATTGGAATATGGTGGGAAAAGATTGAGAGAGGGGGGAGGGCGAATTGAGAGGATTGCAGGGAGAATTCAATGATGCGCCGAGTGGTAAATGAGGAATTGTGTTTTCGGATGGTGCAGTGGATATATATTAGCTTTGTAGGTGACATTTATGGAAGTATACAAGATTAAGATTAAATATATGAGATGGGGAAGGAACGGTAAGTGTAAACCTTAATAAAATATAAGAATTATATAAGCGTGTTAATAATATTTATATTGTGGTTATAAATCAGAAACTTTTTAGTACGAATTACATAGTTAATGTGAATCACGACGCAAGCTAAGCAAGGAGTTCTTATAACACCACTACTGTAACTGTAATTGTAGCTACGTCAGTTGCACGGGTAATGCCTATAGGTGTTGGTAAATTTAGCCCAGAGAACAGCACAAGCTATTAATATAATTGTTAACATAATAGCATTTGTAGTCTAGAAACCATTTATTTACAAGAAACAGTATTATAAAGTAAGACAGGCATTAGCATATACCAGATTAAGATAGAGTAAGATTTTTAATGAAAATTTACCTTTTAACTTAATTCTAATTATATGCGTTTGTAGAACTTGCTAACGACGTCAGTTAGATTAAATCACAATTTACTAAAAGAAATACATTAAAAATTAAGTATACATTATAAAACGGTTAATTCCTTGATATAATTTTTATTTTATATGTATATTAAGACTCAATTTCCTTACATCTGTGTTTTAGTCAGTACGTAGTACTGTGAAATTTAATTTGTTTATGTTGCAAGGTAAGAGTATTATTAACGGAACCTCGATCGGAATGCTTCAGTTGCTGTATCGATATTTAGGTAGACGATGTACTAAGACGCTTTGACCAATCGCAAACTTTGATCAATCCAGAATTCGGAACTGTTAAATTACTCCTACAAATACGAGTACTAATACATTTGCTTGATTTCCTTAATCAATACAATAATCATAGAGTAATTATCTCTTTTAGTAAAAACTTTTTAGTTGACGGAGTGTAATATTGATTTTTCATAATAACTAAAGTACATGTTTAAACTAGATTATTAATAGACGTAAGGCTATTAGCTCTTATTGAATAAGCGATATAGAAGTTTAAAGAAAATGATGATTTGATCAATTTCGGAAAAGAATGACTTTCTTGAACTTTTATAATTTATTTATTTGGTATGTCAATTAAACATATATAAATCTGATAATATATCTGTATGAGAATGTAAAAAATATAGTATTAGAATATAATAAATATAGATATTATAATACAACAAAGTAATGAATCCGGGGGAGAAAGATTGCGCATTGCGCTGCAGATTTTTCACTGCATTATATCTATAATGACACCAAAAAAATATTTTTTTCTGTATTCTATCGATGGATACTTGTGTAAGAATACTAAAACTAACGATCAACAATATTATTTATTCAAATTATATTGATTTAAGATCCAGAAGACGTATTGTCTATTTTAAAGACTTATACCTCTAAAAATCACATTCAGGACTTAATTGTACGCTAACAATCTGTTTCATTCTAAATTTGAGCTATACACACACGTTCATCACTACATTACCCAAGCAGGACTAAACGCACCCCACTACCACGAGCAAAAAAATCTCCCAGTACCGCATCCCCTAGTCCAATGTACCTGCAGAAAATTCCGTACAATTCTAGTCCAGCCACTCACCCTCTCTCTCTCTCTCTCTCATTCTCTCAGAGCAACGCAGCCTCAGAGAGGCCGAGAATAAAGGCAGCGCGCGGCCGACTCGGGGCTGCGCAAACCGGAAGCCCAAGGCGGCGGCGGCGGCGCTGCGGTGCAAGAGCAGAGCGAGACACGGAGCTGGCTGGGCTTCGGTTCGCCCAGCGCGCCGCAAAGGTACTATAAGTGCAGGGCGCAAGACGGCTCGGAGAGAGCCTGCACCGCAGTTCTGGTATTGCGCTCCTCTCCTTTGCCCCCCTCGGGGGATTAATCACCGGGCATTATGGCGGCGCCGGCTCAAAAGCACACAAGGAACGAGAAGGGAGAGGACTCGCACGCGCAGAAGGAGGAGGAGGATCAGACGAGAGAGGGAGATCGAAGCAAAGATAGCGAGGTGGAAAGGAGTGAGATAAGCGGCCCTCCGAGGGCTCGAGGTGTAGCTCTGAGGCGCTGGTTATTAATGCGGTGAGAGAGGGAGTGGTGGTGGTCGGAGGAGGAGGAAAGAGTGGGAACGTGGCTGCGGGAGAGAAGATTATGGGACAAAACAGAAGATAGCGGCGATTAGGGATTGCTGCGATGATGGAGAAGGGGAGGGAGGAATTTGAAATGATGGGTGGGTGGTGGTGTCTCGCTGAGGCCCGTTTTGTTGGCGGTGTTGGTAATTGATTGGATTGGGATGTTTGTGGAAGTGGGGGTGGCTGGTGGACTTTTGTGGAGGTATGAATGGGAGCTCGATTGGGAGGGATGAGAAGCAAAAGTGATCGTTTAAGAGTTTGATGATATGTAATGCATTTGTCATAAACTGTTGTTGTGAAATGTAGATTGATTAGTAAGAGTTATACTAGTTAATTAATAGTCCTAAATCTTATCTCAAACTTTCCTTGTAATTTGTGTTTAATCAGCAGGCCGAAATAGTACATTATGCATCAAGGGAGTAAAGTGGGCAATGTACGCACTGTGTGACGTTGCCGACCGAGCGAAGCGAGGTCGACATTTCACACAGTGCATGCTTGCCTACTGTACTCCAGAGGTGCGTATACTACTTTTCACCACACCCCCGTAAAGAAATGACTGTACGCATCTCAGCAGGCCGTACAGTACCCCATGCTCTGCCTACAAGTAAAGTGACTTGTGTACGCGCGACGCGCTGTTTTACCGCTCGAGACGCAGTCGAGAGCGGAAAAAGGCGCATCGCGCATGCGCAAGTCACTTTATTCCCTAGGCAGTCCATGCGGTACTGTACGGCCTGCTGAGAGGGCGTACAGTCAGCACTTTACGCGCAGTGTGGTGAAAAATAATTTATTTGTATTGCTATTATTAGATCATACATTTTACTTGCTAAAATCTTTATGGCATTGTGACCCATTATACAAAAAATAAAAACTGAAAAATAAAACGGGAAAAAATAGAATAAACACATTATTTTCTTTGCAAAGTCTATGTACCTACATCACTGTCGTGAAGGCCATGTATACATAGTTTCACGAGGTATTAAGGTGACTTGACTTATCTAACATCATAAATATTTTCTAAGTCAACATTGAGACAGTAATAAGTATTGTGTATGTTGACTCACTAATGCGAAAAAGATTTGAGGAAACATTGATTTTAACGTTTTAAAACGTATTTATCCATACATATAATCCTGTTAAACGTATTTGATAAATAATTTATGAACTGACCTGAATAATTGTGAATTAGTTAACAATTAATGGTACATAAATATTTGTGAGGGTTCAAGGAATTCAATTATAATAAAATCTGCACAACAAGGATATCTTTAGAAATAAAGACTTTTATTTAATGTGACTATTAAAAAGTTTATATAATAATAATGTATATAATTACAATAAAAGCTGACATTTATAAATCAATCAATAATAATTCTTCAATTATTGTCGTAAAGTAAAGCAGTATTAAAGAATCGGAATGCGGAAAAATTAAAAAAAGATCAGTTGATAGCAGCCAATAAGAGGCAAAAGAGAAGAAAAGAGGAAAGGAAAAGAGAAGAAGTCTGCAAGAGAGTACGCTAGAGAAGAGTTATGAAGAAAAAGAGGAAATGAGGAGAGAGAAAGGGGGAAGCAGGAGGAGGGGGGGGCGGGTTAAAATTAGCTGAATCGTAACTCAGGCTTCTCGGGATCTTGCACCCTATCTAACGTAACTCGCATTAATGAGTGCGTAAACGCCGCACTCTCTGAGAGCGAGATAGAAGAAGGGAGTGTGTGTGAGAGAGAGAGATAGCGAGATAGAAGGAGAAGAGAGAGAGTGAGAGAGAGAAAGAACGAGGAGAGGAGGTGAGACGTGAGATAAATGGCAATTTTCACGCTGTTTTTAGTCGCTTTGACGGACTTTCCTCGCTTCTCTGAAGTGCTTACCGCTTGATTTCATAACGCTCTTTTATTTCAAAGAGAATAAGAAGGTCAATTAGTTAACTGGGTAATTAAGGCACGGTGAAAAGTGAATCTTATTTCATTTATGAGAGTTCTCGAGGAACTTTCTCGGATACTTTCGTAAATAGTTTGCCGACAGTTATTATTGAAGGAAAAAGTACAAGGAGTTTGCAGAAATGCAATTCGTGAAAAGTAAATGAGAATTTAGAGTTGAAAAGTATTCAATAGTACTTCATTCTTAGTTTATTGCAATTATGTGATACCTTTTATAGTAACGAGAAATGAGAATTTATAGAAACGTGTTAACTCGATCTGTTGAATATTTGATCAATTATATTAATGTGATGGTACTGTGCTAATTACAAGGCTAATTATTTTAATTAATCTATAGGAATTAAATGAATCGGTATATTATGATGTATGCAAATAAATTAAAATTAACTACAATGCTGCACTTATATTAGTATGTCAAAGCTTTTCATGTTTATAGTTATACGGATGCCTGACAATGAGTAGACATTTATCGCAGGTATTTAGAACACACAACAGATAAAACAATGGTATTTATAACAATTTTCGGCTGTGAGCTCAATTGTGTTCGTGTCACGTTTTGAAACGGATTACCAGAACATACGAATCTCGTCTCAAGACAGTCGCATTGCATTCGTTTTAGCAGGTAATGTGATATTTTTTTGTACTTTTATTATTTTAATTATCAGTTTTTTGCAAATTTTTTGTAATATATGTATTGAATAAATTAGTTGAAGAAATGAAGCCAGTTTATCTTGAATGTATTTCTTCCTACATAAATCAAAATTAATTTATTTTTTCCTACTAAAATATACATTTCTGTACAACATTGTTATACTTAACAAATGAAATATATTTTTAGATCCGATTTAAAACGTTGACGCAAAATGCTATACATGAAAATGCGTTCCGCTTTATTTATTTTCATCCTCACGATAAGCTCAATAACGGTGTCAGTGGGATACTTGCTAACGGTCTATGAATGGAAGTTCATAGACTATTTATGGGACTCCAAAGTTCAAAAGGAAGAGGCTATCAGAAGTGGAGTTTACAAATTGTCACGTGTCTCACCTGTAAACATCGATAAAGCACCTGGTTTGTATATAAAATACTATCTGAAAAGTTTCATATACAGTCATGATTTTAAAACTTAGTTATATAAACCATCAAATAAAATAAAATTACTATTATTATTGTAAAATGTAATGTTTCACGATTATTTTGTACACAGACAACGTCGTACACTGAGAAAAGTATCGCAGTAAAGATGACTATTCCCGCAGAGTAAATAAAACTTTAATAATTCTAATTAATGTTTCGTTAGCTAAACTTTGTTATAGGCTCTACTATACAAATCAATTGATTTGTCAATTTCACGCATTTATTTGCGTTTTCTTTGCCCAGTTGCTGCTCTCGAACAGCACTCTAGCATAATTCTACCTTTGATGAAACAAACTGAGAGCGTAATTATACTAAGAAATGCTCTTTCAATGAAAGTCGGATGCTCGCCAGATGACATAAAGTATACCTCTAATAGTTTAATTTTCTAACTATATCAGCAACGCTAAATTGAATATTTATCTACTCAGTATGCACGCTTAACAGTACAAGTTCAGTAAATACTACTACATATAAATAAAATACTAATTCTAGCTTTCTATATCTAATTCAGCTTCAGTTCATCCAAATACAACCTTCTCGCAGTGTACCTAAATCAAAAAGACTCTTTATCTATCATCCTTTAAAATCAATTTAACGCCTTTGTACGTTAATTGAAAAAAAAAATTCTGTCAAGCGAGACTCCCTAATGTTATCCAAAATCAGACGGACGAGGTGTTTTTCGTGGACGCTGCAGGCGAGATGCGAGCGGAGAGTCCGGTCCGCTGGTGAAGCCATATCCAGCCTGGTCGTGGCACATCACAGCCGATAACCGCCGGCGGCACAGTGTCTACGGAACGACGATATAAAGAAAAATCAATATCATTTCGCGTTCGAATCGTAAAAGAGGGATATAGGGTGGTAGGAGTGAGCGCTGAAACGCGGAATGATCATTTTTACGAGGTAAACAGAAATTGGGATTTTTCGAAATTCGCGAAATCAAAGGTTTGCGTTGAACGGGCTGAAAGAGCGATTGATGTAGTTGTAATCTGTAGGGCTCTTTTGTTGAGGGTATATATTAAAAATTTTAGCCTTTTGTTTTTGACGAACGTCGTAATTTAAATCATCGGCATTTAATGATAGAACTAGGTATTGTATTGAAATATATATTCAAAAGACCGATTCATCGAAGATCTCTGAAAAGAAATTTCGATGAATTGGCTTTTAATTAACGAGACAGATAGCTGTACCAACTGTCTAAACAAGCCGGCTTTATACTACGCACTTTTCTGTAGAAGATTCAAGGTTAAATATTCATATAATATTCAAAAGTTACAGACAATTTAAAAATAGAAGCGTGGAGTAAATTAAAACTAATTTATTGCACAGATTGACAAATGTAACAGATTATGGGTCGTCAAAATATCGCACGAAAAAGATTGCCCGCCCAGGTGTTGGCTTTTTGTCTTGAAACTGATAAGTTGGTTCAGAGGATACAAATTCCAAATAATATTGCTGGAAATGCGCTAGGAGAATCTCTACTGGCTAATCTCACGGTAGAAGCTGAAGGCCCTAATTGTGAGAAAACGACATTAAGTGATCCTGTTTGTACTATAATATTTTTATATGAAACCAGATTACTAGGTAGCAATTATTAAGGTAAATGATTCATGCAAGGGAAAATAGAAGGATATGTATAATTGTCGTGAAGTATATTTCGTGCAATATGTTCAATAGATCTATTAGACAAATATGTCTTCATTAGAAAAAGTCGATAAGTAAAAAATATCAACAAAAGCAGTCATGTCTGAAAAGTATGTAATTTCTGTTGGTATGTTACTTAACGATACTTATTTCGAGCCGAGTCTTCTTTCTATGTGCTATACGTATATCGATTCGTTTTTAAATCTCAGCAATATCACATTCTATAATCATAACCATATAATAAATTCTTCAGTGATTAAGTATTGTTTCAAATAGCAATGGTGAAATTTTTGTTATTTCTGTAACAAATCAAGATAGCATTGAGAAAAAGAATCGGTCCAAAATAAATATTATTCAATTGATAACCAATAGTAACGTCATACTTCAGACATGAGTGCTTTTGTTGATATAAGTTGTCGAACCAATTGTTATCGTAAAAAAGGTTTTGTTTAAAAAATGTAATTAACACATTCTACAGTATGTACATTACACGACAACGAAATAATTAAAAACTTAATGTTTCTTTTTAATACATATTTGCAACTCTAATTACCAAAATCATTACATCGTTTTACAGCAAAAACCATTTTCTAATATCTTTATAACTCACAAAGCAAATTTTTCTTAAAATACAATGCAAGAAATTTAACAATGTTTCGGTTCTCATATTCAGAACTATTTTTTATATTTTAAGCCATTTACCTTTCATTATCTATCAAAACATACCCTTATAAGCTCACGTAATTTCGTGAAATAAATTCCATTAGTTTTTAAAATAGTATTTTTTCTTCCTCAAGAATTCCGTATTTTTGTGTAGATTTCTTAAATGAAGTAACTTGTTCATTTCATAATTATGAATTTTCTACAATATAAAAAAATTCAAAAATGCAACCAAAAGAACTAATCCATTGCACACGTGCGCGACTCAATCATACCCAAGGTCTACGTATCGGCTACACTGGGCTACGACATGATAGTCTTCACAGGCGAGCGTTTCCTTCGCCAGCAGAGCCCAGCCTTCGAACCCCAGCAATCCTCCCACCTGCATCCGACGATCGGCATCTTCGGCGTTATCTGTACTTTCACCTGCTCGCCTCGCTCGACCTCTACGCCGTGGATACGGACAAGCTGAAGACCGGCGCCGGAAACCTCGCGGACAACGTGGAATTCCTGGGAATACGAAGGTTGCTGAGCAGTCGGGTTGTGGGACCTGGCGTTCTCGTCGGAGGGCACGATGTTCTTGGGCACAACCGGATTTGGAATCGGTACAGAGAACTCGCGACGAGTAATGTTGTGAGTTGATTTTGGATTTTCTTTGCAGTTGTTCGTGATTTGTGCAGGTGGTTTTTGTTCTTGGATTGGTGGATATAGGTACTTCGAAAATCAAAATGTGCTCTAGTTCTTCGATGAAACGATGTTCTTGCATTACTGCCTATAATAATTTCTTGATCTCAATCGATTTATTATATTTGAGCTTACGAAGGTGAGCTATTTGCTGGCTAGGTTATACATAACAACATGCTCATTAATTCAACAATTCGTAAGATGAATACAATCAAATTTTGAAATAAACCTCATTCAGTTATTGATGCAAAAGATGTTCGAAACAATTTGATAATATTACTTATTCGTAATTTTGGTAATCAGTTTTGTTGATTGAATTCTTTAAGTCACAACATAAACAGTGTTCGTTTATTTCGGTTTGTCTTAATTCTAAGCTCAATAAATTAAGGAATAAATCTTTTTATGCAATAAAAGTATTCGTCGTTTTCGGTTAATTTTTATAGATAAATTTAATCAGAACATGTTTGATGAATTACGTAGTCAACGAGTTATTAATCCTAAGTAGCTATTGTTATTTTTTACATAACATAATGCAATTTTATACAGAGAAATGGTATCTCAATTCTGCGAATGGGTAAAAAGTTATATATAATTTAGAACTTTATAATGGCCGATAAGAATTTAAGTGTTTTTAAATTTATTTATTAAATTGTATAAATTTGTTTATGTTATTTAATTTGCGAAAATTAAATTTTAAACATAATTTTTTAACCGTAGTCTGTAGATTATTTTTACAAAGAAACAATTAGTTTATATCAAGTACAAAAATATTTATAATTAGTCTTGAAATGAACTTTGCATCCTGAATAATTCACTGAAAATAGTAAAAATTTCCCATCATACATAACGAAGAAACTATCCAAACTGAATCAGGTGCATTGATTCGAAAGAAAGGGAACCTGCTTCCCTCAACTCGCGAGAACCTCTCCAGAAAATCTTTGAAATTTAATCCGACGATTTCTCTTGAATTGTCGCGCAGGAAGTAGTCGCCCTAGACGGGGAGCGGTTGCGGCGTACCGACGCCTTGAAGACTGTCTCGCCATCAATCAGCCAAGCCACAGAGGAATCGCGGGTATATTGACGAATAGATTTTTGAGATTCGAACTTAGCCAATTAAGAGTCGACGACGTGAACTTCCGCGTCCTTAAAGGCAGAGTGGAGAGACTGATTGCCGGCACCAAATGCGAAATGCTGCTCGGCGCGAGGCTCGCTCTCGACGAGTTGCATTTGAAAAAATGAGCGCGGAAAGCCCCAGGAAGCAAAGTTCTAATTGGAGCAGATGTTAAATAAGACGTTGGCGTTCGTACGGAAGTAGAGAACGAATTGATTATTTAGAATATGTTGTATTTGTTAATAATAGTTGACTTATTTTTTGTTGAACACTGATTTGAATGTATAGCTAAAATAGTCAATTTATTTACAAACTATTAAAAGACTTTTTTAGCAATGACTCTTATTTAATAAATCGTAAAATAAAGATTTATAAATTATTTTAATTTAAAAAATAATTGAAAAGTTTATTGTTGTTTAATGAATTATTATTATTAGATGCCATAATTCATGCCACAACAAAAGGGATTTAATTATTGAACATTAGGTGCGATATATGAATTCGAAATGTCCAATATAGTTTAACTATAGTGCTATACAATGAAGAAATGTACATGCTTAATGAATGTAAACATAGTAATAAAAAAATATATCTGAGCTTATAAACTTTGCTTTAGATTTGGAGAGTGATTAAAGTCGATGTACCATTACATGGTAAAGAAATTAATTTATAGTCTCCAGTTTATTCAAATGTATAGACTGAGTGATCTGTAAATTTTAATTTTGTTAAAAGTCTTTTTCTGTAACGTAACCCTAGTCAAAAATCAATCTCATTTATATCGAGTAATCGGTCATTAATAGCTGTAAATGGCTATTAATGGCCGATTACTGCCTATTAATAAGCTTGATTAATAGAGTATTCATGTATAGTTACATAGATTAATAATTACGTCTCACTGAAAATTCATTTGCCTTATATTCTAATTATAATATCTTAAATTGAGTAGTAGTGAACTTGACATACTTTAGACGTTTTAGAATTACAGCCCAACCGGATAAATAGGTAATTAAACATTTTATTTGTTAGTAAAATAATAAAAATTACATTTTAATGCAATCATCCTTGTACTTCACAAAACTTTAACTGTATTACATTTGAACGAGGTCACAAATAAATATGAGGAAAGTATTAGTAAAAATTTAAATCCATCATCCTCACTTTCGACTTTAAAACTAAAAGATATTAAAAATACGTATTCCTCACGAATATCAAATAAGGAAGTTCAGATGCGAATAGCAATGAGGTTGAATGATCTCTGTCTAGTTCTTAGAAATGTTTTATTTTTTTATATAATTATGATTTTCTTCAAATATAAATGTTAAAGAAATACAGAAAAATCTATACAATCTATTTTCCACAAATTAGACTTTTAAAAGTAGTAAATAGTATCCATTCTCTGAAAGGAAATAAGAGCAACTAAAATACAAGAAATTCGTTATCATATCGTGTTTTCCCAAACTTTAAAATTATTGATAAGATTGTAACTACTACAAATCAACAAACAATTTAAGTTCCGCAAATTCTATTACGCGTTTATAATAACATTTTATTATAGATTACTTTTCATTATCACTTTTTAAAATTCTTTACACAATTTAAAGTTACATAATCATAATATTTAGATATAAACTTTAAGATCAAATAATCTAAAATACGTTAATTTTTCAAAGCATATAGATACATGAATTTGAATTAATTCTGTCGAATACGAACCAGGATTAATGGTCTCTGTATAATTATTTTAAATGGCTAATGTTTTATTAATTTTCACCTCCTTAACATACATATTTCAAAAACAAAATAAAACGTGGTCAAAAGCCACGTTTATCTACAATTTAACAATTTCAGAAAAAAATCACCCAACGATATATAAAAAAAAATAACAAATTTCTTCCGCAACGAATAACCCCACTACCCGATTAAAAATTCATCGCCGCCAGTCACTCTCATTCTTCTCCAAACCTTCAAATTACTCATCGATCCGCACAATTAACACCAATCAACAGCACACGCGCACTCCAACATCTGCATTTTCCGCCGCTCGCACAAAGCCACATCTATATATCGCCGCGTCCTAGAACCGGCCTCTGACAAGTTCACGACTATATATAGACGCCCATCAAACATCTCTCGACTCTCCAGCTCTTCGCACATTCGCGCGCTCTTTCACACTTTCGATAAAATGCCCCTATTAGATATTACATCCCGCGCGGGGAGTTTTTTTATTGCCTGCACTCGCGACACACACACACACACACAATCTCCGAACAAAATGCCAGCTAGCGCTCGCGCACGGGTCGTTAATCTTCCGACGAGCGCGCTAATGGCGTTTCGTCGTATAAATTCCCCAGCGGCCCGAGAGACCAATACCCACACACGCGCGCACACACGCATCAAGGCAGATATTAAAATTCTGTTTGTACAAATGTTTCGGAGAGCCCGCGAGCGCGCGCGCGCGGAGCACGAGAGCCGATAACCCGCGCGAGCGCTCGGGAGTCGCGCTCAATCGCAACGGCGTCACGGCTTGGAGCGGATCGAGAGCGCGCGCGCGACACCCGCGCATCGTCGTTGTATACCCGTGACGTTCTTGGAGAAGATATATTTATCGTTACCCAGTGAGAGGCGCATCGCGTGTGTGTGCGGATCGAGAGGTAATGTGGTACTTGGAGGCGCGTGCTAGAGGAGGTGATTGGGGATTTTTTTGTTCGGGGGGAGTCGAGCAAGAGGTGAACGTTCATTTGATTAGTGAGGTTCTTTATTCGCGGGAATCGAGTCGGAATTCAGTTGGGTTGGAGAACTATAGGTATTTGGGGATTTTTAGTATATTGTTTTCGAGGCTATGTCGTTCGGGAGATAAGTAGAGAAGGAGATTTAGAATGATAGTGAGTTTGTAATGAACGGAGATGTGTTGGAATAGTTATCGAATTGTCAGGGTAAAATAGAAGTGATGTACATAGGTATATTGTGATTAATGAACGGGTATTGTGTTATTTTATCGTTATTTTTAGATTCAAGTTTTTTAACTTTTGAATTTAATTAAAAGCATAGTAATTTTGATAATGATGAAGAAAAGTAATTAGAGAAAAATAAATTATTTCATTTTTTAAAAAGAAATAGAAAAATAAAATAAAATAAAATACAATAAAATAAAATATTATTATATTACGGTATAATGTATTATAATTTAAAATTTATTTTAAAAATGGGAATTCAGACTTGTTTTTGTTAAAAAATATATTTCTTAATGTGACAAAAATTGAGTTAGGTTTACGATGAATTTCAACATAAAAGGTTCAATTTCTTTTTTAAATGTTGTATTTATTATACTCTTAGGTTTGTAGATCAATTACTTCGTTATTAATATAAAAAATTATAAATGATAAAGAAAATGGTGTTAGAATTAATCACTAACATATAATTGATATATTTAAGTACTTTCCCTGGTGGAAAATTAATCTAGAACTATGTAGATTTATCTAGTTTGCCACGTGAATAATCGAGGGTCTCGATAGAACTAGATAATTTTGTACCAGGGTTGCTTAACATTTTAATACGATCAGTTTCTTCCTGAATTTGAATGGCATGGCCTTAAAAGATATATTTTGAAAATGATTTTGCAATTTTGTTAAATCAATTTTAATTAAAATTTAATGAAAAAATAATGATTAAGGAATTCGAATTACAAATATTATATTTTAATTATTCAAATCTAAATAAAGTAAAATGTTTTATTTCTGCTTCAGTTAGTTATTTACATAAAAAGAATTAAGAACAATCCATTAATGGATTATAAAAAATTACGTCATAGAAAGCTTTCATATATAAATATTAATTCCATTTATAATAAAATACTATTATACATACTTAAAGAATCACTGCTATTAAATCAGTAAATATTTTACGTTTTAAATACTTATTTAAACTATTGAAAATATAAAAATGATCAAAATTTTGATTAATTCAGAAAAAAATTTTAATTTTACAAATCAGAATTAAATGAATTCATCAATTATAATTTTAATAAGGGGTCGCGAAAGCGTATATATATTTATTGATAATAAATATAGTAAATAGAAAAAATGGTTATTTCTTTTGCGCTCTTGTATTTCATAAACAAAACAATAGTTTACATTAAAAAAATTATAGATCGATACGTTTTTATAAGTAGTTACCGCAAGATTGAGCTCAATGCATTATTTTTACGTGATGATACCTAGAAAATAATCATTTAAATGTTGTATCAGTTCAGCTGTCAAATTGCGAAAATAAAAGTGGTTTTGTTTACTATACATATAGCTATCGAGACATGGACACATGTCACATGAACTGATTACCGCATTTTAATGATTATTTCCTAAGGATCACGTAAAAGTAATGCGTTGATATCGCTTTCGCAGTATCTACTCATTAAAACACGTCACTCTACAATTTTTAAAAGCAAAATATTATATCCTTTATAAATTCCAATAGCGCAAACGATATATCCTTTTTTAATATACACTATTTATTATCAACATGTATATCTATACTTTCGTGGCAGGACATATTTGGTTTAACATAAACTTGATGAATTTTCACGTTTATTTGACTACGCAGAAAAGTGCAAATACAAATGTTTGTTAAAAGCAATGTCACGAATGACAAATATTTTTTATCGAACTGGATAATTTTTCGTGATGCACATCATCATTGATTAACGTCAAATTTAACTATTCAACGAGCAGAACGTAATTGCCGTGATACGGTAATAAAAGCTAACATGATTTTCGTCATCCATTTATTTGAACAGTTACTCGTATTTTTTCTCTTGCATAATTAAACATCTGAAATATCATGAATTATTCAGTGACCACATGGAATTCTACTTGGCTATTTAAAAAATATGTACACCGTGGAATCAGAAATAAATCTAAAAATGTCAATGTTTCTATACAACAGTTTCTATATATTATTATTTATTTGTTATTACAAGTTGCAATTGATTTAGATAGTTAAACTTTAAAGTTCTTGAAGTTTGTATTAATAATTAATAAATTTAGAAGTTTAGTTTCACATCTCACATTATTAACAGAAAAGATTTAGATGAGTTAGAACATAAATACTAATATCATATTTATATTTTTCCCAAAATATACTAAATAATCTGGAAGTTCATAAATATTTATCAAAAAATGCTTTTTTGAATTAAGTTAAAAATTCATAATAGCATTTAAACGTGAGAGCATCGTTGGGATTTTTAAATTTGAATACGTAGCATACGCTGCTTTAATGCATAACAAAATATTTTTCACAGCTGGATTAAAAGTTTCGGGCTTTTTTGTTGAGACAAAATAAAAATCACGATGCGTACACTGCTGTGTGCTTTTATCCTCGTTACCAGTTCCATGCTGGTTTCGGCAGGATACATGGACACGGTTTTCGAGTGGAAGTTCGTCGACTATTTATGGATGTCCGAGGCCAAGAGACAAGAAGCCATCCAGAGCGGCGCTTATGATTTTTCGCGCATCCTGCCCATGGACGTAGATAGATCTAAAGGTGATTAACCAGCTTGTTTTGAATTGCACACTTCAGGTGTGAAATAATCAAAATATTAACTCTTTTTATAAAAGTAATAAAAGAATACATAAACTATAACTACTCCAGATATTCTTGAATCACTCGGATGATAAATTTTTCAAGTTTTTAATTATTTAGTACCTTTTAATATAAATGTAATATGTATCAATAGGCAAATCCTGGATATTATTTACTAGCTCTTATATTTTTATTTATTATTATGTTTGGTGCTCTAGAGCTCAAGAGATGTAAATGGCATTTTCGAAAAAATTAGGTTATTAACTTTCTCTGGTAAATAAATCAATGAAAAATATTACATCAAAGCTTCCGTAATAAGATTAAATGTACTAAATAAACCAATTTTTCAATTAAACTTGCTTTGTTTTATATGTCCATTGTTAATATTCTCTGAACTTGAAACATGCTATTCTCGAAATTGAACAAAATTTACCTATACCCCTTGGGTTTTCAATTTGATAGTGTTAACGTTCTAAAATTCAAATAATTGCCTCCCAGATGGTCGATACTTTATCGCAATGCTTGGCATGGACGGAGTGCCAGCTACATTAGCCACAGTTACAGACCAATCAGGACCTTCTGGACCTTTGGTGAAACCATATCCCGATTGGTCGTGGTTTAAGAAGGGTGACTGTGATTCAATAACGAATGTTTACAGGATAGCTGTAAGAATGTCAAACAATTATCTCATCATACCACGATCGCGTGTAACAAACTGTTAAAATGTGCGATTTTTAGATCGACGAGTGCAACAGATTGTGGGTTCTGGATACCGGATTTTTGGAAGGCCAGGCGCTGAGCTGTCAAGCACAGCTACTAGCATTCGATCTGAACACCGATCGCTTAATCCAAAGAGTCAAGATCCCTAACGACGTTGCAAGAAGCAAGGATGGACAGACACTGCTCGCTACTCCAATCGTAGAGACTGAAGGACCTAACTGTGATAACACTACCGTAAGCATTGATGTTTAAAATAAGATTGACTGAATTTATAATTGTTTAGAGGAACCTAACCACCTTAGAATTTAAAACTAGATTTTTGCATTTTGATAAGATATATTCAAATTTATGTAAAAATAAAATATGTTGAATTATTTTTTTTTATATTTTCTCAAAAACTTACGATGCATTGCTAATAGGAATTTATAATCTAAAACTAAATCGTTTGTCATACCTTATTACTACATTTTTACATATAATTCTATTATTTTATAAATATATGAAATAGATAAAAACTTTCATTTTTTAAAAAATGGTTAGTCTTCTATCCTAAAAGAATAGAAACGTTAGATAAATCGAGTTTTGGTATCGCTCAAAGTATAAGTTGATAGTCTCTAGTTTTATCCCAGTTATCATGATACGTTGTAGAGACGTTGCCGCAATGTTTCTCTGGCCATCAAGTAACGTTGCTTTGAAACGTTGTTATAACGTGTTAAATACGTTGCAGAAACGCTGAATTGTCGAGTTTTGTTGCAAAAGAAACATTCAAGAAACATTGTAGTAACGGCAACGTCCCTACAACGTATCGTGTTATCTAGGTATAACTAATAAAATAATTCATATATCATATATACCCTTATGGAAACCTATTTGTTGGAATGCGTATTATTATTATTTATAGCACTTATTTAAATATAGGATTAGCTAGTACAAATAATTATAATCCAGATTACATATCTATTAAATAGATGAGATTATTATAACATGACCTGACTCCACTTCTCATTATCTCGCATAGAATTAATTTGTCTAACGTAATAATATATCGACGTTTCTTATAACGAAGACTAGCATATTTCTGATTTTTCAAAATTATTAGCCCTCTGTGTACAAGTGCTTTTTACTAATTTATTTATTATAATATTTTACTAATAATATAGTAAAATAATATTTTACTAATTTATTCGTATTATAATATTTTCAGCATTTTGTTGGCTTCCAAAAATGTGAAAAAATTCATAGTTATTTGCAAACTCCCAATACCCTCCTAAGTTCTTTTTATAAATGGTGACCGGGTCCTACCACCATCTTATTTCAGTGATAACCGTGATCTAAAAATTGCTAGAGTCGTAGAAGACCTCCATTGCACACTGAGGGTTGGTTCTTATCAGAAGCTTTCCGCAAAAGCTAGTAATTACTAGAAAAACCTTATTCTTTATCAGAACATCTAAAAAGTTCTAGCTCTTACAACAAGCCTCTGAAAAGATCTATTAGTTCTCGACGATTACTTCCCCGTAAGCAAAGTCGATATCGTACATCTCGGAACATCTAAATACTACTTTGTTCCTATCAACATCTCAACGTAAAACAATCGACGACTCCGTCTCCAGGTCTTCATGGCCGACACGATGGGCGAGGGCCTGGTCGTCTGGAACGGCGTGCGTCTCTTCCGCCTGGAGAGTCCCCTGTTCAAGCACGACGAGGCCGCCAAGAACATCGTCGTGGGCAATCACAGCCTCGACCTGGCC
Organism: Gastracanthus pulcherrimus; assembly: GCA_949152435.1. Taxonomy (NCBI): domain Eukaryota; kingdom Metazoa; phylum Arthropoda; class Insecta; order Hymenoptera; family Pteromalidae; genus Gastracanthus; species Gastracanthus pulcherrimus. The sequence goes on from OX424576.1 coordinate 158,796,020, forward strand.
GGCGGCATCGTCGGCATGGACATCTCGCCCAAGATCTTCCCCGGCGAGTCCCGCTTCCTCTACTTCCACGCCCTGGCTTCACACGACCTGTACGCAGCCGACACGCAGGTCCTGAAGCGCAGCACCTACGGCGAGGCCATCAGGTTCCTGGGCGCGAAGAAAGTGCTCAGCAGTCAGGCCGTGGGTCAGGCTTTCTCCTCCCAGGGCACGCTGTTCCTGGGGATGACCAAGGAGATCGCCATCGCCTGCTGGAATCGCTACAGGGAACTGAAGAGGAGTAATATCGTGAGTTATTGGATGCGATTTTTCGGTTGATTGGGGTGGGTTGTGGATGAAAATTGCAGAGGATTTGATGGTGAAAATTGAGATAGGACGTAGTGAGCGTTAGTCTGAATGATAGGGGTGCTCTTGGTTTTTTTAAGAATTTTTGATACTTTAAGCAAGGTTAAGCTGATTAAAATACCGAAAAGTATAGGTAAATTGTTTTTATAACTGTTTGTTAACATTTTAAACAATTAAAATTTGTGACTACTTAATATGTGTTTTAGATTCCTTAGATGACTTTAAATCAAAAAGGTTCTAACACATTTTCACGCACAATTTATAATTTATAATATTACATAGCAACGTGTATAAATCTTGTTTATATAAAACCATCTAAGGAATCGAAAAACATATTTTTAGTTCCAAAACTGAGCTTGTACGGAATAAATTTTAACAAGAATTTATTAAATTGAAAATTGTTGATAACAATCTTTTACCTGAAACTTTTGCGGTACGGTGATTGATGTTCAGCTATATGATCCTTGTAAAAAATAAACAGAAAAATGGAATTTATTAAGCTATATAAATAAATAAATAGATAAATCTGAGTAAAATATTTATTTCAAAGCGTGTATAAATATTTATGAATATTTATTTCAGCATTCACGCTATGGAAGCATCATATACTTGTGTAAATACTTTTATACACGCTTATGATATATTTAAGTTTAAATTCGAAGTAATCTAAACAGTTTTCACTAAATTTCACTAAAATTTAGGAACATGAAGAGAGATTTTTCGTAACTGAACCAAATAATATATACCTGCAGTACAGTGACAATTATAAATATTAGTAAAAAGTGACGCAGATTCTCACGTTAATGCAATACATGATAATATATACCGTAAATTTTTATAATTTATATTACAAAATTCTCCCTATTCAATAGAACGAATTACAGTATAATATCTATAGATTGCTACTCATATAGCTCCAATTAGTCATTGTCATGCACTGTTTCAAGAAATATTCACGATTGTTTAATTGCTGGAACAACACAGTTTTTGTTATTATTAGTTTTAAACATTAAATCGAATATTTAGTTAATTTTATAGCGAGAACATTTATTGTAATACATTATTTTCATATTTAAAAGTTATAAAGGCAGTAATAATGTAACATTTATATAGTCTATATTTTCATAATACAAAGATTGAACTATTTCTGATGTGCTACATGTAGATAAAAACTATTTGATTTCGAAATAAGACGATTAGTCGTGTGTCTTATTTTGCTTAATCATTTCTCGGAACATGTATTTACTCTTTACTCAAATACGTAATACGTAAAACTATATAAGTAAATACGAACATAAAATATATAACTATTTAAACAATCTTCTGCAATTACAATTATTAAAATAATCGTCAAATTGATATTGCGCTAATGGAAATTTAAAAATAGGATTAACTTTTAAATTATCGAAAAGTGATTAAAAAAATAATATAATATACTTATTTAAATGATTGATTTTAAATAATTTACAAAACATTTTCTGCATATTTTTGTTGTAATCAAATGTTTAAATTAATGAAAACAAATTTTGTTTACCTAATTAGTTGCTCCTATTTCACAAATATTGCATTAAAGAAAACTCAATGCAAAAAATTAATATTGCAACAAAGTTCTTCACGAGAAATGGGATTTATGAAGTAACAGATAATATATTAGATGGGATGAATGTTTTTATAATGTAAAATAAATTCTTTACATTTTATGTTATGTAAATATACTGTAAAATGAAACCAGGACAAACATTTAAATAATTCTTTCAACTGATTCTAGGACTTATATAGAATATAACATTGTAAGTTTTTGTAATATATTTAATTTTCATTTTATTTATTAAAATTAATAATCCGTAATAATATTGAAAACAATACTTAACCTTAAATTAAAAAATACATTTTTTTAAATTTTTTCCTTAAATTTTTCAAACTATCAAATTTTTGCCAACAGTGCGAAAATTACGAGAACCATGAATATTCAATAAAAAATATTTGTATTAGTATACTAAGTTTCAAAGGTATTCAACCCATAGTAATGAACGTGAAACACTTAAAAATAATTTTACGTTTATTGGTCGTAAAGCAGACTTTAATAAGTGGGAAAATTATGATCCGTTACATTGGATATAACGATAAACTGGGGTGTATTTAAATTATATACAATTAGAAGGTAGCAATAATATCTTTAATGTAATTTAAGCAGAATTTGACACGACTTTGGTTAATGTCTACTAATTACACTAACGTTTTTTATAATATATATACGATTTATTAGTTATTTGGCTTAATTGAGGTTTCGGATCTATATGATTATATCGATAATATTAATATAGATTTCATTATATCGAACCCTTCTCAAAACTAGGTACATTATTAGTTTCGCGAACATTTTTCAAATTTAGAAAATCCTCTAATTTGAAGGCTTAAATAACACGAAACAAAACTACGCTACACGAGTATAAAAATTTGAAAAACATTCGCAACAATAGAAGTATGCAAGGTAACAATATTATCCCTATTTTACCCTATTATTAACCTATTCTACAGATGTAAGTGTCACAGCTGTAATTGCCTAGTGCAATAGCAATAATTGCGGTGATTCTAGTTGTAAGTCCAAATCGTGACTACCACAGCTACAATTATACCAAAACCAATACAAATTTCCTTCTGTCTAAAGAAGCAACCATTGAGAGTTCTAACTATCCATTTCTAACCGATTATTACGAAAACAGTTTCTCCCTAGATTTCGAAAAGTGATTTTCTCACTCGTAAGGTTTCGAGTGTCTCACTTATCACTAATCTCACTAGAAACTAATCAAAAGTGAGCCACTCTAGGACTTCATAATTTAGAAAATTTTTCCCACCCCGAACAGCAAATTTCCACTAACCTCACCCTTCTTCAAAACGAAATAAACAAAATAGCCTACAAATGAAATATATCATTCTAACGTCCTCCTCCTCGCAGGAAATCGTCGCCCAAGACAGCGAGCGCCTGCAGTACGCGAACGGCGTCAAGGTCATACCACCGAGCGCTTCTCAGCAGGAGGAGGAGCTGCTCGTGCTGACCAATCGATTCGTGGCCTTCCAGCTCGGCCAGCTGGACGCCAACGACGTCAACTTCCGCGTGCTCAAGAGCCCGGTGAAGCGGCTCGTCGAAGGTACCAGGTGCGAGGTGCCGCGTAACACGCTACTCGCTTACGAGGAGATCAACAAGGGCGAGGACAGCATACTCATTGTCCAGGAATGAGGGTGTTGTGTGATCGAAGGAAAATGAGATTACGATGGTTGAGATAAGATTGAATTGTGATGGACTATGATTCGATGAAAGGAATTGTTGAGGTTGGATGCTGCGGATCTTGTGTATTTGGTGTTTTTTGACGAGAGGTGTGATGGAAATTGTTATTAATAAAGTTTCAGCAATATGGATTTTCAAGAACAGTTATGTTTTCATTTTTCTTGGTTTTTGTTATGTCGGTACAAAGCTTTTGGCGCGGAAATTTAATTTACGATAAGAAATGAATGGACAAATCTTTTTAGAAGCTTCGGTTAATTAAAATTTTTGTATTCAATAATGTTCTGTACCTATATATAATATTTTGTAAACATTAAACTGAAGTTCAAAATTAAAAGTTTTTCATTATTTAATAAAAACCAAAGTTTTTATCTTTTAACGATCAACTTTAGCTTTTTAAAAACGGATAATAATTAAATACAATGCTGACTTAGTAGTAGCGTTGCATGTGCAATCTTACGTTAATGAATAATAAAATGCCCACTTACTCACACTTAAGCGCATAAACCAATTATTATGAATTGTGCAAGTTATTCATATAATTTAATAATTTAACCTTACGACACTAAAATTATACATTGTTTCATGTGTTTAGAAACACGCTAAACTAACCTTTACAAGGTAACAGACGGTCAAAAGGCAAGCTTCCTTCACAGGAAAATCAAATGAAAATTATTTCAAGCAATCGACATTAAATCACGTCGTATACGAACTCATCGTACTCTCGTCGATACACATCGATGAATTATAATTGCGAACGCCGAGTCTAAACTTGTCAAACGGTGCCGGTCGAGCTGCGACGGCCGCCGCCGCGCCGTCGAGCAAAAACTTTGATATATAAACAGCGAGTGAAAGGCGCGGCAGCGGAGAGGCTCAAGTGCCGCGAGTCTTTCCCTTTCCTTCTTCCTTCTCGAAAGTGCAAACTTTCCTTATCTCGCGGCAGATGCGATGAAAATGACATGCGCTTCCCAGTTTTCTCTCACTCACTTGACTCCGCGTCACCTTATGTATTATACCTCTATGCACTTTACGTAACGAGGTAATATAATTTATTCGCCTTTGATATAAGTCATATAGTTATACTCATTCCCTTGTTTCCTTACTTACAATCGCAAATACATATGTACACCCACATAAGTATAATAGTACACGATACACACTTACATACACACGCACACATACACACACATATATATAATATAGATGTCTGTATGCGTGCGTGTGTGTGTGTAAGTGTATATCGTGTAAAATTCGATTAAAAATTCTCTACATTGAAAAGATTATTTATGTATAGTAAGTATATATATATTTGTTTTTGTTTATATATACAAACACAAACACACACGTACACACATACATATACATGATCACACACATACACACACGCACACACGCACACGCACACACACATAATGCACACGCATGCATATGTGCTATAAATATATATCACTTCACGCGCTTATACACACATTTAATAGTGTTCAGATTGAAATGATACATCAAATAATAATTCGAGCAATTTAATTGTAGTTTGGATTAATACTGTACTAAATAATTAATGACAATAATTAAGTTCATCAAATTTGTGTGCGATATCTCGTAAATTGTGAAATGCTCACGATCATTTGCGAAATTATCAGAACGGTCTTATTCTACTGAAGTTCTAAACAGTTGATACACACACACGCACACACACACATTATACACTCACACACACACACACAAAACTTTTCCACTAGACAAATGCAGACCTCACATATAAAAAACCGCTTACACGCACACGCACACACGCACCAATCTTCGATTTAAAGGCACAAGCTCGGATCGAATCGACCCGGACATGTAAGCGGCGTGCAGCAGTACGAGTCCCTCGATAAAAACTAATATCCCCTACACAGCGTGTACGAAAATCAGCGAACAAAGGTCAGTAAACTGAGAACCGTAACTGGGGCATGGTCAGCGGCCGAGGCTCGCCACACACGAGCGATGGCAGGTATTTGCTTTCTCTACTCCGCTGCATAACGCAGAGCAGCGGCAGCAGCAGTAGCCGGTCTATAAGCCACTCCCGGCCGACGTGCTACCGATTATTGTTACCTGACCTTGAACAATCGCCGCACTCGCGTATAATACACTTATTAGAGCGTCGTTGTGCCTTCGTCGCAGGACTAGGTACAATGTCCTTTTTGCGCGCGTGCTTCACGCGCGCTGTGAGAATGAGCGCGCGCCGAGAGCGTAATGAAGTGCCGGTAAACGATTGCTTTCGACACTTTTTGTTTTCTTGATGCTGGTAGGTGTAATTAATTGCGCCGGCCGGGGATTGATAATAAAGCGCCCGGTGCTTTCAAATATGGAATTGTTTGCGCGCGGGAGAAAGTGTATATACATGGTCGATGGAAAATTACATGAATTATGCCATGGGAATTATTCAATGGTCGATCTGATGCCGGGTAACAATGGGGTAATAGGGGAATCTGGTTTATTCTCTTTGACGTTCGCGTGTTATTGTCTTGATTGCTGTCTGAGAAATCACGGAACTCAATGATTGTCATAATCCTGTGTTGAAATTGTATGTGTGTGTGTTGTCTTTGGATTTTCTTTATTTCCTCGAGTGTAGCGTCGGAATAACGCCTTGCGAAATAATATTTGCATTGAATAAATATAAAAATATTGATATTGATTCAACGCAATTGCATAAAAAGTATCTCAGCTTTGCTGCGGCTGAAGCAGCTTTATTTATTATTTCCGATGAAAGTATCTCTCGTCAATTATGCATTTTCTTGGAGTTCAACATACATCAAGTTATTATTGTAATATATATTTTTAAAATATATTTATTGCGTTATGTCTACTTTTGAGTGCATTATATAAGCACGAACAAACTGTATTATCATGTTAAAATATTAAAAATTACGTGTAGTAATTCATGACTGCTTATATATGTTTTAAAATTTCTCACGAAATCTGTGCCTAATAATACATATTATATTTTCACAGTAGAAACTGAATACTGAAACCGTGCAATAAATGAATGAAAAATATCCTGTTTAAATTATTGAATTTAAAAATATAAATAGACTATATGCCAATAATTTTTTCTTTGAAGATAATATTTAATTTGTAATAAAAACCTATCAGCGATAAATAAAAAAAATATGTTAAAGAATCTTTAATAATTTTATAACTATTGTATAATCAAACAAGTTTTCAAATTCAAATAACATTGAAGGGTTAATATTAATTACATTTTTTTCGAAGAATCCTCAGATTTATAAAATGTTTATTTGTTTATTAATTTTTATCTCTTGTGCAATCGCGATAACGATTGTTTAACAATCATGCAAAATAAAATTATTATTTTTCATATATAATAATCATTCAAACTTTGTTAATAACTTCTTCATAATCGCATATATATATATATATATATATATATATATATATATATATATATATATATATATATATATATATATATATATATATATATATATATATATATATATATATACATTAAAATGGTATAGTATTTTACAAAGACTGTTTCCGATTTAATATCACATGTTAAAATTATTATATTTAAAAAAGACTGCTTCCGTTTTATTATTTTCTTTCAATTTCTTTATTTTTATTATTAATATTTTTTATAAACATAAATTAGCTATTAAAATGATAGTATTTTATAAAGTATGCTTCCGTTTAGAGATTTTCCATCCCGCAATTTCTTCATAACTTAATTATGATCTATATTTATTAAAATTATAAACTTTTATATCCATTGCTCTGGTTTAAATATTTTCCTTTAGTTCTTGTTGCAAATTCTTTGTACGTTGTTCTAAAACTTAGTATAGTTCATTTCGACACGGGTGCGAAAGTATATTATTTGCCTCTCGTTGTTCGCTCGAGCGAAGCGAGAGTGAAAAGTCACATGAGGTAAACAATCTACTTACGCACTAGTTTCGAACCGTATTTTATACCACGAGCGTCGAAAAATCATATAAAGGTTGTGATTTTGAGGTTAGAGTACTATAAAGTTTTTTCTTAATTTCTACTTTTTACCTTAGATAATATGTTGATTTATAATGAAATGTTCATGATTTTATTAGTCAAAATGAAGTAGCTTGCTAACGTTCCTAGTGTACTCAGATCTTTTTGTACAATCTGGAAAAATGTACTTACATTTTATACCAATTTTAAAATATTTAAGTAATTTTAACAAAGTTGAATTCAAGAGTAACCATAATTAAAAATGAGATCGTTTTATTTAAAGAAAAAAGTATTTTTTATAATTTAAGCTGTTTTTCATAAATTATTATTTTTTATTTGATGTAGCCCACAGCAACACAGTACTTTTAACGATGCATACATTTCTTTACAATCTTTAAAAGAATATGTCTAATTTATTTTAAAAACTTTTGACAAAATCTAATGCACTCAGAAATTTCTGAATAAAGAAAAACATAAACTGTAAAAGAAATCTGTTTATGCTTATGTTTAAATAAGTGGCTTTACATTATTAAAGAAAACTCGAAAGAAATCGATGTTTTGAAAAAAAAGATGGTAGGCATTAGCCTTAATCTATAACAATGGATTATATTAAAACAAGAAAATTAACCGTTTAACTCCCAAGGACCTTATTGGATTGAAATAAAATATGGGAAGCGGTTAATTAGCTCAGAAATAGCCTAAAATGAGTACACAGTTTCCAAAAGAAAATAATGTTCTGAGTACTATTTTTCGTGGTGAATCCTATAAACTACTAACTGCTGCTTCAACTCTTATAATAACTAAATTTTGATAATTAGCATGGTAATTAGTTAGTTTAAGTATTATTATACAACTATCTATCAAAATGATTCAACAAAAAAAAATTTACACCATATTTTGAAGAAAAAATCTACAGCATCATACGCATTTTTCTTCTTGTTATGGTATCACCATTTCTTTAATCTTTTCAAATAATACTCTTCTTTGGATTCTAAAACACACTAACATCTTCATCTCGATCTCCTATCATCGACTATAAGATTCCAGATGCTTTTCTGATCAAATAACAATATTTAATAGTACAGTGTGCCAGCAGAGACACTCGGGACCCAAAGGGTTAAGCAAGAGAAGAAACATTACCCAATTATAATTTACTCAGCGTCAGCTCAGAGCTCATAAACCCGTCACCCGCACTCTCCGCTATCTCACCACCCATCTCCAATATAACCCCTTGCTCAACCTCCCAATAAATCCTTCGCCCGCTCTCCTCCCAATATAACACAGCGCTCATTAACCGCGTCCCAGCCGTAAAAAAAAAAAAGAAACCCATCCACAACCTACAGTACCTACCCACGTACTCTCCCGTTTCGTAACACCCCGGCAAAAATGACAGCCTTACCGCCAGCACCTCAGCAGCGCTGTAAAACCACGCACGAAGTGGAACGCTCGCTCGGTCGGGCCGACAAAAATAGCGCGTTGTTCTTTGTCGTGGAAATTTTCGCAACGAAAACCAGGAAAGAGCTCCACTCCACTCCGCTCCGGGCTCCGGAGAAAGGACGACGTCGTCGGTGTCCGAGGAACACGACTGTGGCGGGGCGCGCACACAGCGCTGCGGCAGCGGACTTTCACGCGCGCGCGGGCGCTAATGTCTCGGGCCGCCCCTCATTCAAATCTAGACGCTCATTGATAACGCGCGCGCCGAGCCGCTCGCATCCAGCTGCAAAGACACCCGACTCGCGAGTACAGCGCAGCTTACAGAGTATAATATATATATACGGTATATAGGTAGCATTCGAGAGAGAAGGAAATGTCGTTGTGGATAATTCGCGCGCCGTGCGATTGTAACCGTGTGCAACGATAAAGAGAAAAAAAGAGCGGGCGAAAATGTGAATCGCGCAGTTTTTATTAAACTTGTTTGCTCGTCGGTCGTTTTGTTGCTTTCGCGTGCATAGACGAGGCGACAATCGTTATACGCGCGTGTGTGTTAGCTGGAAGAAGAACAACGGAAAGGAGGAATCCAGGAACGGTGCGGCGGAGAGAAATATAGAGAAACGGAGGACGAGGAGAAAAAAGAAAGAGAGAGAGAGAGAGAGAGAAAAAGAGAGGGAGTGAGCGTTAAAATGCACCTGCTGCTTGTGTGGTGTTGCGCGGTCGCCGGCGCCGCCTTAGCGCCGACGAGGACGCGGGCCGAGCTGCAGACCGTTCACGAGTGGAGGTACCTGGATTTTTTATGGGATTCCGAGGAGCATAAGCAGAGGGCCGTGAGGGCCGGAGACTATAATTCCTCGCGCGTTCTGCCCTCGGATCTGGCGGTCGCCAAAGGTATATAATGCCCTGTGCAACCCTTTGCTCTTTTTTGCTTCCGAGGTTGTGTGCGTGTTTTGCGTTGGTTTGTGCGCTTGTTTTGGCTTTAGTGCGCTGTGTGGTTAAAGGGAGGGAATTTTTCCGTGGCTCGTTGCGTTGGACGGGGATTTTTTCGGTGCGGTAAAGTTGCTTTGGTGAAGAATTGTGGATGGGGTGGGTGGGAGAGTTGAGAGAGCATTTTTTGACGTCACATTGTGGGGAGAATGGTTTGTTATTAATTTTGGTAGATCATAATTGAACGCATAGTTTTTGTCATGCATTCTCGTTGAAAGGATGATAAAGTCAATTTGTGGTTTGAAAATAATGAATGTGAAGTCGCCATGCAGATGAAGAAAGTGGATATCTGCATTTGAAATTAATCTAAGACACTTGATAAAATTCATTTTTATTTGGATTTATTTGCCTAAAATTTTTATTGAAAAAATATATATCCTTTTCCTAAAAACACGAACTACATCAAGTCATTTTTGTAAATGAAAAATAATGTTTCAAATCATTTTTATGCAAAATTATTTATATGGTTCGAATCTTTCTACGAAATGCAGATACTTTCTATTTGCACGGCAGAAGTATTTTACTGTTTTATTTAAATAGTTTATATATCATATATAAATAAATATGTTATAGAACTTAAATAAATAACGAAATCACTAAAAAAATTCTGATTTATGGATAAATCAAAAAATGTCTTTGAAACTGAATTATTGGATTTATAAAATATTATAATACTTTGAACATATAATACGCGTATTACATTTTTAATTTATATTGCGTTTACTTTAAAATAATTAGGGCTAAAAATATATTATACGAATACTTACATAATTACGCCTCTGCATTATGAAGTTAATTTTTTATATTACGTTTTTAAGAGAAGATGATTTGGCGTTCAGGTGAAAGTCATTTCTTGTTTTGGCAAATTAAGTGTTTAAGGATAATGATGTAACATTAAATGAGTCTTTGCAGGAAATTATTTTACGGTGACATTATGGCTTGATTTTAGTGATTTTCCATATTTAGAATTGTCATAACGGTACTTTAAATAATTAGGTAACCAAACCACAAATTCTAGAATATTCCCAAAAGTATATATACTTATATACTTCAGATTTTCTAAATACTTTACCCTAGATAAAAGCATATTTTAATAATTTATATTCGTTATTTGAATAATTCAATAATACATTTTCTATTCAGCATAAAAGCTTTTAGAAAATAATTCTAAACGGTTTTCAATAACGCATTGATCATTTATACCAATTGGAATAATAATACTTAAAAAAAGAATGCATTCTAGAGCATAGTATTTTTAGCATAGCATACTAGTCAAGTAAATAAACGTATGATGTAGCCAGAAGGTACATAAAAATAAAAGGTTGCAAAACTTAATCTACATGTAAACGTATTAAGTATCCTGCATAATTTACATAATAAAATTTCATTAAAAAATCATGATTATCCATGTAAGTCATATTTTACATCAACACAATATTAAATCATTTTGAAAGGAATATTGAATTTAAAAACATTACATTTGAGTTGGTATAATGAGTTACAGTATATAAAAAAAGTTAAATTGTTATCTTTTAATTGAAACAAATACATAGATTTAATTTCAAATATAATTTTTAAACATAACATAGTTATAACAAGATAAAGGTATGAAAGTTTAGAATTCAGTAGAAACAGTCAAGCATTTTAACATTACGTCTGTTACTACTTACGGTCGTATTTAAAGAAACTTTTTCTATTTCAATTCATAAAACTTAACCACTTTTTCTATCATTTCCGAGTAATAAGGTCAAGCTGTTTTTAAAACGCATGTGTCTTTATTACTCTTCCACATTATTCTCATTAAAAGATTACATTTGAACACGTGGGATACACCCATTGAAATCCCTCTTTACCTCGTTTGAGATTATAAAATTAATTGCGCCCCTGAAGTCATCATGCTAACTGCGGTTATTTCAAAACACTTCCTCCGCTTAGCGCAAAAAAGTGACACAATAATGTAAAACCTACTTTTACTTCGACGATAAAAGCAACAATGTGCAATTAACATTTTTTGAAGAAATGCTTGAGTGCTTTTTACCCTTGGATATACAAGTGATAGGCATACACAATCTGATTGTATATACTAAAAATTTTAGTCTTTCTTTCAACTTTTTTGAAACTACCATTTATCTTTTCTTTAAAAGATACTTAAATTATGTGTCATGCATTTCAAATTTTAAGAGCTAGCAATTTTAAAATACGTTCCATGCGTATAACAACTTTTCTTACGTATGCCTTTATTTGAAAGATAACGTTTGAAGTTATGAACAGCACTTTTGTAACAAACGTGCTATTAGTAGACAAAATGCACAATAAACTGTAGTTTGGTGCAAACTGAAATCATTGTTAATAAATAGCTTACATACGTACGCTGTAAGAAAGCTATAGTGAAGTAGCAATTTTCGTAGCTCACCTGAAACACAAAAAAAATTATAATTAGAGGTACAACATATACATATGAAATACAAATAGATATTTTACGATTCAAATTATTATATTATCTACTGTCTAAATTAACATTTTAATAATCACTGATTAAATTAATTATATACTAGAAATACGATAAAATATAGATACGTGGATAATTTATTACTTTTATCATGACCGTTTTCTATTGAACAATTTAAACGATTACTTTTTCTTACTTAAAAAACAATTAATAAAACAAGTGAATTGTATTATAACTCAATATAATTGACTGTTAACTACAGGATTTATATCCAGATAAAAATACTAACCATGTAGGAGAAATCGGGGACTTTTTGCATACAGGGCAACATCGTAAAAGTCAAATATCTTTTCAACACAACGACTTTTATATTTTTCGATACGGTACACTGACATAGTCATCAAAATGAAACATTTTTACTAAAGTTCATTGGTTAATAAATTAATATAAGACGTTTTGTTCAATATTTTTTACTTTTACTATTTTTATGAAATTTATACATCAGTTGTTTATGTAAAAAATTACTTCTGTTACTACGTTAACAATTTTTTATTGATTATTAAAATTATCGGAGAATTTGAAACAGTAATTGAGTAAGCGATAATGTATTCCAGGTTTTCATATCTATGTGTTCCCGATATAACGACATAAGCCCACCTTTTTTGAAAATTGAGTTCATGCGCTTTTGGTACCTTTACTTATAAGAGGGGACCGCGGAGTTTGGGTTGCGGATTTTGATGAAACTTTGGAGGTCGTTTTCTTGTATCTAAAAATGAAGCACAATACCCGTGGTTTTATCCAACGGGTCTTTGTACGGTAGATACGGCGTATTTTATTAACGTTGAAAGTGTATATATATATTTATATATATTTATATCAGATTTTTAACATTACCCATATGAGCAATGCTGATGTTTTTTGACTCTATCTCAGGTTTAAAGATCCATTCGTAAAAATAAATGAACTACGGGTACTGTGCTTCATTTTTAGGTTCTAGAAGTCGAGCCCCAAAGTTTTATCAAAATCCGAGACACGAACTCCGTGGTCTCCCCTTGTTAGTATACTATCAGATAAAAATGCAAAAAATCAGGAATCTGTAAAAATAAGTGACTCTATTTACTACTTATGATTTTCAAGTATTGGTTTAAATGGAAAGTAAACACTTTAAATCTTATTATCTAAAAAATAATGTTATATTAGATAGTATAATAATAAAATAATATCCAATTTCAGTATTCTTTATCTAATAAATCCTAATAAATAATTGTTTTCCAATGAAATCGATATAACAATATGATATGGACTTATCTACGATAAAACGGTGTAATTTGAAAATTCTACTGTTTATCAGAATGTTTTTTTCTCTTAGTTTTTGCATACTATTATTGAATTATTGATTAGTATATTTTTGACATTTTACGCATTATTCACTAAACACAATTTTTGATTAAGTTATATCTCTTTTGTCGCGCCTATCTTCAATAATAATACTATCATAGCATTTATTTCTAAAAATATATTTGATGAAAATACATTTTTCTATTAGTTACTAGAATTAAACAGTATTGTATATATTTTATCTGACAACAGCAAGGAACAAAAAGTAAATAAAGAATCTAACTAATAAACAGTCTAAACACTTCTAACTTATGTAAATCTATCAAATAAAATTCTAAAAAGCTATTAATAATTAATATATCAAAACATTTTCAAATGCTTTTCAAAAGAAAGTTTCTTTTAAAAAGATACTCCCTTAGATTCCTTTCTCAAGAATATTCCGCGGTGACCCCCAATATCCATATCCCGGTAACGACCGCATGCACGAGCCCTCGAGGATTAGTATATTGACTAAGATGGCAAACGCTGGCTAGAAAACAAAATTTAGTGGAACTATACCTCTCCAACTCCGAATTTGACCGAATATCGTTTCTAACCATTGTTCGCCATCTTAATGAATAGAATCACTGTAGCTTCCCGGTATAATCGAATAAGTCAATGTTTCCTGTTTTGTCGATATTCAAGTCTCAATCTACCTAATATTAAAAATACCTCATAAACACTAAATCCGATCCCTATTATGCACTTTTCTACAGCATCCTATATAAAGATACCAAAATCGCTCCAAAAAAGGCGACTCACTCCTCTACACGCCGGGATGCCCCCCAACGACACTTGACTCTCCCAAAATTGACACGTTCATTTCTCTTTTCCCCGCCGCTTGGCGCGGACTTGCAGACGGCCGGGTGTTCGTGTCGCACGTCGGCTACGCCGGAGTGCCGGCCCGGCTGAGCACGGTGTCGAGCCGCAGCGCGGCCGACTCGGGCCCTCTACTATCGCCTTATCCCGATTGGTCGTGGCACGCCCGCGGCGACTGCAACGGCATAACCAGCGTTTACGGACTGGCCGTAAGTCTCTCTCTCGCTCAGCTGTGTAATACACTCTTGCTCCCTTCGTACCTCTCTTTCTCTCTTGGTTGGATCTCTGTGGGTCGTGTGTGTGTTTTTCTTTTTGCTTGTTTCGAGCAGCCGCGCTTTAAACTTTCTATCCACACGCGCGTGCGAGCGGGCCGACGATTTATGTATATGCTGCGTTCCAGGACAGGTGATTTAAGAGACGCTGGGGCTCGTTTTTGAAGTGAGTTGACGGTTGGCTTGCGCAGATGGAATCGGATTTCTTGGATTTTTGTGGCTTGTCGGGTTTTTTTCTTTTCTTTGGTTGAAGAGTTTCGAGAGATGTAGTTAATCAAAGGTTAGAAAGATCGGTTTGGGTATGATTAAATAAGCAGATTTTTCTTATTTGTGGATGTCTTGTTTATGAGTAATGTTGTTGAAATTATAATATTTACTTGGATTTTGATCATCTCTCATTTATCTGTTGTAAATGTATAAAGAAATGCTAGAGTATATTAAATCAAAATCATTTTTAAAGAATCATAATTTAAAATATATTTAAATATTAAAGTATTAAAAATCATTTCTATTTTCTAATAAATAGTTAATTTTTCAAAGTTAGATCTTTTCTTAAATATATTTGCAAATATGTAATTTTTATTGAATGTACAATCTATGCCAAAAGTTAATCTATCGCACAAATAACTGCAATAATTAATTAGGCAAAATAACTTTTACAGCGTTTTTAGTAGCAAAGTGGAGAATTGTAATTCAAATGCTAAGAACTTTGAAAATGATGAATCAAAATAAAATTAATAGTTTTTACTATTTTCATAAACAAAAATAGTGAAACTCAATTTTGCTTTGAATTATTATATTCTGAGCTCATATCAATCGAATAACAATTCTTCACAGTTCTCATAAACAATTTCAACAATGTTACCTTTCTAGTAAATATTTACTGTTTCAGAAATATACGATCGTTTCTATAAAATACAAGCAAGTAATATTCTTAAAGTTTTAAGGCACACGTTATTTCTCATTAGAAATTTTAAATAAATTTAAATTCTGTAAATGCACTGATTAAAAGAAACATAATAAGTATACATCATTCATTTAAAAAATCTTCACAAAATGTATCAAATAACTACCTAAATCCCGTCCACTTCCTGTGGCAATAATCTACTTAACTTGGAAGGCGCGTCATGTCAATCGTCTATCACGCCAGCACACGTGCACTCGTGGATATAAAGTTTGCCGCTCGAAGAGCAACCGCTTGCACGCAGAGTGGAAGCAGAAAAAAAAAAGAGGAGAAACCCAGAGATAGAGAGAGAGAGAGGGAGAGAGAGGGAGGGGAGGGAGAAAAAAACGACAAAGAAAGCTATCAGCTCAGAGAAATTTGATTTTGACAGATCGATCAATGCAACAGGTTGTGGGTTTTAGATACCGGAATCTCGGAACAGCCGAACGCTAAAGCCTGCCAAGCGCAGCTGCTGGCTTTCGACCTTGTCAGGGACAAGCTAGCCAAGAGGATCAAGATACCGAATCACATTGCTCAAAATGATCAGGGCATGACGCGGCTGGTCAAGCCGATCGTCGAGACCAAGGGACAGCAATGCGATCACACCACCGTAAGACCTATGCCTACTTTATTTTCTCTTTATTCTTGTTGTATACACACACACACTGCACGCACACCTTTTCCTGTTGATCTTGCTCTTGTTTCCTTATCCATTTTTTTTTCTTTCGTTATTATTACTGATTTGCTCTGGCTTTATACGCGCTTCGGTTATACCGGAATATTATGTAATCGCGGGGCCGCTCACCGGTCGCGACGACTGCGCGGTGCGTTTGTTTTTACGGGAGCCGTTTCAAGTTTGAGGTTAAAAGCTTCGCGAGGTGCGAGTGTGTAAACACGTTGGATGCGGGAAAAATGCTGTTTATGAAAATGCGATAGGCAGTATACTTAGGTGGAGAAATTTCGAAAGTTGTCAATAGAATCTTGTTACCGATTTTCTAATCGTAGAAATGACGACGCTGCTCAGAATTTTGATCGCAAAAGTGATCATTCATATTCATTACTTGAGTTAGTTTTATTGGTGCAAATATTTGCTGCAATGATTATTCTGTATTTTTAGTTTTTATTAAGGTGCCTGGTCGGGGCTTTGATTTTGTTTGCGTAAATATAAAATTTTGTATGGGAAATTATTCAAACTTAATCTATTGATGCCAAAAGAAATGTTTTCTTATTTGACGAACGAATATTAAATAAAAAATGTGTTTTACCCATCACCTAGTTTGCGTACAGTGTTATTTATACGGTCACATTTTTCATTTATAGTTGATTAGTTGTTAGTAACCAATTAGTTGCCGGAAGACCTCGTATGGAAAAACTCATGTTTCATCATTAATTTCTTTTTATTTTGGTCGTTAGTCGTTTCGTTTGGTCCGCCTTAAATATTAACGATTCGCGGCAAGATATTAATTTACGTGTAGAATTGAATTGATTCAGTAAAAATATATGAAATAAAATATGAAATATGCATTTATGCTTTCAAATTCTTTTAATAATAACAATGTACGTTATTTCAAATTAGATTGACCGACATTCAGCAGAATAAATATTTGAATTAATATTAAATTAATTGTATAAATGAACTAGTGCTTCATTCCATTTTATTTGATTCGAAACAAATAAAAAAGTAAAATTAATTATCCATTTTAAAATATGTTCATTAATTAATCATTTTAAAATATGTTCATTTGATATTAATAGCGTGGATTTCATCAGTATTTTACGATTTTATCTGCTAAAAATATGTATTATAATATTTTTGTAATATAATTGTATTATTTCACTTATAATGTAACTATATTACATTTTCAGAATAAGTACTTTTTATTAACAATTTAATATTTATACCATCGCAGCAATTTTATTGTATCTATTTAAGCGGATGTCGATGTAACTACAGATACAGATAAAATGTAAATCCACTCATGTTATTTTACCGGTCTTTGTTCTTTGAATAAACAATATATTTACCATGAAATACAACAGAAATGATAAAATCATTGTCGACACAAGTCAGATTGATAGATTTCGTTTTTACAACTGGTTCAATTAAGTTTCAATTCACGATACGACTCTTTGACTTATCTACCATCTAAAAAGCTACTTCCAGTTGCGAAACTCCATTGTTATCGTTCGAATACAATTATCCCACTGAATCTATATTTTTATACTTGTAGTGGTTATTACACGCAATTTGAATATACGCATTCATCTATCATTAATAATGGGAAAAAATAAATAAATACAGATTATAGGACATACTATTCTTAGCTTCAAAGATTATTGTCAATTTGAATACACTATAGAAATGATATTGGAATTATTTTCTGCTCTTATTTGTTCATTGACAAAGTAGAAGCAAATATAAATATTTTTGTTTCTATTAACTACATTCAGACACTTTGCATATTATTGTTTGTATATTTTTTATAGCGCATATACTTAAAAGACAATACAATTAATTAGTGCACGCAAATTTAAACAAACCTAAACACCAATTACACGGTAGCAATGTTGGTTCGTTACGGCTGAAGTTCAAAGGACAAAATATCTTGAATCATACAAACTGCTGAAAGCAGATGCAGAACTTCTGTAAAGTCACCTGAAGTAACTTTAACCGAACTAACAGATGTCTTCTATTACTATAAGCGCTCGACTAAGTTCAAATCGTTGCACGGATAAGGGGCATAAAGTATCATATATATTTCATGATGTATCGCTATTAAATTATTTATTTAAAAGGATTTTAAAAAATTGGGTGTATATTTCCGATATTATACTCTATTTTGTGATCGTTTCAAATCCATATGTTCAAGAAATAAAATTTTAACATAAATATTTTACTTAAAATTTTGTAATACATTAGCCGTTATTTTTCTTTATACATCCAACGAAGTTGATGAAGACTAATTCTATAAAATACATTGGATAGACATATTTTGAACAAGGTGATTATTATAATATACGTTTTACGTCAGTGAATTGTAACAATATACTGTTGTTGACTCAAGCAATGTATCCTAGTGTTTACACGTTCTCATATTCCCTTATCGATATCCTTTCGGTACATATAACTTATTTCCGCCTTGCGTTCGATGTATACGATTGCACTTTAATTTGACTTTAAAAGATTTCTTCAAGGAAATAAAAAAAAATATTTTCGAACAATATTCACTCTACAGAATGTAAATTGTATCCAATCTGGACGAAACTGTTTTAAAATTAACGCTAATGAAATTATATATTATGCATCAATCTATTGAGATTTTCTAAATAACAAACAACATACTAAATGAAGAAAGAATAATTTCTCAATACCAAAATTTCTTTCAAATATATTTTACCCAAAATTATTGGAAATTACAACAAAAACTATTTGAAAAATGTCCAGCGGTATTATATAACTACAAGATTATTAATATGCTTCGAAGCCATACAATTTTATCTACATAAAATGTTAATTTATTCAGTTTCCAATGTTAGAGTATACACTGTATTTTAAATATTACATTTTCTGTTAAAAGAACTGTTGACATTTTGTACCATGTATATCTAAGTAGGTGTCCAGTTAGGTCAATCCGAACCCTCTTAAATCTACCCATATCAAATCATTTTCAAAACCCAACCACTCCACACACTAAAGCAAGCCTCCAACCCAGCACAGTAAACCAAAAGCAACCCTCCATCCACCCACAGGTCTACATGACGGACTCCGTTGGCCACGGTCTGGTCATCTGGAACGGCATCGGTCTCTTCCGGCTCGAGGGCGAGGTCTACAACCCGATCGACTCGGCTCGCAACGTCAGCATCGGTCCCAACACCCTCAACGTCGGTGGCGGCGTCGTCGACATGTCCCTCTCCCCCAACATCTTCCCCTACGAGCCGCGCTACCTCTTCTTCCGGCCCCTCGCCTCCTACGACCTCTACGCGGCCAACACGCGCGAGCTCACGCGCAGCATCTACGGCTACAGGATCAAGTACTTCGGGGCGAGGGACATACTGAGCAGCCAGGCGGTGGGCCAGGCCTTCTCCTCGGACGGCACGCTCTTCCTCGGACTGACCAAGGAGACGGCCATCGCCTGCTGGAATCGATACAGGGAACTCGCCAAGGAGAACATCGTGAGTGGATTTATGGGGCATTGTCTCGCGCGCAGGTGGTCGTGTGTTTCTTTCTTTTTTATTTGGCTTTCTTTTCGCTTTGCTGGTGCTCGATGCTTTGGTGGGTTGAGAGTTGCGCAACTGATGCCCGAGTGGGTATAACGACGCCCGGCCGCGTCAAAGTATATTCGCTCGTCGGGTTTATGGGGCCTTCCTGGTTGCGCTGACACTTGCTGGCCGTCGTGGGCTCGGGACACGTCGAGGATGTTTCTCACGTGTACAGTGCGCTGGGAGAGCTTGTCGTGGTAGAAAGTTCGTGGAATATTGTCGCAAGGGATTGGATTTATTTTTGCTTTCCGAGTTTTAAAAGCTTTGTTCTAACGAGATGTTTTTGTTTGCTGGTATCATTGATATTGGTACTTGATGTAAAATAATTTTCTCTTTTTTATAGATTTGACATTTCTTGAAGATAAAATTTACGACTCGTACGTAAGGCTTATTTAAAATTTAATGATCAATTTGGAGTGCATGGTATAAGTTTAATAAAAGTATATTTAGTTTATTGATCGCGTATAGTTTTCATTCGAATTCGTGTTACTTAATACAAGAGTTTTGCTTGCTATAAGAATTACTAATGAAAAAACCGGAAATGCATCGTGAGAATAAAATGTAATATTGGATCTGGAACATTGCATAACTCGAGTGGGAACGTGCAGGATGTAACATGAATTACAGACAGGCTGCATACATTTATCGTATGCCAATCAATTTTCAAAATTAATAAACTCTTATTATAATTAACATTTGAATAGCTTGTCTTAGAGCGATAGGGATATGCTTTAATAAAGTTTAAGAAAATTTGTATTCGTTCTTGAGATTATATTTTAAAATCTTTAATCTTTATTATGTCGCAACTTGATCATAGCAAAGTATTTACATTTATATTTAATTAGCATATAAAATTATAACGAATTAGAGTATAAAGATATACAAAATATTAAAAATAACTCATTCTAAATTATTGAAAATATGCTTCACAATAATTCAATATGAATCATCATATAATGAAAAAGAAACATAAGTTTTCTTTTGTAATATTAGAGAGAAAGATATACAGGGTAAAAGCAAATTACTTTTATAATTAAATCAATTAAAGTTGTATAATTTAAGCCATTAAAATAATTATTTATAAAAGAATAAATACTTGCATCCAAACACCTACACATTGTAAGCTCATCGCGTTGAAAAATTTACAGTGGATCTTTAATTGGTGACAAAGTTTAGTAGTGATCTTCTCTTAAGTGTAGTTTAACAGAAGAGAAACTTTTAATGAGACTTGACTTACAAATGTAACAGCTACACAAGTGTACAATATATAAGTAGTTTTCAGTTTAATTTACATTTGCTGAATGCTTTCTTACACCGTACGGAAAAGACATAGCATTTTTTAATATTATTATAAATTAGTATAAATATTTAAAATTTCATATTATATAACATGTGCTACATTTTTAAAATAGTTTTAAAAAATGTCATAATATCAATAAAAAATCTTCTTCGGTTAAGAATAACTACACTTTACTAATTATAAATTACAGTTGCTGCATTAAATATAAATTTATAAATTAATTAGTTAATGTCATGTATATCAAAGAAATACTTAGGTATGTACATGATAAACTTGTCGAATATAATAACCATACATTATTCACTTTGAAGATTCGAGATCTTATATAAAAAATTAACATCTCTGAACTGACACAAACATATACTAAACTACGAAAGAAGTTACTTTCCATAATATTTGTGATTGAGTAAAGTCTTCCGTACTATCGAGTACCCGTTCGGTTGAAAATTCTCATCACTATCAAATCGAGCTTCTTATAATACGCTAGAAAATCGACTGAAGCTTCGCATACTTTCGTTTGATCTAGGAAATCGTGGCCCAGGACAAGGAGCGCCTACAGTACGCTAACGGGGTCAAAGTGGTGCCGAAGTCGATAACCAAGACCTCGGAAGAATTATGGGTACTGACGAATCGATTCCTCGCGTTCCAGCTGGGCGCGCTCAACTTCGACGACGTCAACTTCCGCATTCTCAAGAGTCCGGTCAAGGATCTCGTGGAGGGCACTAAGTGCGAGCTGCCCGCTCAATTGAAGGCGGCCCTCCGCCGGACAAAAGCAAACTTATCGTACAAATATCCCAAGTGATCCCCGCCGTGTTTTTTTTTCCTTTTTTGTTTTTCTTTTTGTACCACTACTTGTAGGATAATAGCATTAAAGAGAATTAGAGCGTTAGTCTGTAATCCCCTAGGAACTACGTAATTTTAAGTATTATTGCTGATTAATGTTATATAAAGTTAATTGTGATACTATATACATGTTATTTTATCATCGAGATCAGTGCTTGTTGAATCAATCGATTATTACCATTGTACACATCTTATTCATCATTAATAAACATCACCAAACATGAATAATTTAAAGTATTCTTTTCTCTCTAACTGTAGACTTGATTTTATAATGGCGGTAATTTTATTACAGGTCTAAATATTGTGCATTAAATTAATAAGACTCCGAGGAAATGTTTAATACGGATATTCTGTATCTCTTCCTCAATAAGTAGAGAAAGTTAGGATCGTTGTTCATCCAATTTTCCACATTGAAAATTGTGTACAATTAATTTATAATTTCCAGCATACTTTCTAATGATCTCTTTATTGTTTATTAATTTACTTATAGGAACAACTAGTTTTCTTTTAATTCGACATAAGAATGTCTATTTAGCACGAATCGTAGTATTGAATGTTGCTGCTGATATTTTTAAGATTGAGGCAATTCTTGGTCATTGCGAGACAGTTACTGATACACCATACAAATCAAATACAAAAGTATTCATTAAAGGTATAATGGACATTTCATTTAAATAACGACTTACGTACGTCATCTCGACATTTCAAATCTCAATAAGGAAAAAATACAACATCATCTCATTTAGTATCACAGACAATTGAATCACGCAAGACCAATTCCTTTTTCGCCTAGGCTCGCATTAATCAAATGCTCGTATACATATACAGTTAAAGTCGCGCATAGATCACGAATGACAGCTTCTCTCGAGTCACGTCCAGGCCAAAAACAGTTCCAGAGCTCGCCTCTAAAGAAACGAGCATTAGACACCGAGTGCAATACAAAAATTACAGAGGGGAGCACGGGACATAACTTTCGTCCGTTCTGCCATTTATCTTCGAAAATTTCACGCGACGAATTCTCATTGCGAAACGATGGCCTGGCCTGCAGTATAGGTATACCTCGCTCGTAAAGCTAACTGGCATTTTCTCCCACCCCTCTATCTCTCTCTTGCTCACTCAATTTTCAGCGCACTCGTACAAGGCGCGAGCTCGCATAAACGTTAGAAAGTTTTTCAATCCCATAAGCGAAAAGGCGCACTCGCTAATATGGCGCACTATACTTGGCTTTCGCAACTCCCTGCCCTGCAGCGGCGCGCAGTGCGGCTCTCGGATTTCGGCTAAGAGTGGCTAGCCGTAAGACCGACCTCGCGCGAGTCTGCAAGTCTACGTGTGCGCGGAGAGCCGGGCGTATATACGCGGGACACGTTGATTTTTCCTAGGAAATGAAAGCGATCATAAATGGTAAATACCGAGGCGCAATTGTCGCGCGCTGATGAAATCTCCACTTGAACGGCGAGTTTTATTGGCGTGAGTACCGAGAGATTTTCATCCGCGGAGCAAAAAGTTTGCGCGGCGTAGTTGTTGCACTTGCGGGGCTTTGCTCGGGTGTAGTGGATCGGCTGAATTTGGTAGTCAATGTTTCGGAGTGATCGTAAAATCGTGCATTAGTGTTTTATGGGACTAGTGTATTAATAGCGGCTTTTCGGAAAGTTGAACTGTGCATTGGTTACGACGTTGGTAGGAAAGGTGTTGCAATGAAAATTGTTGATTTCTAAATTTTCTTTGGCGAATATGGAATTTATATGATAGCTTTGGGAAAGATAGCATGCCGTTCTTTTATTGCAAATAAAATATGTAAAGTATATATCGTTAAAACAATTTTACAATAAATAATCTAGAAGAAAAATTGAAATCTGATTTGGTTCAAAATCGCTATATTTGAGTATTTGATGTTAAACTTTGTAATGCGAATGCGATGTCGCAATGAATCAGCACTTCCATGGTAGAAAATAAAACAGGTTTTATTGAATATCTTCTGCAGAAAATAATGATTTAATACTAGAAAATCTTGCGTGGATTAAAAGAATATGATAGTCGTTTATACTAGACTTCGTTTTATTAAAAAATTGCGTATTTAGTAGTTATACTGCTGAAGTTTATGTGTTAGAGGTGGATATGTACAAGAAAGATGACTGGTTATTTTGTACACATACTGTTGATCAATGAATGTAAGTATTATTTTAAATGACAATATGTATTTTATTAGTACTAGGGGTGCAACGACCCCCGGCGCGCGAAGCCTGGGGTATACATCATAAATCTTAGTCTTAGAATCCATACCGGAAGTAAATATTATGGACTCATAGGTAACTATCAGTCAGTATCGGAATTCACCCAGGAATCCAATCCAGACTGGACTCAAATTTCATGGATTCCTGGATGACTTTCTGTGTGACCAACTTGAACAATATCAAGATTTAACGTATCTGCAATGACAACATTGGGTTTCAAAAATTAAAACTTAACAAGGTGTCATATAATTGGGACATACATATGATGCCCACAATACCGTCACAAAAGGGTAACCAATATTGAAAAATACATACACAGCCCATCCAATATTGGAAATATATACAATGTGTCCATAATAGGGACATATGTAGGGTATTTATAATCGGAACATATACAAGGTATTCACAATAGAAACATATACTGGGTGTTCATGATAGGGACACATATTCAGGGTGTCCATACATTTCATATATTACAGGATTTCTATAATTAGGACATACACAGGATGTCCATAATTAGACCATATACAGGATGTCCGTGATTTGGACATATACAGCGTGCCCATATTTAGAACAGATACATGGTGTGCGTTACTAGAACATATACAGGATGTCCATAATATGGATATATACAGGATGTACGTAATAGGGAACTTGCATGAAAACTTTTTCCTTGTCGGTGTCTGCGATATCGATAGAGACCCTAAGCCTACTTTCAAATCCGTTTGGATTTTTACAAAAAATTACAATTTAAAAAAGTTGTAGCTTCTTTAAGTTTCTTTGTGACGTCATACTATTGTAAAGTTCAAAGGAGCCGACACAGTAATTTTTCGTTACGACCATTTTTATACCTCTGTATCTTATTTAGTTATTGATGTATTGCAAAAGTTTGAAAAGTTCACAAAGTAAATGTACGAGTATTATGATCTATCAGAATATGATATAAAAAATTTTCATGCAAATTCTCTATTAGAATATATACAGGGTGTCTGTAATTAGGACATATACAGTGTGTCCATAATTACGGACATATACAGTGTGTCCGTAATTAGGGCACGTACCAAGAAGGGGTTATAATGAGGGAATGGGGTGGGAGCTACATTGAGGGAAAATATTTTAATAATATAGAGAAAATAGACTACCTATTGTTTGATAGCAAAATAATGTTTTAAACAAAACAGTCCTAAACTGTCAATTAAAACTGTTTCTAACAGGGTTATAATGATATGATATTCATTATATTGAAATTACCTTTGAGCAGAGAGAAATAGAATGAAAGAAAAACAATAAGCGTATGTCTCGATTTAGTTATTATAGTAACATAAAATATAGTATTAGTATGAATTGATGCTTCTTATCAGTCTTCTAAATGAATCGATGAAAAAACTGAAGATCTTATTAGAGTAGGTACCTAATCTTTACAAAAGAAATAATATATTTTAGCTTTTAAAGTTTCCCTGGTACGATTACATATAAAATTTGTATGCATTTTCCATATTGACGCAAACGTTTTTCACTTTTAAGACCATCTAATTTAAAGGCTCAAAAGAATAAAGAAAACAAACAAACTTAACCCATCACACGCGACAATAAAAAAACACCGTCGAGTTAACAGCATTGAACAAAAATAAAGAAAAAATTACAATATCTTTTGAAAAGACGGATAAGCGTGTTTAATCAACTTCACTACAGCCTATTCAATCGCGACAACGCAAAGAAAAAAAGCTCAATGCAAAAGCAAAGAAGAGGAAATGCGCGCGCGCGAGAGAGCTAGCAGATCGTCAGAGCAAAAACGCATTAACAGCGGAGCCCCCCCCCGCTCGCGCCGCTGCCTGCCAGCTCCAGTAACTCTAGTATCTTCTTCGCATGCTCGCGCGGCGTATATACACCTTATATATACCCGCGGCCTCGCCCCGCGCCATATCTGTCGGATCGTATGCAAATCTCTAGCGGCTTAATTACGCGAACACGCCTACTATATGGGAGGCGGGGGAGCAGCAAGAGAGAGAGGGTGAAGAAGCCTCCGTCTCTCTCTCTTTCTCTATATGCTGCCGCTGCTGCTTCTGCTACTGCCTCTGCTCTTTGGTATATATAGGTAAGGGGAACCGGAACCCGATATATTTTACGGCGATAAGAAGAAACTCGCTGCGGAATGGCCCCCGCGAGGAAAGGAGGTGGGCCGCCGCAACCCGACCGACGCGATCTGCACCTGCAACGTCCTTACAAGATGAGAACATCGCTGCCGACCCTCTCTCTCTCTCTTTCGCAGTATATAGGTGCATGCACGCTTGTTCTCCGTCTTTCTTGGCGTGTCTGTATTCGGCTGTGCGCGTGTGCACGTGCGCAAGCCCCTTGTCTGGATGTATATGCCCCCTTTGACTGTCTGTATTTCTCGCCTTTTTCGCACGAATGTAGAGGGTATAGGTGGTGCTGTATATGCAGCACGTATAAAGTGTAGGTGTGTGAGTGCGCCGAGTGTGATAATGCATGAGATGGAGGTCTTTGTCAGATTCTTGCGCTGAATGGTAACTGGAGGGAAGAGGGAATTTTTCATTTTTACCTCGGGTGACCAGATCTTGGCGTTCGAGTTCTCTTTATAAGGTGTACAAGAGGTGCGCCGAAGTTATTGCGTTTGAAACTAAACAGGTTCGGAGTGATAAACAATTCTTTTTATTTAGCATAATAAAATATCATGGTTTGTAAATGTTGTTTGGGAAAATCATAATACAATTCATCTATTCGGAGTGTTCCAAAACAAAATTAGAAACGTGACCTGTGAGGGAAGAACAGGGCTAAATTGTACAAGAGTCAAACTTGTACAAACTAAATATCTTCAATCTAATAGGTCATCAAGATATATCGAATTTTTTATTACAAATATAGGTATAGTAGATATAGTGGGCCGTGTACATGATTTTAACAGGAACTTCTTAATATTTATATACTTTCTTATCAAATTTATTTATTATTTTCCCCTTTACAAATTATTTTTTGCATTTACAGGCTGAATAGTATGTACTTACGGAAACAAAAATTTTCACCAAAATTGAATAGCAAAAAATGCACAATTACCGGAATTAGGTATAGGTGATTGAAAATTAAACCTTACTTAATGCTAAATTAAACAATAATTTTCATGTGCTTGTTCATATCAGAAACTCATTAGAAAGCTAGAAATTTTCAGATTTGTAAAAAAGACTATCTATTATTTTTCGGAAAATGAACCAATAATGGATTGTTATAATTTAAATTATGTTTAATTATGCTTAGAGTAAATACATTTTTCTAGTTTATAATTCACGTTCTTCCTAAAATTGAAATTTTTCCAAGTGTACGATGAAAGTATAGGGTATATTTTTAATTCTGTAAAATGTTGTAAATATTGATATTGTGGGACATTGAAGTGAAAATGTAACGTTACGATATTTTTAGATATATATTTTTTATATATAGATGGAAAATAAAAGATAAATACTGCTACCATTTTCTGATTAAAAACGTATATGATAGCAAACTATTTTGAAAATAGAAACACTATTTTTCTATGAAGCTTTCATGTTATTATATAGTATGTTCAAATATACGTAACTTTTATGAAATGTTTATTTTTCAAGATTAACAATTTAAAAAGTTTTATAAATATTGATATACATGTACACGTGTATACGTGTGCAAATAATGTGTTTTATTTCAATTCTCATAAAGCAGTCAATTATCATTTGTTTAAAATATTCGATTTCATTAAAATGCAAATGCTTTAGTAAAAGACGGATTATAAACATATATATAATCTAACCATCACTTTTTCAAAATTGAATCTATATAATACAATTGATCACGCATTAATACTCACGTATTTAAACACCCAGCGCATTAGCAACTTTTTAATAAAGCCATATACGTCGCGTTAATTACGATTCAATAGTCCGCGCGCGGGCGTTAATTTTCCAGGCCGAAGCCGGAAAACACAGACACACAGTCCGCGATGACCAAGCCATCGCTCTTCGTCGCTGCACTCGAAGGTTATATACACGCGTTTACGCGCAACGGCGGAACGTCGAATAATAATATCCATTTCGCGCTGTTTAATGGGACGAAATTTTTGGGACGTTTATTGCCGCGCCGTTTGCCGTTGGACTCTCGTTAAGCCAGACAAACGCCGACGCGACTGCGTGCCCGCAGTTTTCTCTCTCTCTCTCTCACTCTCTCTCTCCCTCCTTTTCATTTTCCCGGCGCCGAATGACACTCTTTGTCAATTTTAATTGACGCTAACAGCGATTCTGCGCGCGACTACTGTGCCCGCGCGCAGAACTAGTACAGCTAATCTCGCGGCATTATAAACTGTGAGCGAGGCTCTGGATTGTTTGCGCATGCACGAAGTATCGTTGATGAAGGTTGATCGATGGTACAGATTTGGCTTCGTTAAAGTGCGCATTATGAAGCATTAAATTAGGGTGTTTTTGTAATTTGTAGGTATGTGTTCAACACGAAGGATAAGGACACAAATAGTACATTGTTCAACGAGGGGAGAAAATCGGGTGTGTATGTGTGTGTGTTTGCGTGTGTGTGCGTGTGTGTGTGTGCGTGTGCGTGTATGTACTTGTGTGTGAACTGCTTCAATTTTTATAAGTGTGTTGCTGACGGAGCGGGGAGAAAATATTTTCTCCCCTCTCGCATAGATGCTCGGAATTCTCGATTTTCTATGGGCTTTACATGCATTGAAAAGAGGCCTTCGTTGATGGTTGCAGCGCTAGATGTTAGGAATACTATCGATTCATTTTGAAATATTCATAATAAACCTCTTGAATTAATATTTTAGTTTATTTAAGAATGGCTCTGAGAACAGAATATTTATGTATACATAATTATATTCGTTATTTAATATTTGAGTTGCAGATACGTAATTTCGTAAAGAAAATAGATGAAAACAAATAATCATTTTTCACGATTTTTCACTATTGGCTTGAATTTTACATAAGTACGTATTCATTTAGAATCCCTGTAAATCAAAATCTTTACGTTTATTAAAATGATTTTACATGAAATAATAACTCGTGAATTAGGATTATGTAAATAGAATCATATATACAAGTGCAGTTTATTGCGTGAACTTTTAACTTTCATAAAAACGAATCAACTTTCGAAGACTTGGATCAATAAATAACCCTATTTATAATAATTTTTAAAAGTTAGATGCAGATGTACCATAATTATTAAATAACGTGATATAAGCTGTACCTTATAACGCGAATTCATAATTAGTTGGACATATAATTACACTGAGTTGCTTAAGGCACAGTCTGTACTTTCACATTATACGCTCATCAATCAGTCATAAATTTAACATGTCATTCGATATATATATAAAACTTCCACCTTGAATCGTTTATTTAAATAAAATAATTTCATATTATAAATCTCCAAATACTTTTAATAATAGTATTTTTAAATTAATTAATCTTAAAACATGCTAATGATTATCTCAGACATAATATTTAAACGTACAATTAAAAAATTAACTAATATTTACATAACCTAATTATTGAGCACGTACCAAAATTTTACATAAAAATTAATTTTACAACTAAAATAATTACAGCTCTAAAAGAAATAAAAAATCATATAATGACCATTTTACATGATCAAAGTTTATTATATTTCAAAAAAACTTCATCTGCGTTCTTTCATACTTATTAAATTTATCACACAATTTGAAAATTAGTCAGTATTGATTTTTTTATTAATAGAAATCGAAAGCCAAGTATTGATTTCCAGTGAATAAAATATTACCTCTCCTGCGGAATTTCCTGTCCTGCATAAAAAGCTTTTTATAAACTGTACAGCATGAATAAATAATTTATCTCAAACCGCCTTGCTTTTACATTTTTAAATACCCAAGTCATTATTGTATAACCAACCGCGACCCATGCCCTTAAATACAAAAATATTGCTAATGCAAGTTTCTCGGAAAATCTCTACACTTACCTCAGCTGTCCGGGGGCGGCGACGAGCGCGAATTCATTATGCAAATTCGAGCATTTAACAGCTTACGTCGTCGCGAGATCGCGAGAAAAAAGCTCTTTAACACAATGACGGCCGATAAACGGGTTTGAATAACAAGCGCGCCGAGCTGCAGACGCGGCGAACGAACGAAAGCATAAGGGAGGAAACGCTTTTAATACATTCGCGAGCCGAGATCTTGAGGGGATGCGTCGGATCCACTGTACCGAAAAAATATTCATTACCGATCATTCTATTTTGGGGAAACAAGGGGCGTACAAGTTCAAATTTGAGAAAATTCGAAGAAAAAATGACCAATTCTGTTCTCCGAAAACTAAATTTGAATTACGGATCGAATTATTATTTACTTTATAGAATCATTATATTTTTGAGAAATAAAGGACGAGTCACAAAAAGATGTTTATTTTCGAGAACATTGGACAATTTTATCTTTTACAGGAATGCCAACGTTAAAAGTAACTGCAAAATTGAGTGGATGTTATTCGGTACAGTACAGTATAGTACTAACATTTTGAAGCAGGCAGGAGTAATAGTAAATGTAAAGTAGTAGTAATATATTGTAGTTATCTACATTTCTGACAAAAATGAGTTTTTTTATACTGTTGAATTCATATTGAGCACACGAATTTACTTATGCAGGTTAAGAATGAATATATAAGTTAGCTTTGAAATAAGTGACTTTAATAACGCGTATCTATTGCCTTTTATATTAAAAAATTATAATAAAAATTAAATTGAATTTAATTCAGATAACTACTTTATTCATCAGAACGGCAACAATATGTAACATGCACCTGGTATCTTCTTAAAGGGCTCGTGATAGAGTAAGTGGTGCAATACGTATGCGTGAAACCCTGCTGCGAGTTATTTTCAGTGATATTGATCGGTATGAAATCAGAGATAATAAAAACTTATGTGAAGGCTTGATTGAATTAGCAGTAGCTATCTGCAGTGAACATTTAGAAATTGTAAAATTACTTTATTTTAATTAAGTAATAAAATTAGTGACGTTAAAAAAGTAATCATTTTAAGGTTCAGCTAAATTACTTTCAAACTAATAATTTATTATCCATTGTTGTAAAGCGACTTCTTTCTAGTCTAAGAAGCATTTCATAAATGCATATCTATCTGAATATTTTTACGTTAAATATATTCGACAAGCGTATGTAATATTTGTGGTGAATAGAAAAAAATTGATAAAATTGTTAAAACGACATACTTGATGGAATTATAACAATTTTGTTTAAATATTATATTTTTTTACCTTATCTTTCATTTAGGAATTCAATGATTCCCAGACAAAGTAATTTTTAAAATTAATAGAAATAAAAAGGTTTTAACTGTTATCAGTTTCTAGAATACGTATCAGAAACATAAATCAAAAAGAAACTTAATGTTTCTACTAATCATTACATACTATACAGTGCGTCTCATAACTATAGAAACACCAAAAATATTTACCTTTAAATCTGTGTATTATACCATTTCTTAAAAGACCTGTAACTTTCGAAGAAAAAAACCAAGGATAATTTTAAAAATAGCAAATAAAAGGCAATTTTATTCTTTTTAAGACGTTACCAAAATATTGTGTCTACATTAACTTATGAAAAATTCACGGACGGTTTAAACAAAACTTGAATACTAGATAAAAAATTTACATTGATTTAAATAGGTCTAAAAATTTAAAGTGTTTCTATAGTTATGAAACAACGATAACTTCTTTAATGTTGATGCGAAAGAAATATTTTAGTAATGTTTTAAAGAGAATATATTTTCCATTCATTGGCTTTTTGCAAAATTATCCTCGGATTTTTGCTTCCAAAGTTACAGGTTCTTAAAAAAATGGTATAATATACACATTTAAATGTGAAAATTTGTGGTGTTTCTATAGTTATGAGACGCACTGTATATATAACTAACTTAATTCTGCGAAAATTGTAACTATAAATAAGACACGGTGCAATTCGTGCATATAACTGTTTGTGCAACTAAAATGTTATAACATTGAATTACCTAATATTTGATTTACGTATTTAGATTCCTCGTAATCATTCTTTTACATGCATAATTTTCAAACAGTTTTCTTTTCTTTAAAGATATTAAAGATATGTGATTAATAAACTGAAAAAGAAAAATATTCGCACCATACACTAAATCATCACATTTCGTGATTTTATTTCTATATTTCCAGGCATTGACATACCATAAAAAATTTTCGCACCGAAACAATTAATTGTATTACCCAAAAATTGCAATCAATTCTACTTTATCCTCTTCTAACGCACCTGTATCTATCTAAATACACTTTCCTCCAAATAAACTTTAACTTCTCGAAATTTGAACGAATTCGAGATCTTCAACATGCATACAAATAGAAAGCAAACGAGAAAAGAGAGAGAGAGAGAGACGTCGAAGCATCAGGGCTGCAGGCGGGTCGAAATTCAAATGTAAATTTCCCCTTTGCGGAAGAGAGCCCAGAAAGGGTGGGGGTGAGCGAAGGCGAGCGAGTTGGCACTACACTGACGGAAGATTACGCGATCGAATCTCGGAGGAAGATAAATGTAAGGTTCGCATGTAATTTCGCAACGGAACGAAATGAAATAAGCCGGGGGAGCCGAGGGTTTACCGCCGCGTGCTTCCTTCCACCCCCTCGCGACTCGGACTCTCGCGAGCGAGCGGAGGAAAAAAGATTCGATCGGTAGATTTTGCGCTCGTTTGACGGGGAGAGGCAGTAGCCCAACTCCGTCGAGTGCTGCTGTTCTTGCTGTGTTCTTTATCGCGAGCTACGCAATGCTCGTGTTCGGTTTATCGCTAAATTACGCGTGAGCTTGGCGAAATGATTTTTGAGAGTTTTGTAGGAGGTCGTTAATGGATATGTCATTGCGTATTGCGCATGGAATGGGATGGTTTGTTTGGGTATGAATATAGTTTGAAGCTGCGTATGGGGCATAAAGAATTATGTACTCATATTATAATCACTTATAGATGCACGTATATATATATATATATATATATATATATATATATATATATTGTTTTGTTTTATGTTTTATATATATATATATATATATATATATATATATATATATATATATATATATTTGAAAATGTTCAATTTTATGTTTGGTCCTTCACACTGAGAACAATGATGTAATTGTAATTAATGTGTATAGGCATATCAACGTCCATAGTCGATAATGTAATAGTTAGAGTATCGTAAGTTTATCAGAGTCACCCCGCTGACACCAGATTTAAGGGGATGCGTCACACCTACTTTACCCACCGATAAAATACATTCAAAAATTTTGTTTTTCTCAAAAAATACGCATCAGAATAAAATTTCCTTTTCAGGATAGCTGTATTTACTTAAAATATATAGCAGAACACTCGAATTATTATCAAAATCTAAAATTAGAAACTACGTGATTATGCTAATTTTTTATTCTGATAATAATTCGAGTATTCCGCTATGTATTTTACGAAAATTAAGCTACCCTGCAAAGAGAATTTGATTCTGATGCGTATTTTTTGAGTAAAACGAACTTTTTGAATGCATTTATCGGCGGGTAAAGTAGGACTGACGCGTTCCCTCAGGATTAGATTTTTTATATACGCTATATTTTGTTTCCTTTTATGTATTTATTGAGCCATCTTTGTACGGAATGTAAAATAAACACATTATTACATTCCGTACAAAACTGTCTCAATAAATATATATATAAATTTTAAGAGAAAATATGAAACTACAATATGTAAAGTATCAACATGCATATTGTAATAACTGTTACAGTATGAACATTTGATGTTAGAAACTCTAATAGTTACTCTTATAATTCAAACAACTCGATAAAAAAACGTGTACGTTATATAATAATAACAATGTACGTTAAATACAACTGTATTCTTTTCTGAAATGACATATTATAATTATGTAACATTTTGAATTCTTTAAACTGTATGGCGCATTATCCATCGATTTAATTTGAGATTATTGTTATGCTCTTCGAAATCTAAGAGTTCAATATGGACTCATTTGTTGTTATTTATGAATTAGTAATACATTTTTACGGTTATAAATAAAGAAATATAGGAAAAATGCTGGTTTTAACACACGTTTATTAGCGGTCGTGCCCAAATTACTTAATGCTTTGAGAGAAAAAATTTTTGACTTTAGAGGAGAAGGGGGTATCTAAAATTCTCAAAACAGGCTTACGGAAATTGTAAATGATTCTTTAAAACTAAAAACAAATATATTAAATAAATAAATAAATAAAAAGCTGAAACTTTTAAAATAGTTATAGTTACAATCTATGATTATATTATTCTGATTACAAGTCATGTAAAATGTCCATATTAGCAACGTATTACTCTAAACTGATGAACCATGAAGACTCGAGTAAAGGAGCACGATCGCAATTCGTAAGTAATATTCTATATTTGAATACAGTTAAGAGGAGGCCGTATTCGCAGTCCTTGTCTAATCACAGTTTTACTATTTACTCAAAAAGTAGTTTGTTAATTGAATAACTAAGAGTTGACCCCAATTCGTCTTAAAATAAGCAATATTTTCAAACCTAAAGAAATTCCTAACATTATTTTCTCTAACAAGAAATAATGTTCGGTACTTTTGTAGGTCTCAAAATATTCCTTATTTTAAGACGAATTGGGATCAACTCTTAATTTTTCAATTAACAAAATACTTTTTGGGAAAATAGCAAAAACGTGATAGACAAGGACAGTAGATACGGTATCCTCTTATGGGAGCTAACGTTACCGACAGTTACAATCATCAAATTGATTAAAACTGCTGTTCTAGTTTCGATGAAACTTTTAGAAATATATATTTAATATCCCATAAATATAATTCAAAAATCCAAATGTTGATTCGCCAATTTGGAGAGCTAATATAAGCAAACAAATAAAAATTTTCACGCTCAATCATTTACGCACACGATTTGGCCTACCACAGAAGTAAAAAATGACCAAACACACATTTGACTCACGGAGTACCGATAGTACTCCCTTAAATGCTCGTTAATATTTCCAATCAGCCAAATTAAAAAAGTAAACAGATGATGATCATAACCTAAACTGATTCAGACACTACCTGCTAAAGCGCCGCCTGTAGTACACAGTATTAAACATTTCTATACAAATTTTTGTCATAAATCCAGGGATATTCCTATCTCCTTCGTACTCCTTTACTCTAGTCTTCATGTGATGAACCTTGATACACCGTATATGTGAGGTTGTACATACTCTTAAATAATGTAGATTTAGGTATAAAAAATTTCGGATTTAATAATGCTGCATCGAGTATTTCACGTTGGATTTCATTGCATATTTAATTACAATTACATGACTGAGATGGTTACGAGAAAAAACATTCGCGATAGCTTTGATTGTAAGAAAAAAATTGAAATGCAATTTAATTTTGAACTATTTTATTTCTCAACATAAAGTGAGTTAATGCAATAAGTTATACAAAATAACTTAAACGATATAACTTAAAATTGTTATTTTTCAATGATGACAATCTTTTATTTTGCAGATTTCTTACGTACTTACAAAACGAAATATGCAACGAATGCAGACGTTTTACGTTAGGTCTGGCGCACGCACCTCTTCCTTCGAAACGTTCGAGAAAAAAACGCACCTGTGCGAATACTCGGTCATGAACCGAAGATTACATATTCGGTTACTGGGAGTCTCAAAACATGTTCCTACGCTGGATTCTCGTAAAAACAAATTGCCTTACCTTCACGGGGCTTTCTCTTGCGAGAAAGCAATGCGATCTTGTTATATCGCTAAAAATCTGAAAGTCGTATATGACAGTTACATAACATATGACGCTCAAATTTCTCAAAATATTTTTATTTCTCGCGATTAAACGAACGCATATTAATTATATTACAATCACATACAACGTATTTTACAATGTTCTGCTAAAAAAAAGGGACTTACACTTGAGTTACATGAGCATTAACGTAATTTGCTTACTCATTTTTCAAAATATTATGTGTATGTATTTTATTATAAGTAAATAGTATTAACTTGTACGAAGAGAAGTACTTTCAATGGGATACTGCTATTTGTTTATTATAGTAATAATTAAACTCTTTGTTCATCAAATTACAGTATAGAGAACTATCGTAACTTTGATATTCCATAAATATGGAAATATTTCTTACCGTATGAAAGACACGGTCGCCAACTCTATGCATCGATTTATGTAAAAGCTTACCTGCAACATAAAAGAAAACAATCAGTACGAATAATACTTGAAATAGAAAGTAATATTAGATCACAGTATATTTAGTAAACATAGAAATATAAATAAATATATGGTTATGAAAACTGCTTCCTATTAAATCCGCATCAATTAAAATAAACGATGAAGAAGTATATCTTATATTTAACTTTAACGGGTTACATATAACCAAAATTCTTTTATGTTGAATATTTATTATTAATTTTTTCTAACTTCAGATCAAAGTGACAATTAAACTGCTGATCGTTCCCTGCTACACACTAAAACTCATCTCTCATCTTCAAAATCAAACATTTATCCAAACAAACGACGTTTAATTACCAAAAACCCAACAGCGATTATCAAAGCACGGCTCAGTCCGCTTTCTTACCTCAGCCAAGCAAACAAAAAAGAAAACAAAAGTAAAAACAGCGGAGAAGAGAGAGAGAGAGAGAGAGCGAGAGCTAGACAGAAGTAAAGGCAGGCAGGGGGTGAAATTGCCGTTGTTAAAGCGAAGCGCGCGCGCGCAAGCACAGAGGGGGGGAAATAAGATTGAATGTCTCGGCGAGTCGGTACCGCGCAAAAGGTAAAAGTTACCGCGTCGTTAAACTTGCGCGATGCGGCGCAGCATGGCCGTATAACGGTCGCGCGGAGAAAGTACAAAAAAAAGTAGCAGGGAAGAAGGCGAGGAACGGAGGAGGAAAGAGGAACGCCGAGGAAAAGAAGTCGCCGGCTCGCGGTTGCGGAGGAAGGAGGAAAAATCGAACGGGAGAGGAGGAGAGACGGAGAGGAAGAATTGAGCAGCGAAGGGAGAGAGGGCAACAAATAATTGTAACTTAATTAGAGAAAGAGCAGATGAAAGAGAGAGAGGAAGGGTATAGAGAGTACACGGAGATAGAAGTTGCGAGATGATAAAACGCGGCTTCAAAGGGCCTTAATAATTTCATGTTTGGGCTTAAAATAAATGTAAGAAGAAGAGGTACGGACCGAGAGAGCTAGGATGAAATTTTTAATGACTTAGTTAAACATAGAAGTGTATATGTATAAATAGCGGTGTCTACTTGTTAGTGAAATTTAGGAATATATTTCTGCACGGAAAAGTTTTTTGAATAATCTATTTTACGAAAATAAAAAGAACTGCATAAAATATAAACTATTACGCTGTATGTTATACTTTTCAACTATTTCAGACGCCGCGTCCATTAAAATAGACATACTCGAAAACTATAAAAATACTTATTTATCTGTCGGAGCGGTTAAATAATTTTTGTTGGTCTGATTTCTGAATGGAAGTATTGTATTTTTTTTCCTTAAACATAAAATATACTTTTGCAAAAATAATTATACTTTAATTAAAAATAATATGAAAATAAAGAATGTTTTTATTGGGAGTTAAAGTATGCAATACGATACTAGCAGATTTTAAATGAACTACTAAAGGTGGTTGGTAAGGCCTTATACTTCTCCATAAGATTTACATGGAGAGCATATTTAGAAATTAAAATACAAGGTTAATTTCTAACAGAAAAGTTTATTTATACCATCCGACATGTTTCTTTATCACAGATGAAACACGCCTCTATTCGCGGTGATAGTTTTCTTTGTCAATACTATTTCGGAATGGTAAAACTTCCGATTCACAACGACGAATAAATTAATAATTATCCAATAAAAATAATCCCGGATAATCCGATTTCAATAAAACTGTTAAGCCTCTTTTATACGGTCAACTGATAAAGGATAAGAGACATCAGGCGAAAAACGAAAGAATCGAAAAACAATGTACAGAGAAAAGAGGCTAATAAGAACAATCGGTAAAGGCGAAGGCAGTGAAACAGAGAAAGCCGCGGCGCAGGAAGCGGAAAAGAAAAAGAAATCTCGAATCGAGCAGATAAAAAGGTAAGAAAAAAGATAAAACAGAGAGAGAAAAAGTGAGAGAGGGAGAGTGTGGAGAGAGTGGTACACAGTGTAGGGGAGGGTAAATGGACTTTAGCCCAGTTGGCTAACACCCCGTGAGAAATCGATGGTTAATGTACAAAGTTGACACCGTTACGGGGCACATTCCGAAACTGCGACGAACCCTGGCGAGCCCCCAAAGCTTGAACCTTCCTCACTCCATCCTTTTCTGTACTTATATATATACGTCTGTGCTTCTTGCTTCGTAAGGTATATGGATATACTGACTGAGTGCGAACGGTTTTTAAAATGGATCTTATGAATTTGATGTTGAAAACAAATAGTTTTTAATCGGATTTCTTAATTTTGTGTAAAATTAAGATCAAACAGAAAAGAATATTTTATTTAAATGGAACGTATATTTCCATTTTATTATTAAATTTTCATCACAAAGTGAAAGATTAATAACAGATCAAATGTTGTAATGGAATGACATAGATGCATTAAAACTGGTATAATGTTGACGTCACAGTAAATATTATTAACTCTCAATGTATTTGGTAAAATCGTTGATAGCTAGTGAAGCGTACACTTCTCTGATTTAAATATCTTCTTTACGTTATTAATTTAAATAAATTAATTCAAATTATTAGTCTCACCACAGTTTGATATGATCTACTTAGACATTGAATAGCCGGAATTAATAATTAACTTTATTATTATGATTTTAACATTAATATAACATATATGTAAAACTAATAAACTGTTTATATGTACATATTATATGTAAATATTTATAAATATTTATATGTACATAGATATTTAGCCTCGTCATACAGAGGTATTATCTACTTGCAATAGCTTTTAATAACAAATAATATAATATAAATTCATCAATATAATTTTAATATTCCCACTACATTTAATTTGAATATTTGAATGATATCAATAATTATTGATATTACTAATTAATAAAATAAATTTTTTTCATTAAAAGGAAGATATTATGATAAACTTGAAATTTACAAATTTTCTAAACTATAGGCATTTCTGAATTTTTAAAACCTGTGTCAAGAAGTGTGCTATACAATTTCGAAATGTACCAAAATATTACACACATAAGCAGCGAGTTGCATAAATTTAACAAATCCCGCGCCACTTAATTAGTCCCCTAAAAAAAAACATTACCAAAATGTACAACACATTTTCTTGAAGTCTAATTAACTCCAAAACAATGAAAAAAGAAAAAAAAAAGAAAGGAAAGCATAAAAACCCACGCAGTCGCGTTCCAGCCACTTGAGTTTCCCTCACCGGCCTCCCTCCCTCCCGCAACAACAATCTGACTTTAAAATGCCTGGAAGATGTAATTCTCGGCTTGCTCGCGCTTTTTTAGCGCTCGCGGCGACGCAAAAGCGCAGGGGGAGAAGAAAAATTTTTGAGTAACAGAGACAGAGAGAAATGGAGAAGCTTGCACTAGCAGCCGCAGTAGTATAATAGTGGTAGTGCTAGTGCAAGCAAGAGAGATGGAAACCTCTCGAGTGGCACAACAAAAGACGACACTTCTTGCGCGCTCGGCGGTGGAAAGCGAGAGAAATGCGCCGCCCGTAACTCGCATTTTCCTCCTCTCGAGCGAACGTAAAAATGACATACATTTCTGCTGGATTTCCTAGGCCCCGTGCGCCGCGCCAGCAACCCGGAGATATACCCACAAGACGGCATATACGAGCGCACACGCGTGCGCGGTGCGCACATACCTACACACATTTCTTGATTTGCTATCTTTGAAAATAAGAAATAAGACGCGCGGAGGCGCGCATTACGACGCTCAGTGAGACGAAGGGCCGAGATATACACGCTTTCTCTTTCTCTTTCTCTTTCTTTCTGTTCTTCTTATTCTTCTTCTTCTTCTCCGGGGGAGGGGTAGTAAGTTTACGGGGCTAGCACGCGTTGTGTATACGCGTATGTGCGGCTTGGGCCGAGCGCGAGCGGGCGAAAATGCAAAATCGATGCCGGAAATATATGCATCGTGATAACCGCATAGTACTGCTCCGCCGCTGCCGGTAGCATTTTCCTTTCCGCGGCGCGGGGGGTTCCCAGCGCAGCGATGTGCCTCGCATTTCTCGGAATGGCTCGATGAATAATAATTTTCAGACTGCGCCGCGGAACGAGAGCGAGAGTTAGCGAGGAGGAGAGAGAGAGAGAGAGAGAGAAAGGGAATTGAAGATAGAAGATGCTTCAGAGAAATAGACGCGATATAACGTTGGAATTCCGTGAGGATTTTTCGTATAAATTGATTATCTCAGAATGTCTAGCCAAACTGGCAATTAAGCCTCAAAATGCTATTCAATTATATTCTATCGTCCGTTTTAGTTTAATTTTAAATTACAGTTTAATAATAGTGAGTTAATGGAAATTTAAAATTTTCTTTTATAGTGCTATTGTATTGAAAGAGTTAAAATCTAAATAGTGAGGACTATTTTTAGTTGTGCATAGAATATTTATTGTAAACAATGTAATGTATACATTTTTTTTTTTTTTTTTTTTTTAAATGGCATTTCGAACTCGAAAGTTCATCGCCTCATCTACGCAAGCCTTCCACGTTTCCCTATTTTGTGCCAACCGCATCCATTTCGCGCCTTCCCGCCCAATTTCAGTTATGTCTGATTTTACGTTATCCTCCCATCTGCGTCTAGGTCTACCAAGAGGTCGCGTTGCTTTCGGTTTTCCTTTCATTATGCGCGCTGCTGTACGATCATCGGCCATTCTTGCCACGTGCCCTGCCCATTTTAGTCTCCGTGATTTTATTATTCTGTTAATTTGGTGACGCGTACAAATGATGTAGCTCGTCATTGTGCAGTTTCCTCCACTCCCCAGTTTCCTCATCTTTCTTTGGCCCGTATATTTTCCGCAGAACCTTATTTTCAAATACCCTAAAACGATTTTCTTCCGCTTTAGTGAGCGCCCAGGTTTCGCACCCATACAAGATTACCGGCATTATTATAGTCCTATATATCCTTATTTTGACATTTTTCGACAGTAGCTTTGACTTAAGTAATCTGTTCACAGCGTAGAAGCAGGCATTACCCGAATGAAGTCTCTTATTAATCTCGGCTTTAATTTCGTTTCGATCATTTATAGTTGTACCTAAATATCTGAATTCGCTAACCTTTTCAAAAGTGAAATTTCCGACTCTGAGATCCCCCTCTGCTTCGCGAATGCCCAGTTTCTCCAACATTACCTTTTTTAATACATATATATATATGTATATATGTAAGAACTTTTTCAGTATTCAAATTTTTTAGCGATAATTACTCTAACGTTTTTCCTGTTCAAATTAATTTTATAAATTTCAAAAGTTGTAAGAATAATATTTTTATAAAGCAGATAATTTATATTTATAGTGAACAGAAAGAACTAATTAATTTAAGTACTAAGAGTTAATATATACATACACGTACACTCGACAAAAGAAACTTCTGATCGAATTTGTTTACATTTTTTCGAAATCTTTTAATGAGTGTAGCGAAAACGAGCATTAGATCCAATGAAATTGCAGTATTTAAAAACAATTCAAACAATTTAAATCAGATGTTTGTTCCGTCGAGTGTACATACAGAATAAGTAGAGAAATTTTAAAGTCGGTTATTCAGTCTAAAGAACTTGAAAAAGTTGAAAAGTTGAAACAGGTAAACTACCTTATGCTATTCTGTCCACGTACGTAGGTATGAAAGCAGTGAAATTTTTTGACTTAAAAATAGATATTCAGAAACTATGATAAGGGTGAAAAATACATATAGAAAAGGGTAATTTATATGTTTAATTTGTGTGTGCATAACTAAAAATACTTTTTTTTAGTTTCAAAGTACGCTGGATTTTATTAATTATATTTATTCAAACAAATCTTAAGAGTTTTTACAGAACTAGTATTTTAACAAAATAGTATTGTAAGAATAATACATTGCACTGTATGAAAACTTATAACTGAATTAGTAACTTTATATGAAGTATTGGGTTTATATAAAGTGAATAACATAGGAGTAAAAAATATTGATATCTTCAAAAAATGTAATGTAAAATAACTCTTAATAGTAGAATAATTGCAACAATAATTGCTTTATAAAGGAATTTACAAAACAAACATTTACACAGCATTGTACATTTTAAAGATTCATGGTCATGTCAAAATGAATAAAATATTACACATTCATGATATTGACAAGATAACATCAAAATGTACAACAATTCAAAATATTTCATATGAATATGCAAATTTCCGAATGCATGCAGCTATTCCAGTTTGGTTCTAATTATAGGCTGAGCAATTATTTGTACAGGCAAGTGAAGATCGAACTATTAATATCTATCAGAATGAGTGTTGACTAAATGACACACACTAAAATTATTTCGTAAACACGAATAACCAGAGTACAATCGATAATGAACTTGTTCACCTGCAGCTATAAAAAACAAGACAATTTAACCTTCTTTAAGATGTGCATCGAAAAAAGTAGGATCTTGTAGAGCAATTATCGTGTACATGAAATTTACTATTTGGGTCACGATTTGAGTGATAAAGAGTTGATTAAAGTTGTTGCCTCTTTCGAATAAACTCAATAAGCGTACAGAAGTAAAAATAATAGTGTTAAATATAATATGATAAAGAATAAAACTTTTTTTATTCAAAATATTTTGTGAAGTTGCAAATCTAAATAAAGTTAACTTTTTTAGGTATAATAGTGAACTAATAACCACTAGCTTTATTACACCAATTAATCCATGTTAAATAATAAATAAATTTAGTGCGAAAATTGCGTGATTACTTCGCATAGAGTATTATTGTTTATTTTAAAGCAATTAATAATTAAAATTAATTATTATTATTATTATTAAATTATATTATATTATATTATATTATATTATATTATATTATATTATATTATATTATAATACAATCATTATTAATTATCATTGATAATTATCGAACCAAAATGCTCAACAAGCATCGTAAAAATAAAAATTAAAGTTAAACTTTTATGGGTGCACTTATAATTACGCCCGTTTCGCGGATTTTCGGCTTTTGTATCATCCAATTACGAGTAGCATTGATCGGCCACTGGTCAATATGCGGTCAAAATCGCCCGATTCCAGAGATATACATGAAATCTGTTTAGCGGTGCACTGACGCATCGAGATGTCCACACAGGATCAAAGCTCGAAAAGCGACCTATCGAATGTTCCCTGCATACATATACGTCTGTAGCAGAGACGAGTAGGATAGGAGAGCAGTTTCTCATGAATCAAGCGGAAATCGGCTTCATTAGAAATTGACGCTAATTCGTTTCAGTGATTTAATTATTTTAAATAATATTTAAAAGAGACTGGACAAAATAGATCTTAAGGATGTGACCCACTCGAGAATTGACAAAAACTACGAAAAAATCTATTTTTAAATTTTGCTATATATCGATTCTATATATATTTATAATATATATTAATCATATATATATTATTTTACATATGTAACTATATATATATATATATATATATACGATTTATATATACATATATTAGAACAATACCAACAAATTTGTGGTGCTGTTCTAAAAATGAATATGTTTTAGAAATAATATGAACATTTATGCATTAAAATTAATGAAAAAACACTGAAAAAATGTGCTTTCTTAAATGACGTACGTTCTAACACATGTAACTTTTGTTATCATTCTTTTCAAGCAATTCCACACCACATGTCTCTTTATTACGTATATTATAATTTTGATAATCTTCATTTTTTTACCATTTTTAACAAATTTTGAGGTATATTTCAGCTTTTAAAGAAACTTTCGAAGTCTTTCTGGGCTTATTTTCTTAGTTTCTGTATATAATATATGCTGCTAAATTTCCAAAAGGTTTAATGTTAATGAACAGAAAATAGATTCTCGACTGGGCCCCATCCTTAATAATAATAATCTACTGTAAATGTAATTGATTTTGTAAGGGTAATATGAATGGATGATTTACTGCATTATACAGACTCTGAGTTAAAAGACTTGAGCTTTGCATAACTTAAACACAATTTATTAAAATCTTATTATCTTTTTGCTCGCATATATGAGATTAAATTAT
Source organism: Gastracanthus pulcherrimus (assembly GCA_949152435.1). Taxonomy (NCBI): domain Eukaryota; kingdom Metazoa; phylum Arthropoda; class Insecta; order Hymenoptera; family Pteromalidae; genus Gastracanthus; species Gastracanthus pulcherrimus. Next base: position 158,840,834 of record OX424576.1, read on the forward strand.
ACGCTTTTACGTAAGAATGAAATTCTTCTTGTACAAAACTAAAATTGAATTGTGACAATTTTAGCTTAATATTATAATTTAAAAACATTAATTATTAACTTGAATATAGAATGAATAAATGCCAAAATTAAATCATTCAAACACATCCCCTCACGTTCTTCTTAATAAAATATAAAACGTCACATACGCACGCATTCTTAAAAAATACACCCATGCGTTAAAAGAATAAAATAACGCTCACAACTTCCAGCAGCTCGTATTCCAAGTGCCCGAAAATCCTCTCCACTCACCGCTATACCTACAACAAGTAAAGATTCCAGCTACCGCCGTGTGCATACACCGTGAGGACGGTATACAGTTATACGGCCGAGGACAGAAAGAGCGTCAAAATTGCGCTTTTAGCGTCTACCTATAGTCGGCGCGCGGTAAGGCGAGAAGAGCGCGTATAGCGGCGTTGGCGCGATAAAACGGCAGAGAGAGAGAGAGAGAGAGAGAGAGAGAGAGCGCATCCGAGCTTCCGCAAAGTCCGAACCAGACATTAGGAGCGTTCGAATTCAACGGGACGCGCGAGCGCGCTGTGCACTCTCACTTTTCGCCTATATACTCGTTTTCTCTCTCTCTCGCTCGCAAAAGTGTCTGGCAAGCGGCCGGTGTAGCTCTCGCTGGCTCGCGCCCATCGCCGGCTCTATTGTTTACGGAGAAGTTTGCCGAGTGTATGCGATTTCTCGACGCCTCGAAAAACAGGTGGGTGATGACTTTTTTTTACTATTGTGCTCGTGGGAGTTTGGTATTGTTGTTAAGGTTCTTAGAATACATTAATTTAGTCTGGATTCGTATGATGTTGTTACTACTTTAGTTGATTTATTAATGATTATTTTAGTTGCAGTCTAAAGAAAAGTAAGTTATTTATTACCTCTTGAAATATTTGAGTAAATGACATTATAATTTTCGCTTTAAAACAACAAATATCCACTAAATAGAGTAATATTCATCGAAGAAAATTTAATAGGGCTTTTTAGCGGGATCGCCATAATACAGTTATTGAGTATTAATTATTTACAATATATAAAGTGTTTACAGATATATATATATATATATATATATATATATATATATATATATATATATATATATATATATATATATATATATATATATATATATATATATATATATACAGGTTTTCAAAGCTAGGAACAATAGAAAAAATATATATATTTATTTTTTCTTTTGAAATTTTTAAATTAAAATGTGGACTAAATAAGACACAGAAGCTGTGCAAGTAAAACATTTTTGAGATACACTCGACGTGAAAAGCATATGATTGGAACGATTTTAATTTTCTTATAATCCACCAATGTGGTTAGCTAAAACGCGCATTCGATTTAATAAAATCCAATAATATCGCAGTATTTAAAAAAAATTGATTTAAAATAATTAATTAAATATAATGTTTTACACGTAGAGTGTACATATTTAAGGAATTTAAAAAAAAATTCAATATGTGTAAAAGACCGTGTGGTACTGTTTTATACATATATTGATTTCTCTTGTGAGAATTTTAACATGGGAACTGTTTATGGAATAACAATTACTCGGCTCCTAAGCCAGCAAACATTCTTTTTATATGACAAAATAATATAAAGTGGAAGAATAGAGCTTTTGAGACGTGCTGTCGTTATTAAATCTGCTACGCAATTTTATTTTCATATATTGTACTAGTAAAGAAAACATTTCATTGATCTATGATCTACTGTTTAAGTTTCAGAAAGAAAATCTCCTTCAAATTTCAATGCATTTGGTTAAATAATTTTGTATATATTCATAATACAGATGAAACTAATAACCAAGTCGAAAACAATTTTGAACTGCTCTTAAAATATGTGTTAGTAAACAGTCCATTAATGATGTCCTTCAATGACATTAAAAATGCCATTCCCTAAAACAAACAATTTCTACTAAAAACCAACTACTGACTGCAATACTTTCTAAAATTCCGTCCTTGCATAATAAAATTCAGCAGTAATTCCTGTTCATCATCGCCCCACACTCACAACCGATCAAACACCAAACTAACATACACATATCATCTAATAAAACGACCAAAAACCGCAGCCCTATATATATATATATATATATATATACCAGCACCAATACCTCCCAACCATCACCCTTTTCCCGCGCAATGCATAAAACGACGCCGCCATGACGAATCAATCACACGGCCGAGCGTCCGCTATATACACCACCCTTCCAAAACCGCAAACTCAAACCATTTAACCTCCCTCCCGCGCGCTTACAAATGACAAAACGACCGTCGAGCCGCCCTCGCGCATATAATAAGCGCTACTGCGCGCGCGTGCGTTTAATCATAATCGCACGGGCATTCGCGTCGCGGCGTTTGACGGCCGTTAACGAAATTACACGTATATATACTACGCTTGACACATCGCGCCCCAAGTCCCTCAAATAGGCTTAGAACCGCGCTGTGTGTGTGTGTGTGTATGTGTGAGCTCTGCATAGCGAGAGGATCGAGGTCGCTTCGGGTGTCAAGTATGTAATAAGACATTCCGTGCCCGGTACAGCGTGGATAAAAAGCTGGGCGACGCGCGCTCGGACACGCAATATAAGGCACAAATGCGGGCGGGATGTACGAAGCCATGGAGATTGTGTATAATATGTGTGTGTGGAGAAGCTCGAGGGGGGAGTGGCAATCTCTTAATTGAATATTCACCCTCGTAATTTTACCTGATGCGGGATGCGCGGAGAGCTGCGGAGATGGAGCGAAGACGGATGGAGAGATGACGACGAAGGAGAGAGAGAGAGGAGCGACGATGCACGTTTTCCAGCCTGGAATTTCGTTCATTTTAGCATTTTTGCGCTGTGTGTATATAGATGTTGCAGTCGCGTATACTTTTCGGGTTACTCAGGGGTATGACGTGGAGGATGTTTATGGACTGGTTTATGTGAAAGCAGGAATTTGAAATGGAGGAGTTAAGTGTCTCCGAGGGCGGCAGTAAGTCGAGGCAAGTTGCGGTCGAATATTTGTGCTATGATGAGGCGGAAATCTTCTGCGATGAGTGTGATAGTGAATCTTTAGTACTATTGTGTTGTAGAAATCGTATGCGTACGGTATATTATAAATATTTTTAACATTGATTGCTACAATAAAGAGATAAAATATGAAGATGAATGTATACAGAAAAAAAATAAAACTTTTTCCTGTCTACATTATGGAATTTAACGATATTTCTGTATAAATTTTTTGTTTATCTGATCTAATTTAATTTAATAGGAATAAGTCGTCTACTTTGGGATACTGTTATTTACTCCAGCCTTATATGCCCTAGATGTTTTGTTTCAAGTTATTATAACTTCTTCATGAAAATAATACTTTTATATAACAATTACAATCATTTTTTATGGGTATGTATGAACTGGTAGAGATTAATGTATTGCTTACCTTGTTGTTGCAGGAATCTAAAGAATTAATGTCAAAGAAACTCTATTCTGAATCAAATATAAGAAGTCAATTCATTTGTTACATTAACTACCTATAATTCTAAAATTTTGTAAATAGGCTTATCTCATAATGATACGCAAATACCCAAAATATTTGAAAAGTATCGAAACTAGTTGTATTCCAAATTGGGCACATCTCCCCTAGTAAAATACTTACAAATAGTTTAAAAGGTACCAAAATTTATTACAAGAAAGCAATGTCTTTTCAGTAATTTAGTTCTCTGAGGAACAAAGACAACCATAAGAAAATATAAAATAGCTAAATTGTTACCAAAAGAACGAACAAAGTAGTGAAAGATCATTTGTCTGACATTATTCTCGTTCGAAAATTATTTTTAATAATTTGCTGAAACAAGATCTCGAGGCTTGATCTCACCGCGCGAGCCGCTGAAAGAACTGCCCCCCTTCATGAGGGAGAGAGAACTATTATTTTTAACGAGCGCAACTCGACCACCGCGACCAATAAAACTTGCACAACGAAAAAGTAAAAAGGAAATACTCGGCGCTTTAAGGAAGGTAAAAATCGTAAGTAATTGTAAAAGTCCCAGCGCGGAAATTAAGTCAGCGCTAACGGTTAGCTCCTCGAAACCACTCTCTCTCTCTCTTTCTTTCTTTCGTCTTGCATTTCCTTCCATCGCTACCATTCTCTTTCCTCCTTCGCATTTTTGTTTGCATTTTACGCATTTTCTCATTTTCTAGCTTTCTTTTTCACTTTCATTCTTCTCTCTCTCTCTCTCTCGCTCTCCCTCCCTCTCTCACTTTCTCTCTCTCTCTCTCTCTCTCTCTTTCTCTCTTTCTCTCTCTTTCTTTCTTTCCTCCTCTCACCTTCTTTTAGACGGGTACTTATACGCCTTCTCTCTTTTTTGCAGACTATTTAACTCTTTCTTTTATTGTACATCTGCTTACGAACGCTTACGATAATTGTACGGCTCCGACAAGGTTAATACTGTACACACATTTAAATAATTGTTTCCTTTATGTTAAAATTAGTGCAGCATTATATTATTATTTAATCGATTAAAATTTAAATTTAAATTAAAATCAATAGATTTTCATTATTTTGTCATTTATTTTATAAATAAGCATAACTTCTTAGCAAGATACAAGATATTGACAGCGTTTTTCAACTTACAGCGACAGTGATTGTATACTTAACAAAATCTGTAATTGATTAATACTGATATTTTACATTAAAGAGATTTGATGATAAAATTACAGTATAAGAAGTCTGAATATTCCTAGCCGTTAATAGTTACTACTAATTGTATACATGCCTATAGGTCAACAATAAAATTAAATTGTAATTTGGCAGCTGAAACCATTTAACGTTTTTCAAATGATAAAGGCATATATATGTCATAATATCTGGCTTCAAAAGCCCCACGAACAATGACATATTTTAGACATCAAAAGAAACAAGTAATATACATGCGATTATAGTTAAACCATCAGATGCTTTTTTCCATTCTAGGATTTGATATTATGAGTTTTAATTTTCATATCGGTCACAAATTTAAGTACCAATAATTATATTAATTAAAATTGCTCTCTGAATGCGAATTAAGTCGCTGAAATCCATCTTTATTAAATTATTATTATTATTATACAGGCCAAGCAGTAATGATAAACAGCAACAGTGCCTGTAGGCAATAGATATTACATAGTCTTTATGTCGGCTGTACACGTGCTTGCATCATCGCCATTGCCATCATAACCACTTGTTGGGACTAGCTATCCGCAGTTGTGTAGTCCATAGCCTTGTTAACATAGTAACTCCATCTTTCTCTATTGTTTGAGAGTTGCATCCAATACTTCTCATAACATCCTACTTCTCGTAGGTCAATTTTGATATTGTCCTCCCAGCTTCGTCTCGGTCTGCCTGGAGGTCTTACGCCTGTCGGCTTCCCTACAAGCACTCTAAGTGCTGCTCTTTCATTTCCCATCCTAGCTACATGCCCAGCCCACCCTAGTCTTCGGGATTTAATCACTCTGGTAATGTTTGGCTTCCCGTATAGCTCGTGTATTTCTTGGTTATGTAAAATTCTCCATTCTCTAATAATTTCATCTATTTTGTCGCCGAATATCTTTCTAAGGACTTTATTCTCAAATTCTCTAAAACTATTTCTTCCCATTTGGTTAATGCCTACGTTTCGCATCCGTATAGAAGCATTGACATTATGATTTTTCTATATATTTCTAATTTAATCTATCGCAATAGTAATCGTGGTTTTAGTAAGTTATTTACCGAATATAGGCAGGCATTTTCCGAATTGCAGCCTCTTCTTGATTTCTTTATGAGTTTCATTTTTGTGGTATATTATCGTGCCATGGTATTTAAACTCGTCTACTTTTTTGAAAGCCTGCCAGAGACTTTCAAGTCAATATCACCAATCTCGGGTCCTGCTCTGCTAGTGACCATGTACTGGGTTTTCTCTTCACTTATTTCTAGGCCTATTTCTTTAGCTGTTTTTATTAGTATTTCTACGTTTTTTATTACAGTTTCTCTGTTTTTTCCTATAATGTCTATGTCATCTGCGCAAGCTAGCAATTGTATTAGGGAGCCATTTATTATAATTCCCTCTTTACTTTCTTGTACCGCCTGTGTAAGATTCTTAGACGCAGCAAAATTAATTTATCTCACTCCATTGTCGTTACTCACGTCATGTAAACTTTATTTTCCTATGGTCGATTTGAAATTTTCCTCCTTTCCAATTTTCGTAGTAAAATCTCCTAGCAATATTTTTGCGTCATGGGTTGATAATCTATCAAACACCTGCTCTAGTTTTATGTAAAAGGAGTCTTTGATTGTATCGTCTGTACCCTCCGTTGGGCAATAGATATTAGTAAATACGTATTTGTACCATCGGCTTTTGAGCGTTAGGAACCCTATGCGATGATCAATAAGTTCAAAATTAATTCCCATGCGCATTACTCTGTTACTTACTAAGAAGCACATCCCTAGCTGTCCTGCCTTTTCCAATCCGCTATATAAAAGTGTGTATTTATTCATGTAATATACGTCCGGGCCTCTTCGTCGCCTATCCTCCTATAGAGCTACTATATCTAATTTATACTTATATACCTCCCTTGTTAGCACCTCTAATTGACAGTCCTCAGCTAAGCTATGCACGTTCCATGTGCTCACCCTTAACTCCATTATAGTTCTTTTGCATGTTTCTTCCCCGAGTCCCCTTGTCCCCTCCCGGATTCCGAATGGAGGACATCTTTATGTCCGAACTTGTATTTTCCCAGAGAAGAATTCATGACTTATGTTTGTGGATGATCAGCCGCGTTGGATTAGGTGGTAAATCCGGTGTAGGTTCATCACGCCTACTACCAACACTTCGTAACCTGTGTAATATTTGTAGATACTCCACGTTCGATAGTGTTGGTTACCGATCCTGCGAAGGTTCATCACTCCTACAACCTGCTCTTCCTCTTATGTTTTATTTTGGTTCTTAGGTTTGGGATTGGCCTGGAAGCGGATGCATTTTAGATGTAATGCTGAAATATTTTCTTCTTCATGGGAATTTCGAAATATATCTTTATCATCTGTAATCGACGAGGTATTTTAATTAAAACTTGACACACACATATATATATATATATATATATATATATATATATATATATATATATATATATATATATATATATATATATATATATATATATACATATATATTGATTACGTTAAATGACAAACGACTAAAGATAAACTTAAAATACAAAATTTCAGATTTACATTCATCTCTCTAGAGGTAACCCATTGAGCTGCCACGGGAGTCTAATATTTTTTTACTGAATGTTTGTAAAAAGATGAAGAAATTCTCTTTTGGTACGTTCAAATTGATAAAAATGGAATCTCTCTAGAATTTTTAGAATTTATCCGTTTTTTTGCCATGTTTGAAAATTCAGAGCACTCTACTGTGTCACACAGTGAACATATAAAAATCGGCGGTAAGTAAAGAAGATCAAGTGCGCACGGATTTTTAAAAGTTATTTCGAAAGACTGATTTATTATAATGACTGAGTCAGTTCATATTAATCCACATAAAACCACATCTGATCAGAAATTCCAGTAGTACATTATCGCGCATGGCTCTATTCTCAATCACACGAGCCCATAAATCCTTTTCCAGCTAGAACAAAATTAACAATTACCAATCAATCAATCAATCTCCCAGCACCTATCCTTCCTCTCCCTCCTCAATCTCTCTTCCTCGCTCTCTTCTTCTCTCGCGCACCTCTTTCGCATTCTCTCGCCCTCTCGTTCCTTCCCCAGAGCAAGTGGGTACATAGAAAAATTAAAGTTTCGCGCCCCTCCTCCCCTTCCCACGAAAGAAGCAAGCCAAGGAAGCGGGACGGGGAACACGTTAAAAGTTTAAAATCGCCTAGCCTAGCCGCCGCCGGGAAAGAGAGGAGCTCTCTCGAAAAGCGATCGGAACCGAACTTTATCGATGGCTTTCGTCTGAAAACTTTCGATAAATCTCACCCCGGCGAGCGCGACACGACCGACGCGCCATATAACGTCTCGTCGACGGATGTACACCGATGAATTCTCGCGACACGCGATGCCGGCAATTTTTTCCTTCATACGCGAGCCGCGCACGCGTTTACTGCGCTCACAGGGAGCGTAAGTACAAACTTTTAATTATTCGCGAACACGGATTTTTTCGGACGCTTCCTGGTCTTTTGCTATCTGTTGCCGGGTAGTGGAACGAGATTTTCGTTATACGAGATTTCGATTATAGGTGTAGACTTGCGTATGTAGCGCGATTTTTATTTGGTTGGAAGTTAGGTGGTGGCAGGGCGAGAGAGTGGGCCGAATCGAGTTTCGAACGCTGCGCGCGCGCGCAAAATAGGAGGTGCGAAAGTTGCAGGCTCGATGGAGTGCGACCGATGGCTGATTTTATATTACAGTTATATAACGGTTATTGGAGGCATTAATTTTGGGAATGGGCGAAATTTCATATTGAGCGTGATCGATTTTATTATGGGTGGGAGGAGGGAGAGGGAAGGGTTTAATTCGCGAATTGCTATTTGAATAATCGAAATTCTACGTGTTACATCAGGTAATTATGATAATATAGATTTTAAATATGCAGGCATTCTAATGTTCGTTAAATATTCGGATATTTTGACCATTCGTGAGTGACTGGATAGTATATTTAAAATTTATTAAATTGTTCGCGAAAAATACTTTATATCTACAATTTTTAATACAATAAAATAGAGTATACTAGTGAGTGACTGGATATTATATTTAAAATTTATCGTAATTGTTCGCGAAAAATCTTTTATCTCTACAATTTTGAATACAAAAAATATAGTATACTTGTGAGTGACTGGATATTATATTTAAAATTTATCGTAATTGTTCACGAAAAATCTTTTATCTCTGCGATTTTAAATACAAAAAGATAGAATATACTTGTGAGTTATTATATAAGATTGTAATACAAAAATTATCAACGAAAAAATAATTTTAATCTAGTATATTACAATTTTCATTATTAAAATTGTAATTTTAGAAAATGATGTACATAAATAGCTTAAAGATAGTGCTAAATTGATATTGTTAAATAATTGTAGCTAATTCATGTTGAATATTATAAAAAAAGTACTGATATAGTAATTGCATTATTAAAAATGAATTTTAATCATTAAAACTAATTTTATCTCATACATAGTCTTTATTGTACAGTGGTCTTGCATTATAATGCCGGCATTATAACAAGAAGCCATTGTAATTTTTAATGAATAGTTTTTATCTTTAAGTAACTTTTTAATCGAATTATAATGTTGTATCTGTCAAATATACATTTCAATTGAAAAACGATTTTTTTACTCTTTATTTATACAGAATATTCCAAATGCCTCGTGTTATAATGTCGGCATCGTAACCTAGACCTATGTAGCTAAAAATCTCGTGTAACTCATTTGTAAAACGTGAGTTAAGTAACATCTTCTACACTATTATCATATAAAGCTGAAGAATAACTAATATTGAGAAGATTACATGAATGAGACATATTTAATTACTATTAATTAATATAATGAATTATAATCAAAACTTAGCAAATAATTACTATCAAATACGCTAACTAATGATGATGATTGTTATGAATAATTTTTGGTCCTAATACCTTTATGTTCCGAGAAGCCAAAGAAAAAAAAAGAAGAGCATTATTTCTCAGTGATTAAAAAAATACTGAAAACTATGTTTCAAAGGTGCGCAAAACAAGCACATAGAAAAATGCACCTACACCGGCTCATCAAAGCTTATCGCTAACAACAGCAAAACTACCCTTCCCACCAGCTACCAAGGCGAACGAGGTCTGTATACTTTTACAATCCGCCAAGCCCGCAATATATTTCCACTAAACCACTACCGCCGCCGTCGCGAGAAAGAACCTCCCCTTCGAATATCCCTCTCCCTCTTAGCTCAATATTAACAACGCGCCGCGCCGCGCCCTCTCCAATATTCCCCACTGAAAATTTCATAATCGCCATCCCCGCGACTGCACTGCCCTCGCAGGAGGGGGAGGCAGAGATAGAGAGCTTATAAATGCCAAAGAGGACCGCAAAGCGCGTATACGTATATATATATCCGCGACAAAACAAAAGAAGCAGCCGGAGATCCTGCTTCGCAGCCATTGAGGCAAGAGCGTTGCGCTCTCTTTCGCCCACTCCCTCCGCTCTTCCGTTAAAATAGAAGCGAGTAATTTATGTATCATCTCCCCTCCGCGCGGGTAGAGGAAGGAAGGAAGGAAGGACGCGCGAAGTAGCTTAAAACTTTGTGTAAATAAACGATGAAAGGGGGTGGGTGGGGGAGGCAAGTGCTACCGCGCAGTGCCGGCAGATTCGAAAATCCTCCGGCCGCGCCACATGATTGTGTGTGTAGTTACTGCGGCGCGCGATACGAGACTCTCTGCGTGTGCCCCTTGTACGCCAAAATGGATTATCTCTTTTTGGCGTTGAGTCGAGTCTCGCTCTCTCTTTTGCGCCGCGCAGTCTGCGGCGTGTCTCTCTGCACACTCGGTAATTCCGGATTTTTCGCGTCGGTGTGTATAGTGACGAGCTTCAATCGCGTTGGGCTAACCGCGTGGAAATGTGTGCGTGTATATGGTGGAAAGTGAACGTTGGGCGAAGGTTAGCGTGCGGATTTGATGGATGATATTTTATGAGATTATAATTAATCTTTACTGATTTTGTGTAATTGATTTGGTTATTGTGTTAGTGTTAATTTGGGTAATGTTGTCATTGCAGAGGTAACTTAACTATATTATCTGTAGATTGCAGTACATTTTACAGTAATTTTAATCTAGTAATTATCTAAAATCAATAATTATACGAGTATAATTACGTTATAATCAGTCGGCAATTTAAGTTCAGTGATGCACTGAGAAGAAATTTATTGGCGAATGGCGATAAATAATGATTACGCTAGTCAAACGTAATTGATCTTCAGATTAGGTACCTACTTTGTTAATAAAATTTGCTATTATATTTTCATGTTAAATAGATGCTCTATGTTATAATAACTATTAATTTTAGCTATACTCACTCATTTTAAAACGAATATTAATATATTATTAATTAAATAATCTTTAACTATCCAAATTTTTTTAGTAACTTTTTTATGTTTGGATTAATTTTTTCTACGTATTTTCCTCGGTGTAATTAATTATCCATCTTAAATTATAACTGTCAAAACTATATAAAACATAATTAAACAGTAACTTATAATGCCTAAACTTAAAAGCAGAGATTCAACCAATTATTACTAATCTAAGAATTTAGAAACTGTAAGTAGTAAATAAAATTTCGAAAAATGTTTGGGAGATTACGGAAACCGGAAAAGTGCAGCAGTCTGAGTAATAATTATTAAAAATGACTACGCAAGCTTGTTGCAAAGAGGTATGTATTTTTAGATCCGCCTAAGCACTTACGAAAAGTTGATGCACTGCATGCGAAGAGTGAATTTTTCATCGAAAATTTACGTGAAGTTTCCGCGTGATCCTGGGACATTGTGCTTTGCCTTAATTTTTCATCAGAAACTGTAGAACTTTTCGCTTTCTCGTGGAGAAATCACGGTGAAAATTTTATCAACCAGCAGTAAATTTACGTGGAAAGCGGGCTCTAAAGAATAAATGAACAGTGATTTTGATAAAGTAAGGAAATTTCGATTTTAATCATTTATAACATGAGTAGTAATTATTGGAAAAAGTTTTTCTTTAATACTACAGAAATAAATCCACAAATTTAATGTTTTCATTGAATTCGTAATTTAAACAGATATGCATCTAAATTAAATTATATTTAATAAATAGACATTAGATTAACCAAATTCAATTTTCTATATAAATGTAAGCCTTATTTACATTTATTTAAATTAAAGCCTTATAGCCTTTCGCTGTTTTATAGACTATCTTTATTTTTAAAACTAACTTGTTCATCGATCGTAACACGAACTCTTGTGACCGTTAAATCGAGCCGGAATTTCTAAAGTTTTCTTGAAAGGGAAAATCGTAAAAAATGGCAGAGCAAGGCTAAAAGGAAAGTTTTCACGGCTCCAATGTAAAAGGTTACCTTAGCTAATCTACACAACGTTTTACTTTTTTCTCACTGTTACTTTCAACTTTAAGCGTTTTCATAATCTTTACAAAGAAACTTTATAATTAAGTGAATTTCAGTTTGTCGGGAGAAAAAGTTTATGAACAAAAAATAATTTTTTAGCAACCCTGAAGCGTATGTTTTAAAATTCGGAAACAGGCCAATAATTTGACAAACTTTCGATACAGTATTTATTCGAAAAGATCCCACAGAAAGTTTTTAAAAAAGTTTTTACGGTAGAGCAGAGAAAAGTTGACTTTATTCATTGGAATCGAAAATTTCCATTACATTCTCTTAACTTTTCCCATACTGTTTGGGAAAATGCATTCAGTTTTCGAGTTTTCTATAATGCGTAAAACTTTATAATAGCTACTCTGTTTCCTCTTTTACTCAGCTTTGATAAAAAGTATTATTTAAAATAATAATATTTAACTATAAACCATTTTACAACACTATAAACAATTCTCAATGAAATTTAAGAACTTAAAATGAATACATTAGCAAAACTTGATTAATTTTTCATAATTATTGTAATCTTTAATTTAATATAGGCTATTATAATATTTTATTTAATAAAACCACTATGACATCTTATACGAACAATAATCGATGATAATAATTACGTTGTGCAAAATAATTAATAATAACTATACATTCTATATTTACGCTGTGCTTTTATAATGACGCTAATTGTAATTTTATTTATAAATGGACATATTATCTACTTTTTAAAGGTATATTACATTCACCTCTAACGGAAATGGAAAGTTAAATATGCTTTTCTTTTTTATTATAAAAAGTAAAACTTGTTTAATAGTGTCTGCAATAAAATGAAATATTTATAGAAACTCAAAATTGAACTTCGAGTTTTACATAGTATTTATCGCTAAAAATTTATTGAACTTATTATAGCATTTTGATGTAATAGTTTCGATAATTTTTTAATGTTTCAATGTAGAAACATACAATTTGAGATGGTGAGTTTGAACATGCTACCCTAAAAAGTACCCACCCTTATGTAAAATAAAGATTTTGTTAATGAATGCGGGCGATGTAGGTTAAGGTATTTAAAAAAATATTGGATCGTATTTTTGGTTTTTACTTCTAAAGAAAGAATTAAAAAATTATAGTTTATCAAAGTTTTTCAATTTTCAATATATATAGATGTGTTACAATGTTACGTGACGTCAGAATAGTAGAAGATTATGACGTCAAGCGTAATTCAAACTGCTCTACCTGTTTCAATTTCCGTTTAGTTACAAAAAGAAAAGATACAATCTAATTTTACCCCATAATCTATCAAAATATGAAATAATGACAAATCACGCAAAAACCAAATTCACAGCATTTTTTAATATAATAATCACTCAAACACATAACCATCTCAACATAGATGTACCACTCCCCAAAAACCCAATACTCCAAATTACGAGAAAATCTAAAACACTTTGTAAATAACACCTCTCGTACATCATAAAAAAGTTCCTATCAGAATCAACCTAAAAACTAATTATTGACAGCAAAGAAGCTTGTAATAGGAAAACTTTAGCGATTTTCAAATTTGTCATTCCTAGTCCTAAAAATGTACAAACACCCAGCACACATTACAAAAAATTCATCCAGCACAAATACAACCCAAAAGATACAATGAACGGGTTAGTATCTACCCATCCCCAATCCCACCCTCCTTCCCGTTACACACGCGTACATAAACACGACAGGCACTCTCCGCTCCTGAATAAGAAATAAACCCTTCCCGCGTGCCGTCCCACCGTCGATACACGCAATCACGATCGCGATCAGAACCCCCCACACCCTCACCCCGTTTGCCGCCCCGAAGATCGCCTATCACTCCCCCGTCCCTAATCGCTTTATCATCCCGACAGGCCCGCGTCGCGTTCACGTCACGACTCGGTGCATGCGTTATTAGGGCCGAAGACGCAGGCGGGAGGTGGCATGTATGTATATGTACACACTGCTCGACGACGTGTGTAGTATCGCTTTGCAGGTGACGCGAGGAACAGCCATGCTGTCGAGTGGAAGTGGAACTGGAATAAAGGGGGGAGGTAGGTGATGACTGGTGAGAATGTTGTTATTGTTATTGTTGTTTATTAAGTATTAGCTGCCGAGACTAATAGTAGTGGGAAGCGTTAGAGGAGTAGCACTGTCAAGTAACACTATACCAAACGATATTTACCATTGTTTCTGGAACTTTGCATGCACGCATGTACAAATATGTGAAAAGCGATGAATGCAGGTATTTTTTGTTCTCGTAAAGCCTTTGGGTAGTAGCGTACTTCGAATTTTTTAATTTTATGAATATTTTTGAATATTAAATTAATAAATATGCATCTAACTAATGTATTAAAGAATGATCTTTATTTTAAAATATTTCTGGATCGAATGCAAATCATATTACCCTATATAAAGATTTTTGAGATCGCAGAGTATTAATTTAAGATCAAAATTTAATTATCATTTTTGTAAAAAAAAGCCATTTTCTTTATAAAAATTCATATTCATTTAGCAAAATATTGAATTTTTTTAATAATTATAACTGAATTAATAAGTTTTAATTAAGAAATCCATTTTATCAATAGTAGGTAGTTAAAATGTAATATTGACTTGAAATTCATACTCACCGACTCTGAAAACATTTATATAGGGTAATTTGATTTCTTAGGTAGTGTTACAACTCGAACTGTGAGTGTTACGAGATTCTTTCGTAGGCTTAAGGGCATGCTTCGAACCTGACATTTGAAGATTGTAGTAGGTAAAGTGCATATGCATCATAACTGCGGCCCTATAGTTTGAAGTGGAATCCGAACCCCCCCAGTCGCGATAACAAACACGTGATAAAATCGATGCTGAAAATTTTACAGTCTCAAGATTCGAACCCGGGACCTCTAGGTTGGAAATTCAAATTTCAAACAACATAGACAGTGTGACTCCTTTTCGGAGAAACGCGATGTGAGTGATTTTGTAGTTGTGCCAGGAAGATGAGTCAGTGTAGATGGAGAACTCTCAGAGAATGAAACAGTGATAAGTATGTTACTACTAAAAATTATTGAAAAAATTCACTAATTCAGCAATGCATATTATTAAATATTTACATAGTGAAATTCAATTTCCATTGCAAATTAGTAAATATTTACTGCTGCATTAGTGTTTTTTTTACTTATCTATAGTATTGACATATTTATTATTGTTTCAATTTCAGAAAGAATGATCTTTGTGATGAAGCTATGTGTATTATTGTAGTTCCAATTTTGCACAGTTTCGTTGGATTTCTTACAAGGAAAAGACTCAATTTGTTAAAATATTACCTGAAAATGTTTTTCGCAAGTGACATTTGAAAACCAGTATTTTTCGTTGTAAATCGATTTTTTCTGAATCGATAATTCTGAAAATAATAAATCTTGAGCTAAGAATAGGCATATAAGATATCTTCTATCATCATCCATTATAGATGTTTAAAATTTTAGCTCATTAGACTTAAAGATAAAAAAGTTATTTATTTCGCCATAATCGTAGCTTCACGAGTAACACCACATCAAACCCACCATTTATTCTACATTGTTATTTTCACTATGTCGTTATGTTAAAAAAGTAATTGAAATAAACACACATTAAATGTATCATCTCAACTTAAACAGGACCAAAACCCATGCTCTGAAACGATAATAAAAAATCCTTTTAAAACTGTCTACAGATATACAAATTTCTTGCAAATGCTGACATACAGAACACACAGACGACGCAATCCACACACACACCCTAAAATAGACTCCTCCCAACAAACACAGGAACGCAATATCCCCTCATTATTAATAAACTCCTCAGCTAACGTCCACCGCATATATCGCGACGCATCCTCAGCCACGCAGCAAGCAGGCAAGCAAGCAAGCCCCGGCATAGAACACAGAGTGCACCGGGTAATTTCATTACCAAGTTAATCAGACGCCGACGACGACGACTACCTATACGCGTCGAACCTCCAGGGGATAACGAACTGCCGACGCACACCGTCAAGATATCCTCCCCTGCACCAGCGACATCGACGCTGTGCAGAGAAAACACGAGGAGAGAGAGAGGCCTATACACGAGACGTGTTAATAACGTCGCGTAACAGCTGCCGGTAATGGCCGGATATGTTAACCGGATGCGCGCGGGCCGTTTTTCCGCGCTACACATCCAGCACTGTGTGCCGCGTGCACGCGACCTCGTAGCATCCCACACACACACTCACTAACTCTTTCTTTCTTTTTCTCGCCCTTTTACGTATTTATTTTCCACTCCCGTGGCCTGCTCCTTTCTTTTTTTTTCTTTTACGCGCGCCCTCTTCCCCGTGTATATAAAGCGCATCCTCGCGAGTGAATTCGCGCCCCGTTTTTTTATGGCCGCGAGCCGCGAGCGCAGGGTGGTAAATTTTCGAGCGATTCGAGTCTCGCGCACAGCGCCGAGGCGCTGAAATGATGATGAATCGACGTGGTTGGAATAATGCTCGGTGGTTGTGGGAGAGCATTTTTTTTCTTCTTCTCTGCTTCTTTATGCGGGCATGCGTACCGCGGTGGAGTTAGGAGTGGGATTGTTAGATTGTGTGTACTTTTTGATGGGTTAGCGCCTGAGTTTGTGGATTTTTAGAGTTAAGCCGGGATTGAGTTTGGTTAATCAACGTACATTTTTAAGGGTCAACTGAAATTTGAGTCTTAATATTAAAATTTTTAAGTTGGTTTTCTAAAGTTAATACTCACCTATCATATGCAGTTTAAT
This sequence comes from Gastracanthus pulcherrimus, assembly GCA_949152435.1. Classification (NCBI taxonomy): domain Eukaryota; kingdom Metazoa; phylum Arthropoda; class Insecta; order Hymenoptera; family Pteromalidae; genus Gastracanthus; species Gastracanthus pulcherrimus. The sequence goes on from OX424576.1 coordinate 158,857,748, forward strand.
AAATCTTCAATATGAAATTAAATTTTTCTACTAATATGACTGTGAATGATATTTCATGATAGATTATTTATTATTTTAAAAATATCTTTCAGTCATTGTATACTTATACAAATATTGATTAATAAAATCTACCTCTTACATAATATGATTAATAATAGCACTTCTTTTAACATTGTTTTCATTGAATAATACGTACGATATTTATCTATTATTTGTTTTATACATAATACCTATTTTGGTTTATGAATCTGTGATACATTCTATAAAAATTAAAATGAATCTCTACCTTCTATAAACTTTTTTATTTATTTTCGACACAAATAACAACAGAAATTGGATAATAGATTTACATCTTAAGATGCACCTTAAGTTACATCGAATAATCAAACCGCTTATTTTTCTTTCTTATCCCCTGTCTGCAGACAAACGACAATTTTTGAAAAACGAATTCGATATTTTTCTCTCCAAATGTGTCACACACAAACATTCGTACTATAGGGACACAATTGATGTATTCTACCTGGCTGAAGAGCTGAGGGCGAAGGTCAAATCGCAGGAATTTAACCGCACACCAAAATTCAGTAGCGACTTACGTGACGAAAAAAGCTTGAATCAATACGGCTAGTATTTGCCTCGTTTAGAAGTTGTTACGTGTGTGTTTACTATCGTATTTGAACAAAATTTGTTTAATCCCAGTCTCGTGGTCATTGAACTGTATTCTATTTAATTTCCAGATTAGTGTTACTGAAAACGACAATAAACGCAAAAAGGTATACCGATACCAAAACATTTACTATTCCGTTTGTTTCTTTTATCTGTTAATTTGATTAATAATACACATTAAAATTGCAAATTGTTTTTAACCAATTTAAAAAAATTAGGCTCTTAATTCAACGCAAAAATTACATGCAATAATGATTTTTATTAAATTTCTTGTATTTAAATTGGTAGATATCGATTGATTTTTACACGAAATATATTTTCAAAATCGTCTAAATCGTTTCTGACTTATCTTGAAAACCATTATTTTTTAATAAAAATTATTAGTCACATAACCTTGAAATATTATTTATACACTGTAACTATAAAAATTCAAGAAATTTTTAATGAAATTCCAAAGCATTTGTTGTAAACCTACCTTTAGTTTATTAATTGATTTTAGGGCTAACTTTTCATGACGCGATAATTCCCCTTATTATATTTAAATACTTGCTACAGAATTCTAATTTGCTGTGCGTTAATGCCCCAAATTCCGTCTCTCGAAAACACTACTCTTCCCTACAAAAACGAAGCGATTTTTCACTTCCTCCTTTCAAAGCGTTGACAAAGTCCACAACCCACCACCAAACGCCCCATCCTCTCCCCGAAAAAAAATTCGATCCCCACTAAAGCACCAACCCCGCCGCCAAGAAACAAACGAAATATTCTCCCACCCATACACACGATCCCCCGAAGCATTGCAATACACACCCGCACCCACACCTTCCCAGGGACGAAATTACCCGCGCGCGCGTTTTCTCCTCTCCTGCTGTAGGTCTCGCGTAGCCATGGCGACTGACTGACAGCGGTAAATCTTGAGTCGCTGCGCGTCCGCAAAAACACGCGGAAGACGAATGGAATTAATCAAAGGAGGTTCGGAGGGGGGAGGAGGGATACGGCCATAGGAACAAAAAGGTCCCGGGGATACAATAAAAAGAAGGACAGGAGAGAGAGAGAGAGAGGGATGGACGGCTTCGCTGCGCAGTTGTCGCGAGGTAAGGTGCTGCTGGGACGCAATATAAAGGCGAGCGCGGGAGATGCGCGAGGCTAAGGTGGAAACTCGACGACTTCTTCTTACAGCGCGGAAGAATAGACGTGTATGAGCGCGATGCGGGGGAGAACGTTGTTTATCTTTTGTTTTGCTTTTTGGAGGAATTAAGGTTATGTGATTAAATGCGAGGGGTATTTTTTGGAAGTCTTTGATGCTTTTTATATACGCCTGGAGTTTATAATAGAGATTTTAGATTCATTTTTGAGAGTCGCATGGATAGAGAATATTTGTATGTATTTTTAAATGACACGCGATAGTTATTTGTGTATATGAGATGAATATTATTGAATGATGAAAGTTGAAGCGAGAGTTTATTAAAATCTAGGTGCAGAGGGGGTATGAAGTAGGATAAGAATATAGTGACATCTATCTTGTTTTAATTTTTTGTGATTTCAAGTACTTATGGTAGTTATTTGTTAACCATGTGAAATGTAAATTATAACAAAAATTATTTTAATATTATTTAAATACAATGGAACGAAAAACTGTAATTGAAAAAGATAACATCAATTTCTGATTCAGGTAGTAATGATCAAAGTGAAACCTAGGAACTTTGGATTATTATCATTTCATCACTGTATGGACCAGCTTCTGAAAATAAAAATATATGATTTATCAAGATTTCATTTTTTCCAGGCTTTTCAATATTTCTCGGAACTCGTCCAGTTACTAGAGCTAAAACTAACTTGTATTTATAGCTTTTACTTTGAATTCGACACAGTATATTGAATAGAAAAAACCGAATCGAGTGAAATTTGAATGAGTAAATCCCAAAATCTATTCGGTATATCGATCTGAAATTTTTCAGGGACATTCTTTTATATAAAAATTCATTTTACTCGGAATTTCGGAGGATTCTCGAGACTTTTGATAGTAGGGGATAGTTAGATTGATAACTGATTTTTTAAGTTTTTTGCTAAGCTACCTTATACTAAAACATTTATAAGTATAAAAAAATATTCACAAATTACTTTAAAATATATTGCTAGTGATAAGCAAACGAAAATAAATACATATTTCTTTTTTACTGAAAATTGGTGTAACAAAGAAGATTGCCTCATATCCGTTGTCAGGTTTTCAAAATTAAATTCAATATATATAGTGATTATCAAATGTATCCAAAAGAGATTACATTTTGTTAATATTAGTTTTATATATCATATTGTGTAAGTATATTAGTAAAAAAGAAATGTCATTATAAATACAGACAGATAAAGACTGGCCTAGATGAATAAGTAATGAAGACGACTGCTTCATTACGTTAAATTGTTTATTAAAACTCAAGCAAATTAGCGTTTTCCAAGCGCACGCTGTTGCAGTTTTAATACTGTTAAGAATTACACAAAACCGCTACATTGATTTGCTCGCAATCATGACTATTTACCAGCTTTCATGTAATGAACGTAATTACGCATCGAAGATCATTTTACAACTCTGTAAAAAGTTATTTCTTTGTAATCCCGAAATCTATATTAACTTTCAATTAATGTAAGTAGAAATAAAACCTCAATTACGTTCGTATTGATTGAAGTTAAGATTTTGCTAGAATCTTTTTTTGACTACTCTTTTAAATTGAAAGCGTATTTTTAATTAGCTACGTGGTGAAACTACTTTAATTACTACGATGTTCGAGGAAATAGTAAAGTAATAAATAATCAAAGAAATCTCTATACATTTCCAAATTTTTAATTTTAAATAATAAATAACCACTTTCATTTAATTGAAAAATATCTTATATCATACAAAAATTTTATTATCATTGTCTTATATAATTATATTTATCCTTCTAACAATGAATACACCGTATAAAAATAATGTATTAATAATTCCTAGACAATAATCATAAAATATAACATTCAAGTAATCAAAGATAAATACATCATCAAGTAGTAGCTAAATAACTTCCTCACTAAAGAACAAAAAACGATTTCTTAAAATACCAGATAAAGGAAAACTGATAAAGCAGGTTTCCGGCAACTTTCGCGTCCTCACCAAAATCTCTCATTATACGCATTAATTCCCTTTGCCAAACGAGCGCCGAGCCCCGGCTAATTGCGTTTTCCCAAAAAATAACAAACCCCTCTGTGCGCACAACGCCAGCCTCAACTTTCCTCGTTTCCCTTTTCGATAACTCCTCCGCTTTCGCTTTCCGCGTCCGCTGAGCTCCGCCGGCTACGGCTCTCCCTTTCTTTATCTCGCTCGTCGCCTCCTTTCGCATCCAGCCCGCGGGGAATATTGAATCACGCGCCCGCGGAGAACTTGGAACTCCCGCTCGAATCGAATGGCAAAAGCGAATTAACCGGCAAATTGATATTGCGATAAACGCTTGTCCAACTTTTCGCGCGGCCGAGTCCGGGGCAGTGCTAGCGCGCACAAGCGCGGCTACTTTTGCTGATTAGGTTTGATCGATGTCAGAGTTATCGCGCGTCCAGGGCGCTTCGAATGTTCGGTGTGTATGGGGGTGTTGGAAGCGTGTCAGGTGATAAAGCATATTGAGCATTAGCTTCCTATTCATTTCAGCGAGTTGGATAGGTGATTGCAGAAGTGATAGGCTTTAACGTATTGGATTTCTTTTTTGCTTTGTTGAACAGAGACTTTGGATCGGCAATCACTTTCTAACGCTGCGTTACCATGTATCACCTGGTAGTAAATGAAGTGGTTTTTTTGTAGTTCTTGACCTGTTTTGTTAATGATGGACATTGATTGTTTTGAAAATGGCTTGTTTTTAGGCAAACAATATTTGTGTGAACGTGTCTATAACAAAAAACATATTAAAACCGGATAATATCCATATAAACTTCCTTAGATAATTTAGTTTTAAAAGAAGAAAACATTATTTCAATTATGTATTCTAAGAAAAAAAGAAAATTGGATTCTGCTGTTAATTATTATTATAAAGCGTAAAAGACGAAATCGAATATATGAATGAAATGTTACCAAAGAAGAAACTTATACCTAGCACATTCTTTAAGTCAAAGTATTGGGAACATGTTTAAAATAGTTTTAACGATGATATAGAAGTACGTTTTCATGAATAAGACTATAAAACATAAAAAAATTGCAAGTGTTTGAAATTGTCTGCCCCTTCTCCACTGGGACTTTAAGTGCGTCTTGCTTTAACTTTCAATGTTGAATAATATTTATTCTATTCGTGTAAACAACATCTGTTAAGTTGTAAAGAATAAAGAAAAATATACTCTACCGATTGCACTTCTTTAAAATAGCCTGATTTTTACAGTAATATCAATAATATTTAACAGTGAAAGTTAAAGCGAGACTCACTTAAAGTCCCATGGAGAAGGAGCGTAACGCCGTTTGACAAGCAACCCCAAAACTGTAGGATCGGTACTTTTCACGTAGAAAAAATCTTTTCTCTTAATATAGTAAAAGGCTGAAGTCAAGGTAAATCCTCAGGACATTTCCGCGTTCATATCTATTTATCAATCTATGTACAAGATTAAAAATTTAAAATGGCATATCCAATATGAAGTACAAACTTAATTAGCGAATTAATTTAACTGTTTATATTAACTTTTTGAAAAACAATAAATTCATTATTTTTTTTTCGTTAGCCATATTGTATCGGCCATGTTGAACTTTGAGAATCTGATAGTAAATTTGTAATCATTCACTCAAAAATACTAGTAACAAGTGTCTCTTACATTTTCATTCAAACTAAACAGAGACACAAAACATTTTTAATATTACTAAAGTTTTTCTTCATAAAACACATTTCTCCGTCCTACCTACCTTTCTACTAAAACAAAGTATTTTGACAACCTCAATAAAAACATACCAAACTCCCCTTATTCCAACTCACATCATTTACCTAATAAACCCTCCCCTACAATCCTCGTCACTCCACGCCCCATCGCCATTTACACTATTGCCACTAACGTATATAACGAACTAAAGGAAGAACCCTTCCAGTGCGTACGCAACGAGACAGCCTCATTATTCGATACTAATTAATTAGCCTTCTGCTGCCCGGTGCGCGCGTGGACTCGTTCGGCCGGCAATATATCCGTTCGCCATCCGCCCCCGCGCACCACAACCACGCGGTTCCGATTCACGCGATGCACGCCGGCCGGTCTGTGTCTCAGAAAGGCAGAATATCAGCCTGCTAATGCACGATTGAAAAATGTTTAGGTTTAACTGAAATGTATGGAGGAGCTTGGTTCTAATGAATTAGGCGTTTGCTGTGTGTACAGTCGTAATACTGGACGAAGACAACATTACTAATTTCTTAAGGGTAGGTACGGAATTGTAGTGGCTAGAACAGGAGAATGTCCATTTGAAAATTGTCGAAATAACCTTTTAGTAGGTGATGGATGAATTCAATGTAGGTGTACACTTGAACAAAGACGGAAAGAAATGCTGTAATAAAAATTGTTTTGTAATTAGTAAATTCTTACTAACTCCCGAGTTAGGGGCCTGCGGCGGCTCAGTCGGTAGAGTGTCGGATTCCCACGCCGGTGACCCGGGTTCGAATCCTAGTCTCTGCCGATTGATACAAGCACCTCTGTAAAAATTACATGTGCTTTGTTTACAAACACACCGCAGATCCCCGTCGTCGATTAGCACCACATGGGAGCACAAACATGGCGACGTTAATTAAAAAAAAAAAAAAAAAAAACTCCCGAGTTATGTATCTATTAGAATGGAAGAAGAGATCAGCACTTATAGTTTCAGTGGGGAAATCAGAAAGTTACTATTGGGTAGGAGAAGATGTGTGGACAATATCAAGTTAGACTTGAACGATGTGACATATCAACAAATATCGTGGATAGAATTAGCGATAAATAAAGAAAAATGGTATTTTTGTATTAATTAGGTAATGAACTTTCAAGTTTCAAATTTTCTGCATTTGATTTTTTACGTAAAAATAGTGATTAATTGTATTTTCATAATCTTACAAATACATAAGTCTATTTAGAATACTATTTAATTTTTTTGTGACAATATGTACTTTATAATCAGATTTGCATAGTTCTAATATTTTATTTCTAGTTTAATACTCATACAAACATTTTTTTGATCATGCATGGTTGAATTACTTATAGGTTTCATAATTATTTGAAAAATTACTGACATTACTGACAAACAGTATATGAAATAATCAAATTTCATAAGCTATGTTAATAATATTGTCGCAAATCTTATAGAACAAAAACAAAACTTATTTAGTGTTGCTAAATCTTTGATTAACTAAATACCATCCATATCAAAATATTATAAAGTTTACAAGAATATAAAAGATAAAAATTCGTAAAAAAGTTAACCAAGTTAACTCTGCAATCACACAGTATTGATGTACAACATTTTTTATGCCCGAATCGAACAAGTTTGTTTTTCAGCCGACAAGCATATGTTTACAAGCATATGAGAGAAGCTTTTTTTATGCGTAGGAAGGCGGACTCGATGTCCGAAACTTCACGACCTATAAGTCACCCTCGTTCGACCCTCATTCCGATGAGTGATCGAAATTTCATCGACCGCTCGACACACCTTAACAGTTGACTCAGCAGAACAGAGACTTTTGGGTTCTTGTTTTGTTGTAGAGTTTACGTAATATTCAGTTGATTCTTTGTATAATTCTAATTGCAAGAAAAGCTACTATTAGAATATATATTTTTAGGTTATTTTTTACGCTAACTTTGAGCTACTTAATTATTATAAGATTACCTTTTTATGACATTAAAAGTGAATTTTCATATCGTTTTATAATATAGATCTTTTTCCTAAATCCCATCATTCATAAACAATATTGCAATCCACAGTTTCCCTAAATTCTTAATGAAATCTTCAAAAACTATAAAGCGAAAGCTTTTTTATTACAATAATTTACGTGATTGTAAGTACATTTGCATAAAATTATTTATTATGCAATATTTACATTAAAAATCTACATATTAGAAATGTGTGTAACCACGCACTCTCTAAATAAACATCTAAATCCAAACTAAACGAATTTCTTCATTTTATCGCGAAGGATAAGATTTTTGCTCGAAAAAGAATCTCAGAGGAAATATGATAGATCTCATATCCTACGGCTGTGTGTGTGTCTGTGTACTCGCAATCGACCTCGTATTTGAATATCTCTCTCTCTCCCTCTCTCGCTCGCCATTTCCCTCTTCACTCTCGCGCTGCTCTTTTTCGGCGCTCGGCGCGCGCAGTCATTCGATAGCAAAAACTTTCCGCGTATTTAGTTTGCCCTCTGCTCTTCTCTTTCTTGCTCGTATGCTTCGCTCCGAGCACATATACGAGAGAGACAGAGAGAGAGAGAGAGTCGGTTTGATCTGACGGATTGATTTGCTTCCGAAAGGGAGTAGTATATCCGACAGCTGCGCGAGGATACGGTGATGTAAAAAAAAAGAGAATTAACTATAAGCCGCTCTCCGATCCGACGGACCAATGAAAAGTTATGCAAACGTGAGCTGCTTGGCCCATCGATGCTGCGCTGCTCCTTTTCTCGACGCTGTGTATGCTTATTTCTTTTGCGAGCTTTTCAGAAGATTTTTGTGTATTTATTTTCTAAATTTATTAATTCCTAAGTTAACGATTGAACTTAATTGATTTTATTTTTGCTTTATACGGTACATAAATTAATGATTATGCAGATCGTGACTAATTTATCAAACTATAAATCTTACATTTGCAAAATAAGCTATAATTATAACATAGGCTGTATTCATAACTTACATTTTTATATTTTATGAAGTATATTATCATAGTAATTTTCTTTTATTATTAATTATTGATTAGTATTATTGTAGTATAATTTATTTATTGTACTATAACAACTAAAATTTGTAAATATAAAAGTAATAAATATTCAATATACAGAAGAGAACTAACTTTTATAATATATTATAAAAGTTAGTTCTCTTCTATATATTGAATATGTATTACTTCTATATTTATAAATTTTAGTTGTATTAAGTAAGCTCTGCATTTTACTGTTACAATATATATTTAAAATCTAAATTATAAATGAAAGATTATTTTTGATCAAAACTTAGGTTTTTTCTAAATTTCAAACTTTATATAATATGTAAACTTCGTACAATTTTATGCAAAGGTCTTATAATAAAATAATCTAAAGATTAGAACCATTATATTTAGAATAAAAAATACATAAAATACCAATGTAAATGACGATGAGTACCTACCGATAGTAGTCAAAGGATTAACTCAACAATATACAAATAAACTGCATTAATTTATTTTCAGATATTTGAATTTAATCGAGTATAAATTTGAAATAATGCACGCTGCAAACATCTGTGACGTTTTCAATTAAAACTCTATTATTCAGTTTTCATTTGAGAATTTGAAAGTTACGTGAGTTTTGTAGGAGTATACTAGTCACGTTATGGACAAAGGTTGCTAAAAGGTTTTTAGTTTGATTAGTTTGGTATATGAAAGTATCATAAGTTTTCTCTAGCTGTAAAAAGTATGTGCAGCAGTTTTCTTAACATGGATGCATAGGAAGAAGGTCAAATTATTTTAAATTAAAGTTGCAGTTTCTGCTTTTAGGGCAAAGATTACCAATATCCTTCTATACCCTCCTTTCTACTTCTGTGATCTTATAGAGCACATTCCTGTGCTACACTGAAGAGTTTTCTAAACTTATTCCGCGTGTGCATATACCTTCTTCAAAACTTCAAATCTGATACTTTCTTTCTTTTCATGCATCCGTGTCGTTTGTCAACAACAAAATTTTGCACCCAAGACATAACATAACTATAAACTAAACAAAACAGGATAAGTAATATAACACAATAAGTAAAACGCTAGTTAATGTAATAAATTGATAATTTTAATTCTGACAATGAAGATTGTTGATCAGACTACTCCTTTAATGAGTTATATTGCAGCTGCTTTATAGTCTGTGTCAATGAAATGTGGAATTAACTCATTACTATACTGGACGAATTGTGCCAGTCATAATTAGTTTTATGGCTAGCATAGAAACGTAGACTATCAATTGACGTAATATATAGCTGAAATAGAGAAGACTATCGGATCGCATATCTGACACGTCTAATTAATTCCATTTAGGCACAAAACAGATTTTTAATGCATCAGTACTGCATATCAATAAATTTATATTTATAGTAACTTAATGTATCATCAATCTTTATAAGAGATATTAGTCATCATTTGCCTGTTCACATTCATTAAACACTTTCAATTTATTTTACAGAATACTTATCTATCTCTTATTAAAAAATGTAAAAATATAAATTTAAGCACCAAAATCATGATATAAAATAAAACAGTAGTCAATGCCAAGGTATAGTCAGGCGATTCTGTTTTCACATAGCCAAATGACAGCCTTAGATGCACATGCGATGGTAATAAACGAACAGTAGATCTTACAAAAACGATCGATACATTTTCCAGATTCAATCATAGATTCTAAAATTTGAACCTCTACATTAAACATACGTGAATAATTATTATTATCCTTTCATAGCTCATACCATAATTTGAGTCATTAACTTTTGAATTATAGTTTTGAAATTGCACTCTGAATTCTAATAGCTAATACAAAAAAATTTAGTGTCAACACTTAAATTTTTAGTCGTGACTTTATTGTAGGCATATTCTATTTATTGTATCGCTTCTGATCTTGAAACATAAGACTGTGCTATTTGATATTCTATAAAAGAAACGAAGATATTTAAATGAAGAATAAATCTCAGTACATGATTTATTTCATAGTGTTTGTAAAAGACCTCCTTACTACTGATAGTTTACAATATTTATTACTAAATTCAGTTTTATATCTTTAATATTCTGGAATGTAAATTAAACACATTTAGAAACCTATAAGAGTTTTTGTAGAATATAGTTTCCGAAAAATACTATTTGCAAATATATTGAAAATTTTGAGAAAACAAATCAATTGGAGTTCCGCGAAAATAAAAATCGTTTTGTTGATTTAAACCCCATTTCGCTACTAATCAATAAAATGTGTATGACAAAAGATACACACGTATATGAGCTATTCTTCGAAACTTTTAACTTTATTTTTAACTCATATCTACAAAGGCTAACGCTTCCTGAAAAGACGCGTGACTCTATCTGGGTGAATCCTGATATTTAAATGACTGCAGATTAAAAGTTTGTTTCGAAATTTTCAAAAAAAAAAACTAATAAAATGTTGTCTTTTTAATTTAATATTTATGCAAAAATTACATAACTTCCGTAGTTTCCATTTAAGAATTTAGAAGAAACTTTCAATTTAGTAGAGAATACGGCTAACTTAGACACCACATAATGTATTTAATATTAGAAATTAATATATCAAATTAATAAATAAAGAGCTGAAACTTTTTAAATAGTTAGTAACAATCATTTATTTCATGGCTATATAATAATGGCAAGAGTAATGTTATTTTTATATAAAATAGTAAAAAAGAAGTCCTAAGACATACAGTGTCCAAGTTGATTCCCTTCCTCTCATTGTTTAGCTTAAAAACAAATAACCTGATTTGGGGTACTTTCATGCACATCTCTACATAGCCTTTGAGAAAGCAACAGGTATCACTTTCAAGAAAACTTCAAAGTTTCACACAATCAAACAAAATTCACAACCTCCCAATACCGTCCCTCAATCAGCTCAACATTCCCCTCCACCCAAATTATCAAACAACAACCAAAAAGAACCCCATCCTCCTCTCTTTCACTCTCAACTACTTGCTCCACCCCCTCTCCGCACGCTAACCCATCCAATTCTCGCGCTCTGTCACTACACAGCAACGCGTTACGTTACATCGGCCGTTTTGATCCCGCGAGCCGGAAGAAAGCACGCCGCGCGCGCCTGATTTATGCCGCGAACCGGCGGTGCCGTTTATTATCGACAGAGGGGCGCCGGCGCCAGCAGCAGTGGGATGTTGCCGCATGCGTGAAATTGGAAACGCAGACACGCGTCCATGCAAATTTGACCCGCAGCGCGCGGCTGCGTGTAGCGTTGGCTCGCTCTCTCCTCTCTCCTTTTTGCGCTTGGGGGTAGGGTATGGCGCATGCTCCGCGGACTCCGATGCACACGCGCCGCTGGTCCCGCGAGCTCGCTGCCCGTGTGTGGATTCGGTAATGCGCTGCGGGCGAGGTTAGCGTGTGGACGATTTGGGACGGTTTTTACTTTTGCTTTTTATTGAGGGTGTGTGGAAAATTGGGTCGAGAAAGGTATGCTGGTAAAATGGAGACTTTTAAAGTTATGTTGGTTTGTTTTTTTGTTACTTATTTAAATCGAATTTTGAGTGATGCTGTTGACGATAATTCAGTTTCTCAAGGAACCGTTTGGCAACTGTTACTTGACACTGTAGTAAAACACAATTAAATAAGATACTAAATAATCAAGCTTTTTAGTAAAAATCAATGTGCTATTGTAATGTTAATGTTGATTCTTAATTTTTTATGACGAATTAACTCGTAAGCAGCATGTACATTTCTTTGTCGCTTTTTTGAGATATTTACGTTGTAAACTCGAAATTCTGCAAATTAAATGTATGGATCAGATGAAAGTAGACTACTGTTAATCTCAGAATGGGGGTATAAGTAATTTTTTATTGCATATTGCAACCCGAGAAAACTAAAATTCTTTTTAATTTGTATGCAAAAATCCTCTAGTTAAAGGCAGATACACATTTCAATATAATTTTCTAAAGTTAATTTCAAATTTCTAAAGGTCTCGGAGTTCATTCTTTCCTACTGACTTTCCGACGGGTGGGGATAAATTTACTGAAAGATAAATTTGCAGAAGGATAAATTTACCGAACGGTTGAAATTGCCGAAAAAAACAAAACCTATGGATAAATATGCCGAAAGTTAAAAATGCCGAAAACAAGAATCCCGAAAAAGAAAATGCCGAAAGTTAAAATTGCCAAAAACGAAAATGTGGACAAGAAAATGCTTTTATTAGAATATGCGCCTGTATTATAATAATGTGCTAATTGTTGCTAGGTCGTTTCTTTTCAATATTAAATAATTTTAGTTTTTATCCATCGTCATTGAGCATTTTGGCATTTTTAACTTCCGGCATTTTTATCCATCGGCATTTTTACCCGTCGAAACTTTCTTTTTCGGCACTTTTGTTAATGGATTACTTTACCCTTTGGCACATTTCACCTTTCGGCAAATTTACCTTTCGGTAAAATAAATTCGGCATTATTATCCATCTGCAAAGTTATCTTTCGGTACATTTATCCTCACCCCTTTCCGACACCGTGCATGCAGCACACAGTAAAATCTATTTTACAACATTTATTTAAAAAAGTGCCGGAAAGTCGGGATGTCTCAAGATTAACTGTAACCAACAAAAATTATATATCTTAAATTTCTCTACAATTCTCCTTAGAAAATTCACCCTGTATACACCCGTATAAACCATAACACCAAACCCCGCACAATCACGGGCAATCCCAAGAATCCGGGCTTTCGCTATCTAACGACACGCGACGAAAAGGCCGACATCGTCACTGACATCCCGAGACATACAACGCAGAGTGATAGAAGAGAAATGGCCGCGGGGGCACTTTTCTCTCTTTCTCTCACTCTCCAGCGTTTGATTCCATTTGCCGCGAGATTTAGCCGCATGTTGCGCTCGGCACCTCGATTTTTCAATCTTCCTCCCGCGCGCGGATTATTTCGGGTCGCGCGCGCGTTCTCGATCCTTTATTCATTTACGCGCTCGTAGCGCCGTTTGATTCACTGCTCCGCGCGCAGAAGTAAATGACGGATTTCCTCGTGGATCGGATTGTTTTTGCAGTTTTTTTTTATTCGTTTTACATAGGAGCGATTGGCTTTTGGTTTGTTTAGGCGATATGCGCAGCCGCGCCGATTGCTCGTGCAGTATTTATACGCGCGAGCGCTGCAAGCAGCGGAAAATTCGCATGTACGGAGTTTCGGTACGAACGCCGAAGAGAGCGATTCCGACGTGCGTTTTCGAGGAGATTTAATTATTCACTGTATCGATTGGACGAGAGAGCGATTAATTTATGACGGCTTTCCGCGTGGATTCTACGATTGATAAATACTTCATAATTCAATGCATTTAATATTTTGCTAAGTGGAATTTTATAATCATTTATTAATGGTTGTTTTTTGCTTGCTGATAGAGGAAGGTTTGGGATGGCGGAAAAGAGTTATACACAGAGAGAATTTTCTAATAAAAATTATAACGAAATTCAGGGTAAAAATTACCGTAAATAACTGTAAAGCTGGGACAGTCCTACTTTCTGGCACTTTTTACTGATATTTTACTAAAAGCTTTACCTCATTGACTACACATTTTACTGCACAGACTATAAATTTTACCACACTGAATGGTAAAATTTGCCTGATTTGAGAAAAAGAAGACAGCTGATAAAGGAAACAACTGAGCGTGTACACATTTTAGGTTAACTCAAATATAAATGTGTATAATGTACTACTTATTTAAGTATTAATGATACTGCTACAACAATTGGAAGAAAATCCAGATTTTTAAAAAATATTTCATACAAATTTTACCACAAATTTTGGCTTTCTCTAAGATTCGTACAGGGAACTTTTACTCTGCGGCAGGCAAATTTTGCTCTTCAGTACGGTAAAATTTATCGTATATATCAATAAAAACTGCAGGAAAGTTAGAGTGTCCCAGCTTTATAGTCACTCAGGGTAATTCTTACTGCGAATTTCGTAATAATTTTTATTAGAAAATTCTCTCCGTTTACTAAAATTGTTATAGAAATATTTTTTTAGAAATAGACTATTGACTATTTCTAGAAAATTTATTTTTGTGTATATGTGTGTATATGTGTGTGTGTGCATGTGCGTGTGTATATGTATGTATGTCTGTCTGCATATGTGTATCTAACTGGAGATATCAAAATAATTAAAAATAATTAAATTTGATGTTTTCAAAAATTTTTAAACCATGCTTCTATGACCATTTATTGATGCATACATTTATTGATATCAATTGATTCCAAGGCGTATTTACTGAAAAACATTTTCGAAAATTCGTTAATTTTTCGGATTTCAAAGTCGCGTGATCTCTTATTTATTCTATAGCAAACGAACAATACTAAAATTTTCCAAATTGCCATGAAGCTTCGTAAAATTCATTCTTTTTCAGAGAAGCACTCATATAAATAGATTAACATATCAACCTCGATATAAATAATCAAAATCAAAAAGGTTTAATATCGCCGTGCACAACGCACAAAAGCTTCAGCCTTTCGCATATCCACGCAATGAAATAAAAAAAATCCAAACCCAAAGTCACAACCATCATAAAACCAGACCGTCAAACACCCACCATTCAATCTCGATACCAACCAAATCCAAAAGCAAAAAAGAAAGCCCCCCACCCAAACCATAAAACCACCAGCACATCGTCACAGCGCGTCGCGTCCTTTGACCATCGATGACGATACTCCCCTCCCCCAAACCAACGCGATGACCCGAAATTATCGTCGCCTACAAAGCCCGCGAGTCAGCGGGCCTCGAATTCTCGCCCAGCATACCTACATATCGGCATTCGCTTTAACATCTCTCTCCCTCTAGCTACGTATATATTTCACGATCGGCGCACGCCAATTACCCGCGCGGAGCTCGGCACGCATAACGATCGCAATTAATAACGCCGAGCGCGCCGCGAGGCTTATGATTATCATAATGCTTGATTTCGTTATATGCCGAGGTGCGAAAGGGTTGCGCCCCCGCATCGCGTCGGCGTTTTACGAGCACTCGGCCGGCGGACACGGGCACAATCCACTTTCGACCAACGACGATATATATGCGCGATTGCACAGTCGATCTTTCGAAGCTTTTCGAGGAGGGAGGAGGGGAGGGTGTGAGCTGTATATGGGACGCGCGCCGTATCTTTACGAGCGCGATTGAGGGTATATGGATAGCCATGTGTGCGTGTTGAGGATTGCGAGTTGTGTGAATGGAAAGTCAATCATGCAGGTTTTTTGGAGGGAGGACGAGGGACCTTTCTTGCGGTTGTAATTTAGCGGTGATATTTTTATTGGGTGGTGATTCGCGAATGAATAGCTGGGTAGAGATAAGTGGTACAAGTTTTTGGGTGTCTTTTTTTGGTAGGGGTGAGGGTTTGAATAAATAGGTAAAGATGGAAGTAGGATCGGTATGGACGTGTAATGAGGAAGAAGTGAATAATTATTGCGGAAATTGTGAGTGAAGTGATAGATCGATAAGCAACAATTAGTCACGTGTTTATACATTTATAATAATTGACATATCGAAGCACACGCAAATTAGTCTAATGGTTCATTTAGAAAGTATGGATTCATAGTAGTAATTCGACTGCTTTTATGTAAGTAAGCAATTAGAGAAAAAGTCTTCTCCTCGACTTATCGGCAAATGTAATAATTTTCAATATGAATTATTTCGTGGAAAGACTGATAATCGGGAAAGTTAAGCATCTTAAACTGGATATAATTGACTTATTGTAATCAATTCGATACAACAGCATAATCGGAATACTCATGTATTAGCATGTATAGCTAATTCAATGGTTTTAAATTATCGAAAATCAATGAAAAAAATAGAAATTAAAGTTTGAATATAATAGTAATCAAACTAATTACTCTTTGGATAGTTTAAGAATTTAAGTATTACAGTTTCGTTTATTTCGACAAAGACTTGTTAAAAAATACCCCGCGAATAACAAGACGTATTTGAGCTAACGAATGAAACAAGCAATATCAATTTTGATAAATTCAAAAATGTCTTTGAAAAAATAATTTGTAATTATGAATTTTGTAATCGACATGACATAATTAGTATCAAAGCTCAAAATAGTAATAAAGCATTTCATCCTTATAATATAAACTATGATATAATATAACTACATTTATGACATATCTATGAATATTTGAATTCGTTGGTTTTTAATGCATTATAATCAGTATTGTCGATTGTTAAAACTTTAGATAAGATTAAGATTTTTATAGAAAACAAAGCTTTTTCCACCTAATTTTATTATATTTTTGATCAATGTTCTATCATAAAAATTTGCAGAGTTACGGTCATAATTACGAATACCTTATTTTCATTGAATTAGCCCATATACGGAGTAAAAAAGCTCATATCTCGAGAATAAAGTTTTGAATACCATAAAACCATTTCGCGGACGTGAGACTATAATCCTTGTTAGTACGACAACTAATTTTGTGCACCTTTCATAAATACCTTCTTACAATTAAAATGCTCCATACAGTATCTTATATATAAGAAGCAACGACCTCTATTATACTCCCTCAACATTAAAATCCCAACCACAGTCAAAACAGCTTCCCCCATTCAACCATCAAGCAAAATCAAGCCTATTTAGCTGAAAGCGCACATCACCGTAGCGCACGGACACCGCTCCAAAATTAAAAAACAAAAATCAATTGATTAATCACTGTCTCCCTCCTCCCCTGCACACAATAGCGCGCGCCGGGACGATCGTCACGCCAATAAACGCCTCGTACAAACCGCGTTATCGCCGTGCCCGCTACGGCGTGCATGCATGGCGCCTGTCCATTTTTCCGCGCTGATGTCTCTCTCTCTCTCTCTCTCTCGCTCTACCTCGTCCTTCCTCCCGATCACATAATTTGCTCGCTCGCCATTATTTAGCGAGACTCGTTCGACCACCTACACCCCTGTCTATTCGTTTTATCTTTCGTCCCTTGCGCTGGCTAATAAACAAGACGAAACAAAAAAGGTTGACAAGTATAACGTCATTGTGTGTGTGTGTGTGTATATATGTGTGTATGTGCATGTGTGTGCGTGTGTGTATGTGTGTGTGTGTGTGTATGCGTATGTGTGTGTGTGTGTGTGTGTGTGTGTGTGTGTGTGTGTGTGTGTGTGTGTGTGTATGTGTATGTGTGTGTGTGTGTCTGTATGTGTGTGTCAGGAAAAGACGGGGTCATTACATTCTTTTCAAAGTCAAAGGCAAGCGGATCTCACCGAGCGGGACAAAGGATCGCGTATATATATATATATAAAAAGGAGCCGATTTTTCCACGTCTCCGCGAGACTGTCGCCGTATAACGTCACGCGGGCTCTTAATTACTTTTCTCGCGCGACGCTCTCTCTCTCTCGTCTCTTTTCCTCTATACATCACGGAGAGCTTCGACGCGCGAGATTTCGCCTCTTCTACCTACTTCTACAAGCGCGCGCGCCCGCTTTTTGTTCCATTTTCACACTGGGCTGACGTTCTTTTTTTGTATCGTGCGTCTGTTGCACTCTTCGCCGCGGCTGCCGCTGTCTTTTCAGCAGCCGGTAGGTTCATAAAACGAATTTCTATCTCTCGCTCTGTTGTACAATTATTGCCGGAGAGCGAAGCGCAGCGACGCGGGCCGCCCATTGTTTCTCCTGCCTGCGCGTCCGTCTAATTACCGCGGAAATTTTCATTTTAAATTAATTCGCTCGTGGAAGTGCGTGTGTACGTGTGTGTGTGTGTGTGTGTCACGCTGTCGGTAAATGCGCTTTTTGATTCTTTCCGAGAAAATGTCAGTGTTCGTGTGGATGTTCTTTTTTTCATATATTGGTTGGACTTCATTTCCACGCTTGATTTATTATAATAAATAATACGTGCAATCTTATTAATTAATGGATTTAATGTTAATTTATTTTTAAAATTATTCACAAAGAACATCATTTTATAAACATGTCAAAATGAATGAATTAATTTTTAGTAAACTTGATTCAAAATATAATAAATCGAAAATTTTTAATTATAAATCATTAACATATAAGAATGCGTTCTAACTTGTATTCTCATTTCTTGAAAAACAAAATCATAATCAAATTATTGGTCAAAGATTTATTTTTATTGAATTCAATTTCACTGATAAGGGAAGACCGTGGAGTCTGGGTCTTGGATTTTGATGAAACTTTGGGGATTGACTTTTGGAACCTAAAAATGAAGCACAGTACTCATAGTTTTATCGAATGGGTCTTTAAATCTGAGATAGTGCCAAAAGACATTAGCATTGCTCATATGGGCAATGCTAAAAATCAAATATATATATATATATATACTATCAACGTTAATTAAATACGCCGTATCTGTCGTACAAAGGCCCATTGGATTACATAGGTATCAGAAAACGATCCCTAAAGTTTCATCAAAATCGGTGACCCGGACTCCGTGGTCCCTCCTTGTAAGTCGAGACAATATTGAAATGTTTCAAAAGTTTCGTTATACAAATCATATTTTATGATTATTTTGTAATCAAATGAAACAACATGTGCATGCCATGTTTATACTCATTTTTCAATATATTTGTTTTCAAAGCAAACCATCTATAAAAGTGTGCTATACCAACTATTCGAAAAATTGGTTTATCGATTGAAGCGTACGCAGAATGTTTCATATAATTGTAAGTAAACAAATTCTGTTAGAAATTTACAAAATATCTAAAAATATATATATGAAATAAAGAGTACATGCAAAAAATTAATTTTTGAAAGTTGAAAGGTATATATAAATTAATGGAGTATATAAAGATAAATATAAAGAATTTGTTTGTTTGGTTTTGCTGGAAAGTCGCTGCATTCACGTAAACTCTAGGGAGTAATTTTAACTTCTTTACAGTGAAAAGGAAGTTCATCAAAGTGGCTCCGTGAAATGCACAAGAACCAAAACAATAGAAAACTACCAGAGTGAATTCAGGCATTTGTTCACTACAAGTACAAAACTCGGTTGGAATAATTTAAATTCCATTTATGTAATATAAATAAGCGAGTTAATAATAAACGTCTTAAGACCGTGAAATTAACACAATATTTGTGTAATTTTCTTAAGAAAGAACAAAGGTTAAGAATCGTTTCTTATCTCAAAGGACTAGTACTCGTATATTTCTACATTATCATACAAAAAAATAGAAGTAGTTGATCTAATGAAAATTATTTATATAAAAATATAATAATCTTCTTAACCAATTCACCCTTAGTCAGATGAACGCTCTCATAACCTGATAAATTTGGTTATGAACATTTATGGATTGTATGTAGCTTTCAGACTCACCCGATGGATCAATTTAGGTGTTACAATGGTTAAACTTTTCTATTCTAACTCTATACTATTTCGATAACTTAGTATTTTAAATTTAAATGTATGTCTAAATCTGATAGCGAAAGAAAGATTAAAATTGATATAATAATTTTTTTATGAATTCTTCTAAATATCTGACGGAGTATATGCAAATAAACCATTATTCTTTTTTAAATGAATCCATAGAGTCAGTCTGAAAGCTACACACAAGTTCATCCATGATCAAATATCTCAAGTTATATGGGAGCTAGAGGTTTAACTAAGAGTGAATTTGTTAAATAAATGACAATAATTTTTATATAGTTAATTTTTAATAGACCAACTACTCTCCTTTCTTTTGTATACAGTGCGTCTCATAACTATAGGAACACCACAAATTTTCACGTTTAAATGTGTATATTATACCTTTTTTTAAAGAACCTGTAACTTTGGAAGCAAAAACCCGAGGATAATTTTGCAAAAAGCCAATGAATGGAAAATATATTCTCTTTAAAACATTACTAGAATGTTTCTTTCGCATCAACATTAAAGAAGTTATCGTTGTTTCATAACTATAGAAACACTTAAAATTTTTAGACCCATTTAAATCAATGTAAATTTTTTATCTAGTATTCAAGTTTTGTTTAAACCGTTCGTGAATTTTTCATAAGTTAATGTAGATACAATATTTTGGTAACGTCTTAAAGAGAATAAAATTGCCTTTTATTTGCTATTTTTTAAATTATCCTTGGTTTTTTGCTTCGAAAGTTACAGGTTTTTTAAGAAAAGGTATAATACACAGCTTTAAATGTAAAATTTGTTGGTGTTTCTATAGTTATGAGACGCACTGTACATATGAAAATGCAGAAATATATATTATAGGGATAGTAGCCATTAAAGCACCTATAGAATTATAATAAAATTTCACATAATTAAAATGAACACACCTAATGAGAAATTAAATAGAAATATGTATCCGCTGGATAAATCTAGATATGATAAATGTTAGGGTATGCAGTATACTTTCAAACTGAACACAGGCTTCTGAGCATTCTTCAAGACCGCCTTAATGACAAAAGAAAAAATTAATTACAATTATGAACCACCTGTAAGCACCGATATCCCCTTCACCTCCCCTCTATCCCAGCGATAAAAACTGAAATCAACACCCCGAGGCAAACCAACTCATTCTCAGCGCGAAGCTTAAAACCTTCCCTCCACCCTCGTCAAATTAAAAAGAATTCCTGCCCTGGAGCAACGCGTCCGATCGATCATCTCCGAACTCCGTCCGCGAAATCTCCTGAGATTTCGGCTGTTCCGCCTTAATCAGTCCTGCAGTGCCGTGCGCCTCGCCGCGCGCGACGTCCTTTGTTGTCGTGTATATATAGAGCCCTCGGCGCGTAAACTTTCGCCTCGCGGCTCGCCAAGTGTTTTATTGCGCGATAAATCTCCGGCGCAACAGACCGAGACTTTAACTCTCTTATGCCTGTGGTTGTGTGTGTGTGTATTGTGCTTCGTTTCGAGAAAGGCCGAGCTATGATTTGCATAGACACTGTACAAAAAATGAGAGGGGAGGAGGGTCAATTAAAACTCGACCTTTTTGGACGGGTGGGGAGGGTCAAACGACGCCTTATACGAGCCTCTAACGAGAAGAGACTGGGGTGGTGGACTCTCGTGGTTGAGGGATTTTTTTTTCTTTTTGCACGGGCTGGTGGTTTTACTTTTTGCGCGCGGCCCTCTCGCTGTGTCGGCTCTTTTGTGCATGATGAACGATGAGTGGATTTGCTCAATTAGCCGGGGATTTAAATCGCGTGCGGTGGGTTATTTTTCTTTTTGTTTGGGATTTTTAGCGTGGAGAGACCGGATTAGAACCGAAAGTATTGTGGATTTACAGGATGGCGATGTTATATTGCATGGTTCTCCGAGTAAAAGTTGTTAGCCCTTTAAAATAAAAACAAAGCGATTATGTTAGATGAAAAATACAAGCGATCCAAATGTATGGAAAACAGTTTTTCACGAATATATTGAATTGTGTATTTACGCGATATAAACTATGCGGAAAGCCCAGCTTTTATGTAAATCGTTTCAAGTGCTTTTTCAAAAAACCGACTTATCGTAATAGAGTTTTCAAAATGAAAGCAATAAGATAATAGACTATGCTCTTTAGTTATGATTTACCAAAATATATTTATATTACACAACCAATGTTTTTCTTATGCTTAAATTATTATACATACAATTTTTGTTCAAATTTGCATCATGCATGTAGTCAGAATGTAAATCACACAAATTTAACATCATCTCACGTACGGCGCTCGCAGTACATTTTAGGAATCTGAATGAACTATGTTAAAGCTTATCCCATTGTTCGTCAATCCATACCCTCTTAAAGTTAATCACAATACAAACGAAATATGTATTTTCTGATAAATAATAAATTTTAACAACCTTTTTAATTGCGTTAAATCATGGATCATCTGCAGAAATAATTATCAATTTTTATTTTTCAATGTTGTTGATAAATATCGCAACCAAAGACAAATTATTCATTAAAATGTAAAATATTTTAATTTATAAAAACCGCATTAATACTCTAAATATATAACGCTATTCGTTAATAATAAATATGTCCAATTCACTAATAATCACACTTTCGCTACATTGTGCTTGAATATAAACGATTTTCAAAAGCGTCATGAAATCGGCGACTAGCATTGTGTACGAGTTGTCAACAGATATGCAAGAGTAAACGGTTAGCAAACGCAAGTTTTGATTGCGTGCGCAAAGTTTTCGGCTATTTGGCGTGTTTGTGTAGTTCTAGGTGAAAATAAGCATGTGCTCCCCGAAACAATTCTAAACAAACAGGCGGATCGTATTCTAAGCGAGTAAATAGAAAACCCTTTTGACTTTTTGCACAGCGAAGATGGCTTGTCGTGCTTTGTTTGATGCACTACCGTATCACGTGTTAATTCCCACTATCCACTACAATCTAAAATTCAAATGCAAGTAAAATGCACTCTCAGAAATCAAGAACAAAGACTAACGAATAAAATCTCCTCAAATGAAATATTAACAGCATAACTCCGGATAACAAAAGATCAACGTAACGACTCCGCGCATGCATAAGTAATGTAAAAACTCGCGAGAGCCCTCCCGCGCCATTACGCAAACTATCCGCAAAACCGCCGCATTTAAATATACAAGCAGCAGTCCCCTACCGCAAAACTTCCTCCACATCCCCGCGAGCCAGCTAAACACATGCATTCGCACTTTTGCAAATTCACCGCCGTACAACTGGCCGTCGATTAATCAAGTCAGAGCGCCAATTACACTATGCGCACCCCCTCTGCTCCGCGGTTGTATGCAAATAAGTGCGTGCCCGAAATGCGAGGTTCTCGCCGCCTTCCGCTGTACGGCCGCATGCTAATTCGCGAAATAAGTATACACGACGCCGAGATCGTAAAACCGTCGAAAATCCCGTCCGCAGCCTCGATATCGAAGAGGTATAAAGAGGGAAGAACCCGCGAGGAACGTAAAGAGGAGGAAAAATTATAGCCGACCCAGGGGGGGGGGGGCTGTATATATAGGTTCGATTGCGTTGTTTCAAGCAGTTCGGTTGAGGTTTCGATAAATTTCGCCGTCACGAGAGTGTATCTCGTGTCGCACGAATGTATTCTCGTGTTATTATTAGATTTATGGGGATGATACTTTATTATGTTAATTTTGCTTCTTCTTTTTTGCGAAGAAGTGGAAAGTATTAAAGTAGACGGATGTCACTCGGGCGAGGGAAGACTGTACGTCTTGAAGACGCTAGGAAACACGAAGTACGTGCAATTATGAGATGGTCGATAGTGATTATGGAGTTTGAAAGGATTTCGTTTTTATATCAATCTGAACGTAATTTTTGCTCAAAGAATTTGGAATGTTAAACTTTTACTTGTAGAAAAATCAAATTGACTTTGAAAATAAATTACTTAGCAAGCGTATCTCGAGCATATTTATTATTTTTTAAATATGAATTTCTGTAAAACTCAATTAATTATTGTTTATGTACAAGTTCTTTAAAGCTGTTAACTACGTTTTAAGTGCCTATTAAGATGAAAAATTAATAAATTATGGAATGTCTTCCGGAATGTCTTAGTTTAATAATAGTATTAAAGTAGAGTAAAATTTAAATGTAATAGAGTGATATTTCACTCTAGAATGAGTAACGTTCAATCTAAGAGTTTAATGTGGAAGAAGTTATACAAATAATAAAGTTATTAACTTATGTTGTTGTTACGTTAATGAAAAGTTTAGTTAATTCGTTATGATACAACATCAATTATAGTTAACGGATTTGCATTAAATAAAAGTTTTTTCAATATTTTCAATGATTATTATTAGGTATGAGTTAATTGTGGACATGTATAATTTCTCGAAAAATACGATTATAGACAACTAAAATTATGACTTCTTAAATATTCATAAATTATATTTATCCCTCTCAAATTTAGCCAGATAAACGATTGACACCGCAAAACCTTCCTTTATTCTAACCGACTTAAATAACTATCCCGTGTACATTTTCAATAAAACTTAGAAACATAAGCAATGGAAATCCCTCATATACACACCTAATATTAATATTGTTTTACAAGTACACAAACCACCTCTTCAAAATCCCTCGACAAATAGACCAGCAATTCAACTAACCCCAAAACCCCATCGACTTTTTAAAAAATCCCATTGTATATCACTCCCAAAAGCCACCAACGTAAGACTACCTCCGCGGAAGACCGACAAAACACCGCGAAGCCACAGAGCACGCAGCACCAACATAACCTCACAACACAAACACAAAAACAAAAGCAAAAACGAACCTAAACAGCAACAGCAGCATCAACGGGAGGGGGCAGAAAAACGGCCGATTTGCATTGCTTAACATTTCCCAGCGCTTGCTCCGCTTCCTTTTACTCCCTACACTCCAGCCAGAGCCTTGCGACTACACCGAGGGCCGAGGGACTATATATATACTCTTCCCGCCACTTCCTCCCTTAATGCATTCAATGTGCATCGGCCCCGCGGCCGCGCTTGATCGGCCGGGGCTTTTTGTAAACACGCCGCGCGGCCACTATAGCCCTCCCCCCCCCCCCCTCCCCTCCACTTTGGCATGCATTATGCAACGATCGCGGCTTCTGGCTTTTCCTTTTCCTCTTCTTTATCGCGTTGTCGCGTGGGCGATTACCACTGTACCCGTTTCTTAGAGGCAAGGAAGGGAGGGCTTGGTTAATTGAATTTGGGAGGGGGGAGGGGTGTAGATACCTGTGTGTGGGTATATAGGTGGCACGTCGATCGAATCAATTGCTCGGCGCGATTTCTTCCGTAGCCGGAGTTCGGGGTGGGACGACGAGCTGAATGATGTATTGCCCGGTGCGGAGGGGAGGGTTTAATGAATTGCCGCGGGGGCTGGCGGATTTTAAGTGCAGGGGAGAGAGAGAGGAAAGGGAGGGAGGGAGAAAGAGGGAATTTAGGTGTAATTGCGTTTATTGCGGGATTGGAATTGTTCGAGAGTGGGTGGAGGATGAGACGGCTTCTTTCGTTTTGTTGCTGTATGTTTGGGGTAGGCTGCTGAGGTTGTGTGATTGGATGTATGAGCGGTTGTGAAAGTTAGTTTTTAGCTTGGAAAGTGAAATGATTATTTAGGTGAAATAATTTTTACAGTTCTTGTTTAGGGAGGGTGGAGAGTATTGTAATTCGAATGACGTGAACTTTGAAAATATTGAAACGGTTTTGTTTATTAAGTGCCGTGGAAAATCGTATATTCGCATGATTTTGACGGTTTTAACAAATATACTGAACTCTCTCCGTTCGTGTTCGATTTATGATTTTCAAGACTTAAGTAATTAAATTTACAATTCCCCGTATTTTTACCAAAGCAAGGGAAATGCAATAGATTTATTTATTATCTACTAGTTATTACCTTTAATATAACTTAAGAAGTAACTTTTGGCATTCATTATACAACTAGTAAAACCGGTTACTAATGTGGTCACAATTTAAATTCACCACTGACTTTGAATCCATAGATTAAAACCTTATCAACATAGGCGGTAAAGTTTTTAACCCTTACATAACGGGGACATTGCACATCAAGTGTTTAAGGAGGCACATCACCTTCGAACCCATAAACAAAACTTATTTGTATGAGTCCATAAAAGTTCTTTCTTTCTTTCAAAAGCAATAATTTTGAAATTATTTGTACTATACATACTTGTTAATACCTTTAATTTCACCGTACATAAACTTAAAAATCTTGATCCAGCACGTCATATGAAATCACCATAGCTATTAAGCTCCTAATCCACTGCTCACGAGATTCCAAGTGATCCCGTCGACCAAATTTCTTCAGGTTTGGGGATATTACTTTTCAATACATTAGTTATGGTATGAATACAGGAAATTAATTTTTACTACGTAGAAAAAATGTTACATACATATTATTAGCTTTTTAATTAATTATTTAATATTATTAATTAATGTTACCATATATATGTATGTAAAGAATTGTCTACATTGTAAAAATTAATTTCCTGTATACATACCATAACTAACACATTGAAAAGTAATATTTCCAAATCCGAAGAAATTTGGTCGACGGGATCACTTGGAATCTCATGGACAGTGGATTAGTAGCTTAATAACTATAGTTATTGTAAGATTATTAAAAAAATGCAATTAAAAACAAATAAATGTCAAACGATTTATGGAATTCACAGTCTTAGACCTATTTTAACAATGCAGAGATACGAGCTGAAAAAGGTGAAAGCTTTATTGAATCACGTAAAGAATACATGAGCGGTATCTAAGGGTTAAGTGTGTAAATCTGCAAATGAAAAGTCTGCTTATGAAAAATAACCTTGCTTATTAAAAAAAATGTCAAAAACATTTGTATTTTCATTCTCTTAAAGATTTACATTCATCCACCCATCAAACCAAATAAACGTTAACAAGCGACACAGGCAAACTGACAAAAAAAAATTTCACGCTTACACCTACACTTCACAGTACAAAAAGCTAATCCCGCCGCTGCATCCACTCTTACCAACAACAAAGCAAATCTCCATCGAGGGCCCTTCAAAAAGACAAACACACACACACACACACACACACACACTCACACACACACACACACTCACACACCGAAACAATAACAAAAAAAATCTCGACTCGCCTTGACGTCCCAGGATGTGCAGCGGCCAGACGCTTTGTACACTACTACTGGCTCTCCGAGCCTCTCTTACCCACGCGTGTCCCTCCTCAGCAGTGTATATAACTATAACTGTGTATAATACACGCACCGGCGCAGAGACAGACGGACGCGGACGGTCCTGAACCAGCGAGAGAGAGAAACGCACCGATAGGTATATACACCCGGAGAGTCGATGAAAAACAAAAAAAAAAGGCCGATGAAACGAGAGGGACGCGAGCTATGTACACGACCGGGCCGCGCGCATTGAAAAAAAAAAAGAAAAATCGCGCGACGATTATTCGTTATGTTCCGGGGGACGTAACAGGCGCGACGCGACGAGCTGCAGTTCGTATGTGTATATAGCCGTGCTGCCGAAATGTGGCGCACATGTGCAGGCGATACAACAGTAGAACGTGCGAGAGAGAGAGAGAGAGGTAGAGGAGAAACAAACGTGGGGGAGGATTACGTCAGTCACGGAAACAAATCCACGCGTATCGAGCACATATTTGTAACATCACGAGGAGATAATCGGCTTATTCGGAAATACCTCTGCCCCCTATCCCCCGCATACACACTTTGTATGTACATGTGTGCTGCCTGTGTACCTAGTGTGAGCGTGTCGGGGCGCTCTTTGTTTTTGTTACCTGGCCCGCGATAGGTGTACATGCCTTTTTATGCTTCTTTGCATCCTCGACCCTTTGTGACGATATGTTTTTTATTGTGTTATAACCTTTTTAAGCCCTATGTGGCTTTAAAATCACATAGAAGCTAAACCTTTGTCAAAATAATCAGATTCAGCTGGTATAGTGGGGTTTTCGGAGGTTATATCAATTTAATTGGACCTATGAAGAAGTCGTCGGTGACCTTAGATATACAAAGAATGTGTATGAACCTGCTGCATGTACCAGAATAATAACGATGTCTTTGAAAAAGAAAACGAATAAGATCGCTAAAGCAATATATGTATGTAGCTATATAGTTTTTGCTTAAAAAATCGAACTAAAATTGTGTTATTTATCTTATATCTAATGGGAGTATGAACTATACCTCCTCGTCTACGATATTGCTGCATTAGATGTTTTATTGTATCGAATTTATAGGTAATATTACCCATTAGTACGCTTACCGATTAGTATTTTTTAACAATGGATCATAATCAGCGTACCCAAGAAACTCTTGAGTATACTCATACCCGGGTAAAAATGGATTTCAGGTAGGTTCGTGAACCATCTGGAACCATCATAAATCATCATGAAGGTTCATCCATGATGATGCGAGATCACGCTCAAATTGAAATGATCATGTTTTGACAGAATCATGCATATTTTATGCGTGAAAATTGACTGGAGCTATAGGATCAAGAACGTTAATCAATGATAATATTATTAATTATTCATGAGCATTCATAAAAATACATGAATGTCTATGACCACACGTATAGGTACCTATAGACCTATACGTGTGGTCATGGACATTCATGTATTTTTATGAATGCTCATGAATAATTAATAATATTATCATTGATTAACGTTCTTGATAATTAATGATGGTTCACCATGGTTCACGAACCAATCTAAAATACAATTTTACCCGGGTTTCAGATCGGTGATGATTGGTGACCAACCAATCGCCCAGAAATAAACGGGTGGTAACCTTGTTCTCAAACAAAATTAAATCAGAAAATCACACAAAAAAGCTTCGGTCAATCACAACACGTGCAATTCGCAGCAATAATCGACAAGCCAAAATAGAAGTCCGCATACGCTTCATCGCACTTTTGTGAACGGACTAACGCGTTGGTTAAAGTGGAGGTTCTCAACGTATTCGCAAGGTCCTTCAATTTTTCCCTCGAAGCGCGAAAACAATTTTCTCGGATGTCGGGGTCTTTTGTTTCTTTCTAATAAAAACTTTGTTAGAAGTAAAACGTGCAAGAACGATTTTGCGTGATGGTGATGTGCCTCTATTTAAAAAATGGACTAGAGAACCAGCGTGCGCGGATGGTAATGTTGTTCTCGAGCGTCAAAATTAAATAAAAAAATCACTCGAAATCCGCTTCGGTCAGGCACTGTATGCTCATTTTGAGGCAACAATGGGCAATCCAAAATGGGAACCTCCACAGGCTCCCGATATAGCTTCTTTTTTTGTGAATGGACCAGTAGGGTCAGTTATTTAGAGCTGCTGCGGGAATGCATTGAAGGGACTTTCAATTTTTTTGGGTGCAAAAACAATTTAAGCGGATATCGGTGTCTTTTTGTTTCTCGTTGATGGAGAATTTGTGGATGGTAACAAGTTTTTAAATTTTGACAGTTTTTATTTATAATTATTTTTCAGTAGTTTCTATACGTAACATTAAGTGCAAAAGAGTAGTGTAAAGAAGAGTTTGAATTTGGACTAATGATTTGACAAGTCTTTACGTTTCACTATGTTCTATTTTGTTATATTTATTACATATTTTTATGTAAATCTCTAAAATTTTATTTAATTAAAAATTGAAAGAGGAGAACAAATATAACACTTATTTTAAAAAATAATAAAAATGAAAGAAAACAGCCACTTTTATTAACTATTGTCCACACTTTTGCGACTTCGCATACACTATTTTACACTTATCTTTACACTTTCCTGACGCGTCCTTACACTGATTTACCTTTTAGTTGCAACAAAAGAATCTTCCACAATAAAATACGTTCAAAAACTACTTCACATCAAACCCCATACTCTTTCATAAAAATATGAAAATCATCTTTCCGATCGGCGTTCCAATTCACGCCTTTCAGTCCTCAAATTTGCTCAAACACTCTTGAAAATTGCGAAAAGAAAGTCCTAAAACTCCTTCGCCCGTCTCTCGCGTCGAAGCCACTGCCTCCGCCGCGGGGGCAAAGCGGGTCAACGCCATTCAGGCACCAGCTTCGTTAACACCTTCCGCCTTCGTATAATGCCCCGTGGTGCGCGAGCCAAAGTAAGGTTTTCGGGGCTTGATATTTCGAGCAAACAACCCCGTCCTCCGTGGCGCGTCGCTGCGCTCACTCGCCTTTTCCCCGCGCCTTCGCTAATTTTCCGAAGTAAGGAAAATCGCAAACACGTGGAGGCATGGGGTGCGGAAGTGTTTCCCTCGACGGCGCAGCTTCTTTGTGCGTAACGGAGAGGTGTAGGGTGCAGCGTGTGCTTATGCGCGTGGGTACAGCGATGTTCAAACGCGATTGATTAGGCGAGCGCTGCGTTTGATGTCATTAACGGGTAGCCGAATATACGGAACGGATGATTTTGTTGGGCTATCGTTTTTGACGTGTACTGTTTTCTGAATTAAGCGTCAAATCTGAAATATTTAGATAAGCTTAAGATAATTCAATGTGAAATAATTTTGTATGAGTATAGTTATGGGATGTCGGAGCTGGTTGCAATTTCCCACATCATATTTTTTGTTATTTAAGTTCAATCTTTTGGTTTCATCCACAACCTTAGTTACGCACTGTTTGCAATATTTTGAGGAACAACGGATAGCCAAAATAATCAATAACGATTAAAAATTGATTAAGAATAATAAAAAATTCGAAAATATCGTTAAACACGCAACAGCATACTGGTGTAGACACCTCCATAACTGTCATTAAAAATGTATACTATTTTAATTTTTTTTCTAGTTGTTATGATGTACAAATATTTATTCTTCAAATTCAAGCTAGAACAATTTAATCTCGAATGGCAGTAAAGTTTTCGAACGCAGTTTTCATAATGGTTTAATTGATAGATCTTAGGTCGGACATATAGATTCTTTGATAAAATCGAGTGAAAATCGAGTACTTAAAAAATTATAATTGTATTATAAAATATATATAATTTTAATTCAATAACTTGTAAGAATCGCAGCTCATACAAGTTCCACTACTTGATTTCACAAATTTTTATAATTTTCTATTAGTTTGTTTATAACAAACCTCGATTATAATACAGTAAACGCAGCAATATTTTTCCGTTCCTTTGAATCTCATTATCAACGACTTCTCCTTTATTCATCATTATTCTTTTTGACATTTTAATTTTAAACCACAAACCTTGTATTTTCCAAGAAAAACACACTTCCCCTTAAAACGTATATAGTGAAAATCTCAATATGTCAGCAATAAGTAAATTTCAATTTCCCTTGAAACCTCCACGACAAACCGCTATTTATGCTTGCGTCCAGCACCCAATTTCGTACCTGCACCGTCGCGCCGTGAAAATCCTCCCAGCAGAATCGAGTGTAACCGGAAGCCTCTAACCTCAAAACACACCCAGCCATAAACATCCAAGCCTCCCCCTCCGGCAAAGTCAAAATATGCGCGGGCCAAATCCAAATTCGCACCAGTCACCGGGAGCGATAAATCCCCGCGCGCCTACCCACGAGATATACACTGCACCGCCGGATTAGTGGGTCATCCCCGTGTGTGCGTCTCGTCGAAGACACACGATCGTACGTACGTAGGCAGCATAATGCCTTACGGCCAAGGCGCAGCTATATAACAGTGTATGTATGCACGTACTTATGTATGTGCGTGTGTACGTGTGTGTCTAGGTACCGAGGCGTCGCGCATATTTAACCAGATCAAACGCTATCCGTCTTTCCAAATACACCGCGCTCCGACTGTCTCCCCACACAGTGAGTACATAGATATAAGCATTTCCCTCTGTACTCCCGCCCGGAAGTACGTGTCTTCCTGTGCAACGCTCAAAGTAAAATGCACGGCACGCGGCATGATCAAAAGGCCCAATTTTCTTGGCTATGCGCGCGTGATGCGTGTGTGTGTGTGTGTGTATCTTGTCTCGTTCCTTTTTGCGTGCACGCTAATTAGCGATACTCTAGGATATTAACGTTTCTTTTGGCCCCGCTGAGCTTGGGTGTCTATATGATCGCTTCCGGGTATGTTGCGCTTGATGATACAAAGGAGATAGCTAAGCTTGCGTTGGAGCCTGATTTTCGCGTAGATGTTGAACTTTGGGCGCGCGGTGGCGCTAGTTTGAATGTGAGGCGGTGCGGAGGGGATTTTTTTTCGTGCTTGGGTGTTCGGGAATTCAAAGAAGTGAGGATTACTTAGAGGTGGCTGAGAAAGGCGCGAAGAGAACGAGGAGTGGAAAAAATGACTGAAAGTTACGATTAATCGGCTTTTGAAGTTGTAAAAGCTCGCTCGAGCGAGAGGGATTTCTTTATCCGATTATATTGAATTGCGAGGGTTCGGGCAATTTTGTAATAAAATGTTTGTAGAATTATAGTAATAGTTTAATTTTAACCATTTACGAACTTACATTTGGATATTATATTATCCATTAATATCCCAGAGATATCTAGTTTACAATTTATCTAAAATTTCAGAAGTCAGATTTTAGAAATTTAAAACGGTTGTATATATGTTGTATCTGGCGGATTAAATATTGTGGACGATAATTTCAACACTGAATCCGCAATTCTTTTATTAAAACTGCTAATTTTCAGGAACTTTTAGTGATTTTGGGGTAGCTGTATTTAAAGAAAAAGTCTTTTTTATTAAAACTTTTGTTTTTGTATGATTAGTGAAAACAAAAACAAGTATTTTCCATACAAAAAATTTCTCAAAAATTTTTGTGCATTTTTGAAGGTTTATAAAAAGTAGGAGAATGATGATTTAGTGGTGTAGCATTTTTGTTATGATGGTATTGGTCTTCTATTTTTATATAAAAAAAATTCTTCATTTATATAAAAATTACGAACTTCCAAAGAAAGTTGTACATATATGTACCACAAGGACGCAAATGGTTAATTAATATCAGATTAGCTTGAATGCACATAAGTACATGATTTTATCTAGTAACATATTTCACGATTTTCGCGGTTCAAATGTTAGCTTAATAATTAACTATGCGCCAACTGCTAAGTAGCTTATGATCATACATGTTCTATAGTTCCATTCAAATAATTTTATGCGTAAACAATTGCATAATTTAGCACGCTATCAATTTATTACTCTATAACGTATAATTCATCAATCATTCACATATGAAATTCATTATTTAGTTCGAACAGAGAACGGAAAATCTAACCCAATGACGAAACGCGATTCCGCATTATCTCGAGTCCTTAAAACATCGTCGAACGTAATGCAAAACAATGAATCATTCGGCATTTTATAACCCCATCTCGTCGCAAACCCATTATCATCAATTACGAGCGTATACACCTCCAATGTGTACATTGTACGTTAAACAGGGCAAAAAAAAGGAGGAAAAAAGGAAATTGTCAGGCGACAATTAGCGCCCTCCACCCCGCGCCAGATAACAATCACCCCCCTTAAACACGACGCGCGCGTGGATACGAGAATCGCGCATTCTTACCACCACACGTTTTTCCAACCCCTTTTCACACGCTGCTTCTACTTTCCAAGTTGATTGGCCGAGATACCGGATGTATTGTGAAACGCTGCCTACGTGTATAATTCATTGGATGTAAATTATTCGGGAAACTGTGACGGACAGTAAAGGGTTTCGAAGCAATGATAGAAGCAAATTAGATGTCAATGATAAAATCTCTGGAATAAATAAATATGAATAATAGGAAATGTAGTTTGAGTGATTAGCATACCTTGGTATTGTATTATAGAGTTGTAAAGTACTTTTAAAACTTATTTTTAAGTGTTTATTATATATTTGTTAGTATTTGTTAGTAAAGATTGACTTATCTGCAATCAGATGTAGCTAAGTATACAATAAGAAAAGAGTATTACTTTAAATACACTCTTTTTAAATACGAACTGTTGTACAAAGAGAACATAAGCAGATTATTTAATGCATCCGTGTTTAAGGTATATTAATTAGTATATATACAGAATATAAAGTATTATATTAGTATATATCACATAACTAACTCAAAACTATCTTTTTAAGGATCTAAGATACCGCAACTTTGTTTCTTTAATAAATAGTGATCAATTTTAAAAAATATATATTTTTGTTCTGAAGTTTGTTTCAATAAACATTATTCTATCTACGCTACTTTTTTATTAATTTTAGTAACAGCTTTTTAGAAGTTACACTTTTTAATGTAGATACTTGATTTAAAATGTATTAGTAAATTGTTATAGTGCCGTTGATCAGCATACCGTATGAAAGCACAAATATGGCGACGTTAAATACTATATAAAAGGAAAAAATGTTAGTGTAACAGCTGTAATTGAAGAATTACGCAGAAGAACCCTTAAAGTCGCCTTCAGTTGTTTTACCACGAAACTCTTCAATGGTCGTAACATATTTCCGAAACAAAAATCCTAAACCTAACAAGCCAGATTTTGTAACATTCTATTCCCATTCCCAGCAGTACTATCGTATAAAACTAATTCTTCATTCACGTATACAGATATCAAACGATATCATCAATTCTCTATTTACAAATTCGTAAATAAAAAATACTTAAACTATCACCACCCAAAACCTTCCAAACTCACGCATTCCCCTTCTCAACCATCCGAAATCCCTCCTCGGCCACATCCAAGTTCTTACCTCGGCAACTCGCGACCGGTCTATATCATCGAGCCGCAACAGCAGGCACGCGCGCCCGCGCGGCCAGTAAAGTAAAGGGTGAGTCTCGCCGCATCGGCGGCCGCGCCTGCTACACACGTGTACATACATATACCCACACACACACACACACACACACATACGTGTATGACGGGTGGCGAAGGAGTGGCAACGGCGCAACCCCCCCATGTGCGTGCGGAAAGCAACATTAAGTGATTTACAGCTGACGTGCCAAGGCGGTACATCGAACGGTCACGCTATAACGCCGAGAAGGAAGGGGAGGGGGGGGGGGAGGGAGTTACGATGATATTTATCGCGATCGCTATCGCGGACGCTCGTTATTACGAAACGAGGAGAGCACTTCGACGACTAATTTTTACCGGAATCGCGGGGGGTTGCTGCTTTTTTTTCTGCTGGGGATCGTTTTTCGTGGATACATTGTTTGGGATTCGGTGTTTGCGGGTGGGTGAGTTTATACGGACATTTTTTGAGGGTTGATTCGGTTTTAGAGGTATTGAAATTGGGGTTGTGGAGCTCTTCCGAGGCAATTTTGAATGCGAAGAGAAGAATTGGATAGTAAAGACTTTTTAATTTAGTTTTGTAAATTGTCATACAATATTTTATTCACGGCTCAACCGTAATGGCCATTTTATTGACCTTAAAAGCAGGCTAAAAGTAGCATATGATTCCCGCAAATTTACTTTTTTCCCGAAAATTTCTTTCCCACAAATGCATTTTTTTCTTTAATTATTTTACTCTATATTAATATACATTTTCAATAAATTCTAATTCTTACAGGAAGTCCCTTTTTTTTAAGTCAATAAAGTGGTCACAATTAAGTCGTGAATAAAGTTCTATATGCAACACGGGAATAAAGTCGAGTTTATTCCCTTGTTACATAATGTACTATTAAAAAATGCATTTTTGTTTACATTATTATTATTATATTGCTATGACCGTGCAGATACGAACTTCATGTAAATAAACGTGTCTCTCGTGTATGTTGATTCGCCTTGTTAAGAGCACAGTGGCGCCACGCAAAGACATATAATATAGATGAGGTGGCGAAAACGGAACTGATCTATCAAGGGAAAAATACATTGCTCTTATGGGAGGTCTTAACAAGGCGAATAGAGCTAATAAACCTATGTTTGTGTTCTTTTATAAGAAAGTGTGTTCTCATTTAAAGATCCCTAAACCTGGTTGTAACACTTGGGGGCTCAGCCGGAATTTAATATAATGGCCAGCTATTAATGGTTATCAGTAACAGTGCTTGAATGACCGAAGCTATCATATTCTTACATCCGCTGTAATCATATTCGCATTACTACTGAAGTTACCATTACTAGTTGTTGAGACTATGTAGTCTATAGCCTTGTTCACACCGTTTATATAACTGCATTATTTATCTGACAGCATAGGATCTATGTATAACAGTCATATTCATGAAAATCTAATTTTTTTTTTAATTTGCAGGATTGTATGATCGTGCGATGTGGGTATAAATTGTATCCAATTTGGATGTTGGTTGGTATTAAGCCAAGCGTTTCAAATAAATCATAGATTGTTGAAATTGCCGAAATTTGTGTGAATCATATTATCATTTGAGAACATAAAATGAATAAAATTATTCCTGACAAAATTAGTATAGTTCCGTAAGATATCATTTAAATGATACGATAACACGCACTTGTTGTAAAACAATGAAGCAATAAATTACGTATACATTGTTTTACTTAGAATTATGAATTTCCATTTATATAATACCAATCTACCTTTCCTTCCTCTGCATTAATTCAATGATTAATTACTATATAAATTACATTGAACTTCACCAATCCTATTACCGTGATGATTTTTCCAAAAAAGTTCAACAAAAAACTCCCATAGACCTAATCATTCAACGCAGCTTTCCCCCCTTTCTCCAATAAAGTTTTCCGTTTATCCTCGCGCCCTCTCGTCTCTCCCCTAATATTTGTCTCTCTTCCCTCCCCTCCCCTCCCCATCCACGGCTTTCTCGAGTACCCTTATGTCGTGTAACAGGCCACTTTTAGTATCCCCGTAATCAACGATTGATTTGATAAGCCCGAGGGGCACGCGGCGCGATTGTTATTGCCCGATACAGCCGTGTCCGTATATATGCACGCGTGCGGCGTTGATGCGCCAGCGCTGGAAATGGAAAGCCATTCGATTATTAAACGCGAGGGCATAGCGGCCGGCCTCGCCGCGCGAATGCAGCGTAGGTACCTATAAGCGCGCGGCAGATGCATTTTTGTAATGAAAGCGTTATACGAGCGCTATTTCTAAGTATCGCGCGAGGCTCGAAATAATTATTACGGCCGCGCGCGCCCAGCGTCGATTCGAAAAGCGATAACGGAGATGGATGGTCGAATGGGATGATGGATGCGTTAACAGCTTTTTTTTTACGTGCGTCGGAGAATACAATGTTTGAAATAATGCGCGCGATGAATCAAAGGGTTTTCTTTTATTTTTGTACAGTGTGAAGCATTTTTTTGGCAAACTTATTTAGTGTTTAAATTGAATTATTCATTGTTGATTTTATACGTAGTTAATTATGATAAAAAAAATAATTAAATAAAGAAACAATTAACGAAAACCGTTAGAACACAAATAATGTTGAATAATTTTTACATTTAATTGACAAATAAATTATTATTCAGTACTTACCTTTAGAATATAAATAATAATAATCTTTTTATAATATACAATTTACATTGGAAATGTTTTACTACTGTCTATGTTTATTATTTTTAATTATTAAATAATTAATTAGAACCTTTAGAAGATATAGTAATCTTTTCCTTGTAATTTTCATTTAATAGGAAAATTTTTTATTATATATTTTCATTCATTATTTAACATTTATAATGCAATAATTATTGATATACTTTGTAAATCGTTAATTAATTATTAATTGCAAACTCTATTTAATTGATGGCATAAAGAAAGCAATTATTTTCAATTAATAATATTTAAAAATCTTTGTATAGAAGCATGAATAGCAGAATTTATGAAAATGTTTTACATTAAATATCACTTAACAAAAAATACTGTCCATCTGTCTTGACAGCAAAGAAAAGTATATTTCAATTAAAACTTAATTAACTCTGAAGCTCAAGTTAATCAAAATAACAGCTCTGTCCTCCATTAAAAAATCCTATTATCAATGAATTTACCAGCGCGTAATTTTTAATTCACGCAGCGCAAGCATTTCCGCAAAACAACGGAGCCGCACAGGCTGGCGACAGATCCCGAGCATTCCACTCCATTAATAAAAAAAAAAGGCCAGCCAATAAAGATCCCAAACTAATATAAAAACAGCGTCGCCCTTATTGCTCGCGACCAAAAGGCGAGCGCGCGCGCAGCGCTACAAAAGCTCACAGAAATGAAAGAAACAACGCCACTCCCTCTCTTTCTCTCTCTGTCTCTGTCTCTGGCTTCTTGATCTATACGCTTTAATAAACAAAGGCCAGCAGAGAGAGAGACGACGAGCGCACAAAGAGTCTCGAGACTCAACCGACCGCGCTTACCCAGGAAAAAGACGGATCCCCTCCCGGTGCTTCATTAACCGCGCGGCCGGAATTCCTGCTGCATACACGCACACGTACACACAAGCGGGCGAAGGCAGGACGCGCAAAGAGAACCGAGGTGGATGTACCGCGAAGTATCGCGGATTTCACTGTTTCTTGCGCGACGTGGTTTGTGCATGGGAGATTCGAGGTTGCGCGGGGTGTCTTTTGGCTTCGGGTGGGGACGAGTCGCTCGGAGATGGTGGGTATTGAGGAAAAATTGATTGGGAATAGTTATACCGGACAGTTTGGGAAGCATAATTTACTTTAGGTTAGGAGAGTCTTTAGTGGAATTCATTATTTTATTGTGATATTATGTTAATAGTTTACGTAAGAGTCACTGTTTATTATAGGATCTTAATAATGATGAAGTTGAAATATTTTAACCGAATTTGAACTACGTTGATTTTTATCCGTTTCGTTTAATTCTTAATTTTTTCACGTTTATTTAAGAACAATGGAACTTTGATATGACAAAAACGCCCAAAATAATTCTTTATATAGTCCTTAGGTTTTGCGAATATTGTGCTGGTAATAATTTTTTAGGTTCTTTATAAGTATATCTGCAAATATAGGTATGGAGTTTTTTATTTTAGTTCTTTTTTGTCTAAAGACTAATTTGTTTTCTTTGAATTTTTCTTTTTTAATTCTTGATACATCATAATGATTTATATAAAAAATGTATAAGGTAGTGGACCCGGTTCTCGATAGGTACCCAGTTGTCGATAACTCGAAGGAATAATACGATTTTAGATATATTTTGAGCAATTTTTCGGTACGAGAAAATTATTTCTATATTAAGAATATATCACTGAATAAATATTTTGAATTATAAAAACTCAGTTAGCGCTACTTGTTAAATAGAAATTCACACTTCTTGGCACTCTCAGATTTGATGAGTTTCTCGACGTTTCCTTAATCACGACCGTAACAAACAGTAAACTTTAAAGTGACATTTTTGTAATAAATAGAACGTTTTAAAAAACTATAAAGCCAAGATTAGCTTTAAATTCAACAAAATAAGCGTAATCAAAAAGTTAAATTTTGATTTATTTACTTATAACTATTTTAATTCATATATCGACAACTCCGTCTTAATTATGCGTACGTACCCAGTTGTCGATAGTAAGATAATATATACAAAATACAAATAAATTTTTCTTTAAATGTTATTTCAATGCTTAAAAGTACTTAAGCACTACTTTTAATTAATAATTATGTAATTATAATAATCAAAATGTGTATGTTATTCAATCAAGTTTTGACATAACCTAGAACCTAACCTGAATAATGGGCTTGTTGGTATATCGAGAACTGGGTCTTTTGCATCTATCGAGAATTGCTCCGACTCGTAAAATGGTTATCGACAACTGCTCCCTCGGATTATTTTTTGGTTTATTGAATTTACAAGTAAACATTACGTTAAAATTTCGTCTTTTTCGAGTTATTTGCTAAATAAGTATATTAATTAATAGTTGAAAACAAAAAATTTCAATTTTTTTAAAATTAAAGCATTTTTTATAGCGAAATAAGTTGAGTCTGTTACTAAGCTATCGAGAACAGGGTCAACTACCTTATGTAAATTAATTTTCAGCGCCTTCCCTGGTAGAAAGCTAGAATGACTGGTTAGCTTGTTAATTATTTGCCAGATTAATAAGCTATTAATAAGTCAAAGTATAGCTAATATCTGGTATAATCTGCTTAATACTATGCTTTATGCAAGAACGAATTTTGTTTGCAAATCTAACCTATTTATATTTTGTTTTGAAAAGTTATTAGTTTTTAAAAATATACATTATTATACTTTATTGAATGTTTAATATAGTATGCCGCCAAAATAAATTTTTTTGTCAACAAATGACAACTTACGAGATTATATAAATATGTATATGCAATACTAAAAGTATTTGATAACTAATAATTTCCTTTCCGAAAATTAGTCAATTATAACTTGATCAACAAAATTTATGTGATTAATGTTGGGAATAAAATTTTGTAATAAAACTTCATTGAAAAACTACAAATATTTGTTTACGAATTCTCCAAATTTCGTCATAACTTACATTATTCTGTTTTTATTGTTATTTCTAAAATATCAATAATTATATGACTACATGCATTCTATTATTTATAACATGAATTTCTTTAATACATAATATAGACACTTTAATTTTACTCGGTGCTTTAGTACTTTTTCTGTAAATAATATTTTTTAAATGCACGCGTCGTTATGTAAACAAATAATCTAACCTCCATTACTAGTAGACATTTAAGGTACATGTTTAACTTTAATTTAGTAAAGTACTTAATGTAGTATGATTAGAATTATGTATTACTTTGGTTATTATAAAACTGTTATTATTTCCATTATTAATTAATACATAAATTACTTCGTTTATCAATTTTATATTAACTAGAATATTAAGCAGAATCTAGCTAGAAATTAGCTAAAAAGTATGTCGTTTTTAACTGATTTCTAGCTAATTTCTTAACCAGAATTAAAGCAGATTTAGAAAATCTAGCTAATATCTGGCTAGAAACCAGCTTAGATTTCTACCAGGGCTAATATTTATTTCTTGCTGAAAATTAGCCGGTCTGTACCCTTAAGGTGATGCCGAACCCACCCGTCATCGACAATTACGAGGACCCTCTTTTTTCATTTTGTTATTAATTTTAAGTAAATATCTCTATGGAATGTTGTTGTTCCAATCAAAAACAATAACTTTTCATAGAGATATTTTATCATAATTAAAAGTGGTTTCCAGTTTCCTTCGGTAACGGGAGGGTTTATCATCGCCTTAATATGAAATATGTCGTTTATTAGAACTTTAAAACACTCTTTTCTAATATTATGTACTTGTAATTTAAAAAAAAAATTGTGTATTGCAAATTCCCACATGTATCTATAAAATTCACTTGCGTTGATGTTGACTCTTAGAATCCTGCGGTAGGTATAAGAATCGGTACAAGATTACATGATTATTCAGGAGAGTCATTTTAATTTAATTTTTTCTAAGCAATTCAAATAAAAAACATATTACCCTTTTGTCATTTTTAACATGAAAATAACTTTTATTGGTTTCGATAATTTAAATGTAGGATCTTTTCAACATTCTTTGTTAAAAAACATAATAGCAAAAAATTCGATTATTCTAAAATTTAAGATGTTTGAGTGCCCTTAACTAATTATTTAAGATGCATTTTATAAATACAAGTTTTAGTGCCTTGTGAGTTTTATTTATTGCTCTAAAATTATTGCTTTTACTTGATGGGTGAGATATGTAACATTTACTTCAATTCTTTCCTTAATTCCACTACGTGAATGTTTAATTCATACGAATAGATGATTAATTAATACTTCTTTGGCCTTAGCTTTCGTTAGCTTTCAGCTAACGAGAGAATTATTTATAATTAAGTGGTACACTTATTTTCGCCCCAGACGCTTTTGTATTTATAATGTCGTTTAGTTTTGAACTACCTACAGTCGCGCGACTGAGCGGCTTTTTAATCTAGTATCAGCTAACACGGCCTTACGTTACTTAAACCATAATCTGATCATGTTTGTAACAAAATACGAGTACAGGATAAGAACTGCCCAGACAAAGATGTAATGCTACATGATGTTGGCCGTTACCAGTGTAAATAAGGCTCTGTAGTGTGATTAAGTAGTAAAATCCATTTTTAACCAGACATTCTATTACTAATAACATCTTTTTTACACATTCGAGGTACTTAAATGTTTAATATCGTAACATAAACTAAAATTGACAAATTTAAAACCCTAAATGTAACTTTCTAATCCAGATAAACAAGAATGAATATTACCAGCTGCTTTTATTTCAAACTAATTTTATTACTGTTTTATGATAAATCAAATAATAAATAATATTTAAGTAATTATTTTATTCAATGTTATAATCCGCTTATCTATGAAAAGCACTTAATTACATTGCATCGAGCAATATTGCGTATTTTAATGAGACCATACGAATATTCTAATTTATGAATTATTATTATATCAATACCCTAGTTATTAATCCTAATACAGAGCTTAAAGGATTACATACATATTTTAATCCGTCCACCAAGATAAGATTACAACTAAAATATTTTAATAATTATTGTACGCAACCTTCTCAAAAAAAGATACACAAAAAATACGTTTAGAATTGTAGAATAGTAAAACCAGATACCCAAGACGATTAACAAGAACACCTAAGCTCGCTCTTGACTCGCAAATTAACGAAGCATCAGATTCCTACATCACTCCTAATCTCACATCCAATTAAAGCCTTTTCACTTCGCTCCACTTCGTTCAAGAACTTCGCTATCGCCCAAGTAGCGCAAGTCGGCCACTGCGTCAGCCGACATACTAGAGAGTGAGAGAGGAGGAGGAAGAAAAAAAGCACCGCGCTAATCGCTGATCAAACATCTGCCGCGTAACCTCGAGCAGCTTTTTATAATCCGTGACGCGTCGGGTGTTCGCGCGCCGAAGATAATGTCGTGTAATTAGCCTCGCGCGTGGCGATAAATCAGCACGTCTCTCGCGAGGAAAAAGAGTATAGTGTCGGAAGGAGGGGATGAGGGAAAGAGGGGTAGAAAACTCGTGGTTCGCACGCGATAAGTGTGCATAGCCGAAAACCACGGTTACGTCTGGATTCTTCAAAAAAAGTACAAGAACTTTGCATGCGTGGTTGCACAGACTTAAGTGTACACGCACGTAATGTATGCTTGTCTATAATTTATTTTAAATATGCTTTAGGTGTAGTTATTGCGTTAAACTGTGATGATAAAAATATTGAGTATATAATGATCATAGTGAAAAATTAAAAATAAATAAATAAA
This sequence comes from Gastracanthus pulcherrimus, assembly GCA_949152435.1. NCBI lineage: Eukaryota > Metazoa > Arthropoda > Insecta > Hymenoptera > Pteromalidae > Gastracanthus > Gastracanthus pulcherrimus. The sequence goes on from OX424576.1 coordinate 158,900,788, forward strand.
AATTAAATATAACTATGCATGGTACTTTTTATACATAATACGTTTCTTTTTCTATAAAATACAATTCTATATATAATTACGTTTTTGACTTAAAAAAATACACTAACTTAATTGCTTAATATGACAGTGTTAAAAAGGAAGAATTTTTTTTTAATTTTATGATAATTTGTACCATTTTTTATTAATAAATAAACTTTTTTACTATTAGCTTTAATTTATTATTTAAAAAATAACTATAATAGCGCTATATTTTCTTATACGAAACATATATAAAATTGAAATTAAGTAGTAGAATTAAATTCTGCTGTATCGACCCACCCTAAATGATAACGTATCAGTGTATATACTTTTTATATATCGATACTGTAAGTATTAATAAAAGCTTACAGTAATTAAACAAAAAAATGTTTAAATTTTTCTTTCCTCATCCACAAAAGCCCATTTATATACTAAAACCAAGTACACGCGGCAAAAAATTGACGCCCGATTATCATCTCAGTTACTCGAGCATCCCGAATCCTCCATCTTCCCCAAGCGTATTTTCATCCCAGCCCCCGGGGAGCCAGGCTCATAACCCCGCTTAAATTCCCCAAAAAGCAGCTCCGCACCAATCTAGATACCGCTCACGAGCGCTCTCTCTCTCTATCTACATACACGCACGCGCACTGCATATACCTCCAGCTGCAGAAGGGGTCAGCTGTGCCATATACACAGTGTCAGCCCTCGGTGCCTCGACACACCAGCTCCAGCTACGGCAGCAGTAGCTACAGCCGAGGAATTAATAGTCGGGACACACGTTACTGCATCGAGTTAATTAACATACCGTATTTACATAGACATTAGGCAAACAGGTTGATTCGAAAGATATACGCCTGGTGCGCCCTGTCCCCCCCCCTCTCTCTCTCGCTCTCCACCATCACCTTCGACCTCGTCGTACACGCGACAAGGACGGAAATGCCTTATAGCTGCGCCGCAGCGAGACAGAGACGGAGGAGCGTCAGAAGAAGGAAGGAAGGAGACGAGGAGGAGGAAGAAGAAGAAGAAGAAGAAGAAGGGTTGGCGTGCCCGTATTCGCGGCTCGGCAGGAGATAGGGGTGTGATTCATGGGGTGGACGAGCGCGCGAGCGCGATCTATAGATCCGCAGGCCAGATACGCGGGACATTTCGTACTTCCTCCGCTCGGGCGGCGGGTGCCGCTCGTTCTCGACTTCGCTGGAGGACGAGGAAGGCCGATGCTACTGGCTGGACGCGCGCGAGCGCAGTCGATCTGGACTACTGTGGCCGATGCACGCACGCGAACCATCCATACGTTTCACTCGCCGGGGCAGGATAAGCCGTGTGTACGTCTCTCTCTCTCTCTCGTTCTGGTTCTCTTGTTTCGTGCGCTACTTTGGTACAGTGCTTTCTGGCTGGCTTGTGTGTCTTGAGGGCGTTTTTTGAGATTTCAGGGGCTTTTTTGAGTCTTGTAGCAAGGACGAGGCTGGGAGGATAGGTAGGTGTGGTTGGGAGTACTGTGTGCACGGAGAAAATTTTCTAATAAAAATTATGACGAAATTCGCAGTAAAAATTACCGTGAATGACTATAAAGCTGGGACACTCTAACTTTCCGGCAGCATTTATTGATATTTACGATAAATTTTATCGTACTGAAGGGTAAAATTTGCCTGCCGCAGAGTAAAAGTTCCCTGTATGAATCTTAGAGAAAACCAAAATTTGTGGTAAAATTTGTATGAAATATTTTTTAAAAATCTGGATTTTCTTCCAATTGTTGTAGCAGTATCATTAATACTTAAATAAGTACATTTATACACATTTATATTTGAGGTAACCTAAAATGTGTAAACGCTCAGTTGTTTCCTTTATCAGCTGTCTTCTTTTTCTCAAATCAGGCAAATTTTACCATTCAGTGCGGTAAAATTTGTAGTCAATGACGTAATTTTTATAATAAAATATCAGTAAAAAGTGCCAGAAAGTAGGAGTGTCCCAGCTTTATAGTTACTTACGGTAATGTTTACCCTGAATTCCATTAAAATTTTTATTAGAAAATTCTCTCTGTGTGGATATGTTATTTACGTATGACAGTTCTTAAGTTGAATTGCTGGTCCGGTTAGAGAAATACGCGTCGGAATCGATTTTCCTTTTGAGGATCATTTTGAGTTGTGAGAAGAAAGAGCGGATCGGTGTAATTGTGAGAGACATCGAAAAAATACAAGCGCTTACGCATGCACCGCACACACACACACTTTAAAAAACATCAAAATTTGTCAAAATCTCGGATTCGAAAATTTTTATCGTTACGAAGCTCTCCCTTTTAGGAAGAAAAAAAAATTAATAAATTTAAGAATTTCAGAGTATTTTATTTATACCATTAGTAATGAATAATATAAATAAAATGCAATATATTCTATTTAATCCCGAAAATACATTGAGTTTGAAATTTCAGAGTAGGTTCATGACATTTAATCGATCTTTTCAGCAGTAATTGGATACTTAAATTTTAAAGCATTAACGATTGAATCATTTTTACCAGCCGCTTGCACTCAGAAAGGAGTATCGACTTTCTTTCACAATTGTTACTGCTATACCTATATGTATCTGCAGCTTAAACGTTCAAAAAGCTTATCAAATTATGAACAGTTTTTTTAATCGCTAATATCACCTTATTAAATATCAGTTTAGTTTTGAATGATTTACCGAAATTGGCAATATTTAAAATCATTTAATTTTCATCGTAAACTTCATGCTAATAAAATGAGTCTAAGTTAATTAAAATTGATCCCATAAGTGATGAATTTAACATTGATGTTTCCGGTTTATAAACAGTAACCACAATCAATATTTGATATCGATAACTTATTGCAAGCATCAGCTATAATACGGCATATCAAAGCCATTCTACGTTTAAAAATAAAATTTCTTTATGAATTTTTAATAAAAAAGATAATAAATTGCTTTTTTCAAAATGTATTGTAATGATTCCATTGTCAAACAAACTCGAAGTCTATTGAAAAATTTTCTTTTTATAAATCATTGAGTAATAATGGACCGCTGTATGAAGTTTCAGAAACAAATACCAATGGCATCTTTCAATGTTATAATAATTATTTACAACATCAGCATAGTACTAACAAACATCAACTCAATCATTCTATAAACACTGAAACTCCTTTATCTCAAATTCTGAACAGAATCAAGAGCCCATGCTAATCCAACACTCGATCCTCATCGATATATCGGCTTACAACACCCTCAATTATCGAAATCCCAGTGAGCATATTATCCTTTCCCTCTCTCTCGGCTACAACCGTTATTTGCCCAACACTCGGCCTCCTATCCAACCCCCACACACACACACAAGTTCACACGAGCAAAGAAACAGTCGGAAAAAGGACGAAAGAGAGCTCTCTCGCGCAAACAATTAAGCGCGATGAGCCTTTAATGGGAGAGAGAGAGAGAGAGATAGAGGCCGATGAGGCAGTTTGGCTTCCTCTGCGCGCGCGCGACAACAAGTGGCAATTTTCGGCTCTTGGTCGGGCATAAGCGACGCCGCGACGATCCGCCGGCATCGGAATCGCCCGCCGAGAGGCTAAGTGGCAATTCAGCTCGCGCCGTCTGTAGGACGGGGGAGGGGGGAGGAAGAAGAGAGAGAGAGAGAGAGAGTGTGCAGCAAGGGGAAAAATGCGGCGATTTTCTTCCGGGACGCACGCTTTGCTGATTTTAATGAAGGCTGAAATATGAGCTGAAAGCTGAATATGAGCCGAAAAATAGATCTAAAAGATGAACATATATTTGCTGTTGTGTAAATGAGCGTGTATTATTCATTTGTGAGAGCGTGTGTGTATAATCTTCGTACGTGGGGATGTGTATATATTCCGGTATGTGTGCGTGTTTGGTTGTGTGTATAAGCCGAATACGAATTATATTGCAGCTTTTAATGATTTCCGATTCGCTTGGTTTTAGTTGTGTGTGCTTTTGAAGCGGCGAATTTAACTTTGACGCATGATATGCTTTAATTTATGAAGGCAGCACTTTATATTTTCATTCATTTAAAAAATTATGAAGCAGGAAAATCACGTCCTTTTTTTCGTATTTTGAATCTTCATTATGAAGTACTATTACAAGTTTACTGATAAACTAAATAAAATAATTTAATTATGTTGTTTAAATAAAAAAATCAATGAAAATAGTGTATAATTTGGTATTTGGCATGACTTTTTATATGATTTTCAAAAATATCATAGCGTACCTATTTCTATGTAAATTTGTCAAATTTTTTAAATGTATTAAAATATAAAAAAGATAATGCGGTACGAATAATATTTGTGGCATCATGTTGTAGTATTATTATCTTCGAAGTCTAGTAGAGGGGTCACCCAGTAGAGTATCACGTCATAAAAAAACTCAAAGAAGCTGTAATTTTCTTTAATTTATCTTCTTCTTTGGACTATTTAAATCAATTTAAACATTGGCATACTATAATGTATTTATCTTTAAAATAGACACCGGAAAAGAGAATGTTTTATGCAAATTCTAAATTTCTTGTTTTAATGAAGTCAATACAATTAAAGTGTACATTAGAATTAATTCTTTGATCAGGTTTCAGAGAGATAGACCTAGAGAGAGAGATTAAATGGTTTAAAATTATTATTACTACTTTCATGGAGCATAATGAAATACTTAGTTATACTTACTATTTATTTATAGTACGTACGTATCATTAAAAAGAAAAATTAATTTCGAATAAAAGAATTTTAAATCTACGCTCAATTTTTATTAAATTGTACTTAAGAAACAGCTTGAAATGTACACTCTGACCATACAATTATCTACTATCCTGTTGTATATCTCAATAAACTAATGTCCACTACAAGAACCACCATGTGGCATAAACGAAGCTAAGAAGAAAAAATACGCTCTTCTCCCAATAACGACAATAACCTTCGCTATACTCCATACAAGCGCATGCAATCAAGCCCCGTACTTCATAATTGGGTGAGCACACGGCCCGTCTGCACTCGTGGACACACTATATCGGTGAAGACGCGACAGCTACTATGATAGTCTATCATTTCCCACTCGGTGAGAGAGGGGAGGGGGCAATTTACACGAATGCGTCGATCAATTATCGACGCGGCGCCCCCGTTAATCCGCGCTTCTTTCCTCCGCTCTTATATCGACTCGCGTATAGTATAGTCCGTCTCTGATGACTTCCATGGTCCGCGGAGAGGGAGAGGAAAATTCCCCGTGGGACATTGCTCGCGAGCCGGTCCGCGTAGCCCTTTTCTTTTCTTTTTTTTACTCGGGGCTCTATTGTCTATTAGGAGCTTCATCTGCGCTCAATTTGCCGGGCCGGTGCAATCAATTGTCCGTAAGTGAGAATTGATTGGTACGAAGCGAGTTTCTTTTTTTCTTTCTTTTTTTTAGGCGTCGCGTAATTGTAGGAGACGATGGTCGGTGGACAAGTCTGTGGGGGAGAATTGTGTGAATTTGTTTATTTGGATGCTTGGTTCTTGTTTGTAATTGTAAAGTGTTGAGTTGCGTGGAGATTTATGAAAAGGAAGCGTTTGGGATGAGCAAAGAGTGAAGAATTATATAGTTAATATTTTTGGCTGTTTTTCTATATGACGTACAAGTTATGTTATTTTAATTGAAACGTCAAGAAAGTACTGAAAAAATGTACTGTAGACAGATTTATAAAAACATCTTTAGTGTAATTATTTTAAACTCCTAGATCGTTTTGTATTATTTTAGCTTTTTTATAAGAACCATTATGAAACTTAAAAAGTATGCAATTAAAAAGAAGGTTTAAATTATAAAGTCAGAAAGATGAAAACTTAACTTGCTCTATGGGCAAAATTAAAATTTAACCTCTCTTCCTAATTCACGAAAAAGGAAAGTCAAATACGTTGCTCTATTATACAAATTTACATGAGGATATTACCAAAAGGGAGATTTTCGCAGGAAATTCCAAAGAAAAGTTTCTTTTTATCGTCAAAGCTCACATTCGTAGAGTAAATATCGCAAGTAAGCGGCCAACAGGATAGAACTCAAGAGCACTTTGTATAATTTTATAAAATGTCAATACATATTCTAAATGGCATATAAGTAGGTATCAACTTCTCTATCGAAAAAGAATATCGGATTTCAATCTTTAAATATAGATATGTAATCGATTTCCGTCTGTAGGACGTTTACAGCGACTGTGTCCATGACGGACATACAAAATTCTAAAAAGGCAACGGATAAAATACTTCTAGTATGATAAAAATATAAAAGTGTGTCAATCGACAATTACTTATCGGGTATAAATCAATAACAATTATATCCAGCAATTAAGATGTTACCGGAAAATACGGGGATCCACTTTTTTCATTTAATTCTAAATTTTGAGAAACTATCTCTCTGAAAGGGTGTGTTTCTTTTTGTTAATATTTTTGTTAACAATTTTTCAGAGAAATATTTACTAAAATTTGAAAATTGAATGATAAACATGAGTCCTCGTAATTATCGGTGACGGGTAGATTTAGCATTACCTTAATACCTATAAATGGTCATTAATGGCCGAGTAATGCCTATGAATGTGATTGTTTCTACTACGATTTATAAACTTCATTTTTTTATTGAAAGGGTTTCAATTTTGTTACGTTAAGCTTATTCAAAGCTTATATTAAAAAAAGTACCGAATTTACGTATGCAATATTGTTCAGAAGGAAATTTTATTCTAACGCTGTTCTGAACTGCAGTTGAATAACTATTTACACATTTAACACTGACATATGCAAAAAGTTTATAAAATATGATAAAGCAAATGGTCTAATTAGTTTGAGTATTATTATACAAGTATCCACTGGTGAAATTCCAAAAGAATAAATTTATTTGGAACTGTCAAGGAAAAGTTTGCTGCGTAATATGCATTGCTTTGTTAATATGACATCGTCATTATGAAATGTACAGCAGGCTATAACATGTTATTCTTTCAAACAGTACCAGCAATTTATTCTTTATCCAAAAGAGCTAAATATTACCAAAAACTTGAAAGTGGATAGACGTATTTATTTTCCTAGGCATCAAATGAGTTAATAAAACAAAACTAGAAAAATATGAAAATTGAAGAGTACCTAATAAGCTTCCGAATAGCTCTAAAAAAATCCATTTTAACCCTCTAGTACCAGGGCCTTATTTCTGGTTGAAAATATATATTTTTATTTATATTTATCTACAAATTATCTAACTTTAACAATTCAGTAGTTTATTTTCAATTTTAGTTTAAATTCAATAGTTTAGCTAATTTAACATTAGTAATAATAATCTTTACATAAAACTGCTCAGAACCATTTTTGTTTCTCAAGGGTACAATAAATGTCTTATTCCGTCCCGGGGACTTTTTCGTAAGTTTATTCGTGACATGCCTACATTAAATCGATATTCTGACTATTTAACAGGTACATTCTCTGGTACATTCTCCACTTCTCAAACTTCCGCATTTCATCACAAGCCGAAATACCCTCTAAGACGCATATACCGAGAAACCGAACCCCAAGCATAAATACAACTCGTCGAAAGCCACTCGAGGGGAGCAAAAGAACCTCGACCAAGTCCACGGAAAAGCACTGCACCGAACGAAAGCTCGAAAGGCAGAAAAGCGCAACGATCTAGCCGTCTCTGCGCATAGACCGGGAGGGAGTAGCTGCGAACGTTAATGCACCTACTTTCAACGCACGCGGGCGCGATAATTTATTAGCCAATAAACTCAATTACAGTGCGGTGCACAGCCGTTGCATGTGCAGCAAGAGCGAGCGAGAGAGAGAGAGAGAGCAGCTACTGCCCGCGGGGCAAAGCTGACCCTGTGCATCGGTGCGCGCGCGCGTCCCCGTGATGCAGTTATACACCGTGCGCAGAGTGTATATAAGTATATGTATAACATATATGCACGCACGCCCGCGTCGAGCCGAGCCGAGCGAAGCCGTCAACGACCTTTCGCGCGCCCGGACGATACAACAGAGGAAAATAGCGTGTGTGTGTGTGTGTGTGTGTATGTATATGTGTGTGTGTGAGAGTGTGCGTGTGTGCGTGTGTGTATGTGTGTGTGTGTGTGTGTGTGTGTGTGTGTGTGTGTGTGTGTGTGTGTGTGTGTGTGTGTGTGTGTGTGGGTGTGAGTGTGTGCAGAGGCGACACGCACGCACGCGTCGATGAGTATAGGGTCTAGGATATGTATATATGTATATGAATAATCGGAGCGTTTTTCCTTGACCATAGGGGGGGAAGGTTGCGGCGCAGCGCGTCTCGTGAAGGTTCTGGTCGGGAAGTGTCTGAAGGTTGACACGGAGAATATAGGAAGGTGACGATGGGTTCATAATTATATCTGAGGAGCGTGCGTGGTCAAAGCCATCAAAGAGACGGGAAGCTTCCGTGGCGGTGCATTCAACGTCATCCTGGGTAAAAATGCAGGTATTATTATATATTTAAGTTTTCAATATGTATTAGGGGAGAAGCGGTGGTTCGAAGGCAATGTATAACGACAATGAGTACATTTTTTAGTTCAGTAAAGAATTTTTTAGTGCTTCACTTGTCCTGGTAGAAATCTAAGCTGGTTTCTAGCCAGATATTAGCGAGATTTTCTAAATCTGCTTTAATTCTGGTTAAGAAATTAGCTAGAAATCAGTTAAAAACGACATGCTTTTTAGCTAATTTCTAGCTAGGTTCTGCTTAATATTTTAGTTAATATAAAATTGATAAATTAAGTAATTTATGTATTAATTAATAATGGAAATGATAACAGTTTTATAATAAACAAAGTAATACGTAATTCTAATTATTCTACATTAAGTATTTCACTAAATTAAAGTTAAAAATGTACCTTAAATGTCTACTAGTAATGGAGGTTAGATTATTTGCTTACATAACGACGCGTGCATTTAAAAAGTATTATTTACACAAAAAGTACTAAAGCCCCGAGTAAAATTTAAGTGTCTTTATTAAAGAAATTTATGTTAAAATAATAGAATGCATGTAGTCATATAATTATTGCTATTTTAAAAATAACAATAAAAACAGAATAATGTAAGATATGACGAATTTTGGAGAATTGGTAAACATATATTTGTAGTTTTACAATGAAGTTCTAATACAAAATGTTATTTTCGACTTCAATCACAAAATTTTTATTGACTAAGTTATGATTGACTAATTTTCGGAAAGGAAATTATTAGTTATCAAATACTTTTAGTATTGCATATACATATTTCTATAATCTCGTAAGTTGTTATTTGTTGATAAAAATATTTATTTTCGTGGCATACTATATTAAACATTCAATAAAGTATAATAATGTATACTTTTAAAAACTAATAACTTTTCAAAACTAAATATAAATCGGTTAGATTTGCAAATAAAATACGTTCTTGCTTAAAACAAAGTCTTAAGCAGATTCTTGCCAGATATTAGCTATAATTTGACTTAATAATAGCTTTTAATCTGGCTAATAGTTAATACGCTAACCAGTCATTCCAGCTAACTTTCTACCAGGGTGGTTATACTAATAATTCAATATGTGGACTAACAATGTCAATATGAATTTGCTTGATATGTTCATTGGTATTGAAATTGTAAGCTAATAAGAAAATTAGATTGAGTAGAATTGTTGAAAACGCGGGGTATTAGAAGTGAGTCTTGTAGTAGTTTATTTATTACTGAATTTAGTACACATGATAATGAATTTAACAAGTTTTAACAAATTTATGATACGTACATATTATTTTATATCATAGCGTAAAAATGGTGTGTAGAATGTAACCAAAACAACGATTGTATTTAATTTATTTCATTATAATAAAATAATATATTTTAAACCTAAACTGATATTTATTTTATATTTGCTTTGGTTTACTTTACTTAACTTTGCTTTACGTTACTTTACAGTTGGAATAAGTATAATATAAATCTATAGATTTTGTAGAATAAGAGCGACTGAAACTATCCAATGACCGTGATTTTTCAGCTCTACCTTGTATAAAATAAATTTTATTCCACACCCCACTAGAAAGCCCACGTTTTGCCCCTGATATGCGGGGCAAAAGTGGCATATTTTTCCCGAAAACTAGTTTTGCGGGGCGAAAGTAAAATTAGCGGGACAAAAGTAAAATTAGCGGGGCAAAAGTAAAATTAGCGGGGCAAAAGTAAAATTAGCGGGGCAAAAGTAAAATTAGCGGGGCAAAAGTAAAATAATGGGGCAAAAGTAAAATTAGCAGGGCAAAAGTAAATTTTTTCAAAAAATTTTCCAAAACTTCAAAAATTTTCCAAAATTTCAAAAATTTTCCAAAATTTCAAAAATTTTCCAAAACTTCAAAAATTTTCCAAAACTTCAAAAATTTTCCAAAACTTCAAAAATTTTCCAAAATATCAAAAATTTTCGAAAATTTCAAAAATTTTCCAAATATGAAAAATTTTCCAAAATTTGAAAAATTTTCAAACAAATTTCTAAAATTTTCAAAAAATTTAAAATTTTAAGACCAAAAAATGGCCTTTCAGTGGAGAGTAAAATAAAATACTATATGCAACACGAGGCAAAAGTAGATTTTTCCCTTGGGTGATTGTACTGCCCTTACGAGAATATTTTTCCCTCGGGTGCTTGCGCCCTCTGGACAAATATTCTCGTTCGGGCAGTAAACTCACCCGCGGGAAAAATCTTCCACTTGTGCCCCTTGTTACATAATGTACTATTACTCGTAATATGGTAGACACACTGCCATTATGCATAATATATACGATATATTATTGTATAATATACCTTATAATATAACTATATATGGCTGTATATGATTATATAGAACTACGTTTTCATGACTGGGGGCTGAATTATTATTTAATCATGTGTAATAATAAATAATTATGAATGGGTATACACATCTATATATGTTCAAAACCCAAATACGATCACATATTATCATATATATAATCAATGATATAATTTGTATATTATTATACCTATATAATTATGTATGATTTTATCTAATATTATGTGTATAATCATTTTACTCGGGTATCGCACTAACGCAGCAGAACTAACAACTACAAACTATTTAAATAAAATCTTTTTAAATAAAAATTAAACTTATATATTACCTTAAAATTAGTTTAAAATAATCAAAGTCTATATAGGTATAGTCATAACATTGAAGCATAAGCATTATTAATAATATAAGAAATATAAGCTTGTTTTTAAGTCAATTTTCTGAAAATGCAGATGAATTTTTAGTGTTAATCTTGTTCTAGAAGTTCGGTATTATGATGGTTGAGAATTTTTGTTACTTCAACGTTAATATTCTTATGGACTGATAAGAAGACTGTCCTACCTTAGAAAAGCGAATGTTTATAAAGCTTTGGAAAATGATTTCTGGTACCTAGAAAGCCTAGCACCTATAAATTAATTGAATGAACCCTCGTATCCGAGACATCAGTGATCTTAGTGATTTTAGTGAGATTATAACTATATATGTATTTACGCTAGAAACATGATGTAACAATTAATAAAAATAGACGCTCAAACGCATATTTTTTTCTATTGGAATCTTTAGAAAGTATACTACAAAGATGAAATTGTTATATAAAACAGACACTCATTATTGATTAGTTCTCCATTCTGTGATACCTGATTAAACATAACCAAAGCAGAATCTTCTTTATAGAATATTCTTTATAAACTTGTGATACTTATGTGTTGAGCGAAAGAGAATGTCGGTATAATTTATCAAAACGGAAAAAATAATATCTAGTCAAGGAAACAATCAATATGATTACAGTTAAATTTATTACACTACGAACTTCAAGTATTGATTTGTAATCTATTATCTGAATGAGTTGAATAACATATTGAACATCCATTGTTTTACACTAAATAACGATCGTAGAAATGATCAACGAAACGTTTTGCGTGGATTCCTAAACAGTTTAGTATGTAAATTGGAAGCGATCGCGCAGCCCTGTAATTATTCCTGAAGCCGTCGAGGTCTTTGATGAACTCTGATGAATTTCCATCAAACAAGTTAATACACACTTTGAAGGTATTATTTATTACGTTTACATACCCTTAAATTGATTAACTTCATCAAACGTTTAATTTCTTAATTCACTTTAAACAGTAAACAAGAGATGTCATCTTAAATGTTCTTTAGGGTGGACGTACCGTTTCTGGCCACCTTAAGCTTTTCTTGACTTTCGAGAACGTATTTACTACAGTAAAATATAATATTTAATCATTCAACAAATTTATACATATTATAAAATACATGTATTTGATAATTTCATTGTTTGTTTTATGAAAAACTCTGAGGAAATTTCACAAATGGAAAATCTAAAATAAAACTCATTTCTCTCCATTTTTGGCCACCTACCTAACCACTAGTTTTGACCATAGGGATGTATCGGTTTTGACAACTATCGAAATTGATGTTTAGCATGAAAATATTTTCATATTATCAATGATTACCAATTAAAATGCATACATTTAACAATAAAGCAGTTATTTCTTGTAAATATTTGGATTTAATCTTTGTTAAAATGTTACATTATATATATTTTGTATTCTACAGAACAAATATATGTAAAAGTCATTTATTAATTTTGGTGAATGAAATATAACCTATTATAACCTACAACATGCTTATGATGCCTCTAGTATTTTACTTAAATTGGTTAAATAAACCATTTTACTAACTAAAAACGTCATTTGAAATCATATTATCTATCTCGTAGACTTACCAAACTTCAAATAATCATGTAAAAAGTAAACCTCATGTATTTCTATGACTGAGGTACTATGGCCAAAACTTGAATATTAACGTTTTTGTTGTACCACTTCTGACTCACCTCTTTAGTTTATCTAAAATTACAGTTTTCTTTGTATGATATTACTAAGTAATATGAAAATTTTGGTCATCTGCATTTTCGACACACCGCAAACTAAAAGTATTTCTTATGTCAAAATACACTGAGCTAACTGTACCTTCAGTATTATACAAGGTTCTGAAGTACTTAAAATGATTTAAATTATGTTATATGGCCAAAACAGGAGCAGTGGCCACAAATGGAATATCCACCCTATTAGAAGAAAATATCTTTACACTTTTATGTGTTTTACATAGTAATTATTATTACTTATTGATACACATTACGATATCAGTTTTCAAGGATAGACATGTAACATTTTGTAATATGAACTTACTAAATATAAATTTTAGTTTAATTATTTATAACTATTATTACTAGTCAAGAACTTTACTGCCTACAATTTAATTTATAATTCTTAAAGATTTTTCAATGTGCTAAATTATTTTACCAACAAGTTCTCATGAATCAAAAAATTTAAAATTCCCTTATTCCGTAATAAATATGATCACCTAACGCTTTTACTTTGAGTTATATCAAAAGTGAAATTTTATGTATTACCTGAAAAAAACTTGTTTTTATAATTTTATTTTAATCTATTTCTATAATAAAGTTACTTACAACTAAAAAAGAACAACGTTCATTTGAGTTATACACAAAATTAGGAAAATTGACGAAATTTAGTATATTATATCCTGAATTGTCTCGCGTTATTCCAATTGGCTGAAAATTCAAAAAATAAGTAAAAACTTGATTTCAAGATTGATTCTGATAATCATACGAGCAAGCAAATCGAGTTAAATAAAAACATTTAATAAGACTAATATCAAAGAGATCGTATAAGTATATTGCGTCAAAGTGCAATTAGCCAATTTTTGGAGCCTAAGTAAATAAATATAACTTCTACCATTTTTACAAAAATCCAACTTAAAATCAAACGAAATATTGAAAACACTCCTAAAAATACAGCGAAAGGCAACTAGACCCGCTACTTTTAATTTCGAATGAAAATGCGAATCACGCGTGGAGGCCGACAGTTTGCAGCGCCTGTTACCCGGGGGCGGGGGAGGGGACTTTTCCCCTCCTCTTTCGATTTTTCCGTTGAGCGTCTTTTCTCTCACTCGCACTTGTACTCTCTCGCTTCGTCCCGGTATCTTGCGTTTTCTCAGTTCTCGCTGCGTTCCTTGCTTACTCTCGTTCTCGCTCTCTTTCACGTTTGGCTGGAACTTTTGTTCAGACGTATAATTTTTAAATAATTTAATGTGACAGGATATACATTTGTATGATTGATACGTCAGGAGGATCTTGACTGAATTATGTAAGCAATGGAATACTTATTATCACGAGTCTTGCCATACATGTCTGATTCTACTTAAAACATTAAGCATCATAGATACATATGCTAAATTCTTGTTTAAATATGTACTTATGTATTTTTTAGTTAATGCATGCAACTTAATAGACTTCGATTTATTCAACTTAACCAAATGAAAAGTTCGCGTATGCAGTTTTTCAATCAGTGTACGTAACTTTTTTAGTTAATGCATGCAACTTAATAGACTTCGATTTATTCAACTTAACCAAATGAAAAGTTCGCGTTTTCAGTTTTTCAATCAGTATACGTAACTTAAAAAATAATAATATATGAATAATATATAAATTCGCGTCTGAAGTCATCGGTACGATGCTGAGATCAGTATTTATTGTTTATACAATTAAATAAATATGTGGCACATTTCGACTAATATATTATCAGGTAAGAATATATTTATACTGTCGTATGAGAGACTTTTCAAAGTAAAGAAAATACTTCTTTTGTGATTCCGTGCGTAAAGTTAGTCCGTAAAGTACTTTTTGAAACTCCGTCTGCGAAGCTCGGTTTCTCATGTGTGGATAGAGTGCGCGAAGCGCCCGAACCTCGTCACAAGCGAAAATGAACTATTGAAATTATGGAAAGACTATTTCGATAAGTTATTAAACGTGCATGAAAACTCCGAGGAAATGGGAGACGAAATGCACACTGTTGAACTCCATATGGACAAACCGACTTACAAAGAAGTAGAGGCCGCGATCAAAATGCAAAAAAACAATAAGGCCGCAGGAAACGATTCTATACCAGCTGAACTACCTAAATATGGGGGCACCGCGCTTACATCTAAAATTTTTTATCTAGTATGTACTATTTGGAGAAATGAAACAATACCAGAAAATTGGAAAGAATCCATCATCATACCGATCTTTAAAAAGGGAGATAAAACAGACTGCAATAACTACCGGGGAATCTCACTTTTAACTACCTGCTACAAAGTTCTGTCAAACGTAATACAGGCCAGACTCACACCATTCGCGGAAGATATAATAGGAGATTATCAGTGTGGATTCCGCAACAGGTCGACGAGCGATCAAATGTTTACCATAAGACAATTATTAGAGAAAAAGTGGGAATATTGCGAAACTATACACCAGCTATTTGGGACTTTAAGAAAGCGTAGGACTCTGTAAAACGAAGCAAAATGTATCAAATCCTAGCGTTCCTTGGCGTACCAAAAAAACTCGTAAAATTAATTCAAATGTGTCTGAACGGAAATACTGGAAAGGTCCGAGTAGGCGGTAATGTATCCGAATCGTTCATGATACGCGACGGTTTGAAGCAAGGTGACGGGCTTTCAACGGTACTCTTTAACTTGACGCTAGAGTACGAGTATGTTGTTAGAAAAATGCAGGTTAGCGAGCTAGGCGCAATACTCAACGGAACCACGCAGATTTTAGGCTATGCGGATGACTTGGATATAGTGGGAGATAATGGTGAAACGGTGGCGAGAAACGCGGGAATCCTTATAAATGCGGCTAAAGACACGGGGTTAGAAGTAAGCGAATCGAAAACGAAATATATGATCATGGAGAAACTGGGCATTCGCGAAGGAGAGGGGGATCTCAGAGTCGGAAATTTCACTTTTGAAAAAGTTAGCGAATTCAGATATTTAGGTACAACTATAAATGATCGAAACAAAATTAAAGCCGAGATTAATAAGAGACTTCATTCGGGAAATGCCTGCTTCTACGCTGTGAATAGATTACTTAAGTCAAAGCTACTGTCGAAAAATGTCAAAATAAGGATATGATAGGACTATAATAATGCCGGTAATCTTGTACGGGTGCGAAACCTGAGCGCTCATTAAAGTGGAAGAAAATCGTTTTAGGGTATTTGAAAATAAGGTTCTGCGGAAAATATACGGGCCAAAGATAGATGAGGAAACTGGAGAGTGGAGGAAACTGCACAATGACGAGCTACATAATTTGTACGCGTCACCAAATATTAACAGAATAATAAAATCACGAAGACTAAGATGGGTAGGGCACGTGACAAGAATGGGTGATGATCGTACGGCAGCGCGCATAATGAAAGGAAAACCGAAAGTAACGCGATCTCTAGGTAGACCTAGACGCAGATGGGAGGATAACGTAAAAGCGGACATAACTGTAATTGGTCGAGAGGGCGCAAAATGGATGGGGTTGGCACAAAATAGGGAATCGTGGAAATCTTGCGTAGATGAGGCGATGAACTTTCGAGTTCGAAATGCCACTTAAAATAAAAAGAATAGTGCCGATCGCTCGGCGGCCAGTGGAGACTCTCCGCAGTTTCAATGAAGGTCGCAGCTGTTTTCAAAAGAATTTGTATAAATCGAACCAATTTCGATAAAATTGAAAATATTATAAAAAATTTCAAAAATTTTGAAAAAATTGAAGAAAAGTTGAAAACAATTGAAAAAAAATTTCAAAAATATAGGAAAGTAAATTATTTATTTTAATTTTTCTTTTTTAATTTTTTATATAATTTTTAAAAAAAATTTATTTTAATGATTTAATACTATTTATTATTTTAATGATTTATAAGTATATAAGTATAAGCTAAGATCAAATTATCTATAATTAATTTATTATTTTAATGATTTATAAGTATATAAGTATAAGCTAAGAACAAATTATCTATAATTAATTTATTATTTTAATGATTTATAATTATATAAGTATAAGCAAAGAACAAATTATCTATAATTAATTTATTATTTTAATGATTTATAAGTATATAAGTATGAGCTAAGAACAAATTATCTTTAAATGTTGAAAAGACGGTATATGTGACTTTTGGCAACTATAGTGATAGTATTCCGAATCAAATAGATATTAAGATCAAAGATAAAAACATAAACAGAGTTGAGAGTTGTAAATACCTAGGAATCATATTTGATTACAACCTCAGATGAGATAAGCATATACAATATATCATAAAGAAAATTTCCAAGACAATGTCAACCGAAACATTGAGGATGATATATTGTGCTTATTTCCATAGCATCATAAGTTATGGTATAATAGCGTGGGGTGGATCGTATAATAACAATTTAAATCTAGGGCGAAACTTACAAAAAAGAATTTTAAGAATCGTTCATAAAAATAATTTTATAAGTCAGGATTATCCCATCAACCTAGAACAATTATTTACTTATGAAGCAGTATTATACGAAAAAAACATTTAATAATACATGAACATACGAAAAAAATTAGCACCAAAAATAGTTATATAAAAGCATTAGCAACATACAATAAGTTACCGAGTGATCAAAAAACATTAGATATGAATAAATATTCACATAAGAATAAGCTAAAAAAATGGATAAAAACAGATATATAATATAAATTGTTATAATATGAATAAGTCAGTTAAATATTGATATAAGAACTGTTAAAAAAATAAAAAATAAATTTATTACGATAATAATTTGTAGTATTAAATTAGTTAATTTCAGTATTATAGTATTTAAGTTTTATTTTTTATTTTAATTTTGTATATGCCGGATCGCGTAGTGCATCTCTGCGATATACAGAATGTAATGTATTACATTATTTTTTTTTACTTACTATTTTTACTATTATTTTATTATAAACTTATGTAAGGTAAACTGGTTTTGAATAAATAAATAATTCTTTACTAGAGGACTCCCCTGGACCCCATCCCTTCCCCCTTCAACCTTTCACCCCTAGCACTTCCGCCCCTGCATACCGTCCTTTACCCGTACTGTATCTCAAACTAAATATAATACATCTACTGGTCGAGGAGGTACATACTTTATGCAGTACTGTAGTGACGCATTTTATGCACTCTATTGCAAAAAATATCGTGTGCAACTCGTGCGTACGTTTTACACACTCGTGCGATCCCGTTAGAACTTTATGCACAGGAATCACAAAAAATAGCGTAAGCAACACCGACGCATAACTTCACTTACTCGCCACCGACGACTCGTGCATAAAAGCGATAACACACTCGTCGCCGATGAACAGTGCGTAAAAAATTTTACGCACCGCTAGCGGTTGCTGTTTATCGGTAACTCATGCGTAAAATCGCTTTTACGCACTCTTCGCGGTGGCTCGTGCGTGAAGTTAATGTTATGCTCTTGTTGCTTAATATACTATTAATGAAATTGAAATAGTATTAATTACATTAGACATGCTATTGGCCTTCACAGTATTCTTACTTTGAGGTGAGAATTTAATATTGAAAGATTGCACGTCTATTAATTTGTACCTTTTACTTTGTCCTACTCTTTAATACCTTAATTAGATTTTAAAATATTTGAAAAATCTACTATTTCGCAGCATTTTTTGAGTTTACCAAATAAGTACATATTTATGCAAATTAATACTCACAATAATTCGATAAATATGTAAAGAAACCAAACATAAATATTTATAATAATTAGCAATTAAGTTATAAAATGCAGAGTCAATATAAAAATCTAAAATAATTTGCAACGTAATTATTTACAATGTTTATTAAAGAACATTGGATTTGGATAGAATACAACTGTAAAACTTTAGCCTAACCGACTTTTTCTAAAAACCGTATTTCCAAACTTATATCCTCCATGATGTGCATATCACGAATGAAATAGCGCAAACACGCCGGTCCTTAGCACCATTTTAAATAACACTTTCTCCTCTCTCGCTCCCTCTCTCCGCCACTTTTCTGCATCTCTTCTTTCGCCACCGCTCGCGTTCTCTCGACAGTCTCTCGATTCAACTAGCGTCCCTACCGCGGTAAATTGTACTCACTTCGGACGCGTACCAATTCGGAATCCAATCTCTCGTTGTGACTCGCCGCGCACAGATACACCCGCCCCGCGCTCTATTTATTCTTATACCCTCTCGCCCGCCTGTCTCTTTTTTTTCTTCTTCTTCCTCCGCGCGAAGTGTGTATTATAATTCACGGCAAGTAGTCTCGGGGTCCGGGGCGCTGCTCCGTAGTCTGAATTTTATATCAATGAAAACTCCGCGCCCGAGCTAATTATCGACTCATTCATTATTCAACAGCGCGAAAACAATGAAAGTTGATTGCGAATTTACTCGGTAATTCGGCGGTTTTAAAATAATTACAACGAGCGCCCTGCGACACCGCGCGACTGCCATCCCGCGCGTGTGTGTGTACAGCGAATGGTGAAAGAGAGCGAATAACAATGAGATACGATAATTGCCCGGGAGAGGAAGCAAGACGAGTGATGTATACGCGTAAGTTATTGCAAATAAGCGGTGAATTTTGGGTTACGGCGATTGTTTGGTGATGTCGTGTTTGAATTGATTAATTAATTAAGTGGATGATTATAACATATTAGTTTTGTTAATTTAGTATTACGGGTATTATGTATTTCTTCATAGAGTTTTTATATTGCAAAAGATGGTTTATCATGTAAAAGTTAAATCTAAAGTGAGAGAATACACAGTTGCACCTGTGACATTTGGAATTTCACGAAGTTATTCTTTCATTCTTCGCGGTCTTATTATGGCAAATAATAACAGCCTTGCACTTACAAGCGCAGACAGTTTCAATATTTGGGTTTTAATGTTAATTAAATTTAAAAGGTCCCGTAGATAATATAATGAGATTATGACTAATGTGGGTCAAGTTTCACATTATTACATAAGTTAAGTAGTACAAGTCAAGTTTGACAAGACTGACGAACGAATCCTTTCATAACCTAATAAATTCTTCTTAAAGTGGTTAAAATTAAACCTAATACTTTAAAGTAAGCATGTATAAGTGTGTGCACGATATTGTCAGTTTTTAAAAGTAAAAAATAAAATACAAACGTCATACTAATTTTTCTAAAATGCTGAAATTCCTTTCATATACTATGTAATATTTTAATTATTCAATTAGTCACTATTAATAGTGCTGTTTGTAGAGTGATATTAAAAGTGTCAGTAGGAACGTGATAGGACCAGAATGACCATTCCATCGGATGACAAAGTTTAAATAATATTTATGACAATTCGCATAATTAATTATTATCATAATCCATTCGAAACAGACATGTTAGATCTTCTATTCATCTATATTCCAAGATTTTTATATCTGTACCTTATTTCAGTAATCAAACAAATATTAATTATTCATATCTATGTACTCGAAATTCTACATTATATTAAACATTCGAAACCCATCACCTGTTCGACCATAAACCCTGATATTCGCGTACGAATCTTACCCGCACGCTGCAAGCATGCTCTCTCAATTCAAGCTCCGTAATAAACTTTTCACTCTCTTGAAACAAGAAATTTCGCGAGCACGCCTCCTCGACGTCCCTAAAGCGCAGCCAGGAAGCAACAGCACTTCCATCCTCATCCAATTTATATCGATATAAGAGCGAAATTATAAACAAAGCGTAGCCCAAAGGCCGCGCAAAGCCAAAGCCAACGAGCCACCCGCGAAAAAAAGATTCATCACGTCGGCTGGGGAAAATTAAAGTGAAAAAGTTTAAAAGGTCCGGGGAGGACTAGGTGATGTGTATACAGAGCGAGCGCCGCGAGGGCAGGAGCTAAACGCGCGGCGTGCTCTGGACGCCGGGTGATTGATTGACGCGGAGCGCGGCGCTGGTGTAGTTATGCCCCGCTTACAGCCAATCAACGCCACGGCGCCGGCGCGCAAAATTTTTCTCGCATCGCTTAGCCGGACGAGCGGAGCGAGCGCGGAGGAAAAAAAAAATGCACTCCTATTACAGCGGGCTAAATTGCTTTGTGTTCGTTTGACATGCATTTTTCTTCCTGCGAAATCCCCTTTTAATTGACAAGGTAGACGCGCAGACGCGAAGGGGGGAAGGCGGGCAATGGGATCGCGACTTTTAACTGCTGAGATTGGATGGGTTCAATGAAATGTGGATAAAACGTGTATCGGGGGGTTGAGATGGGGTTTCTTGGGTAATATATTATCACGCGATGAAACGTACTCTCTTTTATACTTCGAAGTAGACAAGTTAGATGTTTTATACCGGTTATATTATAGTTTGACAATTTTACGGAAAATTCTTTTATGTGCAAGTAAAGAAGGTAGCAGTTTGAATACTGCAAGATAGGGATGGTATCGGTATCTCGTGTAAATAAAGCTGACTGTTATAGATGCTTCAGAATGTATTTTCAGAGAGATCCGGTGCATGCCTTTTGCAAAGAATATTACACTAATTTGTATGCCGCTTTGTTTCATATATAAGTATTACCAACATATGTCCTTATCTCCTGTTTTTGTGGTTCTCTTTAAATAACAAGATATACATTTAGTCTATTGCTAGTGTTATACGAACTCTAAAACAGATTATTTAAAAGTATATTCTGATATTTAAAAAATTTCAATTGTGCTCTGTGTATAGCTTAATTATTTTTGAAAGTATAGCTGTCTAATAGTAAACAAAAATCGCTACCTAGTATTAAAAAATGAGAATATGGATTTTTTGATTATTTTTCGACGAAATATTCTAATTTTAACCTACTAATTTTAATATTCTAGTCTTAATTTCTTGTGTTAATCAGTTGCCTCCCCAGATCAGCAAAATAATTGATGTATTTACGTGAACAGTAATTCCACCAACCAGGGCGTCTCGAGACACACATATACACACATTCTCACCCACCAAACATACACATTAATACTCTCCCTATACCGACCTCGCGCGTAGACTTTTAAAGCTCCTGGCACATTAATTATATTTCAATTAAATCCGGGTTAATTATATTTTATTTAATATCCAAATTTTATTCAATTCGGGTAAAAAATAAAAGTTACTAGAAAATAAATATTTTTTATTCAATATTACGTAGCTTCTTAAGGGGATGTCGGAACTAAAATCGTGTATTTTCTTTTAGTGATTACTTTTAAAATATAGAATGCAGGGAAACCTTAAGAGCAGAGCACCGTAGTGCTTTTTATAATATAGCTTTTGCATGCAAGATAAAGTTGATCTAATGAGTTATTTTTCTGATTAATTGGAAATACAATAGGGTGTTTACGCATTGAAACCTAACCTCAAAATTGTAATCATACCAAACTTTTGCTAATAACTTCTTTTAATGTAATTTTACAGTAAGATTTAGAGCTGAGCACCGTAGTGATCTGTACAAGATAAAGTCAGTCGGACTTGTAGTTTTTACAAACAATTGGAAGTACAAAATAGGTCAGACTGCAAAAGGGGAGGCGGGGGGCTCCGACATCCCCTTAAAACTCGTTTTAATAAAAAAATATTGCTCAAGAATCGACCTTAGATGACCAGAAACCAATGCCGAAGTGAAACAGAGATACACAGTTGACAGTGCAGGTAAACAAACGGCCAAGGCGGCATACATTTCACGCCTCGATTATTTCAGCAACTTCTCGCACTTACCGTCGACGAGACTCGAGCGAAATACCACAGAGGGCGATTGTCGATGCGAGGATCTTTCGCCGTGTAAATGCCGCTTTGGACTCGACAGCTGCTCGCCTCGCCGGGACGTTCCCGAGACTGCGCGCGTATAAAGCGTCGAGCGTCGCGAATATAGTCCCCTCTCGACGATTAATGCAAAACAAAATGTCGACAGTGAGCGGATTAGCTGGGGGCTTTCCTTCAATTTAGTAAGGAGATTTGTGTGCGCACATCCCGGATCTCGTGTGAATTTGCTGTGGGTGTTCTTTTTTTGTTCCTGTGCTTCCAACGCTGGAATGGGAGTGACTTTGCTTGTCGCTAAATTATTATGTAATAGCAGTTGAATTATTGTAGTTGAGTAAATTTGCAGGTGAATTGGCAATGTTAGAAAATTATTTTAATAAAATTGATTATTAATTAATATTATTAATAGGTACGTAGCTATAATAACAATGAGTTGTAGCCAGGATGTTTGAATGCTTGCACTCAATAGGAAGTAAAATTGTAGTATTAAAGCATTATCTAAATATTATTTGATATGGCACAATAATCGGGAATAAAGATTACTTTAACAAATTTAAAATAAACCTACATGATTTCCATATTTTTAAGCAATTTTCAAATCCAACAATTTTCATTGCATACATATCCTTGTGTTGTGTAGTATGTTGTATGACTATTGCAGTGGTTTTATGATACGTTATAAATGAATTTTTACATAGCGTTAATATACTCGTATACGTATGTATATATCGCATCCTAGTGCGTGAACTACAGTAAAAATTTCAAAACCAAATATTGCATAAAACTTTATTATTATTATTCTGGCCACACTATAAAATTTTTGGAAAATTGATGGACACATTTTTGTTATGTGGCTACATTTTTACATTTTTATTAGAAATCTTATATCCGACAATGGAGATATCAAATACATATTTTGTTTAGTTCCAATGCTGGAAATTCATATATATGTAGTATGTAGATTTGTTGATAGTAGATTTGTTAATTATTTTTGGTAGAATCAGGGTTTTACCTATTCATTGAAATTTATATGAAATTGGAGTACTAAAGCTAATTTTTACGTAAAATTTGATACATTACATCATGAGTATTAAAATCGACAATTTAAAATTGTTGTTCTACTTCTAAAAATTTGGTTGAAATAACAAATGAGTAATTCTTTATAAATTAATTATTGTTAACTTACACCACTGAGACTCTTACTACTAGACTGTATGGCAACTTTCATGAGCGTACTCACCTGTAACAAAAAAGAAAAATTATAAGATAAGAATAATCAATGTTTTAATACATAATAACAGTATAATTTTTAACGCGAAATTACTATCATAAAACATTAGGAAACGTAAATATAATAACTATAAATTAACAATAAACCTGGAGATATAACAGAAAATCTTAAATTCCTATACATTATCTAGCTACACTGAGACAAGGGTATAGTACCGAATATTAAAAATGTACCGATGATTTGAGTGCAAAAGCGGCAGAACTAAATGTTTCTAATAACTCTAATTAAGAAAAATTAGTAACATATATAGTAAGATAAAATGTATCACATACTATATCCTCTACTATAACTAGAAAGTTAAGTAAAATTTATTTCATGAACAGTTGAACTTAAATAAATTTGTAAAAATATTTCTCTTTATAATATTAAAACTACTTTAAAAAATGTACGTAAATATTGTTTACCAAATGTATTTATTTTTACAGAAAATAGGTTATGCCACTCGCTTACATCTCACACAATACAAACGACTTTTAATACGCAAAAATCAGTTCAACCACAGATACACCAACACCAACCACACGCCCCTCTCCGCGAGCAGCACGAAAGTAGCTGCAAAAATAATAAGACGGAAGAAATCGTTCCGCGAATTAGCCCGACATCTTTGGCGCGTGGGCGAAGTTTAAATCGACTTCCGGCCGCCGGGGCTAAGAGAAACTCGCCGCGTCGTTTCTCTCTCGACTACAGCAGCAGCAGCAGCCCCCAAAGCCGTGCGGCTCGCCAAAGCAGAAACTTAACCGTGGCGCTGCCGAGGAGAAACGGCCCCTGGAACCACCGGAGGAACATTCAGTGTCGAGATTCAAATCTACTTTAAAGAGAGAGAGAGAGAGAGAGAGAGAGAGAGAGAGGAGGGTGCGGAGGCAAGTTTAATCTTTCCTCTTATCCGTGTGCCGGCTTTATATATTCTTTACCGCGCTACGCGTGTATACTTTATCTTTGTTTCGACTTATTTTCCGGAGTTCGTCGGAATGAGCGTTACCGTTAATGTGGCTAATCGATGAGTCTTTTTTAAGTAGAGGTTTTGCAGGCTTGGCGAAGGCTTCCATTGGGAAATAGTGAAGTAGGTACATAATGGAAGTTTATCCAGGTATAGAATTTTCGAAGTATATAGGTTTAGTATTTTTATGTGTTGTTTATAATGTGCGTGAAATTGAAGCTTTATTTGTTATATTTCACTGATTTTTTCTATTAAAAACATTATTTTAATTACATTATTGATTCATTTGGAAAGAATAATTAAATAATGTGACTGGATCATGATATACATTATTTAAAACTACCCATATTGGGTTACCAAAATCTTGTATACTCGACGCAGAATTTTTATGATCGAATGCTTTTTAATTTTTTTCGAAATCCTCCGTATTTAAAAAAACTTGTACTCGATAAAACCAAACCATATCCAAAACCATAACCAAATGTACTCAATCATAAGAATTGTTGGTATAAATATAATATGTATTGTATATATTAATATAAATTAACTCATATGTAAAGTTCTAAGTAAAATTTGTACACTGTTACCATAAAAGCCAGTTTTACGTAAACTTTATAGACTTCAAATACCCGTTTCTAAGTAGTAAATGATTATTTCTGAATTCTTCAAAATGTAGTTTGCAACAATTAGTTCAACGTAACGTATTATGTAAGAAAAGGATCAGGAATTGAATCCTGATCCAAAACTGAGTGCGTTACGTTAATCAAAAAGATTCTTCAACACAATATAATACCTCATAACTGTTGTAATACTAAGCAAAGTTAATTATATTATTTAGTTAGCTTACAATACTTTGAATAATTAAAGTCAAAGATTTAACATTACAAAGTTCGCCGGCCTCGTAGTCATGGAGCCAATTTATAATAAATCAATGTTAGGCTTTCAAAAATCTTTATCACGTTTATTACCTTAAATTAAACAGAAAATTGTTTAAAATATTTAGTTTATGCCCAAATATTTGTTGACTATTACATAATAAGGACATTGCGTAATGTCATTGCATAAAAATAAAATTTGGATATATTTTTACTGTTGTAATTAACAAAAAAATCATAAATAGCAGTTTTGGTAATAACAGATAATTCCCGTTATAAGAAAAATTTAATGTCAATTTTCAGACAAAATTTGTTTAAGTTTAAAATATTTATATTTATTATATTCCAAATTTAACCCAGACTTGGTATGTTAAATATGACAAGCAATTCAATTCAAATATAATTAAACTATACAGATCTTTTAAGCTTAAATAATTAGGAATTAATTTTACTCAATTTCCGATACATTAAGCACATATGTTTTAAAATTCATTATTAAGTTATTACAAATGTAATTCGATATTAATATATAATTAAACATATGATATCCTCTGCATTTAACAATAATTTTCTGTTTTCAAAATAACTTATCAATACAAAAACGTAATTTGCACTTTATCACCCCCCCCCCTCCTTGCATCAATATTTATCTCCCAACTTCTAATTTTACTTTAACGATGGGAATACTTCAATTACGATAAAATTCAGAATCAAACAAATCGCACCATCGACTTTTCACCGATCCCGCCACCCATCAATCCCAAAAAAAGCCCTCTTCTATCTCGTCACCTGCATATCAGCGCACCATGAAGTCGTCGCGCCGTTCCCCTCACGCAAAAAAGCAAATCCCCCACCGGGACGCTCATCCGTCCTCGACAACGCTACCAACCGCGGACAAACTTTTTCCCTTCTTCGCCACCACATCCACCCCAGCCCCCTCCAACCTCCTTACATTTTCACTTTTTCCCCCACTTACGGGTATACTTTCTTCCCACTGCCGGGGCGCCGCATTCTTCCTCCCTCTCACAACTAAAGTCCAAGAGACGCCAAGTATTTTCTATTAACATTCCTGGTTAACCCAGCGAGCGCAAAATGACCGGCGCAATTGTCGCCCTCTCTCTTATCTTTCTCTCGCTCCGCGCAACGCCTCCTCGTCGTATTGCGCCGCGTATATAGGACGTATACTACTATGTTAAGAGAATGTCGAGTCGGCGGCGGCGGCGGCCTCGAGAGATGGCACGCACAGAATACACCGAAACACCAAAAGCGAGCGAGCGAGAGAGAAATGCTCTTTCATTTCGGAGAGGCCGGGGCTTCCTTGAATTAAAGCGGACGCACTATTCGCGACATTTCGGGATATGCGCGCGCGCGCGCGCTCCATAACTTGGTGGAGTTTCGCGGTGAGATATAGTGGGGAGGCTGTTGTACTGCGCGGTGTTGCGGATTTCGGGAGCTGCAGACGAAGGTCAGGGCAAGGAGTTTCTCCCCCGGCGTCATTTGGGCCACGGGCATGTAACTTGGCTAAATGCAGGGTGTATATTCTTTAACCAGAGGGGGCAAGCGCGAGCGAGTTGCATCGTTGAGAATTGTTTTGGGCGTTTGAGGATCGGGCGTTTTGGAGGGAGTTTGAGGTAGTTGCGGCGAGGGAGATAATATTGTATTGTTGATGGACATTACAAGTGTAGTATAGTATTCGGAGACGCGGTGGATGCAAGCGTTTATTTACTGTTGAGTGGTAAAGAGGTTTGTATGAGAAGCATACCTTAGAAAATAATGTTATAAAATGAGATTTAACTTTGTGGCGGTTAAACTGTTTCTATTGCAATCAGTCTTTTTTTCAACTTTATTTAAATTTATAGTAATATTTTTTATATATATAGTAATAGATAGAAGACTTAAGAGGTACTATAAAACGCATCTTTTTTATACAGTGTCTAATATGGCAATAATGCTGCTCTTATGCTGATGTAAGATATTACCAGCAGTGCAGATTGAAACACTAAAATTTTATTGTTATTTTATATAAATATCATTTACAACTGTGCTATTAGAGCTTATTCTAACATAAAATAATTGTATTTCTAGGGTTATTTTTATGACCTTTTATTTTATACGAATTATTTACATTTTTATAATTAATTTCTAGACAGTATCAATATTCACAAACACAACAAAAATGTAATTTTTAAAGAATTAGTAAATTTTGAATTGTGTAAGAATTCATAAAGAGTTATTATGAGCTGTTTTTAATCAACTAATGAATTATCTCACATAGCCGTAAATTAACTAATGTAAAACTCTTAAAATAAATATTTAAATTTTTTTTACAAAATTTTCATTATTTATTTTATACAGGTATTTATGAATTGTAAATATACCTCTATATGTATCCAATAATTATCTAAACTTATTATCCTTATATTATAAGATAAACCTTAACTCTTTAATAGCAATATATTTATTAGTTGATTTATAATTGTTTAGTTTAAATTTGAATCGTACTAAATACTATTTTATAAAACAGATTACTTATTTATTATATAGCAGCAACATGTAGAGGCTCAAGCGATCTGTCCATTACTAACATATGTTTTTTCATAAGCCGTACTGGCATTTTGGTTCGATAGCTCTTAGAAAGCGCGAAACTACAGGACGGGCATTTTAATAATTAAATTAGAAATTTGTTTACTGGTAAATCCTCTCTCAGCATTTTTTTGACTGACATTTACACAACACTTACTAAATGAAATAAATGACACATCTAAAATGGTAATTCTATAAGTTAATATTTATTCGATTTAACAAATCTTTGCCAAGTATCATTGACTGGTTGGAATTTTGAATGAAAATTTGAAACTGAAAATTTGAATTCAGTTAAAAACCAATAAGAATTGAAAAATAAATGCAAAAATCTTATTTTTACTATTTATTTGGAATGAAAAATAGAAATATCAAGTTCGAAATAAGCTCCAAAAACTCTACGTAGAGGATTATTCAAACAAAGGCTAATGTGACTGGCGTGTTGTATGAGGATTTACATGCATTTGTAACGCCTGCTTAGTTATTTTCTTTGCTTTTTCATTTCTTTGCGGTGAATTTCATTAAAGTTATTTTTATTTCTTTTTATTACAGTATTCTAGCACAATACATTCAAAATTCAAATGTAGTATAAATAGAAGTGGCTTTTCAATGGCTGAGTAAATAAAAAAAATTATTTATACAATTTTCATTCTTTGATGGAATGAGTTATTATTTAGTATGGATGGTCTAGAAATCCCAAGTAATTATTTCAAGACTGAATAACCAATTCTAATCCATTATGGTAATACAACCAATCTTGTTTTTTTAAATATAACTAAATCATATAATGACTAAGAATTGTTATTTTATATATAAATAATTTAAAAGTTGACATCAATTTGTACAATGAAGAATTATATGTTCATAAGCAAAACCATATATTTCTATAAAAAACATATAATGAGTGAGACCAACTCACGATGACTAGAATAAATATTAAGTATCACCTAACATATAATGAAATATCTGATAATAAATCACATGTTAATCTTAAAAGAATAAATGCCAAAGAATTATAATCCCAACCGAAACCAAAATCCAATTCGAAGCTTTATTATTCTTTTATATTGCTAGTGGGAATATTCGTTTAGGCGTTAACAATACCACAATCATACAATACTTGCAAAACAGAAAAAAGCTTACTAGAGAAACATAATAGAGTTCGACGAAAAAGAATGCAACAAAAATAAACTTCGTGAAAGGTATATTTTTATTCTGCAATTTATAAATTAATGAACTTAAAATTTATAATTAAATGTTCATACTCTGGTACTTTATTATAAACATAAAACGTTTTATAAACTAAAAAACAAAATGACCACTGACGTACCAAATATTTGGCTACCAGTTTATTATATTACTTTAATATAATAAAATAAAATATAACAAATTGAAGTAAAACACATATTAAGTAGAATATGTATTAATAATTACAAATAATATTTAAAACATTCAGTAAATAAATGCAATTTTTTATATCTGTCTACAATTTATTGCATACTATTTATGTAAAACTATACAAACAAGAAAATTTTATATTCATATTTACTGAGCAATCAATAGTAAGCATACATAAGTATATATTTGAAACTATAGTACATTATAACTAAACTTGAAATAAACGTTAATTAATAATTAATAATTACAAATTAATAATACTCAAATAAATATTAGTTTTGCAGTAAATAAATTGCAAACTTCACATAAATGGGAGAGCAGAATTCAAATATATGAATTTAATATCAAAGGTACTTTGTTCATTTAATATAAATTCAAGCTGAATATCAATCAAATTATATATGCACTAAGTAAATAGCAAATATTTCAAAGGTGTAGTGTGTAATGTGAAATCACAATAATTTATATATTACATACATCAAAATTCTTATATAAAAAGCGTTGCGAGATTATCTAAAATAGTATATTGTGTACCGAGGTCGAGAAATAAATAATAACTTTTACCGTCCGCGTGAGTTTGATGTACGAGTCGGAGGCGAGCTAGCACGAGCCGAAGACGAGTGCGTTTTGTGAGCCGAAGACGAGTACTGCAAACACACAAGGGCGAAAAAAGCCTCTCGCCCATGGTACACACCGTATTTTTTGTGATACATGTACTGCTTTCTGAGGTTTTACGTGTCTATCAAGGGCAACTGTCGTCCTGTTCTCTTAAGAAATGAAATATGTATACCTACACATACATTGATTTATACACATACACACACCCATATATACACACACAGAGATATACATACATACACATATGAAATAATTATTATCGTATATTAAAGTTTTTCAGGTAAATGAAAAATAAGATGATTTAATTAATTTTAATTTAATAATTAAAAGTCTTTACCGTACGCTGTAACACGCATGCACTCACGCACGTACGCACGCACACACGCTGTAGTGAGCCCAAAAGTCTGTACCGCCCGCTCGAGCGGGCAGTAAAGGATTTTACCGCCTGCTCGGGCGTGCGGTAAAGAACATTTTTGTCGCTGGTCGGTAAACAGTCACTTCTTGTCGGCTTAAAATGTATGAAACAGCGCAAAAATCGTGCAAGTGTTACAAAAAAAAATTTGAAAAACACTCAATCCATGGCATTTGTTACTAAAAAATGAATAAGTATGAAAAACTGTTTACAAACATGTATTATAAAAAAAAATCATTTTGATAGATACTTTGTTATTTAAAAAAATATATATAAAATAACTTTGTAATACATACTGAGTAACATGAGCTTCTTCAGATTTTGAGAGAAATTGAAATGCATTATTAAATCGAATATACGGCAATTTTTAAATATTGAATAGAAATAATAAAATTCGAATAAAAGTGTGCAATAAATGAAATAACAAATGAACAATGAATCATATTTCAAGTAATTTAAAAATATAAACATTTTTACTTGATGGAGAGTAATTATACACTTTTGGCAGAAAAGCGTTTTACAATATTAAACTTGTATATTATTCACAAAAAGTTTTAAATTTCTTTAATGTGGCCAGAGTACCAATTAAAGCTAGTGCAAATAAATAAATTATTATTGTTCAATAACTTGATCAATTACAGAATTGATACTTACATACAGAATCAAATGCTATAACATTAATTATTTGTTTACAAATAACATTCTAATATCATCGCTTCTTACGAAGAGTAGCATATTTCATAAGGTAGCACATTTCCAATTCCCGATAAAGAAGAACTTATTTTGTAAGCATGCCACGAAGAGGAGTATATTGCAACACACTCTTATGGAAAAAGCATATTTTAACAATGAAGATGACGCATAAAAATAAACAGAAGATTTTTCACCTGAAATAGGTAGAATAACGATAAATAATTAGGTCGTTTCTTTTGTCGTAAAAGTATATCATCGTGACGTCAATCGAATTTTAAATGACTAATGAATTCAATGTTTGTCCATTAAAAAAGAAAACAATAAATACGATCTAATTATTTTAAAAAAAATTTCTTGGTAGATACATTCTTAATTCAAAAAACAATATAAAATTAATGTGAATGAATATTCAATGAATATTCAAAAAATATTGCTCAAGCGTATGCTATACAAAATATTAGGAATTTCTCTAACAACAGTTTTGTAGATTAGTTTTATATATATTTTTCCCCTCTTATATGTTGCATTTAGAATGTCTCATACACTCTTCAATGAAAATAGTTCATCCTATACATTTTCCCCCTATTTTTATATATTGTCGATTAACAATTTTTAATAATCATATTTAGAGTATCTCATAGACTCTTCGGCATAGCGCGTTTTTTACACATAAGAATTATACACGTAATTATTGCACACAATTTAGCATTGTTCAAATTATATATAGATATATTTGACCAATGCTAAATTGTGCACAACAATTACGTGTACAATTGTTATGTGTAAGAAACGCACTATGCCGACTCTTCATTCAAAAAGGCTTATATATGTATGTTCCCCCTTTTATATATATATAAGGGGGGAAACATATATAATATATACATATATATATATATATATATATATATATATATATATATATATTCCCCCTTATATAAAAAGGCTTATATATATTTTAATATAAAATTACGTATTTAAAGTTACGGTTACAATAAACATTTATCACATTTTTAGTGTGAACGATAAACGGTCAAAGAGGCAGAACCGTAAAAGAAAAATGCGAGAATGCGATCTATTCTGAAGAAGTAACGCACAGAGGATAGATAGCCAATGAACGAGTCAATAGACTTCCGAACTTTTCTCCCAAGTATACCAAAGCGCGCAGCCGGAAGAAAGCCAGAGATCGAGACTCTCCCTCTCTCTCTCTCTCGCTCTCTCTCTCTCTCTCTTCTCCTCTCCCGATTGAATTCCATACTTTATTTGCGTAGCTAGGCCGTGTACACGTAGTGTATACTGCGCGATACACGTATATAGCCCCCGCCGCCACCGATACTCTTGGCGAGAAAGTTTATCGCCGTGTGTAAAGCGCCCCGGCTCACTTTCCTTGCCCCCCGTGCTTCCTCCTCGTCCCCCCCCCCTTCTTCGACAAGTTTATCGACTTTCCGAACTATGCAGCCATCCCCCAATTACTAGTGTTTGAATAGAAGCAAGCGCAGCTCGCCTATCTCTCTCTCTCTCTCTCTCTCCACCTCCTCCGAATCGGCTAAGCGGTCAATTAACTCTTGCCTCGCGCCCTGTCTCGCCAGCTTCTCGCTGCGTTATGAGCTTGCGTTTTCGGTGTAGGTAGGATATAGGTATTGCACAGCTGCAGCAGCTGCCGCGGAAAAATGCGCGGGGGAAGGAAAGCAGCGAGTCAGCGCGCCGCCTGCTCGGGGAGTTTGGGAGTTGAGAGCGGCTGCGGTGTGTGGATACGCGTGTATGCGGGTGGGTAGGCTTCTCTTTTTTGTGTTCGGCTCGCTGGTGTTCTTTGGCCGTGATGCGCGGTGCTGTTGTGCCGGGATCGTGCGCGGTGACGCGCGAAGGGGATGTTGTCATGGGTGTGTAAAGGGTTGGGATTCCAAGTTTTCATCGAGGGGCTGGTTTTATTCGGTGTTCTATGGAGTAGGCGGGACAATCGTTCTCGTTGCCGTGAAAATTAGGTTCGAGAATGAATGATTTGTTTGCTTGAAGGTTGATTGTAAGTGAAAAATTAAAATTTTAATAATGAAAAGAGATAGTTTGTTTATTCATTTATCGTTACTATCTTTTAATAATTCTATACGGTTTTAATATTGTCAATTGAATTTACATTGCAATGCACATTATTAGTCAAGGATTTAGAGCTGCCGTCACATAATATGTAATACTGGATGAATTAACATTAATGGGAAAGGCGACTGTCAAACTAATCCGCATGGCGGCGCCACCGCTGCACCCAGTTTTGTGTATATTACAGATACAAAAACGATATAAAAGCCGATGCAGCGGTGGCGCCACCGTGCGGATTAGTTTGGTAGTCGCCTTCCCTAATGATTAATTAAATCCTTTAAAGTATGTAATTCATGAATTATATATATATATAATTACATATGATTTTATATATAATTATTAGTCTATAATAAGCTGTTACGCTACGCCGTGTATATATTATTTTTGTAAAGGGTAAATACCCGTAAGGAAATTTAAATAAATAAATAATTATATATATAACCATATATCATTATATATAACTATATATTATACAATTCATTTTTATCCATCTCATCCCGATGATAAGCTATAGGTGGTGTATTCATGCAGTTATCGATGCTAGGTGACCAAAGTGGCCGTTAAAAAGGTTTAAGGGATGCACTGTGTAGCTTCTAATGTACTGATGAGAATTTTTATTGAAGTGGGTATCTAGGTGGTTATGGTGACCGATGCTGCCGTCTAGGTTATGCACTCTATAGTTTTTGGTGTTCCGATGAACTTACTCATTGAAGATGGTAACTCTAAGTGTACTTTCTAATCGAAGATAATACATAGATACTATACGTAGAAACCAAAACCTAAACACTAAACTAGACACCATCCTCAGTAAGTTTGCTTACCAGAACACCACAAACTTCAAAGCGCACTATCTAGACCTCGTTATAGGACACCATAACAACCTCGACACCTCAAACGACAAGAATGTTCATACTGGAACGCACCAACTAGACCTCATTATCAGGGACGTGCATAATTTCTATAAGTTGCTAGATAGTACAATATATATATATATATATATATATATATATATATATATATATATATATATATATATATATATATATATATATATATATATATATATATATATATATATATATATATATATATATATATATATATATTGTAGCAGTATACGTGGAAGGTTACTATCTAACAACTTATAGAAATTATGCTATATATACAGTCTAGTTATATAGAGCCCCCGTGGATCATTATGTAAACTGCTATATTCATAATATTACGAACTTATGTTCGCATTTATATAAAATAGATAATAATTATTTCCATACAAAATAAATCAACTTTCATATTATTTAAAAGTTTTCATAATACATAAAATATTGTTAAAATAAAATTCTTCATTTTTATGCAGAGGTATGTTGAAAAGATTTTATTCAAATTTGGAAATTTAATACATGATAATACATGTAAAATAATAATACTGCTCTTTTCGCTAAGTGAATAATTACATTGCGTATTTTAATCAAAATATTCTGTAATAATCTCCATTATATGCAGTATTAATATATACCTGATACATGCTATATGAATAAAAACATATTTAAGCATGTTTAATGAATACAAAAGTATGTAAAAATTATTAACAAATGAACATCAGTCCGAATATGAATACAAAAGCATGCAAACATTTTTAACAAAACCATTGCTGCACCGCTTGCACTCATAATATTCAAATACCATCGATAATATTAAAAATTACCTATCTACCTATGTAAATGTAATATACATTTTTTGTTATAAAAATAAAACGTAAAATAAATTGCAAGTAAATAAATAAACGAAAAATAAATCTCAACGAAACTTGGCTCTGAATAAATGATAAACATCAATAAACCAACTTCTCTCACTTGCCATTTCTTCACCCCCTCTCTCTTTCTATTTGCCCGAGAGTAAACTAGAGAGAGTAAACCTACGAGCGAAAAGTCCCGGGGCAGTGAGCTTGCGACTTTTCTCGGGGCGGGTGCCTCTCTCTCTCTCTCTCTCGCTCTCTCTCTCTCTCGTCGATTTTCCACTCTCGCTGATAGCCAGCCAGTGTGCGCGCCACCGTATTAAAAGCAGTGAGTTTGAATTTTCGTTTTTCTTTATCGTTGATTCGACTGCAGCTGGAGTGTGTATATATATCGAGAGTACGTGCGAAAGCGGGGGATCCTGCCGACTTGATTTTTATTCGATTAAATTTATTAGCCGGTAGGTAGCATTGATCGGCAAGCGCGGTATTCGATATAAACAAGCACTTTGCGGAACGATATATGTAATGGAAATTGGATATGTGATGTTGGAGAAAATAGCAACGTTGGTGGAAAGAACAATTAATTTTTAGTACACAATGTAATTTGTTTGCGGTATTTTAAGAAATGAATATTTTACAAATATTTTTAAAATATGAGATAACTGTTCGATTTTATATTAATATAAATTCAATTAATTAAATAAAGTAACATGAGATCGTTCAGGGTTCGAGGATAATTCGAATACATTGTTTAATCAAATGTAAAAAGAAGATAAGTTAGAAATATATAAAAGTAATTAAATTCGGAGAAAATTGTACTGGAAATGAACGATTTTATTTTAATGTTTTTAAAATATGAAAATAATATAAATTGTATTAATTTAAAAAAGCAACGTGAGCTTCTTCCGATTTCGAGAAAAATTGAAATGCTTTATTAATAAATACATTGAATAAAGAACAATTTTTAAATATTGAATGGAAATAATAAAATTTGGATGAAATTGTACTACAAATGAACTGATCATATTTCGAGTATTGTAAAATTTGAACATTTTTTCGAGGGAAAAAGGAATACATTATTCAAATAAAAATAACCAAAAATAAAGAAAAATAATTCTAAATTTTAAAATAAGAGTAATAACAATTAGAGGAAATTGTAATGCAAATGTATACATTAGAATTGATAAATAAATTGATCAATTACCGACTTGATACTTTCATACAGAATCTAATACAATAACATTAATTAATTATTTACAAATATAAAATTATATCATCGTTCTTTATGAAGAGTAGCATATTTTATAGAGTAGCACATTTCAATTTCCCGACGAATAATAAATTATTTCGCAAACTTGTCTCGAAGAGGAGTATATAACAACAATTTCGGATGGAAAAAGCACATTTTAACAATTAGGATATCGCATAAAAATAAAAAGTTGATTTTTTATCTGGAATAGGTAGAATAATGAAAAATAATTAGGTCGTATTTTCTCTTTTGTCGTAAAAATGCAAAACTTAAAAGTTTTTAATTTGCGATATATACAAATATATCCCAATACTATGTGATGTCATAAAAGTATACCATCAATACGTTACGAGAATTTCAAATGGCTCTACATAATTCAATTTTTGTTAAATTAAAGAAAGATTGGAATATATTGGCATATTGCAATAGACGGCGCTTTATTAACCTTTGTTTATAAATATTAATCAAGAGTTACGGTGCTTTTTAAACAAAATTGTCTGGGTGATCAGTGAAATCGTGCGAAATCTGAAATAGGAAGGAAAGAAATTTAAATGTTAAATTTTGATCGGTTTCCCAAAATCCAACTTTGGTTTAGAAATGAAAAGAATTACGCGCTTCTGAAAACGTTAACCCAATAACTAATTTTAAGTGTTAATAAATAAAAATTACTTGTGCTATGTCAGTTTAATAAAATAAACTGGATGCATAATTGTATTATGTAAAAAGAATATAATCAGAGTATGTTCCATTGATATCTTCTAAAAATACTTCCGTGATACAATAAAGAAAATTGTTTTTGTTACTGTCAAGACTCTCATGATTACAATTAATATTAAAAATATTTTGATCGCATTTCTTAAACATTTTCATTTTTCTCTCCATTTTATAAAATTGCTTTAAATGTTACTTTACCGCGTTCAAAAATTCTTCATATTCTGCGCTATATTTCTATTGGTTAATTGAATAAAATGCTGTATTTTACAATTAAATTGGTTCTTTAGAAGGACGCGCAAGAGCACCCCTTATCTCCTTTCATTACGCTATATGGCATCTTTCTTGCAACAATTTCTGATGAATCACATTTCATATTCCTAGATGAATACAGTAACATATTTCAGAAATGTATGACGAAAAGTGATATATTTCATTGTGTCCGAATATTAGCGTTACAGAGGGTGAGAGAGAGAGAGAGAGAGAGAGGGTTAAAAAAATTGTCCAAATGTGATTCATAAAAAGCATATCTGTTTTTATATTTTGAAGAATGATTTACTTTTCAATATTATACAAATTAAGGTATAGTAATGAACGGAAAAATACAGAAAATATATCATTTAGTTTCAGTAATATTCAGTTTTCTATAGAAAAAATAGACAAAACCTACGTATATTTCTTACACATTCATTTCAAATAATGGCTCACCCAGCATACATTTTTAACAATACGTTCATCATCCACTATCCAACCAAAGCCATATTTTCCAATAATACAGTAATAACTTCATCAACATCGATTCTCAACCCCCCCAGTAAACGCGCCGTCACTCAATACGCCAAAGAAAAAGGAAGACGGTCGAAAAAAGAAGCTCGACGCACTCCTCGAGCTTCCGCAAGCATGTTTTATGCATCATTTACCGTCGCAGAGCGAGATTTCGCTCCCTCCCCGTATTAGTGTATATAACGCGCATCGAATGCATAAAAAATCGCCTCGAACTCGACACACACACACACACACTCCGAGGCACTCAATGGCTGCCTTGCGCGCGCCGCGCCGGATTCACGTATGTGCATAAAGTCCCGAGCGGCTACGAGGAAGGAAAGAAGGAAGGGGGTAAATCGACGCGGCGGTATACTTTGAATTTAATGTCCTGTGAATTCCGGGCTTCGACCGCCAATGCTTTACACGCGCTGGCGCGGTAAAACACGCGGCGACTTTTACGGGCCGAGTCTGCATCGAATTGCGTGGAAATCAGCGGCAATGCTCCTGCCGCTGTTGCTGGCTTTTCATTGCCTAAAAGTTAGTTGGGGTTTTATTTCGTCTCGGGTCCTTATGTGCCCACCGCGAGCTTTTATTATCCCGATGCCGGTTCTTACATGGGTCGCGAGTTGTGGAGTGGCTGTAGGGGGTGGCTTCAGGCTTGTGATCGGGGTTTTGGAATTAATTGATGGGCACGGATATGGTTTCTTAATTTAACTGCGTGTTTAATCAGCGATTTTAATGATTTAGGTAAAAGTCTGTTAAGAAAATGTTAGGTTAGTTTGTAATTATTTTATGATTATATTGATTAGAGATTTTAGTTTAAATTTCATACTAAATTTTATCATGATTTTTCCTTAACCTTTAGAATGCAGTTATTTTAGAGTTAACATTAAGAAATATTCTATGTATTTGTCTCGCACGTGTTTAATTTTAAGCACAAGTTTTGTTGAGTAATTTTTAATTATATAAACGAAAATTGTATCGTGTTCTTGTATTTGCAACACAAAGTTAACTAACATATAATTCATAATTATTTAATGTCGCACTTCATTATCACGCTTCGTTTTTAAAAATGTGACAGATATGAATAATATCTTATTATATCCTAATAACGGATACAAAATAATTTAGCAGAATCACACGTATATGGGTGATTCCGTCGTAACTTGCCCAAAACATGCATATAAACGGCGGATGAGTGAAAATTGTCGATTTTTACCCCCAGCATGCATTGATTCCCCTGAATGACTTTTGTAAGCCATAAAACCACGCGGTGTTATTAGTTTCTTTTATGAAAATGATTGGAAATGCCTTGAGAAAACTGTTTTTACTTGTAAAATTTTGAATTCCCAGATCTTTTTCGAATACATTTGATGAATCATAACATATAGTTTACGAACCCACTGTCAATATAGTCTATTATAGCAAACTACTGCGCTTATTGATGTAGATATTGTTGTTATCAATATTTTATCGAAAACTGCTGGACGAAAAATATGCACCTTGCTTTAATGATATATAGAAAATTTCGAGTTTAGAACCAATACAAATATATTTTATCAACTCTATAGTTTACTATGTCCATGAAGGAATTTTTTTTACCTACCTTACTTTTGTGTAAAATGCATTTTTATATCGAAATTTGAGTTTTGGACATGTTACGGAACTGACGTCTGAGACCTTATCTATTGATTTGTTTTAAAATATAGCACTTCTGTATATTTTCAGCTTTTAATAATTATAGTTGGTTATGCCATACATGTGTAAAAATAAAGAAGGAATTTTTTTTCCGAATGTATAAGTGTCTAAGAGGCCTGGACGCGAAGTGAGCAAGTTACGGTGGAATCACCCATATATATTTGTAGCCATAAACATTTATGGTTGATAATCTATTACTTACTATTTTGTGTATAATGAAAACTATCAAAACATGAAAATCGTTTTACATACCTATAAGTAATATATTGCACTGTATAAAAAAAGGAAGTTCGAGCAGTTACAAAAAGTTTGAGTAGCAAAGGAACTTCGGAAACAGTGAAATAAGAATGCAAAAAGTTTTTATACTTTTTGATATTCAACGTAGGTACTTTAAAGAAAGCTGTCAGCTACTGCTGTAGCATTTGACAAGTATTCTGCACATTTAAAGCATTCGTTTTAATTATTCGTAAAAAATTATTTTCAAAGATATATTTTATATTATTTAATATCCTTATATGGATATGAACTTTAAATTTCTAAATCAAAATACGAAATTTAGAGTGACGTACCCGAGAAGAAATAGCAGTTTTTACGAGGAATCTCTAAAATATGACACTTTATAAAAAAATATGTGTAACATTATTTTGCACTAAAGTAACTTTCACCTTGTATGAAATAAATATTTAGTTTAATTTAGAGGTGGGGTTCTGATTAAATTTGAGGAATATACCCATTTTGCTTAATTAATCTGGAACTGTGCGATCTTATTTGTGGCGTAAATATAAGATATATATCAATTTTTAACAATTATTTGTAAAGTTATTACAAAAGATAGATATTTTAAGGTAAAATTACTCATTTTTGAAACACATAAATTCGCAATGAGTATTCCATGTTAATCAAACTATTCCAAATTATTCCTAAATATTCTTGAATCCATTATAAAAAAAATTATATATTTTTTATATCTCATTTTATAGTATTATAGTATAAGACAAAAATGAAAACTTATCAAAGCGAAAATCTTGTTAAAAATAATATTTATTTGCGCTAAATATTAATAAAGCTAATATTTATAGTACATAAACTAAAATAAAACATTGTAACTTGTAGTTTTACACTTTAAACTTTATGCAAGACCTGTCAAAAACGGACGTATCGATTTGTTGAATGTTTTTCGTAGAAATTGAGTTGAACTTTTTAATTTGGCATGCAATCAAATGTAAATAATATTTATTTATTTCAGAAATTGTGTTAATTTATAGAATTTTTACATCTAACATTTCTTACAATTTTCTTAAAACCGTAGAAACTAAGAAAATATGTTTATTATTTTATTTTTTCATTTTTAACATCTTCTCATTTACTCTGTAAAATCCTAAATTTATCATCATTCACTTACCTACTTATAACATTTTTAAACAATGGAAATAATGTTTGTTCAAATATGGAATTCATATGTACATTACGTTATGAATAATGTAGATACCGATAATGCAATTATTGATAGTTTGCTGCATACTAGTAAATCAGTAGCGTAACGGCTAATTTTTAGAAAACTAATTTAGTATTCTATGCGCAAAATTGTTTAAAAGATAAATAGAGTACAGGGTATTAAATATTTTATTTAACTGATCGTTTATGCTTCAACTAATTTTAGAATAGAAGAAATTAAAAATTTTAAAATAAATTATGTTACATGCTATTATAATAATGTAATGTTAATTTAAAAGAGAAGTTTTAAAAAGCTTAAGATTAAAATTCATATAAAATTTTAATCTTGAAAAATGTAATTCTTACTATTATCCCTTTTTGTTTGCTTTACAACGAAAAACTTCTTTTGAAAAAGCTTACCCGAGCCATTTTTAAGGCCTTGAATAGTTTACTTTATAATCACAAAATATACCCACGAGCTTGCGAAAGTTCTAGAATAAACTTTTCAAATTTTAAACAGGTTTTATTATCATGAGATTGAAAAATTTTGGGCATATTTTTCACTTTAGAGGCATTAAAATTATGTTTATAACTTATTTTATACCCTTTTTATAGCGCAATAAAATAATTTATTATAATATCTGTATTTTATAGCACTGTATTATCATATTGTAATATTTTAAATAAAAAACAGTTGAACAAAAACTAAAATTATCATTTATTCTCTTAGTTTATTTTTATTATAAAAAACCGAACAATTTAATTATTTCTATAATGCTCTTTACATCGCTTATTATAGTTGCATTAATTATTATACACAGCCTTATAATCCGCAAATATTTACATACAATTTAAATCCACCATTTAATTTTAATTTTTAGTTACATACATTACCCTGTCAATTTCACTCTCGACTCCCAAAAGTGAAAGCACATATTCACACCCATTATCATATTTATTCAACTTCGGTCTCAACGAAGATTTTTCCATCCCGCAACGGGGCGAGAACTATTTTGTTTCTCCATAATGACACAAGTGCCGCCAGAACTTTCTCCCGCAACGCGCGGCTCCTCTTTTTCTCCCTTTACCCCCGCCGTTAACTCCAATGAGACTGCAGCAGTAGCAGCAGCAGCGACGCGACGGGGGAGCGAACAAAAAAAAGGAAAGAACATTCGCCCGTGTGCATGTGACACTTTCGCACCAATTTGCATCCGTCGCTTGCTCACTCCCTTTCCCTCTCTCTCTCTCTCTCTCTCGCGCACAAATCAAATTATCAACTTTTAAAAGGTGAAATTAAACTCGTCGAGCGAGCCGAAGACCGGGACACGAGACTCGCGCTCTGTATACTCACCAAGCTCGGAGAACTCTGTCTGCGGATACTCCCGGAAGAATTAGCGCTGGGACCCTCGGCAGCTCGCGAACTTTTCCCCGCGACGCTCTCCTTCCGAAACACACACACAACGCCGTATATCTTCCAAGTTTCTAATGCAATACCTCACCACTCGGAATGAAACTCGATCGATCCGTGACAAAAGTCGCACAACCGATTCCACCACGTCCGTGTTATTATACTCGATCACACCCTCAACAGGTGACGCAACGCGAAATCTCTACCTCTCTCTCTCTCTCGATACTTATAACACCCTCCTCCTATCGAACTTTTTCAAATGTATGTATATTACACACTCCCGAAATCTCTCGAGCACGTAGTCACCGAGTACGAAGCTGCACGGCACGCGCGATTTGTCTGCTGCACACGGAGAGGAGCGTACTCACACGAGGGTATATATATACATATATGTGTGTATGTATATATATGAGTGTGTGCACGACCACGCGGCGCGAGTGCGGAACTCAGACTGAGGGGACACGACGACGGCTGCTGCCGCTACTACTGCGACGCCGGACGTCGGGACGCCGGTGTGCTTGCGCGCGCCAGCCAACGGGGGGCGCACCTTCCCGCGTCGTCGCAGCGCGCGGCGCATCCTATCTTTCTTCGCGTGCGCGGCGTATACAGCGATCTCTTTCTCTCTCTTTTTCTGCGTGTCTGACGTTTCTCGCGCTGTTCGTCTTTCGCTCGGGCTGTGCTTGCGCGCTTTCGCGTCTGCGGAGCACGGTGTTTTGCTTTTTTTGTGTGTGTGTAGTGCACGAGAGGCTTTGCCGATGTTTTTTTTTTCTTGGGGTATATATTGGGGGAGAGCGGGGTATTGACGGTCATGGGTAACTGTGAGCGGAAGATGCTTGTATGCTTCGGTTGATAGGAGTTTTTGGTAATTTTATGGTGTTTGGTGTGGTGTTTTTTTGTATTGGCTGTAGGAAGGTGAGAGTTCAATGAGAGAAGCTTCGGGTCTTTGGAGAAATGGATTTTGAGGTGGCTTTGGGAGTGGCTTTGTGATATCTAAAAATGAAGACTGACTGGTTGGAGCGTTACTTGCTCATCCAATTTTAATATAAAAGTGAAAGTGACGGTTCTGTTGTTGGCTATAAATAAGCACCGTAGTTAATGGTATGAATAATTTTGACGCACGAAATGATAATAAATGAAAAAAGCTTTAATTTCAGGTCTAGAGTGTCAAAAGTTTATTTTAACTTAATGTTACAGCCGATAGAAATTCATAATAAAAATTACATAAAAATTTAACTTATTTGATAACTTACTAAATACTTTTTTTTTTGACATAAATTAAAGGGCGAATTTCTATCTGTTTTAACATTAGATTAAAATAAACTCTTGTGCTAAACTGCTTTTTTCATTTTGTACTTTAACATAATTAATACAATAAACAGATGTTTTATGATTAATAATAGAAGTATCATTTTTCATACTATTATGTATAGGGTAAAGACCCAAGTAGTATACCACCTAATGTGAATAGTCGATTGCAATTTAAAATTGACAATAATAAAGTAAATTAGTTTCGCTAAGCAATTCCATATTTACATTAGGTTGTTTTATTTTTCTTCAAATGTTATAAGCAAAATGGTGTTTTACTATCGTTGCCACGACCCTATACATTATATTTATTTTATCTAGTATATTTTCGACACTGGAGCCTCTATCTCAAAATTGGTAAAGCGTTAAGCGCTCTGATCAATCAAAGTCTTCATTTATAAGTGCCAGAAAATATCTCTTAAGGTGGTTCCCTAGTAAAATTTATAAAATCTCTGTATTAAATTTTTTAAAACTGGGGCTTACGTGAAATATTTGTTATGATTATATTAATTTGCATATCAATTTACAGATTTTTTTAGTTATTCAACATAATGTGTTATTTTTTAGTAAAAATAGGCCGTATTCAAAATAGCCCTCGCGTACACCACATTGTCATGCACTCCTCAGAAAATTCTATAGTGTTACTATTCGCTTTTAATTTGACTTGATTATTTATTATATTATAGCTCTGAAAAATATATGTGATTTTGTTTCAAAATTCCTACATAAATACCGTTATTTTATTAAAAAATTGTATTATAAATAAACTTCAAAGTATCAATTAATAGAAAAACGAGCAAATTCTTGTTGAAAATACCTTAAAGAATATATTATCAGTTTCAACAAATTTAATAATGTTAAAGGGTGCTTCGCGCGCCAACCCGCTTGATTAAGCAAGATATAAAGAAGGCCTTGATTCTTATATGTCAATTAACGTAAACCACGTAAAATAGCTTATAAATAACGTTAAAAGAACGAATACTTTAAAATAAAAAGACGTATAAAAAGAGACATATATGGAGAAAGGTTCGAGTCTTTTAAA
Source organism: Gastracanthus pulcherrimus (assembly GCA_949152435.1). Classification (NCBI taxonomy): domain Eukaryota; kingdom Metazoa; phylum Arthropoda; class Insecta; order Hymenoptera; family Pteromalidae; genus Gastracanthus; species Gastracanthus pulcherrimus. The sequence goes on from OX424576.1 coordinate 158,945,658, forward strand.
ATAACGTCGACCAACGCAAATTGACGTAAAACGACGTTAAATAGCTTGAAAATAACGTAAAAATTCTAAAAAATGGGCCAAAATACATATAAAAAGGAAGATATGGAGAAAGCCTCGATTCTTTTACATAAAATAGCGTAGACTAACGTAAACTAATATAAACTACGTGAAATAGCTCATAAAGAACGTAAAAATAACGAAAAATTCTGAAGAAGAGGCCAGAATAACGTAGAAAAAGAGAAACAAGGAGAAGGGTCTCGATTCTTGAATCGACGATGGCAATGGCGGTGGCGAAATATTTTTATAATGTAAACACATAATTACGCATTAATATGTTTAACTTGTATGATTGTACTATATCCAAAGGCAGTTTGGTATACATACACATTCTGCGTTTATAGATTTTTTAATAATTCTATTATGTAGATTTAGTAATAGGATTAATGACAAAGATTATTGTAATATATTGTGTACTTGACTTATGTATATTATTGTATTAATGATACTTTTTATGAGATTAATATATGTTTAATAAGTAATTACACCATTATTATTATATTTGGGAACAGTTGCTGGTAAGCAAACAAGAAACCACAGAAAGAATGAATAGAAAACTGCATGAAATAAATATAACGATAACCATATTTATTTTTGGTTGTAATACTTCTTTTAGAAATGTAGAGTCAATTTATTTAAAAAATGTTATCAATGTTTAATACAGTTCATGTACAAATCACAGAGGAGAAAAAAAGGCTTTGAATGGAAAAGAGAATATTCTTATAGTTGATCGGTGGAAAAATCCTGTAAAAAATACAAAAAAATGTGGCAGTGACAATTCATAATGCCGATAATGGAACACAGCATTTTCTTGAAGCTTATGACATAACAAGGGAAAGTAAAGCAGGAGAAAAATTATTTATTATATACAAAGGATGCTACGGTATCAGCTCAAGAAAACTACAATACACGTATTTTTGCCGTTGTATCGGATAATGCTTGCAACATGGTTTCTATGAGTAAATTGAGTAGTCATTGGCATTCAATGTGTAACAACCATAGTGCTAATTTGTTGGCAAAATCGTTTATTAATAATAAATTGGCTAGTAAAGTTAATACATTTTTAAGAGATTTTTAAAATCCTAATCTTCAACAGGAACTTTTAAAACTTAATGGAAGTAAAATTATATTGGCTTGTAAAACTCGATGGTGCTCTTCAAAATACTTTAGAAAATTTACTTCTAATGAAGCAGATTACGCACAGTAAAAAATTTACTTTAAAAGATAAAACTCTAGAATTGCTTATAAATGCTCAATTTTAAGATAATTTAAGAAAAAGAATTAATTTATTAGATCCTGTTTAGGTTTTAGTGAATAAATGACAAAGTTCAAATTATTGTTTAGCAGGTGCATCAGAGTCTTGGATTACAACCAGCATATCTAGGAGAAAAGTTATCTATTGCACAGATTAATGAAGCTTATGCTTTTTATCAATGAGTTTTTAAATGTCGAAGGCAGAGAAGAAATCATTTGCTGAAGCAGCAGCACCAAATTTAGCCAATTTTGTTCTAAAGCTGCATTCCATTTCTGCATCATCTGCGCAGTTTGAAAGGCTGTTTAGTAATTGGTCTTATATATATTCAGCCCTACGAAACCATATTTAAGAAGATAAATCTAAATAAAATAGTTGATATATATATACACACACATATATATATATATATATATATATATATATATATATATATCTGATGAGTGAACTTCTGCTAGCTGTTATTTGACTGAAAATCCAAAAACATAAGAGTGGGGCGATCACCGCAATCCACGCATGAAAAGGGTGTTTTCAGAGTCAAAAGAGTGGTCAACTTGTTGAGTAGAGTAGTGATCCAGAAGCAAGTTGACGTAATTTGCTGATCATTTGTCGAGCGATATGCCGGTATGCCGGCGCTTGCCACAGACAAGCTGATCTCGAATCTGCACAACCTCTTAAAGCCAAAGCGTCGTTAGCATACGTGTTGTTTTTAAGGATAGCTGCAACAAGTAGAAACTGTAAGTCCTCATCTTTTGCCAGCTGCTTGCGAACACAGACCACCAAATATTCACTAAATATGAACCAAATATCAAAGTTGAGGTATGATACGTCTATTATGAGCAGATAATATAGAAATACTTAAATTGTATTATTGTTATATAGATTCTCAATATTTTCGAACAAATTTACGACGGGAATAAAGGCATATAATTCTTGTGTAAGCTATTTTGACTACAAAAATCAACCGCATTTTTAAACGTGTAGTGTATATATATATATATAGCGTCGGCATATCGCTCGACAAATGATCAGCAAATTACGTCAACTTGCTGCTGGATCACTACTCTACTCAACAAGTTGACCATTCTTTTGACTCTGAACTCCCCATTCTTATATTTTTCGATTTTCAGTCAAATAACAGCTAGCAGAAGTTCACTCATCAGATGCCTCAAAATTATATTAATGAGCAGAAGAAAAAGAATCTAGTCACCATCATGCACCGTCACGCAGAAATAATCAATCAATACACTCGCTCCGTACCAACTCGGCCGTCTTTGGAGCTGACGACCAAGAAAATTGACATCGCTCGCGGTTCTCTCATCCAGCTGGTGCAAAAGGAGCACTTTCGAGACGAGCAGGCGAGGATCCGAACAGGAAAGCCAGTGAGTGGTGATAGCTCTATCCGTTTTTTGCTTTCGTTCAAAGATCGCCAGGCGATACTTCGGGTAGGCATATCTGTACAGAGTCATCTTACTGAACCCTTAATCCGAGATGCTCACATATGCACGATGTATGGAGGACTGCAGCTTACTCAAAGCCACCTACCGCTCACACGAAAATTCGCACGCTCGCTCGTCGCTGTGTGTTCTGTGTTCGCTTCCAAGGATGCACTGCAAGCAGATAGTTCTTCACTTTACTCGGTTGGACTATACTGGACCATTTGTTGTATGGACCTTAGATGGACGAGGTAAAAAATCTTCGAAGGGCTACGTGGCGATTTTCACGTGCACGTGACTTTTATCCCGCCAAGAGCACCGCACTTTGGAGGACTTTGGATGACAGTGTTGATGTCCTTCAAGCACCACCTACGATGAGTCATTGGAAACACGAAGCTGACGTTCGAGGAGTTCTTAACCGCGACGTCACGCATAAAATGACCTCCGGAACCTTTGTCGCCGGATTCATTTGTTTCAGATACTTCAAGATGGCAACTGATCAAAGGAATAAGGGACCATTTTGTATCGCTGGCGTAAGGAAGTATGAACTCCATTCCTTGCAAAGGGCATCCTACGTGAGGGCAATCTCAATTGGACACAAAAGTGGTTGTCGCGGGCCTTTCGGTATCTGTTCCAACCTTGATATTGATCTGATAAGATCGCATGTAAGTCGTACTTGTACACGTGCACACACACCTATACATGCATACACACACGTGTGTACGCACGCACACACAAAAGTTTAAGTTAAATTTAATATCTAAATTACTATATGTCAAAAGGAGTCGAATAAACGTCGAAAAAAAATGTTATCACCATGTCACCTAGAATCGTACTCGCCGCAAAGTACCTCAGATAAATATGGTATTAGCAATAACAATTTAATGTGACGTGTAGGATCAAGATATTGCGGTTTTATAATAACAAAGTTAAAGATATGACCAAGTATTTATAGTAAAAAAAATTCAGAATGATTGCTTTTAAAAAAAAAAAAGTTTTATCAACGCATAGAAAATAAATTCTTTTGGGTTTAACCCAGGCTTGCCCCCTTAATGTAATAAGAGCTAAAGGATATTTATTGCACGTGCAGAGCCACAAAATGAATTTCTCTAAACGACTGTAAAATCCTCACCCAATTTACAGCAAGCCCACCTCTATATATACACCAATAAACAAGCAAGAAATCTCCAGCCAAAATAGAGGCAATCACACAGGCCATAAGCCAACAGTCCGAAATAATAAAGGTCTCCGAGAAAAAGTGGCCAATTCGTTCCCGCTAACCCATATGCTCTCGATCTTTAATATCCCAAACCCCCCCCCCCCCCATATCCCCATTATATCAAGCAGGTCGCGTGCTCGCCTCCATCCCCCCCTACACTCCATCCGCACCAGAAGAACCTCGCCGCCCTCATCATCCTTCTCTCTCTTTCTCTCTCTCTCATCCCTAACGCGAAATCGCGATGAAAGATGACATTGGATTGCGGCGGGACGGAACTCCTCTCCGGGAGAGAGGCGGGCGGAAAACTTCCCGAGTGGAGTGAGGAGTAGACGAGCAAGCGAGCATCGGGGTGGCACGGAATGTATATAGGGGAAGGGGGAGTGAGAGAGCGAGAGGGGGACAGAGGAGGAGGATGCAACAGTTGCCCTTCCGACGTCTCCACCGTTGGCGCCGACGTCACGTGCGCGCCTCACCGCGACGACCCCGCAACGCGTCGCCTCCGAGTTGCTGCTATTATATATATGGGCATTCAATGGCCACGGATTTATAGGTGGAAATCCCTAATGGGGCAACCTTTTTAGTAAGCTATGTGGTCGATTTTCTCGAAGCTGTTAGACATTGTGTCAACGCGTTTTATGAGACTGTTAAATAAGAAAATATCATTTTTAATTTTATGACTTCATCGATCGTTTTAAATATTACATTAATTAATAATTGAGTGTATCTCTACGAACAATTTACTTTTACTACTGACAATTTTTGTGTCATATGTACTGTCTTTAAAAAAACAAATAAAATGAGTGCTGAAAAATTAATTTTCACCGTGTATATTTAGAGTAATCGACTACACATCCATGTGTACACACACACATACACATCCACGCACACATACATACACACACACACATACATACACATCCATAAGGACAGTTTCTAAAATTAGTGTATTTTGATTCTTAATGTCTCAAAACATGTTTTTAACAATACTTTTGTTTTCCATCACAAAGATTCGATGCTACTTTTGAGACAATAGCAATCAAATACACTATTATTAAAAAATGTCTGTTTGGATGTATGCGTGTGCGTGCATGTGTTTGTGGGTGTATGTGTATGTATATATGGATATGTAGTAGCATTACTCTGAATATACACGGTAAAACTTAATTTTTCAGGGCTCATTTTTGTTATATATGGACGGCGGCTTAAATAAATTTATTTATTTACAATGTGTTTTTGTCTTTTTAGTGGTATTACGATTTTTGAGTCTAAGAGAGTGGAAATGTGGGAGCTGCGTCATCACGCTCAACCGCAACTAAGCGGGGAACAACGTTCACGAAACGTAAATAGTCTTATTTAAGGTACAATTTCATGGTGCGTCAAATTTGTTGCGTCAACTCCACCACATGAGATTTTATCGGGGAATCCCAATGTTTACATTAATTTTAATATTTTTGTAATATATTATTTCACAGTTATACAGATATAAACTTCCTAAAAAATAATGTTTTACATTAATGATGGTTTGTAAACGGTCAAATATATTTCCTTGAAACATAAATACATTGTCAACACTGTTTAAAATTTGTATTTGGATAACCTTTTCAATGATATGCATGACAGTTCAATTATTTATTGAAGTTAAACAATTTTAACATGAAAAATGCAAACGCGCGCGTACAAATATCACGTGGTCAAGTTGATGCAAAAATTTGACGCTCCATGAAAATGCACCTTTCTATTTCTGTTTATTTACACGTTAAATATTCACATAAACTTTTTGTTTTTAGAATCACTGCGAGGAACGTGGATGTGGCCGATGCCACAATTACTCATAGAACAGAAATGAACTTTAAGTAATACATTTTGTAACGTCTTGAAATAAAAAGAAATATTAATTGAAAACCATTTTCTTTATACATTAGAATACACTATTTTTTGAAAATGTCCATATGGGTGTGTATGTGTATATATGTGAGCAACGATATCCCGAGTAATCCATATTCCAATTTAATGCTTCAGGGCTCGTATTTTTTGTTTTTTTTTACACGAAGGGGGCACAATAGAATACTTTTATTTGTTCAGATTCGTTTTTAGCAGCTTTTCGATTATTAGGTTTAGTTTTTCGAGTTTTTTGGTATATTAAAAATATTATCATTAATGCAGTAAAAGTACATTTGAAACAGCTTAAAATTACCTATCTTTCCCAATCCGAAATTTTTGATAAGATAATTTCTTTCATTTGTTATAAGCAAAAACGTGTATATTTTACAACTTATTATACCGAAAGCGCATGATGGAAATTCAGTAAAAAAATTTGAGAATCAGTAACATAGAGTAGAATATTCTGTTAAATTTTAGACATTTCATTTTTTTCTTGCCGAAAAAAATGTGTATGACGTGATAATTTTTTACTAATCAAAGTTCATTTTTCCAGTTATTGATACAGATTTTAAATGAAACAGAATTTTTAAGATTTATCGATACCTTTTTGTTTTGTAACGTTTTTTCATTTTTATAATATTCTTCTTTTTTTTAAATAATTTTTTGCAAATTTGAAATCAAAAAGAATTTTTAAGATTCATGTAAATAATAAATAAATTTCTAATTTCATATATATATATATATATATATATATATATATATATATATATATATATATATATATATATATATATTTAAAGTATACTTGTTATATTGATTATTACCACAGTCTACAGATTTAAACAGAATAAATAATTTCATATTGAAACAATTAATAAGATTTGAGGAAAGGCCAATGAATTGGTAGCAGTTTTTCATGTGCATACGGGTGAAAAACTTCAGACAGACAATGAAGAATCTGGGTACGATCTAAAGAATCGTAGATTTTTTTACAGATGCGTTAATATAGACAAACATGTACGATGTGCAGTGTGCGGTGTCTCATAAATTGGATTATGCCAACAATGCACTACGTCATTCTTATCTAGCTTTACACCGCAACATTGGATACAACGTAACTGTTTATTCTGAAAATCACTTTTATCAGTGTAAATATTTAATAAATAATTGTTTCTTATTTCTTTAAGAAAGAAATCTGCTAAAGCAGTTAATTTACAGTTGGTTTTCAATGCTATTTTATACATTGCGACATACTTCAATATTTTATTTAACTATGTCATTGTCTAAATGTATGTATGTAATTAAATAAAAATAGAGCGATGCGATTCCCAGCAAATTATTTTAGAAACGCTGCATAGGACAATTTAAAAAAAATCTTCGATGCTATATAGCATGTTTTATGATGTTTTATGTATACTGCATTTTTTATAATTTAATTATATAAAAGGAGAATATTATATACTTTATATAAAAGGATATATATAAAAGGAGAAATTATATATATATATATATATATATATATATATATATATATATATATATGAGATTAAGTGATAGAAAACAACATTAAAATTAGGTGCTGAAGTTTTCGCGAACATTTTATTTTATATTCCAACCGTTGCTCTATTCTTAGATCTTAAAATTTTTAAATATGATATGCGTTTCACAAAAATTTGTTTTCTTAAGAGATATTTGGTATGCAAGTAAAACCTTTATATTGTACAAAATAGTAATTTGATATGTACATATGTATGTATGGATGCCTCCGGCTGATAAAATGCTAACTCAATCGTGAACTCCAGACAATTGTAATTGGATGCAGCGTGTAATAAAATTATATCTGAAAATTTAATGCAACAAAATTCTAACTCATTGTTCAGTATATCAAGATTCCGACTAAAGGTTTCGGGCAAGAGAATTCTAATTCAGAGTTCCGTGCAATAAGAGTCCAACTCAAAAGACAATGCAATATAATTCCTTCTCATTGAAAAATCATTATAATGCCATCAGAAAAAAAGTTGCTTTAGCCCCGCTTAATATGCCAGAAAGACGCAAAAATCAATACATGCGATACAAAAAATATGGTGTGCACCAAGGGCTAAGTGGGCTTGTTGACCTCGTGTGGTTGCAGTACGAGTGGAAGGCGAGCTAGCACGAGCCGAAGACGAATCTCCACACTCGATCTAAAAAAGCTCACCTTGCGCCCTAGGTACACAATATACTATTTTTGCCCATCTCAACGAAAATGGCCACTTTTTGCCCCGAAAAGCGAGACCAAAATTACACTTTTTGCCCGCAAAAATGATTTACGGGAAAGAAGCTACTTTTTTCCTGCAAATCACTTTTTTCCCGCAAATGCAGAAAGTAATTTTTTTCCCGCAAATGCAGAAAGTAATTTTTTTCCCGCAAATGCAGAAAGTAATTTTTTTCCCGCAAATGCAGAAAGTAATTTTTTTCCCGCAAATGCAGAAAGTAATTTTTTTCCCGCAAATGCAGGAAAAAAGTGGCCACAGTTGAGATGGGCATAAAGTACTATATGTAACTCGAGAAAAAAGTCGTTTTTATCCTCGGGTGATACTGCCAGTAAATAGATAGATAACAGTTTACTTTGTATAAAAAAAATAAATATTTACAGTATTACATGGATAACAGCCTTGATCATTGCACAGTCGAATGAAATAAAATACATATCGTCAATAGATATCACTTAAAGATCGTCAGTTTTAATAAAATTGCAAATGTTACTTATCACGTCAATACAATCACGCTAATAAATACATTCATACACACAGGATAGCCAAATAAATAAATACAAAATAAAAAAATAAATAGAGGACTTCATACTCGTCATACATACATCCACATACAGACTGATAAATACACTCACGCAATAACGTAGAACGATACAAAAATAAATAACAGTTAATTGGCACTTTCCGCGCCAAACATTTCATATATGTGCCCACATATTGCTTTTTTAAATTTACACAATGACTTGAGCGCTGAGCGATTTCAGGCCTGTATCAGTGCGCGACCATGGAACTGCGATTTTTTTAGGGTCCCTACTTGAGGTTTTGAACTGATTTTTATCAAAAAGGGCCGCAAGGTACGGTGGTTATACCATGACGATAGCTTTGTATATCATCACCGCCGCAAAATACGCTCTTCTTGCCTCCAGCCCAGGTTCCTCCTATAGGGAGTTACGTGCTCGTCCCTTCTCGCACCACATATATATCTCGCAAAGGAGTTCTGTAACCTATGAAGCCTGGTCTGTAGCTCACCTGACACATCAAGATATACAAGAGAACAATAATCCAGGTGAGAGACAACTAGAGCGCTAGCGAGCTGTTTGCGTAACGCCTCAGTGATACAGGATCTAAATGATCTGAGACCAAAAAGGGCTCTGTTAACCTTTCGGCTAATCGCATCCACTTGCGGTTTCCACGTTAACTTCGAATCCATAACAACACCAAGGTTATTTACAGTGTCGACAAACTGTATGAAAACATTATTCTCCACCTCAATGCTTGGAAGGTGCATACTCTGTAGCCTATTGATATTATATTCTGACCCAAAAATAATGGCTTAAGTTTCTCCAACATTAAGACGGAGGTCGTTCTCAGTAATCTACGCCGACACTGCACGCGCTACAGATGATAACCGATCTATGCCTTCTGGAAGATCGTCCCTTGTAACTTGTATGAAGGTCTGTAAATCGTCAGCATATAGCAAATGCTCGACACCTTTTGATAATTTGCCCTCCGGATGTTTAAAGCCCACCAGAATATCCCGCAGATCATTAATATACAGACTGAACAGAAGAGGCCCGAGGACAGAACCCTACGGCACGCCAAGATTGGTTGAGAGCCAATCTGATTCTCCATTGGAATTAGTAACCACTCGCTGGTTACGCCCTGTATTGTATGACCTAATCCACAGGATTACCGTCTTGGCGAACCCCATTCTGATCAGTTTACGGAGTAATTTGGAGGGCGAGATCGTGTCGAACGCCTTGCTGAAATCAAAAAGAAGGAGAATGGTAAGAAGCTGTTTACTGTTGTTAATACCCTCATGAATCTCTTCTGATAGACTCAGTAGTGCTGAGTAGTGCTACAATCTTTTCAAGGACCTTAAAGAGAAAACTCAGGAGAGTTATTGGGCGAAAGTCCGAGACAGCTGATGGAATTGCTTTCTTCTTAAGAGGCACCAACTGAGCCCTCTTCCAAGCCCCCGGAAAGACCCTACTGGATAGGGAGGAGTTTAATATCTCAGTCAAATGATGGGCTAATACCGGAAGATTCTTCGCAATGACGTTTTGGGGTATTCCATCCTCTCCCTTTGCTTGCGATGTGAAATGGGCAACGACCAGGATTACGTCCGAGATAATAACTTTATGAAAGATGATGCCGTCGTTACTGGCCTCTGATAAAATGTCATCCATGTTCACATCGCGCTCTGTCTGAGAGACGGATACTCCTGCGAAGTGTTATTGAGTTCATTTGGTGAGAAGCCATGCAGCTCCTCACAGGCCTCCGGTAGGAGTCCGAGGTCCCGGAGTTCCTTCCAGACGTTTTGGTTATTATCCAGAGCATAAAAAATTCTGCTCTGGATAAACGACTCACGTGCTTGAGTTGCGAGAAGTTCTGCTTTAGCCGCGAGAGCCAGGAACTCCTGGTACAAACTGCTGTCCCCTGTCCGGCCATAACGCCGACGAACGGCGTCGCGCTGATTGTAGAGGTGTTTGAGATCAGCGTCGACCCATGGTGGAAGACCCTTCTTTTTCGGTCTCTTTTAGGGGAGCCAATTCATCGATGACTTCCATAATATTATGGCTAAGATGTTCAAGCCTGCTATCTACGTCTTTATCCAGGCAACTGATGGGCGACCAATCTCGAGCAGCAAGGAGCGAAAGAAGCTCCTCCTGTCTAATAGATTTAAAGTCCCTGTACATAAAGCTTTTGAGGACAGTGGGCTTTGATGTTTAGATGTCAATTGTAACATCAATGATATTATGCCTGCTGGAAAAGGTCGCCATTATGTTGTTCGCATTCAGCACTACATCATTGTCATCAATAAGAATTACGTCAATCCAGGTGTGAGATTCTCCAACGTGGTGAGTCGCGCCATGATCAACTACATCGACGGTTCGACGTTCGAAACCCATCAGGAGTGGATTCGGACACACTACAGACATTGACCGAATTGTTGTTAACGTCATTATTATTATTCGTACCACAATTACTATTTACATTAATACTATTATTAAGGTCCCTAATACTATTATTTACATGTTTATTTTCAAGGAGAATAATTTTGGCTTCAAGAGACCGCACCCTCTGTGCCATCGCCGCTTTTTCATTTGCTAATAAGGTGTACTCTCTAACATGATCCTCCAGATTGGAGTTTTGGAGAGCAAGATTGTCTTCTGTGATGGCCAATCTCTCACTAAAACTTTTAATATCTACGACTAGTGCTGGTACTAGTTTCACATACTCAAGGTCCTGATTCAGTTTAGCCGTCATGGAAGAAACCTTATTAACAATGCCCGATATGTTGCCTACGTACGACTCTAACCTAGCTAAGGTGACTCTGCTATCTTCGCCGGTGCTGTTTACGATGCTGGGTCTGTCCCCGTTTGCCGCTTCAAAGATAGAGTCCACCTCGTAGCTCGCATTGCATTCGACTTATTGCCCTTGTTACATAATGTACTATTATTCATGACTTAACTATAATACCCACTTTATTGACCTGAAAAACGGGACAAAATGAGATTTTTATTCCCTTCTATATTTTATTCCCGCAAATTTTCGTTATTCCCGCATTTATGGGAATAATTGCCACTATTCCCGCTTATTAGCTTTTCTAGATTATCCACTTATGTTTAAGTATGCATCAAATTTATCATATTCTGCTCTTCTTAAATCAAAAGAATAAGAACAAATCTACATAACTTAATAATTTATGCAAAATAAACTTTTATTGATTTTATGTATTTAAAGTTTTATATATAATATTTCAGTTTTATATAAAATAATTACCATTAAACCCGCGACGCAGTGTATGTACCCACGCAGTGGGTGAGTAAGATCCACTTTTCAAATTAACAAAGTGACTACAGTTAAGTCGTAAATAAAATTCTATATGCAACACGAAAATAAAGTCGATCATTCCCTCGGGTATTTACTACCCGAGCGAAGCGACTTATCTACGACTTATCTATGACTTTACTTACTTGTTATAAATGTACTATTTTTTGTTTACTCCGACATTATAATGTAGTAGAAAAAAATTAGTTCCATCTTTCAATTTTATGTACCATTCAGAGCCATCGAATAAAACATTTTCTTTAACAGATGATTTAATCAAAACACCTCATGATTATCACTTGTTCCGGTCGATGGCACATGGCCTGGGTGAACAGCACTTTCATTCTTATGAAGATGCTAAAAAATGGGTCGACTCTTGGGTAGCCTCAAAAGATGTGTCGTTTTACCGACGTGGACCTCAAATGCTGCCAGAAAGATGCGATATAAAAACTAGTGGCTAGCTATGGACAATACGTTGAGTGACATGTTTCTTACTAATTTTTTAAAATAAAGCATTAATTTTCATGAAGGAGCAACGAGAACTTATTCAACATCCCAATATATTGTGTAACGTGGCTGAAAAGTAGCCTTTTTTGCCCGTATGTAGTTTCCACGAGTCATGGCGAGTAAATACGAGCTGAAGGCGCATACTGCAATCACACAAGGGAAAGAATCTACGTTTATAATACAAATTGATACCAAAAATGATTATTTTTTATATTGTATTGTGTTATTTATTCGCTCAAAATTTCAGATATAGTACTTCGGAGCCTTCGCATTAAAATACAAAGCGCTTTCCGGACTTGAATTTTATTTTATTTGTTTGACATGAAAAGAGCTTTCGATTTCACTATTTTAAATATTATAATAATTCCAGCATTTATAAGAAAAAATGAGACCAAAAATTAATTTTTTCTCATACATGCACGATCTTTGAGTTATTTTATGCCTCAAAAGCGGGCGCAAAGCGGCTGTTGGCCGACTAGCGAACAAAAAATGGTTCAAGACCGCTTTTGGCAAAAAATTTTTGCCCATCGTGCCGCAATAGCGTTTTTTTGCCCACTCTTTTAAAAATAGATATTGTGTACATATCGATGTGCGTACACTCACATACCTTGGATCAAAAGTCTTTCTTGCTCTACTTACGCTAAAAGACTGTTTTTTCGTGCATGTTTAGCGAATGTAGCTCTTTTCTGCTCCGAGGTGGGAAAGTAAGCCTTAGGGCGGAATAGTAACGCACTTTCCGCCCGCTTCATGTATGAAAAATCATCCTTTCGGTACGGGTAGAACAAAAAATAACATGTGTACCACGGATGGAAAACAATTAACGTTTGTGCTGATTACAGGCTACTATCCGCTCGTGGAAACCATATGCGGTCGAAAAAGGCTACTTTTCACCCTTTTTACACAATATACTATTTTTGTTCAAAATCGTAGATATTCGAATTTGGAGCTTTCGTATCGTTAAGATTCGAGTTGTAATGTTTTGGTAATTATAATCAATTTTTAAAAGAAATATTATCCGTAAATTATCATAAGAATATTACACATAATAATATTTATAAAAAAATAAGCGCTACATTTCTTAAAGTTAAAAAAAATCATTTTCTAGGTTCGACTGACAAATCAATTCACATTAGCTATTTTGATTAAATCATACGATAAAGAAAATTTCTTGCACTAAACACATGCACGATTTTTGTGGTTTTGGAAAAGCGAGCCTAAAGTGCTTGTTTTCTGACCAGCGGGCAAAAAGGAATCAGCCGACAAAAAAGTATCTTTTTTTGCCCGCTGTTGATTTATTTACTTATTTGTACTTTTCGAGACATTTTCGCAAAAATCCATACATATTTCACAAACAATATGGTGTTCACCAAGGGCTAATGGGCTTTTTGAAGTCAATTTTACGCTCTTGGTACACAATATATTATTATTCAATGGCTCTGAGCTACAAATATAATTAAAAGATTGAACTATATTTTGTCTACTACATTATAATGTCGGAATAAAATAGAAATACAGTATATTATGTAACAAGGGCGTAAAGTCGTGGATAAGTCGCTTCGCTCGGAGAGTAATCACTCGAGAGAATGATCAACTTTACTCTCGCGTTGCATATTGAATTTTATTTACGACTTAACTGTAATCACTTTGTTGACTTGAAAAGTAGATCCCACTCACCCACTGTCAATGCGAAATGAAGTATTGTTAAACATGACGCGGCGCGGGTTTAATAATAATTATTTTATATAAAAATGAAATATTATATGTAAAACTTTAAATACATAAAATCCGAAAAAGTTTATTTTATTTTATTTTGTCCTTATGGAGTTTTCTTTAGAAAACAAATGTCTGGAAATATAAAAATATTAATATTTTTTTTTCTTAAGCATTTTTCACATTTTTTTAATACGTAAAATAAATAATAGGCATATTTATAATTAATTATATTCATTTACTATATTTAAAAAATAAGTTTTAATTAGAATTGCTACTTACCTGCCACATTTATCATTGAAATAGTTAGATATAGTCAAATACTGTTTCAGTAAAATTTGACAGTATTGCCCATAACATTGAAATTCATTTGTATATAAATAAATAATTAGTGTAAATAAGTGTCATCAAATGCCGAATTTTCATATTTGTGTAAATATAATCATTTCATTAAAAATAAAGTTATTTTGTGTAATATTACACTATTAACTGTAGAGTTTGGGATTTTTAAGTTTGCTTGAGTAATCACGGTGTACGATTTTTTTAATTGGGACCCTAATTCAGAGCTGTAAGAGTTAGCTTTATATTGCACCACTGCGCCAGTTAGCATTATAAAAAATTTTCAATGAGAAGGAGTTATATTGCATTGTCTTTTGAGTTGGACTCTTATTGCACGGGACTCTGAATTAGAATTCTCTTGTCCGAAACCTTCAGTCGGAATCTTGATGCACTGAACAGTGAGTTAGAATTTTGTTGCATTAAATTTTCAGTTAGAATTTTATTGCACGCTGCATCCAATTAGAATGGTATGGAGTTTACGATTGATTTAGCATTTTATCAACCGGAGCTGTCGGTATGTTTATTATACTATTAATAAATGATAAAAGGGGCTACGAAGTAAAGCGGAATAACTCGAATCATAGTATTATCGAGATTTTTTTGGTAAACAGTCCTGTGAAGCCTTTTATAATATACTCTGTTGGTAATCGTATCCCTTGATATGTTGTTTTGCAATATGTTCATCATAATCCTGATTTTTAAAATTAAATTACATGTTTTAACTCTTTGTTTCATGAAATAAGATAGTGCAACAGTTTAAATAAAATACCATTGAAAACAGTCGAATAGAAAGGGTTTCTGCACTCGCATGTGTATGCATATGCACACTTTATACTCTACAGAACTGTTTACAAAAGAAGTATTCGATTCTGTATACCTCGTTTTACGAGGTACAGTATTATATCCCAGCTTTTTTTATCCATTTATAGATGGAAAGCTATATGTCTTCGAATATATATGATACATTCGTGTAAAAACGACGAAAATTATTTAGAAAAAATACGTACAATTTTAAAAACATTTAGTATAACATCGAACTGTTTTCGTAAGCAGTCCTGTGGAGTGTGAAATTGAAATCGAAAAGCCTTCTGATCCAGTGCAACAAGCTTTGACTTGGTCAGAATATAAAAAGTGCAATACTTTGAAATATTTAATAACTCGCAATCCTGATGGATTTCTTCTATTTATATCTTGTGGTTATGGTAGCAAAATAAGTATGTGGTGTTATGGCTGACAGAGGATTTAAACAAATACAGACAGTTTTTACTCAGAAAGAAAGTGAGTTATGATTCATTATCTCCCGCTAAAGTAAGAAATAATGGATTTTTTTCACACTTTTGCCAAATACGCTCACAATGCGCAATTTTCTACCTTACTTTCAGGCATGAAAAAGGCTAATTTCATGTCCGTGTTTAAAGAAAGACATTTACACCGAAAAAAGTGATTTTCCTTGACGAGAAAAAATTTGGCAGTCAACAGATTGAAATAATATAAAGCTATTCAAATAACTTATAGAATACTTACAAATGCTTGAATTTTACCGTTTGATCGATTTAAAATCAATTTTTTCATCAAACTTTAATCAATTAATTGTCGATTTTTTAATCGATTAATTTTCTATTTTCTAATTGGTGAATCGATTTATTAATCAAATATTGGTAAAACGATTAATCGATCAAAATTGGTTTTTTTCCTAATCGATTATCACATATAAAGTAAAAGAAATACAATCTGAATCGGAAAATTTGCGTGTTAATAAAATAAACATTCCGATAAATCATGTTACAAACAGAAGTAATGTTAATTATTGTAAAACAATATTGATGGTGAATATAATGATGTTAAATTGATAATGAGTAAATACGTAATGTTAAACTGTTGCAAAGCAATAGCTACAGCACTATGAAAGAAAGAGAACCGAATTAAATCGGCTACGCGTAAAGGTTGAACATGTGTTTTGGTCTCAAGTGCGTTTTCCCGAAAGAAGGTCGTAAAAAAGGTCCAGTGTTGGCTCTCTCGACAACGGCAGGCAGTGCAACTTTGACTCTCGATAGGTTCAGATGTGTAACGAGCAGGAAGATCATCGGCTTTTAGCTTAAATGTGTCACAGGAATATATTGGCTAGACATTTGAATAAATATAATTTTGGAAATTTAAACTGTGATCGAATTATTAATATCTTCTCTTGTAAATCCTGCTTTATGCCGGAACAATTTACATGGGAGAATTAATGCGAAGACTCCAAAATTTTACTTAATAATCCACCATGTTTCACTACTACTAGATGTACAAGGGAATATCTACCATATTATTTCTGCCAGTGTATATAAGGTCTATATATAATTATATATAAGTAATTATATATTGTTACTTATGGTTATATATAACATTTTTTTCCCGGGTATATATCAAAAGTGCAATGTTCAATCTCTTTGTCAAAGAACACTTTTGGAAAGTTTCAACGACGTCTATATTTTTATAAAACGTCGCTGAAGCTACCTCAAGCAATAAAATTTTATTTTAAATTTATAAGATTATCCGTATAAAATTGATTTTTCATATAAATTATTAATAACAAGTAAGTATAGGATAAAGATTTAAAAAACGGATACACTAAATAATTAACAGTATAGGTAATTGTTATGAAATAAATCTGAGTTTGCTTTTAAATGGTGTACATATAGAGATTTATAAAAAGTTTCCAAAGTTAAGAATTATACAGACAGTGACATCAACAACAAAAAACATGGAGAACAGAATAATATTAAGCGTAAGAAAATGTAAAAGAAGAGGTATAGCGAGATAGTGAGAGTGAGGGTGAGCGTGGTAGAGTTGAAGAAAGGGGAGAAAAAGCGACGCTTCCACGAGAATATGGACAAGGGGACTTGCCAAGGGTACGTGATGTATAACCTGCTTGTTACATATGTAGTTAGAAGCAGCTGTGATGCGATAAGCTGACCCTCACTGACGGAATTTTAGATTTTCTCCCGCATACCCCTTCGAGCGATTTGTTTTTTTATCCCCTTTCTTGTTTTCTATCTGGAAAAAGTGTTTTTTATATGTCTGTGTATACTTATATTTATTTTCTTTGATGCTGATTCTTTATTTAATGAATCTATTAACGTAGATAAATGCGTAAATTGGACATGCCACGAAATGACAAATTGATCATTAATGGGATTTATACTGATTAACCGAATATTAAGATTTTCAAAACTAACAGAACGTGTTCTTTAAATCTTTTTAGCCCTGTTATATGTTCCGAAGTACATTAAAGAGCAAGACAACAAAAGGTCCATTTTTATTGATAATCACCGACATAACAGTAAAAAGAAATGCGAAACATTTGTTGGAGGCACAGTACTTAAAAAGCAATTTTTTATTTAAATTGATACTAATGTCAATATTGTTACTTGAAAATGTACAAAGTGCACGCATCAAGTCTTGTGAATATTTTTTTATGAATATTGTTAGATATTGGCATAGAATAGAACTTCTATAAACGATAAGTGTGCGTTAATAAGTAATCGAGTACAATAAGTTCAAATATTATCAAAATTTTGTATATTTGTGAATCGTCGATTTTGAGGATTGCTCATATACAGAACGCGAAAGTTTTAAATGCATTTTTCTCGAAACGACTTTCGAATAATACACATTAGTGGCTATGTAATGAAGTAGGATTATAATGAAGTGCTATTTTTGGTATCTTCGACTGTCAAAGGCAGCCATTTTAAATATTTGTATCCAAAACTTTTTATCCTAGTTCATCGGATACCTATACTCATATAAATGAGGCATTTTATTTCTCAGTTTAGACAATTCATTTGACCGCAATCACGTCAGCATGCAACATGAGAAGAGAGATGTAAAATGTAAAGTTAAAAAATCTAAATTGGACGGTATCCATGTCCAACTACCAGTCCGTTGATACAACAATCGCGACGAAACACATAATAAAAGTACTGACAATCTTGTACATGAAGTTTTCCTACTTTTATAACTTACGACAATACCTATGACGTCATCTATGAAAATAACAAACGCTGCAGGTTGATCATCGACTCGCAGGGCAACAAAATCACTGAACCAGTTGCCCGGCTGCAAGAAATCTATTATAGCAAATTTATTATTAAGCGACACATTTCTCGACTACGACATAAATTGACTTCCGATCTTTTTTGGTCAAACGGGATGGTAAATTGACTCTTTGACAAAATATCTACTGATTTTTAGAACCCCTAAGGTATTACTTTAGAAAATTAATATATTTACAATTAGTTTGTCTTGGTGCTTCAGAAAGTAAAAACTAACAGAAGCACTTTTATTATTTTGATTAAAATTAAAAAGAAAATATTTTTTAAGTTGACTTATATATTGCAATTATTTTAAAGCACATAATTTATATTGACACAAAAATTTCAATATTCATAAAAAGACGTTGTGTTCAAAACATTTATTAGCATCTTATTTATAATGTAAATTTATGTTATGAAAACAACTTTTAGCCCCTAACGATTCTTTTAACATCTAGTTGAAACAATAGTATCTGCCGTTAAATTTTCATCGTATTTATATTGTTATTCTTCCAATGACTCTGGAAGGATAATACATATTCCAATGTTGTGATTTAATTATTCATACAATTATTGTGTATAGTGTACAGCTTATCAAATAGTTATTTATATATTATTTATGATTGTAATTATTTAGCAATGAACAAATATTTTTAACTACACTATCTGAAACAAATTGATAACGGAACTCATTTTTTTCTAAAAGAACTTAAGGTACTGAAAAATTACTCTCTGACAAAGTACAGTACCAAATGGGGGCATCGAGGCTTCTCATTCATCTATTCGACAGCCTACGATACTATTGGCATCTGTCTACTTATCAACTCAACAGTTATCTGGACGCAATTTGACCAAGAGGGCAAACAAAAATTGTAGACAACTATACCAATATTTAAGAAGTATAATGAGGGTGATTTGTACAACTTATCTAGTGGTGGATTTCTTTTCATGGATCGAGACACAGTTTCTCACAAGATTATGAAAGTTGGTGCCGATGGAAAGGAAGCTAGATCATTTAAGCTCACGGGAATCGAATGCCAATTGTGGGCGTAAACATATCGCGATTCTTTAAGTACAATTCAAAGGCATATTGTCTATCTACAGCGTGTCGATGGGTGAAACATGAGCCTGGGTACTTTGAGTTTCTCACTAAGTGCTTTACCGATGAAGATTTGTCAAAATAATTTGTAGTTGATTTAAAATATATAATTTTTATTTAAAAAAATAGTAAAAAACCTAAATTGCTCTACATTTTTTACAGGAGCCTATTTTATGTAAACGTATCTTAGAATGATTGAAAGTGCAGTGTTTGCGTGCGTGCGTTCACTCACATGCATGTGCCAGCGTGTGTTTGTATGTATCTGTGTGCGTATGCGGATGAGCATGCATGTCTCGAGAAATAATTGGTCAATATTAATTTTTCAGAGCTCATTTTTACAAAACAAAATTTTATTATTGGTTGATTTGTTTTTATTTCAGGTTTTTTATATAGATAAAAATCGATATAATGAATTCATTGGAAATGCATTTTGAAGTGCTTGAAATTACTTGTGTTCTTCAACCCAAAATTTTTGGTAAGCTAATTTCGTTATTTGTTATACATAAAAACATAATTTCTTTTAAAACGGTAACGTTACTTGGAAATTCATTGAAAAAACGTATGGATATTAGTAGCACTAAGAAAAACATTCGGTCAAATATTATATAGCCTTTACGTTCTTTTTTTATTCCGAGATAAAAATCATTCTGTAAAGACAAACATCAATTTCCTATGACCAACGAATACTAAAGTAAAACTGTCTAAAGTAAGAAAATCTGTATATGCGGGATATGTATGTATGTATGCGCAAGCGAATATATGGTATATATATGTATATAAATGCGTGGGTGTGTGTGGGTGTGTATGTGTACACGTAATATTATCGAACAATGTTATCATTTTTTTTAAATACCAAAGGATGCAGTAATTAATGCAGGGTACAGTAATTGGCTCATTTGCTATATTGAGATATAGAGACATAATCCAAATCTTATTATATATAGTTATACTTATAAACATTAATTTTTACTACGAAATGCTAAAAGCTAATATAAACATAACACATAGATTTGGTTATAATCATTGATGATCAGTCATTGTAGCTCTAGTAATAATAAGTAATCGCCTCATATATGTTCGCTACTAATATGCTTTACAGTAATATTCACTGCATTATATTGGATAAGCTGCAGTCGCCGCAGTTAATTTTTCCCATTGTCTTTTTCTCGGTGTATATAATAAATGCGGAAAATCTTACTCTACTAGTTTATTTATTCCAGCGATTTCACATTGGATACCCTTAACCAGTTCAATAAAATAATCACATATCTCATTCTCAAAGACTGCTTTCCGAGCGCACACATAAGCAACAACACAAGAGCACTATTATATACATCGCTAAGAATCCAGAAAGCGTATAATAATACCCACTAGCTGAAGATCGAAAGAGCGAGAGGCAACATGACGCCAGTAGATTGGCGGCGCAGCTTTTTACGCGCACTATCAACGGCCTGTCAAGCGCCTCGATGCCCCTCAGCCATCAGCCGTGTGCTGCTGCTGCGCTAGTGCTGTTGCTACGGCTGTATATGCGATGGAAGCCCGCGGAGCGCGCCCCCCCCGCGCTTAATGCGCATAATGTTGCCCCCAACAGCCCCCCACAGCTATATGTAAAGGGTTTCGCGTGGGCCTCGTGTACATACATCCATCTCCCGCGTCACGAGCACGCGCGGCGCCGCGGTGGCCACCGCGATATCTTCGTGTGTACCCGTACGAGGCGCGGCGCCCCGCGCAGCTTTAAACTATGAGCCGCGTCCCGAGTAAAAATGACATATACAATTATATATAATTATATATAACTATATATAACTATATATAACTATATATAACTATATAAAACTATATATAACTATATAAAACTATATAAAACTATATATAACTATATATAACTATATATAACTATATATAACTATATATAACTATATACATAATATTATATATATAATATTATATAATTATATATAGTGATATATAGATTCTGTCTCTATATAACTATATGGTCTGGAAGTTAACAAGAAAATTTTTGGACAATCTGGGACCATTTTATTTAAACGTTATTCTGCTATTTGTATATTATAAATAGTGTTAAAGGAGGTCTGACAGGGCGAGCGCGGGACAGAGCTCGATACGAGCGTCTGAAACATGTAAGAAAAACTAGGGCAGTTGACTTACATGGTACCTTCTGAAATTTCTTTTATCATTTACGGACATGATAATGTGCCGAAAAAAGTTGCTCTGACATCTGATCTGCGGTACAAAATAGGTCTGGCACTTATATATAATGGTGTCAAGAAAATAAAGCAGTTTTATTTATATGGTTCTCGCTAAAAAATTTTAGCATTCCAGAGACTTATAGTAAATTTTTTTAAATATTGCTTTCAAAATCTACCATTAATACAATGAATCACTAAGAGGAAGTTTATCGGAAAGTTTCAAACCTTGATTGATAATGGTGAAAAAGTATGAGCGATTTACAATTTGCCTCCGATTTCGGCGCGCTCAACGCAGCCGGTGCGTCTTGTCGCAATCGAGTATTATTCTCTCTATTATGCTTATTTCAACATTTTTACTTTACATACAAACAGTTTAATACTATTTAATAATCTGCAATATCATGTGATTATTTGTTCTATAAAATCTTAATTATTTACACTAACTTACTTATTCTGTAAGTGTACTTAGAATTTTACTTATTTAAAAGCATATTGTTCAATATAAATGATAGTATAAATAATTATTTTATATTTTAGATAAATGATTAAGTACCAAAGTATTTATTCGTAACATAAAACCATTTGTACCCTGGTAGAAAATTGAGCATATTAGATGGTCGGTTCACGATCTATTGGGCAGATCCGTTTCCTAATAGTTCGCCAGAAATAAACCAGCATCTGACCAGAAATTTATAGAAAATCTAAATAGCTTACATAACCCTAAAAAATTATTGAAAATGTAAATCCCATTATAGTACTTCTGCGTTAAAACAGCATGCAAATTTTTATTCGATTATTTATTTGATTTTTTTATGTCTTATTTAATTATAAAACTCTAACCTTAAAAAAACTTTTAATGAAATAAGTTTTTAGTTTTTATTTCGAATCTATCCCCAATATATCTTAGCATTCTATTAACAATAAGCTATTAAATCCATGACATAATAATCATTATTAACTTATAAAAATTCGTTAAACGTTATTTTTTATTTATTTATCCATTAACCATAAGTTGGTCAGGTTTCTGACGAGAAAACGTCGACAGGTAGCGGGGTTTCTGGCCAGACTTTTAAGCAGAAATTGGCCATTCCCTATAAAATAGAGTAAAATCTGGCGAACATATGGGGAACGTTTCTACCAGGGTAACGGAAGAGTTTATTTAATAAATAACTTTTATTTATTAATAACGGCGCCTGTCTCTCTAGCGCGCCGCGGGTGAATTTTCACCCGACACCTACCGATAATTCGAGCGCAGCCGCTCACTTTCTTCGCCGGAGCTTTTCTCCAGCTATGACGGCGTGTCCAGCTACCCAGTGGTGAAGTATTCCCACGCAACCGGGGGGTAAGAGGGAATCAGAATTCGCGAGGGTGTTCAGCGTGCAAAACTGATAACACACGTTTAAACGAGATCAACACGTATGTTACAATATATCAAATTAACCTAATACAAAATTAGAGGGCGCGGACTCTAGAAACACGAGCGACAGACCAGAATGATCGAAGGGTGTCGCTACACCCTTCGCGCACACACAAATATGCCAGTACCGCTGTACTGGTACGCGAGTATTCGCATTCACGTTTTACGTGCGGGCCGCTGCAGCAACCCGTCGCCGTTGCTTTCTCTCTCTCTCTCTCATTCTCTCCCGCACTTTCGGTGCTGGCTGCAGAGGCTGGTGTTGGCTGTAGAGGCTGGAGGTGGTGGTGTGGCCATAGGACTACCGTGGCTGGCCGACCATGAAGGTGCCGCTCCTCGACTGACACGCGTTGGTCACACACACGCTCTCTCTGTCTCTGTCTCTATTTCTCTCCCACACTCTCAGCACATGCACGCGGTCGCCCGCAAAACCCGCCAGGCTAACGCGGAAGCAGCCCGAAGAATTCTGATCTTCTCGCTTTCGGTGTGCGAACACATGTCTTCTCCCTCCCTCGTTTTGAAAACAATGTTTTTTTGTTGTTTTATACGTTTAATATGTCAAAAATATGCATATATTTGTAAAGGTCATGTAATTTACTGTCAGTTGTATCTTACAGAAACTTTTAAGTAGTTTTTGTTGAGGAATTACAATTTTGAATTTTCAAAATTAGTTTAAATTGGAAATAATTATTTTTATGATTTTAAGCGTTTGATGTGCCAAAAGAATGCATATTTCCATTAAGCTCACGTGATTTCCTTACAATTAGTGTATCTTACGATTACTTTAAAGTAATTTTTATAAAAGTAATGCGTTTTTAAATTTTGAAAATTTTTAAATAAATTGTGTTAATTTACACATTAAAAATTAAAAAGTGTGGAATTATTCACAAAGAAGGCGTAATTTCTTTACAATTAATATATGAATGGTTCCATGTCAAGTGAGCATGTCGAAAAATAAAAATGTCTGAAACTCTACAAAATGTTGGTAAGTGTACCCAAAGTATGTAAAAAGATTTTCAGACCCCAAGGTGTTATATGTCAAGGGCAATTAAGGGTTGAAAAATGCGTTTTTTTAATATTTTGAGATTTTACCAACATTGTCTGATTTTTAACTCAAAAACTAGGGACTCGTAGATCTAAATAATTTTATTATATACTATTGTGATATTTTGTGATATCATGCATTGTGATATATTGTGATACTAAGATTCTAGAAAATCGCTACAATTTTTTTAAAAATAAAAAAACTTATAATTTAGTTTTTCATATTTCCTTTAATTCTAGACTAGTTAGGTTATGGTCTCGAGCTTAATCTAATTATTGTAGAATTTTTAAATAGTGCACTTTTTCCGTATTTGTTCTTTATAATCCCATGTATTGTGATATATTGTAATATTCAAATTCTAGCTGATCGCCATTACCCTTCTCAAAGCAAAACATCTTAAAATTTAGTATTTCATGTCAACTTAAATTCTAGACCTCGTGTAAAATAATCTCAAGCTAAATATAATTCCTGCATAGCTATTAAATGATGATTTTAAAAATTCTTCAAAAACTATATTCATCTTGAGACCATATTCTAACTAGTCTTGAATTAAAGGAAATATGAAAAACTCAATTTTAAGATTTTTTATTTTGAAAAACATTGTGGCGATTTTCTAGAATCTTAGAATCACAATATATCACAATTCGTGAGATCACAAAATATCACAATAGGGTCTAGTAATATTTTTTTTAGATTTCCTACCTTATTTTGTTAGTTTTTGAGTTAAAAATCAGACAATATTGGCAATATCTCAAAATATTAAAAAAAACGCATTTTTCAACCTTTAATTGCCCTTGAAATATGACAACTTAGGGTCTGAAATTTTGTTTACATACTCTGGTTACACTTACCAACATTTTGTAGAGTTTCAGACATTTTTATTTTTCGACGTGCTCACTTGACATGGAACCAGGCATATATACATGAAAATTTGATGATTTTCAGGTCTCTAAATTGATTAACTTTCCATGCATTTTCGTCATCATCTTTTATTGTTTATAACTTTGCAACAGAATAATATTTTTATATGAAACAAAGCTCAAATTACAGCTCTATTGGTCAACTGTTTTATCTCATTACATTATTTGTCTAGCAAAAAAACTTGTAGAGTTGTGATTCAAATTATAGGTACCATTGTTTACTAAAATAACGCGTATTTTGATTACAGAAGGTCATATCTTGACGCCAAGATCCTATGAAATGAAATTACGGGCTCTAGGCATCATTTTAGGTACTAGAAACCACTTCCTGAAGCCTCGTCGAAAACCGCGCTTCCCGCATGTTGTGGACCCTACTTGTAAGTGCGAATCCAGGTTTCCATTTGCAATGAACAATTTATTCTATAGTATCTTAGTCATTGTTAAATTCTGTTAATAGTGCTTATACTGAATAAAACCTGATATACTAAATATATTATAATTGCACAAGTGACTTTCTTATAATATGAACTAGCTCATAAAGTTTTAAATACTTGAACGAGCACATTTCTGTATAGGCTAAACAGTTTAAATATATAATTAGAAATCATATTCATATTATGTGTAGTGTGTACATCGAAAATGAGCAAGGACATAAACTTTAATATCCGTGTATATAACTGCACTTCAAATAATTTCAAATAACTTAACTATGACTATATCTTATATTTGCAGCTTAAACCTTCAGCTTACAAACTTTGTACATGTTAAAATAAATAATCAAATATTACCTTCGCATGTTCATATACATTTGTTAATGATATAATACCACACATAATTGGATCAAATCGTAGAAAATTATTTAAAAAAGTATATTTATTGTTAAATAGTAACATTTGTCGTCATTAATTCATATTCGATATCCGGATGCTACGCAAAAAATCGACCTATATACAAAACCATATTGAGATTGTATTAGCTGATGGCCAAATGTGCGCTGCATGCGGCGTTGACTTTTATTACTTGATGAGCTTTAAAAACGCTCGTAAACTCTCTACAGAATCATTCACATACATTCCATGCTGATCGGTGACCCTAAACGAACTCACTGTGGAAAAAAGTGCAGCCAACGACTTCGAATAAACGAAAAGCTTTCCGATCGTCGCATATACAACGCGAATCGTTCGCGCAACGCGAAATTGCACGCTTTTCGAAATAAAGCCTCGCGAATGCGCTCGTGCCATTGCGAAATAGACTCATCTTCTATCGGCCAATAATATTTGGCTTAACTGCCAGGACACGCGTTGCGTTAATCGACGCAATCAGGAAATCGTAATTCGAAGTTAGATTGTGTTAAGCGATAGTTATGAATTCATTTTTTATATTTCATATGTGTTTATTTTGATTGTATTGTACTTTATTAACTACACATTTTTTTTATAAAAATAGCTTTTACTGTTAGGTACCATGGTAAAATTTAGTCACGTAACTGGCTGGTTGCTGCCTAGGTCAGACCACATGAACTGTGAAGAAAGCTGGAACAAATTATTAGTAGCGCTCGGAACTCAGTAGATATTGTACGCATATAGGAGTAATAATTATAAAACTTGATGTACAAAATATACGAAATTTTATATGAATAATTGTTTACTATTTACTATTAAATAGTAGATTTTACAATGCGAATATTTATGAAAATAATCGGTATAGCAGTAAGTAATAACATGACAGAAATTTATTTTTTCTTTTGTTTTCTCCTTGGTAGAAGCATTGACCAATTTCTGGCTAAAACCCCCTGCTAAAGATGTTATATTGTACTGTGAAGAGCTTTTTAGCTTATAAATCATTACTTTTAGTTGAACACTAAGGGGTATATTTTAATGTATATGTTTTATTTATTGAAATAACCACATATTACAGTTTGTTTGCTGTAGAGCAATGTTACGTTAAACTATTTCTAACGACTTAATAACCAAATAATCGACTCCGAAGTCAATTGAGCAATTTGATAACGAGCTTTCTGAATTGCAGCTAAAAATCCTATTTTATTGTAAATAATAATAAATTGACTTTCGTGATTTTCAAAATTGACTATTTTTAAGCCATTCTGGGAAAAAATCCGTGATGAAATAAGTTATATGCTTTACCAGAAATTGACGGATAAATGCTCAAGGTTTCTACCAGGGAATTTTAGAAGTTATGTTTATGGTTTTTCAAAAATAAATTTATATAAATAAACCTAATGCTGGTTTTACTTTGAGCTTCGTAAGTCGGACAAAAGATCTTGTTTCAAAAAATCATAAACTACCTTTAAGCTCAAAGAAAGTTCAATAAATTTTGTAGGTACTGTCTTACTATTTCAAGTAACACGTTAAAAAGTCGCTGTGCGAGTTGTCGAGTGTCTATGAAAAGAGAGCAACTTCGTTGAATAAATTTGCATGCGTATCCGTTATTTGCATCGATTCGTCGACTATCATAAACGCATCATTTGCCGCATTATACAAAGCCAAGCGGAATCGTTAATTATGCCCATTGCGCGCAAGGACAACTCGTCAACGTCGCCCAAGGCTCTTCGATTTTCCATTATTGACTGACGCTAATTCGATTGCGGCGATCGTCGCTCGGTTCAAAGGCCCCCGACCGCCTCTCGGCTCCAAATCAAATTACAATAAAGACCGTTTCTCCGTTCCCCCTTTTAGCGCAGGCGGGAGTTAGATATATACGTATAACACTCTGCTGCGACTCTGCAATATTATCTCGCAGAATTCTCAGACTTACAAAGGAACGCAAGACCCAGAGTAACCGGAAATTTCGCTCCGGCAATTATCCCGAGTGTAATTATTTCACATGTTACATTAGATTACGTTTCAGGCTGCAATAGATTAGGTGTATACATATATAAAACTATAGTTTTTTGAAAATTGATAAATGTTATTACCCTATTAGTTCCGAATTTTTTTTTACGTAAAAAACGAAAATTTTAAAATGAATACCTTACATACAAACACTATTCTTTTTTAAACTGATGACAGTTTCTTTTATTATTTATTAGTTCTAACTAAATATAAATAATTCTATCGGGCGAAAGAAATATCAATAACCATACGGTTGCAACAGGGCAAAATATAACGTAGTCAAAATAATTTTGATATTTAAATAACAGTTTTTATATGCAACAAATATTTATTTTTTCCTTATATATTATGAAATATGAAGTATAAGATACATTGGTAATTATTTCTCCAACAAACCTTTATAATTGTACCAAACATCAACCAACGCATATTTCCGTATAAAAATACGTTTGAATAAAGATGGCTTAAATTTTGTTCGAAAAAATTTAATCGCAAACTTTAACTGTAAAAATATCCCGAACATTTACCAAACTTAGAAAAAGCCGGTTAAAAAGCGACAGTTGGCGGGTTAAAATCCTCGTCGGTGTTTAATGCAGCTTTGCTAGTCATTTTTTTCAATACCTTCCATGATATTTCGTTCATTCCATAAATGTTATTAGTCGAGAAAACTTTGATAGTAAAACAAAATTTTGCTAAAAACATGTTAGAAACATGTTTTGAGATACTGGGAATCGAAATACGATATTTTTAGAAAATCTCTGTATGGGTGTGTGTGCGTGGGTGTGTGTGTGTGCATGCGTGCATGCGTGCGTCCGTACGTGCGTGCGTGTGTGTGTGCGTGCGTACGTGCATGCGTGTGTGTGTGCGTGTCGTTATGTATGTGTGTGTGAGTGTGTGTGTATGTGAGTGTGTGTGTACGTTCGTGCAGGCATGCGTGCGTGCGTGCGTGCGTGGGTGTGTGTGAGTGTGCGTGTGTGTGTGTGAGTGTGTGCGTGAGGGCGCGCGTGTATGCGTGAGTGCGTGCGTGCAAGGATGCGTGCGTGTGTCAGTATGTGTATGTATGTACGTGCGTGAACATGCGTGCGTGCGTGCGTGAGTGCGTTCATGTCTGTATTTTGTGTCTATATGGATGTTTGTGTGTGTACGTGTTTTTTTTTGTTTCTTTTAATGATTGTTCGATTCTTCAGTTATTATTTCTATGTTATCAAAAACCCGAGAAACTAATAATCATCGATTGAGTGATAATGCATTTGAAAGAGCATAAAATTACTTCTCTTTTCCGACCCGAAACTTGGAATAATCTATTTCCCTTGGTTTGTTATTCAAACGATCGACATTTTTTTCAAACGGGTATATCTGTGAAATATAAGGAAAATTTTTTAAAAATATTTTTGAAACTTCATGTTTTTCTTTTAAAGGGAGATACATCATTTTGTAAAATAGTATATTATGCACCTAGGGAATGAAGTAGTCTATTGACGGCCGCGAGTGAGTTGCCACCGGGGCAAAGCGATACTTTACAATAGGGTATGAGAAGAAAATCGATTTTTAGTGAACTGCGAATACTAGAGTATTTCGGCATTTGATCTGAAAATTTTCATAAAAATTGCTTTTATAACCAGCTATTGGCTGAGTTATGAGGATGCCCAAATTATGAGGACTTTTATTTTCTAAGATATTTGAGGTTACGTATTTATTGAAAATTATTCTTTAATACCTATATCTCGAGAATGGCACGGTCATTTTTTACCAAACAGGGTTAATTCTGTTTTAAATGAAGATTCGAAATTAAAGAGAAATTTAAAAGTTCATCGACTCGTTTCTTTTTTAATTTTTTTTATTTTTGGATTTTTGTGATTTAGTTTTTCGAGTTTTTTGGTATGTTAGAAATATTATGATCAATTTAATGTAAATGCATTAAAAATAGCATAAAATTATCTATCTTTAACAACCGCAAATTTTGGATAGGCTCTTTCCCTTCTTTTGTTATACACGAAAGAAGTCATATTTAGTTTAAACTGTTATATCATGGAAATCTATGATGACAAATCGTTCACAAAATTTTAGATGATTAGGAATTCAGTGAATCTACGTACTAACATATGATTACATTTAATTTAAATATTTAAATATTTTTAATAAATTATGTACAGAAAAAAAATTGCTATGATAAGGATTATTACCTATCGTTCTGTAATTTTAGTAAAAAAAATGATCTTTTATCAAACCGTCAATGATAAAAAGCACACCCATTTGGATCTATTATTTAGAAATAGATATATCAATTTAACATTAATTGATTAGAACAAAGAATTTCATATTTGAATAATTAATTTATTTAGTTTGAGAAAACTAAATGCAAATGAATTGGTAGTGGTTTTTTAGTTATTTACTCAATTTTAATATTATCTTTGGGATAGCTAGTTTAACTTCATTAATATTGATTTGTTATGGATTGTTTAAAGGCTCTTTTAACGTATATTTCTTTTGTGATAAAGGTACGCATCCTAGATTATTATTTTCTGAGTTTAGTTAGCAAGATTATTAACCAAATTGAAATTCATAATAACTTCAATATATGTAATAATAAATTGCGACTCTGTCGAATCATTAGTATATGATATTTTCAACAATACTATTTTACTCAAATTATTATGGAAATTATATCAATGCATTCTATTTAATTTAATTTAACAAATATTATTATGTGTGGTGTCACCGTTTAAAGGTTATCAAATGTTAACAAAATTCTATTCTTTTTATTTTCTTAATTATATTCCCTTCATTTTCTCACTTATTTAAACTGATAATTTCAATTCTCATATATTTAAATTGTGCATTAGTTTTACGTTAAAAGCATCATTAAAAATGCAACAATCAATAATTAAAAGTGCGAATAATCAATCTTTCATTATTTCTCTATCCATTACGAAAAAAAGCGAATTATTTAAATTTGCGTATTTTTATTATTATATTAATTTTGTAATAAACGTTACACGTGCAATAATGATCTTCACTTTGAATAACATACCCCTTCTGTTTACTATATATATATATATATATATATATATATATATATATATATATATATATATATATATATATATATGCACGATGTACACATTGAATCCAAAGCATTTCTGTGACAGAGGAACATTATAATTTTCCATGCGAAATTCAAGTAAAACTGATTAGCTACATTCCTTATTGTCGAAAGATGAGATCTTGGGCTAGTTTTTGCGACAAAGAAATTATTTGTAAATTAATATAAAATATTAAAAAAAATTATTTTGTTCGGTTGTTACAAAAGTTTATATATTCATCAACCAGTTTATTCTTATTCAGGTCATAAACAGACAGTTCATTTTGATATGAATTATGTGAACTTTTAATTGAGTAGATATAGTTAACTTCTCTGTTGTATTTAAACTCAATTCTACCATTTATTGTAATATCGAGAAAAAACATATATAACAATTATAGTATATTAAGCTGTAAATATGAAGGGCTTAGATTAGTTATGCAAAAACTCGTGGTTGATTGACCTCTATCTTTTAATGTTACCAGAAGTGGCAGTAATAAAAAATGTTGCAAAACGTTTTTTAAGAATAATTTTATACAAACTTTTAATCCAAATTTATTATTTATCTCTCTACAGGAATTATAAACCTTCATAGTCACATGGAGTGCAGGTAACTCTACAGCTTTAAATGGCTGCTATGTCCAAAATTAGTCATTTCTTAGTCTTTTCTTAGGTCAAAAAAGCTACTAAACATTCGTCAAGCAATGTAGAATATGAATAAAAGGTTCTTTTTATTAAATGTTAACCTTAACATAGTGAAAAATCGTAAAGTAAAAATTTCGAACATTGAAATGTGTCATTCAAAAATAATAGTTTTTTAAATTTTTAATATTTAGAAAGCTAACAATTAAAAAAAACTTTAATTCAAATTATACACCTCTTCAATAATGCAAAGCAATTTTTTCAACATAAAACATTTAAGAGTCTGAGATGGGCAAACGTTAAACAATTAAACATTGTTGGAGTGTAAACAACCCCTAATGACCAACGTCTATTTGAAGGTATGACAACGGAGGATTCATTTAAAATTCACATCTTCATCACGTGATAGTCTCAAAGCCAATAGCAAAGAATACACAACACAAACTGTTCCGGCACAAAGCAGGATTCACGAGAGGATAAATTAATAATTCAATCACAGTTTAAACTTTCAAAATTATATTTATTCAATTGCCTAGCCGATATATTCCTGTGACGCATTTACGCTAAAAAGCCGATACTTTCCCTAATAGTCATACGATGTGAACCATACGAGAGTCTAAACTGCACTGCCTTGTTGTTGTCGGGCCGCTGGCCCTTTTTTTACGACCTTCTTTCGGGAAATGCTCTTGAGACAAAAAATACATGCTTAACCTTTACGCATAGTCAATTTCATTTGGTTCTGTTTCTTTCATAAAGCTGTAGTTAATACATTGCATCACTTTAGCACTGCATATTTATTTATTATCAAATTAACATTATTATATTCGCCGTCAATTTTACTTTACAATAATTATCATTATTTCTGTCAGTAACACAAACCTTTCAAAACTTTTTACGATAATTATTTCAAATAATTTACTTTCTGTAATTTCTGTACTTTCTGCACTGTTCGATTTACGACACTTGCATAAATATTGGCCTCTAAAGAATATGATTTCTATGCAATACACTTCAACCTTCACGGATATACTATTTTACAAAGATATTTAGAAAAATTATAACATTAATAAATAATTCAATAACTCGCGTAAAATACGCAAGACCAACTAGCGTGTAAATGATTACACGGTATATTTCTCGCACGACCGTTTCGCCAACGAGCTCTGATCGCCCAATATGGCAGCAGACGGAAATGAAGTCAGAGCGTGTGCAATTCGAAACGACGTCCACGCAGCTCCTCCACCTACCTCTTCTTTCAAATTATTATGAGCTAGAGTCGCGGGTACAACGACACATTCTGCAAGTAAACCATTGAGGAAGCCACACGCTACTGCATTCGCGCAAAACGTAAGTTTCTTATTTGCGGTAAATCACGCTAAACCTTCATTACCATCTTATCAAAAAAGTACGTTTTTGCATTTAGCAATTTATGGTTAAACCAGTTTTTTTTATTCATTCTCTATTTGGTGTCGCTAACAGAATTGGCGAATAAATAAAATGTTATCACAATTAAAGTAATTTTTGTTAAAGAAAATATATAGGTTTATCAACAAAACCCTACAACTCATTCTTATCATTATATTATTAGTCGGGTTAGTTAAGAGACTACTGTAACAAAGACAATAAATCACTTTATATATTGTTGTTATTCTATTTTAAATATAAATAACATTTGGGAAATTGGATCATTACATGAATTTATTGATTTTAATTGAAGATCTTAAGATACATCTAAGAAATTTTCTAACTGCATATCTATTCAATCAAAATTTTTGGAATTTTAAAACGAAAATCTATACCAAAATTGTTATTTTCTTAAAAATTATATTACATTTGAAATATTTTTCAAGTTAGGTGAATGTCCCATTCTTACTCACTTAGTACATATTTCTACTCAGTTAATATTTTTACTGCAATAAGACATTAGACTTATCTAATGGACATAAAAATATCATTTTCAATTGTTTAAGCATTTCGGCGAGTTTGTGCTAAATCAGAAATAAATGTAATATTGGTAATAACATAAAAATTACGAAGTGAGTAGAAATAAGGATGGGAGTAGAAATTGGAACTTTCACCATATAGTTATTTTGCTGATGTGAGTATGCTTTTCAATGTTCATGATTTTCTATGCGCATTAGATTATATTAAACAAATTTCAAACTGTGTTTAGCATGTAGTCCAATTTACTTAAAAAAAAATATATATATATATATATATATATATATTTATTGTTTATTTTACAAAATTGGTTGTGCATTGTGTTTAATATGT
Source organism: Gastracanthus pulcherrimus (assembly GCA_949152435.1). NCBI lineage: Eukaryota > Metazoa > Arthropoda > Insecta > Hymenoptera > Pteromalidae > Gastracanthus > Gastracanthus pulcherrimus. The sequence continues at coordinate 158,979,759 of OX424576.1, forward strand.
AAAAAAAAAGATCTTAGAGGTTTGCATTAACAATAAATATACATGGAACATTTCAAATATCTGAATAAAATTGTATTAATAAATAATGCTCTTTTAATAATAATCTTAATATATTTTTGATTTCTCAAACAGAAGACTTTTCAATATTTTCAAGTTCACTAAAACAGAAAAAACTGTCTATATATATGTATGTATGTATGTGTATATCGTGTGTGTGTGCGTATGTGTGCGTATACCTGTGTGTGTGCATGTGCGTGCACGAGCATGTGTGAGTGTGTGTGTGAGCGTGTGCAGGTGCGTGTGTGAGTACGTTTGTGGTAAAATTTTCTGATCCCCATAACATTGGTCATGCGCATCATCACTTTTGCCAGTCTGCCGATTATACAGTCGCCTACAGCGGCTTCCATAACCAACATCAATCAATTCTTTGTCTGTCAGAAAATTTGGCAAATAACAATGGTAGTTCGCTCTCCTGGTTCTAAAAATAAAAAAGTAGATAAATATGTACAAAAATACAGAACTTCAAATTTACAGCACTGAAAGAAGGATGCGCGCATAGCGGCCAACTCGAGGGAACCTATCAGACCAACACCATCGTTTAAATCTCATTTAGAAATGACTTTTATAAAAAAAATGAAAACCATTAAGAAGGTTCTTGTCATATTGACCTAAAAATAAAAACATTTTTTTATCGAAATTCCGTTATTGCAAGAATTATTGGAAACTAAAGAAAGACTCGACAAATCAGTAGAAATTTTTTTGTATGTTATTCGATTTGAATTTTGAAGGTCTCATTTTGTTCCTTGATAAATTTCAGGGGTATATATATTTTGCGATGTATAAACCCATATAAAAATTGTATATGATCGGATAACCTGCAAAGTTACGTCCAATTGTTTATAAGTTCGCACATGTGTTTTATAAATAATCGGACATAGCTTTGCAGGTTAACCGATGATATACAATTTTTATATGGTTAAGTTTACTTGAATTTTTCAAGGAACAAAATGGGACCTCTAAAATTAAAATCGGATAACAAACAAAAAAGTCTCCACTGTTTTGTCCAATTTTTCTCTAATTGACGATATCTAATATTACAATATCGGAATTTAGATAAAAAAATTTTTTTTAGTTTGACAAATAGTACATTTTGACACGGGTGCAGAAATAGATTATTTGATCACGTGATATTTTTCGCTCGAGCGAAGCGAGAGTGAAAAGTTACGTGAGGTAAATAATCTACTTAGGCACTAGTTTTGATACCACGAGCTCCGAAAAATCATATGAAAGATATGATTTTGAAGTTAAAGTGGTATAAAACACGTTATTTTATAATATATTGACTTTCGTATCATTATGTGAGATTAAATTGTACTAAAAAACGTTTGTTTTTTAGGACATACATAAGCTAATAGAACCTCCTTAACATATGTGACAATTATAGTATATCAATTAAGTGCGGGGAAAAATGAAAAAATAATATCTATGGATTTGTCCCATTTAAAGTAATGTAAAAGTCTAACCATACTCGAGAATCTCTACAATACTTATTTTTACGAATTTTCACCGCGTTTTCCTCAACTTTCCCCACACTTAAGGAGGTCAATTCTTTTTTTAAAATTGATGTTTTGACGAGCTCTAAACAATAGTATTACTCTCTAAAACTGGAAGAGTGATTTTTCACTCGAATGGAATGATTGCTCACTCTTCGAATGATTCACCACTTTTCAAAAGAGTGATATTTTCACTCTTCGATAAGAATGATTTATCACTTGTATTGGAGTGAAAGGAAATATCTTTATAAAGCATAAATTGTGTAACTAATTATACTTTTTAAAAATGAAAAATAACGAAGAAAAAAAGAAAAATTCAACTATGGTGGGAAGTGATCTAGATGCGTCAGGTTACTGTACCAGCTCAATCCACTAGACCAATCAGACATTGAAGTATAAAAACAAAGTTTTCTATATAAGTTTAGACATTTAAGGATATTACTTTAAACTAAGTGAATTAATATATTTTATTAGCTTTTTAATACTTGAAAGAAAGCAGATGAATTAATGAACGGGATACTGCACATTCCTAACCTTAAAACCTCCCACAACAACTTTCACTCTTTGAAGGATGATTTCAGTAGCAGCTATTAGATCACTCGAGATAAACGAGTGATTCGCACCACTCGTTTTGTTCGGGTGAAAAGTATCACTCCATTCGAGTGAAGTATACAGAAAAGTCACTCGAAGCTGAGTGATTTAGCTCGTCACTCTTTAAAAGAGTGATAAAATTACTCTTCCAGATTTAGAGAGTAGTTTTACAGTTTCCCGTACAATGGCTCAAGTATGATAAATCTGTGGGCTCCTCCTTAGGCAGTTAAACAATTTTTAGGCAAACTGTGATACTTCTCGCATATTTTAAAATTGAATGCGGTAAATTATCTTATTTACTTACCTAAAAATGTACTGAATGGCTGAAATTACAACTTATATTCTTAAATTTTTCTTGATGAAAGTTTCACATCGATTTATTAAAATTCGTTTCAGAAATCTGCTCACTCGTATGATCCAGAGAACTTTTCGGTAAGCGAATGACCTAAAAAAGTTTTAAAATACTAACAAAGTGCCATATTATACCTGAAAATATTCCTGTCTACCTAACTACATTAATACAATTACTATTTAACCCAGACTAAGAACCTTAAGAGCAAACTATTTTCTCCGCCCCTCGCAACGAAAAATCAAATTCCAGATAATTTCTCTGATTTCTCGTTTCGCAACCCAATTGAAAATGAACTTCTCCAAAGCAACTCAGCGAGCGCAGCACAGATCGGAACCCGCAGGCCTTTCGCGAAACTCGAGCCATACGCGCACAGCTCTGCGCGCGCCCGCGCAGTCAGCATCGGAGTTAAATCGGCCGCGAGAACCCTTCGATTTCTGCGCCATGTATCGCAATTATATCGAATGAGCCGGCGGACGGTCGGGGCTGGTGTATTTTGTTCGGACGTGCAGAAAGGGAGAGAGAGAGAGAGATATGAAAGTGGAAGGAGGGCAGCAGCAGAGGGAGAGCGGAGATTGAGTTGAAGCCATTACTCTCTGTGCTCGTATAACGTTCAACTGCAGGCTGTTTGCGAGAGCCTGCGTTTCATAGGCTGCCAGATGCTACGTGGCCTCGACATATCAACGCTAGAGCGAGAGAGAGTTGCAGCAGAGAGAGAGGGGGGTGGTGAGGGGGTTGCTGCTGCTGCAGTTGTTGCTGCTGCAGGTGTACTCAGTTCGCCCACTTTGGCCCACGTCGCTCGCGGAAATCCCGTATTATATTCATTGCAGAATTACAGGCGCGAAAGAGCCAACTGCGTATACGAACTGTACTGCGTACGCATCAAAGAGAGAGAGAGAGAGAGAGAGGGGGGGAGAGAGAGAGAGAGTGAATGCACCAAAGTTAGCTTGCCAGTCCTATGTTTCGGCAAATTATCAGTGTCAGTATGCGGTATTTGATGACATTTTTACTTTTACAAATTCGTCATTCAGCGATCATGCTATGCTATAGATTCAATAGTTTATAATATTTAGAAAGTTATTCGATTTTTAGGTATACTTATATTCTCTAACTTTTTATTTAAAATGCTTTTATCATACTATCTACATGCAGCTAGAACTTGAGCCAATAATTTTCAGATTTTTAAATAACTGGTGAAACTATTATTAATTTACATAATATGAATGAAAATGCGAAAATGTGTAATAAATTTTTATATTCTATATAGTTGACTACGTATTGCGAACGTTCTTGCGATTTGCGATGTCGCAAATTCGAGCGAACAGTAGCTCAAAGAAAACTGTAAAAGTAGGTGGATGCCCGTTAGACGATTCGCTTGAGAAGGACGATGAATATAGGGTTCGAACTATATCTTCGAGAAAGTCAACTTCTATTTCCCCAGATAGCCTAGCTACGAGTATCATCCGTCGTTTGTCGTTAGATTTCTGACAGGCCGAACGTACAGCAATCTGATAGTAATCCAAAAGAAAAATGAGGGCAAACTATAAAAATGGCCCCATGATAAAAAACTTTTGATGGAAGTACCATATATAAATAATATGAAGGTCATTGCTAAAATTGCAATGGCCACAGGAGGCCTTTGGTTATATGTATGTTATATTGAAATCCATAAGGATGCAATGGTTGTTTAGATTACAAAAACATAATGAATTAAAAAAAATGCATTGTCTTGCCTAAAGGGCAAGTGATGCAAATGTACCTTCAAAAATACTATAATTTTGGGAGCTTTCTCCTTTAATCAAATCTCCCGCGATCAGTACGGCATTTTCATACGAGAGATCACTCAAAATCATTCTTGTGCAATTTTAGATAATCGCCCATATGGTAATATACTTTAATTTTCTTCTTAATTTATCATTTTTCGCAAATCATCTAAATATTTCTATGTCTTACCTATCATATTATAATTATACTTCTAAAACCAAAACTATTTGAATGTGAGAGACTCCAGAATTTATGTAAAATAGTAATGTACGGTCACAATGCTCATCATTAGGTAATATGTACTATATAATATTTCCAATATTGTATCGCCACACTTCTAAGTCGATAGCACAAGAGTTCAAAGATGTACCTATATTGAACTATTAGAGAGCCAGACTGGGAGCGTTACTCTTCAAAGTCTGGAGTCTCACGTTCACAGAATTAACTTAACAAATCAACATTAAAAATTTTTACCCATTAGAAGTAATCTTAATAAGCAGCATTGAATGGAGAAAAGGTCAATACTGCAACAATAATATTTACAGGGTTAATCATACGTAATTCATATAATAGAATATGTTACTGACAGAAATAATGATAATTATTGTAAAGTAAAATTGACGGCGAATATAATAATGTTAAATTGATAATAAATAAATATGCAGTGCTAAAATGATGCAATGTATTAACTACAGCGTTATGAAAGAAAGAGAACCAAATGAAATCGGCTAAGGGTAAAGCTTGAGCATGTGTTTTTTAGTCACAAGAGCATTTCCCGGAAGTTGGTCGTATAAAAAAGGGCCAGCGGCCCGACAACAACAAGGCAATGCAGTTTAGACTCTCGTATGGTTCACATCATGTGACTATTAGAGAAAGCATCGACCTTTTAGCGTAAATGCGTCACAGGAATATATCGGCCAGGCATTTGAATAAATATAATTTTGAAAGTTTAAATTGTGATTGAATTATTAATTTCTCCTCTCGTGAATCCTGCTTTGTGCCGGAACAGAATACGTAAAATATAACTAATGAAAAGAGGATATTAATAAAAACCGGCAAGTTTTTGCACAACAAAGGGAAAGTAACTGTATCTTAATTTTACAATGTGGCCATATATAGGGCGCCATGTATAGCCATATAGAGTCCCCCAATATGACCCCTCTCTCAGTATGATCACCCAAAATGTTCTTGTTATTAAATCACAACTCCGAAGATTCTTGCGAGAATAATGAAAAGGCCGTTAATTTCCGTGTCAATTTCCCGAGGAATAAATACGTGCCCAGTATATAAGCTAATTTAATACTATTTATTCTATGTATGGCATGATTTAAATTAAAATAGATTCAAACCACATACTATTTTATAACTTTTACCTTTCTTTGAAGCACCATTTTTAAGCATTTAGAGCAAAATAATTCTGCTATAAACGTTAGGTGGACATACTGGAAGACACCTTTTTAAAAACTCGAAACTTTCATTTTCCTTCATTAATTAATACTTAACTCAGATAATTAACTTTTGCCAAAGCTAATTTACTACGTCAAAAAGGTCCATTCGTACAACTAATTCCATTTTGAAATTTTCTTTTTCAGCTTGGTACACAAGTTACAGCTAAAATATCTATGGGTGGTCATAATGGAGTACTCTCCTCTATTGAACATTTTTTCCCGATTAACCGGGATGTATGTATTTTAGCAAACCGACAATTCTCAAGCTTGCCGAAAATTTATTGTGGCACTAGAGATGTACAGGTAGTCAATAGCTCCTAGAGCAATACCAATTACTATGATAACCTTGCGTCTATAGCTTTCGCGTTAAAATTATTCTTACGATTCTCATTAATAATTTGGCGTTAAATGTGTAGAGTTTATTTAAATATTTTTCCGAGCACTAGTTTACCAAACACATTGTAAAAGTTGCATTTTTTCATTAATTTTTAGGTTACTTGATAAACCTATAACCATATCAAAATACACTACCGCTCTGAAACACTATATTACTATACTAACTAGGTACTTATATTGTCTTCAAAATTATAACGCGCATTATTGTAATTAGAAACTAGCCAAAAACTCACCCGTTAACCCTCATTCGTGCTAAGGAAATAATGTATTTATATATTAGATCAAATTAATATTATTAAAAAATTAAATTGTTCTTCATGTTAATACATAGTGAATACATAGCATCGATATATGTATGCTAGTTCAAAATTCACGGTAATATACCATTAGGTGGAACTTTTTAAAATTATTTCAGTTATAAGCAGTAAGGGGTAACACCACTGTAATAACGAAAAAAGCGTTTTTTTGCGTATTTTTTTTAATGGAAAGAAAGGTTATAAAGAAATGATATTTGGATGTATAAATAGTCTAATATTATAGTATATTTAAAAAAAAATTGAGTAAAAAAATACAAAATGGCTGATTTATAACCGATCTCTTGAGGCCTCTTGCATCGGAAACGCTCCGCGGTACGCAGTGTACCAATCGCACATTCCAACCTAGAACAAAAAGAATCCACTTATTCTTGATGTTAATAGCTAGTGAATCACGTAGGGAATTTTGAAAATATTGATTTTTGCATATTTGGCAGTAAATTGAAAATAAATTAAAAATTTTCATGAAAAAAAGGCACCTTTTTGTTTAAATCAGTTTATTACAAATCCCCTACGTGATTCACTTCGAAATATAATAATTAAGATATGGTTAAAATTTCAAATGGATCAGATGAAAACTGTTCAAGTTATGCTGCGTGCCCGTTGAGAAAAACCTATTTCGAAAAAAATCAACTTAAAGTTTCAAAATCAGTTTCGGACGTAAAAAAATGAGGAAAACATTTAAAGAAAATTTTTTACCGTTAGTCTGCAATACCAGGACCATAAAGCTGCCCTTCCAAATGCAAATTCTCCTACTCGTCTTCTTTTCTTATCGCTTTTATGTTCGATCGCGCCTCTTTCGCTGCTACGAGCAGAGAGCGCTCAGCGTGTCTGATGCGCTTATTTTATGCTTCACAACAAAAATTGTAAGCCTGCAGACCTATATCCATCTCCAGAGCTTTCATAATTCGAAGGACACATTTCAAGTCATCATTAAAATTGCACACTCCAATATCAGTGGCAGTATCTAGAACTTTCTTGTCACTCGAGTACGATTTAGGAGCAGAGTTTCAAACGGTGGCATTGAAACTTTCGTTGCTGTTCTGAGTATAACCTCCTAAGCAACGGTGCAGCAACTCATCTCGGCTCAACTCTATATAAACAGGCTCAATGGCTTCGCAAACTTCTTCAGGAAGTGGCGGTTCATGATGAAATGTGTCCAACGAACCTTCAGCTTGTGCGATTTTCCAAGCACACCAGGAATCTGAATAATTATCGTGCTGAGGATTGTCGTCGATCGATATTTTATGATACAGAGTTGTCCAGATTTCATTCCTCATTTTCTCTATACAATTTGGATTCCTCCGTATTGCCAAACCATAATAAATTGTTAATTTATCAATCAACTTATTTGTTAATTTTCCTTTTCCTCCAGGGCCTTTCGTCTTTCTTTTTTAGATTTTGAAGACGCATGATCGATGCACTCTTTTTTTTGTACTTCAAAATTAGTGTACGGTTTAGAATCCAGTATGCCTTTGAAAGTCTTGCTGTCACCATCGCCAATATAATTCACATACTTTATGCCGTGAAACCTGTCGGAACGAGAAAACATTTCAATAACAGCATCTACCTCAGTTTTACCAGATGAACCTTCATGATTTGCTTGACATAAATCAGCGTGTGATGCATGCCATTTTTCGAATTCAGATGTTTGTGTTTTATTTTTCCAGTGCTCGCAAGACTTATAATATTTAGATTTTACAGTCACATCGACGATTTTTCCAGTCAAATCATCCAATCAAAGATACAACTCCAAAAAGCGACGAATACCCTCGTTTCCTCCAAAAACCATCTCCTGAAACGGTAATCCCTTGAGATTGACCATTTTCTTCGCTCTTTCGTCTCTCCTCTTGTCCAGCTTGCTTCATACTGTTATCACGAACTGTTGATGTTGCTATTGAAATTAGATTCACTATTTTATCGTAGAAAGATTGGAAAACAGGACGTGGTAATTCCATAAACGCAAAAAATTTCATCATTCTATTCAGTCCTTTCCTATTAGTTGCATTGCTACCACCATCCGACGATTAATTTCATATGCATTTTTTATAAATTTACTGTTAGGTATAACAATTTCTGGACACTTTGGACAAACAATCACAATTTTGAAGCCCAAGCCCCGAGAACTTCTTTCATGAAAAGTTATATTAGAACCGCACGTTTTACACTTCACATTCTCAGAAATTGCAGAAAATACTGCCAAAAAGTTAATGATTCGGTATCCAAATGTATAATTTGCATCGAAATCGTCCTCGGATGTCTTCAGGATTTTTACCGATACACTGACGCCGCTGGAATCACCTTCAGCTTCGTATTGATTCATCGGACGATTCGCTGATTTACGGCTCCGATGCCGTGTTGGATAATTTATTTTCGTGCCTTTTCTTCCTGTGTATACTTTTCCTTTTTCAATTTTGCTCAACGTAATAATAAATAATTAAAACTTTCACAAAAATATAGTTTCGAAAGCGAAAATGAGAGCGTCGTTTTCTTACAATATACAGACGCTACACTAACGTACTTTGTTTTGAAACTAGCCTAACTGACTCATAATAGCTTAAGATCGACATCTATAAGAGTATTAGGGAAGTTTGCGAACAATAGGCAAGCCATAAGGCGGTCCTTCTCATCAGGTACATACCTCTTGCAGGTAAGCGATCGGCCGTTTCGGAGCGGCCGAAGACGGTCGGTATATGTCTCGAAATTTCAAATAAAAATTTTTTTTTTCGGGATGGGACATTTTATACCATATTCTAGAAAGTTCAAAGCATGTTTTAAGCCAATAAAATAAAATCGATTTTTTGAAATTTATACAGTGGTGTTACCCCTTAAATTACAAATAAATTTACAAAATGAATATATAACAACATTTTTTTGTTTCGTGTGGTATTTTGAGTGCAACGGGTTTAATTTTGAAAAAAAAGTATAGCTTAAACCCAACTAATAAAATATTAATTTTAAACGTAAATTAATAAACGTAAATTACACGTACACAATATATGTTACACGTGCTTTTTGGGGAATAAACCGCATATCACCGCAAACCCCATAAAATCATAAACCCCGTAAATTCTGCAAACATCGTTAACCCAATCCCATAAACTCATAAACCCCATAAAACCCATAAGACCCATAAACATCGTAACCCCAATAAACTCATAAGCCGCATAAACCCCTAAAACCCGATAAACTTTATAAAACCAGTAAAAAACAATAAATATCAGAATCCCAATAAATCCGATGAAAATCATAAACCCCAATAATCTCCAAATAACAGATTTAAATCATAAACCCCATAAAATTAATAAACCCCACACATCCACGAATCCCATAAAACTCATAGACATCGTGAACCCCATAAACTCCATAAAACCCATAAACATCGTAAACCCTATAATAACAGCGTAACCCCCATAAACATATAAACCCATAAAACCCATAATCATCGTAAACGCGATAAACATCGTAAACCCCATAAAATCCATAATCATCGTAAGCGCTATAAATACCATAAACCCCATAAAACCTATAAACATCGTAAACGCCATAACTCCATAAAACCCATAAACTTCGTAAACTTCATAAACCCCATAAATCTCATAAACATCATAAACATCATAAAGTCCAGAAACTCCAATAACCCATAAACCCCATAAAACTCATAAACATTCGCTTCATTTTTATTTACTACCGAGTTCACTTTCGGTTCACTTCCGTTTCATTTTTAATGCACATCCGGGTTAACTTTCAAGTTCACTTCCGTGTTCACTTTCAAGTTCACTTCTAGTTCATTTCCGGTTCACTTCCGTTTTATTTTTATTGTACTTTCGGGTTAACTTCCAACTTCACTTCCGGGTTAACTTTCAACTTCACTTCTGTGTTAACTTTCGTTTCATTGTTTATTCACTTCCGGATTCACTTCTGGTTCACTTACATTTAATTTTTTATTCACTCCAAGTTGATTTCCTATTCGGTGGAGTTATGATAATATGCTACATAGACACACACAGCCTCAAAAAAACGGCGGGAGCAAAAATTGCTGACGGCATTAAAAAGGAACGTCAGAACGCGAAAGAAAAATTTTTAACTTTGAAATTACATTTGATCAATTTTTACCTTAAGGATGAACCTTTTATAAACCCAAAATATGATAACAAAATTAGTAGGAACTTTAAAAATGGATGCCAAAGTTAGCTACGCAATTGTTACATCCAAATTGATATAATGTAGAAGATGTAGAAGATGCAGAAGATATTATCAGTTATATAATTACACTAACTAATGTAAATTCTATAAACCTATGAACAATGAGTTTTTAATTACTAGCTGTATATTTAAATATAAAATGTACTTTATTGATTTTTTTTATTTATTATCTCTTTAAGATAATTTATTAAGAAATTATTTGAAAATAATGATATAAAATTGTACTTTTTCGCCCGAGCCAAGCGAGAGAGAAAAGTCACATGCGCTAAAAATCAACTTAACCATCAGTGTCGAACAATATTTTATACCACGAGAGCCTAAAAATCTCGTCAAAGATGCGATGTTTAGGTTAGAGTGGTATAAAGTTAATTTTATAACTTTTTTTATATGTTCATTTTGTAGTTTAATATATTAAGATATTTGTTGAATATGAAACCGAAAATATTAAAATAAAAATTATATCATTCGGCACTCTTTTTTTTTCTAGTGCTCTGTCAGGAATACTAATAAGAAAGGGTATCGAAGTATCAGTTACCAATTTCAATGACACTTCGCTATGTTATAGAGGACAAAAAAATACAAGACACGTATATTTTCTTTTCTGCTGAAAAAAATTTTAAAGGGGTGAAGCATCCCTAAAGTTCACTCCCAAAAACAATTTTATCAAGATATCTCTGTTTCTATGCAAAATTGTTCTTTTGAAACCAATTGGAGATTGTTTATTATCGACCGCCAATATTATGTACAGTATTTTGACCCCCAGGGGTTAGGTTGGTTTGCATCCCATTTTTTTATCAGGGTAAAAATGTTTTTTTTTTAATTTTTCTTTAGAAAAATTCTAAAATTCGTTAAATACTTATAAAAATAATTTTATTCTAAAAAAAATGTATTCATTTCATAAAATTAAATTCGGTTATTTAATTATATCATGCACAACAGCATTGTGACTGACAATGTATATGTTACCAGATACCAGAAGTAAGCTTTGTTTATGTGATGCGCTAAAGGCAGTAGGATATTTATAGATTATCTGCGAATTGTGGGTACGGCATTCGTTATACACTATGCATTGTTGATTCAAGAACGCAGTTTAGTGAGAGTTACGAATGTTTGTTGTAGTCCTCTAGTATTGGACAAAATATTTAATTTCTTTTTTCAACAATTGTTTAAAAGAAATACCAGATCCCTGGTAGAAATCTTATCGTGGCGCCCACATTCGCTATAACGGCCTTTATAGGCAAACTAGATAGTACTACACTGTACAAAACTCGATAAATCCACACAGATCTACATAGTTTTCTCAATAATAATATGTACGTATAAAAACGGTGAGGTTATATATTATTTATTGAACAGAATTTTTATTGTAAAAATTAATGTTAAAGAAAGTTTAACATGCAAGTTTTCAATTATAATAATAAGATCTACAGTTATATTCATACTATTTACATATAAAAGTAGTCAGAAAGCATATCTAACCTAAAAAATGAAAATTTAGAAATAATGTTCCTTGCATATAAAAAACAGTGATCACAAAATAATGTTCTGATTGATGTAGTTGTTTCTTGAAAAGTAATATATAAATAATAATAATAGCATATGTACAAATATAAACTTTATGACATGTTTTATTTAAAAACTAGAATTTTAATTTCAGAACTGCAAATAATTTTGTATCCATATGTGAGTTCTTATAATACATAAACTGCTCATCCGTGACAACATTTTCAAAGACAAACTAAATTAGTCGAACGCATGTAGACGATAATTTTCTTTATTAGTAACAAATTACGATGTTTTAACTGGCCCTAGATGTCAAATGAAAGTGTTTGATTATAAATTAATCACAGTAGGAAATACAGAAACAGCACATATATATAATAACTCAAATACATTATTTCTTTTTAAAAAGAGAAAATTAATCAGTTGATAATAAATGTGTGTGAAAGTAGTTTTCTTTACATAAACCATACAGGTTTTGAAACCAAGCCTGTACTTAGGATGGAACATAATCAAACGTAAGGAAATTAATTTTACATAAACAAAATAAATATATGCACTAATACTTCATATAGTTATTTGGATATTCAGATTATTTTCTTATTTTGATTGTTTAATATATATGTATAACATAATATTGTTATTGAGTTCTTAAATACAAAAACTCGATGCATCTCAAATTTGATAACCTTACTCTTTAGAGGTTATTTACATTTACTTACATTTGTAATAGGTGAACAATAACAAGTAAATACCTTTAAATCAAAATAATACATAATAAGCATAATAGATTATGCTTCTGTTTCTTAAAACATAACCTTTAAGTGGTTGTTATTGTCATAATTTTGCTTATCTAGTTTTATCGGGGCAAATAATATGGGAAACTAGAAGGGTCGACCGTTACACGCCTTAATAGTAACTATCTAGTTTGCCTACATAGATCTACACAGCGCGAGATTATTCTACATAGATCTATAAAGTGGACGGGATAAATTTCTACCAGGAATCGAATGTAAGTATATAGATATATATATATATATATATATATATATATATATATATATATATATATATGGGGAGATTCGGCTAATATGGTATACTTTTGTATTATCATCCTATATTTATTAGATAATTGAGTGCCTGGAACTGGAAATTTCGTCAAGCTGCATTAAATACTTTACAGAATACAATAACATTAGTTTGAATTATTTAATTCAACGCTATTTACCTAAATCACGAGTGCGCCATATAATCCGCTGCGCTATACTAACCACTTATACCCTATGTTTGAAAATGTATTTTAAAATAAAAAATGAATGTAACTTTTCAATTATGATTAAAATATTATTTAAATATTAACAAAAAATTTTTTTAAAGTATTTTACGAATTATGAATCTTGCTATTTCATGCTATTAGGTACATATATAACTATTTTCATAGAAGTTTTATATGTTTTCAGCATTTAATATGAAAATTAATCCACGAAATGTAATAATTTTACTGCTTTCCTATTTTCAAACACTTCATTTGAAGAAAGTCCTTACAATGTTAAGGAAATCGAAGTTAAAGATCATTTCCAAATGACACTTTTAGATTTAATGGAGTGGTCTGATAACTTGTATATAATAATGGAAATGTTACATTTTCTAAAAGAATTTAAATAGCCTATTAAGAGGTATCGTGAAAAAAATGTTCAGGGGTGAACTTTGGGGATGGTTTTGATCCCATCAACTTATGTATATGTACATGAAAAAAATTCTTTTATTTTATCACTGGAAATTGATAAATTATCGTAAAAGTACGAAAAAATCATTAGACAATGTCCGTTGCTACATATGGGTACACCTAGCTTAACCCCAAAATGCGATAACCAGTATATTTGTGCTTGTATTAAAATATACGTACCGTTTATTGTTAACACATGTAAATACACTTACTTACATTACTTGTATGTACAAATAATTCTTCAAAGAAAAGTGAAAAGTATTAATAAGGGGTAATTATCCGTCCTAAAATGTACGTTTGTGAAAAAACTGAAACACGTCAACTTTAGAATTTGATTTTCAGAATAAAATTATTTTTGTAAATATTTTATTATTTTTACAATTTTTGCAGAACAAAGATTGAAAAAAAAAGATTTTTTTACCCTTATAGAAATAAGATGGATGCAACCCCTAAAGATCGAAATGCTATACATAATATCGGCGTTCGATAACAAACAATCTTAAATTGGGTTCACAAGAAAATTTTTGCATAGAAATAGGAGATATCTTGATAATACTGTTTTTGGGAGTGAACTTCAGGGGTGCTTTTCACCTCTTTAAAATTTTTTACATCAGAAAATAAAATATATGTCTCTTGTATTTTTTCTCTTCTACGACATAGCGAAATTTCATTGAAATCGGTGACTGATACTTCGGCATAGTGCGTTTCTTACACATAAGAATTATACACGTAATTATTGTACACAATTTAGCATTGATCAAAGTATATATAGATATATTTGATCAATGCTAAATTGTGCACAATAATTACGTGTACAATTCTTATGTGTAAGAAACGCACTATGCCGATACTTCGATACCCTTCCTTGTAAGTCGCTGCTATGCCCGCTACACTTTGTATTGATTGGACAACGATAATCCAGCCGTCAGAGCGATTCTTTCTTGTCAGTGCACTATTTTGCACCATAATAGAAAACTACATTAAACAGTGATTGAAACACTAAGAATTAAGAGATTGTACAAATTCACGCTACATAATTTAATCCTTATTTTTTTTATTAATTTTTACCCGAATGAACACTCAACAGTAAAAATGCATACGACATTCAATACAATGATGACCCGGTCGATAAGACGATGACCGATTATTCGTTAATTAAGGCAAGAAAAATTACTTCTCCGCTTCTCCCACTACTTAAGTACTGATAATCATTTACGTTGGTACGTAAACATATCATAAATCATAAGAAATTTATGTGATTGTCATATTTTTCATTTTTTCTTCTTGTACCTGCAGTAGGGAATTGCATATCTCGTCTAGTACTACATACGTAATCGGAATAATATGAGGTTGTATTGTTGCACGTCGGGAAGTTTAACACGCAAGAACTCTACTTAATCTTCCAATACAAAGAATATAAACAGTAGTTTATTTACTTTAAATTCGTCTCAATATGTACGTCATAAAGTTATTTAAAGAAAAATAAGCTTTAAATATGATTTTTAGAGGGGGCCCTGAAAAACAATTTTAAGCCGTTCTACTCTTAAATGAATTTAACTTTAATAACTAATACATCGATAGAATACCAAGAAAAATGTTTTTTCGACATTTTAAGAAAAAATCCGCAGCGCAATACGTATTGCTTTGTTGTTATGACAGCTCCATTCTTATTTTTTACTGCAAGCAGTTACATTTTTTCATTCTAATGATACCAGCGGATTACTCTCCATCCAAAAAATGTATTCACATGTTTTAGAAATTTTCTTGTATTGATTATTAACTATTAGTAAGTCTCAAGCATAGGCTGCCCGATAAGGCCATCTGAGTGCTAAAGGATTGTAACACGCGCTACGCAGAACATGCGCATTAGACAAAAATTGCACTTCCAAGTAAGTTAAGAATGCATGTTACTGTGCAACTCCACTGCAAATTTTGAATAAATATTAAAAACTATCAGTTATCTGCGTCAATTACTGTGAATTAGAAAATATCAGGATTGAGTTACTGTGCCTTATTTACTGTGCCCCACTTCCGAATATTCTGCACCGTACATTGAACTGAATATTATTATTAAAGTACGTTTCTTACGACTAAAAGTTGTATTTTATGAATTTAAAATTATATAAAATTTATAAATTTAACGTATAATCTATTACATTAAAAAGTCGTTTTAGATGATTAACGTTCACTCTCTTGTTTTTTTAGTCGGCGAGGTTAGGCTAGTTATTAGATGAAAATAAATAAAATATTATTTTCTGGATTTTATCAATTTTTCGTGAAATAAAACTCTAATTTTATTTTAAAAATTAGGTTTGTATTATTTAATAGTCTTACATTATAATATGCGTGAAAACAAATGAGGGGCACAGTAACCGGTAAACCCACAGTAACTGGGCACATTCACCCTAGCATTGGAGAGGCGATTTTGGAGGTTCCATTCATCGCTTAGCGAGATTCGAAAGATTCGATAACGAAACTTTGAATTATGGCGGGGACTTCTCTTATTATTTAATTATTTCTCAGTTTACAGCTGACTTTATATACCTCCTAATATTTACTTAACCTTTTGAAATCCCTGTTAACATGAAGCATAGCGCCGAAAGTTCTCCGCAAAATTCAAAGTTATTGTTCTATTAGATGTACAGAAGAAAATTATATTTTCATGGAGTTAAAATACAAATAAAATGTGAAGATTTTACCACCCCTGTAGGCCCAAATTCACTATTTGTAACATCCTCCTTTATAAAATTACAAATTTATTAAATAAGACATTTACCAAATAAATATATTCCAACTACGCATACAAAATTTTCGTACTTTAATAAAATTATTCCTGAAAGAAGAATTTGTAGGATAGAGAAAACAACACGTAGTTAAATTGCAATATATCTAGTGAAATCGTACATTGACACTGATAAATTAACAATGAGCGTAACAAAATTGAGGAGGGATGAGCCGAAACGAACCGACGTACTGATAAGCAGATCCGCCTGCGGTTACAGTCTGACTCCAGCAGTGGCAACTGTGAGAAGTGTAAAGCAATTGAAAGATTCTCTGTTGAGTTCTCCACACTACATTTTATAAGTTCCATGTTACATATTTACAATGCATTCATACATACTAATCTTTTTCGTTTATTAGTTAATTAAAAAATGTTATAATATCGAAGGAGTGTACGGATAAAAGTGATTAAGAAGAAAAGGAGAATAAAGATTTTCAAAATTTTAATGTAGGGATAAGGTATCCAATAAAATATTTAAAAGGTACGTTCATGATAAAATACAAACTATTAATATGTACACCCACGCGGAATTCGACTTACGGAACACGTTTCAAAATATTTGAAATGACCCAACATTTTTTTCGAGTACCTACTCCCATTAGACAATATTCAAAAATTTAAAACGCGTTCCACAAGTCGAATTGTGTATAGGTTGCATATATACATACAGCGGGATATCGATACTACACAAGATTTATTTAAAATCTAAACAAATCATATTTGTTTGTTTTATAATCATCTGAACATACGATGATTGAACTTTTATTTGTATTAAAGGATTACCTAATACATATTTAGATTTACTCTAAAGAATAAAAAAATATTTTTTGTATCTGTAGACTTTTTTTGTAATTTATTTATTAATGATAGAGAAATATATTAATTTTTTATTAATTGTAACTAAATTATTCTTACTTGACTTCTGAAAAATAAGTCTACTGATGATCAAGTATAATATATCTTTTTTTGAAAGAAGTAAAATAATATCAGATAAACTTGTGATTTAAAAAGAGATTTATTTATTTGATTAATGAACTTTTTTTAATTTATACATAATTGAATAAATTTAGAAGATTCTCATCCCACTAAAAATAATATGATTACACGTAAACTAAATTGATATCTTTCATTTAATTTCTTTTGAAATGGGATTACTAGTACTATGGTTACAAAGCGAACCGCTAATTGAAAAATTAATGCCTGCAGTAGAGTAAAAATAAACTATGCAAGGTATTTCGAATGCATTTTACACTCAGTAAATACTTAACGAAAAAATATCACATCAGCGTTACTCAATTTCAGAAGCAATTTATGTCACTTGCTAAATTGCTAATTCACGAGCAGCAAATCGATCTTTCTCGGGAGTGCCACCATCACACTTTTAATTGAAACCTATGAATTACAATTATCTCTGTCTCTTATATTTATTTTTTAATAAGGAAATTAATAAAGTTTATGAAATAACTTATCAGTTACGATTTGTCTGCAATGGCTAAACTGCTAATTCAGAAGCAGGAAATTGATCTTTCTCGGAAGTGCTACCGTCGCACTTTTAATTGAAACCGACGAATGCCGATTATTTTTGTCTCTAATATTTATTTTTAAACATCGAAATTAATAAAGTTTATCAAATAACTTATCAGTTCCCTGGTTGAAAATTAATCTAAAACTATGTAGATCTATCTAGATTGCCATGGGTATAATCAAGGGCCTCGATAAAACTAGATAATTTTCTACCAGGGTTACGATATGTCTGGAGCGATTTTCAAATATTGTAAATAAAAATGTATACGATACGAAATTCTTGAATGAAATAAAAAATAATCAATACAAAAAAATGCATAAAAGTAATTTCATAAAGTCCAAAGTACAAATATAATTAATGTACAAATTAATTTATTAATTTAATAATAAATTTATTAATTTTATACACAAACTTTTAGTAATGATATTAATAATTAAATTACTTTATTATTTTAGGCTTTACTAAACAAACAGATTGCACATCTACAAAAACAATATGGTAAGCTACGCTATTATTTTGAAAAACTTTACATTTTGATTTGCATGCTACATTACTATATATTACTATATACTATATATTATCTTGGTGTCCAAATATAATTGTTCAATACCAAATTACAATTGATTTATAGTAATAGTAAAAGAAAATTTGAATATACTTATTAAATTTCTAGTATAACCTAATTAAATAAATCATGTTAAATCTAAAGTTAATTTTTTCCATTCTAAGAAAGAAATTATTATATTATTATGATTATACACATAAAAAGGATGTTTTAAGCTTTATCGCATGTGATTAGCTGCCTTAACCGTTATTTAGAGTTATTAAACCAGTGAAAAAGTAAATATTTTAAAAAATCTGCCAACTAAACAATTTTTGGTGAAATGCAAAGAAGATAATGGAATATGACATATTATAATATTATTGAACAATGTATAGAAAGAAAGAATTCTTTTATTGATTTATAATCACTATTACTGATGTTTATTACAGTTGTAAACATCTTAAGTTAACCTTAAAATGTATATGTTTTAATGTTTAAATATCACTTTATACTTTTGTTAAAAATATGTAAAAATAGATTGGCT
This sequence comes from Gastracanthus pulcherrimus, assembly GCA_949152435.1. NCBI lineage: Eukaryota > Metazoa > Arthropoda > Insecta > Hymenoptera > Pteromalidae > Gastracanthus > Gastracanthus pulcherrimus. Next base: position 158,999,001 of record OX424576.1, read on the forward strand.
AAAACTTACAGATTGATTCATTAATAGTATATTATGCACCTCGGGACTAAAGTGAGCCATTACATGCGGGTGGTTTGGCGCCCGAGCGGAGCGAGGGCGTCACACACGCTGGCAATCGCTGGTTCACTTTATTCACGCGTGCAATATACAATTTTTTAACATACCTACCAAAAAGTTCCTACTCGTTCACCGTCGAAGAGAGAAAATAGTGCTACATATAAATTTCCTAACCTCACGCCAGTTCCCGCCGCCACGCACTGTTTGTGCCCGAGCCGAAGGCGAGGGCACATGCGCGTCGCGGCGGGGACTAGAGTGGGGGTAGGGATTTAATGTAGCGCTTTATTCCTGGCTCGGCGGGGAAAAAGTACGTACTTTATGGCTGGGTGAGTTAAAAAAATTGTTATGCAGGAACTATTTTAAAGTTTAAAATTTGAAGTTTTTAATAAAATGCATTTTAAAAATGAGGAGGTTTAAAAAACATAAAAATGATGTATCTTTAATTATTAACATTTCAGCTTATCTCTCTTATACATTTTTTAGATACTTACCATAATCTAGAACTGTTTAAAAATAATATTAATTTTGCCAAAAATCGGTATGCTAGACTCTTACCTTAAGTATATGAATTATCATATCGTGTAAAAATATTACAAAAAATGTATATTTGGACATAATTTTATATATTTCATGGCTGGATGGGTACTGAAAATATTAAGAAATAACGTTATAAAAATCAATTATAGTATATCTTTTTGTGTTAAAACATTCTGCTTAGAACGACGCAAATTTTAGTATTGAATATAATATAATAAAAGGCGTGGAAAAACCATTCGAGAAAAAAAATAAACATAATATTGGACAAATACTCTTGAACTCTTTGACGAACCATGGAAATCGTATTGCACAGGTAATAACGTTATCTTGTAAAATGTAAATACAGTAAGAGAAATGTGAAAAAAAATCAATAACACCTACAATCGAAATTAAAATAGCATCTAATCTTTAAACGTTACAGATTAAAGTAGAAACTGGGGAACAACAAACATATGATGTTATTAAAGATAGCAGCATTCGTTGTGCCCTGTGGTTGAAAAAGCAAGGAATTGGTTTTGGAGACGTTATTACACTTTGCACCTACAACCAATTAGATGCTTGCATTCCTGGTTTAGCTATTTTCTACGTTGGTGCAGTATACAGTGCCTGGCATCATGAAATCAGCTTAAGTAATTTCAAAAGCTTACCTGCTATCTAAATAAAATATCTAACGTTAAGCTCTGAAAAATAACTTAACAGCGAGACTAACATATTTAAAAACAACAAAATAATAATACTAAGCTTCCTAAATTATATTATAATAAGAACAAGACTTTGATTATTCTTTATTGCATAATTAAAGCGATGTAATTTTTTTTACAACTGAACAAGAGGTAACTTTGTAGTTACTGGTTATTTTTGTAATAATGAGTTTATGAAATTCAAGTATGAACACTGAACCTCTCTTTTAGGTACCACAAAACCGTTACCAAAGTTTAATCAAAATCTGTTGTCCAGAAATTATACTTTCTCCTTGTAGTGTATAATTTTTGTAATACTAACTATTTTTAAGAGCTTAATTTAAATTAACTTTTAAGATCGTAATTTTATTATCTCTTGAATTAACTAAATCAGTTTTTATTAACATATTTTTAATTTACTATATTTTGTAAACTTATTTTCAGTAACTGCTCGTCAGAATTTAAGCTTTTTTAAACCAAAAATAATTTTCTCTTGTGAAACTTCAGCAAATTTACTTATAAAAGCTGCAAAATTAGAAAATATTACGACAAAAATTATTGTTTTTGATAAATATCCTTGCTTAGAGTCATTAACAAATATAATAAGTTTGCAATCATATGAAGAGGTTCAAGCATTCAAACCACAAGAAATTCACAATCCACAAGAGACTGCAATGTTATTATTTACTTCTGGCACTTCCGGTGCTCCCAAAGCTGTTGCACATTGTTACGATTCTTTACTAGAAAATATGTTCGGTTTCTTCCCACAAACTAGTTGCGTTCTGGCGTTATGGTATTCTGGGCTGAGCTGGATTAGCGGTACTTATTGTACTTTCAAATTTTTAATATCTGGTTCTACGGCAATCTTCCATAGTAGTTTTGATCCGGAAGAAACTTTTCAAATTATAGATAAGTATAAGGTATGTTAAATAAATATTTTTATTCAATAAATTGGCTTTAAAAAATACTTAATATTTTTTATATTTTTATTGGTGATTGCATTAAAAACACAAAACTTTTTCTTTAGTCGGTAAAATAACAAATATACAAATAATAAACCTTTTAGAGCCTAGTGTGACTTTAAAATGATATATCTCTCAGAATAATCAGAGTTGGCTCAAAAATAGTTTGATAATAATACAATGACTAATACAATATTAACCAAAATTACTATATAAGCTCTACAAAATATCAATTTTTTAACTCAAATTTCTTTTTATACTGATAATATGATGATAATTATTTCTGCAAACAATTATTGTTAAAAAGTGAAGAATGTGTAAAAAATACATGTAAGAAAACTTATGTTTGCAAAATATACGGTAAAAGTTTAGTTCAGCAAAGGATTAGCCCGTACTTCAGCAATGAGACAATTTTAACTTTTGCCAAACTTGGTAAAAGCGAAATAATTATAAAAAAATAAATTAAAAAATAATAAAGTAAAAAATAATGAAAGAAAAATAATTTTTTTTGTCGAGGATCTGAGACAGCGGGTAGACCTCTATAGACCTGCACTCTACCAATAGAAATACCGTTGGCTGTTAATAAATCAAATCTAGGTTATAGCCTGCAGATATAACTGGACTCTAATGGTTTAACTCAAATAATGTATTCGTTAATGACAGAATCAATATAGCAATAATAACTTGGTAAAGAGCTAACTTACAAATCAAAAGTTCGCCGGTTTAAATCCTCGCCAATATTTTTTATTCTTTTAATAATTCGTCGCCTCCGTATAAAATGGTATCAACGCAGAATCTATTTGCAAAGATACAAGCTCGGAAGTTACTTAGAAAAGGTATCGTTGGCGAACCAACATTGTTTATCCGAAATTAAGCTTGCACCACTCCTGAGAACTTAATTTCGGCTAAAAAATGTTGGCTTGTCTAATGATACATTTTCTAAGTAGCTTCCGATTTGGTATGTTTTTAAGCAGATTCCGAGTTGGTACCTTTTTACACGAATTCGACGAATTATTTCACTTTTCCAAGGTCGGCAAAAGTTAGTGATTGCCCCATAGCTAAAGATTTGATCAAACTTTTGCGGAACAAAACTTATGCCGAACTTTTTGCGAACATTATTTTTTTACATGAGAAGCGTAAAAAACTATAAAAAGTGTAAGAAAAAGTGCAAAAAGAGTATTACAGCTCTAAAATGATGCAAATAATGATCCAAATTCAGACACTTTTATACACACAAAGAGCTAGTTTTGCAACTATAAAAGTTTTCGGACTAGAGATTTTGATGAATATCGATATTTTCGGGTTTCCTGAATCAGATAAAATAGTTTTTATAAAATGTCTGTCTGGGGGTATTAGGGTTCGCGCGTGCATACTTACGTATGTTCGTGTGTTCATGTGTGCATTCGTTCGTTTGTATTAACCACAAAATTATTTTGAACGTTATAATACGTGCCTATTATGTGATGACATGTTGGTAAACATATTAGACATGTTTCAACCAAGAACTGATTAGATTTTTTAAATAAATGGCTAATATTAATATCATTTTTGAATAAAAATATAAATTTTGAAAATTTTGTAAAAATAAAAAAATATGCACGTTTTGGTGGGCCATATTAGGTACATTTACTTTATTTCATAACCGAAGGGTAAATTTTAAACTTAGAGATCATTTTTAACAAAACTAAATTTAAAATTGCAAAGCTTCCTCTATGAGGATAGATTTCCGGGCAGACTAATAAACTTATAACTACTGTCGAGACAACGATAGAGCCAATAGTATAACCTTGCAAGAGTGAGATAGAAAATTAATTGCAGTTTTAACTATTGGTTTCACCGACGGCGCGCTATTGTTCCATCCGTAAAAATACCACCAATGTGAATGTACTCTGAGCAAGCAAAAAACATTGTTCAATTTAGTTACCACTGGAGTTTTAAAAGGTTAAATAAAAATACTTTGATAGGTAAACAATGCTTTAAGAATTATTGCTATCTTATGTTTTTATTTTTAAACACTGTAATAACTATTATCCATAGAATCATTTGCTTTACTTGTATATAATCAGGTCAACTGGGTACTTTTAACACCACGTAGTATGACTCAATGCTGCAAAGTAAATGGTTTAAATAAATATCAACTACAGTCACTGAAAACAATTGCAACAGGAAGTACACCTATGAGTGTGGAGACTTATGAATGGTTTAAAAATAATTACCCGAACGTCGCAATTCTTCATGCATATGGTAAGTCAAAATAAAAGTATATTGAAATGAACATTAGTTTAAATTTACAAAAACCAATGAAAGTCATTTATGTATAATTTCATGACAAGAATATATAATTTTTTTTTATATTAAATCTTATACCAAGCAGGATTCTGAAAGTCAACTGTAACGTATACCTTTTAGCAAGTCGTATTTGACTCAACCAATTTTTGATTCTCATATAAATATTGGATTTTACGAAAAAAAAAGTCGCGAATACTTACTTAAAAGTGCTAACAACTGAATTTTCACGTACTTTGCTTTCTTAAAGGAAATAATTTGAATTTGCTAAAATCATTCTATAAACATATGTTTTGAGACCTCTAAAATACACTTATTTTTATAGAATATCTACATAAATTTGTGTATGTGTGTGTTCGCGCGTACGTAGTCCATATGTGTGGGTGTGTGTGTGTGTCTGTATACAACAAATTATCAATGTAACTACCAAAGCGAAATATAAAAAATTACAATAAATATGGTGTGCACTACGGGGGAAAATCGTGTTTCCAATACTAATCGGAGTCGAACAAGCATTATTACGAGCATATTGCCCGCGTATAAGCATCACACGCGGGCAAATAAAACCTATACTTTTACCTCTTGACACACAATACACTATTCAATTCAATTAAACTAAGAATTTTTATTATTTCAAGGGATGACTGAATTAGGATCTCTGGCTACGCAGCATACAGAAGAATGTAAAAGAATTGATTCGGTCGGTTTTATTAAGCCCAATAGACAACTGAAAATTATTAATATAACAACAGGCGAAACTCTTAAGCCTAATGAAAAAGGTGAAGTTTGTATTAAATCACCAGGGATGATGATTGGTTATTACAAGAACCCAACTGCGACAAACGAAATAATTGATAAAGAAGGTAATACTATTTCATTTTCAATGCACATTGCATTTGGTAAGAGTCTATAATCTATAACTGAGTCTTAAACGGAAAATACATAGGAAAGAGCTAGACAAAATGGTATATCATTTATCTTGTATTGCAAATTGTACAATAGCAAATATAGAATTACATACATAACATATGTCAGATCTATGTTCATTTATTGGTAAAAAGGCGGAATATAAGTAGCTCATACATTTACAATCATTACATTGTTACGACCGAGAGAATTAAATAAATACACTCATACTTATATAAAAGATGCAGAAACTAGGGCTTTATAACGTTCTTTACACATGCGAGGCACAATCTCTCTCTGTCTCTCTCTCTATCGCTCTCAGACTCAAGTATTTATATTTTTCAAGACAATATCAGCTATAGATTATAGATATAGTCCAATAAGTAACGCTGCAACTTCACGCGCATTCAAACATCTGCGTGTTCGGAATGCGTATATAACAATATGATTTGATGATACTAATAACAAGAAAATATTTATAAAGCACTAACAATTACATAATGCGTTTTTTATTATTTATGCAGGTTGGTTGCATTCGGGAGATATAGGATATTATGATGAAGGTGGAGAAATTTTTATTACTGATACATTAAAAAATGAGATAAAATACCGTGGCTATCACTTCACCGCGTCAGAAATCGAACAGGTATTAATAAAGCATCCGGGAGTAATGGAAGTCGCAGTGGTACCGGTGCTTCATACTATAGATTACGAACAACCTATGGCTTTTGTAAAAAAGGTGCCAGGATCACAGGTACTTTGTTTCAATCTATATTGTACATATTTGTGTTTATATGTGTATTTTCTTAAATATTTAACAATTTTCTAAATTTAGGTAACCGTAGAAGAACTTACCGAAATCGTTGTAAACTCTATGCTTAAAAATTATGAAAACCTTTGGGGTGGCGTGATATTTATAGATGAGCTACCACTCACCACAACAGGAAAGATTTGTAGATCAGAACTAAAAAAACTTGCGAAAACCTTTAAGACGTCATGAATAACAAGAAAGTATTATTATAACTATGTACGTAGACTGAGAAAAATTATACGGTAAAATAATACAAATTTTATAGCAAAATTTATTATCATTAACTACAAAACGGATGTTGTTTTTTATTTCTCAAAGAAAAAGCTTCGTAACGATAAAAATTTTGAAATCATGAGATTTTGATGAATTTTGATGTTATTGAGGTGTGAGCGTATGTGCACTTCTGAGTTACGTATGTGCGTGACTTGTATAATTATTATAACCTAATTCTCAGCTGCAATTTGAGATTCTTCTAAATTTATTAAAAGTACAGGTCAAAACAATGAATAGCTAATACATTTTTCTAGTTACAGAGATGCGTAAAATGAGATTTTACGTATAAAATAGTGTTTTACGCACTCATATAAAAATCATGTTTTTACAACTAAGGCGAGGAACTTTGTAATTGGGAAATGTGACACACAAATTGTTTGTTATTATTGTATCAATTATTCAAAGTATAGATTAACGATGCTCTAGAGAATAAAAAAGATATCCATGTACACTCGAGTGTACACTCGACGTGGGAAATTTCTGGTCGAATGCGTTTGAAATCCTCCAATGAGCTTAGCGAAAACGTGCGTTCGATACAACGAGACCTAATGAAATTGCAGTATTTCAAAAAAATTCAAGCACATTCGACCACAAATTTCCCACGTCAAGTGTACAAACAGTCAAAGAAAATATTTAGAATCCTTAATGAGACGATTTTTGGAATAAGAAATTTCTGGTCTAATGCGTTTGAAATCGTCCAATGAGCTTAGCGAAAACGTGCGTTCGATTCAATGAGACCCAATAAAATTACAGTATTTCAAAAAAATTCAAACGCATTCGACCATAAATTTCCCACGTCGAGTGTACATATATTCGTTTCGTTATTTTTGTCGAAACTATTTATTTCTAATTTGTGTAAATCTAAACTTTGAAATTCGTAATATCCCTGGTAGAAAATTGACGATTTTTTCTAGTCGGTACACTAGAATTCAGCTAGATCCATTACCTAGAATTTAGCTGAAAATCAAAGTGAATTCTGGTTAGAAACCTGACAAGCGCATATATATATATATACGGTCTAGTTATATAGAGCAACCGGGGATCATTATGTAAACTGCTATATTCATAATATTACGAACTTATGTTCGCATTTATATAAAATAGATAATAATTATTTCCATACAAAATAAATCAACTTTCATATTATTTCATATATATATACTTTCATATATATATATATATATATATATATATATATATATATATATATATATATATATATATATATATATATATATATATATATATATATATATATACACACCAAATCATAACAAAATTGACTTGAACGTTCAAACGTTAAATTAATTTAAATTAGTACGATAATTAAGGATTTTGTCAAATTATTTAATAAACATAAACGTAACAATAGAAAAGTTTTAATTATATAAAGTAAATTACATAATTTGTTAAGTACACAGCAAGGATTTCTTATGTTAAGAACAAATTTTTCTTGAATAATATTGTGACGGACTTAAGCCGTTCTTCTACTCCAACGTAGGAGAGTTCGTTTTCCAGTTGTGTTTTTGTTACACGCGGTTCGCGTACGGACCCGAAGAAGTGCGCGAGAAACAACCTCTTCCGGAATTCCCCCTGATAGTTACGCTCCTGCAGCCGCCGAGGTCGGAGCTGCAGAAGTGTAACTGTGCTTTGGGTTTTGGTATGCTAACTCGAACCAGCAGGAGGGCGCGTTAGCTCTCCGCCGGGCAAGCAGTCAAAACCCCGAGAAAGGCACCAGCGCGCTTTTCTCGGGTAAAACCCTGAAGACGTAGTCTCGGGCAGCGCGTTGGCCGCACCGAGCTATGCCTTTTATGAAATCCGTTAGCGCGTTTCCCCCTCCAGTGGCTACTGAAGGACGTCCGGCGCACCCGAATAATAGGTGGAGGCGGGAAAAATGAATTATAATTATTAGTATGAAATTTGGTTTTTTATTGAGGGTCACAGTACAATTACAGAGGAGCGGAGTTGCGATAGAGGGAAGCGACAGAGAGAGATTACACGCGGTAGATAGGCGAGGATTCGCCACATCACCGTGTGTTCACCACAAGAAGCGGCCCGAGTTAACCCTAGTATCCCGAGCACGAGGCCTGCACGCTGGCTAGCCACGGCTTGAGAGGTCAGAGAAAACTCAGTGCTTCCTCGGCTGTGCGTCGCCTATATATACCCGAGCCCGCTCTCTCCATCTCTCTCGCTCCCGTCCTTCTTCTCACGATATTCGCGAATCCCCACTCTTCCAATATTCGCGAATTCGTTGCTCCTCGCTGAACACGTTTTCGTATGTCTGCGCGCTCATGTGTGCATATGCACACGCGCGCGTTCTTAGCCATTACGTTGGCCCCGCCGTATCATCTTAGTTAACAAATATAAAACTGAATCATTTCCGCAATAATTAAATAATTAATTAAATGATTTCTTATAAAAAACTAACTTTTAATTAATACTACGTTTTTTTATATCCTAAATGTATTAACTAATTTATTTTGCTTATAATAATTACTAATGTTAATATCATATTAACATTAACAATAATAATTCATGGTACCGTTCTTGATACTAAGGGTATAGGTACAGGCCGTCTCAATATGAAGCATATTTAACAGTGTTATTCTTATATTGAGTTATGCTAGAAAGTTTCTTATTTTAATAAACTCATTCTCTTTATTTGTAATTTGTTTCCATAATTGTATTGTTTACATTCTGAAAATATGAGATTGCGTTGTGACTTTATTTGGGTTCATATCAGTTCCAACAAAATTACAAGTTATACAAACACGATTACTGTATAAGAATTATTTACTACATTTTAAATACTATTTATTATATTCTTTCTTATATTATGCACCACCGAATCTAGCCAAAGTTAAAAGATCGGTGAATTCTGTAGCGAGTACGACAGCGCATGTAATAAATCAAATTTATTGTTTATTCCAGTATTTAAGCGAAATTATCAAAGACATAGAATTGCTTTAAAATAAGACGAAGAAGAGAAAAAAGAATAAAAGAAAAGAATCAGATTAGAAAAAGTTAAAATAAAACAGGAAAAGGATGAAGAAAATAAGATTAAGTTAACTAAAAAAAAGGAGGAGAAAGCTTCACTGAAAAGACAAAAGGAGGAACAAAAATGAAGCGCTAAGCAATTAAAGCTGGAGAAATTGAAGACTGAGCAAGTAAAAAGTGGAGGTGGCAAGAAAAAACAAAACTGTTCTACTGAAAGAGCAAGAAGAATAATAACAAATTAAGCCATAAATATATAAAAAAGAAAATTGTTTGAAGTTCTAGTTTGAAGAACCAAATTATCCATGTTGTATATCTTACTTCTAATTTATTAATTTATGTAATTATTCTATACGATGTTAATAATCTTAAATTTATTTATTGAAATGAATATTTTATGTAATAAAATGCTGAAAATCTTACATATTTTATTGCTAATAAAAAATCCAGTCTATCAATTTACATGGGTCATTTGAATTGTAAGTAGTAATTGGGACATACGGTGAGTAGTAATCGGAACTTTCCTATTTTTCGTGATTAGTAATGGGGTCTTTGTTGTGCTGCAACCAATTAATAATTTTCAATAAATAAGTTTTTCAAAATATCTTTATTTTGTGTTAATTTGATAGAATAAATGTTTATTTACAATATAATCAATTTTTGTTGACACTGGACGTTTTAAAATGCATTTTTCATCCGCTTTATGACGAACTTAACCTTAAATGAGTAGTAATTGGCTACTTCACCTGACCTAGAATTTCATATAAAATGCATGCCACCATTAGCGAATTTCTAACCAGAACCGTTACCCAAAATCTGGCGAGATCATAAAAATCTAGGTAGAATCTAGCTAATAACCCGTCAAGGTTTCTACCAGGTATTCAGCAAATCTATATAAGAGTCTAATAATCGGACCCCTCCCATTATTTGTAATCTAAATTCAAAATTCAGCCTTAAAAAATACATAAACAAACCTTATTCCATTTAAACTCCATTTAAATAGAAATAGATTACAATTTTTCTTTACTATCATAGAATTTTAAAAAGAGTAACTATCCGTATTTTTAGTGAATTTTTTTCTTTTATAGAGAATTAAATTAGGCTCTTTAATTAAGTCGAAAATTCACTCGAAATTTAGTAATTATTATCTCGAATAGAGTAATAAATACACTTGTAAAAGGCTGTTTGTATTTTCTCTCAAAGAGAGTGAAATTTCACGCGATGAAATTTAGCGTGCAAAAAAACCGCAGCAAAAGGGATAGAAAACTTAAGACTGTACAGCACTGCTGCCATCGAAGTGTGTACCGTATCGAGGTGCCTCGAAGCCTCCTTGAATCCTCGTCTTTCTTATCAACCACCTTCCTCCTACTTCTGCCCTCCAACATCAATATCGAAGTGAGATCAGAACTTAAAGCAATTGCGGACTGATACAACAAAAGGCATCGTCTAACGTGGTTATATGTCCAATCGAGCCGAACTCCATTTTGCCGTGTATATCCCGTTCCCCGACCTCTAACAGAAATAGATGTGCAGTGGATCTTGTGTGCTTTCCATTTATCTCTTCATTCGTTAAAATTTCGATTTTCTTTGTACTTTTATTCCTTGGCTTCATTTTACTTTGGTTACCAATACCAAGTGAACAAAGAAAATAACTGTGTAAACACATGAACGTCATTCATTTTTCTACTTTTTTATTCTTGATTTCCATTTGGACTTAATTTTAAATTATCTTACAAGATAAAAATTAATAATCGCAACAATCGCATAGCTATAATATAACGATAGCAAATATTATATTATTAATAATCTGATGATACTGCATTATGCATATAGTGAAATATTTGCCATGCAGTTGGTCGGGTGGTTACATGATATATATTACAGTTTATTCACAAAAAGAGTCAATAACCTAACTAAGAGATACGGATTTCGATCAGGCTTTGGGAGATGATTTCTATAATATTTAAACCTGAAGTATCGCAGTTTGATGCAATAGATCATCGTGAGCCCTTGTCTTTAAAATATCAGCTATCAGTACTACTCTACGTATACATTATTTTTGGGGAAAATGGCATAACTCTACTTCTAATTACAACTCTGCAAATTTTCACATTAGAAAAATAACTCAATTAAGTAGTAAATGAAACTTAAAATAAGAATTTCTAGTAAATAGGTATTTATGAATAATGGAACATGGTGACTAAAAAAGTATGAAAAATCGAACATTGATTTCAGCTTCCAAAGCCTGATCAAAATCCGTTTCCTGAAGAGTGTGAGAATTTTTCTTTTCTAATTTAAACAACAACAACAAACTTATACTTGCTATAATGTTTTTTACATAATTAATCATTTCTTTTTTGTAAAGTTAAAAAGTATATTATTTTTACCATACCGTAAAGAACTAATTATATAATTTTTTTGTTATTGTTATACAATAAAGTATATATTTAAATTATAATTTAAATAATAAATAATTATAAAGATATGTCAAATTTAAGATGCAGCTTTGGTGCAAATGTGAAAACCTACGTCTATTACGTCTTAGAACAACTATTAATACTCGAATTCCAAGTGTTATATATACTGCACTGTTTTATTAAATTCTATTTGACAAGACAACGAAGGATCTCTCTATATAGTCTAAGGCCGGTAAATTTGATTCCCCTCTCCTTCCGTCTCCGCCGCTTTGCGTCTACATCCGTCTCGCTTGCGCACTCTATCAATACCAGCGTAATCTAATTTAACAGTAAATAGTGCCCCGCGCCGTTCCATCCCAGACCTAACAATGACATCGTCTTCTTCCACGCTGTCCAATAACGCCGCGCCCAGTCATCACCAGGCCAACGTCGCGCGTCGGCAAGGCAGACAGCGCGGACTTAGTTGCTTTATCCATTGACGCGACTCATCTTTGCGATGCGACGACGTGCCCCCCCCCCCCCCCCCCCCGCACGTTCAATCTCCTGCCAATCTGCAGCTGGCGGACCTTATCGAGCTAACATGTCAACCTTAAAATAGAGAAAGAATAAAGAATAAATAAACTCTGAAATTGTTATTATTAATTAACAATTTTTTTTAAATATTACGTTGTATTATGTAAGGTGAGTGACCGATTATAGCCCACGGATGTTTTTTTATTTACCGTAGGTATAAATGTATCGATAGAATTTTATTCGAGACGATTGCATATCCAAATATAGCAGTAAAACGGACACAAGAAATGTTTTTATTTAAAAATAGACATATAGGACAATTCTACAGAGATTTGAAAATTAACAGTCACTAATAAAACTAACTAAGCACTAATAAAAAGCGAATATATGTATGGGAAGGAATTAAAAATGAGGAAATATAGGTAAATGATAAAAGTAATATATTTTATTTATTTAAATAAAGATTGAGCATCTGAATAGATATAATTATTTTTCCCGTCGTGGTAAGATTTACGCGTATTTTGAGGATATAAATAACATATAAAACACATAACTCATTTAAACACATATTATTTATATCTTTTTGACAAATTTATTAACAATGTAAGTATCTTTTGTAATGTGTATATATATATATATATATATATATATATATGTGTGTATAATATATATATATATATATATATATATATATATATATATATATATATATATATATATATATATATATATATAGTAATAAATATATATGTACAAATATATGGGTGGTTCCATGTCAAGTGAGCAAGTCGAAAAATAAAAATGTCTGAATCTCTACAAAAATGTTGGTATCTATATCCAGAATATGTAAAAGAAATTTCAGATCCTCAGGTGTATAGGGTTTATATTTCTTACCATATTTTGACCAAAAAATGTTCCTACACTTTTTTCTCAAAAGTCCCTAGTTTTTGAGTTAAAAATCAAACAATATAATGATTTAATATTTAATACTTCAACCCAGTTATGAAACTTACTGAGGAGATGACATAATTATTTTACCATATGACACACACACATTACAAACGGAATAATATGTGTAACTAAATACCCGTTCCACTGTCAATAGCTAGATCATTTTATAGGACAAACATGAATAATTACAAGCATACTACCATACTTCTTATTACAAATTATAAATATAACGCGTCAACATAATTCACAGGTCCTAGCATAACGTACAATTGTGTAAACTTGTTGGCAGATGAATGTTTTCCTGGCATACTTTTTGATAGATGGTTAACTATAACGATTGTTATATTTATTTTATTTCACAACTTTAAATAGAATCTGTCAATTATCTAGCTTAAATGCGCTAAGGAAACACATTCAATCTAAAGTTTTGGGGGCCTTACGGGTTTTTGCTTAGCGCGCATGTCAGCATATATATAATCGTTGCAAAATAATAAATTCCCGGAAGTTCAAGCATATGACTTAATGTCGAACGATTGATTTAATGGAACACCTCGTACTGTCTCTGATTTATATATTTATTTAGATTAGTGTTTAGCCTAAGTTATTTACCTTATAACTAGGGGCCTGCGGCGGCTCAGTCGGTAGAGTGTCGGATTCCCACGCCGGTGACCCGGGTTCGAATCCTAGTCTCTGCCGATTGATACAAGCACCTCTGTAAAAATTACATGTGCTTTGTTTACAAACACACCGCAGACCCCCGTCGCCGATTAGCACCACATGGAAGCACAAACATGGCGACGTTAAATAATATAAAAAAAAAAAAAAACCTTATAACTACAATAACAATATTTAGATATTGCGGAACAATTTTATCAACATAACATAGCTGAGAGGATTAGGGTCTCCCAATGTATTGTACTATATTATTAATGGACATAAATGTCACGGGCACAATATAGGATAACAACCGCATGATATACTACACATCTCTGCACAGACAACTTTGTTGATCAGTACATACCTATATAAATATTTTAATCTGTAACGTAATTGACTTAACAAATAACACGATCGTTTTAACACATGTTATACATTTATTATCTATGGGATACGAAAAATCAAAGACTCGATTAACTAGTAAATATCCCCGTTGTGCTTATATTAGTACTAGGTATATTATATCCAGCCTACCTTTCCGTCTAGGAATGGACACATTAATATTACTATAACACACATTCAATATTAGAATGAACATTTTACCTTGGCACTATCCAGAAAGAGAGGTATCTATGAGTTCGAGAAAGACAACGAGCAATACGAGGGACACAACCATGGTATGGTATCAACTAAAACAACCCATCTAAAAATTGATTAAGTAATAAAACAAATAACAACAACACAGAAAAATCAATAGACATAAATCTACTAAAAATAAATAAAAACACAAAAACAATTGAACATAGCAAATACAAAATAATAATTTTACTATACACCCCGACCAACTTCAAAATAGAGCGACTATACCAGGGGACATAGCCACTCGGACTATTAACCAATAGAACCTGATTACACAAAGCGTACGCTATAAACAAATCGTACCATTGTTATAATTTATTATATAATCGAGGATTAAACTCACCTGGTCATGGTGGGAGACCATAAGAGACGGGTACCATTTTAAATAATGACACACGACCCCATCTATTGCTTACAATCACTGTAAATAATACTAATAGCAACATCTCACAACCTATGAATAACAATATACACAATACTTGTCTTGAATTATACGATAAACAAAAGAACAATAGATACAACTCAGAATCGGAACCCCCATACGTAGTACACCTATACGACAAGAGAGAAGCGCACAACTTAGGTAACATTCACATCACTGATATAGGACTCAAAATCCATAAGGCAGGCATCAAACTAACCAATCTATTCTCGATTGGCCCCAAAAGGTTTTGTCTCACCTTCAATGCATTCGAGGAAACCAATAATTTTATTGAATATAACCTCAATAACATTGAACCGGAGTGAAGTGCCTTTATTCCGGTCCCAGAAATATTCAGAATTGGCATAATCAGGGACGTGGGAACTAACGCGACAATTACAGACATACTCGAGGGTCTTGACGAGGAAAGTCGCGAAAGCATTGGGAAAATAGAACGCATCACCAAGACCATAAACTCTAATGAAGGCCCTCCTGGAACCACAGAAACAACTAACATTAAAATTTATGCAAAAAAAGAACTACCCAAATTTGTTCTTATATTCGGGATCTTCTATAGAGTCGATTATTTTATACCTGCCGTCATAAGATGCAATAACTGCCAGAAGTACGGTCACGGTACCAGCTACTGTAAAAATAAAACTAGATGCCTTAGGTGCTCCGAATATCATAGCTACAATTCCACTAACTGTATTAACTCCCCTAAATGTGCTAATTGTCATGAGCCCTATCAAGCCTCGGATAAAGTTTGTATCTTTTTTGCCTTCCATAAGGAACCCAAACTTTACTCAAAATCATTAGCACGCAGGCTATGTTCATAGTACGACAAAGATACAAGAATAAACTTGAAAACCCTCTAAGATTGATGGAAGAACTCAACCCCTTTATTGATCCAAGAGATCCATTGGATGCCCAAATTGATACACTCCGCCGCATATTTAACAAACCCTTATCGGCTGAAACTGCCCAAAACCCGACATTTGACCCATCCGGACACAACAATACTACCGAACCACGTAATAACGCCTCTAACGAAAAAGCAACCTACCTGAAGAAATTATAGATAGTTTCGAACAATCGGTAGTAGACGATGAGGACTCGGATGAACTACTATAAGGGTCCTCTCATTCTGAATCCATATTCAATCACGAGTCTCAGAAATCCATCCATGAGATTATTGGTACCAACCCTCCGAAAACACACACGGACTATGAATTTGACATATGCAATCACCCGGATACAAATCATAGTAGCACATCTTACAAATTAAGTTCAACGAACCATAATACTTCCAATCTAACAGATCCCCTTTCTACTAAATCCTCACATAGCAATAGCAAGCCTATTCAAAATCAATCCAAACTAAAGTTCCCACTAAAACCCAATACAGAACAGAATACCAGTATCAAAAGCTCAAAAAAAGCAATTAAAAAAAATAAACGTGCTGTCAACAAATCCCTAGTAAGGGCAAAAAAACTAGGATGCCTAAAATCGCTCAATCAAACTCCCCCTTGCTAATAACCAATACCCTCTATAGTTAAATTTCAACCTATTCTCTATAATTATGAATACTAAAATTTGTTCCTGGAACGCCAGGGGAATAAAAAATAAATGGATTGAAATCGAATCCTTCATAATCCCATGGGACATAATGTCAATAAGCGAGACTAAGCTTTCCGAGACTGACGACGTCAAACACATCAGGGGATTCAATCACATTAGATTGGATCGCTCTGATGGGTTGAGGGGGTCGGGCGGCGGACTTCTTGTCTACTTAAAGAACAATATCCAATTCTCTAACTTTAAAGTTTATACGCCAAAGGGAATGGGAATGCCTAGGAATTAGAGTTTTTGCTCACGATAAGGAAATCCATTTCATATCCGTTTACAATTAAACGAACATATTAAGCGTCCAAGAGTTGAACAAATTTTTCCAAGCTTGCACTACATTTACTAACCTCATCATATCCGGGACATCAACTCTCAACATCACCAGCAGGGGAATGAGTTTCTGTACACAATCAAATGGGTAGAAATACAATAAACTCCATCAATGAATTTGAAAAGGTGCTCATCCTTAACGATGGCCAGGCTACTAGGGTCTGGAGACGCAACAGTTGCCCCGATCTAACAATATTCTTCGAAGATATATTTCATAAAATTGAATGGGGAATCTAAGCTGACCCTATGGGAAGCGATCACTACCCTATAAATATCACTATTCTTGATTTCGCCCTGCAATTAATTAACCCTAAACCCAAGATAACTAGGTCAAATGTAGAATGGAAGAAATTCCAGCAAGAAATGGAAACCTTCCATATAGACTCCCCCGAACTTTGCGAGGATAATATAACAAATCTATACGAAATGTTTATCATACACATATACAAATCTATCGAATCTTCAAAAAAAAATAATAAACCAAATAAGAAAATTACTCCCCTTCCCAACACACAATCTAACCAACAAAAACCAACAAAAAATCAACCGCAAAACACCTCAAGATTGTATATGGTGGGATGAGAACTGTTCAGCAGTAATCGAAAAGAGACACGCTTTACTACTTACATATAAAGAAAACCCTAACCTAACTAATCTAAACAACTACAAAGATGCTTGCAAAGAGGCCACCACAACTTTAAAAAAAACTAAGGCAAACAAATTTAAGAACTTCCTTTTGACCCTAAACCCCTTCACACCCATGCAGAGAAATTTCGACTTCATTAAAAGGAATAAAAATCGGTTCTATCAACCACAAAACGAATCTAAAACAGAAAACCTAATTCAAAACAACCCTAGACTTCACGAAGCTTTTAAAAAAATTTCCAATAACTATTCATACTCACACAGCGACTTCGATTCATACAGCGGTAACAGTGATCCTATCCTTAACAAAGCAATTACTGAAATGGAAGTAAGAAATGCAATACAAAGCTCAAAAAATAATTCAGTCCTCGGGGTAGATGACATTTCATATTACATTCTAAAAAATTTACCACCTTCATCGATCACCTGGCTGTGCAATCTATTTAATACTATCCTCGACACCAAAAAATTCCCTGAGACTTGGAGTATTTTTAAAGTATGTTTTATTCCCAAACCTCAAAAAAAGGGATACCGACCTATAACTCTAGCATGTACTCTCCTCAAAGTAATAGAAAGGGTCATTAACGACCGCCTACAGTAGTGGATCGAAAAAATGCAAATTTTACCTCCTTATTTCTACGGATTCCGAAGGAACTGTTCATGTAGTAATTGTTTAAATATTTTACACAATGCAATTATTACTGCCAGAGTTAAAAGAGAATATTTGGGAGTCCTCAACCTTGACCTAGAAGGCGCTTATGATGCGCTCAACCTTAAAAAGTTGATAAAGATTCTAATGGCATTGAAAATACCTACCAAAATTATAGCTTTTATAAAAATTTTAATTAATGACAGGGAAATCTGGGGAAGTTTTAATAGCATTGAATTCGCTAAGGGGTTCACCAACAAAGGCTTACCTCAGGGATGCATCCTTAGCCCGTTGCTGTTTAATTTATACATATGTAGCATAATGAAAATAATCTGTCCCAATATAAGTTACTTGGAGTTCGCAGATGATTTACTACTCTATTTTACAAGCGATAATATATCCCACATTATACACGTTCTAAACTCTAACATAGAAAGCATTGAATTATGGTTAAAATCAATAGACCTGAAACAATCTTTTAACAAATGTGCCTTCACAATATTTGGCAGTGACACTATACAAGCAGACCAATATTTCAGCACCCTTAACAATCAAACCCTAAGCAACAAAACCCACTTCAAAAATCTGGGAGTACTCTGGGAGCAGGACCTCAGTTGGAAGAAACATATTCTCCAAATTATACAACACACTAGATATGGAATTAATATGCTCTCTACGTTAGCAAATTTCAACTGGGGTATCCACCCTCAAACCATGTTAACTTTTTACAAAACCATATTGAGACCTAAAATTGATTGGGGTAGCTACCTTTACCATAATTCGAGACAGAACCTACTTAATAAACTAGATATAGTACAAAATAAAGCCATTAGAAAATCCCTTGGGTGTATCAAAACGACGCCTATCAATGTACTACATCACTTGGCTGGTATACCCACTTTACAAAACAAAGGAGTCCATCTCACGTTTAAAATGATAATAAGAGAAGCCCCATTTCTAAACAGCACACTAATAAATCAATTTAAATATATCCATGATAACTATGATCACCGCATAATCAAAGACTATTACAGCAAGAAATTTTCCTTGACCTATAATATATGGCTCCAATATCACACCCAAATTAACCTTCTACTTAAATACCCAATAAGCCCAACGTTTACCATCCCATACGAGTCTCTTTTCATCTCTAATCAAGTAAACACCTCTTTAGGTAATTCGCTTAAAACAGAAATACACAACATTCCGGTAGACTTCCTCAACTATACAACTACAATCTTAGAAGAATACTCCCTCATATTCACTGACGGGTCTAAGGACCCAAACGGTGCAGGGGGAGAGGGTATATACCACGAAGAATTACAACAAACATCGTCGCTAAAGCTAAATAATAACGCGAGTATATTTTCTTGCGAAGCTTATGCTTATAAATAGATTAAAAAGTAATCACACTAGGTGTAAACACTACTTAATAATCAAAAATATACTACACGAAGACACCTGTGAATGTGGAGAGGGGAAACACAGTATCGATCACCTTGCATGGGTGTGCCCATTAACGGCAAAGTTTCGCCCTATAATAGTCAATTGCTGCCTCAAAAATAAAATTCAAATAGGAGAGAACGTGTGCAAGATTGTAAATACATGCCATTACAACATAGGTTTTATTTTTGTATCATTTTTTAGCCTAAGTAACATCGATGTTTGAGTCCTATCCCGCAATTACTATCTACTCTAATGCAAGCATACCTTCATTCCATTTTCACAGCTTTCTAGTTTCTCTCCATATCATGTAATACTTGCCATGCAAAAACTTAATATAGTCTTTTAAAAATGTATTCTTAATGTATTTAAATCGTGTTTTTTAAAATTTGTATTAAACAGAGGTATTTAATAATATTTTTATATACTGTTGCAGACTGTTTGTTCAATAATAAGTTTAGAGAATCCTAAAGTCTTCAAATGTATTGATACATTATTTTAATGGTTCTAAATTTGCGATATATACATTGATTTAAAAAATAAAATTAATTTTCATTTATTCAAATTTAATTAAAATCACTATTTTATAGGTTAGAATATTATGCTCTAGTTCTGCATTATTAAAATTTGTCAAATTTATGTAACCTAATGTCTAATCAATCGCTTTGACGAGAAAATCATGCAAATACCCCTTGAGATTCATTAAAACTTTGCGAGGAATGCGCATCGCTAGTACTGCTTTCTATATCACCTTCTTCAATCCTCCGCGCTGTGTTACTCCTGTTAAAATAGCCGGAGTAGCCTAGCCAACGTGGCGGATCTTTTCTTTCCGTGTGAAAAAAATTTTACTGAACAGAATTTTTTTCCTTAAGAATAACATTGTGTTTCTATATGTATACTAAATTGATTATTTGTGGGTGCTACTACATTATTAAACATGCATACTATACAACGTATATACTAAATATTTAAAATTATAAATTACGCAAATGCCGCTTAGTTTTCATGTTTGTATGTGACATGGATCATTTTCTATGTTTCTTTGCCAATAACAGATATTCAACTTTCTATTAATGATTTACAACTCGGCGCAATAACTAAAATTTATTTTCTTCGGATATAACAATCTAGGCATTTTTTGTCTTTGTTTGGTCTGAATCATTTGAAATCGTAAATTCATTCAAGACGATACAAGCTATGTAATGTGTACATTAAAAGTACGGTGAAAAATAGTTAAGTGATATGTTAAGTTGTTTTACAAATGTGCATAACAATCCATTGTAAATACAATGTAATCTTAATTTGAAATATTATTATGGGTATAATGAGCTCCCTAAAGATAGTATAGACCGTTTTTGACACGTATTATCTGTACATGAACAATATCTATGAGCAATTTTAAACTGTACATATTGAACTATTGAAGTAGAAATATTATAATAATATAAAAAGTCATTTCCCAAAAACAACAAATTCATTCATCTGGTTCATAAAGCAATGGTAGTACTTATCTACAACATTATTACGGTTTGTTATAGTACAATAGATTTTTATTATCTTATCGTTTTCGAAAACGTGAAAATAGTTATCGATATTTACAAATATTAATGTTATATTAAAATTGTAACAATTTTTAATGTGTTATAAAATACATATGAAACAGTTATAACTAAAGACAAAAAAACCGCTGATAACTACTTTAGCAGAATGCTTTCTCAACGAGAGATTCTGAAAAATCGACTTTAAGAATTTTCTAATTGAAATTCGCTTTAAATTAAATAATGCTAAAATTAACTTATTAAATAGAAGCGTTTAAATATTGCCATTCTAAAAATATATTATAACTCGAAATAATGCTCAACATGTCAGAACACCGAAATTTCATTAATTTCAAAAGCATAAGTTTATTAAAAATTACGATTTTTTTTTTAAATTAATAAAAAGAAATTAAAATAAATGCAAGATAGATCAATCAAAAGGAAATCACGCGTACTAGAATAGATTAAAACATCATTTCTGAAATTTCTAAAATTAACGATTTCAATACGTACATATTTTCAATATGTTTGACGTGTAAAGAGTAAAAAAGTTTTTTCTAAATTTTTACAAATTTCGTAATTTTTTTTATTACATATACGGGTACTGCACTTAACCAGGCTTTGGGTTGTAGGCCCGATCTCCTCCATCGAAAAATCCGGATCAACAATTTTCTTAAAATGTCTTAGAAAAATTCAGACTGACAGGGAATCGAAAGAAACATAATAATTTAAAAAAAATTTTAAATAATAGCTAGATATATCAATCAAAAGCAAATCACGTGTACTTTATGAAAATATACACATTTTCAACATAGTTAACGTATAAAAATAAGAAAATTTTTTTTTAAGTTTTGAAATTTGAATCCCTATTCTTTTATTAAATGTACCTTTTGTTATCAGCTCATAACATGATTCCCTTGAACAGTATCGTTCCACAATTTTTTTGTTACATGCACACATACATATATACACTCCGCAACAAAATTAACGCAACACCTAATTCCGACTAAAAAAGGCGCAAATTCGAAGATCGATATCTCAGGTAAAAAATGTCGTAAGGGGGTCAATTTTTTTTTAAATTAAAGGTTGAAGTCTCTACTTTAAGATGGTGGAACTCGATTTTTGATTTGACGCAACCCCTACTTACGTGACCTTGACATTCAAGGTCATTTTTTAAAACTCAAAAATCATAAACTTTCGCAGTGCGCTCGCGCGTGGGTGAGTTTTTTCCGATAATTCTGATCATTGCACCTTAAAGTACAACTCTTTCCCTTTAATTTAAAAAAAATTGACTCGCTACGATTTTTTTTGACGATTTTACAGCGTTTTAAAAATTGTATTAAAAAACGCGTTTTTTCGTGAAAAATTTGATAATTTCGATTCACCCTACGATTGAATCAGCGGTGTAGAATGACTCGACTTCGTAGATCGATATCTCAGGTTGAAAATGCCATATGCACGGGTTCGAATGTTATTTCTTGGTTGATTGTGATCAAATCGAAATGGAAAACTTGTATCCGAGCGAAACTAATATTACCGTCGACTTTAGCGTTATCCAATAATCACCACGAGGAGGTAGTCGATCAGATTTAACTCAAGATAAATGTCAAAAACAAATTCTTAAAATTTGTAAACGTTATTATTTTGTAACTTTTATCTTACATCGAATATCTCTTAAAAAATAGGTACAAATTTATCAAATATGTCATCCGTTGCATATTGTTTCCTGAAATCAGTAATGTACAAAAAAAAAATTTTCAAGTCCATCTCTGACCGTGTCCAAATTTTAACGAATACGGTTCTTTTACAAATCTACCATTCTTTAAAAAATACCGTTTGGCAAAATCGTAAAATTTTTTCAGTTAAGGGCTACGGGTTTTGATTCTTACGGCAGTATTTTAAAACTGTTCAAATCGATTTCTTGGCAAAATAAAAAGCCTCCGTTTAATGAAATTCAATCCGCGCAAATTGTTGCACTTTCTGAAGCTGGACTTAGTCGACGTGAGGTAGCAAGACGAATGGGGGTTCATTTTTCGACCGTTAGCGTCCATTGTCCATAAGTTCTAGCATATTGTATAAATTCGATATTGTATAAATGTAAATATTTTGTATGAAATGTATGTATTGTACACATTATGATGAAACATCACGATGTTATAAAAATGTAAAGATTTTCCATATAATGTATGTACTGCACATATGAGGTTTCAATAACTAAATAAATGAAAAATAAAAAATGTTTAACAGAAAATATTTTTAGAATTATAGTACCATAGCTTAGTCCCTCAATTTGAGTGCTACCATCCGGATGATACTTACAAAGAAGGTAACTTTATTTCAGTTCAATGCAGTTTTTAAGTTGTATATAATGACAAATCCTCTTAAATAAATATTTTAATGACAAAAAGCCGTACATGACCATATATGTTCACACATATTGTCAGATATGTTCATATGTTACCATAACCTTGGCAGCAAAACCTTACATACGCACGATTGCGCAGAACTTACACATTCTATTTCCCATTTTTGCTATGTTTCTACTGCCAGACGACTGCAACAGACTCCACAGCAGAATTGCGCAAGTCTTGCGGAAATTTGAGTGCAAAGTTTGGGCCCCGATAACGCATACGTACGTGCATCAGAATTGCACAGGAATTGCGGAAGTGGTCCTTGCAGCAGGTCCTAAGCAGCAGAATTAGAGAAGAATTGAAGTTCATGATATGGAGGACACTTTGCAGTAAATTTGCAACAAACTTGCGATAGCTAAAATGCATCATGGAGATAATATTTTGCACTTGCACGTGTAGAAAAATTACAGCAGAATTTCAGTAGATGATATGACAGAACTTTGCAGCAAAATTGCCTCGTAAACGATACAATAATCATCGTCGAGCTCCGAAAAGCTGACATTCTTAGTATGCTGAACCCTGACTCCTACTTTACCTACTTTACAGATCGAGGCAAACAAATCGATGTTGCTTTTGGCGATTGCTTTATTTGGACCAAATAGGAGAGTGAAAAAAAATGTTCTTCGAAAATTTCGTTTTACGCCAAAAATACGCATCAGAATAAAACGTCCTTTTCAAGCTCGCTTTATCTAGGGAAAATACATAGCAGAACACTCGAATTGATATCAGAATAGAAAATTAGCATAATCACATAATTGCCAATTTTCGATTGTGATTATAATTTGAGTGTTCCGCTATGTATTTTACGTAAATAAAGCTACCCTGAAAAGAAAATTTTATTCTAATGCGTATTTTTTGAGAAAAACGAAATTTTTTAACGTATTTTATCGGCGGGTAAAGTAGGTTTGACGCATCCCCTTAATATGGCGCTTTTATAGTCCCGCAGGGGAGAGCGAATTGTCAGGTCCTACCACCTGGCGGTATGCTGCAAAGAGCATGGCGCAATTGTCTGCTGTAAGTCGTCTGTAATTCTACTGCAGGTACGCTTACATTATGTTTAAATCTTACTGTATTCTGGCTAACATATTCTTGTCGCAATACTGCTGCAAAAAAAACCTCGCGCAATCGTCTGCTCAGATACTACAACAATTCTACTGCACGAGCGTGTGCAACATATTAGTCAAAAGTTTGCACTTGAGCTTTCTCTAGACTTGCGCAATTATTATACGTGCACGTGCGTTATCGAGATCGAATATTTATGTAGATATAGTTAAATTTTGAAGTAAAATATGCACGTTCTGTGTGAATTTTAAAGACATGCTGAAACTTGCGACAAAATTGAAGCACAAATGTCTTCATTACCAGGAATAATTAACCTATAATTTTGATCAACACGGTAATAACGTATTTTTTTAGCTTTTGGAAATTTAAAACAAATAACTTAGTATTCATAATACTCGTGGAAACATAGAAATTAAAAAAAATCTGAAATTATTATATCATATTGTACATATTATATACTTCAAAGTCTAATAGGTTACATGTATTTAAATCATAAAGTCTTTGACTAATAAATTCAGAATTGTGGGAATTGTTCACTGTATATAAAAATATAGCATATTTATATTAGGTTTGTGTTCAAGAAGTTGAAATACATTATTTTGAAAAACTTCAAAAGTTTATAAGACCGTAATAATATTTCCTTCCTACTCGGTGTATTAGCGACACTAAAACTACCGTCTCTTTGACAATCACCCATTAGTGCTATCTTTTAAAACAAATAAATAAATTAGGTCTCAAATGTCAGTTCCGTAACATGTCCGAAACTCAAATTTCGATATAAAACGGCACTCTATACGCAGAAGTATAAGGTAGGTAAAAAAATTCCTCGGTGTACATAGTTAACTATAGAGTTAATAATATACATCTGTATTGGTTTTAAACTTGAAAATTCGCTAATTATCATTGAAGCAAGGTGCATACTTTTTGGCCAGCAGTTTTTCGATAAAATATTGATGACAACAATATCTAGACCAAAAAGCTCAGTAGTTTACTATAATAGACCATCCTGACGGTGAATTCGCAATCTATATGTTATGACTCATCAAATGTATTTGAAAAAAGATCTGGGAATTATAAATTTCGCGAGTACAAAAAGTTTTCTCTCTTCAAATTTCAGTAAAAATAAGTGAAGGTTAGTTCCGTAACACCTGTGACGGACTTAAGCCGTTCTTCTACTCCAACGTAGGAGAGTTTGTTTTCCAGTTGTGTTTTTGTTACACGCGGTTCGCGTACGGACCCGAAGAAGTGCGCGAGAAACAACCTCTTCCGGAATTCCCCCTGATAGTTACGCTCCTGCGGCCGCCGAGGTCGGAGCTGCAGAAGTGCAACTGTGCTTTGGGTTTTGGTATGCTAACTCGAACCAGCAGGAGGGCGCGTTAGCTCTCCGCCGGGCAAGCAGTCAAAACCCCGAGAAAGGCACCAGCGCGCTTTTCTCGGGTAAAACCCTGAAGACGTAGTCTCGGGCAGCGCGTTGGCCGCACCGAGCTATGCCTTTTATGAAATCCGTTAGCGCGTTTCCCCCTCCAGTGGCTACTGAAGGACGTCCGGCGCACCCGAATAATAGGTGGAGGCGGGAAAAATGAATTATAATTATTAGTATGAAATTTGGTTTTTTATTGAGGGTCACAGTACAATTACAGAGGAGCGGAGTTGCGATAGAGGGAAGCGACAGAGAGAGATTACACGCGGTAGATAGGCGAGGATTCGCCACATCACCGTGTGTTCACCACAAGAAGCGGCCCGAGTTAACCCTAGTATCCCGAGCACGAGGCCTGCACGCTGGCTAGCCACGGCTTGAGAGGTCAGAGAAAACTCAGTGCTTCCTCGGCTGTGCGTCGCCGATATATACCCGAGCCCACTCTCTCCATCTCTCTCGCTCCCGTCCTCCTTCTCACGATATTCGCGAATCCCCACTCTTCCAATATTCGCGAATTCGTTGCTCCTCGCTGAACACGCTTTCGTATGTCTGCGCGCTCGTGTGTGCATATGCACACGCGCGCGTTCTTAGCCATTACGTTGGCCCCGCCGTATCATCTTAGTTAACAAATATAAAACCGAATCATTTCCGCAATAATTAAGTAATTAATTAAATGATTTCTTATAAAAAACTAACTTTTAATTAATACTACGTTTTTTTTATATCCTAAATGTATTAACTAATTTATTTTGCTTATAATAATTACTAATGTTAATATCATATTAACATTAACAATAATAATTAATGGTACCGTTCTTGATAATAAGGGTATAGGTACAGGCCGTCTCAGTGCCCCCCAATAAAAGTTTCAATTTTGGAAACCAAATTTGAAAATTTTATTTTGTTTTCTAGGCGGCGTATACCTTTACTGGCTCGCTCTCCTAATAAAAAAGTAACGCGTCAGATAACGTATTCTGTTTTTATTTATTCTATATAAAAAAAACATGAAACAATAATCGAAATAACAAATAATTAAAAATTAAAAAAATAAAATTCCTAATTTTCGACTTGTTGAAGCCACTCTTCAAAGTCGTTGATGGCATCCATCAGGTCGTCCGATTGAAGGTGTTGGCATGGGGCCTCTAGCTCTGCTAATACTTTGTCGACGTCCAATCCTCCGATATCGTGTGCCATTGAGATTGGGTTTTGCTCGGGGTTATCGGTTGAACTTCCCTCCTGGACATCGCTCTGTCCCTCCCTGGCCTTTTGCCTGTTTTACGCATGTTTTTTATTTTTTAATGCCCGAAAAGCCGATTTTTTTTTTTTTTTTTTTTTTTTTCCTCGTTTTGTGCTAAATTTTGCGTACCTCGCTATGATGTTTTGGCGTGCCTGTAGTTTCCAGGAACTGTCTTCTAGCTGGTCTATGGCTCTGGGCTCGTATTCCTCGCCGTCGCTTAGACTTGGTAAGGCCTTTTGGGCCGTTGCGATTTTCTCCATGTCGCTTAGCGCAGTGGGAGATGGTAGTAAATGCATTACCCTTTTCCTCTTTCGGCCCTTCTTTAGGGCTTGCGTTGCCTCCGGGTCGGGTGTCAGTTCGATGTCTGTTGGAGTGGGTCCGTAAAATTCGGGCTTCCTTGGTGAAGCTCCGGGTCGCCGAGCTTGCGCGCTTCCAAAAAACACCCACCCTCGGTGTTTCCGTATGGATTTCTCCATGTCTCCGGCCACCTGCGTTCCCTTCTGCTTCGACATTGTGTCCGGGCCCAGCCGCTTGTCCTCTTTTGGCCCTCCGGGTGGGTTCCATCGAGCAGGTCCCTCGGCTCGCTGGAATCCTCCCTTCCTTGCGCATTTAAAGCGTACGCAGGATATGCGTGTCGTTTTATATGGCACCGTCCTATGGTACCCGCTCCCCAGCGCTAGGTCTCTTTCGCACACGACCGTCTCCTGATCGCACATACCGAATTGCACGTGCCTTTCGGTACTCGTCGCTACGTCGCGGGTCGCGTTTCGGGTTTCGCACATGATGCTCGATCTAAATCGACTGTGAGGTCCTTTTGTCTTGCACCTTGACTCGTCACCTCGGCTTTTCCCCTCCCTTCTGCCGAATTTTCGCACACGTGCCAGCTCCTTGTTTACGTTTGAATTCTCCCATGCGTGTACCGGACCTGCGGTCCTCCCTGCTTGTGTTTCTCCGAAAACATCGCATGTTTCTTCGATTTGGCTCTCTTCTTGTCCCTATCTCTATCTACCTTTTAATTCTATTCTTTCTCGCTACATTGCTTTCTTAGAGTATTTTGAACCATATTCTTTTTTCTTTGGGCCGATTTCACGGTGCCTCTTTTATTTTTAATTTTATAATTTGTTTTAATTGATGTTTGCACGTATACGTGTATACACGTGGTGTCCAATATATACGTGCACTCATTGAATTATTGTATTCTATTATTTTATGGTTCAAGTGTCTCTTTGTTTACTTAATTCATTTTAATAATGCATATACCTTAATTATGTATTGGGCCGATTTCACGGTGCCTCTTTTTGTTTATAATGTTCTGTTCTGCATTATTTAAATAATTACATTTCGTTTTTACATATGTGTTTTTGTTTTTCGCTTAATTACATGTTATGCTCTTTTACATTTGTTTAAATCTAAAATTTATAAACTCTTAAGCCTGTTCTATTCTATTGTGTGTTTCTCTCTCCCTACTGCCCCCCAAAAAAAGTTTGAATTTTTGAAAAAAAATTTGAAAATTTTATTTGACCGTGCCAGAGAGAGAATACCCTAACGGTATCAAATTTCACTTGCCCAATTTATGATTATTTTCGTGTGAACAAAAACAAGTTTATACTATAAACGTTTATTCTAGTTTATCTAATTTGTCAATTTTTTGTTTCAATAATAGATTTTTCTTTTGATTACTTACTCACTGTAATACGGTTTTAAATTTGCCAAGTGAAATTTTCCCCGTTCTTTTTTTAATACCGGGTCGTAAAGTAAATACGTATCGATTCCCACGTCTTGTTGCACGATAAATGGCCCTTCAAAAACATCAAAAAATTTTGCTATTTTGCCGTTCTCCGCATCCGATACGTTTAACGCTTTCACTAACACTTTGTCGCCGTCTTTAAATTTAAAGTGTGTTTTATTCGCATTCCGTTTCGCTGCTCTATTCTTTAAGAATTTGTGCGCATAGTCGCGAGCTAGTGATATTCTATTGTCGCGGGACACATCGTTGTCCTCTTCTGGTATTTTTAAATATTTTTCCCATATCCTTGTTGGCTTATGGCCCATATGCAATAAGATAGGTGGCTGGTTCGTCGTTTCATGAGGGATTTCATTTATAATGTTTTGAATTTTTCGAATATACAGAGCCCACCCGCCGTGTTTATCCTTTACGAAAGTGCGTAAAAACCTTGCCAATTCTCGGTGTACACGCTCGATTATGTTACTTTGAGGGTGTCTGATAGATGAATATATTATGCGTATCCCCTCGTTTTTTAATGTATCAATCCATTTTTTGCTCGTAAACTGCGTCCCATGGTCTGATATTATTGTCTCCGGTTTCCCATAAGTTGGTATGTAATCATTCATTAATTTTCTAATTACCGCTGTCGTGTTCGCCTTTTTTAGAGGATAAAATACTACGTATTTACTGAATACGTCTATAGTAGTTAAAATGTATTTTACACCACCTCTCGACACGGGTAAGGGACCAAAAAAGTCTATCGATAACATTTCTCGCGGTTTATTAGTTAATATAGGTTGCGTGATTTCGTCATATCGCTGCGTTAAATATTTAGTTTTTTGGCATGTATCACACGTTTTTAGTATTTCAGCTACCCTTTTTCGTAAATTTCGTGAGTAAAAATGCTCTAAAATTATTTTATATACTTTTCGCGGCCCCACATGTCCATATATCACGTGTACCTCCGTTACAAGTGGTTTTAAGTTCCCCTCTGGTATATATATTTTTGCACAATTAATCATAATTCTATATAATATATTTTCTCGAATTTCGAATTTCTTTTTTATTTTAGCGTCCCCAGCCCTTAGTTTTTCCATAATCTGAGACGCGTATGGCTCACTTCTTTGTAATTTATCCATATTTTTACACAAATTGATTAACGCCGGGCTTGGCTTTTGTTGTACCACTGCGGCTATAATTATTTCAGTTTTTTCCGCGCGGTTCGGCTCTAAATCGGTGACGCGGCTTAGATAGTCCGCGACGACGTTTTCTTTGCCCGGTATATATTCCGGGTCGATATTAAAGTCTTGTATAGCTAAATTCCATCTTTGTAACCTGGCATTACGGTACTTGCATGTTTTTAAAAAGGCCAGAGCTTCATGATCTGTCCTCAGGTAAATATTTATTGCCCCCCGTAAAAACGTGTCCAATCTCTTTAATGCCCATACTAATGCAACCATTTCTTTCTCAGTGGTAAAGTATGCGCCCTCGCTCCCTTTTAAAGTTCTACTTACAAAACACACGACTTCTTCTTCACCCTCGTCATTTAATTGCGATAGTGCCGCGGCGCACGCAAAATCCGAAGAGTCGGTGGAAAGTATGTAAGGCCGTTTCGGGTCTGCGTATTTTAAAATAATGTTTTCATCAAAAATTTCTTTTATATTGTTAAAAGCTCTTTGTTGCACTGCGGTCCAATCAAAAAATGAACCCTTTTTAAGCAGCTCAATCAAAGGTTTTGTGTGGTGCGAATAATTTTTTACGAATTTAGTGTAAAAATTGACAAACCCCAGAAAACTCTGTAACTCCTTTACATTACGGGGTCTTTTAAAATTTTTTATTGTTTTTATTTTCTCGGGATCCGGCCTGATTCCGTGTGCTGATATAAAGTGGCCTAGAAATTCGATTTCCTCGCACATAAAGTTTGATTTTTTAAAATTTAATCTTAGATTATGGGCTAAGAGTCTTTCATACAGCGCAGCTAAATGCGACAGGTGTGTTTCGAAATTTTTTGATTTTATCACCATGTCGTCCACAAACAATACTAAAAATTCGTCAAAATCTGACGTTGTTTGATCTAGTCCTCTAATTAAGGCTGATCCGCTAGTTTTTATCCCAAAGGGTACCACGTTATGCTCATAAATGTGATTATCACACTTAAAAGCCGTATATTTTTTGCACCACTCCGCGAGCTTTACCTGCCAATAACTACACGTGAAGTCTGAGGTACTTGTTATCGGCTTTCCCGCGCATCTTTGCAATACCTCCTCAACGCCTGGCGGCCCCTCGTAATCATCAATAAGCCGCGCGTTCAGTTTTCGAGCGTCTAAACATAATCGCACAGAACCGTCCTTTTTTTTTACTACGGCTACTGGGTTAATATACGGGCTGGTCGAGCGCCTAATAATTCCTAATTCCAACATTCGGTTTATTTCCTTTTTTACCTGCTCGCGATATGCTAGTGGTATAGGATAGGGCTTAGTATAGAAGGGTGTATCGTCCTTCAAAATTAGCTCGTGCTCATAGGTAGTTAGCAAACCGGGTTTTTTTTCAAACACTTTTTTATATTTTACAAGTAATTCTTTTAATTTTATTTTTTGTGATTCATTTAGATTTTCACATAAATTTACTTTATCGTCGATTTCTTCTACTGAGATATCGTACGATTCTTCGCGGGATTCCGTACCTTTTCCATCGTCCTCGTCGAAGTGATTCCTGAGATCTACCTCATTTTCGAGGTACTCATTTGCATGCTCGATGCACAGAGACGTATATTCGTTCGACGCGAACCGCCTATCTGTGTAACCGATAACACCGTCTTTCTGATTTACTTGAAATAATAAGTTTTGATTTACCGTGTCAATTAGCATTTTTAACGCTTTTATTGAGTCATACCCGATGATACACGGTTTTACCAATTTTGGCACTACTAGAATTATTAATTTTGCCTCTAATCCTCCGATAGTTATACTTAGCAGTATTTGGAACTTTAATCTCGCCGATTTTGCCCCCGTCGCGCCTTTAATGACTTTTCCACTTATAGGTAGTGTAGGGCATTCTTTAAGTTTATTAATATTTGCGTAATAAAATTCTTCTGAAATCGCCGTGACTTCACTCCCCGTGTCGATTAACGCTTTTACTTCGTTTCCGTATACGCTTATGCTGATTTCCGGACAACACGTGGTTTCGGTATTTTCTCCAGCGGGTTCTACATCGTATAATAATGTTTCCCGCGGGTCTTCTATTATAGAAGCTACATTTAAGTGCTCAGTTGCGCCCCGTCTATTTTTTACTTCTAGATCCGAATTACGTGACGCAACTAATCCCCGTTTCCCGGGGTTCGAACATCGCTGATATCTATATCGAACACGTTTATGTCCGATTGATTTTTCTTATCTCTCCACTTATTGGTTTGGTTGTTTTCCCATTTTTTAGGATTTTTATACGTATTATTCCCGGTTCTTTGACTTTCGGTTGGTTTCGCATTTTGCATGGCACTTATATTTTTCGTTTGCCAAGGTTTTTTACCTTCCGTATTTGCAACAGGAGCCGCGGATTGGCTCGGCGCGTTACTCGTGAATTTTTTTGTTTCTACCGTGTTAACGGGCGCGCGGTCGCCTTTTGTGCGTTGATCATCGCTGTCGTATTCTGCTAGTATTTTCAATAGACTATTTTTATCTTTTACCCTTTGCCCTGCTATAGCTAACCTGATACTCCTCTCAAAATGCTCGCCGATTTTTAATACCAGGTCTTCCTCGGGTAATTCGAGTTCAAGTTCTTTCGTTAATCCCAGGATATAAATCGCGTAATTTACGCGATTCATGGACGCTGAAGCATACCACTGCCCGAACTCTACTTTTCTTTTCGCCACTCGTCGCATATTCGAATTCCAGTACCTCTCTTTGAATTTGTTTAAAAAATCGTCGTAATCTTTTATTTGGCCCTCCTGCAGGTACCACCAGTTATGAGCATCGTCTATTAGTGCCTGCGAAATTACACATAGTGTTTCATCAGCATCCGGCCGTATTAATGTGAAATAGTTTTCTAACTCAAATATAAATTTCATCGGTCTTTCCGAGGGTAACCCCTTAAATTTAGGTATATTTAATTTTATTTTTCTCGATGCTTCACTTCCGCTGGTCCCTGCCGAACTGGCACGCCCCGCATTGTGTTTGTTTATCGAATTTTCGAGCTTTTTAACCGCCTGTTCGTTTTTCTCATATACCTCATCTAATCGCGCGATTAAGTATTTTTTCAATTCTCCCCCGCTATCACTATCTTCAAATTGTTTACTCAACTTCTCGTAATTTGAATATAACTCTGTATTTTCCGTTATTAAATTATCATTTTCCGTTTCCAGTATTTTGACACGATTTTCTAAGGCTTTCACGGCCGCTTCTAGTTTCTCGCCCCGCTGCGTTTCTGCGGTGCTCGCGTCTTGGGTTTTTTTTAACAAGTCTGACAGTGCATTTATGCGTGCAACTAAATCGGTATTTATCGCTTCAATACGTGAAGTATTTAAAGGAGGTGACTCTAGTCCATCCGGAGTTTTAACTAAATTAGTAATTTTACTTTCTAATTCGTCCTGTCTCTCATCTAGGCATTTTAATTCCTCGGAAACTGCCTTTTCCCACTCGCGGTGCTTACGTTGCTCATCATCGAGACTCTCCACGGGAGCTGTCGTCTCGATGTCTGTCATAAACGCCCCCGATAACCTTTTATTTTTCGGCATTTTGTATTTTTTTTTTTTTTTTTTTATAAGAAAAAATATTAATAAGAAAAATACTTGTAAAATATTTTATTTTTATAAATGATATATTTTTATTGATATAAATATCCGCCAGAAATCATAATTTTAATGACCTAATTTTTCATCTATCATTTAAATTTTCGCTCGTTTTGCAAAAAATGGATTGACCTTTCCCTTCATTAAATTTATTCAATTTTTAAAGAATTTATACGGCGCGTGAGCTCAATGATCTTATCATCTTGTTCCTGCTGTATTTTTTCGAATTTCCCGAATTTTGTTATCATTTTTCCTGTAACTATTCCCAGATGGCAACTCAATTTTTCGGTTTTTATCGTTAATTTGTTGACAACTTGTATCGCCTCATCTAACGACTTCCATAGATTTTGCATGTCTTGACGCTGATGTGCAATTTTATTCTTTAAATTATCATTCTCTGTTTTTAAATTTCGTACTTCCTCATCAAGGCTTAATATCGTTCCCCATCTCTCCTCATCAATCTTAATTAACCGATTTATCAATTTTTGCGTGTCTGTAATACGCGAATGTATACGCGTTTCTGTGAACGTCCCGTCCCATTCCGGAATCATTTAAGGCTGTTTCTACGTGTTTTTTTTCCTCGAGTCCCTGTTCGGGCGCCAATGTGACGGACTTAAGCCGTTCTTCTACTCCAACGTAGGAGAGTTTGTTTTCCAGTTGTGTTTTTGTTACACGCGGTTCGCGTACGGACCCGAAGAAGTGCGCGAGAAACAACCTCTTCCGGAATTCCCCCTGATAGTTACGCTCCTGCGGCCGCCGAGGTCGGAGCTGCAGAAGTGCAACTGTGCTTTGGGTTTTGGTATGCTAACTCGAACCAGCAGGAGGGCGCGTTAGCTCTCCGCCGGGCAAGCAGTCAAAACCCCGAGAAAGGCACCAGCGCGCTTTTCTCGGGTAAAACCCTGAAGACGTAGTCTCGGGCAGCGCGTTGGCCGCACCGAGCTATGCCTTTTATGAAATCCGTTAGCGCGTTTCCCCCTCCAGTGGCTACTGAAGGACGTCCGGCGCACCCGAATAATAGGTGGAGGCGGGAAAAATGAATTATAATTATTAGTATGAAATTTGGTTTTTTATTGAGGGTCACAGTACAATTACAGAGGAGCGGAGTTGCGATAGAGGGAAGCGACAGAGAGAGATTACACGCGGTAGATAGGCGAGGATTCGCCACATCACCGTGTGTTCACCACAAGAAGCGGCCCGAGTTAACCCTAGTATCCCGAGCACGAGGCCTGCACGCTGGCTAGCCACGGCTTGAGAGGTCAGAGAAAACTCAGTGCTTCCTCGGCTGTGCGTCGCCGATATATACCCGAGCCCACTCTCTCCATCTCTCTCGCTCCCGTCCTCCTTCTCACGATATTCGCGAATCCCCACTCTTCCAATATTCGCGAATTCGTTGCTCCTCGCTGAACACGCTTTCGTATGTCTGCGCGCTCGTGTGTGCATATGCACACGCGCGCGTTCTTAGCCATTACGTTGGCCCCGCCGTATCATCTTAGTTAACAAATATAAAACCGAATCATTTCCGCAATAATTAAGTAATTAATTAAATGATTTCTTATAAAAAACTAACTTTTAATTAATACTACGTTTTTTTTATATCCTAAATGTATTAACTAATTTATTTTGCTTATAATAATTACTAATGTTAATATCATATTAACATTAACAATAATAATTAATGGTACCGTTCTTGATAATAAGGGTATAGGTACAGGCCGTCTCACACCCTATGAAAATCATTATCAAAATAAAATGCATTTTTAATCATTTACATAAAAAACTGATTACACCACATCGTTGTACGACTAAAAATACATAAAAAGTCATGTGTAACGAAGTTAACTCTCCTAAATTCAGGGAATGAATGCAGGCTGGTGGTAAAAATAATTAATTTTCACTCATCCGCCGTTTTTCTGCTTGTTTTGGACAAGTTACGGTGGAATCACCCATCATCTACACTCTAAACCCAAAACTGTAAAATCTGGAAGTAAAAAGATTAAAATGCAGCTTTTAAGGTGATGCTAAAGCCACCGGTCACCGACAAATACGAGGATCCACTTTTCTCATTTAATTTTCAATTTTGTGTAAATATCTCTATGGAAAGTTGTTGTTTCAATCAAAAAGAACAACATTTCATAGAGATATTTTCTTAAAATTGATAAATGAATGAAAAAAGTGGTTCCCCGTATTTACCAGTAACACAGGGTTTAACATCGTCTTAATTCATGAAAAGTATTGATTTGAAGATTTTATTCTCTATGTGGTTTAATTTTATAATTTTACACTTTTGACAAAGATTAAAATGTACATTTTAAACTTTCTATAAAGTGTAAAAATTATCGTATTTCTTAAAAAGATTAATTCCAACAATTTACACTTTTGTGGGTTCTGCAGAAAGATTAAAATCATCTATTTAC
This sequence comes from Gastracanthus pulcherrimus, assembly GCA_949152435.1. Lineage (NCBI taxonomy): Eukaryota > Metazoa > Arthropoda > Insecta > Hymenoptera > Pteromalidae > Gastracanthus > Gastracanthus pulcherrimus. Next base: position 159,035,389 of record OX424576.1, read on the forward strand.
ACTTTTGCGAATGATTACGCTCGTAAATCTCGTGACAGGAAAAAAATCAAGCTATATATATGCTGTCTAGGATGCTTAAAGCTCTCGGAGAAGATGTCTAGGTACAAAAATACAAATATTTGTTCGAGGTCGTGACCCAAGAATACTTTTCCTCTCGCCCTAGTAAAAATCTTATCAAGCTAAACTCGAAAATCTCAATAACCGCAATACATTTATTCACAGACAGGCCGAATTTGTTGAATACCCTATAACCTCAAAACACGTATACACAGATAGATCCTGCTTCAATCCTGAATGCTCCATAACCTGCAAACATTTATAGATCGAAACAGACCAATTACAAATCTACTTATTCCATAATCTCGAAACTGTTATACATACAGGCCAAATTTAAATCTAAACACCTTAACACTCTTAAACACAAACAGGCCAAGCTTTAACTTAAATACCTTATAACCTCAAAACTCTTATACACAGACAAACTAATCTTAAATCGAAGTACCTCATAACCTCGAAATTCTTATACATGAACCGGCCGAGCTTTAACCCAAATACCCTATAACCTCAAAACTGCTATACACACATACACGATTAAACCAGTCTTAAATCCAACCCAACCCTCACACAAAGATAGGCCAAGCTTACACCTCAATATCCCATAACCTCCAAATTTTTATACACATACAGTCCAAGCTTTAACCTAACACCCCATAAGCTCAAAACTGCTATACACACACACACACACACGATTAAGCCAATCTTAAATCCAACCTAACCCAACCCTCACACACAGATAGGCCAAGCTTACACCTCAATATCCCATATCCCATAACCTCCAAATTTTTATACACAAATAGGCTAAGCTTTAACCGAAATACCCGTGTTTTAGTAATTACTGGCAAGTTTTTTTTAAACTTTATAGAAAGTCTAAAATGTACATTTTAATCTTTGTCAAAAGTGTGAATTTATGGAATCAATCTTTTTAAGAGATGCGATAACTTTTTACACTTTACAAAGTTTAAAATGTACATTTTAATCTTTTTTAAAAGTGTGAATTCATAAAATTAATCTTTTCAAGATATACGAAAACTTTTTACACTTTACAAAGTTTAAAATGTACGTTTTAATCTTTGTCAAAAGTGTAAAATTATAAAATTAAACCACATAGAGAATAAAATCTTCAAATCAATACTTTTCATGAATTAAAAGCTGCATTTTAATCTTTTTACTTCCAGATTTTACACTTCTGGGTTTAGAGTGTACGTTCGACACGCGAATTACTTGACACTTTGACACCCCCAGAAGAAATTAGCCCCAGCGACAAAGTACGGTGCATCCCCCGCTCGAAAAGCCTAAACCAGCCGCAAATGGTAACGCCAACGCCACCTACCACCGACCCAACGAACCTCTACGGCTCTAACATCAGAGTATCCTCCCTCGATAACGTGGACTCCTGCAGCGTGCTGCCGCTACTGCACCTCTCGTCAGATACAACAAAACGCAGCTGCAGCAGCCAGCTGCGATGTACCAAATAGCTGCAGCCGCAACCCCCGCGTCGTTGCAGCTGCAGCAGCTGTGTCCTCCCCGCAACGCGCATACCTATATATATACACAACAAAATCCCACCTCTACCAAGATTTATAACCTCTGTCTCTCTCTCATTTTCTCTCTCTCTCTCTCACGGCGTCAGTCACCGCCGCACAGCCCAGCTATACCTGGCACCGGTGTGCGTATATTCTCGTGTCGTCAGCACCGCCCGCGCAGTATCGTTCACCCTCCGTCCGCCAAAGCAGCCGTAACAAGAACCCACATACCCAATCCTCCGCAATATCCGAACCTCGCGCGTATCGCACCTCGCAGCTCGCAGCACAAAAATCACGCTCAACTCCGCGCGCCGCCGCGCGAGTAAGTACCCACATTCGTATTCGGATTCGCGCCTTCGCCCGGCTTCGGGCGTCATCGCCTCGTCTCGGTGGTGCACCCGAGTGCACACGTCTCTCCTCTCTCTCTCTCTCTCTCTCTCTCTCCTCGCGATCTACGTATATACACTCCACTCCACTCCGCGGAGCAAAGCAGCGGACGACTCCATATTGCAGGCGCGCGGGGAGACCGAGACGACCGCTGCCGAGTGGAGCCGAGCCTATCCAAGAATGGAGGAGGAGGAGGGCCAGCTGCTGCAGCAGCAGACCGTGCAGCTGTCCTCCTCGGTCATACCGGCGCTGCTGCAGTGCCCGGACATGTCCGAGTCGCTCGCGAGCGGCCCCGAGAGCCACCTGCAGTCGGAGAAGCAGCGCGCGGTACAAGCGACGGCTCCCCCTCCGCCGACGACGACGGCGACGACGGTTACGGGGACCGAGGTGCAGCTGCAGCGCGTGAACGCGAGCGCGGCGGCCGTTCACCCGGTGGCGGTCGCCGCGAACGTCACCGCGGCGCAGATCTCCGCAGCGGGGGTCGGCGTGCCGGTGTCCCTGCCCGTGGGCTCGATTATCGGGGTGGCGAACGCGGGGAACGGCACGACGTTTAACGTCATCACGTCGGATCAGCTGCAGGTAGGTGCTGGGTTCAGGGGGTTTTTTGGGGGCTGCTGTTTTTGTTTTGCTGGGGGTTTGAACTTTTGAAGTAGCTTGCAAGGTGTTTTGGGGCCGAGTGAGGAATCAGCTGTGGATTGGGGAAGCTTACCCTTTAAAGATTGCCTGTTTGCTCGGGGTATTGCAGGTTGTAAATACACTTCGTTTCTATTCATTGTTCAGTTTTTTCTTTACTTGTTTTTTGTAAACAGTGAATTGAACCGTTGTATCAACGAATAAGTATAGACTTCTCATTCATTGGTTGTATTTTATACTGTTTATAATAAATCATTTTTTCATGAGAATTTCAGCTATGCACTAGTTTTGTCAATAAACAATTAGATTTATTTAATTTATACAAAATTGAAGAGACAGCTATAGGTACTACTTATTTTTATAATTTCATTTTGAAAAATAAGTATAACTACATAATAGTAAATATAACCTCACTTTCTTGTATTTTTCCATTATTTTATAATGGAATTTGTACCATCTGAGATACAAAGTCATCATTAAATAAAATAGTTTCTGTTTTAACAGTGCATGCATTTATTTTCTGTTTTTTTCCGTGATATTGGAGATTTGCAGAAGCTAAATTTGAAAGCTTTGTAAATCAATACGTATATTGCATATAAATAGATGTTATGTGTAGTAATTGTATACTTTAGTAGTAAAGCTGTGTAAAAGATTTAAGATCTTACTTAAAATTAGAAAAGGTATTAAGTTCCAAGATCTACATATTCTGATTATTATATATGAATTAAAAATATCATTGACACTGTTCAATAAATTTGTTCTTTTATCTCCTTTACAACTCTCAGACAATATAATAGGTTTTTAGAATTGAATAAATTTCTGTTTTCTGAGAGTTAATTGTTACAATTAATACTTGTGGTGAGAGAAATCAACTTTTTTCGTAAGCTTTTTATATTAGCAATAACAAATTTTATAATTGTCTGAAAAGCTCCAATGGTACAATTTACTTTTCTATTTAATAGAGTAAAGCATCACTGAAATTCAATTTATGATTATATTTTGCTTAAAAGTAATCTCAAAAATATGTCTGAAAATCGTATGAGTCACCAGTGACACTGAAAGGTAGAATAGATTTATAAACAAATGTTATATCATAGTAATAACAAATACATTTCATATTGATACTATTGAACATTCTAGATAATAAATTGTAGTTGTGTAGCTTAATAAAGGGACCAAATAACAAATGTTCAATATACAAATGTTTTGAAATAATAATAATAATAATAATATTCTTATTGAACTATAAAGTTAATCATTAGACAGTATTACAATCAATTAATTTTAACCTGTTTACTTTGTTACAATTCTTTTTACTATATTATTAATTATAATTTATATATTTGCAGTTGCCAACTACAGGGCAGTTCAAGCAAATGTTATGTGTAGACAATGGCTTTATCTGTGAGTCTAGAGGAGATGAAAAAAATGATTCTCTGAGATGGAATGGAGAACTAAAAGCCACTCACATAGTAATACAAAATAGTACAGATGATAGTGAATCTGATCCAATTCATGTATCGTCTGCAGCATCAAATTCATTATGCAGTTGGTCGGAATGTGCAAGCATGGCAATTTTGCCTATCAGGTGTAAAAACACAAATGCAGAATTGCACAAAAACAGATTTGGATCTGGTGGCAGAGGACGCTGCATAAAACTAGGCAATGAGTGGTTAACACCTAGTGAATTTGAGGCTTTATGTGGCAGAGCTTCCAGCAAGGATTGGAAAAGAAGCATTCGCTTTGGTGGAAGGAGTTTACAAACCTTGATCGATGAACAAATTCTTAGACCTCATGCCACTTCGTGTACATGTTCTGCTTGTTGTGATGATGATAGTGCTGTAAGTGAAAAATTTTATCTCAATTATCTACTAAAATTATTTACTCTATTTCTTTTATTTCAATTATCTACTGAACAGTTTATTTAACAATTATCTATTTAATCCTAATAATAAAAATAAATCAAACTCTCATGAACAAATATTAAATAATGTAATATGTATCCAGTATTTTTTTAATTTATTCTTTAAAGTTATGAAAATGGGGCATTTTTTTTAATTCACATCATAGTTACATTAAAATGGATTGGAGAACAAGTCCAAACAATCTTATCCACATTATAACATTATTAAATTTGTGCAATTATTTCAAGGCTGGGCCAATTCGACTGTTCACGCCGTACAAAAGGAGACGAAGAACAAGAGACCCAATTGACGGCGAAGGTCCACCACGAAAACATAAAGGAGAAAGCTCTCGAGATGGCAGCAATAATGATGACAGTGAGAGTGAGCTTATAACAGACAAGGGATGTTGGTCATCATTTGTATCCGATGACATAGTTGTTCAAGAACAAGAAACAATAGTGACTAATGTACAGAATCAAATACAGTGTACAGAAAATGGACACAGTGAAAGTAAATATCAAAAATTAGATGAGGTGTCTAATAAACTTTTAAAAATTGCCTATGAATTTAAAAAAGTCATTGAAGAATTTAAAGCTGAAGAGCATAGGCAACAGAGAAGGGAACAAAACTTAGTGACGCAATTAAGTAGTAGAACTGATGTAATAGAAACTGTTGGTTTACAGCCAGCTTCAGACTCTCACAGTAAAAAGGTAATTAATATTTATTACCTAAACAATTGAAAACCTTTTTATTTACAGTTTAATAGTCTTTGTCTTATAGTCAACACTAAACTGGACTTTTAAAGTAACTGAAAAGTTCATTGAGCTTTGACGAATTAGGATTTCTTATAGGAAAGATCTAGTCTACTTTGAATATGGAGCTTATTCATAAAAAGAGAATAATTTAATCATAATTATTAAAAATTTGTCAACATGACATAAAAGATATTAGAAAGTTCAACTTTAGAAATAAATTTTAACTTAAAAGGCAATTGTGCTGTTTCTAATAAGCATGTATATATTTTTCCATCTTTTCACTGAGATAAAAGATTCTAAGGTTATTATTATAAGAAAGTAGAATTGATTTACAAAAAAAATTTCACACCTACATATCAATAAGAGCACTATCAATTTAGTTCTAACCAACTAATGAAAGATAAAATTGATAAATTAGGCTAACTTTGTAAAGATAATACCTATTTCCTTTAGTTTTTCAATTTTATAAATATTAGTACTCTCTGTATGAGGTGTTGGATTCCAATGTCTGCCAAGTTAAAAAAAAATTGAAAATTGAGTTAGACCCATGAAAATAGGTACTATATGTATTATATGTATTATACTGTTTAGTAGGTTGTTATATGAAAAAATAAATTGTTTACCCATAATAAAGTAGTAATGAATTTACATTGCAAACCTAAATTCAGTGAAGTTCAAAAACGTTATTTTTCAAAAGATGCAGAGTCTTAACTTATTAAAGCTGCCAAAAATATAAAATTGTTTATCTTATAAATATTGCTAAATTAGAAAATACTTTAATTATACAATGTATTATTTAATATCTACTATCTATATTATATTATATCTTATTATTCATATATTAATTTAATGTAACTTAATAAATTTTATATTAAAGCAAGATTCTTATCAAACAAGTAATAAATGAACTCTTCAAACCCATAGTGGAATAAGTTCGTTTTGATAATTTTAAAAATTTTAAATCACATATCATCAACTGAACTACGCAAATATAATCAATAACGCGCGTAATATTTGTTATTGAAATGTTAATTTTGTAATTAAAATGCCAATTTTTTTATTCAATTTCTTTCGTGAATATTAACAAATAGATCAAAATCTGTCAAGTTCATTAAATATATGTGCAATGTTATTTATGTCTAATTTATGTTTAATAAATAATACCTACATTATAAAGCAAAACGAATCGACCCAACTCTTCGAGAGTTTATCGGCACAGTAAAAATATCAAAAACTCAAATATCTCAAAAAATAAAAGTCCTCATGATGTGGGCTAAGAACTCAGACCAGAGAAAATAAAAAGCTAGCTTTCTGATAAATTTAAGAAGGTGTCGTTTTATTTAAGTTATCGTGAGCCATAGAAAATCGATTTATTGTTACAAAATGATCTTTTTCTATGCAAGAGAAAAACAATTTTTTCAATGAATTTGCATTATATAATATCGAGATATAACAGTTTAAAGAAAAGGCACATTTTGGTTTATAAAAAAAGAAGGGAATTATCTTATATAAAATTTCTGGTCGAAAAAGATAGGTCATATTATGCATTTTCAAATGCATTTACTACATTAATGATAATACATATTTTTAACATACTATAATAAATTAAATAACTAAAACACGAAATCAAAAGGACAGTTAAAGAACAAAAACTTATGCGAAAATACAAAGAAATTATTTTTGTGCCTCCATATTGTGTAGCACAACTGTAGTTTTATTTTACATAAATAATATTCATTGGAAAGTGTATAAAACCTTATTGTAAAGCGTATTGCCTTATTTTGATAAAGGACATAATGTCTAATTGTTATGTATGGGTCAATTAATTGTTCGTTTTATTACGCGTTCGCAAGAATAAGAAATGTATCCGCAGTGATTGGTACACATTAATTGGTACATCACTGTTTGCAATGCACGAAATATGTGTATTTTAAAACTTAATTGTTTTCTTATATTGCATATTGTTTTAATAGATACTTATTCTTTAAATATAAACACAACGTAATGTATTTTATTAATAAAGACAAATAGTTAGTCAAAGTGAGGTACCGCAGTAATAGAAAATCATGCCGCAGGAATTGACACATTTAAGCTATCTTGAAAAATAAAGTCCTCATGATCTTGGCAAAGAACTTAGCCGAGAGATAGTAAAAAACCAACGTATCTCGATCTATATATTGCGATTGATTAAGCATAAACAAACATTGTACTTCCCTCTTATAGTAGTTTGGTACCCATAATTTAACAGCAAGAGCGTAAAATTGCGCTAACCCGTTATACCCCAATGGGGGGAGGGGACCGTTATACCTCAACTATTTTTTAAATCGCTATTTTCCTTGCAATTTATAAGTACACTTTACTATTGCGAAACATTAAACACTGATCTCAATATAGGATAACATTCAATTGGATAGTAACTATAAAATGCTATTTTAGTTTTCTTTTAATTACGCTTTTTATAATTTCTATGAGTCGTTACATTTTGGTGGCCCGTTATACGCCAGTCAGCCTTATATTCAATTAATAAAATAACATATTTTTAAAACTGCTAATAAACTGCTCAAAAAGAGCTCTCATTTCGACCAGGAAACAATGTATAACTATTGTCACCCAAAAATAATACGCATAATCAGTGAGCGTCAACTCAATCACGGTTAATCCATTTTCCACCTAAAAAGGCTCCCGTCACTATAAAGTGGGCAAGCCTCGGTTAAACCCGAAAAAAGATTTTTTTTATGAGTCCGGAAAACTTTTTATGTTTAAAAGTAATCATTCTGAAAATTTGTATGCTATCAATACATAATAATATCTTAAATATTACCGTTGTAGAACCTCAAGATCTATATCCTATACGTCACAATCTATCATTATTTTCAATACCATATTTATTAAAGGAACTTTGTTCCTCACATTGTTCTAGGTGACATGTTAAACGAGAATTTGTTTTTCGACGGTTATTCGACTCCTTTTGACATGTATTACAAAATGAGCGAAGCACTTTTTCGTTAAATTTTTTTTTATTATTTATTTATGGAGATCCAATTGATTTTTTGAAAAAAATATTTTAAAATTTTTAAAAAAATTTAATGGATCTACGAAAAAGAATAATCAAAATAATTTTAACGAAAAAGTACTTCGCTCATTTTGTAACTCATGTCAAAAGGAGTCGAATAACCGTCGAAAAAACAATTTTCGTTCATCGTGTCACGTAGAATCGTGTGAGAAACAAAGTTCCTTTAATAAATATGGTATTGCCAAAGAAGATAGACCCCAACTATTGGGGTCTATCTTCTTTGGTATTGCAATAGTGATTTATTGTAACGTGTAAGATCAAGATCTTGAGGTTTTACAACGGTAAAATTAAAGATATTATTAAGTGTTAATAGCCTAAAAATTTTCAGAATAAATGCTTTTAAACATAAAAAGTTTTCTGGACTCATAAAAGAAATTCTTTTTTTGAATTTAACCCAGGCCTGCCCCCTTAATACGCTTCGGCATAAAAACCTATCCATAAAAACACTATTATACATAAAAGATACTTCATTTCTCTCTATTTTTCCAGTGCTCGAACTGCAACAGGGACGCGTTCGCTGAGTGCTCGCTGTGCCGGCGCACCTCCTACTGCTCGACCTTCTGCCAGCGCAAGGACTGGAACCAGCACCAGATGGAGTGCGTGCGCGACGCCGCCGAGACGGTCATGCTCATCGTCGAGAGCAGCAGCGCCGAGGCGAGCGCCATCACCTCCCAGTCAGCCGACCAATAGCTAGTGTTCCTCACGGCGATTCGCCCGGTCGCCGCCGCCGGCGAGGATCCCGAGACTAATAGTACGTAGATATACAAGACGTTGGCTCGCGCAGGGTGTATTCGCTCCGTGCATGCGGTTGGAGGGGATGTAAGAAACGATCGGGGCGCCACGAGTGATGAAAATGTTGACAATAATGTTGGAACGTGAAGTATATCTATATATATCAACGTATATAGATTGACTAGCCTGAAAATACATGCTAAGAAAGTGTTTATATGAATATTAAACATAGTAATAGCAACGAATATAAACTTGTATAGAAGCGCGGTTTTGTAGTTGCGCCGGGGCCTCGATTTCTTATACACGTAAAGCCTATACTATACTATAGGTGTATACCCACAGATCGCATGGAGTAACCTATAACGTACTATACATGTTACCCACGATTTTGTTCCCAGTTGCAGCATACGAACTGTTCTTCTATACAAGTCGATATTCGTTGGTAATAGTGTCTTTGTTTACACACAATCAATAGGGTTATTATACACCTCTCCAGATGTAAAAGAAAGATACAGAGAATAACTGTTATTTGGTTGTTATTTTAATTTTATATAGACTCCCTATAAGACATAGTGTAAATATTCCAACATTAATGCCGATCCAGATGTCTCCACCTGACTTGCACGGAGCGAATAGCCTGGATGTAGAAAATAATAATACATTGTCTCGCTGGAAGGCAGGGGCTTGTAATATATACTCTTTGGAAAGTCTGCGTTGAGCGGCAGCTAGGTTTTCAGCACTGGATGTTAGGACACTGGGAGGCTTAGTTTTAGTGGAACTGTGCGACTGAATTTTTTTTTATATATTTTTTTTAACTATCATTGACGAATTTTTCAATCTTGAGGAAATTTACATAAATAATAATTTTTTAAATAAGCTTATTAGCTATGAAAATGACATTTTATTTCTCATTGTATTCGATGAAATCGTCTAAACAGGAACACAAAACAATTTGAAAGGTGATGAAGCATTGAGATGTAAATATTTTTGTACAAACTAGTAAAGTTAAATGGGCGGTGTGTCAATACATTGTGGAAAACTAAAAATTTGCACGATTACTTTTGATACGTCAAAGATTCTGTACGTACTTATTGGATTGTGACGAAGATTCGTGTTGATCATATCATACACTGTTTTCAAATAATATTTAAGGGAAAGGCCAACGCAATATCTTACAGATAATCATCAAATGCTATAAAATACACAGGCAGTGAAACATTTCGGTTAAAATTTTAATTACAAAATGCTTCATATTGAATGTCAACTTTACAACTGTTTTTTAATTATTGGATCTATTAAACTTTACTGTTATAAAGTATTAAATTGTTTGAATTTGATAACTTTTATTCAATAAGGTAAAATTTATTAAAGATATGTAATAAGTTCTTAAGAAAAACAGACTTTGTATTTATCAACTGCTACTCCAGTGATTTCTCTAATTTTTTATAAATATTATACAGTAAATACGATACAGTTAATTTACGGAAAAAAAAATCTGTTAAACCTTTTGGCTACTACGAAAATTATTAAAAATTTTGTCAAATGTGTCATTGACATTCACTCAAATACTCGAGTTACAAGACTATTATAGGGAAATTGGATGAATAAATGAGTTTATTAGGTCTGACGGACTTAATAAATCCATTAGGTCCATCAGATAAAATAATGAAAAATAATCCATAAGTATTTTTCTTTTTTTAATTAAATGATTATCAACCAAGATATAGCAGGTTGAAATATCGTGTAACGTCACAATTCCCCATTGTAATACATCTATATACATGGGAGATTATGACGTCACGTGACATTTCAACCTGCTATTTCCTTGTTGATAATCATTTGTTCATGCAAGTTCCCTATTGATACATAAATTAAAATTTATTTATTTTAATTTATTATGTACTATTTGTTTATATTAGTATTATACTTATTTAATGAAATTTCTCAGTTTGTAAAAAAATTCGTACACACAAGTAGTCGTGTATATTTTTCATAAGAATTTTCATAAGATTGTTTAGATAAAATAACTCTAAAAAAAGTAATTCTAAAATATCTAGCAATAATTTTCTGTAAATAAAAGCGACTTTTTATGTATAATATTATTAGTGAAAAATAAAAAAAATTGTGTTTTATTAATTTATTAGTGAAATTAAATCTGAATGTACAATATTTATTTATTTTAAAGTATGCAAACTTTTTTATTAGTTCTGGCTTATACATTTTTTTAGAGTTATAGTTTCAAAAAACAGACCATTCTTAAAAAATATAAAATGGAAAGAGATAAATTTGAAATCCTTTCAATCTTCAAGTATTCGAAAAATTACAATTTATTAGGTTGATTTTCTTATTACAATAAACATAATAATTTGAAAGAAATGTCTTTGAAGACATTGAAACTTGGTAGATAGATTTTTTATGCGTTTTCGTACAAAGGAAGGACCATTTGATAAATGTAAATAGTGGCTTATCGATAGACTGATTAAAAAATATATTGTAAGCCATAAACAAGTAAAGAAAAGATTCGAAATACTTACAGGTTCTTCGTTTCAATTTTGAAATCTTTTCAATAACGTGATATAGAACAAATATAAAAACTTCTGTATATACGAAATGTATACATAATAATAGTTATAACTCCAACGAAATGTACATGATTATCATAATTCATGTGTAGTAAGAAAATATTATTTCATTAACAAAACCTTTTCGTACATGTAGTTCTTTAATAAATAAAATAAATTGAAAATGATAATATACCTTTTTATCTATATACATCAACCTTACCTCTATTATATGTGCATATCAATTTATTATTTTCAGAATTATAAAAATAATATAATATTTAATAAAACTATTCTGCCTTATGGTACTATGGTAGATTTATCTCGAAAATTATTAAAAACTTTATTTATCCTTTACAAATAAAGTTTTAAAAGTTACCAATGGTTATAAACATAAAATTATTATCATGTAAAAAAGTTAATTGGAATTTAATTTGCAAACCTCTTACTCTATATTACAATTAAATATTTCAGAATAATACGATTCATTACCAGTAATCTTTAGTTAAATTTTGAAGAGGTTTCAGTATTAACTTTAGGAGAATAATGAATTCTAAACTATTAAACTATTTTTAACTATAGTTATACATTTTCCGAACTAATTTTTCTGGTAGAAGATTCCTGGTATGAATACGGAGGGCGTAGAATCTCGTTTTTCTGAAAACTGTATTAACAGGTTGAGCGCGGCTAATGTGTAAGCCGATTTTTGGAATTCTTTACAAAATCAATGAAAATTTCATAAAGTAAAAGGCTTTTTCATTTTGCGTTGTTGATGTAGATGTACTGTCTGTGGATTATAAAAGGATCTGGCAATATTGACAACTCTCCGTTTATTTGCAAGATATTCGCAAAGCAAATAAAATTAAATAATTGATGTACATATAAATCATACTATATAGTGTATATTAAAGAAAAATACGTAATTTGAGGTTTAATTTTGGATTTTATTTCTTTCTTACTAATATTTCGCATACAAAGTTCTATTTCTGTATAATTACCCAAATCAAAAAAATAGTTGATAGAAAGAGTTTATTATGTTTGCCAGCTAAGAGAGCAATTTAATGCTCATTCAAATTTTTATTACATCTAGACCTCTAAATCTTTATATATTACTACAATAACCAAAGATGTTATAAAACATTTTACGTGTGTACATAAGTACACACACTATTTTTTAGTACTTTACTTCGCAAAGAACTTTAATAAATTAGATTATTAATAAAAATATGAAGATACATAACAAAAGTTTTAGAATTCACGAAAACACATATTTTTTTTCTACTATATATTTCATATGTGACCATGCTAGCAACTTAACTTAAATATTTGTATTAGTAATAAAGTAACGAACTCGTTTTTTTTATAATATGATGATGAAGATAAATAAGATATAAATAAGATATTTGTTATAACCATTAAGTTCTTGCGCGCAAAGCCGTATGAGAAAGAGCGCTTGCAGGAACCCCAAAATTTACAAATATCTTTACTTTAAAGACAGTAAAAACATCACGATTAAAAAAAATTCAGATACTTTTGGTGACATCAAATATTTTTTTCTCACACTTTTAATTTATCATAGTTTTCTGAATGTACACGTATTTTTTCGTTAGATTGCTTGGGAAGAAATATAATTTTTTTTTAATTAAACCTAGAAATGTGGGGAGTTGTCATAAAAGCCTATGTTAAAGGTTCATGAAAATAGAATTTCGTAAGTTAATTTTCTTGGTTATTAGGTAAATAATGAAGGTACCCTGAGATTTTGCACATACATAATTATCGATCTTGTCAAAAATATATTACTATTTAACGCACAGTTTCCTTGTTTTTCACTTTCGTGCAAAAACTACCTTAAGTGCAATTAGATTTCTGTTAACATTAATCTGTAATATAGTATGTATTATAAGATATTTTTCAATATATTATAATAAAAGTAAATATGATAAAACTCAATTCTCCATTTATTTACTAATTATTTATTACTCAATAAATAATTATATCATTTATTACTCAATACTCCCATATAAAAAATACGTTAAATTGACCTTGATTTCGAATGCTCAACTAAATTATTTTAATGTTTAGTTCTTAACTAGCGTTGTACAATATTCAATTTCAGTTAAGCGCTCAAATTCACGGTCAACTTGAAGAATGTATTTTTTGTCAGGGTTAGGTTCAGAAAATGAATATGAAGTAACTTTATAGGCCTTAGTTATGAAAGTATCAACATAAAATGAAAGTCACGGATTTGAAAGTGAAGATATAATGAAAACTTAGATCACTCCACAGTATTATATTATTCACCTTTAAGTAAGAAATGTGTACGGTTCTTCTCTAATATTAAAAAATAAACAATTTTTTTATAATATATACCATAAAAACACTACATTTATATAGTCACTGTAATAGTTACAAATATTAAGCTTACAGAATTATTATTTATTAACAGTTGTCATTTTAGCGAGTATATTATTCAAAGTAAACTTTTAAACATACTTATAACTGACAATTGATAAATCGATCAAGATAAAGTTTTTACAAGTACTAACGAACAGATAAATAACGCTATTGCATTAGAAGACTTCCATTGACTTTTTTATATAACCGAAACTTGAGCTAAAACAATCGGTCTATTTACGCTGCAACTCAGTGCGATAATATTCTATCAGCAAAGACAGTGCAGAAGATTTAGCAAGGTAAATACGTAGGTGAGTTGTTTTACGCTTAAATCTTGATTATTAACACTTTATACTTAAGTATACTTATAGACATTTTATTTGGAAAAAATAAAAACAATTTTTATTGATTCGTTGTATTACTATCGGATTCAGACGTAAATACTTACTTATTATAAATTTATTGGTTTAAATGTAAAATACATAAATAGTCATTTGTGCAAGAAACTTTATATTTCTATTATGCCTACTTATTAGTCCAGTCGGCAGATGGATCAATTTACTTTTGATTGATTCCTAATATGTAAAATTTCATATAGAAACTGAATTTGACATTGCAAAGTATTCAAAAAAATATGTTTAAAAATGTATACACTAATTGAAATCGAAAAATTACATTCTTTTCAGTTGTCTTTAAATAACTTGTACGGATAAACTAAAGTTTAATATAAAAGTTGTAACTTTATTAAATTCTCTAAAAATGTAATATTTGCTTAATCATGTTTGGGCGTTTGATTAATTGTAAAGTAATTTCAAAGATACTATTTTTTATTTATATTTATATCAATAATATTCACCTAAATAAATGTAATTCTGAGAAATAAATCCTTTTATATATTAGAAGAATTGCCCGTACCTGATTACCGTCGGTTCATTATTTCAAAAGTTATATAAATTTTAAGCATCTTATATTCAATCTACATATGTTTTTGCATTCGTGCTTGGTGTTTTTCTGTTAACTTTAACGCAAACATTTGTAATACAATCATATGCTGTATATACAATTGAATAATGTTTTTTTTTACATATTTTCAGTTTTAGCATTAATATGATCAGATACGGATGAAATTCATAAGATGAAGATCTAAAGAAACAACAAATTTGGAAAATTAAAAATTTTTTGCATTCAGCGTGGACAATAGTTTCAAGAAATCTCTTTTTTGTGCCTATAAAAATGCATTTCAAATCAATACGGCATTTATTATTACCATTAATATTTTTGTCGACGCAAATATATTACATTAGCGCTGTATTAACGAAAGAGGAGTTTAACTCATCAGTGACAACGAACGGCTACCCCGCTCCAAAAGATGAAGTTTATCGTCATTTCGCTGAAAATACCGGTAATTTTTCTCGCGAAGAAGTAGCTATGCTCGTTGCCCAATTGATCCACGAAAGCGGAGGCTTCAAGTACACAGAACAATTAAGTATGAAATACCTTATTTAAAATCCCCTTACTGACGTTCACCATAAAAACGTAATTTGATATAAAGAGTAAGCTGAATATAGAAATAAATGTCTTACTTAAGGGGACAGATACGCATTTAAATTTTAAATTAATTGATAATACATTTTAAAAGAAAAATAAGTCACTCATCATATATTACGAGATTTTTTCGATAAATTTGAACATTTTATCAAAATATAACTAAAAAATATTTTTTAATTGTTTTGAAGCTTGTTATAGGTCCCTTTGATTGGCGACAATGAAAACCTCTATATTTCTTGGGCTACCACACGGTTCAGAGAGCCAATGTGATCGAATTGACGCTTTCAAGATTTTATTATGTTCAAAATACATGCAGTTATGATATGAATGTGGGAATTTGTATAAATAAATTATTGATCAAAGTTATATCAACTGAAGTCTATTTAAGCGAAAATTCTTGGATTGTTTAAAATTCTATTATGAAATTTGGCTTAAATAGACTATAACTTTGGTCAATAATTTTTATATACAAATTCCCACATTCATATCATAACTACATGTATTTTGAACATAATAAAACCTTGAAAGCGTAAATTTGATCACATTGATAAAATGTTGAAATTTACCGAAAATAATTTTGTAATATATGATAAGCGACTTATTTTTATCTTAAAACGTATTATCAATTAATTTTAAATTTAAAGGTGTATCTATCCCCTTAATGCGACATGTACCTACGATGATTGGAAATTGTTCGTTTATTCAAAGGTATAAGTGTTTGTCACACAGTGGTATTCTATTGTCCAAATAGACAAATGACTGTTACGATGTTATGCAAATCACACCACTTTATGTTCAGAAGCGCCGATGTTATGTTAACATGACATGTTGTCATCATTTCGAGTCAAAATCAATATTTAATAATTAAATTAATAGTACACATTTTATGAAATATTTATTGCACGAGTGCAAGTTCTCTATTCTATATATATATATATATATATATATATATATATATATATATATATATATATATATATATATATATATATATATATATATATATATATATATATATATATATATATATAAAACGAACATGTTTGATTTAACCTACAATACAAAATTTGAAGATACAAAATGAGTTTTTGGTGTATAGCGTTGAATCAGTTGTTATGTGCCTAGATAATAACTATAATAAATTCGGATGAAAACAGCAGAGATCTGATCTGCGTATTTCAAATAAGAAAACCGCTGCCAATTGGCTATTTGCATGAAATTTTTTATGGCTTGATTCGATAGATTATACACTACTTTCTTTGTGAACTTTTCGAATTTTCACAATTTACCGCTTATTACTCAAGTTGCAGCGCTTCAAACATGCTGATGACGTTACATTCATATAGCGGTACCTATTGATGTTATATGAGTGTGACGTCATTCAAAGGAACGTATTTAGACTATAACTTCTTCGGATTTCAATTTTTTTTTTAAATTTGAAATAAATGAAGTGTCGGCTTATGTTCTTTATCTAAATCCTGGATACTGCAACGAAAAATTTTTTCATGCAAATACTCAATCCATTGGCACTTTCTCAAACCTTATAAATTATTCCAATATTTGTCGAAATATGTTCGTAAATTAAATTTGAGGAAGCAGAAATTATAAACTTATGTTAATAAATTAAATAGTTGATTACAAAATATCGTAAAATAGAAAAATCGGCATAAAACAAAAACAAGTCGATGAATCTAGAAATTTCTTTTTAATTTTGAATCTTCATTTAGCCCATGGTCATGAACCCTGTTTGGTCAAAAATGACCGCGCCGTTCTCGAGATATCAGTAATCAAAAAAGATTTAAAAACGCCTTTATTAAAAAGGTACCTTTTTGAAAATGATTTACTCCAGTTATCGTTGAAGAAAGAAAATCGATTTTTTCTACAAAATTATTTTTTTCTCTATAAAAGAAAAAGATTAAGGCTGACAAATTTTACTGAATATTCTTCTCCATATTCCTAATCGTGTCAAATTTTAAAAAAATTTTTGCCATATATATTTTTAAGATATAACCATTTAAACAAAAACTGACGCTTTCGTTTCTAACAAAATAAGAGAATATAACTTTATCCAAATTTTCAGGTCGGAACAGTTAGATATAATATAATTTTATGCTCATTGAAATGCATTTTCGCTGGATCGATGATATTATTTCTAATGCACCACAAAACCGAAAAACTAAAACCCGGAAATCAAAAAACCGCTAAAAAACAAAAAAAGTAGTATATTTCTCACTCAAGGGAGTAAAATAGGCTATTGACGCCCGCGAGTGCGCCCGTGAGCCCGATCGAAGCGAGGGCAGCAAATTCGCAGGCGTCCATAGCCCTCATTGTTCCCGAGTGCAGTGTACAACTTTTTCTAATGCCCGGCGGCAAGTTATTTGTGTTTAATCCCCGATTTGAGGGTCGAAAACGTCACATAACCTCACTTCGACTAACTGCGACGCGGATGCTCGTCTCTACCTTTGTTGATCCCGAGTAATGCCGCCTGCGTAATTTGCAGCCCAAGCGAAGCGAGGGCAGCAACACGCAGGCAGCGTCAGCCGGGAGGAAAAGTAGCGAGACGCGCATACACGTGGCAGTTTTTAGGCGTGAGAGAATGCGGTGTTTTATTCTCTGACAACGGGGAATAAACACAATACTTTACTGCAGGGTATGAGAAGAAGATATTTATTCCACACTCGACCGATATGGCCACTTTTTGCCCCTGAAAATCGGGGCAAAAGTAGCATATATTTATCGTAAACCCATTTGTGGGGCAAAAGTAAAATTTGCGGGACGAAAGTAAAATTTTCGGGACAAAAGTAAAATTAGCGGAGGAAAAGTAAAATTCGCGGGGTAAAAGTAAAATTTTCGGGGCTAAAGTAAAATTTGCGGAGCAAAAGTAAAATTGAAATTGTATCTCTTACAATATTTTTTTTACAATACTATTTGTTTTATAATAAATCGATATACATCTAGTCGTTTTTTACTACAAATAAAGAAATTGTACCCATTCTTCTAGATCAACCTAGAAAAGTATAAAAAAATGCGTCGGCCCTACTTTTCAGGGTCAATAAGTGACCACGGTCGAGAGTGGAATAAAATACTATATGCAACACGGTACGAAAGTAGATTTTTCGCTCGAGTGATTACTTAGATTACTGCCCTCGAGAGAAGATTTTTCCCTCGGGTGATTACTCGCTTCGCTCGTGCAGTAAACGCCACCTCGGGACAAAACTTTTCGCTCGGGCAGTAAACCCACCCGCGGGAAAAATCTGCAACTTTTACCCCTTGTTGTATAATGTACGATTTTGTGCTCTATCATCTAAAAAAACAAAAAAATGAACCCTTAAAGATTAAGTTTCACCGTGTATATGCAGAATAATGCTGATCCACAGCCATACACACACAAATACACATACACACGTTACACACACATACACATACACACACATACTTATACATACATACCCACTCATACAATCGCACGCACACACACACACACTCACACACACATATATATACGCACCCACTCACACAAACGCACGCACACACGCATATCCATACGGACATTTCCTAAAAATAATATATTTTTATTACAAATGGTCCAAAACATGTCTCTAACATGTGTGTTAGAAAACTTATTTTTTTTACAATTGCAAAGCTTCCTCTTGAGGAAGCAATAAGTTTGCGGTGACTAAATCTACTGATTATATAGACCATATGATAATGATCTTAATTATGAAGAATAATAATTATGAATGATAGAATGGGCAAAGTACTGATTACATAGACCATATGATAATGAATCTTAATTATGAAGATTAATAATTATGAATGATAGAATGGACAAAGAATTTTTAAAATCGGCTAAGTAGTTTTCCTCGTTTTTTCATTGTTACAAGCATAGCGTTTTATTCTACACCATCTGTCACAGACAAAAGTCAATAAGGAAAATCTTTTTAGTACCTTGAAATCGGTACAAATAAAGTTAAAAATATTTGTCATTCTTTACATATGTGTTACACTTTACGTACATACCTAGTTCTTTTACAGCTATTTTTGGAAAATGAGTTTTTACTCGTATTCATAAGAATGTAAGAGATCCTTATAATTTATTATGTTCTGAGAGATGAATTATTTTAATAAATAATTCACTAACGGAGATCGAGCTTGATCCCAACTGTTTGAGACTCTGGCAGCGCGAAAAATATGCAAAACAGTTCAAATATGCACCAAAAATATAAAAGGACTCGTTCAGATAAGAAAAATTTTTTTAAAAAATTTTAATTAATAAGTAAATAATAAATAATAATAATTAATGAAATATTTTTTATATTATTTCTAATAAGGATGTTATACAAACTTATTTAGCAAATGTACCTAATTGTTTTTCACAATAGTAAGAAAATAAAAATTTTAATTTTTTGGGCGGTGTTGTCTAAAATAATATAACAATACACCGATTTTAAAAAAGGTTTGTCTATCTTAATTTTGACGTTCAAATATTTTTTCACTAATAAAAATAATTCTTTTTATAAAATTCTTTTGACTCTCAATTATTGAAGTAAAAGTATGACTTTTTTCCACGTAGATCATGTGCCTCACTTTAATAAATCTAAGATTTATCAAAATGAAACAAGCTAAAAAATAGATTATTATTAATATTTAAATTATTTTAATACAATTTTTATAACACTACTTTGCCTAGAAATATTGAAAACAAAAAAATGCATTTTCGCTTACAGTACCATCAAGAATACCTATCTCTTAAAAATTTAAACCAGATTCATCGAGTATCTCAACGCCAAATCATTTTTGAATTATTAATTATTTTAATTCTCTCCTTCCAAAAAACAGTCTGCCTGGAGGGCGACCGCTGCCGCGGACTGTACGACGACGGCGCGGGCCTGGCCGGCAAGACGTATCACGGCCGGGGCTACATCCAGCTGACCTGGGCCGCCAACTACAGAGTGGCCTCCCAGGGCCTGGGCCTGGGCGACCAGCTGCTCCGGGAGCCGGAGCTCGTGGCGAGCGACCCGAGGATCGCCATGCTGGTGAGCGTCTGGTACTGGCAGGCCCGAGTCCGGCCCCTGCTGAAGGGCCACGAGGACTCGTTCGGACTGACCACCAAGGGCATCAATCCCGAGGAGTGCGCGAGGGTCAACGCGCTGGCGCGACGCAGGTACAGGATCTACCTGAAGGTGGCCGACGCGCTGAAGATCGAGAACAAGGCCAAGGAGAACGGCTGCTATAATTGATTGTTTATAGTTTATAGTGCGATTTTCGCTTGTATTAGTTTCTTTTTTTATTGAATAATAAATGTACCTTGGGATTGGTATACTTCAAAGTTTCGATTTTACCAGTCTAACCCTTTAGTACCTGCATATACAGAGACCATGTAGGCTCGTAAATTTCTAGTGCGCTTTGAAATTATAGTTTGATAGGTGATAAAGTGGTTTACTTTAAATAGATAACTATGTATAGAATAAAGTACAAAGTTGGTAGGAATCTGATTTATTATTTTATCTCGATGAATCACCCATATTACTACTGCAATAACAGTATCTCCATTGCTTTGTATTTTTTAAGCACTACCACTCAAAGGAAGAGCCTTATATTTTCGTCATCACAAAAAGTGTAATATCTTTAAAACTAACAAATTATTGCATAAAAACATGTTTTAACACTAAAGGAACATACTTCAAGCATCTCCGTAAATGTATGTATGGATGTATAATGTATAATGGCACATCGGCGTCCATAATCGGACCCACGGTCATTAGTAGAGTAGACTAGAGTATGTATGTATGTATATATGTAATCAAGTTTATGCAGTAACTCAATGAGGCTGCAGTGAAACAGGCTGAAATTTATAGAGGTTACTTGACACATTATAAGAAGCTGACTTATCTAATTTCAGCCATATCCGTTGACTACATTTCCATATAGGAGAACTTTTAAAGATATTGAAAAATCGAATTTTAGCTGTATCTTGAATAAATTTAATATTTATATTAAATGTTTCAGGGTGAAGTTTTAGATCTCGAAAAAAATCAACTTGTTTGTATTCAACATTTTTCATGTAAACGTCATTTAAACAAAGCTTGCAGAGAAAAGCAAAAAATAAAGCGCAATAAAGGCATAAGAAATCGATTTTAGGCCCCCATTGGATTAAAATATATTATATGCAAAGATTTTCAACGGTGAAGTTATTGATCTCGAAAAGATACAACTTTCTGTATTCAACATTTTTTACGTTGAAATCAGTGAAAAGCGACCTCTTTTTTAATCATTTATACGCAATTCCCCCCATAATCCGCCATGGGAAAGCGAAATTTATAAATAATTGAAAATAAAAATCTTGTACCATAGACAGGGAAAGTAAAATGAGATCGCAAATAATTATAATTTTAAAGATTAACTTTAGATAGTCGAGGAAAAGCGAGTTTTAGAACCATTGAATCTAAAAATCTGAAACTTCAGACTGTTAGGGAAAACCCAGTATTATAAATACTTACAACTAAACTATTTACATCTCAGACAGGTAATTAGTTTAATCTTAAAAGATTCAACCGTTGGAAGGCGCCAATAAGGAAAAAATTAAAACAACACACTTAAATATTAGACTATATAATAAAATTATAAATTGCCTTAATAAGTATACGATACTTTCTATAAATCTCTTTTGTGTGATGGAATCATTAAATAGGTTTTTAATTGTAGGAGCCGATTGCGATTCAGATCGTTTCTTGTTATAGTCAAGATTAGGGCTCGTTTACTAGTAAATAAAAATAAGAATAAAACCTATCAAACAAAGGAATTTAATCTCGAAAAGTTAAATGACCCACTAATTAAAACTAGATATATTGAGGAACTTTCAAGTAAACTAGATGTATCGGATAACTATAGATTAGACAACCCGGAGGTACGGAATGATATCGAAAGTACCTGGTAAAATATCAAAAGTTCTATAAGACAAGTTGCTAGGACGGTGTTAGGTCAGCGTAAAAAGAACAAGCAAAAACCGTGGTTTGACAAGGAATGCGAGGAGTGGAACAGAAAAAGGCAAAAAGCAAGAATGCTTAGCCTTAACAACGCGATTGAGATCACCTCCGTACATTACTGTAATATAGGGGAACAAGCCAAACGAATTTTTTGGAATAGAGAACGATAGTGGGAAAATAATAATATCTCATCAATACAAGAAAACAGTAGTAGAAATAATATTCCGGAAATATATACAGGTATAAACTTAAGAAAGGAAAGGATCCCAAAGTAAAACTAACTTCCTAAGAGACGAACATGGGAACCTTATATCGGAGCACCTCTACGTTAAATAATAATAATTTCAAATAGTACAATTCTCTTTGCTTTGGATTAACAAAATAAATACGACTAATTATTGGCTTTTTCACTAGTTTACGTCCATTCCATTCATCTGTTTTTTCATCATAAACAGAATGATGTGGTATTTCTGCATATAGATAATATGCAGCATTATAATAATTTCTGTTTAATTCAAACCATGCTGTTAATGTTGTATTTTTATATTGATTTATAGCTTTATTTTCTTCACCTTTAACAAGATACACTTTTTGTTGATTTTCGAGATGTATAGCTAAAAGATATACTACATGAGAGCGTTCATGCATTGAATGTACTAAAATTCTGTGCATTACTTCAGTTGGACAAACACTACGAGTAGGGACATGACTATCAATGTCATCATAATTAAATTCAGTATCAATTTCTTTAACATGGATACCTGCACAGTCGTATCTTTTGTAACAGTATTTGAAAAGATATTTCAAATTTGAATAATAACCATGGATTATATGGTACAAAAAAAGTATTACCTGTTTTTAAACAATCTATTACATTCTTGTATGGAAAAGTAACAAAATTTCCACTATTTCTTCTAGGATGTATAGGATATCCATTTGTATTGTAATAGTTTCATTATTAAAAGCTTTCGGAAATCCTTTTGTACAAACTTTTGTTGATTGATTCATGCACGAAGAATTTTTATTCAATTTACGGCAAGGTTCATGTATCATGTGTTATCGAACTAAATTATATAATTTTGGATTGATTTTTCTATCTGGTATTTTACCACTTACCAACTCATGAGACCAACACCATCGTTTAATGCTCATTTAGAAATGAATTTTACAAAAATAATTAATACCCTTAAGTGCGGGGAAAGCTGAAAAAATAATATTTATGGATTGTCCCATTTAAAACATTGTAAAAAGTCTAACCGAATTTCTACTTATTATTACGAATTTTTACCACGTTTTCCTCTACTTTCCTGACACTTAAAAGGGTCAATTCTTTTTCTAAAATTCATGTTTTTACGCTCTAAACAAACAACTCGTTTTATATTTATCTTCTAGCCATAGTAACAAATAAAGATGAGGTAAACCTCTTTCTTAACACGCCGTGCAGGAAACACGGTTTCTCGTGCTTGTTTTCCGTGCGCGAAACATTCGGAAGCATGTACGAAACATTCGGAAGCGTGTGGGAAACATTCGGAAGCGTGTGGGAAACATTCGGAAGCGTGTGCGAAACATTCGGAAGCGTGTGGGAAACATTCGGAAGCGTGTGTGAAACATTCGGAAGCATGTGGGAAACATTTGGAATGATTAGCAATTGTTTTACCGACTTGACGTCGATGTTCATTATATACATGTCATGGTTAGGATTTTGACTCAGACTTCTCTTATCATTGAGTCGTCTAGCTTTTAGTAGCTCTAAGTAATTGTAAAAGAAATGAGTTCAGAGAGTGATTCGGACACAGCTTATGATAATACAATACATAAGAGTAGTTGATACATTCAGCTAACTAACAATTCGTCACGAGAAATCTTTTGAACTATGAGCGTTTCAATTTACAATTTAATAATTGTACAGTTAAATTTATTATAAATGAGAATTCCTATAATGCTGAACTATAGATAAAAGTTTGTACTCATAATCACTTGATTTATATGTTAATAATGTAGTTGTAGATATTTTATATTTAACTTTTTTTCATTCACTCGACTGTTTGTCACCTTTGCTGCGCTCGGGTGACAATTTAACTCGTGTCGCTCCGCTTGGATGATAAAGTCAGCTTGTTATCTTTTCATTTAATTTCAGAAAATAACCATGTTTCTATCACGCTGTGTTAAAAAATAGTATACGCAACACGTGCGTGAATCACCTGTTTCGCGCACTAGTTGCGTAATGTACTATTTTGATACTCGATAACACATTCGCTGTGAGCATGTGGTATAGTATACGTTATCTTGTTTTCAAGAATAGCGCCATCTTACGGTCGAGTGACGTGATCGGGGTAGTACAAAATACACAAGCTCTTATGGGCATTTAGTGAAAATAATATTATTTTAATTACTAATGAATCTGAAAATATCCTTATAATGTTTTTTAATAATAAATAAATATGACCAATCAAGAAAAAAATTTGAAATCACACAAATTGTTAGAAACTTATAAAAAATTATTTTCGTTGAATGTCTATAACTAGCGCCTGTATATTTTGTACTACCCAGATTACGTCACTCGACCGTAAGATGGCGCTATTTTTGTGTACAATATCTGTCGTGCTCACAGCGAATAGGGAAGAGTGGGACAAGATGGACTGGAGGCTATATTTCATGCTGAAAGTGGAGCCACCTGTCGAAAACAGTTAAGAACTTCATTACATATGCTCAGAATGTTATAAAATTGTGTTTAGGTCAATTCGAAACTTCCCCTTGGCTATACTAGTGTAGTGACAGCTTTTTGCTTGCTTTTATGAGATTTGCTGTTTGGTTGGACACAAATAAAAATGTTCCACGTAATTTTAGGCGAAAACTTTTTGCGTTATCGTAAAGATCAGCTGAAAACCTTCAAAAATAAACTTTGTTATAATTTTTATACCAAATATAAACTACTTGATATGTACAATATTTTAAAAAGTCAACGTTGGGCAAAGTGGAATAAGGCAGATAATGTGAAAAAATCTGCACTTTCGTAATTAAATATTAGCCATCGCGAGCGGGTTTTTGAGTACTTGCGCATCTTGATTTGCATTCTTAAAATGTGTTCTTAGTGCCAAATATATAAAAAATAGCGTACCACGTAACTGAATTTGTATGCAATACAACGTAGAAACCATTGGTATACCACCTTACCCTATAGTTTTGGCAAATCATCTAAATTGGTTATTTACAAAAATCTTACAAAACCCATGCTGGAATTTTTTTTCTTTTTACTTCATATGATTTTTGTATTAGTTTATGAACTAATACAGATATCGGTGCTTTGATACAAATTAAGCCACCTGGAACCGTAGGTAGTCGACCTTGCCTCACCCTTCCCTAAGTATGCTTTTACTGTACCAACAATTTTGTCCTCTACTAATGCTTTTATAAATTCTTTCAACATAAATATTCTTGTTACAATATCTCGGCGATCAACTGCTGTTTCGCGTTCTCTTAAATTTTCACGAATTTATTTCAATTTAGGATTATATATTTTCGTTATAAAACCATCGGGTTTTCCAAATTCTTAAACTCCATCCAAAAAATTTGGTTGAATTGCTCTTGAATCCCTACATACGCTTAAACAACGATATTTGCAACCTCAGCAACATGTTCAGCATCCTCGACTACCCCCAGAAATAAAATTTTATGAGAATTCAACAAAAACCTGTAATATTCAATTTTTGCACCTCCACCCACGCGATATCTGATTCTCAGCATCGAGTCCATATTTACATCACATATTGTCACTGACTTCCATCCCCATGCTATCATAGAAAAACATAAATTATAAAAAGTTTTTCGTGTCGATTTTCAGATCTAATTTAGAAAGAAAGTATTTCCCGTTTATTTCCGGAACACGCCGGTATACGTAAACTCGCCGGCATAGTGCATTTCTTACACATAAGAATTATACACTTAATTATTCTACACAATTCAGCATTGGTCAAATTATATATAGATATACTTGACCAATGCTATATTGTGCACAATAATTACGTGTATAATTCTTATGTGTAAGAAACGCACTATGCCAACACGCCGGTAAGATATTAGCGTCGAACATTTTTGAAATAGAGCGACCTTATTGGTTAATTCCTGTAAATCGGAAAATCTCATTAGAGCATTTCAAAAGACGATCGACGCGAATATCTTACAGGCGAGTGTACACGTAGCTTCAGGTGCACTAATACATCACACATGGTCGTGAATGGCCCCTACCGTAATATGAATATATTTAAAGATACACAATTACACATGATTACATTAATCCCTTTTTACCCGGGTTAAACTAATATTCTCGATTTTAATTCTGTAGTGGCAACAATATAAAAAATATGAAAATTAAGTTTTTCGCAAAACATGCATTTTCCCATTTATTCATGTTACCATAACAAAGTTAAAAGCGATAAATTGTTGGCTGAAATAGCCTTCTTCGCGCGATTTCTGAGTTAGCCTATTCTTGAAGCGCAAGTTGAGATAACCCAATCTTCAAGCAAAATCTGAGATCTGGGACAACGGCTCTGTCGTTTATGACTATATAAAGCTCATTTATTTAATTAATGTTATGAAGATTCGAAATCAAAAAGAATTTGAAAGATTCATCGATTCAGTTTTGTTTTATAACGAATATTTGGAAATAAATTATTTAATTTATACGAATATAAGCTTATAATTTTTTGTATCTATAATGAGTATGATAATAGTATCTTTTGCAACTAATGCGCGAAATAGGTGATTTTTATTTAATTTTTACTTTTTACAACGATTTCGCTTTTACGACATTCTGAAATCGATAAAGTAAATTATTATGGTATTTTAGAAATAATATGATCATTTAAGAGTATAAAATTTGAAAGAGTATAAAATTACCTATCGTCTCCGATGCAAAAATTTCTATAAGCTATCTCTCTTGTTTTGTTATACACGAAAACGTCATTTTTTGTTTAAACGGCGATATCAGGGAAAGATATGATGAAAAATCTTTAAAAGAAAATTGAACTAATTAGTGAAAAAGGTAGCTTTCCACTATCTCTTTTCTGAGTTATTTTCCCAGACTATAAAGTTTGTTATCTTTCAAGACATTTGAGGTTATATTGATTTCTCAAAGAGAAGGCTTTGTGATGGTGACATTTTTCTTGTGTTTTTTCAACGTATAAACATGTTTTGTGCCTTGGGGAGTCCGAATATACTAGGTTTAAACAAAGTCTGTATGTATGTGTGTGTGTGTATGTGTGTGTGTTAGTATGTGGCATATCATCATTCATTCAATCTGCGGTATAAGTTTCTCAAACTTTTGTACAGATATGTGTTGTCAACACCCGGCGTGCGCTTGAAAGTTTCAGCGAAAATGGTCGAATACTTTTTTTATTGTCATTTTTCAATATTTATAAATTTTCAAATTTCGGTTTTTTGAATTTTTTTCAATGTAGGAATGGTTTCTGGGAAGCCAATTTTTTATACAATAAAGTACTCATAAAATCCTACATTTTAGGACTGTAACCGATTTTATAAGTCGTTTTTCAGTTATTACACTGTGTAACAAAATTCATACACGTATATTTTTATAAATTTTTAGGTAATAAGACGGTTTTTTTTGAGAAAAAAAATGCCCAAAAAATGCATTTTATTGAATAACGATAACTTGAGTAATACTTGATGTAATACCTTGAAAATTTCAAAGAATATTTGATAGGTGTCAGGTTATTGGCTGAATATTTTTGAGTCGATTTGGTTTATAATCTTCCTAGATATTACAGATTATTCAATTTAAACAATACATTTTCACCCTGTATATCACGACATCTCTAAGCTTTATTGTTGTACTTTGTCTTGTAGATATTAAGTATTATTATATATGAGATTTACTATTCTACACTTCTAGCTAACTTTACGCCTTATTGCACGAAAAAATCAAAAGATACTGTTATATTAAAAATATTATTATTTTGTGATATTTTAAAAATGATTTAATAATGATATAATTTATTTTTGCACTACTGAATCTGTATGTATCTATAATATAGCATAGAAAAATCATAATTTTTATACTATTTTGATAGTGGAATTTTTAAACCAATATATATTAAATAGTAGGAAAAATTTTAAATGAGTAACTTTAAAAAATGATGCGATTTTGAGTCTTATGCATTTTTTGCCATGAAAGACAAGAAACAATAATTCAATCTTTTATTGGTATAGATTTAATTTGATTTTATATATAAAAATAGATTTTAAAATCAATGACACAGCATAGTGCCAAAGCACTTGACAACATTTTCTTTTTAACTTTGATTGTTTATATCTCGAGAATGTCGCGGTCATTTTTTATTAAACAATTAAATTTCTATTTGTTTTTTTATGAAGATACGAAATCAGAGAAAAAATAATGATACACTTCATTATGAAATAATTTACTAGGTTTAAGGAAGCTAAGTACCAATGAATTGCAGTGGTTTTTTCAATTTTTAAATCTATGGATCAGATCGAAGTGAACCATTTCCAATCTAGTAATTTTCCAAGTTCTTTTTTCAATATCGTAAATAAAATCTGATATCTGTCAATGGAAAACGAATAACGTTTTAAATTTATTAGAGCATTTTAAAATAATTTCACTATCCCTTTACTATTACTTCAAACATGGCTAAGTAATTTTCCAAAGTTTTTCTTTTAATTTCATAAATAAAATCTAATAACTGTCAATGGAAAACGAAGAGCGCTTTATTACAGCTTTTTAAAATGACTACACTATTACCATATATTAAAAACATTGAATATTTGCCCAATTCTACTCTGGAAATCCCATTCTATATTCATTACTTTGACTGTCGTCATGTATGTATCATTTGAAGGTCTGGTGATGAGTTTGATATACGCCTTAAAAAGGGGCAGATTTCTGAAACAGTATGTTATAACATTAGCGAAAAGTCAACAAAATTTGGTCTCATTGTAAGTATAACTTGCAAATGAATACAAACTGATAAGGTAACTTTAATTCTGTCAAATATTGTTTCAATACTATAAGAATTCAAATTAAACAGGAAATAAAACTAGTGTACGCTTATCATTTCAATAAACATAGTCTTCCACTTAATAGCGAAGTACACCGATACAACAACAAAGGAGTAATTAATGGGTTACACGCATCACTTGAACTATTTGATCTAACCTCCAATTTTCGATGTATTGCATATTGTGTTTTATCGCGATCGCCCAATATATATAAAAGAGACATTGAGACTGAGGAATGCAGAAACCGTCCAACAAACGTGACGTATAGTAGCAATATAATTTTCTAGTATAAGGTACTTAGTGTTACCTATAGCTGTTTTATTATTAAGAGAAAAATTATTTTTTATTTTTGCTGATTTCACATCTCCTAAAGTTAAAAACAATCTGCAGCAGTTTTTCCAAAATAATTGGGTAAGATATTTTATTCTGTTATATCTCTTTTTATCTTTTTTAAATAAAAAAGTGTACATTATTTATTGGTTTCGTTTTTATTATTAAATTTGGTTTAATCGGACTTTATTGGGATTGTGAATAAACCACTATTACTGTTACATATTTAAAGAATGTAAATCTGGTTTTCTTAAATAAACGGTTCTAGATACACCCGTTACGCTCTGAGCTGAAAAACGCTAAATTTGTAAATTAAAATTTTCATTTTCTAATCAATAGAACATAGGGACAAGCGGTGAATAACAACCACGTCAGGCAACATGGCCACTACGATTATTTTGTTAAATAAAAAAAACAGGGTGTTAATTTTCTTTTTTAGTCACGTTGAAATGAATAAGGCATACGTTATTCATAAAATAATTAATATAATCTTTACAACAAATACGTTTTAAATGGAAATTAAAATTCAGAGCCTAATTCATGGGCTGCTATTAATGAATTTCAATCGACTGAGAAATATGTAAAAGGCTTTAACAAGATTTAAAAAAATTGTTATTTTATATAATATTTTAAATAAATGCCTATTTAATCATACAACAACATTTCTGTTTGCTCTAAACATAATAATAAGACTTACAGAAAATACAGGTTTAAATAGAAATATAGATAATCCTATATTGAGTAGATTTCAAAAACTATATAAATACATAGTTTTATACATCCTCTTTTTTATACGTTTTGCTTTTTTTTTTACTTATTGTGTACCTATAATTCGGTGGTAAAAATAAAATATATTTTATCAACGTATTATGAGGAATTAAAATCCGTTTTAGAATTAAAGATCATATGGTCCTGTTGAATTGCACTAATGGTCATCATCATAATTACTGATCTAGGTACCGCAAGCTTTTAAGAGTCAAAATGATCAGATTGAGGGTTTATAGTTCTGTTATGTTTAAAATACATGACAAGAGTCAAAAAGGTTTAGGTTGGGGTTTCAAGGTTTCTTCATGTTCAAACAACACATATTTATGTAGCCAATGTGAGAGTTTGGAAATAAAAATTATTGATTAAAGTTATAATCTATTAAGGGGGCAGGCCTGGGTTAAGTCTTAGTTGCGGAAGTGACCTAGGCGGCCCCTGCTCGGGGTCGTGCCGGTCCGATACTCAGACATTGCCCATTGTGCTATTCCGCCTAATTGGCCCATTATTCGTGGCAAAAAACCTACAGCCTCCTATCAATTGCCTGTGTAATCTGACCGATGGACTCTAGTTTTTTCGTTCTTAGTAAAGTTGGCTCCAAAAAAGGTACGCCCCACACCTCAAATTTTCCTCCTTTTATTGAATAGGCGTTTAAGAGCAATGGATAAGAAATAAAACATCTGTATTACTAATAAAAAAATTTAGAACTCAAATTTTATAATAAAAAAGGAATTCATAAAAGTTATTATCAAATAGTTTAGAACAACGAAATTTCGTACAGATAGCGAGTATTAATGTATTATATAAATAATTTGTTTCAATTGTATAAGCATAATACCTAAATAAGTGTATACTTTATCAGCTATTTAGCAGCTGTTTCTTAAATGATTCATAAAACTGACAACGTGTTGTATATTTGTATACATTTCACAAGTGCTAGTATAATAGCCATTATTCATGAAATCATCACGTTTTTATTTTTTATACTTTTCTGTCATAATAATATTATGCAAATATTAAGTAATTATTTGACAAATGATATTGGTATTGTCTAAGCATACTTCTTGACGTTCCGTCTAAATACTTATATTTCTCTCTTATCATATATATCAATAATATAAATATTTTAACATTCTCTTATATTTATTGTATTGTTTATAAATACTTAATAATATATTGAGTAAATTGTTATAAATTGTTTTGTTTCTATATCAATTTAAGTGAATTCTATTTGTAATTTGTCTATTCCAAGTGAAAATACAGAAGACAAATTATTTATTCGAAATTCCAGCATATCTTTCGGTAAGACAATTTTCTTATTTCTTGAATAAAAAATAAATGAAAAGTAATTAAGCTCGGTCAACATTTAACAAGGTCTAAACAACATCATAAGAACACAAAAATTAATTCCTCCATCTTTATAAAAAATTTCACTGAAGTTTGACGCTACACCAAGTCCACATTATTTACCGTGTATTTCTTGGAAGTGCGGCACATGGTAAACGGTATACGATACACGACGCTTATTCTGAATACGGTGTTATTTTGAGAAATACCCATATCCATACTCACAAAACAATTTGTCCAATCAACGAAGATAGATAATACATCGACTAGATTAAAACATCCACGTTTACTCCACAGTAACCATGATGCGTATACTACTTCTGGCTCTCTTCGCACTGACGCAGACAGGCATGGGTTCGGCCGTAACACTTACGAGGGGGCAATTCAACGCGGCGGTGCAGAGTGCCGGATCCCCGCAGCCTGCACACGATATCTACCCGTACTTCGCCAAAGCTACAAAAAATTTCTCTATCGAGGAACTGGGTAACGTATATAATGATTCGAATAGATTTCTGGTTAAAAAGAGTGGCGAGATCGAATTGTAATTAAATTAATTGTAATTAAAAAGATCAAGCTGGTCTTCTTTGGTCACATAAGTTTTTTTAACCAGATGTCTGTTGTCTGAAGAGCATTGTTAAACAAATGTGAAAATGATATTGCGTTTATAGATTTTTACTTACTAAACACGATGGTGCTATTACAATTACCCAGACAACCTGGGAAAATATATCACGCTTTTTTGAGTTTTGGGTAATTCTAGTAGCAGTTTACAGCAGCATCTTATTCTGCGGATAGAAATCTGTGAGAAATTGTATCTTTCTTGCGTTTGTTTCTATATAAGTACAAAATAAATGTACATTGATAGAATCAAACTAAACGTGCAAGACAATAAGGTACTTGCATGAAAATTATTTTCTCGGTGGTGCCTATCAAATAAATAGAGATATGAGGCCAATTTTCAAAATTGTTTGAATTTAAAAAAAAATTAAAATATTAAAAAAGTTATAGCTTCTCGAAGTTCCTTCTTGACGTCACAAATTCTATCCACTTAACTGGGATCACTTTTGAAAACGCAGCATCTTCATAATATTGACGTAAATGAAAAGAGCACTACACAATGATCAGTAACAAAAAATTCTTTTTCTACCGAATTACAGCGATGTTCCTGGCCCAGCTGATCCACGAGAGTGGCGGCTTCCGCTACAGGGAAGAGATAATCTGCCAGACCGGTGACCACTGCGCCGGCCATTATGTCGACAACGTCGGTTTGCCCGGCAAGTTCTACTACGGTCGTGGCTTCATCCAGCTGACCTGGGGCGCCAACTACAAGGCGGCCTCCCAGGGCCTGGGCCTGGGCGACAAGCTGCTCAAGAATCCCGACATCGTCGCCAGCAACACGGAGATCGCCGTCGGCGTGAGCGTCTGGTACTGGGTGGCCCGAGTCAGGCCCCAGATCGCTGGCAAGCAGAATCAGTTCGGTGCCACCACCAAAGCGATCAACGGTGCGATCGAATGCTCCGGTTGGTGGAATGAGCGAGCCCACAATAGGTTCCTTATTTATCTGAAGGTCGCCAATGCATTGGGAGTTCAGAATAAGGCTGTGGAGAATGGATGCTATAATTGAAAAGATGATGACTGTTTAGTTTTACCATGATGTACATTGTCCCTTAGATTCTCAACCTACAATTCTGCAAGGGCAGTACTTTATATGTAAATTAAAATTTGTTTTAATTCAGAAAGTATTTTGAATCAAACACATTATTTTTTAATAAAATATTTTGTCATTTATTTTTTTAAATTTTATTTTATATTTATATATGGAAATCGTCAAAGAATCTATATAAACAATCATATATATGAAAATTTAAATGAAATACGTCTAATCATCGCCGTACAAAATTTATATAAAAATCAGTTTTAGTACATATTTGTTAGAAGGCCTTGCCCAAGTTTGGCTTGCAATCCGAATCTGCAACGTTAGATGCACTTCTATTCTGAAAAAGAATTTTACTTGGAATTTACAAGGAGTATCATACCTTGTACATTTCTCACTAACACAGGAGAATGAGAGATAGATAGATACATATAATATTTATTTCGACTTTCATAAAAAAATGACAGCATTATGTACATATATTTTCCTACAGCAGTTTATATTCGTTGTGCTAGTACTGATAATAAAATGTTATCACAGGTCGTCAAATTGCGTAGAAATCTATGTTTATAACATATCGTCAAATGTATTAAAAAAAATTTAAAGTCAATACGATTTAAAATTAGCGCACATACGATTATTCTCATCACTCTTACAATATGTCTAACGCTATAACAATTATAAACGCTAATTAACGATTTAACAAGTGATATAAGTACAAAAAATAAACAATTTAGTTGCGGTGTATAAATGAGAGTAATAAAAGTAAAGTGATGTCGAGTAATTAAACTTAACAGTTTACGAGAAAACTTAAAACTAATAGCTACACTAACAACAATAATAGTAACAAAACGAATTTAAAATAAAACTAAGAACTAGGGATTAAACACTTTAAAGAATTTTAAGGTTTACATAATCCTGCCAGTCCGAGATATCTCTGTTAGAGAGAGAAACTTTGAGGATCATTCACTAGTAGCTACAAATGAAGCCAAGCACCCGTATTTTTGGTAAATCGGTCCTTTTTCTTTAGATATTAGCTATTGTACTCCGAATATGCCTTATTTCATTTAAATATTGTAGCTGTAGCTGTGATCATAACTCCACGTATTGTTTCACTAAAGATAACTGCCTGAAAGGATCTCAAAATATTCAAAAGGAGCTTTAATTTCATACCATAATGTTAAAAAATATTAATATGAGCCAAAATTATTAACAATTAACGATATCGACTGAAAATGTATGAATATTCAGTTGATATCTTCATTGGTTAATGAATTTCGCTAGGGTTAATACTATTACCATTGTTAAATAAGATATGGCATATTCGGAGTAAAATATCTAATATCTCAAGAAAAAGGGCCCACCCACAAAAACTACGGGTGCTAAGCTTCATTTCCAGCTACCAGTGAATGATCTTCAAAGTTTCAGAAAACTTCGGGACTCACATCCCTGAATCTTTTCTTGTAAGTATCTAACGAGCATATTCTCTCGAAACTATCTAATTCATGATGTGATATTGTATTAGTAGGTATGTCTGTCTGTGAGGTAGTATGCGCGCGTTACGTGTCAGTGATTATAAAAATAGCGATTTTAACAAATCTCGCAATATGTATTTTATATTTATATGATAATTTTTGTTAATAATTATAATAATCATTTGTGCTCTAATCTACTTTACGCCCATTACTTCATTGAATTTTAGTTATAATATGGGCGTCAGAAAAAGTAATAGCTAGTTATGGGCTATGAGATCCCTGGGTCTCGTGATGCTAAGTCGCTGGAGCACGTGAACTTGCTTTAATTTAATCAGAGTAAATAGAATTTATTTAAATAAATACACACTAGTTCAACAATTTCAATACCGAAGCTTTATTTAGTTAGAATATAATCAGGTCACGAAATCTCTATCCATAAATATATATTAGGGAGGTTCAAAATAACCGAACATTTTTTTTAATTCGCCTTATTGATACCACGTGTTTCTTATAATAAAAAATGAAGACTGAAATTTTTTCAGAATTTTTAAAAAATGTTTAGAGGTCGCTCAAGTCGTTTTTTTAGCAAACTGACATTTTTATAGTTTTTCTTTTTTCTTGAGTGACCGATTTTATTTTTTGTGGATTTTACACGGTTAAATCACTCTATAGGAACAGAGAAAGGTTTTAAAATTTTTCTAGAATTTAATGATTATTTTAGCCAGCCACCAAAGGCATTAAAATTTCTTTATTTCAACTGAAATTTTTTTAACATGTTTTGATACGAAAATAGATAAGATTTTTGGTCTTACAAAAAATAAATAATTTTATTGTGTATCAAAATAATTAAAGAAACATTGAAAATTATAATTAGAAATTTGAAATTATTCAAATTAATTGTAATAATACAAATTTAAAAGATTTTTTTCTTATAGAGTTGTCTTTTCTATGCTTTTCAATTACTTGAAGCAGAAATTGTTTTTGTTTTTCGTCCTTAGTAATCGCAGAATTAAATTCTTGAATGAGAGAAACTCCTCTTTCAGCTACGTCGTTGGTGACCTTCAAGCTCTTCATTATATCTTGAGAATGCTTATAAATTATATCTTTTACCCATACTTGGGTCACTTTTAAAAAGCTTAAATTCAAGTTGTAGAAAATAAAAACATCTTTAATTTGTTCTGTAACATAATCAGATAACTGACTATTCAAAACCATTTTTTGTCAGTGATTATCTGTTCAAGAGAAATTTTAGATCTTATATTATTTAAAGAAATTAACATCTGTCTCTTTTCTTCAACCGATACACGAGAATCAGAAAGCGATAAACCAACTAAACACTCATCAATGTACCAATGGTCCAATGGACGAAAAAAAGTAATTGAAAAGCATAGAAAAGACAACTCTATAAGAAAAAAATCTTTTAAATTTGTATTATTACAATTAATTCGAATAATTTAAAATTTCTAATTATAATTTTCAATGTTTCTTTAATTATTTTGATACACAATAAAATTATTTATTTTTTGTAAGACCAAAAATCTTATCTATTTTTGTATCAAAACATGTTAAAAAAATTTCAGTTGAAAAAAAGAATTTGAATGCCGTTGGTACCTGGCTAAACTTTGACATGTACACAAAATTATTACTTATGTCCCATAAAAAAGCACTTAAAATAATCATTAAATTCTAGAAAAATTTTAAAACCTTTCTCTGTTACTACAGAGTGATTTAACCGAGTAAAACCCACAAAAAATAAAATCGGTAAAAAAACGACTTGAGCGACCTCTAAACATTTTTTAAAAACTCTGAAAAAATTTCTGTCTTCATTTTTTATTATAAGAAACACATGGTATCGATAAGGCGAATTAAAAAAATTGTTCGGTTATTTTGAACCACCCTAATACATATAATACATCGCTTAATTTCCCTCGATTCGTATTTCTAATGTAGCTACGCAAGCACTCGCACGTCAATCACTATTAACGGCCGAACACCCGCATCATCAATCGCTAACTACTCCCTTCCATAAATAATTTATTATTAATTTTGTTAGTTCCCATTATTCAATTTACGCCAACCATAACGTTCTCCATTCCAACTTACGAAAGAGAACCCCGTGATTCGACAAATGTAATTGTATAAAATTTAACTAACACTCTTTCTGTTATTTTTCCGATGCGCACTGATTCTAAGTAACATCACAACAATAATTCAACTGTACATTACCACCTTATTCCAACGAACAAGATACCGAAAGTCGTCCGGCAGTCTAGCAATCCACTGACCGCAATGAAGTTCTCGGGAAAGTAACTGTTGAAAGCTATATAAGGTGGGTGCTGGTAATGTGGCTACCTTAAGGAACTTTCGATTCTCAGTAGATATAAATCAGGTCTTGGGGCTTCGGAAACTATTGAGATATATTATTTGAACCATTTACTCTAATACTTCATGAGTTATTTTGCAAAAAAATTCACTCTCTGAATTTTAATTAAAGAAGTTCTAAGTAGTTGATAATTAGCCATTTTACCAACAGTGTTGTTAAGATTTAATTAATTATTATTGCTATCTGCATAGGATATTAAAATGTAAGAGTCTGTAATTTATATTGTAATATTTACGATTTTCCCCCAAAAAATGATTTCCTGAACATGACATATAAATGGAAATGAAGGAAATCACTTACTGTGATTTCCTTTGATTTCCTGTGATTTCCTACTAATTTCTGGGAGTGAATAGCCCCTCGCATCAAATGCGTTGATCTTAATTAGTAAGTAAAAACTGATTCCGTCACTTGCAGGTAAAGTGTCGATCGCCATCAAATAGCGGTATAGCAAGTCTTACTTTTCGACTAAAACTATAAAACATTTCTAAAATATTTAAATATTACCGTTTTAATTAACATAAAAGTATATAAATGTGACATAAAAGCGTGGGGTGCTAAATTTTTCTTCTAGTCTATATCTTGTTTGAACATCTAAATATGTCTTCTCTATCCAAGTAGCGCAAACTATGCTCTACTCCTACAACTTTTGAAAATGTTATAAAGTATTCAGCGCTCCACGCTTTTATTTCATATTTATAATGAAACACAATGGGTCTTAGATGGACATGCAAAACTAACAGAAAAATGTTATTTTATACTTTATTAATACATTTAATAAAAGAATTTTTTTAATATTTTTTTATTTATTTTATTATATTTTATACCAATTATATTTTATTTAAATATTTTAACAACATAACTATAAGATATTATTAACCCAAAATAAATTAAATGTATGACAAAAGATGTCATATGGACAATGTTAGATCCCAAGAGGCGCATATTACAATTCTGACTATTACTTAGTAGTAGCTAATATTAGAACTTGACTGATAATAAATAACAGTAGTTTTGAGACCAGTAAAGTAAAAACAGAGATAAATGAGAGGATCAAATATCAAATCGAAATATCTAATCGTTTTGAAGCGTTAGACCAATTAGCAATTAACAAAAGTAATGAGGAATTAGAACTGATCTGGGAGTCAATTAATAGTACATTCAAACAAGTTGCAAAAGCCATAATAGGCCAACAATTGAAGATATATAAAAAAATAAGTACATATTCTGAAAGTAAATCCGAGTTTCTATCAATCTATGCATTTCGAAAATATTCTGAAGCTATTTTTAAGAAATAAAATGTAAATTTGAAGAACGATACTATACTTGAAAGAAGTACCTATTTTGTGTTAGATTGTAATATATACACTCCACAAAAAATATAGGGAAACAGTGTTCTTTTTAAGTCGTAATTTCAAACAAACGTATTGCAGTATAATAAAACAAATATTATAATATCCTAGTGGCCCGATTTAATATTTTGGAGTCGATTCCTCGCTTTTCAAAATACCGTTCAAATATTTCATTTTCATTTTAACTTGTGTAATTGAGTAAGGTTTATTGTTTATGATTTCATTATTTACATGTATTTCAATTAAGAATTTGCTGTATCTATTCGCTCCGTGCTTCCGCTTGCGGAAGATGAGTGAAAAAACAAACGAAACACTCACGGTGACGAAAAAGATGCGAAAAAGTCGAAATGTAAATTACATATATATACTGCATAACATAAAAATACATTGAAAAGATAAGTATTTTAATAAACATCCAACAATTTTCTTGTGTAATTTCATACATGAGATTAATATTCCACTTATCTAGATGTAGGTATACCATTTAGACAAACAACAAGAAATAAAGTATTGCAAAGAAAAGATTTTCTGATTTTATAAAGAGTTTTATAACTACAACTTTAATTAAATGAATTGTTGTTGTATTTAATTACAAAGAAAGCTAGGGTGGAAAGTACACTGTGTATACCCAACGAACATTAATTTGTTTCGCGCGCTTTAAGAGCGCACCAATACGAATACTTAGATTTGTGTTTCAACCAATGAGCGCCAGCAAAATTCAAATAATCTTAAACGAATTAATGTGCGTTGGGTGTACATTAGATACAGTCCTGGTGCTCGACGCTTATTGGCCGGCACGCCGGGATGAGTGCCGGGAGGTTCGCCTGTACTTTATTTTCGTTGATATTTCATTTCTTTACAAGATCCAGATGGTTTTACCAGTTATACGCGAAGAGAAATGGGTGAATGAACTTGCGTTTTACAGTTTGAACATTGAAATATTTATCTTTAATAAAAAACTACGATCTTTTGGATACTTTTTTATTAATTTAATGTTTTAGATTGTATTATTAAAGACCTATAAACCGAGTCCCGCTTCTTATATGTATAACATTTTATTTAAACGTTTTGTTTAATTTATATTTAATCTTATATCTTATTCCAATATTTCCTCTAAGAGCTATTAACGATACGAAATTAACAGTAAAGATATAATTACTTATGCTATAATTGTACAATGAAAGATAAAACATTTCTTTTTAAAAAAAATGTTATTAAGAGATATTTATATATAGCGCTTAAATTACGGAATACATCAAATATAAATTTAATTATATCATATCGAGATATCATGATAATACGTAATCATTTATCAGAAAACCTGTTTTCAATTGATTATTTATATCAATCATGTTATTTTATCGGATAAGATTTTAAGTATTTGCATAAACATAAATTTAACTTTGGAAACCTTATATTTCTGATATCTTGTTAAAAGACTCATTATTTTGAGACTTCTTCAAAAAGGAAATTAATTTGCAAATCCGTAAATACTAAAATTTCCT
Source organism: Gastracanthus pulcherrimus (assembly GCA_949152435.1). NCBI lineage: Eukaryota > Metazoa > Arthropoda > Insecta > Hymenoptera > Pteromalidae > Gastracanthus > Gastracanthus pulcherrimus. Next base: position 159,075,785 of record OX424576.1, read on the forward strand.
ATTTGATAACATTAAACATAGAACAATACAATTCAAATTTTGCAGATTGTCAGTGAAAAAAAAATAACGTTACAAGCCTATTGCAAAATTTGAAATACACGCAAACTTGAACTAGGGGCTTGATACAAGTGTAAATCACTTTCTTACTTAATGTACTCTATGCGAACCCGCATATCCCGTTAATTTTATGATAATTAATTTGCACGGTTATTCATTATCGCATGTGACAAAGACAAAATGGATTCTAACTCACTTATCAATAATGGGGGATAGTAGATAATTCGTGAATTTTCTAAAAATATTTTATGTTCATTGTGTTTTTTGATACAATAATATAATAATAATACAATAAAACAATAATATAATACGTTAAGAGAATTTTGCAATAAATATATACTATAACAACCTTATCGTAGAAATAATTTATTGCGAACTGTTGTGGAGCATCAAATGAATGAATATTATTATGTAAAAAATGTATTATGAATATCTATAACATGTATTGTAAAAATCTCATCCTGCATTAATCATTTTGGTTGACTTGCTTATCCGACTCTATTGGGAGTTTAAATTTACAATGCGACACTAGCAGATTCTGGATGAACTAACAAACATGGTCGCCGCGGGGGCAGATTCTGTATAAGATTTATACGGAAAAAATTTTTAGTAATTGTAATACAAGTTTAATATGTGGCAAACAAAACTTGTAGTTATCATCCGTAATACTATACATTCTTATAGTGTATACACAATGACGTTAATAGGTTTTTTGTCACGTATAAAACTTGTAAATCAATTTATAAATATGCTCTACGTGTAAATCTTAGGCGAAACAGCCCCCACGGCGGTTATGTTTTTCGTTATTTTCTGATGGGGAACAGCAGCGATCCTCTAGGCGCGGTGATAGTTTTCTTTATCAATAAGGAGTACATATTCAAAACAGTTTAAAAGATCAGCATATTTTGGTCTCACTTTTACTACAATATTTCAGCCTACTATGTACAAACTGTTAAAAGATGTAAGTTTAATTGTGTCAAAGAATAATTCATCACTACATTCATTCATAACTCCAAATTAAGCAGGAAGAAGTGCTTACACGCTTATCGTTATAATTCCAATAACCGTTGCACAATCTCTTATTTTATCAACAGAAACCACTGGTGCAACAATGAAAGAGGAATTGATGGATTAGGTACACGCATGCATCACTTGACCCATTCGAACATGCCTCGAGTTTTTGGTAAATTGCGTGTGTGTTTTATCATAATTGTATCGCAATCGCGCATATATAAATGCGTCGGTAAGTCTGAGGAAGGTAGAAGCCGTCCGACAAACCTGACGTGCGTATAGTATTCGGCGTTTTGTGTAAGCTCGTGCTGTTTACTTAAAAGAAACTTTTTTTTTACAGATTTCACATCTTCTGGTGTTAGAAAGGAACTGAAGTAAATAATTAGATAAGGTAAGAAGTTCATTTTTTTAATTGTTTTTTTTTAATCGAGTAGGAGTAAAAGATTTGTGTAAATAGAAATACTAATACATGTTATATCGAGAATATTTATTTTTTCATTCAATAAAATGGTTACAAAAACAGCTTTAAATTGGGTAAAAAAGCAATATTATCTAACAACATATTTAAATAAGTCATAAGATATTTTCTTTTGTAAACTTTTGGAGTTTTTTTGTTAATAGTTTAGTTAATTTTAATATTTTGCTAATTATTAAATCGGAATTATACGGCACCCATTTATTGAAACCGTTATAACCTTTGAAGTTCTATGACCCCCAGAATTTTATGCACAATTTTTTGCAAATCCTTTAGAACTCGCAAGTTTTTCTGCGAGTTTTTCTGCAAGATTTTTGCCTGTAGATCTATCTGCATCAATATATTCTGTATCTGTAAATAGATCTGCAGATAAAACTGCATGAGAAATCATCGACTTTAAAAGAGTTTAAACTTAATGCGGTAATTAAAATCTTTAAATTTCATGTTTTTTTCATTACTTTCTTTGATATTTAAGAAATTGCGGAGATTAATATTTTTATTAGGAGTTTGAATTTGAAGACCATCTGGTGGTTCAAAAACAATTCTCAAAGTCCTACGTAAATTAATTTTCTGCAATTCATGTACCCTTCCTGTTAGTTAAAAACAATAAATGATTTCATCTATCTATGTATATTAAATTTTAAAATAATTAAAATATTAGCTCATAATTATTACATTAAGAAATTTTGTTTAATAATCATTTTTTTTCGGAAAAAATGAAAATATGAAAACTTAAAAATTGAGATACCCATAAAACTGGTTTTTGAACACCAAAAAATCGCCATAAAACAAAAACACTCAACGAATTAAAGAACGTGATTTTTTTATATAACAGTACTACTATAACTATAACAGATGAGCCAATAATTTAACTTTTGAATCTCTATTTTTTAAACTAATAAGTACAAAACGTACAGGTAATACAAAAGTTTATCGAATATTAACATTAACACTCAGAAAACAACTTGAAACTTGTCAATTAGCGAATATAGGCACCAAAGCATTGACATTTATGTTTAATTTCCCAGCAATCATGATGCGGATGCTTCTCCTGGCTCTCTTCGCGCTGGTGCAGACGAGCATCGGTTCCGCCCAAGTTATCTCGAGGGAGCAATTCAATGCTGCAGTGCAGAGCGCTGGAGCCCCGCCGCCAGCGGGAGATATTTACCCGCACTTCGCCGAGGCCACTAAAAACTTCTCTCGAGAGGAATTAGGTAACGTATATATATATACCTACTTTACAGTCTCATTCGTATAGACGTGTCTTGTCTATAAAATAGAACAATATTTAAAACGGCCATTTTTGCTTGCTGAATACAGTGGTATAATTAAAATTACTCGGAAACCGTATTTTATACTTATTTTAGTTCTCATTTATTCAGATTAATTGATCATTATTCTACTTGTAGTTTCGCTGGAAACTGCATGTTTTCGAGGTATCCAGGTGATTCTAATAAATCTATCTTATTCTGTGAATCGAAGACGTCCCAAGAACGTTGTTTTAGCAGTCAAGGAAAGCTTGCTGTTGAGGTGGCTCTTGCATATAGCACACTAAATAATCATTCAATATAACATTTTTTCTAGCACTTTACTGAAATATTTCACAGGATGAAACAAATTCTTTTAACAAAAATTGATATATTGCAAGAGTAGATAAGTATTGTTAACTAATGAAAAAGAATGATTTTTGTACTTAAAACACACGGTAATTTTCTATTCTTCATCCAATTTTAATTTAAAACGACTCGTTCTGTTTGATGAATAATTTCAGGGCGACTTACCCATAGAAAAACGAAGAAATATTCAACATCCAAAGAGTTGCACCCAATTGTTTATACTTACACATGGATGCACTTATGAACAATTAGGTGTAAGTCTTTGAGTTTTAATTATTTATCAATAAAAAATCGCTGCATGTTTTAAGTACTAAAATCCTTCATCTTCTTTTTCATTAGCCAACAAAATCTACTCTTGCAATATACAAAATTTTGTTAAAATAATTTATTTCGTCATGTGATAAGGCCTTCTTTCATGTTGTATATTCTCTCATATTAAAATATTTCAGTAAAGTGCTAACAAAAAAGTGATGATATATGATCAGTTAGTGTGCTATATTATGCAGCAAACACCGTAATGAATGGTTTAAACGTTGCTGCGACTTTGTTGGGACGATGCAATGTCTACTTTCATCGTAAAAGAGAACATTGTGTTAAACTTTATTCTAGCTGGTCAAGAGATTTAATTGCTAACAATTGGATGTCAAAATTTATCATAATAACAAATTGAAAAAACGTAATAAGTTGAAAAGCATAGTAGTATAAAGTAACAGCAGGGAAGGAGAAGCATACTCCCGGATCACGGGTTTTGATAAGACTTTGGCAAATGTTTTCTTGTACTTAAAAATAAAGCACAGATCTTGTAGTTTAATCCGATATGCCTTAGAACCTGAAACACATTTACAAACATTAGTATTGCTTATATATGCAATGTTAAAAAATAATCCTATATATACTAGCAATATTAATGGAACATAATGTATCTGATACACAAGGACCTCTGTGATCACACTGGGTATCATTTTCAAATACACAGAAAACACCTCTCAGTTTCATCAAATGATACTTTCCTTGTAAAAAAACATTGACATAATAGATGAAGAATGCATACTATATACTAATAAAATAACATAAAATCCTTCTACCGAATGACAGCGATGTTCCTGGCCCAGCTGATCCACGAGAGCGGCGGCTTCCGCTACAGGGAGGAGATTGCCTGCACAACTGGTAATCACTGCGCCGGCCAGTACGTCGACAACGTCGGTCTACCCGGCAAGTCCTACTACGGCCGTGGTTTCATCCAGCTGACCTGGGGCGCCAACTACAAGGCGGCCTCCCAGGGCCTGGGCATGGGCGACTACCTGCTCCAGAATCCCGAGGTCGTCGCCAGCGACACGAGGATCGCCGTCCTCGTGAGCGTCTGGTACTGGGAGGCTCGTGTCAGGCCCCAGATCGCTGGCAAGGAAAATCAGTTCGGTGCCACCACCAAAGCGATCAACGGGGCGATCGAGTGCTCCGGTGGATGGAACGAGCGCGCCCACAATAGGTACCTTATTTATCTGAAGGTTGCCGATGTCATGGGAATTCAGAACAAGGCTGTGGAGAATGGGTGCTACAATTGATCTGAGAGGGACTGGCGATTCTTTACCAGTGATAAGATTTTCTTAATTAATTTTGATGTTATTTATTTTCGACTAAAAATACTTTTTCAATAAAACATTTTATTACTTATTTGTTTTCATATTTTATTTTAAACGCAATATTTTTAATATAAATAATTGAATTATTTTTTAAAAAATGTTATTAAGACAGTCTAAATTATATTAGCCGTATCTAAATCAAGTTCTACAAATTGTAAATATTTAATTGTGCTATGAAACTTATTCAACACTCAGTGCCAAAAGATAGCCATACATAGAAATTCAACTTTTGTAATGCTTTTTCTTAATGATGCAGCTTCAAGGTGAGTATCCACTTTTTGAATGGCATCTTTTTCTAAATCTAAAAGAAGACCATAAATTCCACCATAGTTGTTTACTGCAGTATTTCAATGCAACTCCAAATACTTGTTAAATATATTACTGGCATCGTCGAAGATCTGTGCGCGGTAATCGCTTATGTTGATATGATTACTTTCGAGAGACCGTAACATTTCTGTACTAACAAGGAGAGTGCACGACCTCCGGGAAACGGATTTCATTGAGACTTTGGGAGGTGGTTTCTGGTAGCTAAAAATGAAGCTTATATACTACCAGTAGTTTGCTTGAATGTTATATGTTCTATTAAAAAGGGATCACACACTCAGATATTAATTCCATAATTCCAAGATAATTTCCTTTACTTGGAGAGCCTATAACTTAACGCGTGCCATGGAATGTAAGTCCTCGCTTAACAATAAATTTAATTACTACTGATTTTTCAGTACTTCGGTCCAGTATCTATTTTCATTTTCCATAACAGTCATCTAATTAACACCTATACGTTCATTAACTTTCATGCAATTAAGCCACGTAATAATGTATGATATCATACATTCCTCATGTTCGGTAATATTTTCGCCAGAACTAATAAAATTTGATTTTTTCCAATTCGAAAATCCTTCTACAAATTGGTTATTATTAGTTTTACCAATAAGCTTACTGGTATAACAGAAAACATTTCAGGTTGGATTTGGAGTATAAAAGTCATTTCACCATTATTCAATGTCCTTATAAAGTTTTTGAGAGAGAAAAACTTATATTTTGATCTTTGCAGTTTCTTAAAGTAGGTTTGAAATCAGAATTCGTATTTTGAAAATATTCAGGGCTTTTATTCAAGTATTTTTTTGATTGTTCTGTATCTGTGAAATGTAATAGCAGAATCTTTATGTACGATATCTGTAAAGATAATATTACTGTTGTAAAATACAATAAATTATTTGATACTTTATACATTTTTTTAAATTAGAATGAAAATAGTTAACATAATTATAATTTTTCAAAATGTAAGTGTAAAGTTTAATTTTTTTTACATATATAATATAAAGTAATGTACCTTATCTTCTTATCTTTATCCAATAAAACTATTTTTTATCGTTTAAACTACTTTAGTCTTTTATAGTTGGTGAAGTATTATGTTCAATACTATGTTCGCTTTGTTGTGAGAAACTTAAATCATCACCTGAAAATATATTTTTTCAAAGGCATTGATAAAATTACTATTCTTAGTGCAATTGATAAAAGTAAATACAAACGTTCTTGATTGCACAATCGTTTCTTCATTTACCTGTTTGTTTATTTCGCCACTGTTGTAAAGATCATCTTCATCTTCTCCTAACATTGAATTTGCTGATACAACACAATCCACAGCTCCATCGTTATCGTTACTGTGTTCAATATTTATAGCAGTAATAGCACTAGTAAGAGGAAGAATTCCGTCATTTTATGAATTTTCTTTCGGAAATCCTCTCTTTCCGCTTTCAATTTTGTCCAATGGACCACTAGTAAAGGATGAGGGTCTATAAGAGCCGACATCGGCCCCCACCACCCCATTCATAAAATAAATAATGTTGAACTAAAAGCTATGTAAGTCACGGTAACTAGCTTCAAAATTATAGAAAAGCCCGACATAAAGTCAGAAAAACTGAAATAAAGCACTCAATATAATTCAAATACCCGGAGATAATGCATCGTGCGAGGTTGATTTCCGTAGGCTTTTAAGCAAAATTCCACCCATACTCGCTAATTTACTATGTGAATCTTTTCTAGTAATGAAAGAAACATTCAGAAAAAGTACCGTAGTTCAGTTTTACGAAAGTTTTGATGAGGGCTAATTTCGGCCCTTATAGGCCCTCATCCTTTCCTCGACATTTTGAAGCCACCATAGATTGTGCCCCATGGAAATTTAAAGTTACTACTAGTTCACAGCTGTACAGAACTCACGTCCCATCTCGAGCCTATTTTGGCAGGACTTAACCACGTGTGCGAAAAGTCGCTGCAGCCGCATGTTGTGCACGAGTGTGAAAAGGGGGCGCTTTATACAATGCAATGACTACACACGACCTCGACTTCGCGTGCGCCAGCCAATGAGAAACGTTCTCGGGGAAAAAGGAAAAACTCTCATTAATTGATGCACTCGATTAAATATTGCTGTCACGCCAATTCGTAGAGCCCCTACGAAACGGTGAGTAAGATGGGAGGGGAGCAAAGATCTTTTGTGTTTTGTAGCCCGATAGGTACGCTAAACGGAAAAAACTCACTGGCTGAGCATCGTTGTGTTTGCGCTAGTCGCTTGCCGATAATACCAATGCTTATAAGGAAAGTGTACGAGATGTAGGTCATGATTTCTGATAAAATATTTAACTATTGGTTACTAGTATCTAGAAATGAAGACTTACACCTGCAATTTATTTGAATATGCCTTATATGACAAAATATAAGTAACTAATGAGCAATACATCTATATATACGATTTTTTAACATTAGGTATACAGGCAATATTCATGCTTTTAGCTACATCTCGTCATATAAGACCTATTCGAATCAAGTACGGGTCACCCCGGTGTCAAAAGTCACCTAAAATTGTAAACATACAAAATATCACAGAATATTCACAAAAGTTATAGAGAATAACAGAGAAAAGTCATTTTGAACCAACTTTAGAGTAAGAACGTTACAAGAAAGAAAAATCAATAAACATTTTTATGTTGATTAACCCTTTAGGTCCCAAGTGTACCTGCAGGCACACGCGGTTTTGACCAACATGCATAGTCACTACTAGGGGATCAAGACGAATATGTCAGTGTGTTTTAAAGTCTACAAGAGGACATTTGTTTCAAATGATAACGCAAATAGTGATGCCATTACAAAATAACAATGCGTATGCGCAATAGATGTCTTCAAAACTCGAAGAAAAATTCTTTTTTTGAATCCTTTTGGAAGATACTTACATAATAATACTCAAACTAACTAATTACCATGCTAGTTGTTAAAATTTAATTAATACAAGAGTATAAACACGACATAGTAGTTTTTATATCCACCTCGATAAATCATACTAACAACGGAAGTCCACAACTTTTGGGAAATGATTTTTACCAAACTTTAGGAGGTGGTTTCTGGTGCCTAAAAATTAAGCATAGCATCCGTAATATTGTCCAATGGACCCTTGTTCTCGAGATATGAGATATTTTACTTCAAAATGTGCGTTATTTTAATGAAAAACTGTACACCTTCTTCATACAGCAACTCTGCAAGTCTTTATGCTCCAAAATGTGACGTAAACGATAATGGAAGTAGGTAAAAAGAGCTATAATTTAAGCTTTGTTTCGTATAAAAGTATTATTCTGACGCAAAATTATTAACAACTGAAAATGAAGACTGAAAATGCATGGAAAATCATGTAATATAAAAGATTTAAATTTCTTATAATATTCATGCTTTTTTGGTCTCTATCTACAGGTGTTAATACATAAGCATAAATATATCTAAATATAAAGGCCGTTATGATCTTGGCAAATAACTCAGCCAAGGGATAGAGTAATAAATATCGTAACGAAAATAACGAAACCAATTTCGGTATTTTTGAATACTGTAACTAAAATAATTAAATTAATTTTGATAATTTTGAAATCCGTAACTAAAATAATACGATTGAATTCATTATTTCTGAATACGGTATCGAAAATATCGAAAGTTTCGTTATTCCCTTATAACGTAATATGAAAGGAGTAATTTACTTTTATAATTGGTAGATTGGTTTTTGTTTTATATCGATTTTTCCAAGACCCTGCTTTTTACCATAACAAAGCTTCCTCTATGAGAAAGAAAAATTAATCTCTTTGTTAGTATAACATACAATTAATAAATATAAACTGATTACAAAGTAACGGTAATTGTTTAAAACTTAGTTCATATTCATACAATACTTAATTCAGCAATAAATTCAAATAAATAAGGAAAATGTACTATTTTACACGTTTATTATCATAATTTCAATAAACATTTCATAGTCTTCCACTTTATCAGTGCAATCAACCGGTGCAACAACGAAAGAAGAATTAGTGGCTTACCCGCATCATTTGAGCTATTTGATCTCGCATCGAGTTTTCAGTATATAAATAAGACATTCAGTCCAAGGAAATCAGAAACCATCCGACAAACCAGACGTGAGTACCTATATAGTTTCTTAGTCTTCAGTAATTTGTGTAACCTTTAGCTGTTGCTTTATTAAAGTAAAATTAATTTTTTATTTTTACAGATTTCAGATCTATTCTTAAAAAAAATCTACAACAGTTTTCTTCAAAATAATGTGTAAGATTTTTTATTCTATTTCATAGATATATAAACATATATTTTTTTAAGAATAAAAATTAAGCGATCGGTTTCTAATGCTTTATTATTACAAAATTATAGTGGACTCGCATTATAATGCCGGCAAATATTAATAATCGCTAAAAACAGTTACTAAAACATTGAACTATTTTTTTGGATACAGAATAAACCACTAGTATTGTTATATATAGACAAATTTAAATGTCATTAAACTGCAGATAATGGCGATGCCTCATTGTTATAGTAATGTGTATAGGTATGCCGAAAAGCAATGTATATGGCGCTGCTAATGTTATTAATTGAAAAGGTTAAAGTTTACTAAGGTTAATTAACTAAGGTCTAACAATCACTTATAGAGCTGTTTTCCTTACATAAACTTTTAAGGAACATTCCCTTACGCTCTGAACTGAAATAACGATAAATTCGTAAAATAAAATTTTCAATTTCTAACCAATAGATAGTATATAAATTTGATCTATTTTCGAATTTAGCGTTTTATGAATGTAGAGCTTAATCATATCAATATATACATGTTGGGACCCTTTTAAAGATAACAAATAGGTTCCCATACTTTCTTTTGATTGTATCAAAACCTTGGGTGATCTAAGGTTAAATTTTTTAGTTCATAAAAAAAACAGTTATCTAAGAATACAAATGTTTTATGATGAAATATTTATATTCTCGAAATTGAAGATTATTAGTATACACCTTGATCTGCCGTAAGATTTTGAGAATGAAAAAGATCGAATTAGGGTTTTTAAGATTCCATTGTGTTCTAATTATATGTAGCTATATGTAGCCAATGGACCTCTGCAAATTTAGACATGCGCGGGCACCTCAAGGGATGTGCGCGCATTTATGCGTGATGTTACAATCATTCTTTTATAGAGCGATAAAGTCGAGCAGTAGGGGAGAGGGGCATGTGCGGTACCCTAACTTTAATATAAGATTATATAAAAATAGTGATGTTTAAACAATTCTAAAAAATTGAATATTTAGATTAATTTACTTTGGTTCCTAAAACTAAAACTGCATCCAATAACTACATTAACTATAAATATTACTATAACTTATAATAGAACGAAATTTAATAATTTTATCATTAATATTAGTCAATAAACAATAAACATAAAGTATTTTAGCAGTTCGTAGAATTTAATTTGTTAAAATAATATAGGCATCATACGTCGTATAATATTTGCATTAAACAAACACTTCATGAAACTGTTTAGCTTGTTTTAAGATAAGATGATTTGAAATATAAAGTAGTCATGTTGTTTGTAAATCAATTATGAAATTGGCTCTGCTTTTATTATTTAGGTAAAAAGCATTTAAGAGAGCAAGATAAGAATTAAATTATGTACATTACTAATAATAAATCTTAAAATCAAATTTTATATTACCAACATCTTATAGAGTGAAAGTCACTCATTCTAGAGTAAAATCTCACAGTGAAATCTAATAGAGTTAGATTTCACTCTAAAATGAGTGCCGTTCAGCGCTCGTCTTATATTATTTCTCTTAAACTCTGTCCATTCTTTCAATAAGGCAGTTTTATCATTAGTCGAATAAAAATATATGAGAGGTAATTACTCTCGGCCAAGGTGATATCGGCATTTAAAAAGTTTTAGTTAACATCATAAGAAAGAAAAAATAATAATTGCATATATTTGTAAAAAAAAATGTTCGTTGTCGTTAGATGTTATTTTGAGAAACATTCATATCCATTCTCATAACAATTTGTCCAATGAATGAAGTTAGATACTAAAGCATCAATGTTTATTCCGCAGCAGCTATGATGCGGATACTACTCCTGGCTCTCTTTGCACTGTCGCAAACATGTATTGGTTCGGCAGAAAAAATTTCGAGGAACAACTTCAACAAGGCAGTGCAGAGCGCCGGATCCCCAACGCCTGCAGCCGACATCTACCCGTACTTCGCTGAGGCTACTAAAAACTACTCTCGCGGGGAACTGGGTAACGTATATAGTGATTCGAAAAATTCTTCTGACCGTTTTTTTTTAAAAACTTCAACTTCATTGAATATAACACTCGTTTCCACTAACCTCAATTGCGAATTCAAAAAATTCATTTAAACACATTCTATCAGAAGAATATTCCGCCGTGTATACTATAAATAACAAGCAAGACAATATATTCCAATTCAAATTTTTCATTTTTAAACCGGTAAATAGGATTGAAAAAAGGGAAATCGTGCCAAATTGAGTACACTACATGAGTTTTTCCTCATTATTTAACCAAATTTCTTAATATAAAAAGACTTGTAAGAGGTACTTTCCCAGATGTCACCCCCCAATCTGAACGAGCTTTTACTTGGAAAGTATTCTTTTAACAATCTAAGAAACTCGAAACAAAGGATTTTTTTAATATTATATACCAGGTCATGACCTTATGTGGCCATATATATTTGCCAGACTTTAGGCATATTTCTACTTGGGTAGTTGCAAGAATGTATCATTTAAAAACAGAGAACTAATATGATCGATATTGTTAACTAACAAGAAGAACACCAACTCTGCGGAACTCGGATTTTTGTGAGGCTTTGGGATGTGCTTTCTGGTAACTAAAAATTAATCCTAGCACCCTTACTTTGTTCTAATGGGCCTTGGTGTTAGAGATATGAACTATTTTACTCTTACTAAAAAAGGTACCTCTTCTAGTGATTATAAATATGCATCTATTGGCACTAGAAAAAATGGCTTAAAAGATAATAAAAGTAAGTAGAAAAGGCTTTAATTTGTGACCTGTAACGTTAAAAACTATTAATCTGAGCAAAAGTTATTAACATTTGAAGTTGATGACTGAAGATGTTAAAAAAAATCAATGAAATTAAAATAGTTAATTTAAAACAAATATTCATGCATTTTTAGTCATCACCTTCAATTGTTAATAACTTTGGCTTTGATTAATATTTTTTAACGTTACAGGTCTCAAATTAAATCCTTCCCTGCCTACTTTTATTATTTTTCAACGTATTTTTTTAGTGTCAATAGATGCATATTTATAATCACTAGATGGGGTATCTTTTCTTACTTAAATAACGTATATTCGGAGTAAAATAGGTTATATCACGAATAGCAGCGCCCATTAGAACAAACTAAGGACGCTAGGCTTCATTTTTAGGTACCAGTAAGCACCTCCCAAAGCCTCATCAAAATCCGAGTTTCGCAGGGTTGGTGTTCTTCTTGTAAATATATACTGAACTGACACTGTGGCGGGTGACTGAGCCACAGCTCGTACATAAATCGATGAATTTAATCAGCGTTGGGCGCCGTTAGTACTTGGATTGGTGACCACCAGGGAACCCCATAGCCAATGCAACTTGTCCAATCGCTTAGGTGATATTTCACACTTAAAAAAGTGAGCGGAAGATGTAGAATGATCGTGTTCGTCATTTAAGCTTACGGAATACCGGAGCGAGTTCTCTCCTGATACAGGTTTTATCTGCTCAACAGGCATAAGCCTGGGCGAATGCAAGATGTCATTGGGTAGGAAAAAATTAAGGTACCTATGCTAATAATAGGTATCTATAAAGAAACTTGGGTATGAGGTAGTTGCTAGACCAATAGACTGAAGGTAGATAAACCAAAAAATGATAAGTAAATATATACTGTACAGTATGTACTAGTACAGTGCTAATTTTTACAGACACTTTATTCTATTTTTTGCGTACTTATTTGCATGTTAGTAAAACAGATCCTGTATAATAAATTATATCGTAGATTTTTATTCCATATCCTCGATCTAGTATATTACCTATTTACATTTTCAATATAATCTTTTGATATTCTTTTTGTTTTTATAAAACAAAAAAAGTAGTTACAGTGCTCTTAGAAAAAAGGTCAATTCAAATGTACACTCTACGTGGGAAATTTCTGGTCGAATGCGTTTGAAATCCACCAATGAGCTTAGCGAAAACGTGCGTTCGATCCAATAAGACCCAATGGAATTGCAGTATTTAAAAAAAATTCAAACGCTCTCGACCAGAAATTTTCCACGTCGAGTGCAGTATTTTAAGGAACGGATTCGCATAATAATTAGGTTTTAGTATTATAATAGTATAAGTATTGTTATACATAGAATAATTTGCATTGAAAAAAATATTTAGATACAGAAGCTCTCAAATGTTAAAAGCATAGTATGTCGTATATTTAAAGCAGACATTGACGAAGATGAAAAATGCACTCCACAGCAATCAGTAACAAAACATTGTTTGTTTGCCTATTAACAGCCATATTCCTGGCCCAGCTGATCCACGAGAGCGGCGGCTTCCGCTACAGGGAGGAGATAGCCTGCACAACTGGTAATCACTGCGCCGGCCAGTACGTCGACAACGTCGGTCTCCCTGGCAAGTCCTACTACGGCCGTGGCTACATCCAGCTCTCCTGGGGCGCCAACTACAAGGCGGCCTCCCAGGGCCTGGGCCTGGGCGACAAGCTGCTCAAGAATCCCGAAATCGTCGCCAAGGACACGAAGATTGCCGTCCTCGTGAGCACCTGGTTCTGGGAGAAGAGAGTCAGGCCCCAGATCCGTGGCAAGGAAAATCAGTTCGGTGCCAGCACCAAAGCTATCAATGGAGCGATCGAATGCTCCGGTGGAAGGAACCCGCAAGCTGTCAGTAGGTACCAGATTTACTTGAAGGTCGCCAATGCATTGGGAGTCCAGAAAAAGGCCGTGGAGAACGGGTGCTACAATTGATATGATGGAGGCCGATTCGTCGAAGATTGAGAAGCATCTTATTAATTCTGTTATGTCGGAGCGGACGTCATTCATATTTAACCAATGAGAGGTTCAATACCATTGAAATGACAAACACATGTCACATGACACATGACATAATATGTACTTTATTAACTTCCTTAGATTCTCAGCATTCAGAAGTTTTTTTAATAAAACAAGTTGTTAATCAATAAATCTTTTTGTCACTTATTTGCTTTTATTTGGTGTGAGTGAATTAGATACCATAGTGTGCCAAACTGTGCCAAAGAGTGGTCAGATCTCAGATGTACTAAACTTTGCCAGAGCCTATAAATCTCGGACATTTGACACATTTTGGGCATACATAGGCATACTTTGACACATTTCGGTACAGTTTAGCACAAATCATTCTCGGCTATTGAAAATAAATGTTATCTGATTATGAGCACATTTTTGCACAGATTGGCATATTGTGACGCATTTTGGTACAATTAGTCACAAACTCAAAATGGACTCTTACAATAGTAACAAACCTTCATAAACTATTTTATTAAGTTCCTCTCCTACTCCTTATATAATATATCCTGTCAGACTTATCTGTAGTCGTATAGTTATAATATAATTGAAGTTATATTATTCTAGAAAGATAAGACTATATATTGACTGCTATGAGCTAAGATAATTCTTATTCACTCATATAAAAGGTGATCCGTATTGGTGACGGACGACTTAGTACCTCCCGGGATGAACCGAGTCAAGCCATAAAGGCAATAAACTACAAAACAATAAAAACAATGATATAAGGTTAAAAAATAATTACATAATATTAAAAATGTGTTTGCATGCAGGCCTGCATGTTTGCCTGCATATGAATCTGCAGACAAATTTACATATGATTCTGCAGGTGAGACTGCATAGTCTCCTGTACGATATCATGTGTGCAGATATGCATGTGAAGCTGTACGGATACCTGTATAAAAACCAGGAAATTCACGAAATATACAACTATTTATGCATACATGCATATAAACCTGTAGGCGTACCTGTACATAATCTTGTAGCTACTCCCTTACAAAAATATCTCCATGTGAACCTGCATACGAATCTGTATGTGAACCTGCAGGTCAATCTACTTGTAAACCCGCAGGTCAGACTGGATATAAAGGTGCAGGTCAAACTGCTGTAAGCCTGCCGGTTAATCGGTATATAAGCTTGCAGGTAAAACTACATGTAAATATACATGCATGTAGCAATCCTGCATAATAGCATACATAGGTTTCGCCGTTTCACCGCGCGAAAATATGGAAGTAAACATGCATGCAAACATGCATAAAAACGACCCATCTTATTACATACTTTAATATAACCATGCTGGTCATCCTGCATGCGATCCTGGAAGTTATGATGCATGCGACTGTGTACCTGAGGCTGCAGGCAGGCATGCACAGAATTCGGCATATAGACATGCAGATAAAATTAAGGCAATCCACTTTTTGACAGGCATTCTTACATAAAAATATGAATGTAATCCTGCATAGGAAACTGCACGCATTCACACAGGGAAATATGTAAGAAAAGCTGTATAAGAACAGAGTAAATTTCAAGACACATGTGATATATAATCCTACATGCATATGATTCTGCATGTAACCTTGTAAGTCTGCAGGTAACCCTGTGCGGTACCCTGCAAATTTCCAGAATTTTCAGTACCCTTAAAACTATCTACAACCTTTTATAAAAAGCTATTTTGGATCTGTATGTGTGTGTGGGTGTGTGTGTAGGTGGATGAGTGTGTGTATGTGTGCGTGTGTGTGTGTGTTGACGCCCAATATGAAGAAAAACGCATTTCAATTTGCTATGAAGACTAACGCATTTCAGCGTTCGCGACGAAGAGTGTTTAAGAGTTTGCTACGAAAAGTATCGTAGTTCAAAGGTTTGCGCAGTTCAGAGCTTTCGGACGAAAACTATCTCAGTTCAGAGTGTTTGCACGAAAACTATCAATTTAAAGCTTTTTACGAAGGCTATTCATTTTTTTAGAACGTAAGTATATCATTTATTTTTAAGGTATACAATGCCCTATTTCTCTTTTACCTCTATTTTCTATTGTTCTCATCTAGTTGGTTCTTTGAGATTTTTTTCTTTATTTACTGAGTAATATTTTCAAACCCATGTATAAAAAGTATTAAAATAAGTAAAAAATTACATATGTTTTGTACAACTTAATATTCATGTCGATAATGTTCGTCAATCAAAAAGATCTACATTGTCATAGTTTTGTGAAAAAGCTCTGAATTGCCCGGAATTCTGAACCGCGATAGTCTTCGTCGCTAAAATCTGAATTGCGTTAGTCTTCGTCGCAAACCTCTGAACCACGATACTTTTCGCCACAAACGCTGAATTGTGATTTTCTTCGCCGCAAACGCTGAACTACGATACTCTTCGCCTTAAAGTTTGAAACGCGTTTCTCTTCGTATTGGGCGATCGATGTGTGTATGTATTCCTCTGTATCTCGAGTAATCCACGGTAAAAATTAATGTTTCAGGGTTTATTTTTTTTTAACGTACAAAGGGGGCTGATGAATAAATTTTTTTATTTGTCGATGCTTTTTTGTTCTTTTATCGACTTTTGTATTATTGGGTTTTAGTGTTTTAGGTTTTTTTAAATGGTTTAAATTAATATAATCATTTCGAATAAAATGTATTTGAGAGAGCTTAAAATTATCTATGTATTTTTTTTAATGGTTATATCACGGATATATATCATGGAAATTTATTGAA
Source organism: Gastracanthus pulcherrimus (assembly GCA_949152435.1). Lineage (NCBI taxonomy): Eukaryota > Metazoa > Arthropoda > Insecta > Hymenoptera > Pteromalidae > Gastracanthus > Gastracanthus pulcherrimus. The sequence goes on from OX424576.1 coordinate 159,092,690, forward strand.
AATTATTTTGAGGTGATTAAGAATATGAAGAAGAATATTCAATAAAATTGGTATATAATGACTTATATTTCGAGAAAAAAGGCCTATTGGAAAAAACTACAGGTGCTAGGTTTCATTTTTAGGTACAAAAACACTTCCTAAAGTTTCATAAAATTTCGTGGCCCCGGGGGTGTGGACTATCCTTCTAAGCTAAATATGCTATATAATAGTTATATCGCGGATATATATCATGGAAATTTATTGAAAATTATTTTGAGGTGATTAAGAATATGAAGAAGAATATTCAATAAAATTGGTATATAATGACTTATATTTCGAGATAAAAGGCCTATTGGAAAAAACTACAGGTGCTAGGCTTCATTTTTAGTTACAAAAACACTTCCTAAAGTTTCATAAAATTTCGTGTCCCGGGAGGTGTGGACTATCCTTCTAAGCTAAATATGCTATATATTTATAATACATGCGATATTGTATAATAATTATATATTGTGACGGGTAATGGCACCTCGTCACATACTCTTTCTCTCAAATATAACATGTATTATAGAGTCAGCTGTTACAGGCATCATCAGCGGCGACGTGATAACGAAGGAGCCGAGGAAAGGTGACAGAGAAAGAGAGAGTATAGGTATACCTATAGGGCAATATTTCGGCAGAGACGCTTCAGCTCCCGCGAGCGCAACTACGATTGTCGCGAGGGCGTATAGGGACCGCGAGATACCGTGCGAGATTGAGAAGCAACGGAACGGGGAGACCTCTGCGCATCGTCGCCGTCTAGCTCCAGACCATCGCAGTGTCCGATGACAAGGTTCCGGGCGACGTCGCCAAGAAGCGCTATCGCCAGGAACCGTTGCAGTGCGAGCGGGCTGCAACCACGCCGAGAAAAATATTTATGAGTGCTTTTCGGCGTCCGAACTCTCTCTCTCTCTCTCTCTCTCTCTCTCTCTCTCTCTCTCTCTCTCTCTCTCGAAGCACTATCATCAGCTAAATCCAAGACTTTTGGACTTGACGGCATCACCATTAAGCATCTCTTAACTTCTTGTCCATCTATCCTTGAACCATTAACTACCATTTTCAACTCATCCATATCTAGGTCATCCTACCCAACGCTTTGGCGTCATACACTAATCACTCCAATCCCCAAAGTTCCATCCCCTTCTGATGTGTCAGACTTCCAACCCATTGCGAGACTGTTGGAGTGCTCCAAGCTCCTAGAAAAGATTTTGTCAAAACAGTTAATATCTCACATCGAAAAGTATAATCTTTTCATTCCGCGTCAAGCAGACTTTAGAACAGGTCACAGCACTCAGACAGCATTGCTCGGGGTTCTTTATGACGTCAGATTGGCGATGAATAATTCTCGATTTACCATATTAATTCTTTTTGACTTCTCCAAGGCGTTTGATAGGATTCCTCACTACATATTAATCCATAAGTTGCGCTCATTTAGAATTAGTGATCATTCATTACAGTGGTTCATCTCATATCTTGCTGACAGATGCCAGGCTGTTGTTGATGAGAGTGGCAGCATCTCTGACTGGATTGCCACGTGGGCTGGAGTGCCTCAAGGTTCTGTTCTCGGTCCGCTGCTGTTCGCCATTTTCATCAACGACCTCCCCAGAGTACTCTGGTTCACCAAGCATATGATCTACGCGGATGATACTCAAATATATAGAAGCTGCACTCGTCACGAACTAGCTGATGTGATTAATAAAATTGCGATTGACTGTGCGGCCATCGCAGATTGGGGGGCTAGGAATGGGCTCACATTAAATTTAGCAAAAACTAAAGCCATGCTTCTTGGTAGCACTCTGAATCTTTCTTTGGTGAACCTTGATATCCTGCCAACAGTCTCCGTCAATGGCATGACAATTCCTTTCGTAAAAGAAGTAAAAAAACGTAGGCGTTTGGTTGACTACTGATTTTAACTGGGGCAGGCAAGTATTCCACATCTGCCAGCAAGTATTCCGCACTTTAAGGAGCTTACGCCCCCACAAGCGTGCCCTATCATTTAGCATCCGCAAATCATTAGTCCATTCGCTCATTCTGCCCCACTTTGACTATGCCTGTCTTGTTTAGCATGGCCTGACAAGTGAATAGGACCTGAGACTTCAGCGTGCGCAGAATGCGTGCACTCGCTTTGTCTTTGGTAATATTCCCTGGATGGCTCACGTTACCCCCTATCGTAAACGATTAGGGTGGCTCACGGTAAAGGCCCGTCGTGAGTACTTCATGGGTGCCTTGACATTTTCGATACTCAAAACGGCTTGTCCTAGGTACCTCAAGAACAATTTAATTCTTACTGCCGATTGCGAAGTCCGCAGGTCAGCTCGGCTACGTATTGAACCTCTTCTCATCCGTCCTTAATGCCAACCACCCTGTATGCCAACTCCTTCGCAATAGCTGCCTCTTATTTCTGGAACAGTTTACCTAACAATATTACCTCCCTTCCTTATGCCACCACATCCCTTCAAACCGTAAAGTCCCTCCTACTCAATCACCTCACAAACCGTGATGTCGAGTCTGACCCTTCGTAAAATTTGTGATAAGCCATTGTTATTATTATTATTCCATATAAATTGTCATAGCACAAATCGACCTATTTCTTATATTATACCTTAGTTTAAGTTACTCTTTGTATTACTTTTGTTATCTTTGTTACTCTTTTGATTGTTATGTCTGCACTATATTATTAGCCAAAGAGCCACATATATATATATATATATATATATATATATATATATATATATATATATATTTACATACGTATAAATGTTTATATAATTCGTTACAAGCAATTACAGCTATATATGGAATGTTATTCTACTTGCACTTATTTATGTATTTTATTTTTGTATAATTATGTATTTTGATCCATATGGCCCATGGGATTAATTATTCCCAGGGCGGAAATAAATTTTAAAAATCTAAAAATCTAAAATCTCGCGATATATCCCGAGCAACAGGTCTGCGAGCGCGCAGGTACATAGGCTCGTGCGCCTATGTACATACATTCTAGTTGAGAGAATATATCTATATATCTTATGCTGTAACACTCGAGTCTTCTTTGACTTTACCTTCCCCACGTTACTTATGCTCTACAGTAATTATTATATCGCGGGTTAACTTCGGGCTAAAACCCCGTTATAATATGCCTAAAAGCAATTACCGTGGCCTGTCGCCATTCGAACAATGAAGATAATTCTAAATTTATTAGATACAACATTTATGTACAATACGATCTAATTTTTTCAGAATTTTTTTTAACTTCTCTGTCTGAATGAGTGTTACGAATGTTGTCGCCAACTTTTTAAGTTTGAGCGTTCCCGTTAAAGTTATCGTTTCATAATGAGTAGGATAGCTTAGTAGAACCATCTAATCTATGAGGTTTTTCAGATTAAGTTTTGAGAAAAGTATATAAACGAGCGATCCAGTGTTTATTTGTAGTTTTGATAGTTAGTTTTCAGGTTATTGGTTTTAAAATTCCAAAAGCTAAAAATATACCTAAATATCGTGGCCATTAAAATTATAGGTAAGTTACATTTGAAAAAATGTTGTTACAAGGTTATCTGGTGTAATAACGTGTGTATATACATATACTATGAGGAAAATTATATTTATTATATGAAATAAAACGGCAGGCATTTTTCTAGCACAAAGTAATTACCGTGGCTGTTTCCTTGCGAAACAGACGTTCGCGGGGAGAGGTAAAAACAAATAAAATAAAACACTCAAATTATAATCTAATCAAACTCTCAAAAAATTAGTACATTTATTAAAAATTAAAACTGAATATTCCTGTGACGTTTTAACGTAAAAATAACTAAATCTCGAAGAAACCTATGCTTTCTAAAAACCGAAGTACTCGATGTGTACCCTTCGACAGTCTATGCCGAACTTACTCCGGCAAGTAGTCCCAACGCTCAGCCCTACGTTTTTTATAAGCTTTTCTACAAAACTGTCTTAAGAGGAAGTAGATGACTAATTTCCGAGCCTTTTACAAAATTCTTTCACGTTCTAAAATATTCTAGCTATCTTGTCGATATTTCGCAATGTACAGTCTATTAGAATTAAATAATTAACTAATTAACATTACAAAATTACAAAAATTAATTTGTTTAAAAATTATACTGTTTCTATCCAACAATGGCCGTAATTCCTGTGGCAAAAATAATTGTGTTTAGTCCTGTAAACACTATAAAAAGTGCATATAAAGAATCGATGTCACCTAAAAATAGGTTGCAAAGAAAATATATTTCATTTTCACGAGAGGAAAAATTTTAAACCGAAATTATATTCAAAAGAAGATTTTTAGGTTGTTCCGAAAAATACGAAAAGAAAATACAGACAATATTTTTCTAAAAATAGTGTATTTAGATTTCCAGTATCTCAAAACATGTATCTAACATGTTTTTAGCAAAACTAATTTTTTACTATCACAAAGCTTCCTCTATGAGGAAGCAAAAAGGTATAATATACTTAATAAAACTTGCACAACTTTTCATATTTTACACAGTATTTCACAGTTTTACACAGTTTGTCACATCTTCTCACTTTTCTATTGGTTGTATTCTCTTATATAAAAGAAATTACAACTGTGAGAAATTGTGATAAAATGTGAGAATCTATAAGAAACTATGAGTAACTACGATAAAATGTGAGAAAGTATGAGAAACTAAGAGAAACTTTTTTCACATTTCGAAATTTTCACTAGGGTAACAAAAGAGATGAAAATCACATACTCATTCAAACCTATCAAAATTGTCAAAAAATTTTAATTTGTCAAACTGGACGACACTTTTAAGAAACTGCAAAATTGTAATTTTTACATTTATATTGATAATTCATTTTTATGCTCGAATTTGACCACAGCCAATTCTTTCGATTGTAGAGAACTATTCAAGGAACAAATCCTTTTGTGGTAATATTATTTTCACCGAGTCAATTAAAAGTTATACCCAAAATAGCTATCAGTTTTCATACTGTACGACCCTCCTCTATACTATTGCTAGGTTTCTTGACAGATTGTAATTAATAAATTAATGTTGTTTTCTTGTTTTCATCTGCGTATACTAAATGGTATACTATTTTTGATATTACATATACTAGCATTACTTTAACCAGGTAGCGGGTTTGCAGGCCCTATCTCCAACATACAAAAATCTGGAAAAAAATTTTCTCAAAATGTCCCCGAAAAGTTTGGACTGACTGGGATTCGAACCCGCTCCCCTGGAGCGGCCACACAATGCAATAGAGAACAGAAATTACTTATTAAATATTTTTTTAAATAAAGTGAATTATACACAAAAGTGAGAAAACTAGAATTTTTACTGCAATGTTTCATGATCAGGAATTTTTTTTTATTTTTTTGATTTTAAACGAAGATAGGGTCACGGGGTCAGTATGCCGTCCAAAATCACCCCCATATAGCGCCAATATAGTGTACGAATAAATATACCACATGGTTGAATGCCGTTAATGTTAAGATAACCGGGCGTTGTTCTGGTCGCTATATTGTGCGCTACATTTTAATAGCTACTTGAATGTTAACATTTTCAAATAATTAATACTAAAACATGGAGGCATTAAATAATTGAAAAATCCGACATAATATAACGTATTCTAAAAATATTTTCAATTGTAGAAAAATAAATTGAGCCTCATTTTGTTACCATGTCTGTTTCTTATTGTGCAATCAAAAGTATACAATAAAATGTAAAAAGATAATAATATAAGAAATAATTTCAGAAAGGTTTTTTTATATAAAATTAAATTCATTCCAACAATAAAATTTAATTTCATGTAGTTAAAATACAAATACATAATGAAGATTTTACATTCTCTACAACCTAAAATTTGCCGTTTTTCAACATTTTCCTTACCTAATCAATTATTGAAAAAAACGGTCCAATTTTCTGTACGTATTATATGGCAAAAACTAAGCCAACTGCTTTGGAACTAAGTTTTGTAAAAGTGAATTGACAATAATTGTACTGCATTCAATATTTAATCAATATGTAATCAATACACACATACGCACACACATACTCAAACACACACACACACACACAAACACACACACACACACACACACACACACACACACACACGTCCATATACACACATATACACGCACGCACGCACGCACGCTCGCACGCACGCACGTCCATACATACATTTTCTAAAACTAGTGTATTTTGAGTCCTAATGTCTCAAAACATGTTTCTATAATGATTTTAGCACAACTTTATTTTACCATCACAAAGCTTCCTCTATGAGGAAGCAAAGAGTTTCGCATCCATAACGCTTATTTACTTGATGGATACTGAGAAACATATATCTTGAAAAATGATTACGAATTTTTTTAAACCTATATAACTCAAAAACTTTAAGATATAATATAACATGAAATATTTACTGAATAGTAGTTTCATATAGAATTATATTACTGAAAATGTTCACATTATAAGATTTACTATTTTCTCAGAAAAAAATCTAATATAAAAAATGCAATAGATATCGCGACTACAATAATCTTTATTAAGATGACATTATTTGTAAGAAGTATTTATCAGCGTTAGCATTCTACACTCATAGCTAATATATAACATAATAACTAACCTAATTATAATTAATATCACTTTGAGAAAAAATAGTATAAATGCTGTGAGCAGCGTTTTTTGTAAATGTAAATGTTCATTCGTAATGTTTTATAGACATAAAATTTATGACTATTCAAACGAACGTTTCTACCGCAGATCTGAATGCTTGCGTTAAGCAGCCCAGTGAAACTTACAGTGGCGGCAACAAGCGCCGGTTGAACGTAGCAGTTGCTATGATTGGCAGTCCGAATCTGCTGTTATTGGACGAGCCGACGACGGGCGTCGATACAAGTGCTCGTAGATCCCTCTGGAATGTCATTAAGTCGTGCCAAATGACGGAACAGGCCGTCGTCTTAACCTTGCACAAGTAAACAATTTCTTTAATTATGCAGTAGTGGCAAATTATATTTATCGTAAAAAAGCCCTAATTATCAAGATAACTTAAAGTATGTAGATAAATAAATGTATTAAGCGACACAGCTTCGATGAAGATACTTCTTATATGAAGGGGCGATATATTTTATAATCAATTCAAAATTAATTCTTTTAGAATATCGAAATATTTTCGATTTGCATATTTTATATTCATTTGAAGGGCAATAACCTACACTGAAATTTACACCATAATCAAGTTTTAAATAATTCAAAATAAGCCTCCGTCTGCAATATTAAGGTGCTCCTATAGTAAATATTGAAAAATTTGCTAGATACATGATAACATTTTTTTAAATTGGTGGTTATATTTGTTACCTAAAAAGAAAGTTTTCGATATATTTTCATAAATTTTTAGACAGTTTACCCATAGTAATGTAGGAAAAACTAGCAATTTTCAATGAAAACCCGAGTAGAAATGATTTTATATATAATTATATATGGTTATATATGGTTATATATAAAAGTCATATATGATTATATATGATTATATCGACGTCCTTACGAAAACTAGCACATTTCAGATTTCTAAAAAACATCTAGTCCTTTCAGAGACCTCTTATAAAAAACTAGCACTTTTTAGATTTCTGATTAATACTAACGCTTTCTTTGATCCTCTAAGAAAACTATAGTTTCTGTCTAAAATCTTGAAAATTGCTAATTTTTGTAGAAGATTCTTACTAGTCTTCGTAAGGGACGTCGATATATAGTTGTATACAGTTATATATGGATTAAGATTATATACAATTGTATATGAATATATATAATAATATATAGTTATATATAAGCATATACAACTATATACCAGTTGAAATTCATGAATCATGAAGATTTTATATGTAACTATATATATATATATATATATATATATATATATATATATATATATATATATATATATATATATATATATATATATATATATATATATATATATATGATATTAACATGTATATATTGTTGGTGACGATATTACATTAATTTTATATTGCCTCGCAATGTTTTCATAATGAAACTTTTTGTATACGAAAAACGCGAGCAAAAATTTACACGGTCATGTATAGTTATCGTCATGTAACCGTTAAAACGTCATTTCCGGCACTTCAAGAAGCTTGCATTTGTTTATTGTCCTGTGAATTAGCACGTGGAATTCGCGACACTACAGAAAGTTTGATAAGGATTGTGAACATCTTTATAATTAAATACCATCGTGTGCTGTTTATCACTTGTATAAGTTTAGATAATTAACGTGTCGTTATTTAATGTATATGGTGATTACTGCCAAGTGTAGAAAATTAGAATTTTTGTGTGTAGGTTATTAACTTTTATAAACTTTGTGTTGTCATAACGTTATTCTTGTCGATTCCACATTTTTCTTATTAAACTTAGTCTTATTATTTGATTCTTTTTATCTCGTGATTCTAGTTATTGTTTCTTATAACGATTTGTTTTTGTCTATTCGGTAGTTTTATTATAAAAACCGTGAAAATGAAATATTCTTTGCTGTGTTAGGACTGTTTGCTTGTTGTTTTTGAAAATCAACATAACAAAATGAACAAGCAAATAGTGTATGATCCATGTAATTTTGTCCATTGTAACAATGGGAAGCACAATGGCCATCGTTTATTTCGATTTCAATCACCACCAGTGCAACGACACAATGGATTAACAATTCAGGTAAATAATACACAAGTCTTTTACAAAATTAAGCCTTTTTAATATTGCATGAATTTTCTATTCGTATTTAAAAATTATAAAATATTGTATTAGATAGTTTATTTTTTTCACTTTTAGATGTGTACATTTTTAAATTATTTTAATTTATTTATTTGTTTGAAAATTATTTAAATATTACAATAATGAACGTTTTTAATTAATAATTTCATAATAGTAATGGGACTGTAGATAAAGTTTGCTATTACATTATCGTTTTCATTTATGATGTAGTATATAAAGAATCGAAATAAAGGCGATACCAAAGTTGTATCTTAAAATTGTTTTCCTTCGACACAGAGAAAAATGTGTTTATATATACTTGGAATCAAAATGTAATATTTTTAGAAAATGTCCGTATATGAACTAATTCGCATAAATGTACGTATATGACGCAATCCAAAAAATAAACTTTTGGGATCCAGAAATCGCAAAAAAAATCTGAATGCTGGGGTTTCCAAACCTTTTTTATTATGTTTTGAATTATGAATAAAAACGTGTTTGAACAATAAAAATTGCCCGTGTAACCATGTTTTTTTAGCAAATTAGTTATTTTTTATACACAAAGAGAAAAAGATAGTAACGATTGCTATACACATACAATAATCTTTACAATCTTTTTCTCTCCGTGAATATAGCTAAAAACAAGGGGTTACTGTACAGTTAATAACTATGCACCTGAAGGTGGAAAAAACTTTTTCCGAAAAGATAATAGAAGTAGAAGAAAAGACCTTTAATTTGATTTTCGTTCGTTGAAAATGGATGTTCCGGGGCAAAGTTATGACCAATATAAAAAATTACTGCAGCATTTACGCAAAATTTATGTACAATTTTAACATTTTTATAGTTATTAATAACATTGTTGTATATGTAATATGCAATCTTTAGAGCCGTTTTCTCAAAACTACTTTTTTCACGATTTGCGCAACACATTTTCGTAGAATCACTTACAACTTAGATAGCGATTTTTCGTTTTAGGCATTTTTAGAATTTTTTTTAAATGCCTAAAAACGAAAAATGTAGTTTTCAGAAAAATGGCTGTAAAGATTGAAAATTACATATACAACAATGTTATTAATAACTATAAAAATGTAAAAATTATACATAACTTTTGCATAAATGCTGCGGGTGGGGATAAATGTACCGAAAGATAAATTTGCAGAAGGATAAATTTACCGAACGGTTGAAATTGCCGAAAAATTCAATAACTATGGATCAATACCGATGGATAGAAATGCCGAAAGTTAAAAGTGCCGAAAACAAGAATCCCGAAAAAGAAAATGCCGAAAGTTAAAAATGCCGAAGACGAAAATTTGGACAAAACAGTGCTTTTATTAGAATATGCGCAAGTATTATACTAATGTATTAATCACTTTTGTTAATAACTTACTTTACCCATTGGCACATTTCACCTTTCGGCAAATTTACCCTTCGGTAAAATAAATTCGACATTATTATACGTCTGCAAAATTATCTTTCGGCACATTTATCCCCACCCGAAATGCTGCTGTAATTTTTTTACGTTTAAAGTGGTGGTCAAGGGACAGTTCTTCCCTTAACAATATCTGCGTTTGTAATACAAAATTTTGATTTTCAATTCTTTTTTCAGTTTATAATAGTATATTACGCAACTAGGGGTGAAAATGGGTTTTTCCAAGCGAGAATAATGATTGAGCACGAGTGGAAGTCGAGGGCACCGAAGACGTACACGAGTGCGCAAAATCATCATCCGAGTCTGGAAAACCAATTTGCCCCAAGTTGCATATCGTATTTTTTATAACAAGTGCATAAAAATGGTCTATTTTCGGCGCCTATAAAGTGGAGCGAAAATAGAGTTTTCCGAGCGTCAGAAATATAGGGTATCGAAAATACTCATTTTCGCCACCGAAATAAATAAATAAATAAATTGGTTATGTATTTTTAGGTTAATATGAATCCTCAATCATATGATACTTATCTTCTTGTCAGTAAATTTGAACATTGTATCAAAACGTAACGCAAAAAAATTTTTATTTTATTTTTGGAGGTCGTTCGATGCCTTTAAATGGCCATAATACAAACTTGTATATTTCTCAACCTACCGCAAGGTTTTGGGAGTCAAAATGATCGAATTGGAGTTTTTGAGATTTTGTTGTGTTCAAAATGCATATAATTATAGATTGAGTGTGGAATTTTGAAAAATAAAAGTATTGACCGAAGTTACAGCCTGACGAAGTCTGCAATAATTCAATTCTCGAGCTGAAAAGGAACAATTCTAGACTTGATAGAGTTATGTGCTCTAGAAGTTGATAAAAATCAAACTCATGTTTAAGGAGATAAAACGTGCACAGTACCAACAATATGTATTTTTTATTGGCACATCGACTGTTGTTAAAAAATCTAGTCGATTTTGCATTTCTCTATTTATTAATGTGTTATTGAAGTAATATTCAAACGCATTAACCGCCCAGTGTTTTGCCGAAAGATAGTTTTGAAGACGGATAATTATGCCGAATTTATTATACCGAAGGGTAAATTTGCCGAAAGGCGAAATGTGCCATAGGGTAAAGTAATCGATTAACAAAAGTGCCGAACAAAGAAGTTCCGACGGGCAAAAATGCCGATGGATAAAAATGCCGACAGTTAAAAATGCCGAAATGTTGAAAAAGTCCATCACCTGAAATAGTACATTTGGACAAGGGTGCGGAAGGTGATTATGTCACATGCGGTAAAAATCTTCTTACGCACCAGTTTCGAATTGTATTCTATACCACGAGAGCCGAATAATCATATTGAAGTTATGATTTTGAGGTTAGAGTTGTATAAATTTAAGTACACGATGTAATATGGATTTCTGTAAAAATATTTGAATAGATTGTTAAAAAACATTTTTTTATTATTTGTAGTTTTAATTTGATGAATACAGTTAAAAAAAGTCCTTATTACCGTCAAAACATTTTTATTATTACTTATTCCCTCTATATTCTTTTAAGTTAAGTAATTTCTTAATATAAATTTTCATTAATTTATTATACTTATTATATAAACTAGTGAATAAATCACTTCATTTATTTGTATATTGCAAAATACTACAAGTATCCTTCACGCCGAGCGCCGTCTGACCGTCCGTATACAGATCGTGAGAGCGCAGACGTGCGCGCGCTTAATTAATAATTAAAAACCGGTTCAAAGTTAAAATATCGAAACTTTTTTTGCTTGATATTCTTAAACATAGTTCAAACAATGTCTAAAAATTTTGAGTATGCCAAAAATCGCATTGTATAATGAACTTTTGAAGCGTTGAAAATCATCTATTTGACGTATTTTAGGATTTTCAAAAACTCATAACTCGACAAAAATGACATTAGAGTAAAAGTTCATACATTTTTTGTTCCTAATGAACCAAAGAATCTAAAAAAAAAAGGGGTCCACCTAAAGTTTCTTTTTTCAATTTATTTAAAAATTATTTGTTTAAATAATATCTGGCCAAATTACCGGCTAGAAACATGCATTTTTATGTTTAGCGGGGCCTGCTGAACAATATTTCACAAAAAAATCTAATGGAAATAGTTTCTCACACTCATGGGCCAGTTCCGCCTGGACTAATTTGAATTTATAATATAATCTTGTTGATTGATTGTTATCATTTTGAAAATAGTTACGTAATGGTGAGTTATTAGTTTGGAAGAAATATTATTTGTTTGGTTTATTTCATCCATATATTTTTACATTATTCTAATTATTGTAAACCATCAACAATGTACAGGGCAAATATTTTCATATAATTTTTAACTTTTGTATTCTGTTTTTCAGATAGCAATATCGATTAATAAACTAATCGATACATTGCAATTTCTTTAATATTAATAATCAATGTAATACAAATAGAAGCTACTAATAAGCATCTTTTGGTTTTACTTTTATGTTTGAAATATTTTATAAATTCTTTTTATCATGGTTATGTTTAGTCTTTACACCGAAACAAGCGCCAGCGGAAATTGCTAGAGCTTCAGGCGAGAAGCGAGCTTAAAAGAATTGAAGACTGCGTTTTAATCAGGACATTGTTGCCAGCTCTTTGCTGAAAATATCAGTAATTCGCGGAATAAAAGGATTTTAATCGAACTTGTACTATGAGTTACAGGATATGGAAGGAGAACACATTATATATTAATATATTTTTTACTATGTGCGATATTGATTAAAACATATTTAATTTTTATTATTATTTTATTTATAATTTATAATTTCGTTTTATGACAAATATATTCTTTTTAGCCGGTTAAACATGATAAAAATAAGAACAATATATTGGCAAAATAAAATGAAAAATGTTTCGCCGAAACAGGAGCGTTCAGGTACAATTGTAGGATAACTATAAATAAAAGGCTTTCTTAATGCCGCAAAATCAAACATCACACACAAAGCCATTGGTTTTAAATGTTATCTTTTATTGTCATTAAAACTATATTCAACAGATACTCTAAAATTATGTTTTTTATAAAAAATATAAAATGCTAAAAATATTCCTTAAAATATTACTTATTAATAATTGCTTAATATTAATTAAATTAAATGCTTTTAATATGAACTTAAATGTCTTTGGTATGTTCACCAATGTTCAATTTTTCCGCGACAACTGCTTGAAAATTCAGAAAAATCACTTTATCACACGCATATAAAATTACACTACTAACCTAACATCATTTGTAAATAATTACAAATACAACTAAACTTGCGAGTTCTATAGTACTGGTAGACAAAAGCTGCGAACTCGCGTTTAAAAAGCCAAACGTCATGCACAGTCACACACACTCCATAATAACTAAACGTAAACACTGAAACTAAAACTATATTAACCGCGAAATCACATGTAAGTTCAGTTCGCCTTCTTGGCCACCATCCTCATCTGATAAGCTATATTCAGAGTATTGTAGAGTCGCTTTAGCGGTCGCTTCGCTGCAAGCTTCTTCTGTTTCCTTGCCGTCGTCGCCGGCGATGGCTTCTTAACGGCCTTGTTCTTCTTGGCACTTGTCCCCTGCGTCTTCGCAGTCTCCGGACCCTTGGCGTCGGCGATCGAGCGGCGCATCGCCAGAATGTCCGCGCTGGTCCTGTGAGCGATCCTCTGACGCTTTCCGGACGATGTCCATTGAATAACTGCTGTTGGCTCCGTTGCTGTATATTGCTCGTCGTTCGGGGGTGAATCGTCGCTTGCAGGACGCTTCGCAGGTGGCTCTTGCACTCGAGAGGGCGACTTGTCTGTGATCGTCGCGTCACCGGCGGCCAGGGACTCGGCCGCGAACACGTGGGCGAACTCCTCGTCGCTCAGAGGAGAGGACGAGCCGAAAAGATCCCTGAAGCGTTTGCCAATCTTGGCGTAACGACGCGACACGTGGGCGAACTCCTCGTCGCGCAGAGGAGAGGAGGAGCCGAAAAGATCCCTGAAGCGTTTGCCAATCTTGGCGGAACGACGCGACACGCGGCGCGTTGCCGATTTCCTTCCGCGGATCGGAGCTTCACTGACTGTGGCCACCTGTGCTGCTTCCATTGTTGCCATTGCACTTGTTTCTCTGTCACTTTGTCACTTTGTCACTTGCGAAACTTGTTGCACCAGCGAAAGGTTACGGGTGAATGAGCTCTGAGGACTTCGGGGCTGTATATATAGGCTCCAAATGTGCCGGATCGACTCCTCGACTCTGAGTGGCGACGGCGCGCAATTAGCCCTTGGGGTTACCTGTGTTTGCGGGTAGGTGGTTGTCGCAAGACTGAGAGTTCGGCTGTTCTCCGAGAATGTGGGAAGGAGAAGGGCGGAAGATTGAGTCACTCCGTATGAGTGTACCGATTTACCAGACCAAAGGGCTTCGGCCGGCTAATCGGTAATTGGCCGACTGGTGGTTGCCTAATCCGATAGGATTGTTTGCTGGAAGATCGTCTACTGACTTTACGAGCTTTTCAGAAAATAGACTCGTTAGGGGAGCTCGAAGCTTGTTACTGCAGAAATGTTCGATGCAATGAAAGTGCATTTAAAGGTGTATATTATGTACTTACTTCACATTTTTTGTTGGTAACATTTTAAAAGCTTTTTTCTGTAACATAATCGTACATAAAACAATGTATGATTTATTTATTTTAATAATGAAAGACACGCTTTATGATTATTATTCTCAAAATCAAAGAGTATATGAGTATAAATAATTTGACACTGTTAATTAATTATACATATTATACATATATCCTATATACTATAATTTACATAAATGTACACCATCGTATTGTTTTATTTTTGTTTAATATAAAATTATTTTGACCTAAATTCTGCGACATTTTCTATAAAATGAAAGTAAAGCATTATCAGCTTTTACGTAAAATTCACATTTATATATCAATTTAATTACGATTTCAGGGGGGGCTTACCCATATAAAAATTAAATAACATCGAATAACCTGCATAGTTACAGCCTATAGTTTATTAGTCCATGCACGTGTTTTTGTAAGTTTGAGCGCGTACAAGTATAAACCATAGGCTGTAACTTTGCAGGTTATTCGATGTTATTTAATTTTTATATGGGTAAGCCCCCCCTGAAATCTTTCTAGGAATAAGGTTTTTTTAAAGTCTATATTGGACGATAACTAATTTGATAATAACGGAATTTCGATAAAAATAAGTTTTGAGTCTGACAAAATTACAAAAACCTCTTATTGTATAATATATTGACTTTCATATCATTATGTGAGATTAAGTTGTAGTGAAAAATGTTTGTCTTTTATGACATATCTACGCATGAAATGTTTGAAAAATTTTTAAATATTAAAAAAAGAATTACATAAGAATCCTATTTAACGTAAAAATGATATTTCAATCAAGCTCTTCGCTTTTGTGTCGTTGCAAATCTCCTAGCACATGAGTAATTAAATTGATATATAAATGTGAATTTTACGTAAAAGCTGATAATGCTTTACTTTCATTTTATAGAAAATGTCGCAGAATTTAGGTCAAAATAATTTTATATTAAACAAAAATAAAACAATACGATGGTGTACATTTATGTAAATTATAGTATATAGGATATATGTATAATATGTATAATTAATTAACAGTGTCAAATTATTTATACTCATATACTCTTTGATTTTGAGAATAATAATCATAAAGCGTGTCTTTCATTATTAAAATAAATAAATCATACATTGTTTTATGTACGATTATGTTACAGAAAAAAGCTTTTAAAATGTTACCAACAAAAAATGTGAAGTAAGTACATAATATACACCTTTAAATGCACTTTCATTGCATCGAACATTTCTGCAGTAACAAGCTTCGAGCTCCCCTAACGAGTCTATTTTCTGAAAAGCTCGTAAAGTCAGTAGACGATCTTCCAGCAAACAATCCTATCGGATTAGGCAACCACCAGTCGGCCAATTACCGATTAGCCGGCCGAAGCCCTTTGGTCTGGTAAATCGGTACACTCATACGGAGTGACTCAATCTTCCGCCCTTCTCCTTCCCACATTCTCGGAGAACAGCCGAACTCTCAGTCTTGCGACAACCACCTACCCGCAAACACAGGTAACCCCAAGGGCTAATTGCGCGCCGTCGCCACTCAGAGTCGAGGAGTCGATCCGGCACATTTGGAGCCTATATATACAGCCCCGAAGTCCTCAGAGCTCATTCACCCGTAACCTTTCGCTGGTGCAACAAGTTTCGCAAGTGACAAAGTGACAAAGTGACAGAGAAACAAGTGCAATGGCAACAATGGAAGCAGCACAGGTGGCCACAGTCAGTGAAGCTCCGATCCGCGGAAGGAAATCGGCAACGCGCCGCGTGTCGCGTCGTTCCGCCAAGATTGGCAAACGCTTCAGGGATCTTTTCGGCTCCTCCTCTCCTCTGCGCGACGAGGAGTTCGCCCACGTGTCGCGTCGTTACGCCAAGATTGGCAAACGCTTCAGGGATCTTTTCGGCTCGTCCTCTCCTCTGAGCGACGAGGAGTTCGCCCACGTGTTCGCGGCCGAGTCCCTGGCCGCCGGTGACGCGACGATCACAGACAAGTCGCCCTCTCGAGTGCAAGAGCCACCTGCGAAGCGTCCTGCAAGCGACGATTCACCCCCGAACGACGAGCAATATACAGCAACGGAGCCAACAGCAGTTATTCAATGGACATCGTCCGGAAAGCGTCAGAGGATCGCTCACAGGACCAGCGCGGACATTCTGGCGATGCGCCGCTCGATCGCCGACGCCAAGGGTCCGGAGACTGCGAAGACGCAGGGGACAAGTGCCAAGAAGAACAAGGCCGTTAAGAAGCCATCGCCGGCGACGACGGCAAGGAAACAGAAGAAGCTTGCAGCGAAGCGACCGCTAAAGCGACTCTACAATACTCTGAATATAGCTTATCAGATGAGGATGGTGGCCAAGAAGGCGAACTGAACTTACATGTGATTTCGCGGTTAATATAGTTTTAGTTTCAGTGTTTACGTTTAGTTATTATGGAGTGTGTGTGACTGTGCATGACGTTTGGCTTTTTAAACGCGAGTTCGCAGCTTTTGTCTACCAGTACTATAGAACTCGCAAGTTTAGTTGTATTTGTAATTATTTACAAATGATGTTAGGTTAGTAGTGTAATTTTATATGCGTGTGATAAAGTGATTTTTCTGAATTTTCAAGCAGTTGTCGCGGAAAAATTGAACATTGGTGAACATACCAAAGACATTTAAGTTCATATTAAAAGCATTTAATTTAATTAATATTAAGCAATTATTAATAAGTAATATTTTAAGGAATATTTTTAGCATTTTATATTTTTTATAAAAAACATAATTTTAGAGTATCTGTTGAATATAGTTTTAATGACAATAAAAGATAACATTTAAAACCAATGGCTTTGTGTGTGATGTTTGATTTTGCGGCATTAAGAAAGCCTTTTATTTATAGTTATCCTACAATTGTACCTGAACGCTCCTGTTTCGGCGAAACATTTTTCATTTTATTTTGCCAATATATTGTTCTTATTTTTATCATGTTTAACCGGCTAAAAAGAATATATTTGTCATAAAACGAAATTATAAATTATAAATAAAATAATAATAAAAATTAAATATGTTTTAATCAATATCGCACATAGTAAAAAATATATTAATATATAATGTGTTCTCCTTCCATATCCTGTAACTCATAGTACAAGTTCGATTAAAATCCTTTTATTCCGCGAATTACTGATATTTTCAGCAAAGAGCTGGCAACAATGTCCTGATTAAAACGCAGTCTTCAATTCTTTTAAGCTCGCTTCTCGCCTGAAGCTCTAGCAATTTCCGCTGGCGCTTGTTTCGGTGTAAAGACTAAACATAACCATGATAAAAAGAATTTATAAAATATTTCAAACATAAAAGTAAAACCAAAAGATGCTTATTAGTAGCTTCTATTTGTATTACATTGATTATTAATATTAAAGAAATTGCAATGTATCGATTAGTTTATTAATCGATATTGCTATCTGAAAAACAGAATACAAAAGTTAAAAATTATATGAAAATATTTGCCCTGTACATTGTTGATGGTTTACAATAATTAGAATAATGTAAAAATATATGGATGAAATAAACCAAACAAATAATATTTCTTCCAAACTAATAACTCACCATTACGTAACTATTTTCAAAATGATAACAATCAATCAACAAGATTATATTATAAATTCAAATTAGTCCAGGCGGAACTGGCCCATGAGTGTGAGAAACTATTTCCATTAGATTTTTTTGTGAAATATTGTTCAGCAGGCCCCGCTAAACATAAAAATGCATGTTTCTAGCCGGTAATTTGGCCAGATATTATTTAAACAAATAATTTTTAAATAAATTGAAAAAAGAAACTTTAGGTGGACCCCTTTTTTTTTTAGATTCTTTGGTTCATTAGGAACAAAAAATGTATGAACTTTTACTCTAATGTCATTTTTGTCGAGTTATGAGTTTTTGAAAATCCTAAAATACGTCAAATAGATGATTTTCAACGCTTCAAAAGTTCATTATACAATGCGATTTTTGGCATACTCAAAATTTTTAGACATTGTTTGAACTATGTTTAAGAATATCAAGCAAAAAAAGTTTCGATATTTTAACTTTGAACCGGTTTTTAATTATTAATTAAGCGCGCGCACGTCTGCGCTCTCACGATCTGTATACGGACGGTCAGACGGCGCTCGGCGTGAAGGATACTTGTAGTATTTTGCAATATACAAATAAATGAAGTGATTTATTCACTAGTTTATATAATAAGTATAATAAATTAATGAAAATTTATATTAAGAAATTACTTAACTTAAAAGAATATAGAGGGAATAAGTAATAATAAAAATGTTTTGACGGTAATAAGGACTTTTTTTAACTGTATTCATCAAATTAAAACTACAAATAATAAAAAAATGTTTTTTAACAATCTATTCAAATATTTTTACAGAAATCCATATTACATCGTGTACTTAAATTTATACAACTCTAACCTCAAAATCATAACTTCAATATGATTATTCGGCTCTCGTGGTATAGAATACAATTCGAAACTGGTGCGTAAGAAGATTTTTACCGCATGTGACATAATCACCTTCCGCACCCTTGTCCAAATGTACTATTTCAGGTGATGGACTTTTTCAACATTTCGGCATTTTTAACTGTCGGCATTTTTATCCATCGGCATTTTTGCCCGTCGGAACTTCTTTGTTCGGCACTTTTGTTAATCGATTACTTTACCCTATGGCACATTTCGCCTTTCGGCAAATTTACCCTTCGGTATAATAAATTCGGCATAATTATCCGTCTTCAAAACTATCTTTCGGCAAAACACTGGGCGGTTAATGCGTTTGAATATTACTTCAATAACACATTAATAAATAGAGAAATGCAAAATCGACTAGATTTTTTAACAACAGTCGATGTGCCAATAAAAAATACATATTGTTGGTACTGTGCACGTTTTATCTCCTTAAACATGAGTTTGATTTTTATCAACTTCTAGAGCACATAACTCTATCAAGTCTAGAATTGTTCCTTTTCAGCTCGAGAATTGAATTATTGCAGACTTCGTCAGGCTGTAACTTCGGTCAATACATTTATTTTTCAAAATTCCACACTCAATCTATAATTATATGCATTTTGAACACAACAAAATCTCAAAAACTCCAATTCGATCATTTTGACTCCCAAAACCTTGCGGTAGGTTGAGAAATATACAAGTTTGTATTATGGCCATTTAAAGGCATCGAACGACCTCCAAAAATAAAATAAAAATTTTTTTGCGTTACGTTTTGATACAATGTTCAAATTTACTGACAAGAAGATAAGTATCATATGATTGAGGATTCATATTAACCTAAAAATACATAACCAATTTATTTATTTATTTATTTCGGTGGCGAAAATGAGTATTTTCGATACCCTATATTTCTGACGCTCGGAAAACTCTATTTTCGCTCCACTTTATAGGCGCCGAAAATAGACCATTTTTATGCACTTGTTATAAAAAATACGATATGCAACTTGGGGCAAATTGGTTTTCCAGACTCGGATGATGATTTTGCGCACTCGTGTACGTCTTCGGTGCCCTCGACTTCCACTCGTGCTCAATCATTATTCTCGCTTGGAAAAACCCATTTTCACCCCTAGTTGCGTAATATACTATTATAAACTGAAAAAAGAATTGAAAATCAAAATTTTGTATTACAAACGCAGATATTGTTAAGGGAAGAACTGTCCCTTGACCACCACTTTAAACGTAAAAAAATTACAGCAGCATTTCGGGTGGGGATAAATGTGCCGAAAGATAATTTTGCAGACGTATAATAATGTCGAATTTATTTTACCGAAGGGTAAATTTGCCGAAAGGTGAAATGTGCCAATGGGTAAAGTAAGTTATTAACAAAAGTGATTAATACATTAGTATAATACTTGCGCATATTCTAATAAAAGCACTGTTTTGTCCAAATTTTCGTCTTCGGCATTTTTAACTTTCGGCATTTTCTTTTTCGGGATTCTTGTTTTCGGCACTTTTAACTTTCGGCATTTCTATCCATCGGTATTGATCCATAGTTATTGAATTTTTCGGCAATTTCAACCGTTCGGTAAATTTATCCTTCTGCAAATTTATCTTTCGGTACATTTATCCCCACCCGCAGCATTTATGCAAAAGTTATGTATAATTTTTACATTTTTATAGTTATTAATAACATTGTTGTATATGTAATTTTCAATCTTTACAGCCATTTTTCTGAAAACTACATTTTTCGTTTTTAGGCATTTAAAAAAAATTCTAAAAATGCCTAAAACGAAAAATTGCTATCTAAGTTGTAAGTGATTCTACGAAAATGTGTTGCGCAAATCGTGAAAAAAGTAGTTTTGAGAAAACGGCTCTAAAGATTGCATATTACATATACAACAATGTTATTAATAACTATAAAAATGTTAAAATTGTACATAAATTTTGCGTAAATGCTGCAGTAATTTTTTATATTGGTCATAACTTTGCCCCGGAACATCCATTTTCAACGAACGAAAATCAAATTAAAGGTCTTTTCTTCTACTTCTATTATCTTTTCGGAAAAAGTTTTTTCCACCTTCAGGTGCATAGTTATTAACTGTTCAGTAACCCCTTGTTTTTAGCTATATTCACGGAGAGAAAAAGATTGTAAAGATTATTGTATGTGTATAGCAATCGTTACTATCTTTTTCTCTTTGTGTATAAAAAATAACTAATTTGCTAAAAAAACATGGTTACACGGGCAATTTTTATTGTTCAAACACGTTTTTATTCATAATTCAAAACATAATAAAAAAGGTTTGGAAACCCCAGCATTCAGATTTTTTTTGCGATTTCTGGATCCCAAAAGTTTATTTTTTGGATTGCGTCATATACGTACATTTATGCGAATTAGTTCATATACGGACATTTTCTAAAAATATTACATTTTGATTCCAAGTATATATAAACACATTTTTCTCTGTGTCGAAGGAAAACAATTTTAAGATACAACTTTGGTATCGCCTTTATTTCGATTCTTTATATACTACATCATAAATGAAAACGATAATGTAATAGCAAACTTTATCTACAGTCCCATTACTATTATGAAATTATTAATTAAAAACGTTCATTATTGTAATATTTAAATAATTTTCAAACAAATAAATAAATTAAAATAATTTAAAAATGTACACATCTAAAAGTGAAAAAAATAAACTATCTAATACAATATTTTATAATTTTTAAATACGAATAGAAAATTCATGCAATATTAAAAAGGCTTAATTTTGTAAAAGACTTGTGTATTATTTACCTGAATTGTTAATCCATTGTGTCGTTGCACTGGTGGTGATTGAAATCGAAATAAACGATGGCCATTGTGCTTCCCATTGTTACAATGGACAAAATTACATGGATCATACACTATTTGCTTGTTCATTTTGTTATGTTGATTTTCAAAAACAACAAGCAAACAGTCCTAACACAGCAAAGAATATTTCATTTTCACGGTTTTTATAATAAAACTACCGAATAGACAAAAACAAATCGTTATAAGAAACAATAACTAGAATCACGAGATAAAAAGAATCAAATAATAAGACTAAGTTTAATAAAAAAAATGTGGAATCGACAAGAATAACGTTATGACAACACAAAGTTTATAAAAGTTAATAACCTACACACAAAAATTCTAATTTTCTACACTTGGCAGTAATCACCATATACATTAAATAACGACACGTTAATTATCTAAACTTATACAAGTGATAAACAGCACACGATGGTATTTAATTATAAAGATGTTCACAATCCTTATCAAACTTTCTGTAGTGTCGCGAATTCCACGTGCTAATTCACAGGACAATAAACAAATGCAAGCTTCTTGAAGTGCCGGAAATGACGTTTTAACGGTTACATGACGATAACTATACATGACCGTGTAAATTTTTGCTCGCGTTTTTCGTATACAAAAAGTTTCATTATGAAAACATTGCGAGGCAATATAAAATTAATGTAATATCGTCACCAACAATATATACATGTTAATATCATATATATATATATATATATATATATATATATATATATATATATATATATATATATATATATATATATATATATATATATATATATATATATATATATATATATATATATATATATATATATATATATATATATATATAGTTACATATAAAATCTTCATGATTCATGAATTTCAACTGGTATATAGTTGTATATGCTTATATATAACTATATATTATTATATATATTCATATACAATTGTATATAATCTTAATCCATATATAACTGTATACAACTATATATCGACGTCCCTTACGAAGACTAGTAAGAATCTTCTACAAAAATTAGCAATTTTCAAGATTTTAGACAGAAACTATAGTTTTCTTAGAGGATCAAAGAAAGCGTTAGTATTAATCAGAAATCTAAAAAGTGCTAGTTTTTTATAAGAGGTCTCTGAAAGGACTAGATGTTTTTTAGAAATCTGAAATGTGCTAGTTTTCGTAAGGACGTCGATATAATCATATATAATCATATATGACTTTTATATATAACCATATATAACCATATATAATTATATATAAAATCATTTCTACTCGGGTTTTCATTGAAAATTGCTAGTTTTTCCTACATTACTATGGGTAAACTGTCTAAAAATTTATGAAAATATATCGAAAACTTTCTTTTTAGGTAACAAATATAACCACCAATTTAAAAAAATGTTATCATGTATCTAGCAAATTTTTCAATATTTACTATAGGAGCACCTTAATATTGCAGACGGAGGCTTATTTTGAATTATTTAAAACTTGATTATGGTGTAAATTTCAGTGTAGGTTATTGCCCTTCAAATGAATATAAAATATGCAAATCGAAAATATTTCGATATTCTAAAAGAATTAATTTTGAATTGATTATAAAATATATCGCCCCTTCATATAAGAAGTATCTTCATCGAAGCTGTGTCGCTTAATACATTTATTTATCTACATACTTTAAGTTATCTTGATAATTAGGGCTTTTTTACGATAAATATAATTTGCCACTACTGCATAATTAAAGAAATTGTTTACTTGTGCAAGGTTAAGACGACGGCCTGTTCCGTCATTTGGCACGACTTAATGACATTCCAGAGGGATCTACGAGCACTTGTATCGACGCCCGTCGTCGGCTCGTCCAATAACAGCAGATTCGGACTGCCAATCATAGCAACTGCTACGTTCAACCGGCGCTTGTTGCCGCCACTGTAAGTTTCACTGGGCTGCTTAGCGCAAGCATTCAGATCTGCAATAAATTTTATGTCTATAAAACATTACGAATGAACATTTACATTTACAAAAGACGCTGCTCACAGCGTTTATACTATTTTTTCTCAAAGCGATATTAATTATACTGTAAATATAAATATAAATATTTATTAAATTATATATTAGGTTATTTATTATGTTATATATTAGCTATGAGTGTAGAATGCTAACGCTGATAAATACTTCTTACAAATAATGTCATCTTAATAAAGATTATTACGCAAGCGTGCGTGCGTGCGTGTGTGCATGTGTGCGTGCGTGAGTGCGTAAGTGCGTGCGTGTATATGTGTGTATATGGACGTGTGTGTGTGTGTTTGTGTGTGTGTGTGTGTGTTTGAGTATGTGTGGGCGTATGTGTGTGTTGATTACATATTGATTAAATATTGAATGCAGTACAATTATTGTCAATTCACTTTTACAAAACTTTGTTCCAAAGCAGTTGGCTTAGTTTTTGACGTATAATACGTACAGAAAATTGGACCGTTTTTTTCAATAATTGATTAGGTAAGGAAAATGTTGAAAAACGGCAAATTTTAGGTTGTAGAGATTGTAAAATCTTCATTATGTATTTGTATTTTAACTACGTGAAATTAAATTTTACTGTTGGAATGAATTTAATTTTATATAAAAAAAGCGGCCGAAGAATGACTACTACTGAAATATATACGGTAAAATGATACTATTTATTATGCTACCTTTGAAATTCTACAATACTTACAGTAATTATTGCAAGAGTCTCTTGTAAAAAATACTATAAAGCGTGATACATTTTACCAGTGAAAAAATTCCTATTTTGAATTGTAATGATTCCATCCAGATTGTTATCAAGCAAGTTAAAAGTGCACATTGTATAGGGAAATTTTATAGTTCGTTTAAAAGTCAAATCATCACAGTAACTCGGAATAATTTTCCGAAAGTATTTAGACTGATGCTTTTTTAAATACTTTTGTAAACTGCATACATGAGCTATACTTATATGTCGTATACGATATGTAGAAATTATTATTTTTCAGTCTTGTGGCGTATTTCGTGAAAAACCAAAAAAGTATCCAAAAAAATTATGCACTCGAATACTTGCCGATCTATGGTTTTTTTCAACCTTTCTGAAATTATTTCTTATATTATTATCTTTTTACATTTTATTGTATACTTTTGATTGCACAATAAGAAACAGACATGGTAACAAAATGAGGCTCAATTTATTTTTCTACAATTGAAAATATTTTTAGAATACGTTATATTATGTCGGATTTTTCAATTATTTAATGCCTCCATGTTTTAGTATTAATTATTTGAAAATGTTAACATTCAAGTAGCTATTAAAATGTAGCGCACAATATAGCGACCAGAACAACGCCCGGTTATCTTAACATTAACGGCATTCAACCATGTGGTATATTTATTCGTACACTATATTGGCGCCATATGGGGGTGGTTTTGGACGGCATACTGACCCCGTGACCCTATCTTCGTTTAAAATCAAAAAATAAAAAAAAATTCCTGATCATGAAACATTGCAGTAAAAATTCTAGTTTTCTCACTTTTGTGTATAATTCACTTTATTTCAAAAAATATTTAATAAGTAATTTCTGTTCTCTATTGCATTGTGTGGCCGCTCCAGGGGAGCGGGTTCGAATCCCAGTCAGTTCAAACTTTTCGGGGACATTTTGAGAAAATTATTTTCCAGATTTTTGTATGTTGGAGATTGGGCCTGCAAACCCGCTACCTGGTTAAAGTAATGCTAGTATACGTAAAATAATATTACCACAAAAGGATTTGTTCCTTGAATAGTCCTCTACAATCGAAAGAATTGGCTGTGGTCAAATTCGAGCATAAAAATGAATTATCAATATAAATGTAAAAATTACAATTTTGCAGTTTCTTAACAGTGTTGTCCAGTATGACAAATTAAAATTTTTTGACAATTTTGATAGGTTTGAATGAGTATCTGATTTTCATCTCTTTTGTTACCCTAGTGAAAATTTCAAAATGTGAAAAAATGCATGGTATTGTCACAGTTTCTCATATAGTTTCTCTTAGTTTCTCATACTTTCTCACATTTTATCGTAGTTACTCATAGTTTCTTATAGATTCTCACATTTTATCACAATTTCTCACAGTTGTAATTTCTTTTATATAAGAGAATACAAGCAATAGAAAAGTGAGAAGATGTGACAAACTGTGTAAAACTGTGAAATACTGTGTAAAATATGAAAAGTTGTGCAAGTTTTATTAAGTATATTATACCTTTTTGCTTCCTCATAGAGGAAGCTTTGTGATAGTAAAAAATTAGTTTTGCTAAAAACATGTTAGATACATGTTTTGAGATACTGGAAATCTAAATACACTATTTTTTGAAAAATATTGTCTGTATGGATGTGTGTGTGCGTGCGTGCGTGCGTGTGGGATCAACATCACTCTGAATATACGCAGTGAAAATTAATGTTTCGGGGCATTTTTTTTGTTATTCTTTAAGGACGGCGGCTTAATTATTTTTTGTTTTACGATGCGTTGTTATTTTTTTTGCGGTTTTTCTATTTTTGAGTTTTAGTCTTTAGGGTTTCTTGATCCCATAGAACAATATCATCGATTGAGTCATAATGCATTTGAAAGAGCATAACATTACCTATATTTTCCCAGCTGAAATTTTTAATAAGCTATTTCCCTTGTTTTGCTATTCGCAAAATCGCCATGCTTTTAAAACTGTTATATCTGGAAAATAAAAGAATAAAAATTTTTGAAAAAAACTTGAGATGATTAGGAATATCTTTTTCTTTTGAATGGAAAAAAATATTTTTGTAAAAACAAATCGATTTTTGTTTAGCTGCGAATACTGGAGTGTATCGGCAGTATTTGATTTAAAACTTTTAAAAACGGTAGCTCTTTACTATCTCTTGAAAGAGTTATTTACCAAGATTATAACAACCTTTATATTTCAAGATATTTGAGGTTATGTATCTTTTGGAATTTTTATTTAATCCCGTATATCTCGAGAATGCAACGGTAATTTTTTACCAAACGGGACTAATTTCTTTCGTTTTTTAACGAACATTCGACATTGAAAAAAAAAATTAAAGAATCTTCCACTTGTTTTAGTTATAACAATTTTCGATTTTTGGATTTTTGAGTTTAAGTTTTTCGAGTTTTTTGGTATGTTAGAAATATTATGATCAATTTAATGTAAATGCATTAAACAAAGCATATTTACCTATCTTTTACAATTGTAAATTTTAGATAGTAATTGCCAATAAATTGACAGTGGTTTTTTGGGCATAGTGCGTTTCTTACACATAAGAATTGTACACGTAATTATTGTGCACAATTTAGCATTGGTCAAATATATCTATATATAATTTGACCAATGTTAAATTGTGTACAATAATTACGTGTATAATTCTTATGTGTAAGAAACGCTCTATGCCGTTTTTTGATAAGTGTGAGAAACTGTGAAAACTACAAAAATGAGTGAATGAATGTGAAATAATGTAAAAAAAGTGCTCATATCTCTTTAACAGATGTTCCAAATATATATAAAATTTCAGATGTTTCCTCACTCTCTCATATTGACTTAATAGTTTCTTACAATTATGATTTCAACTGCGGTACCCACTACGAATTTTAATAACCATTTTACATAGAATAATTGCTATAAAAGCTTATATACGTCATAAACATTAATGTGTATTTTCCGAGTAGCATAAGTCATTCTCAATTACTTTATAAAGGTTGTGAAATGTGTGTTCGAAGAACAAGTACAGTTACAAAGTCGTGCACAGGATTTAGGAAAGAATGAACCTGCACAATTATCCCCTCTATACTCTTGCAAGCTGCAAAATGGGACAAAGGGCTTTTCACCAACATTCGTATATAAGGATCCGTATAATAACATGTTTATATTTTCAAATAAGTTTATTTTTATAAGATAGAATGTTATCCATTAATTTAAAGTACATTTAAATTGGATTAAATAAAAATTTTCGAAAATCGCATGACTGCTTGGGGCAACAGTATGATAACTCAAAATTTTCGGCTGATTAAAAGAATGGAATAGTAATTGAGTTTTTAAGTAGATTTTATGGTTGTTTATTGTATTATATCGCGAGTTGTGGTGCAATAGCGATGTGAGTGTTCGTTTTTGCTTTCTCAAAGAGAGAGCTTTGTAACGATGATTTTTTAAAACCAAGATTTTGATGAATTTTGATATTTTTGAGATCGCTGAATCAGAATACGTATATTTTTCAAAATGTCTGTCTGTATGTATATATGTATGAGTATGTGTATGTGTGTATATATGTATGGGGTCAAATTTCGTGGACACCATATCTTTTGAAGACCACGGTATTTCGGACTGAAATTTTTCAGGTAAATCAGATACGCCCTAATATAGAACAGATTAGATTCTGGAGCTAAATAATCGAAACTTAATCCTTATTTTTGGAAATTTAAAACATATAAATATTAGAAAACAAAAAAAAATTGTTTTTTGTTATTTTATACGTTAAATCTGTCAAAAATATACATAAATTCGTAAAATAGGCGTAATTTCCTTCCAATTATTGTACCTTATAATACCTTTAAATTTAAAGTTTAGTAAAAAATATATTTAAGAAAATTCATCAGTCATTTTTACATCAATATCGTAGTATATTATTGTTTTCTTTTCTTCTATCTACATATAATTAATTGTTTAGAAAGGGGATGCCGGATATCGACATTGCAGTTTATCGTTATATTCAATGAATAAATGAGAATCGATTTTTCATCAGTAATCCAACACGGCGTGTGAATTCTGATCAGTTATAGATAAAATGTAAAATAAATCTAAATATTCATTAAATTTATATTTTTCAAGCTCGTAATATTAATTTTTAATATGCAAAATATTATTTTGCACGAGCAAAGTCAAAACAGAGCTTTTATAGCCGTTTATTTACCTCATGAATATATACAGTATTCCTCAGATAAGGTAGGATGCACGGTATGTAAAGTAGAGAGGTAAGCAGGGAGCGCCTTCCTTACCGGCGAGGAGCTAGCCCCGAAATTAGGCTTTCTCCGGGAAAGCTACACTGGAAGGCAGACCCGATGCCCCCCGTGTGGGTAGAGAGTGTCGGTTTAACCTGCACGGTATGGTCTGAAAATATGGTCTCCACTGGAGAACCCCTCCCAGTATAAAGCAGTTAGGCTACAAGTAAAATACAGTAGAAAGGTAACGCACTTGCTGGGCCGAAAGGCTGCAGGTGCGTAAATCCCCAATAATAAAATATATACGGTATTCCTAACGTCTTTTGGTGCTTCTCCTATATACATACATGTAATACGAATCTAAATTTTCTATTCTTTTTATTTTCTACAGTCACACAGTAACCGGTCTTTATTAACATAGTTAAATTAATTTAATTTAAATAAAACTTCATACGTTAAAATAGCTAAGATATGTAGGGAAAAAATAAATATGCCTGTAAAACTATGCAGGGCAAATGTGCGCATTGAATTTTTTCGGATAAGATAAATATAAGATAAATATAAGTACGCTATGGATTAATGATTGAGAAGAAGGAAATAAGCAACCATATATGCATACATATTGCTTTTTAAAAAGATTTTTTCAATAGAGTTGAAATTTTAACGTCAAGGCCAATATTTTCTCGCCAAGACCAAGACAATATCAAGACAAGACAATTATATATTACTTCAAGAACGTACAAGACCAATACAAGACTTTTAATTTGCGATATTTTGCAATACCAAGATGATATTTTAGATAAATCTTGTATTGTCTTGGTATCGTGAAGCCGTAATTGCGTCCGTCAGATAGATTTTAGAAAAATAATTATATTTTATGAAAATAATACGAAAAAAATACTTTTCTGAAATTAAGAGTCATTAGATCTCTTTGAATGATAATAATGGAAACCTGTATATTTCTTGCGCTACCGCAAGGTTTCGAAAGTCAGGACGGTCAGATTCTGCACATATGAATGTGGGAATTTGAAAATATAAATTATTGACCAAGTTATAGTCTTTAAAAATCATATTTCATGATAAAATTTAAAACAATACATGAATTATGACTTTGATAGACTATACTTTTGGTTAATAATTTTTATTTTCATATTCTACATACATAACATAACTATGTGTATTTTTATCACAATTTTTTTTTTTAAGTGGCATTTCGAACTTGAAAGTTCATCGCCTCATCTACGCAAGCCTTCCACGTTTCCCTATTTTGTGCCAACCCCATCCATTTCGCGCCTTCCCGTCCAATTTCAGTTACGTCTGATTTTACGTTATCCTCGCATCTGCGTCTAGGTCTACCAAGAGGTCGCGTTGCTTTCGGATTTCCTTTCATTATGCGCGCTGCTGTACGATTATCGCCCATTCTTGCCACGTGCCCTGCCCATCTTAGTCTCCGTGATTTTATTATTCTGATAATATTTGGTGACGCGTACAAATTATGTAGCTCGTCATTGTGCAGTTTCCTCCACTCCCCAGTTTCCTCATATTTCTTTGGCCCGTAAATTTTCCGCAGAACCTTATTTACAATTACCCTAAAACGATTTTCTTCCGCTTTAGTGAGCGCCCAGGTTTCGCATCCATACAAGATTACCGGCATTATTATAGTCCTATATATCCTTATTTTGACATTTTTCGACAGTAGCTTTGACTTAAGTAATCTGTTCACAGCGTAGAAGCAGGCATTACCCGAATGAAGTCTCTTATTAATCTCGGCTTTAATTTCGTTTCGATCATTTATAGTTGTACCTAAATATCTGAATTCGCTAACCTTTTCAAAAGTGAAATTTCCGACTCTGAGATCCCCCTCCGCTTCGCGAA
Organism: Gastracanthus pulcherrimus; assembly: GCA_949152435.1. NCBI lineage: Eukaryota > Metazoa > Arthropoda > Insecta > Hymenoptera > Pteromalidae > Gastracanthus > Gastracanthus pulcherrimus. The sequence continues at coordinate 159,123,582 of OX424576.1, forward strand.
TGCCCAGTTTCTCCGTGATCATATATTTCGTTTTCGATTCGCTCACTTCTAACCCCGTGTCTTTAGCCGCATTTATAAGGATTTCCGCATTTCTCGCCACCGTTTCACCATTATCTCCCACTATATCCAAGTCATCCGCATAGCCTAAAATCTGGGTTGTTCCGTTGAGTGTTGCGCCTAGCTCGTTAGCCTGCATTTTTCTAACAACATGCTCTAGCGTCAATTTAAAGAGTACCGTTGAAAGCCCGTCACCTTGCGTCAAACCGTCGCGTATCACGAACGATTCGGATACATTACCGCCTACTCGGACCTTTCCAGTGCTTCCGTTCAGACATATTTGAATTAATTTTACGAGTTTTTTTGGTACGCCAAGGAGCTCTAGGATTTCATACATTTTGCTTCATTTGACAGAGTCGTACGCTTTCTCAAAGTCCACAAATAGCTGGTGTATAGTTTCGCAATATTCCCACTTTTTCTCTAATAATTGTCTTATGGTAAACATTTGATCGCTCGTTGACCTGTTGCGCCGAAATCCACACTGATAATCTCCTATTATATATTCCACGAATGGTGTGAGTCTGGACTGTATTTGATTTGTCAGAACTTTGTAGCAGGTAACTAAAAGTGAGATTCCCCGGTAGTTATTGCAGTCTGTTTTATCTCCCGTTTTAAAGATCGGTATGATGATGGATTTTTTCCACTTTTCTGGTATTGTTTCTTTTCTCCAAATAGCACATACTAGATAAAAAATTTTAGATGTAAGCGCGGTGCCTCCACATTTAAGTAGTTCAGCTGGTATAGAATCGTTTCCTGCGGCCTTATTGTTTTTTAGCTTTTTGATCGCGGCCTCTACTTCTTTGTAGGTCGTTTCGTCCATATGGAGTTCAGCAGTGTGGATTTCGTCTCCCATTTCCTCGGAGTTTTCATGCACGTTTAATAACTTATCGAAATAATCTTTCCATAATTTCAATAGTTCATTTTCGCTTGTCACGAGGTTCCCGTCCTTATCTTTCATTAACTGCGATCTACTCTGAAAACCCTTCCTAATAGCGTTTATTCCTTTGTACATCTCGCGCGGGTTATTTTCCCTACTATTAGTTTCTATTTTTCTAATTTCATTTTTCTGATACTCGCGCTTCTTGTTTCTGTAAATCACACGCACTTGCTTTCTTATTTCATGGTATTCTTCTACGGCCCTACCGCTTTCATTGTGTACAGTATCTAATTTAGCCTTCTTGCGCCTTTCAAACCAGAGTTCGCACTCTTCGTCAAACCATGGTTTGCTCTTCGGCCTTTTTTTCTTACCCAGTACTTTGTTCGCGGCCCCTTTTATAGTTTTTTCGATAGCCCCCCACAACCTGTTCGGATCGTCATCTACTCCCGTCTATTCATCCGTTTCCTCGAGCGCCTGAAATCGGTTGCTAACTTCTACTTGGTACTTGATTCGCTCTACCCCGCTTCGTAGTTTTCCAATATCAAAGGTTTCTACTTTGTTCGCTCGCTTACTATTTTGACCGGCTACTAATCTGGCTCTTAATTTGGCCACTACTAGATAATGATCTGAGTCGCAATCCGCCCCCCTATAGGTCCTTACGTCGAGTACATTCGTGTGGCGCCTCTTATCAATAAGAAAATGATCGATTTGATTGTGCGTGGCCCCATCCGGTGATGTCCACGTTGCCTTGTGTATATCCTTGTGCTTGAAGCACGTGGTCTTGACTATAAGATCTTTTGCGGCCGCGAAATTTATGACCATAATACCGTTATCGTTGCTGGTTTCGTGCAGACTTTCTTTGCCTATGGTGGGCCTAAACATTTCCTCTCTCCCTATTTTAGCATTGAAATCCCCCACTACTATTTTGGTATCGTAAGACGCGAATTGGTCGATTAATTGCTCTAAAGTTTCATAATAAAGATTTTTGACTTCTTCCTCTTTGTCCTCCGTGGGACAGTAGACGTTAATAACCACGTAATTATACCACGCTCCTTCGATGATGATATACGAGAGTCGGTCATTCACGAAATTGCAACTTTTAACGGAATGTATGATGCTTTTGTTAACAAGAAATCCGGTGCCTAGTGAATGCCCGCTCGCGCCCCCATATAAAAAGGTGAAGTTACCCGATCCTAGCATCGCGTTATCTTTCCATCGGGTTTCTTGTATTGCTACCAAATCTAAATTGTACCTCTCAGTTTCATTTATGATTTCCCGGAACGCGCCCGCTCTGTGTAGACTGCGTACATTCCAGGTTCCCACCCTTAAGTTTCTTTTGATTTTGGTTTGGTTTTGTTTTTTTTGAGCCATGATAGTAAGTTAAACCCGCGCGTTTTGGATCCTGTTCCGATCGCAGGTGAGTCCATCCGTCTAGGGGTGATAACCCTCATACCTCCCTAGAACTAAGTAAGAGGACATAGTCAACTCGTCGTCAGACACACTCGGTTTCATTCTCATATCCTAACGCCCCCCTGCAAGGCAGCGCGCCTTCGCTGGCTTCGTTGCCATGTAAGACCAGGTGGCGAATCATTCTACACATCCCCTCTCAGGGCAGTTGTCATCGCTCCCGCATCCTCCACGACAGCAGGATTTTTGGCCTATTTTTTGTTTGAAATGTGTGGTAAAAGAGATAGATTACAGAGTAAGGTAGAAGAAGAAAGTAAGATAGGAGATTTTGTATAGTGTTTGTAGTTGTTGCGGTGCTTGCGTAGTGTTTCTAGATGAATGCGTTCGCCAGTGCGGGCTCATCACACCCACGCCTGGGCCTATCGGTTGTCCGCGACTGCTTATTCGCTTTATTCGCAGCTAACCTCTTTCTCAGGGGTCGTTCCTCTATCCGCACCCGTCCGCTCTGGACGACTACGCCCAGGACCCGCTTAGGGTAACGGCGTTGCAACAGATTTTTATCACAATAAAGCCTTAAAAATCTAATCCGATATATTTCTCTCTCAAAACCTTGCAGTAGCATAAGAAATGTATAGGTTTCCAGTATTGTCATTCAAAAACACCTAATGACCCTTAATTAAAAAAAGGATGCTTTTAATAATATTTTAATAAAATATATTTAAATTTATTAACAATATATAGTTTTATTTAAATAAACGAGTTCGATGTCCCCGTCTTCTACCGATTTATGTACAATATAAAGTCGCTATATGGGTAAATCCTTAACACTTAAAAAACATTCAGGAATCAAATGATCTAAATAATAATTACATTTTTCTCATAAAACCGGAATTAAATGGATTTGAATATTGTCATAGATTTTGTACATCGCAACGCAAAAAGTAGCTTAATGATATACAATTAAATTACTTTAAAAACTATTTTTAGTACATAGAATATAAAAACAGTATTATTCTAAATAAGATGATGCTTTATTTTTATTCTTAAAATAATCATAAAAGATTTAAAAGACTTTTAAATGAGCTGATTCAAAAACGAACGAAAAAAATGTCACGTCTGCAATGCTTGTTTATGTAGTGAATATTAATTAAATCAATAAAATAAGTGATTAAAATGTAATATTTTATGTACTTTTCACATACAATTATTTATGATACCTAAAATCCTTATATTTATCAGTAAAATTGCAAAAGTACGTCGATTTGTCGCGTCCGCAATATTTATCCACAACACGCGTTTTTTTAAGAGGACAGATTAAGGGGACAGATACACCTTAAAATTTTAAATTAATTGATAATCAGGGGGCGCGGTAGCGCCCGCTTGCACGTATAAGTACCCACGGTACGATACGAAGCTGAAGGGCGCACGTCGCCTTTTATACGTCTAATTGTGCCTTTTTAACCTCTTCAAAATTTTTAAATATCAATATCTAAACACTGATTGACTTATGTGAAGTCTATTGACACTGATTTAAGAGATAATAATTTAGTCTATCACGTAATAAAAGTTTCTGTTAAAAAAGATTCATCTAATTAAAAATATAAAGCATAATATATTTGCTCAATTTTTTTCTTTTCATTTTGTTCTCCGCATTTCCGTTTTCTCTAATCATATGTATATTTGTATATATATATATATATATATATATATATATATATATATATATATATATATATATATATATATATATATATATATATATATATATATATATATGTGACTTCCGTTTTCTCTACTCATATGTATAATACACATATACACACATACAGACCATATATATATATATATATATATATATATATATATATATATATATATATATATATATATATAGTGCCTGCAGACAGTGCAGACGACAACCAAAAAATCTAACCTATTATTTAAATCAAATGTTGAAGGATGAAGGATGCGTTTGTGTCATTTGTATTATTAAAATAATACGGGTTGTTTTTACGTGATTTGTTTTTATTACGTGATGAAATCTCTGTACGACGATTTCGAAAAATATCGTACGTCCGAAAAAGTGGCAAGACGGTCATATGCAATAAAATTATTGTAATCCCAAGTGTAGTTGAAAATAGCTGCTGTTTTACATGGTAAGAGATATAAAGAAAAAGACTAACAATGAATTATGTCGAAAGAGATGAAGAACGCACAACATTCAGGAGTACTGGACAAGGTGTTACCATCGCTCCATTGCCTTTCTGTCGGAGGCTACACCAGATTTTGTACTGAGACCACTTCTTTGACAGAATCTAAATCATCAAGGATACACAACGTCTTCTGTTGCAGCAAAAATCGTGGCAAAGTATGGATTTTAAGAGGGTCAGGAACTTGGAAAGAAAGGGCAGGGAATGTCTAGCATTGTAAGTAAAGAAGACTAGTAAAAGAAGAGGTAGAATAGTATACTACACAAAAAGGAACAATGAAGGACGTCTTCTCTGCCTTTGAGTATGTTGCCCCCTTGAAACTCGCAAGGAATAAACAAGATGAAATGAGCATTATTGAAATCATGAAGTCATCAAGTAAAGTTGTTATGCTCAGAAATATGGTTGGAATTTCTTTGGTGCCACGCTTATAGGTAGTCATTGTTAAAATGCATATACAGCAATTAGCTGTGATAATTGCATTCAACGAAGAATTATTAGATAAAACAATAAAGCAATTAGTTTTATTGTAGGTATATCGACAACGATTTCTTAGTTGTTCAATAAATTTGTTATACTTGTGGTGTGCTACTTCTTAGTAACAAGTATTTATGTGCTCGTGCGTAATCATCATCGGGGATATACAAAGTCATCTGCTGATTGACCATAAGCATACAGGACATAAGCCACTATGCACCAGAAAAATACCACACAATCATGGGGATGCAGTAATTGAATATCCGCTCTGATGTTGTCATGATGTAAATATAATACAAATCAAGTTCTCCAATCAAGTTGGTGCGTCGCAGAAGCATCTGTTAAATATTTAATACTCCAATAGATGTACTGTTTTTTAACCCAAATTTTTGTTATTGACGAGGGTCTTTGTGAATCTTTGTACTCGTGTAAGTGCTTCTTGTGTTTAAAGGATTATTTGAAAGTAACACATAATATACTCATGTTCTATCCAGATATAAAGTCAATGCTGGCTCAGAAGGGTCATGTTAATGAAATTACAAAACTATAATTAATCAAATGTTTGCAAGCTCAGGTTTATAATTACATTAAAAAGACTCATTTCACCCAGCGTTAACTTGATATCTGAATAAAACATGAGAATACTATAAGGTTCTTTCGAAGGAATTTAATTTAAATTTATTTCAAGTGAATTTTCATAATCAAATAGGGCTACGTAATGTTTTAGGTAAAATTGCAAAAGATTACTTCAAGTAGTTTAAAAGAAAATGGAGTCAATCAAACTTTCAAGTTACCCATACACAAATATTTATTTATTTGAAAGTAACGTATAATATACTCATGTTTTATCCAGATATAAAGTCAACGCTGGCTCAGAAGGGTCATTTTAATATAGTTATAAAACTATAATTAATACAATGTTTGCAAGCTCATGTTTATAATTACATTAAAAAGACTCTTTTCACCCAGCGTTGACTTGATATCTGAATAAAACATGAGAATATTATTAGGTTCTATCGAAGAAATTTTCTTAAAATTTGTTTTAAGTGAATTTTTATAATCAAATAGGGCTACGTAATGGTTTAGGTAAAATTGCAAAAGATTACTTTAAGTAGTTTAAAAGAAAATGGAGTCAATGAAACTTTCAAGTTACCCATACACAAACATTTATTTATTTGAAAGTAACACATAATATACTCATGTTCTATCCAGATATAAAGTCAACGCTGGCTCAGAAGGGTCATTTTAATATAGTTATAAAACTATAATTAATACAATGTTTGCAAGCTCAGGTTTATAATTACATTAAAAAGACTCTTTTCACTCAGCGTTGACTTGATATCTGAATAAAACATGAGAATATTATAAGGTTCTTTGGAAGGAATTTTTTTGAAATTTATTTTAAGTGAATTTTTATAATCAAATAGTGCTACGTAATGGTTTAGGTAAAATTGCAAAAGATTACTTCAATTAGTTTAAAAGAAAATGGAGTCAATCAAACTTTCAAATTACCCATACACAAATATTTATTTATTTGAAAGTAACACATAATATACTCATGTTTTATCCAGATCTAAACTCAACGGTGTCCCAGAAGGGTCATTTTAATGAAATTATAAAACTATAATTAATCAAATGTTTGCAAGCTCAGGTTTTTATTACATTAAAAAGACTATTTTCACCCAGCGTTAACTTGATATCTGAATAAAACATGAGAATACTATAAGGTTTTTTCGAAGGAATTTTATTTAAATTTATTTTAAGTGTATTTTCATAATCAAATAGGGCTACGTAATGGTTTAGGTAAAATTGCAAAAGATTACTTTAAGTAGTTTAAAAGAAAATGGAGTCAATGAAACTTTCAAGTTACCCATACACAAACATTTATTTATTTGAAAGTAACACATAACTTTCTAAAAAGTAAAATCTTGGCAAGTATAAGTTTCGTTATTACCCACAATATAAATTAAAAGAAATACGCTACAATTAAAATAGTAAACATATACTAATATTCTATTTTTAAAATATTTCTATTTTTTCGAGAATAGTAAGAATAAATGTCCGTTTCTGGAAAATTTGTGAAATCTATAAATAATACCTTTCTAAAAAGTAAAATTTTGGCAAGTATAAGTTTCATTATTACCCACAATATAAATTAAAAGAAATATATTATTACCAACATAAGACGTTCAATTATGATTTTTATTCATAAACTCAAATTAAAATAGTAAAATTAAACTAATATTATATTTAAAAAATATTATAGTTTAAAATATTTCTATTTTTTACTAATTCAGATAATCTGAAATAAACGCTAAAGAAATTAATTAAATCGATTAATAAATTGGCATGTATTATATTTTTATTTGTAAATCAATGTAATTTTTTTATGAATTAGTATGAAGTATAAAAATTAATAATACCTTTCAAATTTAATATTGTAAGACATTAAATTGGACATAAATACATGTTGATAAGAAATAGGTCAAAAAGTCGAATCTCAAACACTGATCTATAATACTCTCGCTACATTACACTCGCGTTATATGTAGTGCTCATATGGCAATTCATGTCTATTATAGGTAAGCTAACTGATACTTTTTGAAAACAAGCCAATATAATATTACGGACAAACAGTTATACGGACATAGTTATATGTCGAAAATAAAGAGACCGTCAATGCACTATATTTTATATTGAACTAAAGTTAAACCTGGAACATTGCTCGAGTTTGGGAAAAATAACCTCGAACAGTGCCGGAGTTACCTAAGGTTCGTAGCAATTAACGACGGCAGCTAGTCAAAGCCCTAGATAAGGTATAAACTGTTTGTCCGTAATATTATATTGGCTTGTTTTCAAAAAGTATCAGTTAGCTTACCTATAATAGACATGAATTGCCATATGAGCACTATATATAACGCGAGTGTAATGTAGCGAGAGTATTATAGATCAGTGTTTGAGGTTCGACTTTTTGACCTATTTCTTATCAACATATATTTATGTCAAATTTAATGTCTTACAATATTAAATTTGAAAGGTATTATTAATTTTTATACTTCATACTAATTCATAAAAAAATGACATTGATTTACAAATAAAAACATAATACTTGCCAATTTATTAATCGATTTAATTAATTTCTTTAGCGTTTATTTCAGATTATCTGAATTAGTAAAAAATAGAAATATTTTAAACTATAATATTTTTTAAATATAATATTAGTTTAATTTTACTATTTTAATTTGAGTTTATGAATAAAATTCATAATTGAACGTCTTATGTTGGTAATAATATATTTCTTTTAATTTATATTGTGGGTAATAATGAAACTTATACTTGCCAAAATTTTACTTTTTAGAAAGGTATTATTTATAGATTTCACAAATTTTCCAGAAATGGACATTTATTCTTACTATTCTCGAAAAAATAGAAATATTTTAAAAATAGAATATTAGTATATGTTTACTATTTTAATTGTAGCGTATTTCTTTTAATTTATATTGTGGGTAATAACGAAACTTATACTTGCCAAGATTTTACTTTTTAGAAAGTTATGTGTTACTTTCAAATAAATAAATGTTTGTGTATGGGTAACTTGAAAGTTTCATTGACTCCATTTTCTTTTAAACTACTTAAAGTAATCTTTTGCAATTTTACCTAAACCATTACGTAGCCCTATTTGATTATGAAAATTCACTTAAAATAAATTTAAATAAAATTCCTTCGAAAAAACCTTATAGTATTCTCATGTTTTATTCAGATATCAAGTTAACGCTGGGTGAAAATAGTCTTTTTAATGTAATAAAAACCTGAGCTTGCAAACATTTGATTAATTATAGTTTTATAATTTCATTAAAATGACCCTTCTGGGACACCGTTGAGTTTAGATCTGGATAAAACATGAGTATATTATGTGTTACTTTCAAATAAATAAATATTTGTGTATGGGTAATTTGAAAGTTTGATTGACTCCATTTTCTTTTAAACTAATTGAAGTAATCTTTTGCAATTTTACCTAAACCATTACGTAGCACTATTTGATTATAAAAATTCACTTAAAATAAATTTCAAAAAAATTCCTTCCAAAGAACCTTATAATATTCTCATGTTTTATTCAGATATCAAGTCAACGCTGAGTGAAAAGAGTCTTTTTAATGTAATTATAAACCTGAGCTTGCAAACATTGTATTAATTATAGTTTTATAACTATATTAAAATGACCCTTCTGAGCCAGCGTTGACTTTATATCTGGATAGAACATGAGTATATTATGTGTTACTTTCAAATAAATAAATGTTTGTGTATGGGTAACTTGAAAGTTTCATTGACTCCATTTTCTTTTAAACTACTTAAAGTAATCTTTTGCAATTTTACCTAAACCATTACGTAGCCCTATTTGATTATAAAAATTCACTTAAAACAAATTTTAAAAAAATTTCTTCGATAGAACCTAATAATATTCTCATGTTTTATTCAGATATCAAGTCAACGCTGGGTGAAAAGAGTCTTTTTAATGTAATTATAAACATGAGCTTGCAAACATTGTATTAATTATAGTTTTATAACTATATTAAAATGACCCTTCTGAGCCAGCGTTGACTTTATATCTGGATAAAACATGAGTATATTATACGTTACTTTCAAATAAATAAATATTTGTGTATGGGTAACTTGAAAGTTTGATTGACTCCATTTTCTTTTAAACTACTTGAAGTAATCTTTTGCAATTTTACCTAAAACATTACGTAGCCCTATTTGATTATGAAAATTCACTTGAAATAAATTTAAATTAAATTCCTTCGAAAGAACCTTATAGTATTCTCATGTTTTATTCAGATATCAAGTTAACGCTGGGTGAAATGAGTCTTTTTAATGTAATTATAAACCTGAGCTTGCAAACATTTGATTAATTATAGTTTTGTAATTTCATTAACATGACCCTTCTGAGCCAGCATTGACTTTATATCTGGATAGAACATGAGTATATTATGTGTTACTTTCAAATAATCCTTTAAACACAAGAAGCACTTACACGAGTACAAAGATTCACAAAGACCCTCGTCAATAACAAAAATTTGGGTTAAAAAACAGTACATCTATTGGAGTATTAAATATTTAACAGATGCTTCTGCGACGCACCAACTTGATTGGAGAACTTGATTTGTATTATATTTACATCATGACAACATCAGAGCGGATATTCAATTACTGCATCCCCATGATTGTGTGGTATTTTTCTGGTGCATAGTGGCTTATGTCCTGTATGCTTATGGTCAATCAGCAGATGACTTTGTATATCCCCGATGATGATTACGCACGAGCACATAAATACTTGTTACTAAGAAGTAGCACACCACAAGTATAACAAATTTATTGAACAACTAAGAAATCGTTGTCGATATACCTACAATAAAACTAATTGCTTTATTGTTTTATCTAATAATTCTTCGTTGAATGCAATTATCACAGCTAATTGCTGTATATGCATTTTAACAATGACTACCTATAAGCGTGGCACCAAAGAAATTCCAACCATATTTCTGAGCATAACAACTTTACTTGATGACTTCATGATTTCAATAATGCTCATTTCATCTTGTTTATTCCTTGCGAGTTTCAAGGGGGCAACATACTCAAAGGCAGAGAAGACGTCCTTCATTGTTCCTTTTTGTGTAGTATACTATTCTACCTCTTCTTTTACTAGTCTTCTTTACTTACAATGCTAGACATTCCCTGCCCTTTCTTTCCAAGTTCCTGACCCTCTTAAAATCCATACTTTGCCACGATTTTTGCTGCAACAGAAGACGTTGTGTATCCTTGATGATTTAGATTCTGTCAAAGAAGTGGTCTCAGTACAAAATCTGGTGTAGCCTCCGACAGAAAGGCAATGGAGCGATGGTAACACCTTGTCCAGTACTCCTGAATGTTGTGCGTTCTTCATCTCTTTCGACATAATTCATTGTTAGTCTTTTTCTTTATATCTCTTACCATGTAAAACAGCAGCTATTTTCAACTACACTTGGGATTACAATAATTTTATTGCATATGACCGTCTTGCCACTTTTTCGGACGTACGATATTTTTCGAAATCGTCGTACAGAGATTTCATCACGTAATAAAAACAAATCACGTAAAAACAACCCGTATTATTTTAATAATACAAATGACACAAACGCATCCTTCATCCTTCAACATTTGATTTAAATAATAGGTTAGATTTTTTGGTTGTCGTCTGCACTGTCTGCAGGCACTATATATATATATATATATATATATATATATATATATATATATATATATATATATATATATATATATATATATGGTCTGTATGTGTGTATATGTGTATTATACATATGAGTAGAGAAAACGGAAGTCACATATATATATATATATATATATATATATATATATATATATATATATATATATATATATATATATATATATATATATATATATATATATATATATATATATATATATATATATATACAAATATACATATGATTAGAGAAAACGGAAATGCGGAGAACAAAATGAAAAGAAAAAAATTGGGATTGCTGGTCGGCCGCTAGGTGGCGACGATCGTCTCGCAAGATCGCTGATCTTGCGCAAACTAAAACAAATTGGGTAGGACTGAGAAATGGAGAGATCCATGACGTAATGTAATAAAGAAAGGGATCTAACTCCAAAAATTTAATTATATATATATATATATATATATATATATATATATATATATATATATATATATATATATATATATATATATATATATATATATATATATATATATATATATATATATATATATATATATATATATATATATATATATATATATATATATATAGCAAAAATCACAGGTATTTTATGTACATTTTTGAAAAACATTTTAATCATTAACTTTCGTAGAATGAATGAAAAAATGTATAATAGCCGAATGGTTTATGAATCTTACCTCACTTTTGTGTTAGTGAAAGAGTAGCTAAAAAAGTAGTATTTTATAGCCGTATAAGCATGAGAATTTTTAAATATAGGTGATAGTCTGGTAGCCAGGAACAGCGGGGACAATAATTCTCTATTTTTCTAATGCAAAATGATCTTAAAGTATAAGCCTAGAAGTATGAAGATATGTTTTTCAGTTGTGTCGAAACAAATGAATTTTATTTTTTCGCTTTTACAAAACATTCCAAAGCATAAAAAATCACTGATATTAATATTGAATATTTTGAAACCCACGTTAGATACTGAATCGGCATTTTATCCAAAAGAAACTTATATCAATTTGTCAAACGCTCATTTAAAAAGTTTAAATGACAGAAAAACATCATTGTTTATTGGGTTGTACATCTGTAAAATACTTTATACAGCACTTCAGTTTACTACCTTTGAAAACTTTTAGGTTTCTTTTAATATTTTAATATTTTATTTTACAAATTTAAGACATTAAACAACAAGCTATGATGTTGAACCCTTGCAAAGACTTTTCACTTCCCAAGCTGCCCTTTATTCTGCAGCCCTGTCTGCACCTGTATTGCAGCCTTTTCTGCAGACTTTCCTGCAGTCCTAAATCTCATCGAAAATTTCCTTCATCACACACACACACACACACACACACACACACACACACACACACACACACACACACGCACGCACGCACGCACGCACGCACGCACGCACGCACGCACGAACGTACAAACATACACACATACAATCAGACATTTTTTAAAAACCTATTATAAACCAATTTTTATGACCCAGGTAATTCGAAAATATCGTCAGTCATCGACTCTAAAAAAGGTATCATCTATACAAAGCTTTCTTGTATCTTCCATTGAATTCCGCTCATTAAGCTCTCTTCTTTACTCAGTAATCATGTAATTTCCATGTGTAAATGAAAAAAATATTTTCAAAAAGTTACGAGTAATTTTTATTTATATGAACCATACACACTCGTACACGGAAATTACATATTTTCTGAGTAAAATGAGACTTATAAAAGTGAATTTTGTTGATGTTGACTCCCGGAATCCTGCGGCAAGTATAAGAATATACAATTTTTTAAGAAAGCCATTTGAAGTTAATATTTTCAATCCATTTCAATGTAAAAAAATATCTTATTGGCATTTAGTTGTTTTGATTTAAATTTGTTTCAATAGACTTTGTTGAAGAATGCAATAAAAAAATATGATTTATTCAAAATTAAAGGTATTTTAGTGCACTAAATGTGCTCAAATAAATAACGTAAGTAAATACACAACTGTTTTGTCTCCTACATAGAAAGCTTTCTACTATATATTATAATAATAATTAGGTTTATAATTCTGCTTGAATTCACTTATCGTCCTCTTGGAATTGCAAAAGGATTACCAAATACGTTGTTATCGAACCTATAATCTAAAAATAAACATTTTATTATTATAAAATAAGTATATTATTATTGTTAATATATTAATATATATTGCACATATACATACCGACGTCAGTAAAGAAGTATTCAAAGAAAAAAGGCCAAGTACAGTAAACTGAATATTTTGATGTAGCAAATAAATTGAAAACTTGTTTAACTAAAAATAAATAATGATGCGTATAACATAAATCAACATTACAGAGAAATAGGTTTATTGGTTATCATAAATAAATAAATGTATGAATTTACCTGATTTACAATTTGTTGATTTTGTGAGTCAATTGTTAATACTTTACTTATAATTTTACCTGTTCGTTTACTCTGTTAATAACAATAAATAATATTGTTACTTTAGATACAAGATAATGTAGATAATCATTAAAAATTTGTAAATTACCTCTGTTACGACGTCATTAACAGATTTCGACAGCATTGTCAATGAAGTGATAATATGAACTATTTGAAAGAAACACTGGATATACTGTCTGACTGATAATATATTTTTTCCTGTGATAATAGGTTTTGCGATGTAATATGCATAGAGAACTATTGAACAATACATACTAGTAACGCAGAAAAGCATCGGTTTAGCATAGAAATTTGACAAATCTTCCGATAGCTCACACAGAGATAAATGTAAGTTGTGCAAATACGAAATTTGGTTGGATTTGATTTGTATAGCTTCCGGAACGTCATTATTCGGAGCCGAGTAAATTGGGCTATTATTAAAAATTTTTACCGATTTTTGAAGAAAGTTGGTGTTTATAATTTTGAAAAAATTTTCCAATGATTTCAAAACGATGCTGTATTGTACTATCATTAATTTTATTATCGTGTCGCTCATGAATAAGCCTATAAAGTACAGTGCAGTTTTATAATTATTTTGTATTTCGGTTGTGACGATTATAACAAATAATATTATAAAATTAACAAGAAAATAATTTATCATTCCATTCCTTATCGGCTTATATTTTTCGTACATTTCTTTGTTTATGAATATCAGATGCTCTTTTAAAGTTATAATTGTGTTACTTAGTTTGACCAGCTTTGTTTGCTGAGCGCAAAATATTGTCAAAATTATGATAGCAGTAATACAAGTCGTCGATATTATAACAGCGTCCACCCCTTTTTCTAATTTGGATGCTTTATTAGAATCGTCGTGATCATATGAAGCTAAAATACCGAAATAATTCAGTACTATCACTACGCAAATTAACATTGCATTGTAAACTAAACTTGCGCGACAACGTGTGAATAATGGTTTTTTGTTATTTCTGTCTGATTTATGATTGAACTGAATTGTTACAAGACCAAATATTTTAAAAAAGTAATAGAAACATTTTATTAATAAAATATTATCGATTGTTATGTTTTTTATCATTTTATACAGCACATGAATTTACTTGAAACTGCGTAGATTACACATAAGCACAAAGCCAAGGAACGTACTAGAATTGTAAATACTAACTTATTGTTATGCTCTATTTCTCCACAGTAATCGATATAACTACGTGTCTGATAGTTATTACCGGACATTTTTCAAGCTATTCGAAAACTAACTTTAAGAAGCTGAAAATCAATCAATATATTAATAATTTATCATAAACAATGTAGAACAATCGATGAAATGTAACATGTAGCAAAGTAAATAGTAAACGATATTTTATAAAAGTAGTTACTTATTTAAAATAACACCTGCATGAACTAATTTTATTAAAAATAATACAATTAAATCAATTTTACAGTTAGTTTTTGAAAAAACATTCTAGCACTTATGCATATATAGGTGATTATTAAAAAAGTTGAACATTCGGGTGTTCCATACTTATAAATATTCTTAAAAACATATAACATGACTAAAAGATCTTTTTCATCCGTCAAGTAGTCGCGCTGTATGCGAGTCTCCAAAATGTTGGGGAAGAGTGACCCATTATGTTCAAGTCTCCGGATCGTGGGGTAAGAGAACCCTGCCGTGAATGGGCCTCTGTGTCATCGGCGAAGAGTCACTCGATATGTGCGACTGGGTGTGAGCCTATAATTCGTTGAGGCAGATTCGTAGATACAAGGATGCAGCGAGGCTCGTTGTGCTCTTGGTAGTCCGTGTCTGAAACAAGGTGAAGCCTATGTGGATACTAGCCATGATCAAGCCTCTATGTCATCGACTAATATCCCGATTATCCGATACCTGAAACGAGATAAAATTGGTGTCCCTACCTGAGGGACAGGTGAGTGACTTGAACATGTGCTCAGGATCCATTCCCCATGCAAGGCAAGACAGCAGGGATTGTGCCTAGTAGAGTCTATAAAACGGCATGCAACACTGTATATAGTCTATAAAAGAGCAGCAAATCCCGCAAGACTGCATCAAGCCGAGCGGAGTTGGAACCCTGCAGTAACTGAGAAGAGACGTGAGAACGAACAGAGCTCGCACCCTAAAAGAGTGTTCGAAAGGATGCCCGCAACAGCTCCCGATTAGCTACAAGATATTCGGCCTTGCAGTCAGCAGTAAGTGCAGTACATTCCACAAGTACGTAACAAAATAATCAGAGTTGCACCCAGCAGTGTCCAAAAAGAGACACGCATCACCGCGCGGTCAGCTGTAAGTTAGTATTAAAGCAAGCATGGCTCCCGGCGTATGCCGGGTGAACCGAACGTGAAGTGTTTAGCCGATATCTCGAAGCTGAGCCGAATGAGCCAAGTGTAAAAGCGTTAAGTCAATGTTTCAAGATTGTTATCTTCGGGTTTGCCTTATGTACGAAGCGGGATTATCCCGACGTGCGTCCGAAGGCTCCAGAAAGTTATGGGTTGCCTCATAAGGAGGTGGGATAATCCTGACTCACGTCCGAATGCCCGAGAAAGTTTTATGACTTACCTCATGTACGAGGTGGGATGACCCCGACACATGTCAGAATCCCCGAGAAAGTGTTGTGTCTTGCCTCATGTACGAGGTGGGATGATCCTGACGCACGTCAGAATGTCCTTTTCATCTCCCTCTCATAAGGAAGAGCCTGATCCTCGATGACAACCTTGGGAATGACCTCAAGATATAGGGCTGTGATGAAGAACTGACTTCCTAATACCATTACTTTTGTTATTTATTAGTTGAGTTTTAAGCCGTTGGCCGAAACCCAGGCAGCAGCGGTGCTCGCATCGCAATTAATTGCAGCTACGTCCACAGCAACATCTCAAGGATAAACGGAGTGAAAATGTGTGTGTCATCGTCAAGAATCATGTGTTTTGACACACTGAGAACTGAAGGTAGATTATTGATGAATATTAAAAATAATAGAGGACCTAGCACGCTGCCTTACAGGACTCCAGCTGTGGCTCGGAGCCAGTTAGACGCAGTGCCCCCTTCGTCTATAACTGCTTGAAGACGGTAATGTAAGTAGGAGTAGAACCACTTTAACGTGTGGTTAGAGTAGCTCATATGGCCCAGCTTCTGGAGTAGAAGAGCATGGGGCACCATATCAAACGCCTTCGAGAAATCGAGAAGAACGAGAATTGTTACTTTTCTCGTATCTATTCCATATCACACATCATAAAGAACACCTAAAAGAGCTTGTTGGGTACTATGCCCTTTTCTAAACCCAGCTTGACGGGCATCAAGGAGGTCATGCTTTTCAAGGAATTCTAAATGTTGATTAAGAATTAACCGCTTCAGAATTTTAGAGGATTCGGGCAGCATGGCTATGGTCCTAGTATCAGACAGGCCTTGCGAAGTCACTTACTTTGATATATGCAATTTAATGGGCGATATTATCAGCAGATAAGAAGTGTACCGATGGGATTTTGCAGTAGCCCTTGGTTTGCAGATATGTCTCTGGAATTATTAGAAAACCACTTTTTAAGTGTGTTAAAGAATAATATCACTTTATTTAAACGTTATTACACCACACCCTCTCACAGAAAAAAGCGATTATATACAATCTTGTTGATAAACGCATATTACTGGCCCATGAATCTTTTCATACTGATAATTTATCACTTGTTAAAAATTTTTTATTAGCTAATAACTACCCACTTAATTTTATTAACAAACATATTAAGAATAGACTGGCACACATCAGAAATAGAAATAATAATTCAAATACTAATTTGGATTTACGAAAACAGATCATTATTTTTCCTTTTAATACATTTTTATCACCTAAAATTAAATTAAAATTAAAATTAACCGGGCTTTACGTGTCTTTATACAGACACAACATTATCCCCATCACCCGCAATATCAATAGGTTCAATGACATGATTAGGTTAGGTAAAGACAATATTAATAAATTAGAAGTATGTAATGTTGTGTATAAAATGGACTGTGCGGATTGTCCAGCATCTTATGTTGGCCGTACTACACGAAAATGTGGAAAAAGACGTAATTAGTATAGGAATGATGTACTTAACAATAAGATTAATACTTAGGCCTTAACGGTCCATGCTGATAAGACTGGAGATTGCATTAATTTTAATTCTGTTCAGATTATAGACATTGAAAATAATAAAATAAAGAGAGATTTTTCAGAGATTATACATATTTATTATGATAACACGTTAAGTAGAATTGAGGCTACTAAAAAGTTAATTAACATTTACAAATATTATCGCGCCTTATCTTAATAACAATACAGAACTAACGCTTAGGCTGTACCGTAGACCAAATGCATTTAATTTTAGTACATTATTATTTACTGAAAGATCTGTTCAACACTATCTTACATGCTAACATTATAATAGAAATGTTAGAAACTTTCTACTTATATTAGAGAATAAACAACAGAAACTTAATGTTTTAAGTCTCATTACTTTTTGTTTTTCTGAAAGGAAGGCGGCACAATAAAATTCTTCTTTCTTTTTCGATTCGTTTTTGTTTTCTAGCAGTTTTTTGATTTTTGAGTTTTAGTTTTTTGGGTTTTGTATTACCTTAGAAATAAAATCATCATTCCAGCGAAAAGGCATTTGAATGAGTAGAAAATTACCTAACTATTCCGATCTGAAAGTTTGGATAAGGTTATTTCCTTCTTTTGTCATATATGAAAACGTAATTTGCTGTCTAAACGGTGTATCTCGGAATCATATGCGGCAAAATTATTTTAAAAATATGATCAGAGGTAATATAGATCATTAGGTATATGAAGAAGAACATTCAGTAAAATTTTTGAGTCTTGACCTTTTTCTTTTGTCGAGATAAAAATAATTTTATAAAATATTCGATTTTCTTTCACATTTTTTTTTATTGCTTATATCTCGAGAACGGCGCGGTAATTTTTTAACAGGTCTCATTTTTTCGTTTTAAAATGAAGATTCAAAATTTAAAAGAAATTTCAAGATTCAACGACTTGTTTTTGTTTTATAAATATTTTCGATTTTTTGATTTATGAGTATAGATTTTTTGTTTCTTTGGTATATTAGAAATATTATGATAACTGTATTGAAAATTCATTAAACAGAGTCTTAAACTACCTGTCTTTTACAATCGTAAATTTTGGATAGGCTCTTTTCTTTCTCCTAAATAATTTTTAGAATAAGAAAAGCGTGACGAAAAAAAGTTTCGTTCATCATGTCACCTAGAATCGTTTGAGGAACAAAGTTCCTTTAATAAATATAGTATTGAAAATAGTGATTTATTGTGACGTGAAGGATCAAGATTTGCTGGTGTTTTACAGCGGTAAAATTTAAGATATTATTAAGTATTGGGAGCATACAAATTTTCAGAATGATTGCTTCTAAACATAAAAAGTTTTCTGGACTCGTAAAAAAATCATTTTTTTTTGTTTAACCCAGGCCTGCCCCCTTAATAATCCGTGTAGATTTATTTTTTTCTTTCTGTCCAATATTTCTTATTTTGTATAAAAAATCCTATTTTTAGAAAATCATTTGTGATCGAAAGGGTTAAAAAGAATGGAATGTATCCTTTATATGTGGATGTGGTCAGGGGCGGATTAAAAAGTGACTATTCGGAGGTATGATATGAAATTGTACAAAAAAAGATTATTCAAGTAACAATAACATTGTGAATTTTGAAATCGTAGTACTAATAAAATGATTATTTAAGGTCTATAACTTCTTTATTTTTTCTGATTTGTGCCTGAAATTTCATTTTTAGGTACTAAATACCCTATAGATCATTCTTTCTTAACAGAAAGTCAAAGTCCAAGTCTTGTTGCCGGAAAATAAAAAGGTAAACACAATTATTGGTCAACATTTCTCTTGAAAATTTTGTTTAATTTTTAAAGACGTTACTGAATAATAATTATAAGGAAAGTACATTGAAAATAGTAAATCCATCCTTCACCTGGATATTATATAAGATATGGATGTATTTACAGCTATAAAAGTGAAATTCCGTCAAAAGATGTACCAACTTCCTGATTAAGATGTGCAATAAAATCTTCCATTTCTTTCTCATTTTGATCTAATACAGTTGATTTAATGCTCATTATATTGCTTTCCACCTGTAACATTTAATTTTGTATTTATTCAAACTTACAAGGACAGTCCACAACCTCTGAGAAATGAGTTTTGACCAAACTGTAGGAGGTGGTTTTTGGTACCTAAAAAAATGAAGCCTAGTAAAGTAAAGTATTTTAAAGGAAAAATGTACCTCTTTTGTACAACAACTCTACAAGTTTTATTGCTAGAAAAATTATCGCAGAAGATAAATAAAGTAGGTTAAAATAGCTATAATTTAAGTTTCAGTTCGTATAAAAATATTATTTTGATGTAAGGTTATTATCAACTGAAGATGGAGACTGAAAATGTATGGAAAATCGTGTAATTTAATAGAGTTGAATTTCATATAATATTCATGCTTTTTCGGTCTCTATCTTCAGTTGTTAATAAATTTGCATCAGAATAATACTTTTATATGAAACAAAGCTTAAATTATAGCTCTTAGCTCATATCTTACAGCTCTTTTTACCTACTTTTTTTTATCTTTTGTGTCAATTCTTCTAGGATAAAAACTTGTTGCTGTATGATGAAGAGGTACATTTTTCTGTTAAAATGACGCATATTTGATGTAAATTATTTCATACCTCAAGAATAAGCGTCCATCGGATAAGATTACGGGTGCTAGGTTTCATTTTTAGGTAACAGAAACCACCTCCTAAAGTTTGGTTAATAGTATCTTACGACACAAGGCCAGGGCATTCAATTTTCTGTCCGTGTATCCTATAAGATTTTTCTTCATACCTCGGCCGAAAGTACATTTATAATTAACGCTTAAAATTACCTGGCTGACAGCTCACTGCTGTTCGGCCATGATTACTTCTATTTATACTTTTGTGACTCGCGTCAGCGCACCCTCGCGGTCACGTTGCGTAGCGCCTTTACAACCAACACCGGTCCTCGCGTCAGCTGATTGCGTTGCATGGGTGGTCGATGCCCGCATCGAAAACACATGTACAAGCTTTATATAAAATTAGTTGGAGTCGAGAGAGTGATCAATTATGCGAATGTTTTACAATAAACGCCGCTCTAGCGTAAGACGCCCGCACAGTTCCTCCTCCTCGTCCTCGCTGGTCGACGACGATGAAGACGACGACACGTCGCCGGCGCAGACTGTGCTCCACGCGCGAGTGCTTTTTACAAGGGAGAGCGACCGCCACCACCACTACACGAGAACACACGGATTGCTGGGATTTCTTCGAGTCCGCGCGAGAGTCTACTGTCCAAAAGGTTTACAAATCCGACCGAGATACTCCATGGTCTACCATGGTTTCTAAACCGTCCGTAATAATTGTCGCTCAGCCGGAGAAACTCTCTAGGAGTCCAGCAGTGGGGTTAGAGTGCGCGCGCACGCACGCATCGATAATCCTCGGCTAAAAGGTTTAGCGAGCCATAAAACGCTCGTGGCCAATCAGAGGCGCGCGCTGTATCAGCATGCCACAAAAGTCGCTCATCCCGGAACCAAATCGATCCGGGAATAAGGTATGAAGAAAAAATAATTTCCCAAAGGTTGTGGACTCTCCTTGTTACTTCATTAAATTTCCTAAACTTAAACTTGAGAAAAATTTGTTTAAAAATAATACGTTCCTAAATTTAATGAGAATCGTACTATAAAAAAGAGTTGAAATAGCTCAGTTATTAATGAATCAGAGAATGATAAGTAATATTTTCTAGAATCTTAAATATTAAATTATTTCTTAAATAAATTTTTATTTTAGTATGATTTAATGATTTTATTGAAAGTAATTTTTGGACAACAATATATTATAACTCAATATTTACCTTATTTACAGGCGAAACTGTATAGTTGATTTCAACGACATTATCGTTTCCACCCAAAATTTCATCAAACTTTTGTAAGTATTTTGTTACGGTGGGTAAGATTGTGTCCTTTTTTATCATATCATTATATTCTCTTGTTGAGTTAGAAAGGCCTAATCTTATTAATAACCCGTGTAGATTTATTGTTCTCCTTCTTTCTAATATTTCTTCTACTAATTGTTCTTGTGATTTTCTGGTAAAGTCAAGGTATTTAAGTTTTTTAATTCCTATAAAATTTTCTGAATTCGTATTCGTTGAGCAGACAACGAATAGTCGAAGTTCAGGACACGATATTCTCGACTCCTCATCTGCAATTTTTGTAATTGAATTCATTATATCAGTTTCTCGTGTTAGTTCGATACGGTTCAAATCAAAAATAGCATCAATAGGGCCAAGAGATGAGGCTTCCTTAATTAAAGTCCTGACATTGCTCCGCCGTGACAAATCGAATTCTTCCTTTAGAATGATTTTCACTCCATAACTGCGCCAAAGGTTTAATCTTAGATGTTGGTAGCCAGTTTCACACTTGAATGTTGAGGCAATAACAACCCGTCTTGCATTTCGAGTAATCAACCAGTCGATTAATTCCAGACCAAAAGTTGTCAAGCCTTCAATAATCAAATAAGATTTACTTTTTGGGCAATATAGTCGTGGTATTGCCAAAGCTAGATTTTGATCTAATCCCTCAGAGCGAACTTTAACAACAATCTATAAAAACTCAAAGTAACAACATTAAATTTGTGAATATGATTACATATTCTATATTTATCATACTATAAATGTCAATTATTATAGATATTGCTTCCTCAAAGCCTTAACAATACGAATAAGATTACCTTCGCACATTACTGTAATATAAGAAAACAAGCCAAACGATTTTTCCAGAATAAAAAACGAAAATTGGAAAATAATAAAGTCTCAGCCGTACAAGAAAACAGTAATAGAAATAATATTCGGGAAATGGATACAGGTACTTAATAAGGAAAGGATCCCAAAGTGAAACTAACTTCCTAAGAGACGAACATGGGACCCTTATAACGGAAACAGATTGGTTACTAATAGGTGGAAAAACTATTTCGATGAGTTCCTAAACATACACGAACAACAAATCGCTTGAAACTATAATGAAATCGACACTACTGAACCGCACATTGAGCACCCTAGCCTACATGAAGTATGTAAGACAATCAATAATTTAAAAAATAATAGAGCCCCAGGAGTAGACCATTTACAGGTCGAACCATTTAAACAGGGGGGGAGAGGCACTTACGAAATTAATTCATAACTTTATTTGTGTCATATGGAGGAAAGAAACAATGCCCAAAGAATGGAGAGACTTCTTCATAGTCCCAATACACAATGAAGGAGATAAATCAAACTGTAATAATTATAAAGACATTTCTCTTATCTGTACATGCTACTAAAATCTCTCTACTTGTACTACTAGATAGACTGATACTACTCGCGGAGGAAATCCTCGGAGACTACCAGTGTGAATTTCGGCAAAACAGATCAACAAGCGACCAGATATTCACAGTCAGGCAGATTCTCGAAAAGAAATGGGAATACGGAGAAACGGTACACCAATTATTCATTGATTTTAAGAAAGCGTATGACTTAATAATAAGATGTAAAATGTTCTACGTCTTAGTACTGCTAGACGAACCAAAAAAATTTGTCAATTTAATCAGAATGTGCCTAGATTAAGTCGTGGCATAGTCCGGCCAGGTAAGACCCTATCGTAGCCATTTTACATTCACAACGGACTAAAACAGGGAGATGCACTATCAACCATCTTATTTAATTTATTTTTAGAATACGTGGTCAGGGGAGTACAATAAAGCAATGAGGGAATTGTAATAAATGGCTCCCTAATGCAATTATTAGCATACGCATATGACATAGACATTATAGGAAGAGACAGAGAAGCGAAGAGAAAACTCAGTTCATGGTCACTAGCAGAGCAAGGCCTGAAATTTCTAATTCCGACTTGAAAGTCTCATGTATGCCTCTATTATGTAAAAAATTTACTAAAATAACGATTACCATTGCGAAAGACTAAATTAGAAATATATAGAAAAATTCTAATGCCAGTATTTTTATACGGATGCAGAACGTGGACGTTAACCAAACGGGAGGAAAATATATTTGGAGGTTTTGAGATTAGAGTCCTTAGAAAGATATTTGGAAGCAAAATAAATGAGATTAATAGAGAATGGAGAATTTTACATAACCAATATATACACGAGCTATGCGGGATGCCAAACATTACCAGAGTGATTGAATCTCGAAGTCTAGGATGGGCTGGGCATGCGTGCATGCGTGCATGCGTGTGACACCAAAATTTGTATCCACAATAATTCTTCAAGGGAAGCATATCAAGCGCTCACATTTTGCAGTCATATTACATATATTCAAACTAAGAACTGGTTAGATTTTGAAGCTGAATGGATAGTATTAAACTCATTTTATAGCAACAATATTAATTTTAAAAATTTTGTATTAATCGAAAAAAGATTTGTTGTCATTTTATAAAGTTGGCGTAATTTCATTTCAGTTGATACCTATACTTTGTAATAACAATAATATAAATAAAATATTTTCCGAACCACATGGGAAAAATTAATTTGTAGTCTCGTAAATGATGCGAGATGGCCACCATGTCTCACTACTACTCGATGAAAAAGGAAATTTCTACTAGATTATTTCTGTCAGTGTATATAATCCGCCTGAAAAGTGACCCAAGTATTTCGGTATAAAATTGCATTTATAAATTGTTTCAACATGTTTATTTAAAATGTTATGATCTTAAATCATTACTGAATAGTATGTCTTTGAAATAAATGCCAAGAATTTCAAATTCTTACATTTTACAATTCACAATATAACGTCGAATCTTTAAATCGCTTTCTCTCAAAACAGCCAAATCCGATTTAGGCCGTTCTTTGAACGAACGGCTCGTGTACTTCGATATGATCGAAAAATTTTAATTTTGGAATTAGTCTATGATTATGCTTCATCATATACAACTTAAAATAATCATGTCATTGATTTGCACGAACAAGTGACTATCTGCTGTGTCACGCATATGTTGAAAACCATTAAATTTTAGACAAAAACAAAAATATTAAAAATATATTAAAACAGCTTAATTTGAACATTAAGTATAAAAAATACAAGATAACAACACTTTTATTATAAAAAATCAGAATTTGACATTTATCCTATGGTAAAAAATAATTTATTTTTCAATAAACAATTCCTTTTTGAGTAATAAGAACATTTAATATTGTTTAAAGAAGATTTTTCAATGTTTAAATAGTATTATAATGCAAACAAAAAATATCGATTTTTTATGAAAAA
The DNA here is from genome assembly GCA_949152435.1 of Gastracanthus pulcherrimus. NCBI lineage: Eukaryota > Metazoa > Arthropoda > Insecta > Hymenoptera > Pteromalidae > Gastracanthus > Gastracanthus pulcherrimus. The sequence goes on from OX424576.1 coordinate 159,148,651, forward strand.
TCGGTATAACCTTACCTTAAGGAAGAGTTGAGCCAACATTTTAAAATTTTAAAAAAAAATCGAAATCTTTAGACAAAATCACTGGAGAGCCTTAAGGCGGTACTTTACTCTTCACAATTAACAATCTTAAGAAAATCCGATGCAATTTAATTCAGTAAAATTGTCGTAAAAAGGTCATAAAAATCGCATTTTTCATTACATTGATAATTATATCTAGATGTATAGTTTTTGAATAACAAAGAATTAATCGAATTTATGTTTTAAAAATCATAATTTTTTCAAAGTTGTTCATATGCATTTAAAATTGCTCAATTTTTTAAAATTTATTTTAACCGTTTGTATATATATATATATATATATATATATATATATATATATATATATATATATATATATATATATATATATATATATATATATATATATATATATATATATATATATATATATATATATATATATATATATATATATATATATATATATATATATATATATATATATATATATATATATATATATATATATGCAAACGGTTAAAATAAATTTTAAAAAATTGAGCAATTTTAAATGCATATGAACAACTTTGAAAAAATTATGATTTTTAAAACATAAATTCGATTAATTATATATATATATATATATATATAGTACTCCTCTTAAACAAAACTGGTAAGCAAACTAATGATTCCCTACAAGTACTTTAAGTGCTGCACTTTCATTTCCCATCCTATAACTACATGCCCAGCGCATCCTAGTCTTCGAGATTTAATGACTCTGGTAATGTTTGGCTTCCAGTATAGCTCGAGTATGTCTTGGTTATAATAAACTCGTCTACTTTTTTGAAAGTTTTGCCCGAGACTTTCAAGTCAGTAACAGCAACCTCGGGCTCTGCTCTGCTAGTGACCATGTACTGGGTTTTCTCTTCTCTTATTTCTAGGACTATTTCTTTAGCGATTTTCATTAGTATTTCTACGATTTTTATTACGGTTTCTCTTTTTTTTCCTATAATGCCTATGACATCTGTGTAAACTAGCAATTGTATTAGGGAGCCATTCATTATAATTCTCTCTTTACTTTCTTGTACCGCCCTGGTCACGTATTCTAAACTAAGTGAAAGAGGAGGGTTGATAGGGCATCTGCCTGTTTTAGCCCGTTGTGAATGTCAAATGGCTTCGATAGGCTCTTACCTGACCGGACTATGCCACGACTGTAATCTAGGTACATTCTGATTAAATTGACTAACTTTTTTGGTACCTCTAACAGTACTAAGACGTGAAACATTTAACATCTTATTATTGAGTCACATGCTTTCTTGAAATTAATGAATAATTGGTGTACCGTTTCCCCGTATTCCCATTTCTTTTCGAGGAGCTACCTAACCATGAACATGTGGTCACTTGTTGGCCTGTTTCTTCGAAATCCACACTGGTAATCCCCGAGGATTTCCTCCTCGAGAGGTGTGAGTCTATCTAGTAGTACATCAGAAAGAATTTTGTAGCATGTACAAATAAGAGAAATGCCTCTTTAGTTATTACAGATTGTTTTATCTCCTCTTTTGTGTGTTGGGACTATGATGAAGTCTCTCCATTCTTTGGGCATTGTTTCTTTCCTCCATATGATGCAAAAATAGTTCGAAAAATAACCAATTTAGTATATATGGAAACACAATGCTATTCTTATAGTCAAAATTTGCCGTTTCGTAAAAAATAGGGCACGTGCATCAATTCTTTTCGTAAATGACTTTAAATGTGTGGTTACAAATTTCCAATTATGTGCCTTCAATTTTCATTTAAAAATTCTTTTATGCAGAAAGTTAAAAGTTTGGCGGATTTATCCGGCGGCCCATTGCATGTGAAAATATACTCATTTTTTTAGATAATTATTAATTATTTTTTATATTTGATTGGCGACCGGGTATTTTAATTAAATATTTGGAATCTATAGATAAAAACTATAATCTCCTGCTCTGTTTATAAAGAAATCATGATTTTTCAGATGGTTACAGGCGTATAACTAATTTTTCCATATGAGCCTATGTTAAATGTTTTAACTTCAAACATTTTTTTCTCTGCAGTTTACTTGACAACCCCACAAAACCAAAATTTCAATAGAATACTAATTACAAAGTATACTTTTAGTGACATTTATATTTTTCTGTTAATGATTGATTTTAAAAAGACGACGAAGCCAACTTAAGACTACTAGAAATATTACAAAAATTATGCAACTAGGTAGTTTTGTATGCACCCGAAAAAGTTAAATCGACGTTTGTGAATAATATTATTGTAAACCAATCAAAAGAGCAGCAATGCTAATTTAAAATAACTAATCCATGAGATAAAACGGTTATTATGGGAATCGTTTTTTTACGTTCTAAATACACTTTAGGTAATTTTAATTTTAAATAAATGAAAAATTGTAAAAAAGACTCACTAACCTTTCCTAAATTTTTCCTTGTACAGCAATGATAGAAAGCCTCAGATAGTTCGGTTCGATTATATACGTTTTTATTTAATGGTTTTACAAAACCTGCATTTATACCTTCTCTTAACATAGTCGCTAGCGTCTTCTTAGTACTTGCATCAGATGTTATGATTCGTTTCGGTACAACAGTATAGAAACTAACTGATGATAAGAAAATATTCAGTCCAATATTTTTGTGTATTTCATCATCACACAGATCGCTAATCATTACAACGCGAGAATCTAATTTTGCTATTGTCAAAAGTGTTCTTAGCATATTCACTGAATGCGAATTGCAAATAATAACATCCATTCCTAATCCTTGTGTTTCCGTAACTATATTATCTCTGAGATCATTAATATGTGATTTGAACATGTGGTTATCTAACATCTTTGGATACATTAAGCGTATTAAGTCTTTTTCAGATTGTGTTTCATAAATTAAAAATACTTCACAATTCATTTGTAATACTAAGTGGAGAATAGCTAGGCCAAATACATTACAAGGATTTGTAATTATTATTCTATCTCCTTCTTTTATATCTGCTTTAAACCTTAGAGTTGAATATGCTATAACATAGGAAAGTGGGACGGTAGCTGCATCTTCAAAACTCCATGATTTCGGTATGGTCCACGTAAATACTGAATCAGCAACAACTAAATTTGACATGGAATTTCCACGTGTTATGCCCATAAGTCTGTTGCCCTTGGAATCTGTACCTGAAAATTCAATCCCTAATCTCGGTTGTTTTAATCTGTTTTTACTAATCATATCAGCTGGATCTCCATAAAAGCTTCCGTTGGCTATAAGAATATCTTGAGGATTTAAGCTTGAACATTCGACTTTAATAATATTATCATAACTATGAAGGATAGGTCCTTCCGTCCAAGTTATACTCATTGGATCGTGTGCATATATCTGATTTGCAATCCAACTCTTAACCAATTTCGGATTTTGCCTGGCTACCGTGTGTCGTAATGTTGCCCATTCTTTTTCTGGTGTCAAAATATTAATAAATAAATCTAGTTCTGATTGTTCTTGATAAAATCGATTTTCAAATATATCTCCCGATATATTAGGATCTTGGATATAATATATACGAATATTATCTATCTTAACGGTTTTTTCAAGTAAGTCTAAAAATTCTGTAAAATTTATGTTATCTTTAGATTTAATAATAATAAATAATCTTTCGTTTACAGAAGAAAATCTTAATCTCTTAATTTTGTTAAACGTTTCAATGATATTTTTGGTAACATTTATAAACTGGAATGGTTCCAATGATTGCTTTTTGCGGAGGAGAATAAAGGTTCCATTAGAAGATTTCTTAATTAAGATTATTTTCAGGCCCACAGATTCTGCTGATTTGATGCAGGAATTTTCTTCATCACTACGAATAAACATTAATAAAAACCTTCTATTATGTAACTTTTTCATTATTTCTTCACAATTATAATTATTAAAGTCTTCTGTAAGTATCGTTAAAGATGTGTTAAAAGTTGCATCTTTGTCTAAAACTATTTCAACCTTGAATAAAGAAACTTCAGGAAGATCATACATAACAATGTTCTTTAAAGTTCTAGTTCTGTCTGATTCATGATTTATAACCAAATTAATTTGTTTAGGTCCTTGTGAAAATGTATTCTCTAGAACTACTTGTAATATTGAGCGCAAACTAGAAACTAAAGATAAATTTGATTTATCAATATTCGGTACCACATTTAAAATGTCGGTCGAAAATCTGTTTTGATCCACTTCTTTAGGCAATAGTGCAAGTTGAATACCTTGAATCTCCAACCCACCAACAGATAAGTAACGTATTTGTTTGTCAACAAAAACTTTTAAAACTGAAAAAAATTATATTTTATTATTAAATAAATATTAATTTGCTTAATAGCTATAATTTACCTTCTGAGTTTATAACTGCAATCTTATGTTTTCTATTATCAATAATAATTTTACGAATTGACAAAGGCATTTCTACTTGGCGTGTATCATTTCCAAATGCATAAAGCTGTAAAGCTCCATCAATAAGTGTAACCCAGTTACTAACCCATGTGATCGAACCCCGAGTTCCATCATTCAACGATTTGAAAATAGTTTTAAAATCTCCCGAATACTGATATCCACGCATTTGCATTTCAGTATAAAAGTCATCTTTACTAAATTCATAATGTTGTCCACAAGAATTTGATTGTTGTATGTTAAGTGACTCTTGGTGAGGCGTTATCGTTCTTTTTATTACACCTGATGCTAATATTGTCTCAGATTCGACTATTTCAAATTCTCCAGCTCCTAAGTACCATATTAAAATACTTTTAATTTTAAGTTTCAATCATATAATATCTAATTAAGTAAATAATTTGTAATCGACCGTTTAGTACTGTAACGGTAAGATTAATGATACGATTATCAGGGATAGGCATTAATCTTTTATGTATTTTTATGTCCTCAAATATTACGCCTGGTATCAGATTAGTCGTACAAGATTTTAAGATCTCCCAAGCTTTAATTAAACCCAATGAAAGAGGAATGACCATTTTTCCATTAATTATGTTTCCTTGAAGATATTTATTTTCCATTTTATTTATATCTATTTCAAATGTTCTTCTAAATTCCGTGTTCTTTTTGATAGGTTTGTAATTATGAATATACCTAAAAAATATCAATAAGCAGAATAATACTTATGCAGAAAAAAATATTTTTGATACACGTGCTTTTAAAATTCAAGCATGAAATTTCTCACTTCGGTGTAATCGCACACATGAGGGTGGGCTTCACCAGCTCCTCTGTTATGCGATTGCATACTTGGAGCGCAATATTAAACACCCGCGTTGCAAAATTTTGTTATCCGTATTTACGTAAAATGGCATTACACGTCCTCAAATTGAATATTTAATTGATTTTACCGGACAGAGTATCAAAAAATATCATGCAATTTATACGTACGATGTACACACTCGTTCGATCGCGCAACACTCGTTTGTGACTCGTGCACGACGATCGTTACTCGCATGTAAATTTGCATTTTACGCCCTTGTTGTATAATATTCTATTTTATATTTTTATAAAACATTTTTATAAAATATTGTATAATATTTTATTTGTATGTTATTTAACATGTAATTTATCATGGACTCGCTACATAACTCACTATATTCTTCATCATATAAATTGTCAGGCGATTAATCATAGGTTTTTTTTTTCAATAGGAATCTCTTACATAAATGTTCGAATTTAACCGAAATGCCATTTTCTTTCACCTTTAACCTCATTTATCTCGAAAATTTGACGTGATCGGTAAATTCTGAGGTCAGATTCGGATTCAGCACACAAAATGCAAGATTGTATTTTCAGTTTAAAGCTTACTTCAGAGCTCTTCAACAAATATTAGATCGATTTTTTTATTTAACATTTTCTTGTCAAAAACGAAAAAATCTCAAGTCATTCATGTATCGAAAGAAAGGTCAGCGATCTATAAAAAATTTTCAGCCAAAAAAGTAGCCTTTTCAGAAAATCCAATAAATGTAATGTCATCTGCGTTTTTTAACTTTTTGAAATTTTGAATTATTGGCTAAGTACATACTCTGTCATAGCTTTAATCAGTTACCAAGTGGTCACTGAAAGAAATTTTGCTTAAAACTCTCTCAAATTATTACATTTTTCTACACCTTTTAGTAAGTCTAATTATTTCTTCGTATTACAATTACAATATGAAAATTGCACAGTATTTAGTCATTTTTACTTTATTAGAATTTCACACTTCTGTATCTCATAATATTTTTACTACAGTTATCGTGGTATTTTTTTAAAGAAATTCTCTCGATGTTTAACCCACCTTTATCAACATACAATACTTAATTAACTAATTTTTTACAAATCGGAAAAAATAAACAGTATCTACAGCGTTTCAATTAAGAAATATAACAAATGCCGTAATTAGTCTAAAAATGAAACTTACCAGTCGCCACTATGATCCCACCTTATAAGAGAGGATATCGAAGGCGTGCCCCTACTGACTGGATACTTAATTCTTGGATACAAATTTGATATCTTCGGCTGATTTCCAGTATTGTACAATTTACCCAGGCCCCTTAATAAGAGCTCTAAATTATTAGGATGATTCCTCTGAGCAAGTGCAATATTGATACATGTGTCGGGCAAGGATTTCTTAAGAATAGCTTGCAACAGTCCATGTGGTGCAATTTCAACACAAATAGCGTTCGGTGGTATTCGACGAGTTATTTCTTCAAACAATACAGGATACAAAAAATTATTCGTGTGATACTCAGCAGAGCAAAGACGCGCATTTAGGATGTGCCATTTTTCACTAGGTACCGAAGTGCTTAGCCATTTTGAGCTGCGAGTTTTGGGTAATGTAATGATCCTTTGTAAATATTCGATAAGTTTTGGAGCAGCTTCTGCTATATAACGACTGTGGAAAGCAATATTGCCGGACGGAACTTCTTTTGCAAATATACCCTTAGCCTTTAAAATAAATAAAACGTATGTTAATTTACAAAAATGACTTGTTCGTTTATTTATTATTAGTTACGGTGCAGAGAATAGTCTTTATTTAGAAAAAATTGTTCCTCTTTCTAGGAGATAAAGTTTAAAAGTATTTGTTATTATAATACATAAGAGTAGTAACAAACGAACTGGGTTTAAAGCAACAGCTTGAAGTTAAAAAAATACTTCAAGATAAAAGTACCAATGTGCATATAAAACCCATTGAATTAATAATTATTATTTTACTTTTAATTTGGTGACGAATTCTTTCATGGATTCTGCAGGTCCACTGATCGTTGAGCTAGTAGGACTATTGTGGCAAGCAATTTCAATGTCAGGTGGACAAATAGTCTTAATATCATCGTAACCAAGACCAACGGCAGCCATCGATCCATGTATCAATTCCGTTTCAACTGAAGCTAAACCACGTGACAGAGCGGCCAATACCATTTCCTCAGCGGTGAAACAGCCGTCGGCGTATCCACATGCAAGTTCACCGACGGAGTGTCCAATAAAATAATCTGGCTCGAGTCCAACAGACCTGAGTACATCCACTAAACCCACCTAAAGTTAAGGGCAAATTTCGAAATTGTTTGATTATAACTATATTACTAGTGATTATAAAATTGAATATTTTAATAACACGACTAGTAAATTCGATACGTTTAACGTAGGTTATAATCCGATCCACGTTGGGGGTAGCGAATTCACTACATTTATTGTAAATTATTCACAACTAAAATAAGATTACAATTTGTAATGTAAATTTTCGTCATTGCATGTGTGTGTGCGTGCGTACGTGCGTGCGTGTGTGCGCGTGTTCGTGCATGCGTAAGTGCGTGCGTGCGCGTGTGTGCAAGTGTGTTTGTGTGTATGTTTCTGTGTTTACTTGTGTGTGTGTGAGCATGTACGTGTATATGTGTGTTAGTCACTCATCGGTGCTCGTATATTCCACGGTAAAACCTAACGAAACTTTGCATGCATGTTTGTTATCCATACCTAGGGGGGCTTACAAAATTTCAGCAAATTAGATCCATCGCATAAATTTCGCTAGGCGACAGCAGGTGTCGTGAGCGATAAAATGTCGATATCACTCACATATCCGGTATGTCGTCTGTGCTGTCTGTGAGAGTAACCGTGATGTCGGTATAGTTATATACGGTATAGTTATATACGGTCGGTAAAGTTGTTTACTACTTACCCAGCGAAAATAACACAAATAAAGAGGCACACAGATACGATCATGCGAAGTACACCGTGCATGTGTGAGTGGACACCATTTCATCGCTCGCGGTACCTGCGGCCGCCTAGCAGATATTTTGCGATGGGTCCTAATAGGGTCCACTCATTTTGTCTTATAGCCATGTTTAAAAATTTGAAAATTTGAAAATTTAATAAACTAAGGTATTTATAAAATTCTTTAATTTGATATCGAAAACGGTTACAATGTACCATTTTCCATTTGTTATACTCTGTGATTAAGAATTTATTTAAACCTCTTGAAATTTAAAACTGAATTATATAATTAAATTAAATTTTTACTGAATATTAGTTTTATGTAGAATTATAACCCTCTAAATTTTCAAGACATAAGGTTCATTGCTTCTGTAGATAAGAAAACTATATTTAAACAAATGCATTTTTTGAACAACGACAATTTAAAGTTTTTTACATTTACCTTTGAAAGACAGTGATAATATTCTTGGGGAGTTTGAATATGGTATTTCCAGAAAATGTACGTTGTGTGTGTGCATGTGTGCGGGCGTCACAAAGCTTCCTGTATGAAGAAGCAAAAATTATCCAACCTAACCCATTACTACCCATTTTTCTTCATCGGTGTCTCCTAAAATTTACACTATCATATTAGTTACCGTAGGATATTTTTTTTCAAATTTTCGGTTTTTTGTGCTAAAAAAATTTTGTTTTGCAGTCTTTGTATATGTATTTATGACAGTGATCTAAAAATCCTAAATCTTTTTGAGTTTGATCCAAGGACAAAATTATTTTTCAATTCTTTTTGTAAAATAATTACTAAAAATAATGATTTTACAACTTAAAATATTTTTTTTATCAAACTCAATAAACTTTAAGTTCTTTGACTCGCTATCATGAATACATACGTAAAGAAGGTAAACATTTTTTTTAAATAACTTATGGTAACTGTTTGATAGTGTCATTTTCAGAAGTTACCTGATGAAGACGATGGGTAGCAATGGGTTAGGTTAGATCATTTTTTTCTTTTGATATAAATAGTTTTATGGACTCTAGATAAAAGTCTCTTTTAGGTTTAACCCAGGCCTGCCCCCTTTAATACAATGAATCCTTTTGCTCATTGTGGAGGAAACAAAACTACTTTAAAGTTGTCATTTTGACGAGTTTAATGCTCGGTTCACCTAATATACTAAGAAATTACCTGGATAGCAGCAATCCCAATAAAAGAATGAATAATGTTATCAAACGTTTTTGGATCTTTCTCAACGATAATCTTGTAAATGTCGAATCCTCTTGATTTTAAGACACTGTCACATCTTTTTATTGCTGCTTCAAATACTGGTATTTTTAACAAAGCTTCCCCTGAAAAATATGACTATACTATATATTTTGCAAAGCAAACGTTACAAATAAACATTTTTTACTACAATGGAATCTCACATAATGTTATCAAAGTCAATATATTAAGAAATAAGAGGTTTTTATAAAACTAAAAAGAAATTTCTTATTGAAATTCCGGTATTGCAAAATTAGATATCGTCAACTTTATAACAGAAAAAGCATAACAGACTGTATAACAGAAAAAGTTTATAAAGCGCTGGAGACTTTTTTATTTGTTATCCGATTTCAATATGGAAGGTCTCATTTTATTCCTTGAAATATTTCAGGGGAACTTACCTCTATCGAAATTGAGAAACATCGAAAAACCTGCAAGGTTACAATGAATAGTTTATACTTGTACACGTTCAAACTTACAAAAACACGTGTATTGACTTATAAACAATGGACTGTAACTTTGCAAGTTTTTCGATGCATTTAATTTGTAAATGGATAAGTCCATCCTGAAATCTGTCAAAGAACAAAATGAGACCTTCCAAATTAAAATCGGATAACAAATAAAAAACCGCTGCCAATCATTGGCACTTAACTTCCTTAATATAAATTAATTGCTCTAATATGAAATTCTTTGTTCTTATAAATTTATTTTAAATTGCTATTATTATTATTATTATTATAAAGGCCAAGTAGTAATGATAAGCAGCTACGGTGCCTGCAGGGCAACAGCTATCATATAGTCTTTATGGCTGGCTGTAGATGTGCTTACATCATCACTATAGCTATCAAAACTACTTGTTGGGATTAGCTATCCGTAGCTATGTAGTCCATAGCCTTGTTCACACAGTTAAGCCATCTTTCTCTATTGTTTGTGAGTTGGGGCTGTTGCTCCTGTTGGCTTCCCTACCAGCACTCTAAGTAGTGCTATTTCGTTACCCATCCTAGCTACATGCCCAGTCCACCCTAGTCTTCGAGATTTAATCACTCTGGTCACGTTTAGCTTCCCGAATAGCTCATGTATTTCTTGGCTATGTAAAATTCTCTATTCTCTAATACTCTCATCTATTTTTGTCCCAAATATCTTTCTAAGAACTATATTCTTAAGTACTCAAAATGTATCTTCTTTTTGTGTGGTTAACGCCCCAGTTTCGCATCCATATAGAAGAACTGACAGTATGATTTTTTTATATATTTGTAATTTAGATTTTCGCAATAGTAATCGTGATTTTAGTAAATTATTTACCGAATATAGGCATTCATTTGGCGAATGCAGCCTCTTCTTGATTTATTCAGGAGTTTCATTTTTGTGGTCTACTATCGTGCCAAGGTATTTAAACTCGTCTACTTTTTTGAAAGTTTTGTCACAGACTTTTGAGTCAGTATCAGCAACCTCGGGCCCTACTCTAATAGTGACCATGTACTGGGTTTTCTCTTCACTTATTTCTAGGCCTATTTCTTTAATTATTTTCATTAGTATTTCTACGTTTTTATTACGGTTTCTCTGTTTTTTCCTATAATGCCTATGTCATCTGCGTATACTAGCAATAGTATTAGGAAGCCATTCATTATAATTCTCTCTTTACTTTCTTGTATCGTTATAACAAAAGAAAAGAAAGAGTCCAACATTTGTGGTTGAAAAAGATAAATAATTTTGTGCTTTTTTTAATGAATTTATACCCAATTAATCATAATATTTCTAGCATGTCAAAAAACCAGAACATTTAAAACTCAAAAATCGAGAAATCGAAAATCATTATAAAACAAGTCTATGAACCTTGATATTTCTTTTAAATTTTAAATCTTCGTTTGAAATCGAAAGGAATGAGCCCTAATTGGTAAAAATGACTGCGCCGTTCTCGAAATATAAGCGAACTAAAAAAATTCAAAAAGCACATAACCTCAATATCTCAGAAAATAAAAGATCTCATGATCTGAGAAACATGCAGGTCATGAGATAGTAAAAAGCCACCTTTTTGTAAAGTTTCAGATAAAATGCTGCCAATTTCAGTTATCGTTGGAAAAAAAATCGATTTTTTTATAATTTTTGTTCTTGTCATAGGATAAAAGTCATGATTCAAAAATTTTACTGAACATTCTTCTCCATATTCCTAATTATCTAAAATTTTTTCAAAACTTTTCCGTCATATGTTTCCGAAATATAACCGTTTAGACAAATAAGGACGATTTCGTGTATAACAAAACTAGCGGTCCACACGCGGCCTTCGGCCGCATGTGACTTGCCTGCTCCGGGGCTTCAGAGCGAACGCTTCGCGTTTTGCATTAGAGGCACGGTCGAACTCAGTTTGCGCTTCGCGCTCGCTTGCCTTGCCGATGCTCGCGCTGCGCGCTCGCCTTGCTTATGCTGCGCGCTCGCTTGTTTGCCTGACACTCGTGCGAAGCGGTAAACTAAAGCTTACATTTAACAGTGACACTATTATCTGTTTATTTTTACAGAAATCAGTAAAAGAATATTGTTTTCTTTTTAAAGGGGACATCTTTAAAAAAATTTAAGATCGATTGGGCGTGCTGCACCGCAGTTGTTATTAAATTGTGTGTATGAAAAATCGTTCTTTAGGCTGTTTCTTGCGTAAAAGCATTTTTTTTTTAAATATTTGCTACCATGAAAAGTTGTGTTTTTTTGAGATCTACAACTTTTTCATTAAATTCTTTTACGTGAAATGCATACCTGCAAAGTTTTATAGTAAAAAACTGCATTTTTCGATGTCAAAAAACGTTTTTGGACTATTAACTTGATTTGAAAGCATTTTCGCGTCTTGGTGTCAAGAAAAAAAATTGTATTTTTCAAAGATCTACAACTTTTCCATTTAACTTTTTCATGTAAAATGCATAGCTGTAAAGTTATATGGTAAAAAGCTGTTTTTTCGATGTTAAAATTCGTTTTTGGTCTATTAATTCGAGTTAAAAGTATTTTCATAAATAGATGTCAATGGGAAAAAGTTGTATTTTTCAAAGACCTACAACTTTTCTATTTAACTTTTTTCGTAGAATGCTTAGTTTTCAAGTTATAGCCTAAAAACCGTTTTTAGCGATTTTTTATAGTCGCCGCATTCAGCGTATATTTGCAGGATCAATACCAAAATAGGACCATCAGGTTGTTATACTTAGGAGAGTTCCCAAAAAATTTTCGCGGAGATAATCGTGTAACATGCATTTAAAAAAAACACGTAACAATAAGCAAAAAGTGCTCGCAATTTAAAAACTACGTACAGGCTCGGGATAAAAAAAAAGTAGAATTTCATGTTGAGCTGAAGGAGATCTCTCGTATAATTTCAGCCCGATTGGTCAAAAATTGCGTGAGATATCCTATCTCACAAATTTTTCGCTAACGAAAATATAAAGCACTTCCGTGTCGCGGTCGTGCCTAAAAAGAGAATAACCTTGTACAAACTTCCAGGCCAGAAAAGTTAGGTAATTTTATAATGCTCTTTCAAATGCCCTTTTACTAGATCGATTATATTATTTCTTATGTACCAAAAAAAGCAAAAAAATTAAAACCCAAAAATCGAAAAACTGATATAAAAACTAAAAAACATCGACAAACTATAAAAAGTATTTTTTTTCCGCCTTCGTTAAAGAAAAACAAAAAAATGAGTCCTGAAACTTTAATTTTTACCGTGTATATGCAGAATAACGCACGCACGTACGCACGCACGCACGCAGGAACGCACACGCATACGCACACGCACACGCACACGAACACGCGCACGCACACGCACACGCATACGAAAACGCGCACACACACAAACGCACGCACGCACATACGCACACACACACACACACACACACACACTAAAGTTGAAGATATCTAATTTTACAGTAACGGAATTTCGATAACAAAATTCTTTTTAGTTTTACAAATACCCCTTATTTCATCATATATTTCATATCATTATGTGAGTTTAATTGTATTAAAAAATGTTTATTTTTTAAGACATATATATACGCCTAGAATCTTCTTAATATAAGTAAATTTATAAAATTAGGTACAAAAGCTAAACCAGATTCATATAACTATTCTAGTCTATGACATACAATTTATTTTTAATTATTTCTAGTTCAAAAATGCGCACTATACAAATAAAAGAACATTCATCTCTAATAAAGAGACCATGGATAGTTTATAAAGCTGTTTCAATATTGTACTTCATTTCATTTTATTTGTACTTACCCATACCAACCCATTGTGATCCCATTCCAGCGAATACCCACCAAATTTCTCTCTTTTCTCCAGCATTAAAGAGAATATCGTGTTCTTTCATACAAGGCAGATGTTTGCTAGAAATTATAGTATGTCCACGGTATAAATGACCATCGATATCTGATTCAAAAATATCATAAAGCAATTGTGTCAATTCAGCATTGAATGGTATACTTTGTACCTGAAATTAATTTTCGATGATAATTCTATACAGAAGATTACATTAAAAAATACTTCATTTTTTAATTTTCTTTTGTTGTAATCAATTCATTTTGAATTGTAGTTTAAGTTTGTAGTTTAAGTTAGTAAGAAAATTATTTCACAAAAAAATTAACAATAATTTTTTTTTTCACTTTTTAGTTCACAAATATATTTCTAAAATCATTTAGAGCAACTTACGTGATCTAAAATTGTTGAGACTGATTCTTCAGTACGACCAGAAGCCACAATAAGTCTTGGAAGATCATCTCTAACAACAGCTTGATTTTTCTGTTCAGTGTCTGGTCTTTTAAGAAGAACATTTGAGAATAAGCCACAGCTAGAAGTTGTATTTATTGAAGAAAATCTTCCAGTCCAAGAAATTATTTCAGAAGGAATATATATTTTGCCCTCTTTTATACCCACAGCTTTTGAATTTAGCTTTTCGTAATTTATCGTTGGTGGAACTTTTCCAGTTTCTGATGCTATGATTACCTGTATATTAAAAAGTATGTAACGTGTATTTAAAGAATTCAGACTATATTAAATAAAAATAAACAAAAATATTTAAAGACCAATAAAAATTATTTTCTTATGCAATCTAAAGTTACCTAACATAAGAATATAGAATAGAATAATTAAAGAGTATTTCACAATATTTGGATGGACAATGTCGACTAATACTTTTATAACGGTTAATAAACTTTCAGAGCAGTTAGTTATTCGGTAACAACAGTTTGTTATTGACTTAGGGTACACGGAAGTTAGTATATTATGTTTTTCGTACTTTTAAAATTTATATTGGAAAACCTAAAACTATTAATTATACCGGGTTTCCATGAGCTCTCCCCGCGGAGACGGAGGTGGCTCCCTAGTACATTATCAAGTTATTGCTTTAGCAATTATTAAAGTAATTAGTTTAGAAATAACTCAACAGTTTGCAATTTTTTTACATTTTTCATCTTTATTGCAAATCTAGTGATTGAAGAACAACATCGTTTCACATCGGCAAGTTCAACTGAATCTAATTTACTGGCTTTTTATAATTATGTTACTCAGACTTTAGAGAAAAGCATTCAAGATACAATCTATAGATACAATCTATAATGATTTCATAGCAGTGTTTGATTCAGTGTCACATGATATATCGATAAAAAAACTTATATCTATAGGAATACATGGTAATCTACTTAAGTGGTTAAAGTCATACCTTAAAGGATGAACCCAAGTAGTAAAACTAAAAAAATTTATATCAAAAATTATAATTGTAAGATCTGGTGTCCCACAAGGGTAGCACCTTGGGCCATTGCTCTTCTTAGTTTTCATTAACGGCATAAAATCAGTAATTAAATATTTCAAGGATCTCCTTTACGCGAATGACTTAAATATTTTCAGAAAATAAATAGTATACGAGACTGTATGGATCTGCAATCTGATATTGATAACCTCATTTCTTGAAGTCGTTTGAACCAATTTGACTTAAACATAAATAAATGCTACTGTATGACACTCACAAGGTCTAGAAACAAATTCTTCTTCAATTATCATATTGGGGATTTCACCCTAAAGAGAGTATCTGAACTAGAAGATCTTAGAGCCATTTGTGATGAAAAATTTGCATTTAAATTGCACATAAACAATATTATGAATAGGTCTAACAGGACTCTAGGTTTTATAAAGCGTATGTCTACAAATTTTAAAAACGCAATAACTATAAAAACTTTATATCTTAGTCTTGTTAGGCCTACTCTCACGTATTGTTCATCACTCTGGAATCCTTAGTTCATGATACACTTCAAGCTATTAGAATCGGTGCAACATAAGTTTCTGCGCTTTATGTCTTTTAAAATGAACATACCAATATCTATATCTATCTATGACCATATAGAGACTATCGTGACATTTTGTTATTGTTTAAAATCAAACATAATTTTGTCCATATTCCAGAACTTAATAATAAAAAAAGAAGCAGCGTGCAGATCGTACAAAGCCAAGTGCTCGAGCGAACTCGACCGGCGCATTATACCGGCTGACCAACGCGCACTAAAACTTAATCTTCTACGGTTTTGAGCATTTACGGCACAAAATAAAATGAAAATTTATAACAAATTTTATAATATTTTTTTAATGCGTCATTTGATTTATCGTAAATAACTATGTTGTACATTTTTTTTTAAATTTTGTAAATAAAATCGTTTTTTTTTGCGAAGGATAAATTGAGTAAAACGTCATTATTCCTTCTAAAAAATTTCAGAAAGGTAAGCTTTTTACTATCTCTTGAAAGTGATAGAAGCCTAGATTATAACGACATTTACATTCAGAGTTATTTGAGGTTATGTTTACTTTTTTGATCGTTTATATATCGAGAACGACGCGGTCATTTCTTGTAACCGTTGTTCATTTCTTCATTTTTTAATGAACTGAAAAGAAATTTTGAGATTCATCGACCGGTTTTTGCTTTACATTCTACCTTTCTTTCTTTGTACTTAATGATTATGTGTTCTCTCTTTTTTGGGATTCGATATGTCACAATGCATATGAGATTTTATATTTTACATTTGTAATTCATATTTTACATTTGTAATTTACATTTTACATTTGTAATTTATATTTTATATTTTACATTTGTAATTCATATTTTACATTTGTAATTTACATTTTACATTTGTAATTTATATTTTATATTTGTAATTTATATTTTACATTTGTAATTTATATTTTACATTTGTAATTTATATTTTACATTTGTAATTTATATTTTACATTTGTAATTTATATTTTACATTTGTAATTTATATTATACATTTGTAATTTATATTTTACATTTGTAATTTATATTTTACATTTGTAATTTATATTTTACATTTGTAATTTATATTTTACATTTGTAATTTATATTTTACATTTGTAATTTATATTTTACATTTGTAATTTATATTTTACATTTATAATTTATATTTTACATTTATAATTTATATTTTACATTTGTAATTTATATTATACATTTGTAATTTATATTTTACATCTGTAATTTATATTTTACATTTGTAATTTATATTTTACATTTGTAATTTATATTTTACATTTGTAATTTATATTTTACATTTGTAATTTATATTTTACATTTGAAATTTATATTTTACATTTGTAATTTATATTTTACATTTGAAATTTATATTTTACATTTGTATTTTATATATTTGTTTGTAGTGTTGTTCGATCTCGATCGAGAGAAATCCATCACCTGTTTACTAGCGTCTCAGACACGGTTAAGAAGGCTATATGGATGCATACGTCCTGCATTAAAGCACAATGAAGTCGGAGATATTTTTCCGACGAAAAACTCGAAGAAAAGATTCTCGAGAATTCTCGCCGGGAATCGAACCTTCGACTGCTTGACTTTCTTCGAAGGTAAATATATTAGCAAGGAATGGTGTAACATTTCTCGAGGTCGCTGCCTACGAATCCGAGGTCGGATTTGCAAAATTCAAAATGGCGGATTCAATTACAGACACTCGAAATAACCCCGGTATCGCAAATTACTTCGGTCAAATCAAGCACGCACCATCCGTCCTTGAGCCACCTCCTGAGTTTCAGAAAACAAATGTATATAAAACCAGATGATGTACCAAGAATTCCAAATAACTTACGCATAATACACGATAACGTCAACTATTGGATTTACTTCTCTGTCGACAAACTCACGTGTTTCCTCTGCAAGGAGGAAGGTCATCTCGCCAAATACTGCAGAAACAACGAAAACAATACAACACCCAAAGTGATAGATACAAGAGTAGAAGATCTGTTAACTAAAGAAGAAGCTGTTGGTCCACCACCATACCAAATAGTCAACACTCCCGAAGATAAAAGTGAATTTCCGCCAATTACAGGTTTCAAGAGGCCGGTCCCTCCCAGCTCAATTTCAACGTCATCAAAACCAGAAATGGAAGACTCCCAAGAAGATCAAACAGGTAAAACTACAACTAGAAGAACAAAATGAAAAAAAGAAAGTTCAAGTAAAATAGACTTCGTAACACTTAGAAAATGCCAAAAGTTTTGTAAATTCAAACGCGGAAAAATACCCGATTAGTCACGATAAACTCGTTGCGTTTCTAGAAAGTGTACGAGTCGGCGAAAATGTACGGGAAGTTGCAGAAATGTATACAAATAATGTAGATACACTTGCCGTTATGCTTACTGATATATATACACATATAACTGATCGCGGTACAAAGAGTAGAATCACGCGTATTCGAAATAGTCTAAATTCCTCCAACATAAACAAAGCACTAGTCCTTAGTGAAAATTCAGGCCTATCTGACACTGAGAAGAAAAACACCCAAAATGAATAATCATATTAATACTGATACAAATATGAACTCGCATCTCAAAATATTGTATTGGAACGCTCGTAGTATTCTCCAGCGTAAAATAGAATTACAAGACACACTACAAGACGTAGATGTATTCGTATGTGTAGAAACATGGTTAAAACCTAATGACGCTCTTAAAGTTCCCGGTTTTGTAACAATAAGAGAAGATAGACGGAATACACGCGGCGGTGGCATTCTTCTTCTGTCCGAAAGAAACTAGTTATAACAATTTTAAATCAAATTACCAAGCAGACGAATGAGGTAGAAATAGCCGGTATACGTATTGAAAATACAAATCCTGTTATCGACATTGTCGCCTGCTACAGAATTCCCGGCAATACGTTATCACAAACGGAATGGAATAATATACTTGCCTGCGCCACTTATAATAAAAATACAGTCTTGGTGGGAGATTTCAATACCCATAATAAAAAATGGAATTGTAGAAACATTGACACAAACGGAGATAGGTTAGACCACAGTATTGAAACTCGAAACATGTTCTTACACAATCCGAATACATTTACACATATCGACACTCGTAATAATAATAAATCAAATATTGATCTAATACTTTCAACGATGCCCATTGCCGACAAAATTAATATCGAAGTTTATGATGAAACATTGGGGTCGGATCACTATCCAATCTTGCTGGATATCGATGCAACTCATCACAGCTATCAACGCAAATCATTCAAAATATCATCTCTCAAAACAAATTGGAAACAATTCGAAAATTATTTAGGCAGTAAGTACGATGACTTTTTTACATACCAACACGATCAATTGCCACCACCGGAAAAATATGAATACTTTATAAATATAATAACAGAGTCAGTTAAAAAATCAATACCACGCAAAATAAAAGTAAATAAAAAATCTGCAAAAAATCCCGTTCACTGGTGGGACTCCGAATGCAATAAGATGAAACGGTTAAGACGGGCGTCATTTAAAAAGTGGGAAAATTCCAAAAATCTGATTGATTTAATCGATTATAAAAAGAATTGTGCTTTAGCCAAAAAAATGTTTAAAATTAAAAAAAAGGAATACTTCAAGACTTTTGCCTCCTCTATTAGCTTTCGTACAAATACAAAATACGTTTGGAATCTTTGCAAAATTTTAAAAAACAGCCAGGTCAAAATCAAAACTCCCAGTATGACCGATAGAAATGAGTATGCAGCAAAATGCACTTCATGCATTAATAAAATCTCACCTCCTTGGGTTGCTTCTGACCCAAACTAGTTACCTCCTTGTAAAAAAGATGATTTCCTTGACAATTATTTTACATACTCAGAATTTAACAAAGCACTTAGCTTCAGTTAAACAGTTAAATTTCTCGGTCTCACGTTTGACTATAAAATGTCGTTTATCCCTCACGTCAACAGAGTTTTAACAAAATGCAATTCAGCTTTAAACATCATCAGATTCTTGTGTGGGACTTGGTGGGGAGCAGATCCGAATTCACTCATTACGATATATAAGAGCTACGTACGTTCGCTAATTGAATACGGCAGCTTCATATATTTTCCAGTACTAAAAAAGTACGCTAATAAAATTGAACAAATACAATTCGCAGCTATAAGAACCGCATTAGGATACAGAAAAAGTACACCAACGAATGTCCTACTAGCAGAGTCCAAACTCTTGTTTCTTAACGATAGAGCGCGCATTCTAGGCTGTAAATATCTTGCTAAAGTTATGTCGTATAGAAAAAACCTAATGTATAAGCAATTAAGTTATTTTGTCACGACGAAAAAAAAAAGAAAAAGAGTGTTATATGAATGCATAGAATACGTATCGAACCTTGCGGATTCCATTTATCTACAAGATACTGCTCCCATTTATAATTTTGAGTATAACACTAATTTAACTTCAATACCCTTCGATAAGAAACTAGGAGAATCTCTGAAAATAATAAAAGACCCAAACCCAGTTTTAAATTCGTTTTTAAACAGCCAAAACAGTTTAAATATATTTACTGACGGGAGTAAAATACAGTCTAACAAACACGTAGGAGCTGCTTGTGTAATACCCACTCTAAACATCGAAATATGCAAATCTATTAATAACAACGCATCAATATTTACTGCCGAATGCGTAGCGATAAATCAGGCCATGGACATTGCGCTCTATTACAGAAATCAAGACGTTTTAATTTTCACCGATTCCTTAAGTGTCCTGCAAAGCTTAAAATCTGTAAAAGACAGCGCAACTACCAACCATTACATACTGCTAATTAAACAAAAATATGATACATTCATAAAAACGCATAAGGAAATAAAATTGAAATTCATATGGATACCCTCGCATATAGGAATTTACGGGAATAAAAGAGCGGACGAACTTGCCAAAAAAGCAACCATGAAACATTACGTAAACTATCACCATGTTCCGTTTACTGATTTGTTTGAAAGTTTTAATAAACTCGCTGTATCCCGAACAAATGATAAAATTAAAGAACAAATGTGCACAAAAGGCAAATTATATTCTAATTTGTATTATAATGAAAAAAGCAAACCATGGTTCTTTTATAAAAATTTATCTAGAGAGCTCTTTGTATCAATAAATCGTGTCAGATCAAATCATTACCACATGGCCGAATTACTCGCAAAAATAAAAGTTGTAAACTCTCCGATATGCCCATGTGATCGTGAAAATGAAAACATTAACCACATTTTGTGGCAATGCAGCTTGTACGAAGATCAAAGGCAAAAACTTCTTTGGAAACTTAAAAGATTGCGATTACATCCGTCGCTATGTATAGAAATGTTAATCACTGAACCACACACAAAAGCTTGTAAATATATTGTAGAATTTTTAAAAATATGTAATTTGAAAATTTAAAAAGCACGTAAATATGTATGTATACCATATATGTAACTGCTATTAATGTAAAGCAGAAATAAACCTCAGGTTAACCCCTGTAGAAGTTTGGTATGCTTAATAAAAAAAGAAAAAAAAGATATTACCATTGTAAATACTATATATTGTGAAAACTTTGCTGCATGCACGATTCTAGGAGACACGGTAAAAAAACTTTTTTTCGACGGTAATTTGACTCCTTATGACATGTACTAAAAATACTTTAATGGTTTTCATTTTCATTAAAAAATTTTTTAACATTACTTTTTTTAAAACAAAGTAATATTTTTAAAATTGCAAAAGAATTTTTTTTTAAATATGTTTGTTTTCCAAAAGATTATAATAAAAAAGTTTTTAATGAAAAAGTAAATCGTAAAAGTTTTAGTATATACGTATATAGCAAAGTTTTTCCAATAAATATAGTACTGATAACGGTAATATCTTGTGTCTCGTGTTAATAAGATTTTGAAGTTTTACAACGGTAAAATTATAGATATTATCAAGTATTTATAGTAAAAATAATTTTCAGACTGATTGCTTTTATAGGAAAAACTAATATAAAAAATTTATTTTTTCGAGTTTAACTCAGGCAGGCCCCTAAATAGAATAAATAATCTCATATTGAAATAATTTAGATGGTTTGAGAAAGATAAGTGCCAATGAATTGGCAGTGGGATTGTTAGATGTGTAAACTTAAGACTATAACAATATATTATATTCAATTAAAATAAAGATCATTTACTGCCGCTGGATCTTATAGGACCTATAGTCCAAATGTTAGCTCAATTGCTCAAGTCGTTCACGAGATATCGTCGGTAAAGAAACTTGTAATATATCCATAGATTATCTGAAAATATAATTAATATAGACCGTTCAAATCGAGTTATTTACAAACGTGAAGGAAGTTCGATAGATCACCCAAGGAGAAGTCGATGAAAGGAGTAACGGAAAGTCTATACTTATATACAGGAGCTCTCGTGAAGTACCAATTTCAAATAACTAAATTTTATATTCACCAAATCTAGGAATACTTCTAATTTGAACTTAAAACATTAAAAATTTATTATAATATAAATAATTCATTAAAAAAAATGTACAGAATATTTAATATTGTAAATACTTGAATTTATAAATTATAAAATAAGAAAAAGATATGCAACATTGTATTCACACAATGTAGAATTGGCTGCACAGTGGCTACTGCGCATATAATTACTTTCAAAAATATGCTTAAATATTAATAAACATGTGCAGTAATTATTATTATATAATATAAGTATGCGAATTTGACAGGCTATGATATTACGGTGATATATATTTCGAATTTACGATAATTTGTGATTTTTACTATTAAGTTGCAACGACTACATATTATAACATATTTGAACAGTGTGCTTAGCACTATATTGTATTTATATACAAATAAAGACTATACCTATACATTAGCATTGACATTCATCAATTTTGAGGCCGTGATTCACAAAAGCACAATAAATCTTTCGAAAGAGAGCAAGATACTCGAAAATTTGTTTTAGAAATTTTTTTTTTTCTGTTTTCCTTCCACCCGAAACTTACAAGAAATGCCAGTTTCTACATCGGAAAGACGCAATACTGGTAGATTGATTGGTTGCAATACAGTGTGTATGTTTAAGTTTATTCGTGAAGATAAAGATGTAAATGGCAAGATGAAATGTACAATATAAATAAAAACTTTCAACATTTTTTTTTGCATTTGTTTGCCTACTTGTATCACAATTTGAATAATACCATTAAAATATAACCGGGTTTCTCATTTAAAAATAAGATTCTGATCTTTAGGGGCAAATGATCATTTGGAGGTAAAAGCTGCTATAAATAAATATGAATGAATATTTTTAAATTCACCTTGATAATAGAATTTATAGTGTTAACGGCAAAGGCATTTCCAAGATTCGACTTAACAGAACCGATAGGCATAGGATTTCTTCGTTTACCATATACTGCATTAATTGCCTCCAGCTCGTCGGCGTCGGCATCCCTAATACCAACGCCACTGGCTTCCAAGAAATCAATGTCGTCCGGTGACAGTCCGCTCTCGTTCAGCAACTGTTTCATCAAATTAATCTGAGTCGTGACCGTGGGATAAATCATGCTGTTGTTGACCTCGAGGCATTCCGAGTTAGTTGTTCGCACATTCAAAACCTCCATATAAATACGCTTGGCATCGGTCGAGCGTTGCAAGAACAGAACTCCCATTCCATCGCTGCGAGAGTGACCGTCGGCAGCGTCATCAAAGGATCTCGTTTTACCGTCAGCGGATAAGATACCTAAAACCACAATAATCTGCTCATGTAATAGATGTCTGCAAAGATTCGACTATTGAGAGAGGTTGTCTCTCTCTCGTGTATTTGTTAGAGTAAATATAACTCGAGTTCGTGTTATTTTATAATAAAGTATGTTGTTATTTTAATAACCCTTAACCTGGTTGTAATATTTGGGGGCTCGTCCGGGATAGCGAAAAATGATAATGAATTTCAAAATTGAAAGTAACATCGACGAATTGATAACGGAACCGAGAAAATACTTGATCGGGTAATGATGAGACAGAATTAACGGGGCCTCGTGGTGCTGGATTGGAAAGACCTACACCGAAAAGAGTTGACAATTCCGATTGTGCTGCCGCCGGGTAACTCTGCTTTGTATCAGTTAAGTTTCAGATGGTTGGTTAGGTTATGTAATTTGTTTGACATTTTTGTGTATGGGTCAACTTTTTCAATTTACGTTGAACTCACGGGCATACACACTCGCACACACCAAACATTTACACTATCATTTATACTAGTAAATTCAGTAAGGCTACTGAATTTGTTTACATTTATCTTATAGAATTATCGCTGCGAACATCAAGGTAACCTAGTTGAGACGATAGATGACATCATTCGACTCTGAATGCCAATCGCCGATCCATGCTTGAGAGATCTGATATCCGTTGTCATAAACCTTATCATAACCTGTAAAATCAACGAGAGTCATCGTATAATTCGGATGATGTAAGATGAAGAAAATGTGTCTATTCAAGAGACGGGTCATTTGGTTGTGCAAAGGATACACCTACTAGAAAGAATGTGGTATCCCCGTTAGAAATAAAGTTTGGTGTAGAAAATTACTTTTAAAGAGACGGGTTCGTTTTTTTATTCCTGTAAGTGATGATTCAAGTCTACACCTGAAAAAATTGTTCGGTAACTTGACGCCTGCTGTGGGTCAACGTAGAAGATTAAGGAAAAAGACCTATAGGTATATTACTCATTTTAACAACTTTTCAGCCGCAAAATAAATTGACTATATGTTTGAAGCTATCAATCACATAAAACTCGATTGAAAATATCATTAAGTTAACATTGTATTTATTTATTGAATTAATTGATATTTGTGAGTGACTTATGGGAAGGGATCTACATTTAATTTAATGATTTAAATTAATTATATGCGAAATTTAATATAAAACTATGAAATATAGCAAATAATGTACGTAATATATATGGTTAAAAATTTTCTCAAATAGTAAAAGATTTATAAATATTAGACTTATAAAACAAACATGAAGTAAAAACATTAAATTTTAATCTCTTTTTCTACTAAAAGTAATTAATTGATCGATTGAAAAATTATAAAAATAATAAATTAAACAACATTAATTGCATTAATAAATTAAATCTAAATGTTAAATAAAATATTAAGTTATAAATCAACTTATTTGTATCTAAACGGACAATAAATGCATTCACATATATTTCCTATTATGCTGAATACTACTCTACAATCAATTATCAAAAAATGTTGCTTCTGAGAAAAGCAATATTACGTGAAAACGTGTTTTTATTAATGCAGCGTAGATCTGTTCGGAACAAATGAATTTGCAATTAACGAACTTAAGCCTTTAATGTGAATAAGTGTCTCCTCTCGAATTGACGCGGAATAGTCCACGTCCACCGTACAAGCTTCGAGTGGGATATACTTTCGATTTTACTATTGTAGTTCCTAACCTACAAAATGACAATCGACTGCACTTTGCAGCATTAAATAAAATAAATGTAATAATAACCAATAGAACTGTGTATTTTCAGTACTTACGAAATCTCCTATCAAATCAAATAAGTCGTCTATACGAACATTATTATACCGTACAAAAAATATTTTTAGGAGGAGCAGTGAAGAGGGGGGAGGAGAGATTGAATGATAACCCCCCTTATACCCATATATAATATATATTATTAATAATGTTATGTTTTATTTTATAGATTATAAAAGATTTTTTAATTTTCAAAAGAGTATGTTCAGTAGAATTCCTCTTGATCATATAGACCCGTAATATGTAATGAGAAGAGGAGATGAGGGGGAAGAAGATCGGAGGAGGGGCCACGTGGAAAGGCTCAGGAGGGGTCGAGAAGAGGCTGGCGAGGGACTAGGAAGGAGCCGATCATTCTGAAATATCACCAATTTTGAAACGATATAATGTAAGAATGAGGAGGGTCTAATGGGGAGGGTAGAGAAATGGCCGAGGAGGGACAGGGAAGGACTAAATTTGAAAAAAGGGCATTTGTTTATATAATATATATATATATATATATATATATATATATATATATATATATATATATATATATATATATATATATATATATATACTAGGGGGGTTCTCCCCTGCTCGTTCCGCTCACCTACCCCCATTCAACTTTTAAACTTTAATAAACCTTGTAGAACTGAGTGTCTGTTGTAATATTTAATATAAGAATAGCGAATTTTAATTGTGTACAGTTTAACACCATTTCTTACGCCATCATATCGTCGAACGCGAAAGATCCTCCGGATAAGTCTGATCGTAAATATTATAAGTGTCATCCTACTAAATCAGTTAAAACAGTGATTTGCATAATCTGTGAAAATGCATACCATAAGAGTGATTTCGATAAAACAAATCATCCCAAATACGTAGGTGAACATTTGATAATTTTCCCAGACCATATTCTAAGAGACATAACCTATAAATCTGATGAACATATGCTAAGTGATGTGGCAAAGAAAATTATTGCACTAATAAAACTGAAACAATCTGAAGAAATCAGAGAAGAATTGCTGCAAGAACTACACAACAAAACAGTGGAAAAACATAATGCAACAATCAAAGAAGATGAAAGTGAAATGGACAATTTAATAGCTGAAAGTACCTTACTCAAGCAACTAGTGACAGAATTGCAAGATAAAAACCAATTGTAGAAAGACTTTATAGAACTGCAAAAACAAAAAAAAATACTGAGATACCGATAAGTAATAAAACATATGCAGAAGTGATGAGTGATATTAGGACGAAACCGAAGCGAGTTCCTAGAATAACGATTAAGGCCAATGACCCCAACCAGGAAAATACAATAGAATTACTCACGAACTGCTTAGTTTCAGAGAAGAATATCCAAACTAAGTTCATTCGCAAGAAGAATGATAAAGAAATAGAAATTAGTTGTATGAATATGGAGACTGTTCTAAACAATAACTAATAATAAATTGTGAAATCAAGATAGAACAACAAGGTAATCCAAAAATAAAAATTATCGGTATAAACAATACTAAAAATATGGAAGATCAGGATATAGAAAATGATATCAATGAAATAAATTTCAAGCAATTTAATAACAATGGCTCAGTGTTGCACATGTACACTAATAAAAGAAACAAAACCAGTACAGCTCTAATGGAAGTATCACCAGAAAGCTTATGATCTGATAAACGTCACCCCTTGCTTCAACGGTGGAAGATATGGACATAATGCATCCAAATGTAGAAATGATTCTGCATGTATTAAGTGCTGTGACAAACACAATCTGAGTCAATATATTAACTCTATTAATTACACGGTCGCACCTACATTACCGACATGGGATGAATCAAGTGCACTACAACAAATACGTAATATACAAATTAATAAACTACTTTACCAAAGGCAGGTAAAATCAGTGAATAGTATAGTAAATAAACTAAGCGCAGCCAATTCCCGTACACAACTGCAAAACAAAGAACAACTGACATTATCAACAAGTCCAGAACCTACACCAGAATCAACAGCAATTACATAATGGAAGCACAAATAAACTTAATTGAATAAATACAAAATAGCATTCACAAACAAGAGAGATTATATAGGGATCTTGAGACTTTTAACACAGAAAGAAATAGTAAGAATAATTTTAATTTATACTTAAATATTAGAAGTCTAAATGTCAATTATGAGAAGCTTCAAATCTTTATTGAAAGTCTTAAGATAAAACTATATGTTATTGTATGTACAGAGGTATGGAATTTAACTCATTATCAGTATTATAGAATTAAGGACTACAAATTATATTATAACTTCGGGAAAATTAATAAAAATGATGGTGTAGTGGTATACGTAAAAGAAAATATTATACACACTAATGAAGCGATAGAAATAGACAAACTAAAAATATCAAACACTATAATTACATTAAATGATAATAAACCACTAGAAATTTCATCTATATATAGATTACATGGACTGAATTGTACTGAATTTAATCTGAATTTAAAAACTTATTTAGAACAAAAAAGAAAAGCAAAAAATCATATTATAATTGACGATTTTAATATAAATATACAGGATTAGATTTTCTCCCAGGATTTACAAATACCAAAAGACCATCAAGTATAACGACGAATAAAGGAACGTGTATTGATAACATTTTTATCAAAACAGACTTCCTCATCACTAAATCACTATCACTTATGGTGCCCATAACTGATCATTATCCATTATTTTTAGAAATAAAAAATGGTAGACCTAACTGAAATAAAGAGACAAAAATTGACAGGTATTAATATGATTACAAAAAATTATTCAACAATGCTATGAAAATAAATTGGTCAAAATTTAAAAATACAAAAGATCCAAATGAAACTATTAAGGAAATAATAAAAGAAATTAAAATTTTCGTTGAAAAATCAAAATACAAAAAACCAAATTTGTGCAACTCCAAGAAAACCCCCAGGATAGACTGGATAACAGGAGCAATATTGAACTCTTGTAATACAAAAGAAATACTTTACAAACGACTAAAACATAATCCAAATAATGATGAACTCAAAGACAATTACAAAAAATTTGTTAACACTCTAGATAAAGTCATTAAAGCAGCAAAAATAGAAAATGATAAGAAAATAATAGAGATTAATACAAATGAGCCAAGAAAACTCTGGGTTTGTATAAATAATACAATTGGGAAAAATAAAATCAGAAATGATACTACTATAACTCAGTTGAAAACTGAAGATAATAGAATAATTAAAAGTAGGAAAGAAATTGCGAACAAAATGAATGAGTACTATTGCAAACTTGGAGAAATACTGAGTAAGAAAATAAAGATACCAAAACATACAAAATTAGAACTACCTAAAAGTAATTCAAAAACAATCTTTATAAAACCTACAAACAAATTTGAAATTATAACGATAATAAACAATTTAAAACTGAGAAAAGGTGGTGTAGATAATATTAATGCAAAGGCATTGAATACTATTTCAACAATTATAGCAGACACTTTGGCTTATGTAATTAATCGCTGTATCGAAACATCAATTTGGCCAGATATGCTGAAGGAGGCTAAAGTGATACCAATATACAAAGCAGGGGAAAAAATGATATGGGAAACTATAGACCTATATCGTTAATATCAAATATAGCAAAAATGTTTGAAAAAATCATACACAATAGAATTATAGACTTTATAAGCCATAGTTATAAATTAAGTAAAAAACAATTTGGATTTATCAAAAATATTGACACTAAAGATGCCTTATATCTAAAATAATTTATGAAAATTTAGATCAAAGTAAACCCATCGCTATTACATTCCTAGATTTGGCAAAAGCTTTTGACACAGTAAATCATAAAATACTGTTAGATAAACTTTACTCATATGGTATAAGAGGAAAGGCGCATAAACTAATTACAAGTTATTTAACCAATAGAAAACAAAAAGTAAGAACAGGTTCACATGTAAGTGAATTTGAAACGTTAATACTGGTGTCCCTCAAGGGGTACTTTTTATACTTTATGTGAATGACTTGCTAACAAACATGCCAGAAAATTCCATCCTGTCCTATGCAGATGACACTGCTGTAATAGCAAATGGAAAAACTTGGTCTGAAGTTGAAAACAAAATGAACAAATACTTAGAAGATATCTCAACATGACTTAGACTAAATGAATTAACATTAAATATACAAAAAACAGTTTATATAACTTTTGGAAACTATTCTGACAGTGTACCACAGAAAATTGAAATTAAAATCAATAATGAAATATTAAAGAGAGTGAATGAAGCAAAATATTTGGGTATAATTTTCGATGAGAATATGAGATGGACCAAACATATTGAATATCTTATAAATAAGACAAGATACCTGATTTTCATCTTTAGTAAAATTTCTAAATTCATGGAAACTAATACTTTAAAAATTATATACTATGCTTTCATCCACAGCCTTATTAATTATGGCATAATTGCGTGGGGTGGTGGGTATCAAAACAAACTACATTTATTGCAAACAGTTGAAACAAAAATTTTAAAAATTAAAAATAAAAATACTTTTTAAAAAATAATCCCGCTTAACCTGCAGCAATTATTTGCAAATAAGAGTCTTCGGTATAACTATAATAATTTTAAAGATCAGTATATCAGCTCGACGAGTAAAAAAAGAAACAAACTATTAATTTTACCAAAATATTACAAAACTGTTAGTACTAAAAATAGTTATATTAAAGCAATCAGTATCTTTAATAAATTGCCAAATGAGCTAAAAATTTTAGATACACGAAAAAAACAAATATAAAAAAGATACAGGATTGGTTGAGAAATAATGAATGAACAAGATGAATGTGTATGCCAGTGCCAAATATCCTCTAAATTACAGTTTTTACTGCAGCAGAGAAAAACAACACTCATTGAAAACAAACTTGACATTAGAACATACATTTGTGCTAAGGGCAAATGTAAGTCATACAATAATCGCAAACATCGGCGTATCTCCAACTACAATTACAATAAAATGATAAATTCATACCCAAAAATCAGCAATAGTCTATATAATATAACAAACGAAATAATAAATATATGGACACACAAAACAGAAAACGGAAAAAAGAATATCAAATACATAAAATTTGTTAAAGGAGCAAATAATGAATTAGATGTTAATAAAGATCCAAATATAGAAAAATATAAACCAGTAGAAACGGTCGTCAGCAAGATTGATGAAATGGCTGAAAAGAACAACAAGAAAGCTAGAAAAATGGAAGCGACGGCTGCACCTGGACAGAAGATTAACAAATCAGCAAGTCACAGAATGACATACGGAGATATCAACTACCTATGATCGAACAAGGCAATTTTTTACTTTGAGAGGGGAACAAATTTTCACAAACTTAATGTATTCACTTAAACAACAATCATCTTATAATGATATTGCAGTTATTGACGATATAGTTTTTACATCAAACCGCAAATGTGATTCAGCTAACCAACACAAAGAGATATTCCCACATTACAGAGTTACCTGTGCTGTTGGACTTACTTGCCCGGCTAGGCTCAACACTATAGAAAGAATATTATATGCAAGAGATAAACACGCGACACCAGAAAAATTTACGACGGCAAGATCCATGTTAGTGAGGTATTGGTAATACTATAGTGTATAAAAATATTTATAATATCGAAGAAAAATGTACAAAAATATATAATCTTAAGCATGTGCAATGTAATCTTAATTAACGCGAATTCATATAATGTCGTCGTCACATTATTACTAACTATATAAAAATATAGAATCTCTAACACAATTTATCATGATAATATTAATTAATAAGGATTTATATGGAAATGTTAAAGAGAGATTATATAACACTGTTAAATTTTTAATAAATTATTAATAATGTCATATAGAGTTGGGATGAAGAGTCAGAAGACTGTATGAATGAATGGTGAAGGATAGAATGATCCATGTCTGGAAGTCCGACGTGGATACATTCTATCATTATGAATGAATGGTACTTGCATTGTATGGTTTAGTATGGCTGGAGGTTTCTGCTGTAATGAATACAGTAAAACTAACCAGCACTTTTTATTTTTGTTGCTAATCCGGACCTGCGAACAAAGAATACCAATTCCCTCTGCAGGATTTGCGGCGTTATAGTGTGTTATTGTGTAAATAATTTCTACTCTGTATCGAATTTAGCAAATGTTATATGTAACTCTGAAATAAATAAATAAATAAGTAAATAAATAAATAACACTGATCAATACATCTATATTCGACCAATACTAAATTATGCACAATTATAATATGCATGAACCAGAACTCTATAATTTTTACTTAAGATATATCATCATTTTTTAGAGGGGATGTGGAAGGGGTGGATGGGATGTGGAGGGGACGTGAAGGGGGGGGTTGAGGGGATGTGAAGGGTATGGAGGGGAATGTGGATGGGAGGTGGAGCGGCAAATAAGTAAAAAAATAACGTCGTTTTTTTAAACAATTTAACGTTATTACGTGGAGGGGTATGGAGGGGGTAGAGGAGCGTGGTGGGGGGCGGAAGGATGGTGGGCAAATGAATAAAAAAATAAGGTAATTTTTTAAACAATTTAACGTTATTATGTGGAGGACTGTGGAGAGGGGTGAAGTGACTTTATAACGCTTACTATTATATAATATAGGAAGATATATATATCAAAATGTGGACAAAAAGAATTTTATTATAAGTATAGATATACAATTTTCGACCCCAACACCCAATATATCTATAGAGATGGGTCTATTAAAAATTTGCTGTTTATTATTTTTTACAAAAAAAACAAATCTTTAATGATTTTTAATGCGGATAGGGTGCGTTTTGAGAAAAAGTTGGAAGAATATTTCAGACCTTAATTTGAATCTTTCTGATTGACTGATACAATGTGTACATTTTCAAATCATTTTGAAGGTGTTCGGTGAGCTAATTTTCTTTCCTCCAGAGCTTAAAATTTTTTATTTAATAAGACCTTGAAAATGAGACCCCGAATAAGAGGGGCGAAGCCCAATAAATATTATCAATATTATTTTAAAGGCATTCTAAAGATTAATACATTGTATATTACGTAGAGTTTCTGTACAAGTACAATGTATAGTGGAATATATATGAGACATCGAGTGCAAAAAAAAAACTTGTTCCGGGTCAAGTAGTTTTTACATACAATGCCTCAGATATATCAGTAGCTTCGCTGAACCTATTAAGCTGTTTCTTTTTACGCAATAACAACTAGAACTGTAGAGTATAGACTTCAACTTACTTGAATTATCATAGACATTTTTCCTTTGCTGCTCGCACTGCATTACTATAGTATAATTTGTATATTTTCTTGATGTTCACACATAATTTTTCAATGTAAATCAATATTTTACAACATTCAGTATTAATGAAAAAGATCTTTCCTGGTCTCGAACCTTTTCCAATTTTCTTTCGCCAATTTACTGAGTGTGCTATTATTATTTTTTTATACCAGGTTATGTTATATATGGGTAAATCCGCCAAACTTTTAACCTTGTACAATCTAACTATGAAATGGCTGTTACGCTGATTCTAGATGTAGCACATCGTCCATCCGGGTCTTATATGATTTGTTTGGTCCTGTTACTTTAATCTTTCAATCTTTAGAAAAGTATAATCAAAATATTTTTTAGAATATTTAAAAATCGCTTCAAAAAGGCCTTATAATTACGCAAGGTCTTTTCCAGTGATGTATTTGAAGCTATGTAAACAAGAAAGCTTTTCTCTCGATTCTTACCAAAATTTTATGTATATTCTTTGAACGGAGAATAATAATTTAAGTCTTTATAGAATATTATACCTTGTTTGATTAACCGGTAATCAAAATTTCAAACCTAGCTACTTTCTAAGTTTTAAAGTATTATTAGTAAACATAAAAATCTGAAAATTTATTACTTTTTCACTTTGTATTCTAGTTGTGTGATTGTGTTTAAAAAAAATTGATACTGCGAATGTTTTATATCAAGCATAAGTCAAGTATAATATTATAAGCACCTTATTAGTATTTTATAACAAAAATGCTAAAAAAAATCATTACCTTTAAAATAATGTTGCTAATATTTATTAAATTTCACCCATCTTATCCTGGGTCTCATTTTCAAGGTCTTATCTAAAAAAAACTTTAAGCTCTGGAGGAAAATAAATTAGCTCGCTTCGAACACCTTCAAACTGATTTGTGTAGATACATATTGTATTGGCTTATCAAAAACATTCAACTTAAGGTTTGAAATATTCATGCTTTTTCTACAGATAATTTACAACAAAAAATGTTCTTACAAATTTTTCTCAACAACGCACGATATATGCGATTAAAATTATTAAAGATTTGTTTTTTTGTAAAAAATAATAAATAGCAGATTTCTAATAGGCCGATAACTATAGATATATTGAGTCTTGAGGTCTAAAATTTTATATGTATACTTTTTTGACCATACTTAACCCATATAAAAAGTTTCAGCCAAAAAAAATTTGTTTGTCCACGGGTTGATGTAGTATGTCTAATATATATATATATATATATATATATATATATATATATATATATATATATATATATATATATATATATATATATATATATATATATATATATATATATATATATATATATATAAATATATTTTATATTTTTTTAGATTTCAAGATTTCAAAAAATCTAAAAAGATTCACATCCATCGTACATACCAAGAGGAACATTTTTACCGAAGAAATAAGAAAAGAAATTTATTTTATCTCAATTTCCCAGAGAATTACCCATATATATAAGAAAAGAAATTTATTTTATCTCAATTTCCCAGAGAATTACCCATATATATATATATATATATATATATATATATATATATATATATATATATATATATATATATATATATATATATATATATATATATATATATATATATATATATATATATATATATATATATATATATGGGTAATTCTCTGGGAAATTGAGATAAAATAAATTTCTTTTCTTATTTCTTCGGTAAAAATGTTCCTCTTGGTATGTACGATGGATGTGAATCTTTTTAGATTTTTTGAAACCCTTACGTTCAAAGTTGATCAAGGCTAAATATGAGCATGTAGTCATTTTTTACATATTTTAGCAAATTTCAATCTCCATTCATTCAATAAGTTTAAATGTCTTTAAAAAATAGCATCAAGGGATTATTTAACAAATTTTCTGAAATTTCATAAAAAAAAAAATCATTAATACCCCTTTCGATTAATTACACTCATTTTAATACTTAAAATCCTGAAAAAAGTGGGTTTGATCACACGAACCATTAAACCAAAAAATCATGAAGATAGCTTTATTCAGTACAAACGTGACTGCCATAGTGGAAAAATGGTAGAAGTGCAATATTTATATAAGAGAATCAAAATAACACGAAATATTGTTTAAAAAAATTATTAAAATGCACATTTCAGCATAATGTCATATTTAACTTCAAACCACTTTTAGTATATGGGTTTTAAAAAATCTGAATAAATTCACGAATATTAATATTTTTACATACTAAAAGGAACATTTTTTCTAAAATTAAAAAAAAAACTGTTTTCGGTTTCCTCCACTGAGAGAAAAATCAAGGACGTATTCCGTAGAATACTAGTCCCGCGATGAATCCATGCATTTTTCTTGCGATGTATCCTGGTTTTCCCTGGATAAACTGCATGATACAGATTGACGGAATGTTTCCATAGAGCCACCAGGAATTTTGTCGGCGCTCTCCATGAAATTCTTGTAAAATGAAGCGCAGTGATTTGTTTCGGAAGCGATGCGTGGTTCAAATAACATGTAGGTTATAAACAACGTATGTATTATGCTATAGGGTAAATGAAACTATTTTATAGAAATTGAACAGTTATTTATTTTTTATAATATCTAAATTGCAAGACAAAAGTCAAAATTATTGAGACATGTTTTAATACAGTATTTTACTAAGTTAGCAATTCTGCAAAATGCTACATAATAACCAAGCTAAGAACAAAGGTTAGGTTACAAAGTTGTCATATTTTTATAATAATTAAATAAATAAATAAAGTATATATAATTAAAATATAATTATATCACTCAATCCACGAATCTTCAGATACTTTAAACTGCTGTAAACAACAAATTTGATAAGATTAAATAAATATTGTGTGTACACGAACACGAAGACAAAATCAGGATATATCGCCACAAGAGGGTTTGGATTCATCGGGTGACTAATATTCCACGGAATAAGTCCTTGATAATTCTCTCAATGCAGGGAGTTATTCATTTATATATAAAAATATAGGTTATTTTTTGAAAAATCGAAGATATACATATGGGTGATTTACTGGGAAATCGAGATTTAAAAAATTATTGTGGATTTTGTATCTAAAGAGATTTTGTATTTAAAATTCCTTCGATCATGTGTTATGGTGGACGATGACAAGGTCTAGGTAGTATGCTCCATACTTTTTGGTGTCTAGATATACGTACTAGTCAAAGAAGGTGTCCAGGTATTTATGGTGGCCAGTGACAATGTGTAAATATTGCAACCGCGTCATCGTCCACCATAACCACTTGGACAGCGTCTTCTAGAAATATGCATCTGGGCATAAGAGATTACGGTACGTACTATCTAGACTTTGTCATCGGATACCATAACCACCTGCACATCGTCTTTGGCCAGTACGTACATCTAGACACCAAGAAATAAAGAGTACACTACCTAGACCTTGTTATCGGCCACAATAACCACCTGGACAACATCTCCAACCAGTATTTATAGCTAGATGCCGAAACCTATGGATCGCACTACCTAGACGTTATTATCGGCCACTATATGCACTAGGACACCGTATCCGGGGGTACAAATAACCAGTAGCTCTTAAGTTCAAGTTGTGTCTAGATACAACTCGCCACGCGGTTTGGAGATGTCGACACATCGAGTCGTGTCTATTTGTGACTAGACTAGAGCTGCCAGAATGACAAAACTGATTTGCACTTGAAAAAAGAAAATGCTTTTCAAGTTGATACAAATTTTTCCACTTTAGGCAACTATTCTGAAATTTCTTTTGCTATAATATCTGTAATTTTACCGTTATAAAACTTGAAAATCTTGCTCCTACGTCATACTTTCCATCCAACTCACCCGCCTGATGCGAGACGGTTGGTTACTATAAATTAAACACAACTCGATGCATCTACGCAAGCCAGCGACAAGTTGAGATGTATCTAGACACATTTAGACGCATCTAGATACAACCTCGTGTGTTCCCTATAAACGGGGCCTTATCACCGCGCCTTGCCGATGCGCCGTGTTTTATTAATTCTTGCATTGCATGAGAAACTTATCCGTGTGTGCTTGTTTATGCGTAACTATATAGAAGAAACTTGAGTCTGTGCGCGCTCCCCATCTTATATCGATGGCACATGCACTTTATTCTCGCCTCGTTCGGTTTATACTTCCTCTCACAGCATTTGCAACTTCCCCCTCACCATGTTTGCGAATTTCCCTTCTGAGCGTTCGGTTCTCACGGACTGGTCATACCATAAGAAGTAATAACTTCAACAGCTATATGATTATTATAGAACAAAAAGATTATTGCGGTACTCATCCTGGGATAAATCGACTAAATCAACATAAATGTTTAACGCTTTAACGTGAACAACGGTAGAAACCATATAGTTGTGAGCTGTGTTGATGTTAGTAAATCATAGATTTTAATTTACTGTTTCAAGCATTAAATAGTGATATTGATATTTTTGCTGTTCATATATACTCACAAGGAGAGTGTATGAAGTGCGGCTCGTGAATGTTGATGAGGCTTTGAGAGTGGTTTTCTGGTGCCTAAAAATGAACGTCAGCACCCGCCAGTTTATCTAACGATCCTCAGTGATCGAAATATAGCTAATTGCCCCAAATACCCGTCTTTTAGTGAAAAAATGGTACCTCTACTTCAAATCATAACTCCGCAAGTTTTTATTCAGAACTAGCGCGCCACATGCTTCGCAGCGCTTCGCTCGCTCTTAAGCTCCTCCGCGTCTTGCTTCGCGTTTTGCATTGGAGGCACGGTCGTACTCAGCTCGCGCTTCACGCTCGCTTGCCTTACCGGTGCTCGCGCTGCGCGCTCGTCTTGCTCATGTTGCGCGTTTGCTTGATTGTATAATATAGTAAAAAACTACATTTTTCGATGTCAAAAAACGTTTTGGACTATTAACTTGATTTAAAAGCATTTTCGCGTCTTGGTGTTAAGAATAAAAGTTGTATTTTTCAAAGATCTACAACTTTTCCATTTAACTTTTTCATGTAAAACGCATAGCTGTAAAATTATATGGTAAAAAGCTGTTTTGTCGATGTTAAAATTCGTTTTTGGCCTGTTAACTCGAGTTAAAAGTATCTTCATAAATAGATGTCCATGGGAAAAAGTTGTATTTTTGAAAGATCTATAACTTCTCTATTTAACTTTATTTTGTACAATGCTTAGTTTTCAAGTTATAGCCCAAAAACCGTTTTTATCGATTTTTTATAGTCGCCGCATTCAGCGTATATTTGCAGGATCAATCTCAAAATAGGACCATCAAGTTGTTAAACTTAGGAGAGTACTCAACAAAAATTTGAGTCTGATTCGCTAAAATTTCACGGAGATAATCGTGTAACATGAATTTTAAAAAAAACACGTAAAAATAAGCAAAAAGTGCTCGCAATTTAAAAACTACGTACAAGATCGGGATAAAAAAAATAGAATTTTATATTGTGCTGGAGAAGATCTCTCCTAAAATTTCATCCCGATTGGTCAAAAATTGCGTGAGATATCCTATCGCACACATTTTTCGCTAACGAAAATATAAGCCACTTCCGTGTCGCGGTCGTGCCTAAAAAATAACCCAAAAGTAGGTAAAAGTAGAATGAAAGAGCTTTAATTTCCGCCTTGTTTCGTATAAAAATATTATTCTCTTGCAAAATTATTAATTGTCTAAGAAAGTGATAAAAAATACATGAAAAATTAAAGATTTTAATTTTATTTTAAATCGCTGATTTTCCATGCATTTCTTATTACTATTTTTGCTAGTTAATAACTTTGCAAGGGAAT
Organism: Gastracanthus pulcherrimus; assembly: GCA_949152435.1. NCBI lineage: Eukaryota > Metazoa > Arthropoda > Insecta > Hymenoptera > Pteromalidae > Gastracanthus > Gastracanthus pulcherrimus. The sequence continues at coordinate 159,187,032 of OX424576.1, forward strand.
AATAATACTTTATCCTGCTTTTGGATTATTTTTTCTGAATAAAAACTTGCGGAGTTATGATCTGAAGTAGAGATACCATTTTTTCACTAAAAAAAGGGTATTTGGGGTATAATTGGCTATATTTCGATAACAGGGGCTCGTTAGGCAAAATGGCTAATAACGTTAATAAATCGAGGTTCTATGTAGCTATAAATTACAAGACACGTAACTTAATATTGTCGTATGGACATACAATTTTGCATTGAAAAATCGAGGTAACAAGTTCTTAAAAATTAGTCGAGCAGTGTTCCAGGTTTTGCTGGTGCAGTATTCGAAGTAAATTAGTATTCGAGGTTCGACTGTATTTTAAATAGCTTTAACATATTGAAATTTTAGTTTGTATTAACAATGGATGAATGGATCCCACTTTTCAAGTCAACAAAGTGGCTACACAGTTAAGTCATGAATAAAATTCTATATGCAATACGAGAGTAAGGTCGACTATTCCCTCGAGTGATTACTGCCCTCGCTTCCAGTAAACGCCCCGCGAGAATACTCGAACGAGAACGGCTTTAGTCCGTTTTTGCATATTGTTAGTTAGGACAACTAAATATCTTTTTGATGAATATTATTTCATAAACGGTTTTACTTTTTAATTACTCTCCCCTATATCGTTTTTGGAGATTAGATAGTTGTTCGTCCCCTTAAATTACGACAGTTGTTCAATAAGTCCTTAGAAAAAGTTAGAAAAAGAAGTTTTTTGGATAAATTTTTTTTAACATAATCTCCTTTTAGCTCTATATATTTTTCCAAGCGATTTTCCAAATTTTTTAAGCTGTCCAAAAAGTAGGATTTCGCAAGTTGAAGCAACTGTACCTTGCGATATGTCTGTGACCTCAACTATTTCGCGAACTTTCATTCGTCGATCACTTAAAATCATATCGCGGATTTTGTCAATCATTTTGGGGGATAGTCACTTCCACTGAGCGTCCCGAATGATGTTCATCTTTTGTGGATATACGGTCACGTTTAAACTCATTCTCCCAATTGTTATGAATAAACGAAAGTTGTTTACTTCAATAGACAATGAAAATCAAAATATGTGATGGATAGAGGTGAAGCTTTAACAGCTGTCTAGTTAGTAGTGCTGCTCACTAAGAAAAATTCATTTTCAATACTACGAGCGCCATCTCTTGGATTTTCCAAGAACCTTATTGAACGACCCTCGTAATAACGTTAGCCACAGTTACAAATACACGATTTACATTTTTTATTGAATTTCATTATTTAATAATGTGTGCAATATGTCATAAAGGCTGTTAAAGACTTGCCCATAATTTTCAACTGGTGGGACAGATGTGGATACAGGTTGAGCATACAGCCACCTACAATTGCAGCGTCGCAGCGACCTTCCTTAATTTCGTAATAAGCGCGTTCCAAAGCCGTGCCTGCGCCCGCACATCCGCCATCAATATTGAAACTTGGCCCAGTTAGACCCAGAAAGTACGATATGCGATTTGCAATCATTGACTTACTGGTGCCTACGATGCCGAAACCATCTATCTGAAATAGTTAAAAAGTTCTTTGTATAGAAAGTCAGAAGTTTTATTTTTCAACTGTTAAGGTAAAAGTACCAATATCTGACCGTTTAAGCAACTGTACTAAAAAACAGTAGTTGGAAAGGTTTTATATGTATTAGCGAAGCAATAAAAAGGTAACAAAGTTATCAACTCTATTTGAACAGACTCTATTTTTAAATCTAACATATTTTCTAATCATTTATTAAACTATTTAAAAGTTGGCATTAAATTATTTTCTTTGTAGATTCTCAAACTGTAAACAAATAGAATATTTTTGCATAATTAGTTTATAAAGTCAACCATATTATATATTTATTAACCAACGACTTTTATCGTACAGCCTAATTTTACTTAAAATAAATCTATTATTCTCAATAACTTCAATATTATTTAATAATTTTCTTTTCATAATGTGTGTATCAATTGATAATATTGGGCCTGCGGCGGCTCAGTCGGTAGAGTGTCGGATTCCCACGCCGGTGACCCGGGTTCGAATCCTAGTCTCTGCCGATTGATACAAGCACCTCTGTAAAAATTACATGTGCTTTGTTTACAAACACACCGCAGACCCCCGTCGTCGATTAGCACCACATGGGAGCACAAACATGGCGACGTTAAAAAAAAAAAAAAATAAATAAATTGATAATATCATTATAAATATGCCATGTAAATATTATTTGGTTAGCCTTAAAGCTGCGGAAGTTTTTTTTTCACCGGAGAGCCCCCTTAAAAGTATAAATGTTATGTTTGTTATACTTCAAAATTGAATTTTTTCATTTTATTATTCTTTTTTCACAATTTTAAACATTAATTTATTTTTAAATTCAAATTCTTGAAGCTCAAAAAATATTTGTAAGCAAGTCTTTTTGCAAATTCTATGAAGAACATAAATTTTCTCAAAACTTAGCCCATTAACGCCCAAGATCACGGAATTTTCAGCTCATTTTCGAGCTTTACTGCCAAATCGAAAAATGAAAAATATCATAACCAAACGTACTATTTTTGTGTATGCTCTTCGATTTACAGGGTCATAATTGCGTTTCCATGCCTTAGAAAAACAATATGGCGGATTTTATTTGAAAAAGTACCAAAAAATTGGAAATTTTCTTTTTAAATCTATTTTTTCAAGCCGAAAAAGGATGACGATCCATTCCAAACTGTAGACAAAAGTGGATGAAATAGTTGTAATTTACGGAAATTTTCTTCTCCCAGCTCTTTTTGGTTTACTCTTTTCAAAGTGGCGGAAAACGGTAGAAATTTCGAAAACTACGTGTTTTTTCTTAATAGTTCTGATATAAATCGACATTGAACGAAATTTTTTCCCTCAAAGTGTAAAATTTCGATTGATTGAACATTCCCGGTTATTTTCCAGTACATTTTACGATCTCAGTAATAGCGGATTCAATATGGTGGTAGGGGAACTGGGAAAATGATGAGTTTTCGCGGTTATTGGCAATAAAAGTTTCAAAACCTTGATTTTATCTCGTTTTTCCATGTTTCGGATTGCATTGAATCAAAATCAGGTGACGGATTTTTAAAATTCAAAATTGCTGATCCAATGTGGTAGATGTAACATTGAAAATGATATTATTTCCGAATGAAGAAAATCTTGTCGTGAGTATTCTACGTGAAATTTGTGTCAGAAAATGTTCTTAGTGATTTTTTGATTGAATGCGTTGGTTTCAAGAAATAATTCATGAAATTCTGAATTTATAATTTACGATCAGCAGAGTAAATACCGACTATGTACTGATCGAAAGAGATTCTACGGTCATTGAATCGGAATTCAGTAACGGATTTTCAAATTTCAAAATTGTGGATTTAATATGGCGGATGGAATATTAGAAATTGTAAATATTTTGAATGGAAAAAATCTGAGCTCCTTGTAGTTTTCGATAAACATTATAATTAGAATATTTCTTACTTCCTAATATTATACCTATATTTTTACATATCTATCTATTTATTCAACCCTGGTCTGGGAATATGAGTTATAAATTTCCGCTCTATCTCGTATGAAAATAAAAAGTAAAAGCTTATAAAATGCCTCCAAATCGAAAAAGAAGTTCTGCCCGTAGTCACGCATGTCATGAATTTGTTAATTCCGATAATAATTATAACGAAATCATTGATATACCCAATCCAGATGATTCTGGAGATTCAGATGCAAGATCTGATGGTGAGCAAATTGATGACGGAAATAATGGTCATTGCGAAGATATGGAAGATCTGTTATCGCAAGACTCACACAGAAAAATTTCTAAAACTTATACAGACAATCAAAGTAAACTAGAGAATAATCATACATATAAATGGGTAAGCGGAGAGAAAGTGTATGATACCGATGTTCGAAATGAATTGTTACTGAATAACGCTCAGAAAAAGAAAATTCATGGATGTAGTCATGTTGAGTTATTTGAAATCTTCTTTTCAGATGACACGAAAAATTATGTTACGGAAGCCACAAATGAAAACGGCTATAAACCCTCAAAAATAGACCTAGAAACTTTCATGGAGTAATTATCCTGTCTTCATTCAACAAAAGGAAATCTCGAGATTACTGGTCATCTGATCCTGTACTGTCTTGCGATATAGTCCAACATATCATGTCACGATCTACTTTTGAAGAAATCAAATCTGATTTGAAATGCTCTAAATATGGAGATGAAAACCCTGATGCTAAGGCATGGAGAGTTCAAGTTATGATGAATAATTTTAGACAGAATATTCAAAGTTTTGGATATTTTGGAACCGCTCTATTCATTGAATGAAATGATGGCCAAATTGGATGCCTAAACCTCTATGAAACAGTTCATTCTAGGGAAACCTATACGATTTGGTTTGAGGTTTTGGAGCCATCGTACTTATGTCGGATTCTTATTAGATTTAGATTTGAACTGTGGCAAGGATTCAAATGTAAATCTTCTAAAAAAATGCGATATAGGTTATAGAGTGGTAATGAATTTATTAGATCCATTTTTCAAGAAAATACCTAGTATAAAAATCCCTAAATTTCATCTTTATTTAAATAATTATTTTACTAGTTTATATCTCATTTCACAGTTACAAAAACTAGGCCTCACGTCCCAAGGTACAATAAGAAACAATCGTGTATCTAAGGAAATAAAAAATGTAATTGACAAACAAGCTCATAAACTACATCAGTATCAAGGACTTCAAGCAAGTGTTAATCGATTCATCTGCAGCGGGTGTAACCCCCCAATTACTGTACAAAAGATATAGTGCAGAGAAGAAAGCAAGAACTGAAATACTCTTTCCATGTGCCTTTCATGCTTATAATAAATTCATGGGTGGAGTCGACTTACATGACAATCATTACATCAATCTTCTGCCATATATAGGGTTGAAGAAATGGACGTGGGTAGTTTTTGTAAGACTTATTCAGTCTGCGATCGTAAATGCACTAGTAATATATAACGCATCTAATTCAAGAGAAAAAAAACGGGATCAAAAGATTTTGCAATGAGTATCGTCAGACGATACCTTGAAAATGGTGAAAGGCATAGATCAAGATCGCACGACGTTTCTTATAAGGCTCTCAAAAAGGATTGATCCTTGGAGAGGATTTGTATGTTCACTCAGAACCTACAAATATTGTAATAATTGTGGTTTGTATTATTATAAAACCTGTTTCAACAATAATCATTGAAAACTATCGAAACCGTATAAAATAAGAATAATATTTGAAAAATTACAAAAAAAAATATAAAATTTTAAAATTATAAAAAAGAAAAGAAAAAGACTTGACCATCCACCTCCACGTGGTAAGAGTTGGAAAATGTTCATGAGAAACGGCGAACGGACGGGATCATTATGTACAATAGTTCACAAAACATTTTTTCATACATATTCCATACTGGGAAACTGTTTATAGTGAGAATAGTAGAAGCGTAGGGGAGGATGGGGTATTGCCGGTCACCTAAGCAAACGTGCTTGTTATTTCCACTTTCAAATTGGTTCTTTGAACTTTAAATAATTATTATGTTAGTTCAAACCATTGACTATAAATATTTATTAATGGTTTAATATAAAAATGTAAGATATCGAAGCTATAAGTCGAAATAAAAAAAGCATTTTGACCGAATTTACTCCACATCAAAGGGTAATACCGGTCAGCCTTGGTACAATTCCGATCACTATTAGAAAGTTACTTTTATAGGTGAAAAATTTCTTTTAATCAATTATATGAACTTTCATATGATCTGCCACATTATTATTCGCACTTACATAGTGAAACATATAATAACATAACCACTGTTCAATCAAAAACACTTAAGCAAAGTTACCCTACCTGAGAGCGCAGCGGAACGTTTTCTTAGCCTCACTTTCGGGAGCGTCATATAAATAACATTGTGACCGGTATTACCCCCATTCTGCTTAGTAATTTAAATTGAAATGACAAAAAAGTAATAGGTTTATACTCTTTTTTCTTCACTACTTCGTATTCTTAGATTGTTCAAATTAATAAAGATGCAAAAAATAACTGCATAAAGCAACAAATAATATGCATAAAAGCTTATTTTATAGACCAGATTTTTTATAAGAAATGTAGGTCTACACTTTGATTGTATATAATTGCTTAATAAAACTGAATAGAAGGTTGTTTGAACATTAGATTAATTGCATTTTATGTTGCGTTTAATATACTATTCAAATTATTACCTAAAAATGTTTAGATGATTGAAAATAAGGGTGACCGGAATTAGCCAGTGACCGGCATTACCCCGTTCTCCCCTACTTTGAATAATTTTATTTTTCAGATAGATCGAGAGTAACTACTCTACTGATCGTTGATCAAAAAATCATGATTTCATGAATTACTTCCTGAGAACCAAGACATTCAGTCAAAAAACACTAAAAACATTATCTTACATGCGATAAGATTTTTTTCATTCGCAAATAATACAATTTTCAATATCACATCTGTCATATTGCATCCGCCATTTTGAATTTTGAAAACCCGTCATTGAATTTTGATCCAATGTAATCTGAAACATGGGAAACCGAGATAAAATGAAGGTTTTGAAACTTTTATTGCCGATAATGGTGAGAAAATTCGTCATTTTCCCAGTTCCCCTACCTCCATATTGAATCCGCTATTACTGAGATCGTAAAATGTACTGGAAAATAACCGGGAATGTTCAATCAATCAAAATTTTACACTTTGAAGGAAAAAAATTTGTTCAATGTCGATTTATATCAGAAATATTCAGAAAAAACGCGTATTTTTCGAAATTTCTACCGTATTCCGCCATTTTGAAAAGGATAAGCCAAATAGAACTGGAAAAAAAAAGTTTTCCGTAAACTACAACTATTTTATTCACCTTTGTCCACAGTTTGAACGGATCGTTATCCTTTTTCGACTTGAAAACAATATAATTAAAAAAGATATTTTCAATTTTTTGATACTTTTTCTAATAAAATCCACCATATTGTTTTTCTACGGCATGAAAACGCAATTTTGACCCCGTAAATTGAAAGAGTATACCCAAGAATAGTAAGATAAGTATGTTTGATCATGATATTTTTCATTTTTCGTTTTGGCAGTGAAGCTCGAAAATGAGCTGAAAATTCCGCGATCTTGGGCGTTAATGGGTTAAAATGGTGAATTCTGATTGGTGTGAAGAAATAGGACCCATTTATGCAAATCTAATCAAGTACGACAAGGTTAATTTTTTCTATCAGGTCTCGTAATTTTCGTATTTTCATGAACTTTAAAATGTGCTATGCAGAAAGATGAGACAAAGCTGACAACAAAAATTATTTACACTTAGTTAAGTTTAAGACACTTTTAAGACATAAAATCTCTGAAAAACGTATAATAAGTTTAATAACTATTTTTTTAGGCTTTGTCTCATCTTTTTGCATCACACATATTATAGCTCATGAAAACATGAAAATTTTGAGACCTGAAAAATAAAAATTAACTTGGACGTACTTGATTAGATTTGCATAAATAGGTCCTATTTCTTCACACCAATCAGAATTCGCCACCCGGCTAAAAATGAGTCGTATATAACTGTATGTAATTATATATAAGTAGTCATATATAATTATATATAACTTTTGTCTGTATAAAATAATGCATAGTTATACATGATTATATATAATTACAAAATAAATACAATAAACAATAATCCATTATACTATCACATCACATTTCTTTTATAATGAATCATAGATATATATGTGCGTAAGTTTAAGAAGATGTTAAATCCCCCTGTTACCGACAGATACCAAGGACCACTTTTTTAAATTAATTTTTAATTTTGAGAAAATATCTCTTTGGAGTTTTGTTGTCTTTGAATAATACAACAACGTACCGAAAAGATATTTGCTAAAAATTGAAAATTAATTGAAAATAGTTGAACCTTGCAATTATCGGTAACGGGTGTGTTTAATATCACCTTAAGTGTGATCTTTATGTGTCTTCTTATGTATGTATGTGTGCTTATGCGTATGAGAATGACATTTAATGTGTGTTCATAACACTGTGTGACCTAAATCCGCACTTAAGTCACACCTATCCGTGACTTAAGTAGTCTATTATTGCACCGCCCTTATCGCCTTCGCTACGCTCGGGCGCTAACCTCACGATGCAATACTGGACTGCTTAAGGCACGGCTAGGTGTGACAGCGGATTTAGGCAAGCAGTGCTATAAAATAGTATACGATACTCGTGTCAAAAGTAGTCCTTCAAAACACGGTGTTTAGCTAATACACGCCGTACTATAAATGACTACTTATATCACACGTATCGTAATGTACTATTTTTTCGTATGCATATATGTGCGCACATATAGATGAAAGATATGTGCAACTGTTTTGATATGTACCCGGATATGTCGATGTGTTCTTGTGGTTATGTGGGCTATCTGCATGTGTTGTGATATTTCTGTGTTTTAATGTCGCATAGGTGCTACTCGTATGTGGATAAGTATGTGCGCATCTACATAGATGAGTGCTTATGTATTCAAACGCTATATATAATCATATATGACTATATATTATCATATGTTATAATGTGTTATCATATATCGTTATGTATTGTCATTAATAATCTTGAATACTCAAATATAGTTGTGTTGTATTTAAACAATTGGAAAATTGTATATAATAGTATATAATTTTGTACGATCGTATACAACGATTCATGACTCTATCTGGTTATATATGATTATACAGGAACATACATCTTTAAGCGCAATTACATAGAGACATAAGTTATATATAATTATATACAATTATGTATGATTATATATAATTATATTATATTATATATGACTCATTTTTTCCCGGCAATTTAAGTTTTAAGAAAATTTACTCATATTCTTCACAGAATTTTCAAAAAGAAACCTGCTTACAAATTTTTTTCTAAATCCCAAAAATTTTAATTTCAAAATAAATAAAAGTTTGAAATTATGAAAGAAAAATAAAAAATTCAATTTGTAAGTATCCACATAACTTTTTATACTTTTAAGCTTAGGGTCTGAAAATCTTTATCTGTGCATTTTTAACAATTTGCGATAATTTCACCGTTTGATCACTGATAATTTTTTTTGATGACTTGACGCGGAATGTCTCATATATATATATAACTGAAAACTGACTCAACCGAAATCGATAGAAGCGTGATCCTTTAAATTCACGATTGAGTGATAGAAACAAATTCTAATCATGTTAAATATAATTTAGTTAAATTAAATATTACATTGTGCAATAAAAACGCTTGATAGGTAATAAAATGAAAGCCACAAATATTTATTTTGTATAAAAAACGACTCATTTATTATTATTTCGAACAAATAATTTACTTTTTTTTATAATTTTAGATAGAGTTATAAGTTATAAGTACTTATACATTCTTTTAGTTTTATATCTAAGAACAATATAGTACATTCTTTATTTATGGCTGAAACTTATCACAGTTAACGAGCTTAAAACTTTTTAAGGTACTTAAATCACATAACATGAAAAAATCTTTAACAATTCTTAAAAGTATTTACTAGAAACAATGTTTGATCAACTGTGTTTTTCTAGTTTGATGCCAATCGTTTTTTTAACCACCATTCTCTTAATCTCTTATTCTACTTCTTTTTTTCTTGAATTGCAACCTTTCTTTCTTGCTTTTCTTCAGCCTTCCTTATTTTAGCCCTTTGTCTCAATTTTTACGTTCACTACCCGGGTAAAAATGACTTTATGTAAGATCGTGTATACTTATATGTGATTGCATATGATCATATAAGAAAATTATGTATGAAAATATATGAAGATATATAAATATATATGATCATATAATATATAAATATCAATCTAAATATGAGCATAAACGAATTATGGCAACATACATGCATATATGAACGTTTATGGCCATGTATGCTTTATATAATCATATATTATCATATCTGGGTATATATAAAATCAAGTTTGTCAATTTTCGAAATTGTTTTTGTTAATTTGTATGCTTATCAAAAGATATTTTCAGAATCATTGTATCATAGATCAATCTCTCGATTTGAGTGTTATTATCAGAATAAACTTATAAGGTAACTTTATATAACGTACATTCAGTGCAGTTTCTCAAATTATATAATATAGACAATAAGCAAAAGAAGTACACAAAACTTTAAAAAAAATTGAATGTTACGTTATATTAATAAAACTAATGTTATCAATAACTTTACTTATGATTTTTACACAAAAAGAATTAGTAAATGAATATCATAATATAATTCAATTTGTATCGTTCCCATTGTAAAAGTCTAATATGATATTTGAAACATCACATAACATGAAACCAACAGAAGATTAATATATCTATACAAGATTATTTTTTAATTCATTATGAAGCATGTTTGGTGTTATATGCTGTTTAATATATTAGATAAAGTTAAAATAATGCATACTAATTATTAAAATATTTAAGATGCCATTATATTAACAAAAGCATATTTCTGATCGATCGGTATTGCAATGCAATTACATAAGAAGGCGAAGGTCAGAATGTGAGTTGGTGGGTGAAAAGATTTAACATGAAGTTAATCAGTAGCGCATCGGACGTAATTAGCATTTTCACCTAACGTAATTTGAATATAATTCTGCTTCGTATAAAATAAAGTCAAGTTTAATTATTTACCAAATTATGTTTAAATTGATGTGGTTCGAATCCAAAGGTGACAACCAGCTTACAATAAGTTTAACACAACCCTTTCGGACTTCAATAATCACCCAACAGATAAACATGTTGTATATATAAGTGCGATTGCTTAACCGGTAGAGACCAGGATAGCAGATCTAAAGATCCCGGGTTCAAGCCTGGTCTTGGTTGATTTTACAAAATGTAAAATACCCAATACCAGGACGCTTTTTACAGTAAAAGTTACATAACCCTTATTGGGTACTTTGAAATTTCGTATATAATTATAAGTATGCAAGTGGAATATGTCCTGTTATTGGGTCCGTTATCTCAAGTACCCTTACACAAGCTTCTTGTTTAAATAATGTTAAATTAGTTTAAAAACATATTTATTTCAAAAAATATCTAGCTCCCGAAACTGTGCCTGTGCCGATAGATCTTTCATAAATATTACTCCTAGTGGGAAGAGTGGTCTTAAAAAAATGCCATTCATTAGAAATGTCTCGAATTAATGCCCGGATGTTCCCTATATTATAGCCATCCTAATTTGATAATATGATTAACCCATTAACGTGAATCGTGCATTAGTAGTAGCAACGTCATAAAATCTATTTTGTTCGATTGCCCGCCAAATTTTTTACTTTCTAAGCTGAAAAAGTATTTAAATAATTCATCATACATGGCTGAGTATACATGAAAAGTAAAATTATTAATATTTTAATTCAGCGTTTAATAAAATGAAGTAAAAACCATGATTTACTAACAACAACGCAGGTCACAATGATACGGTTTCGGGCGTTGTTCACGTTCAAGAGTTAAGCATACTAATTAAATAAATAATAAATGACTTACCCGTTTGCATGGAAAAAAAAAATCCTTTAATGTTTCCGATAGACTTGTAGCTACAATGACGGCTATTTTTGATCCTCTTAAACTTCTAGGGTTAATACCAGCATCAAGTATAGCCTCATAACTATGTTCTAGCAATAATCTTGACATTGGATCCGTTCTGTTGGTTAACTTAACATGAAGTCCGAAAAATACACGATCAAATTTTTGGATATCATTGCACTTGCCAATGCGCTGTGGAACGTTTGGATTGTCTATAGAAAATAAAAATTAAAAGTATAATTTTCTTCTGTATTTGTAATTTTCGCAGAGAAAGCTTTGTATTAGTAAAAAATGCGTGTGCGTGTGTGTTTGCGCGTGCGTGTAGTGTGCGTGTGTGTGTATGTGTGTGTGTGTGACATCTGTATCATAGAAGAACTTCTCAACCAATTTAAACCATATATGATTTATTCCAAAAAAACATGGATTTTTCAACCCTATTTTATCTCTCAAATATTAGAGAAGCTATCGTTCGGTGATGATAATTATAAAAATAATAATTTATCGGTTTACCCGAACCAATTAATTTTGAAATAATGGGAGCACACATTCACCTCCTCTATGGTTGGAGGGCAAGGTGAATGGGCCACCCATAAAATAAAAAATAAGTAGGCGTTTCGTCCTAGACTCCAGTGTGGATTCACTTTGCCCTCCAACCATAGAGGAGGTGAATGTGTGTGCACCCATTATTTCAAAATTAATTGGTTCGGGTACTCCGATAAATTATTATTTTTATACTTATTTTATCTCGTTTTTCACATTAAAATCATTTCAGAATTCCTGTTTGGATGTGCATATTAACATTGTGAAAATAAACGCGAAACTTGCTTGCTTGCTTATTTGCTTGCTTGCTTACTTATTTAATCATTTATTTAATTATTTATTTAAATAATAATAATTTGATTAACAAAAACTAAAAAAAAATCTTTTTTGTTTGAGAATAATAAATATTATAAGTCTAAAAAAATACCTCTCAATTTTTGTGAAGGAAGTACATAAACAATGACAAACAACCACTATTTTTATAACTTTCATATTTTCTCAAAAAAGAGCACAATAGATAATTTTTGGGAGTTCTAATAACGAAAACCTCGATGAGACAAAAGAAAGCCGATGGCTTCTTAATAATTTTAATTAAATAAAGTAAATAATATATATGCATTTGAAACATAAAAAGTATAAATGACTTATTTATAGTTAAAAACACAAAAAAGAGGGGATGTGAATGATCCACGCGATATCTAATTTAATGGCATTACACTTATATAATTTTTTCTTTGTAATATAAATAAACCTGAATGTCGTAATTATAATAATTGTAATAATAATAATAAAAATAATAGTAATATTTATAATATTAATTGGTACAGCTATTGTTGTGTTACTTATAGAACATTATTAATAGTATATGAACATAAAAAATGAGTAGGCTTGGATGTTAATAAAAAGAAGGTAATAATTTCACAAATGTGTTAAAACAGTATTAAGTGATAGATGATAGAAAATACTAGTTCGATTTCGGCGTGCAATTTTCCTTTTCCCCCCACTTTTCCTTGGTTTCAGAAAGTTAGGAGTTTAGACGGGATTCTAATAAGAAAAGCCGTTGTTTTACAGAACAATCTTAAGCTGAAAATCAAATATCGAGAACTGTAGAATATCAAACAGGATTCAGTCAGGGGATCTATAGGTCAGGACCTACTGAAAACAAGAAAAAGACGTAGAAAACGAGCCCGAATCGGAGTAATTTTCTTTTGGTCTAAAAATTGGGTGGGGATTGGGACTAATGGCAGAAACGCTCTCTGAAATTCCTGCACCGGTAGGTGAATAAGATATCATTAAAATTAATGATTCATTACCTATATTCCAACGTCCATGGTCGGAGGTAGTGCAATCAACTTTGTTTAATAAATTTTCCTGAAGCACCGATACATTATCGGACTTTGGAAATCGCCCAGCTATTCCTGATATCACAACTTTAGGGTGCGACGTATCATCGTCGAACTGCCCCATTTTATTAGAGACTTGTAAAAAACGGTTAACACACCACTTCGATTAGATGTTACACCGTATATCACTCTGCGCTCTGTCGCACGTTATTGTCGCCCGACGAAACGGCACTGATTAAAGGTTATTCGATCCAGCTGTATTTAAAAATTCTTTGAGAAAAATTAAATCGGGAAATCATTCACCAATAAATTTGAAAGCTATGTTGATTTGCTTGCTTATTTGTGCGCTCATTCTCTTTGACATTTGGAAGTGAGTTCACTATATTGACTTCAATTTATCACATGTACGTAAAGTAACTTTCTTCTAGGCAAATCAATTACAATATTAGTACTTATTAAGTATAGGATTTTATTGAATTATTGTAAATTAAATAACCCTGTTTTTAGAAAATATCTGTACGGATATGCATGCGTGTGTGTGCGTGTGCATGTGCGTGTTAGTGTGCGCGTGTGTGAATGTGTGTGTATGTGTGTGTGTGTGTGGATGAACATATCACCGAATATACACTTAAAATGGGGGGACAAAAATATTTTTTTGTTTTTTTTCAGCGGTTTTTCGATTTTTTACTATTAGTTTTTCTGGGTTTTTAGTATGTTAGAAATAACTTTTAGAAAATCTTTTATAAAGATAAAAGCGAGGCAAGTATGCTTTATTTTCCTCTAATTAATACATTTCTTTTTAAATAGTGTATTATATAGATGTTTTATAGTTAAGTTCCCAATGTCTCAAAACATGTTTCGATGATGATTTTACCATCAAACAGCTTCCTCTATAAGGGAGCAAAAGCCTTTGCTAAAGTCAGCCATCGAATCGAATTGTAACTGATTTGCGTATTCAGTAAGAAGCATTTGCATACAATGAAACTTCGATTGTTTGAAGTCGCAATAAGAACAAAACACGTTTCAAATTATCGAGAATTCGAGATACCGAAGACAAGTTGAATTGTTTTAGGGTGAGCAGGGACCAAAAAATGCTTCAAATTATAAAAAATTCATATTTTTGGCAGTATCATTAAAAGTCTAAATTATCAAAATTTATTGAATTAAATAATTCAAATCTATGAAAGGAAAACTACAATTTGTCAGTCATAGCAAAGATTGTAGAATCATTTAATATTGTAAGTGTGTAAGGAGTGTTATGCAATGGGTAGAATATTTTCAAAGGTTTGCTAATAATTCGAAATTGGCTTAAATATATTCGGTAATCATGCAAACATATAATTATTATACATATATAATTTTTAGCAAATGTCTTTGTGAAACGTTATTGTCCTAATCAAAAACCACAACTTTCCAGGGAGATATTTGCTCAAAATTGAAAATTGAATGAAATAACTGCTTCCCCGTATTTCATGGTGACAGGGGATTTAGAATCACCTTAAGGGGGGGGGGGGGTAAGGTATTTAAATTTTTTTTTTCGTATTTTTTTTATTTTTGAAACTGAATGCGTTGTATCTCAAGAATATTGTGTAAAAATTTCAAGTCGATTGGAGCAAAATTGCAGTTGTTATGAATATTTTCCTACCTGTTGAATTTTCATACATGCTCGGTTCGAGCGCGCTATTGTTACCTGGCAGCTGCTACGCTCCCTATATTATACCGAACCGTTCCTCCTACTTTCTTTTATAGAAATTTGAAGACAAGTATAAACATGCTCATACCTGTACCGTATACTTAGTCAGTGTAGAGAATATAATTTAGTTTAGCAGTAAACTTTCTATCGAACAGACGTACATTTTTTGGAAAATTATTGCTACAATGCCAAAAAAAGTTAAAAGGTGTGATAGAAAATCAAGTGGTTCGAGGTTATATCGATCTAGAAAGATTGTACCGCCGCAAAAACGTAAAAGAGAAGACATTTCAACAAGTAGCGCGTCAGCTAAAAAAATAAGAGTGACCGTTGAACATCAAATTAAGGAGGATTTTGAAAAACACTATAGGATAATAGATTTTCTATTAGTCTTTTCAACAATGAAAAGCTGTTCCGTGATTACAAATGTTCCGTCTAGTGAAAGAATAAACTTCGGTGCTTATGAAGTTAATCACCGGTTTGCTTTCGTGATGAGGATATTAGGCCTTGGATTATCTGGCTATGATAAGTTTTGCGGCTTGATGGATTTGTGTAATAGCTTTTTATCAAGACCGACGTACAATCATTACATGAAAAATATGTGCTCGACTGTAAGAGAAGTAGCGAATCGATTTTTTTTATCTGCTACAAAAGAAGAAAAATCTGCTACACTGAACGAGAAGAATACTCAAGATACTGACGAACTCACGGTATCAGGCGACGGAACATGGAAAAAAAGAGGCTACTCATCTTTATTCGGCGTCACATCGTTGATCGGTTACTTCTCAGGGAAAGTTCTTGACATTCTTGTCAAAAGTTCATACTGTCATGAATGTAAAACTTGGGAAAGTAAATTAAATTCTGCCGAATACGAAGAATGGCATGAAAACCATGTAAATGCTGGAAAATGTAAGTCAAATCATACTGGTGCAGCTGGAAATATGGAGGTCGAAGCAATCAAAACCATGTTTCAACGCTCGGTACATAATGGTGTGCGATATCGCAACTATATCGGCGACGGTGACTCTAAAGCTTACTCCGGGTTAGTGAATTCTAAACCTTATGGTGATGATTTTTCAATAGTGATGAAAGAATGTGTAGGACATGTTCAAAAAAGAATGGGCACTCGTCTCCGTGAAATAGTCAAGAAGATCGTTGTAGATACTGAAACTAAGGCTGGAAAGAAGATAAAAAAAAAGTCTGTCTGGTAAAGGGAGGCTTACGGCTAAGATGATTGACAAACTGACGGTATACTACGGTTTGGCTATTAGACGTTACTCTGATTCCGTGGAAAATATGAAGAATGCTATCTGGGCAACGTTCTTTCACTACAGTTCGACAGACGAGAATCCACAGCATGAAAAATGTCCGATCGGCGCGGACTCCTGGTGCGAATGGCAAAAAGCTGCAGCTGCTAATGGATTGGATTCGTTCAAACACACGAACAGTACTCTTCCAAATCATGTTTTGGATACCATCAAGCCTATCTATGAAGATTTAAGCAAAGATGCTCTCCTGGAGCGATGTGTCGGAGGCTTCACGCAAAACAACAATGATAGTTTGAACCAACTTATATGGCAAATCTCACCAAAGCACTTGAGCAGATCCTCTGTGATAGTTGAGATTGCGGCTTATGTGGCAGCCTGTGTCTTCAACGAAGGTTCTTTTACTCTACTATCCTTCATGCAACACATGGGAATCAGTAGTGGATCAAGCGCTCATGAATGGGCGCGATCAACTGATCACATTCGTATAAACCGAGCAGAGCAGGAAGCTGAAAATCAAACTAGAGATGGCAGGATTCGTCGTAGACAGGAGCAAAAAGATGCTTTAGACATCATAGATGACAGCAACATCCTCTATGGACCTGGCATCGATGATTCAGTGTGAGGTAAGCCGATAAATCTAGCTTATGAACGTTTTATTCCAAATTATTTAGTGTTCAAAACTTTAAAGCGTTTTTCCCAAAACTCAAGTTGGGGGGGGGGGGGGGGCTGGTGTGGAGGGGGTATTTTCTGTTAGTAAAATAATGATTGTAATCGCAAAAAGCGAGACGTAGAATTATCTATTCATTTTCTACGAAGTAGCTGTGCATGGACGAATGAAGTGAAATGACCAGAAAGAAACGTAAAAGAATGAAGAAAATATAACTAGGTGGAGCATGGTAAAGTGGGGAGAAAGATAGAGCATACGGCATTACATGATCAGATATAGTTATTCAGAAGGATAGTGTGAGGTGGGTTTGAGAAGAGGCGGAGGAGTACGGTTATGTCCACTTGCACATATGCGTGCGCAGTTGTGCTCATGTACACTTACGTATGCGCACTAATAACTGTGTGCACACAGGCGTGCGTAGAAGTTATTGCATATACAGAGGTATGCACAGAAGATATTGCGTATAAAAAAGTATGTGCAATAGTGACTTCGTACACGCAGACATGCGCGTTAGTGAATTCATGTACACGCATGCGTGTTGCATTGTTCCAAGTTATAAATAATTGTTTCCCTTTTTAAATATCACGATTTAAGAGTGTCTTTTATTATACATAAATTAATATTTCACTTTTTTTAATATAATATAAAACCAACGGGGAGCAATAAAAATAAATGGCAAGCGCGAAGCACGAGCATTGTCGCTCGTGCCTTACATGTAAAAAGAGTAGTTGTTCGCATGCGATCGCAAGCGATGCAAGGTGCGGAGGCGTTTCAAAGCGAGCTTCCTTGCTCCTACGTGCCGCAGCGGCGAGTCACGCGGCCTGTCGACCGCCGGCCACATACCACGTGGTGAGCTAATTTATTCAGAAATCATCTAACGTTTTTCATTAGAGATTCTTTATTCTTTTATAGGGGAGAACGAGGTATTGCCGGTCACCTAAGCAAACGTGCTTATTATTTCCACTTTCAAATTGTTTCTTTGAACTTTAAATAATTATTATGTTAGTTCAAACCATTGACTTTAAATATTTATTATTGGGTTAATATAAAAATTTAAGATATCGAAGCTATAAGTCGAAATAAAAAAAAAGCATTTTGACCGGATTTACCGCTCATCAAGGGGTAATACTGGTCAGCCTTGATACAATTTCGCTCAGTATTAAAAAGTTACTTTTATAGGTGCAAACTTTCTTTAAATCAATTATATGAACCTTCATATGATCCGTCGCATTATTATTCGCACTTACACAGCGAAATATGTAATAACATAAACACTGGTCAATCGAAAACACTTAAGCAAAGTTGTCCTACCTGAGAGCGCAGCACAATGGTTTCTTAGTCTTACTTTCGGGAGCGTCATATAAATCACATTGTGACCGGGATTACCCCAATTCTGCTTAGTAATTTAAATTGAAATGACAAAAAAGCAATAGGTTTATATTCTTTTTTCTTCACTACTTCGTATTCTTAGATTGTTCAAACTAATAAAGTGGCAAAAAATAACTGCATAATGTGACAAATAATATGCATAAAAGATTATTTTATAGACTAGATTTCTTATAAGAAATGTAGGCCTAAACTTTGATTCTGTATAATTCCTTAATAAAACTGAATAAAAGGTTGTTTGGACATTAGATTAATTGCATTTTATCCTGCGTTTGATACACTATTCGAATTATTACCTAAAACCTTAATGAATAATCGTACTTAAAAATGTAATTTTCAAATTGAAAATTTTATGAAAACCAATAATGCAAGGCGTTTCTGTGTTAAAAAAGGTTTGAAGAATCGAAAAAGAAAAATAAAAAAGAAATCTATTTTTTAGTCAAAAAATGGTAGAAATCTGCCTTAATTGAGTTTACATTTATGCTTCTACAATAAATTAATGAGTGCAGAATTTGGCACAAAATGTTTGCGCTCGGGGTCCCGTGCATATATATAGTCGGACCTAGCCGAGTTTCAGTGCCGGGAGGTTAAGGCAGTATCAGTGCCGGAAGGTTTTACTGTATGAATTATTATATTAAGTGATTTTCCTCCCTTTTTAAACAATTCGTCTCGCAAACGATCTACTTTGGGTTCTATTATTTTTTAACTTTTTGATTGCCTTACAAATTAATACAATAGTCAGATCCCGCGCACTGTGAACAGTCGGAACCGACGTCCCCACGCCCAGTAAATGCGCGGGGTCTGCTCGCCAACTAATCAGGTTGATGCACCAAAGCCACTCTGCCGCACCGCCAATCGCATTGAAACGCCACATCCTTATTAGCTTAACAGTGGTTTAATAACTATTAACAGGTTCGTACTGTAGTCCGAAACGGTTTATTGTTCGTGTACATTTAGAAGCTCGTCGAAATAGCTTTTCCTCCTATTTAGTAACTGATATGCTACCGTTATAAGGTTCCCATGTTCGCCTCTTAGGAAAATGGTCTTATTTTGGGATCCTTTTCTTATTAAGTTTATACCTGTATACTTATCCTGAATATCATTTATATTACTGTTTTCTTGTATGGCTGAAACTTTATTATTTTCCCACTTTCGCTATTTATTCCTTTAAAATTTACTTGGGCTGTTCCCTTGTGTTACGATAATGTGCAAAGGTTGTTTCATTTGCGTTTTTAAGGCTGAGTATTCTTGATTTTTAACGCTTTTCTTTCCACTCTTCGTTTATCTCATCATTCAGCCAGAAAAGTAGTGCTATTTGCATGAAAAATCAAAATGTGCTCCTAATACGGATAAGTCGAAAATAAACGATTAACAGTGGAGCAATTTGCAATGTAGTATTCGGTAGCTTTTTTCAAACACTATTTCCATATCGACGGTTGAATCGAAGAAGGGGCTAACTCGGCATTTGCTGTAAGAAGAGTCTAACTCGGATTTCGCTTTGAAGAAGAAGTTAACTCGGTGTTCCCTTGAAGAAGAGGCTAACTCGGAAATCGCATAAAGAAGAGCTATTTTAACTAATTATTTCTCGTATTTAATTTTCTAAAGAGCAATAATAAAAACTAGCAAAACATATGGTTAGCGAAAACATTAATTTACCTATTTTTTTGGTTATTCTTACGTAACCCTACTTTACGGAATTTCCTAGTTAGCTGATTCATCAAGCGAACGCCGAGTTAGCTTCTTCTTCGACTCAACCGTCGATATGCTCTTGTGTATATGTAAGTACATCAAATATGTGCATCATATGTAAAATGTCTGTAAAAGTGTTGCCGTTTTAGCGAAAATCACCGCCGGTGCGCGAGAGAGTGGTGATGGGGAGAACAGGCGCCGACACTAGCGCGGCTTGCTGCATTTTCGGCCTTACAGTTTCAAAAATAATACTTTTCAATATCTGGGCTTCTAATGCGCGTATTACCTTACCATTTTTACTTTAATTTTCCTAAAATACCAATTATTTGTAAATTTGTACATATATGTATACTTACCAAAACAAATAATATGTTGAAAATTTGTTTCGTCTTGTAGCAAATAAATATTGATTAACAACAATAATTTCATGATTTTATATTCAAAACGATATAGATTGCTAATGTCCTTTGAAAATATATATGTTGTATTCTCATAAAAAAAAATAAGTAACACTAATCAAACTAAATTATAGAAAATTTTATAAGTAATTTTTATAAATAATCTTCATAAATTATTATTTTTCATTTGATCTAGCTTTTTCAGAGCTCCTCGGTGGTACATACATTTCTTTATAATGCGGAAAAGAATATGTTCTATGCCTCTTGGTAGAAGTAGTATCCGTTCCGCTGGTATCTGATGTCGAATCCGATTTACTGTAGATAATTTTTAAATTACATAAAAAGTTAGAAAAATATGCTCGCAGATTTTTTATGATATTTAGTGAGTATCTCAATGAATTAATTTCAGAAGATTTCGATAAAAGCTGTTTAATGCACAGGGAAAGTTATAGTATAACTATAGAAAAAGACATGAAACTATAAGGTAGAGATCTACCTAAAATTATGGATCTTCGACCTATTATAATAGTAATCGATTAATTATAAATTATTGATAACTTCGTAATCAATTAATTAACAATTCATAATTGATTAATATTGTTAGTTGATAAATTGGGTAACGTTTAACGTTTAATAATGAAATGTTGTTTGTCTTGTTAAAAATTACCAAATTTAAAAGAGGTGAATATCATTAAATTTCTATGCTTTTTTCGTCACCGTCTTCGAATGTTCATAACTTTGAGACAAATTAATATTTTCAAATGTTACAAGTCTATAATTCGAGCTCTTTCCACTTAATTTTATTTTGTATTTGTATCATATTACAATTACGAAAGCTTGTAGAATTTTTACACTAAAAATACTATCAAAAAGATTATTGTCAGCGCGATTCTTATCCATTTGCTTGAGTGGGCGTTTAAGGAGGTTCAGGAGTAAAAAAAAATACAGAGGACTTAATAAAATTAAAAACTATAATTGTTTAGAGTATCATAAAGTTTGCTGAATTTTTTCAGTTTACCCGTTATACATGGACTCTTATGCGGCTCGAGTAATAAAACAGATTAACATAGGGTGCGATGTGTGTAC
Source organism: Gastracanthus pulcherrimus (assembly GCA_949152435.1). Taxonomy (NCBI): domain Eukaryota; kingdom Metazoa; phylum Arthropoda; class Insecta; order Hymenoptera; family Pteromalidae; genus Gastracanthus; species Gastracanthus pulcherrimus. Next base: position 159,208,706 of record OX424576.1, read on the forward strand.
AAACGCAGAGGCAATAGTGAAAAACTACATAGTTATTAATTGAATATTAAGAAAGCTGCATGCGAAATTTCAATCCGTGATACCACATTTAAATCGGAAAAATCAACGATAACGTAAACAAAAACTCAAGCTTGTAGGCTGCGCGAGGTGGTGCGCGAGGAGCGGAGCGGCGCGCAGGAAAATGGGGGAGACCCTCTCTCTTCCACGCACCCAGTGACACACCTGAACCTCCTTAAGCGCGAAATTCAAACTTAATATAAAAATATTTTGACTAGTATTGAAAAAGATGTCCAGTTGTGTAAAGTCACCGTTAACATTGTACAATACGAGTGTATGTGACGGCGATAATAGCGATGCTTGAAGATTTTTAAGTGTTTCAAAATGAAAAGTAAAAATAATACAAAAATAAATAAAATGTTCGCTTTTCGTGATTGGCCCGTGAGAATTGGAGGGATTTTTTTTCTGCCTGCTTGGTGGCGAATTTTCATGTAATATTGGCCTTTTGTATATGAACGCACGAATATAACAAGCGTTTGAAAAAACCTATTCTTACAATGTACAGTCGAACCACCGAGCACTGTTCAAAGACGGGACCGACGCCCCCGCGCGCTGTTAATGCGTAGCGTATACTCGTTAGCTAATCAGATTAAAGTACCAAGTCGGCTCTGCTGCAATAGCCAACGATATTGTAGACAGTGACGGCCGTGGCATAACAGTGCACGATTACCATAACAGTGTATGTAAAGTTAAAGATTTAGTTAGCATTTCTTTACAAATTTAAACAAAAATAGACATTTGATAGACGTGTTTTAAATTGAACTATAATACACTATAATATTATATTATGTTTAATATTTCCTTCGAATTAATAACTTGAAGTTAGACATTGGAGACTTCAGTCATATTTAGTTCATTTTTATTATATACTGATTTATTCTTGTATAGAACTACTTTCTTTAAATTGTAGAAGTATTACTAAATACGTAGTAATAGATCCTGCAATCTAAAAATAAAATTTTATTATTGTTAATACATACCGTCATACCCAGTTTTAGATCAGCTAAGAGCAATTCCTGATCAACTCTTGTCTCATAAAGAAAAATTTTAGTTAAACTTTTTAGATTTTGAATAAAAATTTTCAGATAGTTATAATTATTTCTTCCTCCCAGAGAAAGCTTTGTCAGTAAAATAGGTAGAAATATGTTTTTAAGTATATGAAATTAAAATACACTATTTTCAGATATTGTCCGTATGGAGGTATGTGTATATAGGATGTTGAAGACATTGAAAACGATAATTGTTACATGAAAAATATTGAAAAACTGAAGTATTTTAGCTTAAAATGGTTATAACCCTTTTAAAACAAATTTCATTTCAATTTTCTATATTTATGATATAGCTGCAGTAGATCCTCGGGTAGTCGTATAAGTTAGCACCGAAACTATCGGGTAATGATAATACGGTTCATCTACAATAACTCATAGATATATATGTATATAAGCGCCATCCTCGATGACCTAGTACGTCTAAAATTATAAGCTCTAGCATGACGTATGACAGCATTACTTTCTAATGACATAGAGAATCGATTTTTTACAAAATGATTTTTTTTTTAAAGTAAAATAAATTAAAATATGTCCAATGATAACTGGAGTAAATCGGTGGAATCTATTGAAAAAATTCCATGAAGGTGGCTTGATTTTCCCGGATTATAAGATTCTTTATTTCGTTAGATTGTTTATAACTCGAGAATCGCTTGATCGTTTCGCAACAAATAAAGATTATTCTTTCGTTACATTCATTAATTATTTTTCGATATTTAACTATTCTTCTAATTTACGATAATTGAAAATCGATTATTTAATTTATGAATATATAAGCTTGCAATTTTTTGTGATTATGGTGTACGATAATGAATTAAATGCAAATGTTTTTGAGGTGGCTTCAGCTACCTATAGACGTCGTTGAAACTTTTTAAGAATGTTCTTTGAGCATTAAACTTTTGATAAATATAACGAAAATATGGGGCCAACGATAAAATTATCGAAGAGAACTAAGCGTAAAAAATCACTTTTAACACATAAACTTATGGAAAAGAGGTGCTTGTCACCTATTAGTAGAGGAAACTGGGGTAAAGTGAATCATGCTAATTATTTTTTCAATAAACTATTATTTATGTCTAATTTCAATTTTAGTGAAAGATAATTATGCAAGGATCATAATTAAAAAGTTTCCCTACATAACAATTAATATTCTTCGAAAGAAAAGTAATTGTATTTTTCGATCTTAAAAGAAAGTTGGTTTATCGAATTCATCATAACGATTATAGATGTTTATAATCAGTTTTATTGATAGATTTTTTTTCTTATTACTTCAAATACGTTTTACCTACTATTGCCAATAATGCAGAGCTTTAAATGATGTTTTTCTGTTTTTAAACACGCATTTTTAAGAATCGACGTCTCGGGTAAAGTGAATCAAAGTAAAGTGGTCTCGAAAAAGATGTGATTGCACTAATTTAATAAGTATACGCGGCCAGATGAAAAATGTAACAAAATATTGAGTGTTAGTTTACTGTACAAAGCCTTTGTTACAACGCATTTCGTATTTATGCCAAAATGGGCCAACATAACTTCCATATTTAACCGTTTCGTATTTTACAGTATTTGAACAGTTTTTAGATGTCATTTAAGTTTTATTATTACCTAAATTAACGTTTTTATCTATTCCTGTACAAAAACTAGTAAAATATTTTCAAAATATTTGATTCTATCTTGTAGTTCATTTTACCCCGCACTGAAATGCCCTAATAAAGTGAACCGGTATTTTTAAAAAATAACTAAATAATATTAAACTAATAATATTAAGTTTCTTGTGCAACTTACAAAATAATGTTTTAAGTCTGAAAAATACTTTATTTTCGACTTTTACAGTTACTATGTTCACTTTACCCTGGTTTCCCCTATATTATAAAAAATTAGTTATTAACAAATTTAATATGTAATTAAAGATTTTTGCACAGATAATCTAATACGTGATCAAATGTATGTATTAACGACCAAATAAAAAAATATTGAGGAACACTAAATTAACGCATTTTTTACGTACTAACATCAACATTTTTTGTTATAAATGTTCAGAAGTACTTAGTTCACGATGCTTTAGAATGAAATTTAAACCTCTCGTGGGGCCCTCGCTTGATACAGTACCCACCGATAAAGCCATATTAAAAGTGAGTAAACCAAGTGCCAATAAATTGGCAGCGATTTTAATTTTTACTTTGACGTAATATATTCCAATTTATCTATAAATCGAGTAATATAATTATGATAAACCATTTATTTTCACGTATAAATATATCACTGTATAACTGAAGTAAAACTCCAGCAATCCTTCTGATACTTCACAGAAAAAATAGCTTTTTCTAAAGCTCCTGGGTGAGTTTTTACCTACTCCATAAGCTCTTATAACTTTCAATATTTTAGGTAATATATTTCTGATCGTCTATATGTCGAGAACGGTTTGATATTATTTAGCAAAACAAAGATTTTTCATTTTTCTACCTAAAGATTCGAAATCAAAAAGAAAATACATTAATTCATTTTTTATTTATAAAGATTTTTCTAATTTACGATAGTCTGAAATTATAATAATGTACCTTAATGATGTAATTGATTAATAAAAGATTGTAACTTTTTGTACGTACAATGAACTATAATTAGTTCAGTATAATTGTGTTTTAAAAACTAGAAATTAGGTCTTTTACAGCAAAAATATGTCACTGGCTATCGTCGAGATTTTGTTATATACGGAAATATCAATTTTATAAAAATACATTATATATAGGAAACTGATCATTAAATTGTGAATTGTATTGGTATAATGCTATTTTAAAATATTTATTATTATTGCTTAGGTTTTTAAAGAACAATATCGTTTTAAATTAATATATTGTTTAGCATAGGTTTGTTAGACATTTATCCTGGAAAACGAAAGAACCAATGGACTGGTTTAATCATGACTACAATTATACAAGTATAATATTTTTATCATTAAATCACTTCATAATTTATTAACCTACGAAATACTAAATAATAAAATAAACTGTGATATTTTTTGAGAACTTTTTAATCCAAGAGAGAATCCTTATTATCTGCGGTAATCCAGGGATCTTATTGAACGTACTCTCGCAATAAATTATGGTTTCTACTCTAATGTACCTACGTTATGCAAAAGTCGGAACATCCTCAGTGAAAATATTTGCAATGAAGCTAACCTAAATACTTTTAAGGCTAGAGCATAAATTCATTTACTAAGTTGCCACTAAAAAGGCTACAAATTGCGATTATAATTCTGATTTTATTCTTCTCATAGTTCATATATACTTCTTCTAAATTCGTATCCAGTATAAAGAGATAGTATGTAAAAATTTCAAAATTCAATATTTAAATGAAAATTTAAATTCATTTTAACTATATAAATTCTTATTCGTCATACATCATAAATGTAAAACAACATGCGCTTTTTACATTTATAATACAACTGTACAAGGTCTATAAATACATAAAAAATAAATAAAAGAAAAATTAATAAATAAATAAAAATAATTATTAAATAAATAACAATAATTAATAAATAAATAAAAATAATAAATAAATAAAATAAAATAAAATAATTAATAAATAAATAAATAAATAAAATAAAATAAAATAAAATAATAAATAAATAAATGAATAAATATGAGGATGCATAATTTCATATTTGAACAGTTAATTAGGTTACCGAAATTTAAGAGTCAATAATTTGTTTTAACAATTTATTTTTAAAATTTGACTAGGAATCTAGTTCTGATCAGTAACTGGTTCTATTTCGGTAATTGGTAATGGGTGACTTATTTTTTATATTACATACCGATATTAATAGAGATTCATCCAGCGGAAAAAAATTATACACAGAAAATCGTATGTTTCTGTGAAGCAAATAATTTGAAAATTGATCCAACTAGAAAATGCATATAAGTACAAAGATTAATAGATATAAAGATCAATTAATAAAATTTAAAAAATCGCACAATTTACCTTGCGTACGATGGTTTGATTTTTACAGTCAGCTATCCATTCAGTTAGAATCTCACCTGTTGTATTACTCTATCCATTAAAATTAAAATATATATATATATCTATAGATAGAAAATTACAAAAATAAAATATTATTATAATTCGTACCATACATAGTAAAGTACAATAAAAAAAATTAAATATTTTAGTTTTATTTTGCAACAGGATCAAAATTATTTCACAATAAAGCATTTTCGATAACGTTATAAGCTAATATTAAAGTTTTAATAACTAATAAAACGAAACTCGGGAAACTAGAATTGCTTATGACATTCCTTAAAATTCTATTATAGATTCCATTGCAGTTATTTACATTTTCTTAATATTATTGTTCATAATCGATAATTTTTTTAACAACTAAGGGGCTCATTCATAAAATAAATCTTAACCTCCAGAACCGTGGAACTAGCAGCTCTCGTCAGAATAGTCAATGAAACAGTAATCAGAAATAATAGAGTCGCGCAGTGAACGACCAACATAGTCGGCAGACTGTTCTTCCAGATAACCACAGGCTTTACGGTGTAGTAAGAGTATATTATCAGCGTAAAGAATATATTCATCATGCAAATGAGCATCGGTAGACAGTAAAAATTGGACACGTCTCGGGATACGTAACACAACGACATATGAATCTCGCGCAGCTGCGTCAGTCTGTTCACCGTGAATCGGACACAGTTGTTTGATCGACTGCTGTGAAATTCACGTATGAAAGTCGAAGCTTGCAGAAACTTGAGTAAATCTGCATTTAAAGCTTGAAATAAGTGATTTAATAATTTTAGAATAATGCTGTACTGCATGATCATGGCATTAATGATAAAATTGTAGAGAGTTACGGCGAGGAAAAATAAGAAAAAATCAATACTGAACGTTGGAGTCGTGATGAGCCACAGAATTGAAGTTGCGACGTTTATGGCAACGATTTTTTTTACGCTTGGTAGTACCGATCCCGCTTCCTTGTTTTCTGCTTTATTTCTCATACGTGCCGATCTTTGGTAGATCTCGTTGAGTCCGTTTGCAATTGTTACGGTTTTCTCTTGGTGAATACAGAATATCGTAAGTATGAAAACCGTCGTAAAAATAGTGAATCCCGTTTGTATTGTGTCAGCGACTTCTTCCAACTTGATTCTGTCCTTTTCGTTATGATAGTGCGGTACTCGAATGCCGAAGTAAATTGCTAGGATCACCAGAAAAAGTAAGAGTACGTTGTACACTAAGCCCATTCTTGAAGATGCGAACAAATTATCGCGCGGTTTATGGTTTTCCATTATCGATTTTTTGTCTATGTTCATTGTTGCTATACCGAAAATCTTAAAAGCGTAGAATAAACACTTTAGAAAACGCATATCATAAGCAAAGGAATTTGTAAATAACATAACGAGTTTTGCTTAAACTTCTAAAACTCAACTTTGCAATGCACTAAGGCAACAGAATGATATATCAGCAAAACTCATCCATTAAAATCTTATGTGTGATCTTTATCAACGAGTATTATGTATTCGCATGTTGTCTGGTAATTAATAGCTGAAAAATTAACTCGAGTATAATGATAATTAATAAGGAGTTAAAAGCTGTTATGTTAATTTAGAAAAGAAAGTTAATAGTTTTTAGTTCGTAATCTATCAAAGTATTATTTGTTAACTATTGAAAACTATTGTGCCTTTTGGGAATATTAAACAATGAACTAATCTTTAAACATAACGGGAACACACAGATACTTATAAAAACTACTTTTAAAAATCTAATTTTTAATAATTAAGAACGTTGTAGCTTATTGCATGCATACAATACTTGCTATTATTTATAATCAAACATAAAAAAGCAGTTACAAATACTTAAAGTATAATATATAGATAGTGACATTAAAGTATTTACATCCCTAGCGTTTCTTGCACTATTAATAAAATAAGACCATATAGATAATTTCATCTGATTATTAACTAATACTCGTTATAATAACTAGGTATGTCCATATTTTCGGACAATATGGGACAATGCACTAGCTCATTAATATGTCAGTTTAATGATAGTACCTTAATATAAAGTTAGTGCATTAATTAATTTCTCGGCTGGTAAGTACAAATTTACATGACCGGATCTTAAAATAACAATATTTTTGTACAACTTGACTCTGTGTCTGAGACTAAGTTATACATTTCTTATACCGCATTTTAGTTCTCTACCTTATTTCAAAACTTTTGGGTTGCTTTTAATATTTTAATATTTTAATTTATGAATTGAAGACATTAAGTTATAAATAATGCTGTTAAATAATGATTTGAAATATAAATTAACTTTTTAACCTTATTGTCAACGGTTAACTATCTTAAGGGGGCTCTCCGGTGAAAAATAAAACTTCCGCAGCTTTAAGGATAACAAAATAGTATTTACATGTCATGTTTATAATGATATTATCAATCGACACAGACATTTAAAAAAAATTTTATCAAATAATATTGAATTTACTACGAATAATAGGATTATTTTAAGTAAAATTAGACTGCACGGTACAAGTTATTGGCGCACATCACAATGACATTTATGAACTTAAATATTTGATAATATTTTTGCCAGTAAAATAAAAATAAGTTAACTGAAACTACCAATTTTTACTCAACTATGTGTTCTTTAATAATAATAAATATTTGTTGTTTAAAAATGGTTAAAAAGCAGTGCAAATTTGTTAATAGAATCATTTAACTTGAGCTTTGTCATGAATATCTACAAAATATTTCAGCTAACTACTGTTGAGAAAACTTCAAAGTAAACTTAAATAATGAAAAAACAGCAATTGATGAAAAATAATGAAAAATGTAGCTTTATTTTATAATACATTAATACGAATTTTCCAAACTTTATTATATTTATAAAAATAAATAAATAGCTTTTAAAAAAAAGTATAGATCACTTTTAACTTAAAAAAACGAAATAGACTTTGTTTTATTTAATTTTCACAGCCTTTGAACGAAAGAAATTAGGCAAAATAGCGTGCAAATGCAATAAATAACTTTGACAAAACTATGAAATTTATTAGCTTGAAATGTAAAATACATTTATATTGCTGCTTTTACTTGTTAAGGAAGAGTTGAACCAACTTTTAAAACCTTAAAAGAATTTCAAAATTTTTCGAAAAAATCACCGGTAGATGGGTTTTATGGGTTTTATGGGGTTTATGGGTTTATGGGTTTATGGGTTTAAGGAGTTTATTATATTTATATGATTTATGTGGCTTATAACTTTATGGGTTTTACGATGTTAATAGGATTTCTAGGGTTTATGGGGTTTATGGGTTTTATGGGGTGTCTGTTTCTTATGCGTTTTATGGGTTTTGTGGAGTTTACGATTTTTATGGGTTTTGTGGAGTTTATGGGGTTTATAGATTTTGTGAGGTTTATGGGGGTTTATGAGGTTTATGGGGTTTTTATGAGATTTTTTATTTGTTTGGGTTTATGGAGTTTACAGCTTTTATTGCTTTTATGGCTTTTATGTGGGTTTTGGGTTTATGTGGCTTATGAGTTTATGAGTTTTACGATGTTTATGGGTTTTATGGGTTTTATGGGGTTTATGGATTTTACGATCTTCATGGGTTTTACTATGTTCATGGGTTTTATGGTGTTTATGATGTTTATGGGGTTTACGATCTTTATTGTTTTTTTGGTGTTATATGAGGGTTATGGGTTTTTCTATTCTTATGGGTTTTATAGGGATTATAAGTTTATGGGTTCTACGATGTTCATGGGTTTTATGGATTTACAATGTTTATGGGTTTATGAGATTCATGCGTAATTGCAGTTTATGGGTTTTATGGTGGTTAATGTCTTTTACGGTTGTATGGATTTTAGGGTGGTTAATGTCTTTTACGGTTGTATAGGTTTTATAGAAGTTTATGAGTTTTATGAGTTTAATGGAGTTTATGGAGTTTATGATTTTCATAAATTTCATGGGGTTTATGGGATTTACATATTTAATGGGTTTTATGGATTTTATGGGGCTTATGAATTTTAATGAATTTTATGGTGTTTGCGTTTTTAATGGGCTTTATGGCTTTTATGGGGTTTATGATATTTTATGGGTTTTATTGGGTTTATGGGGTTTACAAAAAAATGCAATAGGACACGCATAAGGGCTCGAGCGAGCGTAAATTTTGATCTGAGCGACGGCAGGAGCGAGGATTATTTCGCTATTACAGCTATTAATTTATTAAATCATATAATCAAAGTAATACATGATTTTCAAGTAATAAATAATTTAAAAAATTTAATATAATTTTTTTATGTACAATGCAAAAGCACTGTAGAGACCTTAATATAATCATTTATAATATAGTATGCTAATACTGTGCTGTACCCACAGTATTTCATTAATTGGCTGAATAACTATTTTTTCTCTAATGGTTTGAAGTTATAGTATCTTTTTTACCAGAAATAATATACTCGATGAGATTTCAAAAAAGTATACACTTATACAACTCATTTATTATAAGTCAAACCATCTACCTAGAACTAAGTGCATATCAAACAGGATAAAAGAAACAAATTAAATTCAGTATTTAAGTTTGTTCAATAAATGCATTTTTTGTTACACATTTATTGATTTATTAAGAATTAATAATACACACACATATATATATATAGAAATAATAATACATTATTGTCAAATTATTAAGAATTTAATTACTTTCTTCATGTAAGTACTATTGCAATAAACACTCTATAAAGCCTTTAAATAAACTCATATTTCTGAAAGGGATCTTCAAGATATACTTAGGCCTTTCATTACAAAATAGTTAGAAGAACTTTGTAGTTTCGAGGTATGAAAATTTATGTCCACTATTTTTGAGAATTAAGTTTTTAGTGGTTTTAATAATCTCATAATCTATGCTGTTCTTTTGCATAGGTTTATATAACAATTTAAAAATTCAAACTTCAATATATGAACATTAAAGAAAATAAACTTATCTTATATTTTTGATACAAAATTGTTCCCATAAATAAAGATCTCCCTGCTATATTCCACTTATGTTCAGCGTACTTCTCCATTCAACCAATGTTTCACCACTTGCACTTTGACTTTTACAGTTGACTTTTATCGTTGATAAATGTTTTATTAATACAGCATATTTTTTTAATACTCATGCTTCAATGATCAATAACTTAGTCAACTTACAGAAATAGAAAAAGTTTGAATAAATAAAAAAGTACTAAAAAAGTGAACAATTACAATTAAATTTGAATATTAAAGATTATAAATTACCAAATTAATTTTAATTGTCTTCGATGTCCTGATGGATATACGCTACTGAAACGCCAGTTAAATTACGTATGTTCATCAACAGAGTCTCCAGGCTGAAAATGTTTACAACTTCCTTGTCTACATCCTGCAGTTCTTGATCAAGCAATGGATTTAATTATTTAAATTTGAACAATATGAATATTTATGCAAGTAGTTACTAACTCGGATTGATGAGGTTATACTCCGATTTATCGAGCAAGATCATCAGGATTCGTGTAGAGTTATCCTCGCATAGCGAAATTTTCCCGCACCTATTCCATCATGTTCTTCAGCGCATTTGTTCTCGACTACCATCTCATTCTACTTGCTTAGATGTTCCGTTGCTCACATTTATAAAACTAGGACGTTCATAGAATTAATCTGGTCAGTTACTTAGTTACAGTCATTCATGAATAGAACCTGTTGATGTATAAGAAAAAATAAATTTCATATATAATCAGTCTCTTATGTCTTAAAAAGTAGTGAAACGAAATTGAATATAAACATGAATGATAGAAAATAAAAACAAAGCTTGCACTTTTCTTATTATATCGAGGACTATGGCATGAACTTTAAAATATTGAGAGCATCTTATATGAAACATTGAACCCTAATATTAGAAAGTTAAAACTATTTTTTGAAAGTAAATTAACTATCAATCTTCATTAAAATGAGAAATTTCTTAAATGCCAGAATTGCTCCTTATAAAAAAGGCAGTGTCTATTCGCACCAAATCCACGTAAATCCACATCATTTTTTCATAGATTTACGTGGATTTACGTGGATTTACGTGGATTTACGTGGATTTACGTGGATTTACGTGGATTTACGTGAATTTACGTGAATTTACGTGGATCTAAAGAGCAATACTAATAATTACGGTGCAGTGAAAGTTTCGATCTACGTAAATACCGCGCCTAACATAAGAACATGAACATAATACCACGTAAATTTTGTCGTTCTTAGATAAATGTAAATTCACGTAAATCTTGAATCTCCGTGAAACTTACAGCCAATGTACAAAACAGAAGAAGAGAACCATAGATCGACGTACATCAAAGTAAATATTGCATCAACGTAAATCCACGTAAATCTCGTATCCATAAATTTTCGTATATCTAGCGTCCACGTAAATCCAGATACATCTTGCATCCATGTAAAAATTGACAGGCTATGTACCAAATAGAAGAAGCGAATCGTAGATCCACGTAAATCCACGTCAATCTTGCATCCATAAATCAACGTAAACCGTGGGTCCACGCAAATTCACGTAAATCTTGGAGCTACGTAAATCCACGTAAATCTTGCATCCACGTAAAGTTAGCAGGCTATGTACCAAACAGAAGAGTGGAACTTATAGATCCGCGTAAATCCACGTAAATCTTGAATCCACAGAACCACGTAAACCGTGGGTCCACGTAAATCCGCGTAAATCTTGGAGCCACGTAAATCCACGTAAATCTTGCATCCACGTAAAATTAGCAGGCTATGTACCAAACAGAAGAAGGGAATCATATATCCACGTAAATCTTACATCCACGAAAATCCACTTACAGCTTGTATCAATAAAAACCTCGTAATTCTAGAATCCGCGTACAAACACATAATTCTTGGATCCAGGTAAAAGCTACGTATATCTTGCATCCACGTATATCCACCTAAATATTGTATCTACAAATCCACATAAATCTTGCATCCACGTAAATCTACGTAAATTCTTAGATCAACGTAAATTTACATAAATCTTGCATCCACGTAAAATTTGCAGTAATGTACAAAACAGAAGAAGGGAAACGTAGATCCACGTAAATCTTCCATCCGAGTAAATTCACGTAAAACTTGTATACATAAATCCACGCAAATCTTGCATGCTCGTAAAGTCCATCCACGAGGCAAGTTTCACGTATATTTACGTGGATGGAAGATTTGCGTGGATTTACGTTGATCCAAGATTTACGTCTATTTACGTAGATGCAAGATTTACGCCGATTTGGGGATACAAGACTTATGTGGATTTACATGGATACAAGAATTTACGTGGATTTATGGATAGAAGATTTATATGAATTTATGTGGATGCCAGATTTACGTGTATTTATGCATACAAGATTTACGTGGATTTACGTGGATGCAAGATTTATATGGATCTACGGTTCCCTTCTTCTGTTTGGTACATATCCTGTGAATTTTACGCGGATACAAGATTTACGCGAATTTATGGTTACAAGATTTACGTGGATTCACGTGGATACAAGATTTACGTGGATTCACGTGGATGCAAGATTTACGTTTGATTTGCATGGATCTACGGTTCCCTTCTTCTATTTGGTACATATCCTGTAAATTTTACGTGTATACAAGATTTACGTCGATCCAAGATTTACGTGGATTTACGTGGATTTATGTGCATGTTCTTTGGTGCGGTTTTTTACGTGGATCGAAGCTTTTACGTGAATCGATGCTTTTACTGCACCGTAATTGTTAGTATTGCTTCTTAGATTCACGTAAATCCACGTGAATCCATGTCAAAATTACGTGGATTTTCGTGGATTTGGTGCGAATAGACACTGCCATAAAAAAATCCTCCAGTAGATCATAAAAAAGAATATCATATGTTTACCTAAAGTAGATTATGAAGCATCCAAACAAAACATTAAAAGGACGTATAGGACGTTGCACAATCCCTAACTTGAAATACACACTTTTCATCATATAAATATATGAACACGAGCAACTCGATCAACCAGATAGAATCCTTGTAATAAAAATTAAGAAAAGAGAAAGTATATATGGGTAATTCCACGTCAAGAGAGCAAGTGAAAAATTTTAATACTCTGAAACTTTAAGAAAGTGACGTATTTCATACTCAAAATATGTAAAAAGAATTTCAAACCCCTACCTCTATTGGTTCAAGATTAATGCCAATCTGAATAACATGAACTATAAACGATAAAGTACTTTAGTCCTTGTGTTTTGGAAAGAGAATATAGTGCAGAATATGATTTTTGTTTTTGCATCACCAAATTTGAAGATTTTAATTGGTCTGCCCAGACACTGATAAAATTTTAAGCTGAGCGCCACAAGCAAGTTTGTTGACAAAATTTCAATGATACTTTTAGATGTATATTTTAAGATAAAACCGGATTCAGAATGGCACTATAACTCAGTTATGAGAAAAAAGAAATTGGCTTATTTTACTAAATTCAGTCTCTTATGGGATTTAACACGTAAATTTGTTTCTGACAAAAAGAGCCAATTTCTTTTAATTTTTCCTCGTAACTGAGTTACAATATCATTCTAAATCTTGTTTTATCTTAAAATATATATCTAAAACTATCATTGAAATTTTTACAACAAAATAGCTTGTAGCGCTCAGCTTAAAATTTCATCAGTGTCTGGGCAGAAACTTGGACCAATTAAAATCATCAAATTTGGTGATGTAAAAAATACTATCATATTCTGAATCAAATTTTCTTTCCAAAAACACGGACTAAAGTACTTTATCGTTTATAGTTCTCGAGATAAAAATACATACATTTTGCGAAAAATTAAGAAAAGCAAATAATCATATTTTTAACTTTGGCATAAATCTTTAACCAATAGAGGTAGAGGTTTGAATTCTTTTTTACATATTTTGGGTATGAAATACATCATTTTCTTAAAGTTTCAGAGTTTTTAAATTTTTCACTTGCTCACTTAATGTGGAAGCATGCATATACAATTTTGCAAACACATACATCTGTGAGTTTCTGGCATATGGAGACAAGTCCATATTTTGAAAATTTAGTTATGAGCAATTTTGGTATTCTTACTATATTTACATATAAACATTAAAAAGAATAATCACAAAAGTGTGAAAATAAATTCTTGGTACCTTACTATCTTAAAAACATAACAAGTGAACTTTTCTTATTGTGCCTTTAATCCACAAATATATGTATAGACAATGACTTACAATCGAAATGGAAAGAACTTATAGAAACTTTAAAGAATTTTCCTGCAGGAACCACTCTAAATGATATACCCAATATTACAGCTAGATTGTTTTATACAAAACTTATTAGTCTTCTAAATGATATATCAAATTTTTGGAGAGGTTATAGCTTATGTATTTACAATTGAATTTCAAGAAAGAGGCTTACCTCATGCTCACATTCTTATAACATTACATCCAAATAGTCAATTAATGACACCAGAAGCTATTAGAAAATATACCTCTGCTAAAATATCATCTAATGATCAAACACTAAAATACTTGGCAAAAAAGCGCATGTTACTTGTGGCACATAATAAAAACTCTTCGTATAGCAATCCAAATAAAGATATTTGCAAAAAAAAAATACTAAAACCTTTCAATAAAAGACAATAATTAAAAAAAGGGTATCCTTTATATAAAAGAAAAAGTAATGTATTTGACAAAAACGCGTATCAGATTAAAAATAGTAGTCAAATTATTCTTGTTGATAATTCTTCGGTTATTCCTTATAATAGCTTCCTATTTCAAAAATATAAACGTCATATAAAAGTCGAATATTGCACTTGAATTCAAAGTGTAAAGTATATTTTCAATTACTTACACAAAGGTAGGGATAAAGCTTTTTGTAAACTAAAAAAAATGAATGAATAACGAACTAAATATTGAGGTATGTGATGAAATAACACAATTTTTAGATGGTAGGTATTTAAGCATTACATAACAAAAATTAGCTTTTGAAGAAAGTAATGAATCAATACCTTTAGATAAAATGAAAATAACTTTAGCTTCATGGTTTGTACTAAAAAATGAATTGCCATTTGCTAAAATAGCTATCTAAAAAAATGGATACATTCATCATATTAACGTATCTTTTTCTTGAAAACAGCTTAAAAATACTTTCAATAGATAAATTAAAAGAAAATTACGCGCATTTTAAGAATATACCTCTATCTTTTATATATTTTGAATACAAACTGCCGAAAACAATTATTTTTGATTTGTTAAAATAGCTACTTTTCGAAAAATCTATAAATTCACAATTATTTCTTAAAAATAGCTTAAGAATATCTTTATAAATCAAAAGGAACTCGCGAGCGCTTTAAAAATTTATGTCGATTTTTATATATCTTTAAAATAATAAAAACTGACAAATAAAATTTTTTTATAATCGAAAGTGATTATATTATCAAAAACGTCCTAAATATTATCGATTTAGCTCCAAGATCTAAGTTCAAATGTACCTAATATATTTACAAAATTTCTGTACGTAACATACTCCCCAGCAAGAGCTATGGTGGACACAAATTTTGGATTCATACATACATACATACATACAGTCAGGCATTTTTTTTAAACATATTTTTCTGTCTCAAGACCCTCAAAAGCATTGAGATTTATCAAAATCTCTTATCCGAAAATTTTCATCGTTACAAAGCTTTCTCTTTAAGAAAACAAGACAGATAAGCCACTTTAAAATAAGATTTCGGAGAAATAAATATGGGATTATTACAAAGACAAGGACAAATTCTTTTACTCTCTCGCTTATAAGAAATATAATAGAGTCGAAGATACAAATACTTACACACAGAAACAAACATTAATATACATGATATAATACAAAGTATATCACTTTTACATACGAAAATGTTAAGAATGCCACAGCTGATGATATTTCTCACGATGCGGTGGACAAACAGACTGAGGTAGAGAAAGACTAGTTAATTTGGGTTAAGACATAGTATCAAACTCGCTAACTACAATCGAACTATTTCACTCTGTGAATGCTTTATTCAATTTGATTTGATTTCAAAGTCAAATGTGTAATTTATAGATGCACATAAGTGCAATAAAATTTGAATAACCCCGCGTAATCGACAGATTGGCAGTCGATAAGGAAAAAAGGTAAAAAATTTAAAATAAAAGGTCTAAAGTCGCAAAAATGGCAGATGGCAACAATTCATAGCGTAAATAAATATACCCGCCTTGCAGTGCTCGGCCTCTTTCCACTGCCTGGTGCCGCACGTGCTTCATCTCGTTGGAGCCTTGACCATGCGAACTCCCTGACCTTTTCTTAGAAAAGATCAGCGTCGAAATTCACGGATGAATTTATAACGGACTGAAAATTTGACTAAGCCGATTTTGGCTCACTGAATCTCGTACTGATTCATTTCTGTGCATCTTATATACAATTAAGTACTTAAAATAATAAAATGTTGATTGAGTTTTTATGCGTAGCGCGACGATAATAACATTTAAATCAAATAGCTTGAAAGGTAGAATGGAACGAATGTGTGCGATAGTGTAATCAACCTGGTGCGTCAATTGTATAACGAATAATCGTCTAAATAAATAAATATGATACTATATTACGCCTAATTATGTTGTATTATATGCATTTCTAAATTTCTCTTATGCAGTATTGAATATAAGTAGTTAAAATATATAAGATTTTGGGGTTCGAGTTGATTTTTATAATTCGGTAAATTTTTTATAGCTATAATTTCTAATGTCACCATAATTTTCTGATAATATATCCATAATTTTATTTTATGCATATTATATAAACATTTTTATATGAATATAGGCATATATTTTTACAATGGCGCCTAACGGGTTTTAAAAATAAAATTAATATAGCTGTTAATTTTATGTACCTTTTAACTGATATGTCTCGTGTATAATGTAAATATCAAGAAAAATTATTGTACATAATTATGGCAAAATAAATTAATGGAAAATAGTAACAATAATTTAATTACGACAAAATCGGGAAAAGTATCTCGTCTAAATTCATAATAATCTAATTTTTAATAAACGTAAAGACATGTTAAGATACGGTAAACCTAAATCCGTGTTGATTATGTAAAGTGGCAAACCATGAAACATAATCTAAAAAATACAAAATTACTGTTTTACATTAATCTCTCAAGGTGACCTAGTGAGCTGCCACGGGAGTCCAATATTTTTTTCCGAATGTTTGTAAAAAGATGAAGAATTTATTTTTTGTTACGTTCGAATTGATAAAAATGGGAGCCTTCTAGAATTTCTTTAAAATAGCTGTATTTTGGCCATGTTTAAAAATTCAGAACACTCTACTAGGTCACACAGTGCACTTTAGGGACTGAAAATTTTTTTAAGAGCTTCTTATCATAGGCACCAAATGATATAAAAGAATATTATTTTCATTTTTCATAAATAATAAATCTACAATAATAATTTAAATATATTAAAACAAATGTTAACTGATGTATTGGATATTATCTTTGTTATCTGGTTAGCGAATGGTGTGAGTAGGGGACGAAGCCTCACTAGTACATATAATAAAAATAATTAATTAATCTATATCCCGATACAGTCCCGATACATGTGTGAAAAATATATTTGAGTCCGCAGAAGTTGAAAATGTCCACATAACACAATTTTCATACTTATTTATATATGTATATGGGTAATTCCCGCCAACGTTTAAAAAACACTGCACAGGGGGGTTCACGAAAATGGTTACACAATTTTTATATGAAAATATATGTCAAAAAATTGTTTTCTCATAGAGGAAGCTTTGTCGTGGTAAGAAAAAAGTTTTGATAAAAACATGTTAGAATAGTACAGTACGCAACTAGGGGCGAAAATGGGTGTTTCCAAGTGAGGATGATGATTGAGCACGAGTGGACAAAATCATCATCCGAGTCTGGAAATACCCTTTTGCCCCAAGTTGCGTACCGTATTTTTTATATTAAGTGCATAAAGAAGGCCATTCTTTGTAGGCTACAAAGTGGATTGAGAATAGAGTTTTTCGAGTCGTCCACTTAAGTCTGTGACATATTATATATATGTATATGTATGCATGTATATATATAAAATTTTCAAAATTTACCAGTATTTTCCAAAATCTTCCAGAATTTTCAAAAATTTGTCAACAGTTTTCAAATTTTCTAAAACCTTTATTAAGGAAATGGAGCAAAAATAAATAAAGGGTACCGAAAATAAAAGGTAGCGAAAATGAGTATTTTCGGTACCCTTTATTTGACGCTCGGAAAACTCTATTTTAGCTACACTTTATAGGTGCCAAAAATGGTCTTTTTTATTTACGTGTTATAAAAACATATTTTGAAACATTCGGAATCAAAATACAATATTTTTAGAAAAAGTCTGTATGGATGTGTGCTTGCGTACGTGCGTGCGTGCATGAGTGCGTGCGTGCGTGCGCGTATGTGTAGTGGACTTACTCTGAATATACAGGGTGAAAATTAATTTTACAGGGCTCATTTCTTTTGTTCTTTTTAAGTACTACGACGAAAAAAATGTTTTCTTTTGATGTGTTTTGATTTTTTTATCGTTTTTTCGATTTTAGAGTTTTAGTTTTTCAGATTTTTTGATACCTAAGAAATAATATTATCGATTTAGTGTTAATGCATTTGAAAGAGCATAAAATTGATTAGGCATATGGAGAGAAATGTTCTGTATAATTTATCAGGCGTCATCTTTTTATATTGAAGGAAAAAAAATCTATTTGTGAAAAAAATCGATTTTTTGTTACCTACGATAACTGGAGTAACGCAGCAGCATTTGATTTGAAACTTTCCAAAAAGTTAGCTTTTTACTATCTCTTGGTTGAGTTCTTTGCGCAGATCATAACGACCTTTATATTCCGAGATATTTGAGGTTATGTATTGACTGAAATTTTATTTTGATGGCTTATATTTCGAGAATGGAACAGGCATTTTTGTTCAAATAGGGCTCATTTTTTTCGTTTTTTATGAAGCTTTGAATTTAAAATGATATTTAAAAATTCATCGACTCATTTTTTTATAACAATTTATGGAATTTTGGATTTTTAAGTTTTCATTTTTCGAGTTTTTTGGTATGTCAGAATATGAGTATAAAATTACGAGGGTAGTTCAATAAGTCTTTAGAATGACCAACAGATGGCGCGCGAATCGCTCCAAATCATCTGTTTTCAGTCAGCACCACTCCCGACTAGATATATGGTGCAGTCACAGTCCACATCTTCTGAGTTTACGTGTTTACCCAAAAAAAATTGTTTTTATACTTTATTCTAAAGACTTATTGAACTACCCTCGTACCTATCTTTTATAACAACAAATTTTGAATGGGCTCTTTCCCTTCTTTTGTTATATTCGAAAAAAGTCATATTTAGTTTAAACGGTTATATCTCGGAAATCACAACAAAGAATTTCATATTGGAACAGTTAATTTAGTTTGAAGAAACTAAATGCCAATGGATTGGCAGCGGTTTCTTTGTTGGCGATTTTTCAATATTCTGTGCATATGCTGCATTCCCAATAAAATATGCAAAGCGCTATTCATAGCATAGTAAGTAAGACTCGTTCAAAATGGTATGTGTACTATTATAACTAACTTTTATTTTTGTAACTGCAAAAATCATCGAAAATTTTTATTTTTCGACCGTTTATTTTAATTTGAACCATTCTCTAGAAAAACGACTTAAGTGGTTTTACATTGTTCCAATAAACAAGCGTTCAAAAATCGTAAAATCACTTATAAGCCGTTATACATACTTTAATAAACTTTAGTAGTTAATAAGAGTGTATTATTGTATGTATAACAACTTGTAAAACATGTTAATAATTTTAAACGCATTTTTCTCGCAACGTCTTAAAACAACTTAAGTCGTTTTTCTAGAGAATGGCTCATTTGTAAGAAAAGAAATTCAAAGAGAAAGCAACCACTTTAGTCAATTTTCCATCCATTGTTGTAGCCGCGAATATCTGGAAAGTATAGTAAAATAAACAATTAACGAATAGTGTATCGTGAATGAAGGTATCTATAACATACATCGTTAGGTTTGCTCAAACTTCTGAAGCTAAAGTTCGCGTTGCACCGCTACCACACAAGCAAAGTGCCGACGATATGCATTCATTAATTTTTTTTTACATGCGATAATTATTAATGGTGTTACAATTCTGTAAATGGTAATTGTCTACAAAGTTCTTTCATGAAAATGGTAATGGATTACGAAAATGTACGACACAGCTGCACGCAAAGAATCAATAGATAAAAGATAAGTATGCAGAGGCACTTTTAATTAAAGTTTGTAGTGAATGAAAACTGTTCCATTTATTGATAGAACAAAGTTAATTATCTTCAGTTAATATTTTACTAATACATCACTTATTAACTATTAGAAAACTAGTATGTTTAAAAGAAAATTCTGACAATGTTTAAAAGTGAAGTCATTTATGCAAACATATACGATAAGTCAAATATTAAATTATTATTCAATATTTTCCATTATCTAAGGAGGATCAATTAGTATACTTCAGGTTTGTTTCACCAATCACAGTTCAGAATTTTGGGTTGAATCAGAGTCAAATCACGCGGATACAGATGTTCTTTGACAACGCATTTCTAAATATTGAAAATGACACAGAGTGACTGGTTACGTTTGTCTATTTCTTATCATTCATACGAGGGTAGTTCAATAAGTCTTTAGAATAAAGTATAAAAACAATTTTTTTTGGGTAAATTTTTTTTTATTTTTCAACATAATCTCCTTGGAGCTCTATACACTTGGTCAATCGCTTTTTAAGTTTTTTTAATCCTTCAGAAAAGTGCGTTTTCGGAAGTTCCTCAAAATAAGCACTTACAGAGGCAATGACGTCTTCGTTGTCCGTAAATCTCTGTCCACCGAACCATTTTTTCAAGTTTGGAAATAAGAAAAAGTCACTGGGGGCTAAATCTGGTGAATACGGTGGGTGTTCGACCAATTCGAATTTTAGTTCTTCAATTTTAGCCATTGAAACGAAGCATGTGTGAACTCGGGCGTTGTCGTGATGAAAGAGAATTTTTTTCTCGCCAAATGTGGTCGTTTTTTTTTAATTTCTTCTTTCAGCTGCTCTAATAATGATGCATAATACTCACCAGTAATTGTTTTACCCTTTTCCAAGTAGTCAATAAGTATAATTCCACGTGCATCCCAAAAAACTGTAGCCATAACCTTACCAGCTGACTTTACGGTCTTTGCCTTCTTTGGAGCTGGTTCGCCTGTGGAAATCCACTGTTTGGATTATTCCTTTGTCTCGTGAGTGTAGTGGTGTATCCATGTTTCATCCACAGTCACAAATCGACGAAAAAATTCCTCAGGATTCCGACTTATGCGCGCCAAAAGAGCCTCAGAGGCGACCACTCTATTGCGTTTATTCTCAGCTGAGAGCAAACGCGGCACCCATCTTGCCGATAGCTTTTTCATGCCTAATTTTTCATGTAGAATTGAAACAACTGCACCTATAGATATCCTTGTGGCCTGAGCTAACTCACGCACTTTTAATCTTCTATCCTTCAACACCATATCGTGGATTTTATTGATGATTTCGGGAGTAGTTGCTTCTACGGGCCTTCCTGAACGTGGTTCGTCACTTATTGATGTACGACCACGCTTAAATTCATTTACCCAGTTATAAACCGTTGCTAAGGCAGGGGCAGATGTGCCATGAACTGAGTCCAATTCATGTTTTATCTCATATGGAGTTAAACCCTTTAAATGAAAATGTTTAATTACCGCTCTGAACTCGTTTTTTTCCATTTTTCTTAACAAGCAATTTTTTTTTTTCAATTGGTTATAAAAACACGTAAACTCAGAAGATGTGGACTGTGACTGCACCATATATCTAGTCGGGAGTGGTGCTGACTGAAAACAGATGATTTGGAGCGATTCGCGCGCCATCTGTTGGTCATTCTAAAGACTTATTGAACTACCCTCGTATTAGATGATGTTCATAAATTTTAAACGCATTTGCGAAGTACAATTGTACGGAATATGTAACATCATTGTAGTTAATTAGATAGCAAATACGGAATAATTATAAATTTTCCTTACAGAACATAATTTTACATCCATTTCGATAATGAAAAATACTAAAACTAAAAAATAAAACTAAAACTAAATATATGACCTGTAAAATAAAAAAGTATTATTTTTTAAATAATGGATAGATAAGTAAAGTACATTTTTTCTTTGCATTAACTTTTATAAAACATTAAAAAACAATTAAGATGGGGAAACGCGGATAAAGTGAACATAGTAGTTATTTTATGCTCGAAAAACACATTTTTTGTCGTTCCGTAAAATATTAGTTGCTATGTATTAAAACTTTTTAATTATTATCCTTGTATAATTATCTCTTACTAACATTAAAATTAGACATAAATAATAATTTACTGTAGAATTAATAAAACTTGATTCACTTTGCCTGGGTATCCCCTTTCTTGAAAAAACGAAGTACACTAATTTTAGAAAATGCTTGTGCGGATGTGAGTATGTGTGTATAGGCATGTATGTGTACGAGTATATTTTTATATGCAATAAACGCTTGTTTTCATACGGAAGTTTAGATAAATATTTTTATTAAAGTTATATCTCATGCGAAATGAAATTCTTATGCTTCTTTATTTATTTGTTGAATAATGTTTTTATTTTTAATGTTCTTCGAGAGTTGATAACGCAAATCTTTAGAAAAAAATTCATGATGAAACCAACCATCGAATAATATATTTAGTGAAATTTTTGAGTTCTTATATCCATTATCCTGGTAGAAAATTGCCCAACCAAAATTGCCTGTCTACTAATTGTTGGTAAATCATTAAAAATATTTTTATTTTTGCCCCTTATCTGCATAATAATTGAACATTGGGAACAAAAGCAAAACAATAACAATAAAAAAATAAAAATACAAATACGTAAAAAACGATTTTATTGTGAAAAATATAACCTATAAAATTCATAAGAGGTTAGGTAAACGGAACGTGGAAAATGGAACAAAGCACCTAACAGAAAAGTTGTGTAACGTCTTATCAACCTTGTTGCCTGCTTTACTGATATTATTAAATACTTTATACAACATGAATTGCAGTAAGAAGTGTTCTAAAGAATATCGGAAGAGGAAAAAGGTTAGGAAATTAGAAAAGAAATTGATCAATTCAGCAAAGTAAAATAGTGAATTACAAAGAGATTCAACAAGTGTTCTCATTTCTCTGCTTCTACAATCCTTATCAATAAGTATAAAAATATTTGAATAAATTGTGTACTAAATAAATTTTTATTTTATAAATGTTTACATAACCCTATTCCAATACATTTTTAATTAAATAAATTTTTAATTACCATTTTACTTAAAAAGTTATGCATCAATTTAATAATTTATTTATTAATTCATTTAACAATTGACTGTGACATATTCATATTTAATAATTTAACCTCAAAATATGAGAACAGTATATTTATTATAACCTACTTTTATAAAGTAAAGTTCTTTTCTGTATGTGATTTTGAAAATTTGTATTAATGAGTCAATGTTTTATGAACTTTTTTAATTATAAAATCGTAACAAATTTCCTTTTTTGTGATTGTTAAAATCTTAGTTAGCCAACGACAATGGCTATTCCGTTGGCCAAATCATTGGGATCTGATCTACACTTAGCCAACGGTTGGTTACCGTTTCTACCAGGGTAGCTTCTAAAAAAATTATAGTATAAAAAATCGATTATCAGTGTTATACGATAACTAGAGTAGTTAGGTCTAATAAACTCAAACATTTAGTGAATTAAAAAAAATTTATGATTGGTTTTATTTGTTTTATTCCATAAAACTTTTTATATTTAAAAGTAATCATTCTGAAAATTTTTTTAACTTTTCATACTCCGTCATCTCTTTAATTTTACCATTATAAAACTTCAAAATCTTAATCATGCATTTCACGATAAATCACTATTGTCAATACCGTATTTATTGGCGGGACTTTGCGACATGCACGATTATACGTGACATGTAGAACAATCATTTTCTTCGACGTTTAATTGACTCCTCTCTTGATATGTACTAAAAATTAAGTAAAGCAATTTTTCGTTAAATTTTTTTTATATTTTCTTTTCAGAGATCTACGCAGTTTCTTTTTAAAAAGTGTTATTAAAATTAAAAT
Source organism: Gastracanthus pulcherrimus (assembly GCA_949152435.1). NCBI lineage: Eukaryota > Metazoa > Arthropoda > Insecta > Hymenoptera > Pteromalidae > Gastracanthus > Gastracanthus pulcherrimus. The sequence continues at coordinate 159,233,023 of OX424576.1, forward strand.
ATAACCATGTATTTATAGTCTAAATGTACAGAAAGTTTAATTTTTAATATAAAAAGTTTTGTGGACTAAAGAAAAATATGTTTTGTAGGTTTTAAAGGTACCTTGTTCTCTTAATATAACAACTTAATATAATACACAACCCGAAGTAATGCGAAGACGGTTCCAGGTTAGGTGCGCCTGATGTCGAAGGACCACTAAGAAATAGCATGCTGTACTTACGCCCACCGAAATAAAATAAATAATTAAATAAACTTAAACATTTACAGAAATGTAGGTTTCATATACCTACTGAATGTGTTTGTTGAGCAGCTACGTATGTCTATAAATCTCTGAGATAAATAAAAATATAAGTTTATCATTCTTCTCACAAAGTGTCATTATTTGAGATTGGCTATATATTCAATATGTTATTGTAAATAATTTTAAAATAGAAATGTGTGCAGTTCAATTTTACAAAGAGAAACAATTACCGAAGATTCAGAAAGCTATAGGTATCAAAATATTGTCATTAATAATTTGCGTATATCTTACGATCAATAAATACATTTATTTAACTGTTGTTCTATATAGTTATTTATACTTATGTAGAACTACTTTCTTTAAATTGTAGAAGTATTACCAAATACATAGTAATAGAACCTTCAATCTAACAATAATATATTTATATTTTTGACATAATTTATAAAGTATATTTGAGAACTTTTCTTTTGTATTACATACCGACGTGAATAAAGATTCATCCAATGGAAAAAGATTCAACACAGAAAATTGTACGTTTTTGAGCAACAAATAATTTAAAAATTCATTTAACTAGAAAATTCAGAAAAAATATAGATATATAAATATAACGAACACATTAGCATTATATAAAATAAGTAATACACTTTACCTGGCCTACTATATATTGAATTTGACACCTTACTATCCATTCAACTACAATTTCCCCTGTTGTTTTGCTCTATGCATTAAAATTAAAGTATATCCATCTATGCATAGAATATTAGAAAAATAACATTATGATAGGTTACATTATACATAGCAAACTTCTATAAAAGAGAATAAATAAATAATATGATCAACTACTTAACATATTAAAATGTAACCGATACCCTGGTAGAAACGTTCCCCATATGTTCGCCAGATTTTACTCTATTTTATAGGGAATGGCCAATTTCTGCTTAAAAGTCTGGCCAGAAACCCCGCTACCTGTCGACGTTTTCTCGTCAGAAACCTGACCAACTTATGGTTAATGAATAAATAAATAAAAAATAACGTTTAACGAATTTTTATAAGTTAATAATGATTATTATGTCATGGATTTAATAGCTTATTGTTAATAGAATGCTAAGATATATTTGGGATAGATTCGAAATAAAAACTAAAAACTTATTTCATTAAAAGTTTTTTTAAGGTTAGAGTTTTATAATTAAATAAGACATAAAAAAATCAAATAAATAATCGAATAAAAATTTGCATGCTGTTTTAACGCAGAAGTACTATAATGGGAATTACATTTTCAATAATTTTTTAGGGTTATGTAAGCTATTTAGATTTTCTATAAATTTCTGGTCAGATGCTGGTTTATTTCTGGCGAACTATTAGGAAACGGATCTGCCCAATAGATCGTGAACCGACCATTTAATATGCTCAATTTTCTACCAGGGTATGCATATTTTCTATTACGACAAAATCAAAATTATCTCTGCTCTCTATATTATAAAAATATTTCGCCACCGCCACCGGCGATTCGAGAATCGAGGCCCTTCTCCATATCTCCGTTTTCCTACGTTATTTTGGACCCTTTTCAGAATTTTTTGTTACTTTTACGTAATTTATGAGCTATTTCACGTAGTTTACATTAGTTTACGTTGATCTACATTATGTTACGTGTAAGAATCGAGGCCTTGTCCATTACTCGCTATTTCAACGTTATTTGGACCTATTTTTTAGTATTTTTGTTATTTTTACGTTATATTTATGAGACTTTTCCAATTCAGACTTTTTCCACATATCTCTTTTTCTACGTTATTTTGATCTAGTTTTTGAAATTTTTCGTTATTTTAACGTTATTTATAAGCTATTTCACGTAGTTTACGTTAATTTGTGTTGCTCGTTGTTATTTTAAAATACTCGAACCCTTTTCCATATGTTAACGTTATTTATAAGCTATTTCACGTAGTTTACGTTAATTTGAGTTGGTCGGTGTTATTTTAAAATACTCGAACCCTTTTCCATATCACTCTTTTTCTACGCTATTTTGGTATTTTTTAAAAAGTTTTCGTTATTTTAACGTTATTTAGAAGCTATTTTACGGTGTGGGTTACATTAATTCACGTATAAGAATCGAGGCCTGCTTTATATCTCGCCCAATCAAGGAGATTCGAGCACGAAGTGCGCAGGGGACGTAGATCCCTAGTTATACAATAAAGTACTATAATGCAAGATATAACTTTGTTATATAACAATATATATATTTAAAATTTTACCAAATTTCTTACAACCGCGAAAATTAAATTATGATTTCTATTGTGTTAATTTAATCTTTCTGCTAATGGTTTTCAAAACAAAGGTGCTCATTCATAAAACAGCTCTTCACCTCGACAACCGTGGTACTGGAAGCTCCTGTCAATATAGTCAACGAAACAGCAATAATGAACAACATACTCACACCGTGAGTCAACGCTATTGTCGGCAGACTGGACCTTCAAATGACCAGGGGCTTCACAACATAGTAACAGTATATTATCAGAATGAAGAATATGTTTATTATGCAAACAAACATCGGCAAACAGCAAAAACTGGACACGTCTCCAGATATGTGACACAGCGACACGTGATTTTCGCGCAGTTGCGACAGTTTCTTTAAGGTTACTTACACGCTGTTGTTTGAATGAATGCTTTGAAATTTGCTTCTGAATATCGAAGCTTTTAGGATCTCGGTTAAGGCGGTTCAGGAGTGTCACTGGGTGCGGGGAAGAGATAGGGACTCCCCTCTTTCCTCGCACGCCGTTCCGCTCCATGCACACCACCTCGCGCAGCTTACAAGCTTGAGTTTTTATTTACGTTATCGTTGATTTCTCCGAATTAAATGCGGTAACACGGGTTGAAATTTCGCATGCACCTTTCTTAATATTCACTTAATACGTATGAAGTTTTTCATTATTGTCTCTGCATTTTTACACGCATCACACCCTATGTCAATCTGTTTTTATGACTCGAGCCCCATAAGAGCCCATGTATAACGGTAAACTTCTAATTAAAATATCTTCAAAATATGTGCGGTATAAAATATTGAAAAAAGTCAGGCAACCCTGAAACTCCTTAAGTCTGCGTTTAAATATTGGAATAAATGATGTAGGAATTTCAAAATTATACTATACTGCATGATCATAGTATTAATGATGAAATTGTAGAGAGTCATGGCGAGGAAGTACAATAGAAGTGCTCTGTTGATCTTTGTAGGAGTCGTAACGAGCCACAGAATCGTCACTATTAAATTTGCGAAAACGGTTTGTTTCGCGCTGGACAATGCTGATATGTTTTTCTTCTTCTTCGCTTCATCATTTAGGCTTATCGGTATTTGGTAAATCGTATTGAATTTGGGCGATCTTTACGGTCTTTTTTTGTTGAATGCAAAATACTGTAAGTATGAACATGGTGATAAAATAACGAACACCACTTGTATCGTAGCGGCGACCTTTTCCAATTCGACTATATCTGCATAATCGGTAAAGTACGACAATTGAATGCTAAAATGCGTCACAACGATCACCAGAAAAACTAAGTTGTACAATACGCTCTTTCTCGAAGGTGCGAATAAAGTACTATCGATTTATTGTCTAAAGTTATTGTTGCGACCCCGAATATTTAGAAAAATCGTGTCGTAAGAAAAATAGTTCATAAAAAGCATTACGACTTTTACTTAAACTTTTGATGTTGAAGATGGCGATGCACTACGACAACTGGGTTGTGTAATATTCTCACGAAACGCATTCATTGAATTGATAGGACAGATATTGTCAATAATGCTAGGTTTCTGTTGGTGGTGATTATCTACAATAGCTTTAACAAGCAGTTTTAAAAGATTACAAAAATAAGCTTATAACTACAGTCCAGCTGTGTTCGAAGAGTAATTTGGTAGACACAGCTGAAAGATAAAATCAAACACGTTATAAGGTTTATCTGTAGAACGTAATTTATGAAATTAACATTTTACAATTTTACAGCATTTTGTTAAAAATCTAATTTAAAAAAGCATGTAATACTTACATGCGCTACTTTTCAGATATTAATTTTGTACAATTAAATACACTGTAAGATAGATAAAAATCTTTAATTATAACTTTGCAATTGTTCACGATAGAAAATTAAACTACAAAAAGTAACAATCGAACAGAAAAAGTTTTAATATGAACTTTGTTTTATACATATAGATAAAACTGCAATTAAATCTGGTGTAATCGAACAAAATCCTTTTTGATTCACATTATATAACCTTCAGATGAAACATAGTTTAAAGATTTTCCTCCTTTTTAGTTATACTTATAATGATGAGGCCGATACTGCGGAACTCTATAATTTCGACGACTAGCCGAATCCAAAGCTCATTATATATTTTATATACTTATTTATACTTGCGTAGAACTACTTTCTTTAAATTGTAGAAGGATTATCAAATATGTAGTAATAGAACCTACAATCTGTAAATGAAACATTAATACTTTTGATATAAATTATAAAATATAGGATAAATTTTAATTTGTATTACATACTGAGATTAATAAAGATTCATCCAGAGGAAAAAGATTCAACGCGGAAAATTTTACGTTTTTATGCAATAAATAAATTGAAAATTGATTTAACTAGAAAAAGCAGAAAAATATAAGTTATATAAAGATAATGATCACTTCCAACGTTAAACAAGATAAGTTATACACTTTACCTGGCTTACAATTTGTTCATTTTGACATCGTGCTATCCATTCAGTTACAATCTCCCCTGTTATTTTGCTCTATATATTAAAATAATTATGTATATGTATTAGTACTTTAAACATTGGAAAAGTAGTATTATATCAGAGTTCACGACATACTTGTATAAAAAAAAGAAATAAAAATTAGGGTAGTTTATTTAAGGTATCCATTTATAAAACAATTCCTCACCTCGATAACCGTAGCACTAGAAGCTCTTGTCAATATAATCAATGGAACAGAAATAACGAATACCGTAGTCACACTATGAACCACTAAAATGGCCGGGAGACTGTACTTCCAGATGATCACGGGCTTCAAAATGTAATAGCAATATATTATCAACGTGAAGAATATGTGTATTATACAAACAAGCATCGGCAGACAGTAAAAGCTAGACACTTCTCTAGTTACGTGGCTTAGAGACACGTGAATTTCATGCAGCTGCAATAGTTTGTTCAAGGTTATTTGGGCACTATTTCTTAAGCGATTGCTGCGAATGTTACTTATGAAGATAGATGCTTTGACTATATCGGTTAAATTAACGTTTATGGATTGGAATAAGTGACGAAGGAGTTTCAAAATTATGCTGTACTGTATGATCATGGTATTAATAATAAAATTGTAGAGCATTATGGAGAGATAGTACAGGAGAACTGCACTACCCATCTTTACAGGAATCGAGATGAGCCACGGAATTGTCATTATAATATTTCCGAAAACGATTTGCTTCACGCTAGATAGTGCTGATGTATTTTCATTATCATTTCCTTCGTTTCTTACGCTCACCAATATTTTGTAAATCACATTGAGTCCGTTAGCAATCTTTACAATCTTGTTCTGATGAACGCAGAATATTAACAGTACAAAAATAGTTGCAAAAATAGTAAACACTGTCTGTATCGTATCGATGACTTTTTCTAATTCGGCTCTGTTCGCGACATCACTAAAGTACGACAATTGAATGCTAAAGTACGTTGTGACGATCACTAGAAAAATTAAGAATATGTTGTACAATACGTCCTTCCTCGAAGGTGCGAACAAAGTATTGCAAGGTTCGTTTATCTTCGCTGCCGATTTGTCGTCGAAATTCATTGTTGCGACCCCGAAGATTTTGAAAGTGTAGAATAAACATTTCAAAAAGATCGTCTTGTGAGTAACTGAGTTTCTCAAAGACATCGCAACTTTTATTGAAATTTCTGAAGCTGAAGTTTGTGATGCACTACGATAACTGGGGTATGTAATATTCTCACGAAACGCATTCATTAAATTATTAGGTTAGATGTTTGTCAAGAATGCTAGGCTTCTGTTGGTAGTAATTATCTACAATAGCTTTAACAAGTAATTTTAAAAGATTACAAAAATAAGTTTATAACTACAGTCCAGCTGCGTGTGAAGAGTAATTTGGTAGATTTAGCTGAAAGATAAACTCAGACACGCTATAAAGTTTATCTGTAGAACGAAGTTTATGAAATTAATATTTTACCAGAACTATTTTCTTTAACTATTAAAATCTTGTATGTCTTTTAAAACAATTAAAATGAAATTTCAAGAAACATGTAATAGATAAAAATCTTTGATTATAATTTCGCAATTATTTATGATAGAAAATTAAACTACCAAAAGTAACAAAACTAAACAGAGGAAGTTTTAAATTGAACTTTGTTTTATACATATAGACAAAACTGTAATTAAATCTGGTGTAATCCAACAAAATCCTTTTTGAATCACATTATATAACCTTCAGATGAAACATAGTTTAAAGATTTTCTTCCTTTTTAGTTGACAATGGAGGATAATTTTCACGATATACTGGGAGGGACAGTGAAAGTCCATTACCGCAATAAAGTTATTGGCCATGATAAAAATAACTTCATGTAAGATCACATATACTTATACAATTATACATGAATATATTGACGTGCCCACGGGACTGAGCTGTTACCGAATCCCCGAGAGTCAAGGAGTGGGAGAACATATATTGAAATGATTTAGGTAATATAGGTGAATGAATGCACTTTCGGATATTCTTATTTGGCGATCGGAATACTTCATATGTATATAAAGAGATTTGTCTACTTACTCTAATTATATGACTACTAATGAATCAAGATGTGCAAACGACGGGCTCCCGATGAGAACTGATGATGCTGCCTGCTTTCCGCAGAGCATTTAAAAGTTGACCCTTGTAGGTTGCTTGCGGCTACGGTGGATGTGTCGAGCGTGGTGCGGCTGCCCGAGGTCTATGGTGGGGGGGGGGGGGGGGGGTCGAGGCTAATAGTATCTATGATGGTGTAATTTATGATGGCGCGAAGCGTCCTGGCAGTACAGGGGTGTCCAGCTAAGTCATCGCCGTGGTGATACTCGAGGACTCGCTAACTTACCACTTCCGGGACGTACAGTCGGGGAGATCTCTCTTCCTCGATGAAGCATAGGATGCCCCGTTCTTCGCGTATTTGTCTCGCAGTCGTGAGTGTCCTATCCAGTTTCTAGTCTTCTTGCTGGGCCTGTAGGACTTCGTCTTGTATAGACTGGGCACTGATATGTGAAATTACGACGTCGTCCTAGACGGCGCGACGCTCGGATGGGGCAAGAGCATCATAATCATCATAGTTTTCCTTAAAAACGTCGTTTCCAGGAAAGCGTGAAAGTGCATCGGGCAATTCGTTGTCTTTTTCTGGGATGTGTTGGATGTCGAATTTGAATTTTTTCGAATAGACGGCCACTGTGTGAACTTGTCTCGTTCGTCTTGGATTTCGTGCAGCCAAACGAGTACTTGGTTATCGGTCCGCAGCATAAAGCGGTCATCTTCGAGAAGATGCTTATACTTTTTAAGTGATACCCTTTTTCAGTATTCGAAAATTTCACTGAGGCATATGAGATGATTCGTCGCTGTCCTTACTCATCCAAATCACGCAAACCACCGAGCAATGTGCACAGGGTGCAAGATTTAGGATTTCCTGGCATTGAGATCCAAAATGAGGATTACGTGCCTTTCTCCGATACTGTCACCAACCTAGGCGTGGTTATGGATGCTGCCCATACGTGGAAACCTCAGGTTGATGCGGTGAGTAAAAAGGTAAACAGTGCCTTATATGGTCTGTGGTGTATCTCGATGCATCGGAAGAGCTGCAGAAGAGACTGCAGCGACTGCAGCACGTATACGTCGGATATATAAGCGGTGCGAGGAAGGACGAGTATATCACCCAGTATATGGAGGGCCTGGTCTGGTTATGCATAATGGAAAGGAGAGAGTATTTTGCGTCAGTGCTATTGTATAAAATTATTCACATGAAGCAACTGTCGTACCTTGCTGCTCTCTTTCATAACAGCCAGGCCAGAAGCTCTGACCGTCTCTCGATACCGTTCTTCCGCTCGGACACCGGGCTATATTTGTTTGCAGCACAGAGTTCCAGATTATGGAACTTGCTTCCAGAGGATGTGCGATGTAAGCCCTCATTAAAATCATTTACAGTAGCCGTGCGCACGCACCTCTTCTGACCTCACAGTGATCAACAACAAAACTAACACCGGTGTGTCGTTTTAGGCTACTCGTTATTTATTTGTATGTGTCGCATTAGTTTATTTGAGTATCTGCGTTTCAGGTATGAATGTATTTATTAGCATGAATGTATTACTAGCGTCAATTGAACGAGTGAATTGATAGTGTTTATATCCTAGTCATGCTGGGTTAGTCAGAATGTTTTTAAATAATTATGCGATAGATATAAGCCTAATGAGACCATGTGCAATTTTATCATTAACGACGATCTGTGATCTGACTATCAAATGTAATTTTAAAATATGACAGCGTAAAAATTTGATTAAATTTATGATTAATTTTATAACATGACTGTAACTAATGTATTGTAAATATGTGACACACGTGTATAAATTTTTTGTCTTGTACAAAAATAAAAGCTATATCTATATATCTAATTGAAATATGCGAGCCCCAGCTTCTATATAACATGCATCAGTTTACAAGAGAAAGCGTTTTCCCTGAACAGGGCGGTGCAGAGCCAGAGGTTGTCTGAAATCCTCCTGTAGTTTTTCTAATGCGATCTGGGTATCGGGCTACTATGTCCAATTTTTCTTCGTGCTGAGCAGGACCGTTATCAGGGTGGAGATTCGTGTAAAGTTGGACACATATTCTCTCAGCCAGCTACAGAGGCTTAGAAACCGTCGAAGTTCTTTTTTGGAGCTCGGCGATCGCGCTTCCACGACTGTTTGAATGTTCTCGGACTTAGTTTCATTGTGCTCGGCGGACACGATGTGGCCGAGAAACTCCAGTTTGACCAAAAAAATCACTTATTGATGACACACGCGAGTCCGTAGTTCTATAAGAAATCAGTACTTGTATCGTTTTGAAAGTACAAACATATTTTACGTAGTAATCCCGCAAGCACTTTCTGGCTTATCACATATCACATATTACGTAACGCTAGTGTTCAGTGCTTTCGACCTCCCCCTCCCTCCTCCTCCAGCTCCCTGTAACAAACCAGGCTTACCCAGAATTACAAATGGACATATAAGTGACTAAACCCTTACGAAAAAGCCTGCATGTGAACCCGCATGTGAACGTGAATATGAACATACATGTGAACACGCACGTTAACATGCATGTACGCATGCATGTAAACCTGCATGTATACCTGCATATAAACCTGTACATATACTCGCATGTTAGGCTGCATAGTGACTTTCAAGTCAAGCTGCATGTAAAAAAGCTGTAATATAAAAGTAAAAAAAAACTACTGTGAACACATACGGCAACATATTGTACCTACTTAGTTGTTAAACAGAAAAGAAAGCGGAAACATTTTGTTTTAACCGAAGTGAATTTCTTAATAGATTTTAACTCTTACTAAGTTTAAAGACCCCATTATAGAACAGTTTTCGGGTGGTCCAAGATTGCCATCTAATTTACATTATTAAAATTGTTAATATTGGGTATAAGAAGAATATTGTTTGAAGGACTATGGTTTATAAATTAATTTAGAACGTGCGAATTACTAATTTGTTCTAAATTTAAATTATTATAAATAAAAAACTAATGCAACAGCACGTACGTATCATGGAATGCTGTTTTCACAGCCTGTCCCCATATTCCAACCTCTATGTCCCTATGATGGAACAGATACTTACTACATAAATCTGTCATTATTTTCGAGGTTTTATTTGTCATTGTTATAGAAATTAATAAAAGTCCATATAATATGCACTAGGAATGAAGTAAAAAATAAATTGACACCGTTTTGGGAAAGTTCTTTAATAACATAAAATAACCATAGGTAGGGTTAACTATTTCGATATGTATTACCGATTTGACTTGTTTTATAGGTTAGGTTTCCAAATACAATAAGCACATTTATTTTATCAAATTTTTGTATGCATTATAAATAAATCATTAAAACATGACATTTAATATGTTATGAAATAGAAAACAACATGTTATAAGTTACACTTATTACAAAAAAGTACTTGCAAAGGTGTTCCATACATAGGGACTAACGTGATTTTTTGTACCCATTGTGGAACAGCTAAATATTTAATAAAAATAGCATTAACATAAAAATAACGTGTGAATAGTTCGAATATATGGATGGAAAGCTACAATTTAAGCTATTACAGATATTATTAAATCATTTAGATTTATAATTACAGTGAAATAACATAGTCGTAGTGATCAGCTGTCTCGGCTATAAAAGACACTGATTTGTACGGTTCTGAGAACACATACGAATAAATACTTTTTTAAAGATACTTTTTGTATAATAATACTTATGTTTATATATTTAAAAAGAATACAAGCATAAATATCAATATGATTTTAATGGTTCTTTAATAATATTCTTATTATTTCTTATTTTATCATTTTGTTTATTGTTCCATATAAGGGACACGTTTTTGAAGGTGTTCCATAATAGGTACTTTTACCTTATTAGTGAATAAATTTTCCTCTGTAAAATAAATTATAACACGATACCTTAAGTAATGAATAATCCAAAAAGATCCGCCTTGTTATGCTGCTAAAACAACGATAAGAGACTGATCCAGAGTCTGATCCAGAGACTGATTCGCCGGTCCAAGAAACTTCGCTGTAAACTCCGTTGCGCCGAGGCTTGTAGTTTAATTTGCATCTCGCCTACGTGCATTGTAGAATTCGACGTACAAATAAGCAAGACTACTCAGACTTATTACAAATCTCAAGTCAGTCACCAATTGCTCATCTGAAAAATGGAATGAGAAAACACAAATGTCACATTCTAAAATCTTAAGGTTTCAGGTTAACTTAAATTAATTATCCATATACTTTTAGTAATATAACTTAGAAATCTTAGAAAATATATTTTATAATTCGTTACATATCTATACACATGATTATGAGTAAATCGATTTTTTCCTGATAGATCAACCACTATTAATGACTCTTCTTGTTTTGGAAGAAAATTTGTGTAAACATGTCAATGAAAAAATTTGTTTACCGTGAACTTGACTGTTGTCAAAGAATTGTTTGACGATAACTAACCAATATTGTTAGCTTCACGACAACATACAAATAGTTTTACGACGCTCCAATTTTTCATTGACATGCTTACAAAATTTTTCTTCCAAAACAAGAAGAGCCATTGAAAGTGATTAATTTATCAGGAAAAAATCCATCAACTTATAATCATTTATATAGATAAGTAACGAATTACGAAATATATTCTCTAAACTGTCTAAGAAAGATTATTAAAAATATACGGATAATTTAAGTTAATCTTAATCAAAGGTTAAGATATTAGAAGGTGTCCTTTGTGTATTTTCGTTTCATTCTTCAGATGAGAAATTCGTGACTGACTTGAAATTGGTAATAAGTCTGAGTAGTCTTGCTTATTTGGATATCAGATTCTACAATACACTCTGGATATGCACACCTGCATACACGTTTCCATGAAGGTCACTTTGCAGCCTAACATGTAAGTATGTCTACATTTTTACATGCAGGTGTATGTGCATATTTACATGCACGTTCACATGCAGGTTTAAACATGCAGGTTTTTTTCGTAAGGAAAGACACTAAAAAGTGATTAATACATATTTTTTAATAGGCCCAACTTCAACTAATGACGCTCTAAAATAATTCTATTTTATTAATAATATTGAGAATATAATGGGCTCATCAAATATTTATTGTAGTCATTTTAAAAAGTCAACGTTTTTATCGTTTAAGTAACATTCACAAGTTTTTTAAGTCAGCCATATAAATTCACTCAATAATCAAAATATCGACTTTTTAAAATATGAACGATTCCGTAGGGGTAAAACACAAACTTAAATATTATTTCAAACACTCAATTGAATTTAAATATTGATTTAAATATGATTGTAATAACACACCAAATTTCAGTTGAGAGTTCGAAATTACTTACAAGTTGGACGTTTTATCCCGAATGATTGTTTCTGATTTCGAGATCAAAAAGTTGTAGTTTATAAATAAATTTAATAAATATTGTACTGTCTCCACTATTTTCTTAATCCCAATTATAGAAAAAGAATTATATTTACATTTAGAGTATTTCACTTTGTCACGGTTTGTTTGAAATGTTTCATGAATTTATCTACAATTTGTTCTTCGCAACATTACAAATGCATAGTAAACGTAATGCAATACTGCGTCTTACATACAATATAATTTTTAACAACATTTTAAACGCATAATTACAAATTCAATATTTCAGAAATCTTGCTAAATGTTGTATCAGACATTTTTTATAAGTGTATTCTAAAAATGTTTAAATATACACGAAAAAATGTGTATCTACTAATCTACCATCGAACGAGCGTTAGCAAGGGAGAAATATTTTCCTAGTCTTAAATTTTAAAAATATGGGGTATATATGAAATATTTGTCATTATTATATAAAGTTACACAGCCATTATCAGATAGTTTAGGCTATATGTTAAAAACTATTTGGCATAATTACGTTATGCATTATTTTTGAGTGAAAATAGACTAGAGTACTTGGTCCGATTACTGTGCCATGAAGCCAACTCGACTAAATATTCCAAATCTAAAATTATGACTCTATCGACCTCTACGAGCTAAGTAAAATTCCAAATGAATTTGAAATTTCTTATTCATTCCCGTGTAGAAGGTTATCCGTATTCTTGACGGTCAACTAAATACCACCCCAGGATAAAATGAAAAATGAAGCTGTAAAGGCAGGCAGGACAATTGGATATATAAAAAAATTATTTTAGATGATATAAAGTGTAAAAAGAAAAGGTAAATGTATCAACATTATAAAAATAAGTTTAAATTATACAAAATTATAAAAGTCGACTAAATATTAATTAACCATACAGTTATGTTGCCTTGTTTTTTATTACTATAAACTGATATAAGTTCCTTAGTCATTTTTATACCTAAAATACATATTATTATAACAAATAAGGTAATAAATATTTCATTAATAATGTAAATTCAAGATGATATTCATTAGATACCGTTACAAATAGATTTATTCAATTTTTATTTACAAGAGGGTTTTGGATTAGGGAAAAAGAGAATAGAAAGTGGAAACAGGGAAATAAACTCACGTCCACAATAATCTGGCCGGTCACTACTCTTGTCCTGAACACAATCAATGATGATGATGTCGATAATGCAGGACTATAATTCTGACGATTAGCAGAATTCAAAGCTCATTATATATTTTATGTACTTATTTATACTTGTGTAGAACTACTTTCTTTAAATTATAAAAGGATTATCAAATATATAGTAATAGAACCTATAATCTATAAATGAAACATCAATACTTTTGATATAAATTATAAAGGATAATTTGTATTCTGTATTACATACGGACATTAATAAAGATTCATCTAGAAGAAAAAGATTCAACACGGAAAATGTCACATTTTTATAGAGTAAATATATTGAAAATTGATTTAACTAGAAAAAGCAGAATAGTATAATGTTGTATATAGATAACGATCACTTCCAACGTTAAACAAGATAAATTATACACTTTACCTGGCCTATATGTTGATTTTGACATCTATCTATCCATTCAGTTACAATCTCCCCTGTTGTTTTGCTCTATATACATGAAATGAATTATGTATATGTATTAGTGCTTCAAAAATTAGAAAAGCTGTATTATATCAGAATTCAGGTCATACTTGTATAAAAAAAGAAATAAATAGTAGGACAGATTATTTAAGGTGTCCATTTATAAAACAATTCCTCACCTCGACAATCGTGGCACTAGAAGCTCTTGTCAATATTATCAACGAAACAGAAATAATAAATATCGAAGTCATACTTCGAACCAATAAGATGGCCGGGAAACTGTACTTCCAGATGACCAAAAATGTAGTAACAATATATTATCAAGAACATTTTGCTTCAAAATGTAGTAACAGTATATTATCAAGAGACACGTGAATTTCATGCAGCTGCAATAGTTTGTTCAAGGTTATTTGGGCACTATTACTCGAGCGATTGCTGTGAAAGCTACTTATAAAGATAGATGTTTTGAGTATTTTGGTTAAATTAACGTTTATGCTAATTTTATGCAAATATGCACTGAGGGATGGATAAATATCTATCGATGAGCATAACTTTGCAATTAGTTACGTTAAAAAACTAAACAAGAATATGTTGTGAAATCGAACAAATCATTTTAATAAATTACAAATGCTTTTTCTACTAGTTGTTTTCACCTAGACACTAAATATCTATTTAAAATAAATATTTTGGAATAAATTGTTAGATCTACTGAATCTGTAAAAATAGTCCTACAGTAATATTGTATGATGATTGTGTGTTATACACTTAGAGTTGTACTGCCAATGTAAAACTTAGTTTAAATAATTTCTGTATTTTCATTCGATCTTATCAGAATTACGATATAATTGTCGGCTATACCGATCCTCGCGATACTCATTTCTAGCAGCTTATAACGAAGGTCACTTTTCACGACCCACTTGAGGCTAAAGAAAAGTCAATTACTGCAAGAGTCCCCGCATTTCTGGGATCTCAGAGAGTAAAATTTAAATTACGCTGACATCGTGGAAAAAGTTACTATGGTTAGACACATAAAACTTTATTTCAGAAGTTATTGACCTTTTCAGTTATAGGATTAGTTAAATTTTATTATATTTTTTGCAAACACTGATTTTAAGGGGGTAAAACGGTGTCTAATGAAGAAAATCTGACCCAATGTTAATTAATGTATATTTTTTATAAAAATAACTTAAATGTTTAATTTTATACTTAATCATATTATACATATAATAAGTAAGTTGGAAAATTATCAAAAGAAAAAATTACCCAACCTGACCCATTGCTACCCACTGACCTAATCGGTGTCTCCCAAAATTGACGATTTTACTGTTACCGAAGGAAATTTTTTCAAATATTCAATCGTTTGCCCTAAAACATTTTTTTTACATTCTCTGTATAGTTAGTCATAACTGTGACCAAAGACACCTAAAGTTTATTTAGTTTGATCCCAAAATAAGTTAATTTATGTGATAAAATCATTATATTTACTAATTTTCTTATAAATAAAATAAAAAGAAAATTTTTTCTGGAACCAAACTAAATAACCTTCAGGTTTCTTGGTCACAGCTATAACCATATATGAGGCGTTAGGGTGCAATAACTGCCAAGTCACAATAATGGAGTTTTGAGAAAAATGCAAAAAAATCTCTTTTTGAAAAAAGTATCAATGGTAGCAAAATTCTAATAATGGGGTTCAATTGTGTGATAAAAAAAAACACTTTTTCATGATAAGTGACAAATCATGGTTTTGTAAGAAAAAAGATATCAGAGTTTTTTAAATGGACTTGGCAGGTTTTGATGCCCATATTGGACTTGGCCGATTTTGATTTGATTTTCCTTTGGACTACGCAGATTTTGATGTGAATTTTCTCTCTTAGTATGTTTTCAAATATGTACTTTGTTAAATATTTTATTTATATTATTGTTTTATAAATGGAGTATGCAAATAAAATCATCATACTTAACAAAAAAATGTTTATTTAATAAATAAATATTTAAATATAAATGCAATATAGCATAAATTTGTGCTACAAGAATGAATTTTAATAACAAATAGGGTTCAGTACTCTGATTAATTTCTTTCAATACGCTCTGTTTCATCAAGGACTTGTCACTTTTTGATACGCAAATTTTTTGGATTGGCCTATTTTTGATATGGAACATTGTTTTACAACTTCATTATCTAGGTCAAAAAGTTTTTTATACTGGTTGTCACATTTGGTATAGATAAAGAAGGAAAAGAATTTTGTATTTTTATGCTTATATCGATTATTTATTTTTTGAGACTTGGCAGGTATTACACCCCAACGTCTCTTATATTTTAAAAAGTATCCTACGATATCCGTAAAAGTGTCAATTTTGGGAGACATTGATGAAGTTAGTGGGTATCAATTGGTCAGATTGGGTAATTTGTCTGTTGGTAATTTCTTTCTCAAAGAGAAAGCCTTGTAACGATGAAAATTTATTAATCAGACATTCCGATAAATTTAGATATTTTTGGAGTTCCTGAGTCAGAAAAATTGCTTTCTCTAAGAGGTAGCTTTGTAACGGTAAAAATTTGTTAATTAGAGATTTCGATAAATTTTGATGTTTTCGAGGTTCCTGAGTCAGAAAAATCGGTATTTGAAAAATGTCTGTCGTTATGTATGTATATATGTATGTGTGGGTGTGTGCACTGTGCGTGCGTGCGTGTCTGTGTGTGCGTGTCTTCGTGTTGCGAGAACGAGTCGATAAGTCGGCAATTGGCGTGGCCCTTTGAGTCCTGAAAATGATTCTGGGCAAATTTGGGATCATGCAGGTTTACTTTATGGACTCGAAATAATAGCAATAATTTTATTTAACAAATAAAACTCAACCGGTGTATTTATTCGATGAAATGAAGTATTCGACAAAATTCTCTTTGTTTCGCACGTTTAGTCATCGGTCGGCTCAAACATTCGTAATAATTATTTTTGCTTTATACACGCTTGAATGTTGTATTTACACTTCAAACAATAAAACAAATCGTACACGCACACTATTGATTTATTAGTCGCACTATTGTACCTCGCAGTAAATTAACTAACTGATTCTATGTTTGAATCTATGCGCTTTTCGCCGTGCACTCTTTAATTTCGCTTGTGCGTGAGAGAATATTTGAAATAGGCTATTGGAGATACACGTGATCAAGAGTATATCGAACTCACTCATACTTCCATTCAAGTTACTCGGTCCGGTCGAATTATATCCTCGCCGGGAATGGCTTCCTCTGCCTGGGCCACGCCGCTCTCGCGTCCTCATCGTATTGCGCTCGCAGGACACTCGCCCATCCGTCGCTTGGAAGACTCGGCGCGTGAGAGATCGAATCGAGCTGCCTGCTGGTTCTCGAGGTAGCGTTTCGTGCTCCTCTCCTCTGCTGCTGTTCTCCCCTCCGATATCATTCTCGTAGCGCAGTTACTGTTGCTGATGGTGGTTGGCTCTCTCAGCTGACGCGCTTACCCCTTTTTCCGTCACTCTCTATCTATCTCTCGTATTCTCTTATGCTGAATGTGTGTTACAATGTATGTGTGTATGCGGGCCGCTTCCTGACGGCTCATTAGTGTACATATGGATATCGCGGCACTCGTGATATTCTCGCTACGAGAATCTGTAGAGAGCCAAATGCCTCGTTACTAAATATGTACATTTTCATAAAGGTAATGTAATTTCCTTAAAATTGTATATCTAACAATCACTTTAAAGCTATTATAGTAAAAAGTATATAAAAATATTAATTTTAAGCATTCTTCTAAAAATAGCATAAATAATTGAAGGCATCGATTCTAAAACGTCCTTAGCGCTCGGCTCGGGTTGCCGCTATATACAAATTGACGTCATGGTGACCAATTTTTAAATTTGCGGAAATGAATTTTTAAAAATAGCATCGTATAGAGGATAAAAAATGGCAACATTTTATATATATACTTTGTTTGTACAATGTTTAGTATTTGAAAAAAGAAAAATAAAAACGGCAAAATTTTAAATCTTATTTGCACCACGTTTTTTAAACTTAACTTTTTTAATAATCTCGTAAAATAGTCTAGCGCTGCTGATAAACTCATAGATATTTGTAATAGGATGTTGATACTAGTTGTAGTATATATTTGTAAAAATTGACTCAACAATTCGCTGCGAGTTAACCAAATTATTTATTTTGCCTACGTTTCGAATCCCTTTTATGGATTCCTTCTCAAGGCTATAAAAAATATAAAATTTACAAAAGTAAAAAATTATGAAAATTACAAAAACATTTACATAAAAACATAAAAAAAAAAACATAAAAATGATGAACAAAATTTAACCTACCATGCCTAAAGAACGGCTAGTTACTGAGTGGCATATTGTTAATAATACTCTAGCAATATAGTTGCTATGAGCCAGTAACAGTTACAAATTGGCAACTAAATAGGGAAAAAATATTTTATTTTTAAATATAAATTTTCAAGAAAAGTCCACAATTATTAATAACAACAATATTTTATTTAACTTATTATTAAAACTTACGTGTGTCTAACCAATAATGTAACGAACACCCACGAGTGGCATTGGATCGGCAGGCGATGGAAAGCCCGATCTTGGTGTTTCACCACTCGAGGGTGGACCGACAGTGAAGTGGTGAGTTCGCGGAAAGCAAGGCAATACGTTAAAATTAGAAAAAACCGCGGAGAAGGGGAGAGAATTAGAGATTTGTAACGTTGTATATAAAGTAGATTGTAAGGATTGCCCAGCTACATATATAGGACTTATAGAACGTAAATGTGGAATTAGAAGAGGTGAACATAAAAGAGATGTATTAAATAACAGAATTGCAACTTCAGCTCTAGCGGTCCACGTTGACAAAACAAAACATTCAATCAATTTTGATTCATTTAAAATTATAGATATAGAAAACAATAGCAGAAAACGACAATTCTCAGAAGTCCTCAATATTTTTTATCATGATAACACGATGAATAGGATAGAAGACACTAGAAATTTAATTAATTTATATAAATACTCCATTAATTTATTAAAAAAACATAAAATGTGATTTTATTGAATTTTAAAAGTTAACTCCGATTTTGAATGAGCTCTCTCCGAGCTGGGAGCGCGACTTGGCTCCTTTTCTCTCGCCTGAAAGAGGAGGGATACGAGGATGGTCCCTGCGGTCCGACTATAGGCTAAGGGCAATCCCCCAGCATGGCGAAGACGGTACCGCCGGCTGAGATACACTTTTACACAATAGCACAATCACACACAGGGCTACACACGAAAACTATGGGCGCGTAACAAAATCCCCGCAGACTAGATCGTCCGGGGGCACTCCATCGGAGGGCTATGCTGTCTGCAGGAGGGTTCAGTGGGAAAACTGGATTGTCTGGTGCTCGCATGCCGCCGGATAGTACAGGGGCCCGGGTTAGCCTAACCAGCCAGACCTGGCTACCCTATCAAACGGCGAAAAACTTCCCTCAGCCTAGACAATGCCGGGTGGTGACCGGACAGGGCCATGATAAGCTGGGGGGGGGGGGGGTTCCGAGGTCACTGGAGCCGTGCCTGGTTTCTGCAGTGGGTACCCCGGGGCCGTGATGGGCGAGGGCAGAGAAGCGACGCCTGCCACCGACACTAACACATCTGTATAAAAACAAAATGAAAATACAGGTAAGTAAAGAAAGTATACTAAAAGCGCCAGTAATCACGGGGTCCACACAAGGTTCATAAAGGCAAACATCTCGGACGGATGACGTCGTTGCAGCGTCGGCCAATACCGGGATTTTGATGGTGGTGAGTTTTTGGGAGGTTGCGGGGGCAATCCTGACGGCAAATACCGGAGGCTCTCAAAGCGGGAAGAGCCCTGGGAAGGAAGCAGCCCAAAAAAGAAATAGGCATAAGAATCCGAAACCATCTATGAGTTCGGAGCTAAGACAGGAGCGCACTGGAGGGAAATCGGAAGCGGGGCAGCACACCGATACACTCAAAAGGATGCGGTTGGACGGCTCCACCCTGAGGGAGTTGAAGAGGCGACTCGTGGAGGATTCCTCGGGGAGCTATAGTATGGCGGTGATCACTGCCCTTAAGATGGACATCGTCCCTGTTGGGTACATGGAGGAACGCTTTAGCGAGGATGAGGAAAAGGAAGTGTTGGCGGCACTCAAAGCGGAGATCGACAACGCGTCCGATGGAGTCTATTTTTCGAGTTTCTTGGAGAATTGGTTCCAGAAAATTGGTTGGAGACTAATTTCGGCAAATGGGCATGTGGGGAGGGTGCCCAACTCAAGGTTATTGAGATGGGGGACCTCGTGAAGCTGGCAAAGGCTCTGATCTATGCCCCGGGGGCACACACTCCCGAGGTAGTAGTGTATAGACTTGGTAGTTAGGACCTCCCTCTCAAACCGAGGTCTTTGGATGTCATCGAAAGTAAGCCGGTGACCACCGGGACGGAGGCGAAAAAGGCGGAAGAGACGACGAGTCGGGTCATGCTGGAACCGAGAGAAGTGGAGGCGCTGAACAAGAGGTAAGTGAGGTAAACGAGGTAGGTACAGGATGGAAGGGAAGCGAACCTCATCGATCATAGGGGGAGGCAAATTGATGTGATCGAGACCACTGGGACTACAACGGCACCAACAATCTCTTCACAAAGATAAACCATGGTAAAGGCACCTCGGCGATTCTAGCCAGGCGACTGATAAAGGTGTACACAGGTATATGCTTTATATAAGAACCTTGGATTCATAAAGGAAAGATAGCAAGCCTAAGCAATTCTGGCAAACTGATCAGTGGCAGCACCGATTCAACGAGGACGTGCCTTATTACTAAGGTGGAGACGGTGCCTAAACATTGTTTGAGAGGCCTAACCACAGCAAGGATCAGGTACAGGACAGACAACGACGGTACAAAGGATATTCTAGTTGCGGCGGTCTATTTCCCGTACAACACTGGGGAGTGCTCACCGAAGGAAGTCGTGGCCTTGGTAAGAGAGAATGAGACTAAGGGACTAGGGTTGATTATGGGGTGCGATGCCAACTTACACCACGTCTTATGAGGCAGCTCAAACACCAACGGGAGTGGAGAAAAGCTGCTCGAATACCTAGTTTCGACAAATATGGCTATATTAAATAAGGGAAGCAAACCGACCTTCCAGAACTCGATAAGGGAGGACAGGAGGTCATCGACATCACCCTTGCATGGAAGTCACTCTGGACGGCAATAAAAGGCTGGAAGGTCTCGGAGGAACTCTCGATGTCGGGCTACAATCACATTGTGTTCCAGATCGTAGGGACAGGGACGGAAAATAGATTGAAAAGAAACCCAAGGAAAACGAACTGGGCCGGATATAGGGAGCAACTCAAGGCTAAGATCGTTAACTTACCCACCACATATGAGCCGGCAGAGGATGTAGATCACTGCTGCGAGATTCTACAAGAAATAATCATCATCTCGTTTGAAAACAACTGTGAGTTAAGGCAAAGCACAGCACCTAAGGGGGTCTCATGGTGGAACCACTCATTGGAAAAGCAGCGCAAAAAGGTAAGACGGTTATTCAATAAGTCCAAGCGAACAAAAAGAGAGCAATACATGCTCATTTTTAGAGCATCACAAAGGGAGTACAAGAGGGAAATCGAACTGGCTAGAGAACAGGGGTGGAAAGGACACTGCGAGAGTCCGAGGAATCTGACCGACACGGCTAGATCGTGCAGGGATCTACAGAACCCAAATGGTCCAGTTGCGGATACGGCCCACTTTCCGGACTTCCAAGCCTCGGAGTAAGAGACGAGTTTCTAACTCCATACGCGGAGTGAGGATTGAAAGCTGGCATAAAACATAACGGATAAAAGAAGAATAGAGTGGACAGTGAACACGTTCGAGCCCTACAAGGCAGCGGGCCAGATGGTGTCTGCCCAGCGCTGCTGCAGAAGGGCCACGATGTGCTGGTGCTCGCATTGGCAAAACTATTCCGGGGACATGTACCTGATAGCTGAAACGGGTGAGAGTGGTATTCCTCCCAAAAACAGGGAAGGCTCAACACTGAGAACCAAAGGACTACAGACCGATCAGCGGGGCATCGTTTCTACTAAAGACGATGGAAAGACTGATCGATAGATACACCAAGGAAACATCGCTGGTAGAGGTACCTCTACATGCCCGGCAGCACGCCTACCAGACGGGCAAGTCGGCGGACACGGCCCTGGTAGAGTCAGTAAGCTTTATACAGAAAGGTATTAATAATAAGCGCATGGTGATGGTAGCCTGTCTGGACATTGATGGTGCCTTCAACCACGCGAGCAGAGAGGCAATAATAAAAGACATGAAAGAGCATGCGGTATCGAAGACCCTATACAGGTGGATTTGGCGTATTCTCAACTGCAGAACGATAGAGGCTCAGTAAGGAACATACACAAGGAAAGGTAAGGTGACCCAAGGGTGCCCGCAGAGGAGAGTCTTTTCCCCCACTATGTGGTGCCTGCTGGTCGATGAATTGATACGTCTGCTAAATGAAGCAGAGTTCTATACTCAGGTGTACGCAGACGACATCCTCATAATGATAAGAGGCGATGACATGTATGTACTGACAGTCCTTATGCAACACGCACTGGGAATAGTGGATACCTAGTGTAAGTCGGTAAAGCTCGGTGTTGATCCCAAGATGGTTAGCGTCATGTTGTGCACTACCAGGTATAAGGTGAAACCGATTGAGCGTGAACCCCAACTACTTGGCCTCTTTGACTAGGATGAGAGGAATGACCCCCCCTCCACACTCGACAGTAAGCTTATTCGGGGTAAACGCATTCAAGGAAAATGCGAGAAGGCAATTAGTACATTTTGGGTCTGCAGAAGGGCCTTGGTAACACCTAGGGACTGGAACCGGAAAAGATAAGATGGCTCTATAGTTTATCATCAGATCGAGAGTGGCTCATAGAGCTCTCGTCTTGGATCAAAGAGGGGAACTCAAGGTATATGAGAAGGCACTTGATAGAGTACAAGGGTTAGTGCTGGAAGGAATGACAGGATGCATGCGGATGACACCCGCGGTCGCGCTATAGATCCTGTTGGATATCCCACCACTGAACAAGATGATTAGGATAAATGCTTTCAAGACCTATTGCAGGCTAAAGGAAGCATCGAACTCTAAACAATTCAGGGACTATGAAGTTGTTACAGGAGTTCTTCCGGACCTCGACAAAGTAGGCTACGATAGGATTACATAGAGGATCGGGATTTTAAATCCCTACAGGGTCATACACCCAGACAGGATAGAATGAAGCGGAGGGTCGCATGACCTCATAAAGGTGGGTATCGTCTGGTTTACGGACGGCTCTAAGGGCGTAATGGTTAAAGGCTCCAAACAGGTAATGGCAAAATACTGCGAGATGGCAGTCCCACCCTGCGAAGCGAAAAGGTCTGCAGGGCCTGACTCAGGGAGAAGCTGCAGGATAAGTGGAGACAAACATAAAAGGCACAAGGCAAGCCAAGGAAATGTTGGGGGCAGCTTACCAGTGGAGTGGATTAAAGCCATCGGAGATCTGCACAGAATTAAGCTCCGGTCCACTATTGGCTAGCTAACCGAGCATTGGAAGGTAGGATATCAATTCCAGAAGATAGGAATCCAAGAGGAAGGTAAGTGCAGATGGTGCGGTTACAGAGATGAGACAACACTACACCTGATGGGTAGGTGCCCCACCTTCGTAGGGACGAGACAAAGGGTGTGGGGACCACCTTTTATGGAGCCGACTGTACTTAGGACGCTAAAATTAGAGTCTATATAGGTCAGGTTACACGCGCAATTGATGGGAGACTGTAGGTTTAGGCCTCAAATAACGGGCTAGTAGAAATGGCACAATGGGCAATGCCCGAGTGCCGGACTGGCACGTCCCCGAGCAGGGGCCGCCGAGGTCACCTCCGCAATCAAGACCAGACCAAGACTTCTATAGATTATTTTTTCTTTTACGTAACAAAAAATAACTGAAAAAGGAAATGGATAGTTTTGTAATAACAGATTACATAATTAGAATACATTTCTCATTTGTATTATTATTGTTATACATTTATTAATTTATTTATTTTTATTTCAAGTAATTAACATCGTTATTTAGTCGCTATTTATGCCTGCAAAACTTTAGCAAAAATACGAATTAGTTTGAGAGTTGTTTGTTAGCCTCTTTTCTATTAAAAACCATTTTTTGCTTAAATCTGATATAAAACATATAATTTATATTTAAATTAGTTGAACAATTATTTAATTAATTAATAATTCATTAATATTATTAATTATTTATTGATATTATTAATTATCAATTAACATTATTAATTCATTATCAATTAATTATCAATTAATTATCAATTAATTATCAATTAATTACTAATTAATTATCAATTAATTACTAATTAATTATCACTTAATTACTAATTAATTATCAATTAATTATTAATCAATTATTAATTATTTAATTATTTAATTATTATTCCCTTCAATATTCATTGTGGACACTCAAGTTCTAACGTGTTATACTATTCGCTATGAGCGTTTGCTTAGAGGCGATAAATGATGTGATCACAGCGCCCATGGTGACGAAAAGTAGCAAAAATGTTTACCCGTAAATGTATCACTATATATATTGTCGATGCAGATGACCTAACCTCGAAAGTCATTGAGAAGAAAGTAATTTAGTCAACTCAAAACAATTTTCTTGTGTCTCTTTATACATCAAGTTAATGCTGCACCTATACAGATTCATACTCTAGACAATAATTGGAAAACAATCTTTATTTCCGTTGTTATCTCACTTTGTAACAAATTCCTAATATGATGTATACTGAATTGACCAACATTAATGACAACCGCAAGCCAGATGGTGCGTCATCTCATGCTCACAGCGAATATTATAAAATAAAAATGCAGGTATGTGTAAAACATTTTTACAACTTTTATTTAATTTAAACTTCTATTTAATTTCGATAATATGTACTCATAATTTGGTTCATATATTTCTTCAAATTCTATGAGTATTACCAAATATAGAGTAATGGTACCTATAATCTAAAAAAGATTTTTAAAATAGTTGGTACATGTTAGAATAAGAGAATATTTTATTATATTTATGATACATACTGACATTAGTAAAGCCTCGTCCAATGAAAAAAGATGAAACATAGAAAATTGTACGTTTCTGTGAAGTAAATAAATCGAATACTGATCCAACTACAAAGTATAAACAAGCAAAATGATTTATAAAAAAGAAGATCGCTTTCAAATTGAATGAAATGTACCTTGTTTAAGATGTCTTGACTTTCACAATTTGCTGTCCATTCGCTTACAATCTCTCCTGTTAGTTTGCTCTTCGCATAAAAAATAATATATGCATATGAATAAATGTAGATAATACAAAAATAAAATAATTAAATATACTCAGTATTATAGTTTAAGAGAGACGTTGCTTTTTGCGATTATTTTCTAATCTTTAGTTTGAAAGATCGAAACAAATAACATATCTACTTTTACCTATAACTTTATAAGTTGTAATCCTACATAGAATAATGAATCGAAAAATAATAAAGGAGAAAAAAGAGTTGTAATTTAGTTTTTGTTTCTAATACAAATCTTAATTTGTTTCAAATTTATTAACAATTGATATTAGAGACTAAAAATACATCAATATTCGAGGAAAGTCTTTTAAATTCGATAATTTTTCTGCATTATTAGTCGCCATCTTCGATTGGTACTAACCTTGGACAAGATTAATATTTGAATACAAAACAAAGTTTAAATTAAAGCTGTACCCGCTTACTTTATTTTAATTATCATTTGGGGCATTGTTCTAGCATAAAAACTTGTAGAGTTATAGTCAAAAATAGATGTGTCAGTTTTCACTAAATTAAGGGGTCAAGCCTAAGTTAAATTCTGTAAAAAATCATTATCCATTTTATAGACGGCAAAAGTATTTTGGCGCTATCTAAGTTGATGCAAGTTTTTATATCTTAAATATGCCTGATCTAAGAACCCGAGGTAAGTGGTTAAAAAGGCTTAAATTCAATAATATAGATTAACGACATTTCAATAAAGTCCACTTAGAGGGGTCTAATTCGTGGCAAAATTACATATAATATACATATTTAAGATATAAACAAGTGCATCAATTTAGATTACGTAAAAATATTTTTGACACTTATAAAATGGATAATGATTTTTTACAGAATTTAACTCAGGCTTGACCCCTTAAATCTTACGAGAAGAGTCTGTAAAAAATACTTTAATATTTTTCGTAAGTTTATGGCAGAAAATTATGAACGATTTTTTATAAACCGTTTTATCTTTCTGTATAGAGATTTTTTCTTCAGTTTAAGTAAATAATTACTTCAGTTGAACAAATACTATTTTATTTCATACAATAATAATTGTGCTTTGAACTAAATTAATTTTCCTTTACTACTATTGAAAAACATCATTCTTTTGAATCAAATTTGTTTGATTTTAGCAATTTTTTTTAGTGTAGGATTAGTAAGTCATGCAGAATAGAAACTTTAAAATATAGCTTAAAGTTAACTTTATGTTTTCTTGTACTTCCAAATAAGGATTTTGCATGGTAAAAACATCTAACACTGCCCCAATCATGAGATATAGCTCAGAACATTAGTATTTCCCATATACGCTATATTAGAAGAATCGTTTTTTAAAGTTTCCAGGTGTATCTCATAATTGGTTAGACTTTCTTGCCATGCAAAGTCTTCATTTTGAAGTACAAGGAAACATCCTAAAATTTCAGCAAGATCCGTGACCCTTATCCCTGATACGCATTCTCCTGGTAAGTGCCACTTTATTTCAGTACAAGATTACGTTTAATTCTTAATTAAAAGCTAGCAGTTAAATAAGTTTTATTCCAATTTAATGTTTATTTTACTCTTAACGGTATATTTTTGTATCATAAGCATCCACCTTCTATCACGGTATTTCTATTACATTATGGGTATTTTTCACCCAACGCGTAAACTCATGTAACTACTCAATATTTTTCTTGATTACACAGATACAATTATGGAATAATTATATTTTCATTTAAGCATATGTACCTCTATTAGGCGCAACTCCGAAACTTACAAAATTTATTTTTATTTGGAGCAGAGAATTAATCAACGTACGAAATGTAACGTATCCTGACTGTAACCAGGCATTAATTGCAGACTTTGAGGTATTACTGTGAATGCAATTGTTAGCATTCATTCATTAAACTTTGATTTCACGTTATCCTTTATGTAAACAAATGTAATGATGTTCAAGCAGTACCATTAATATTTTTATTTTACACAAGTAAAAGCTTTTTGAAAGTATGTAGAGCTGATAAGTTAACACTTACTTTATAAATAAAAATTGCAGCATCCATGTTATATCATAATATATAGTAGATATAGGACACTTTCCACATAAATCATACGCGTACCTTTTGGGTTGTAATTCCCCTGCCACCTTGCACCTTAAAGGGGGTTGAAAAATTTAAGGCGTTATTCCCTTGGTATCGACAAATTTTATAACTCCAATAATTATGCCAAATGAGTCAATGCTATGCGACCACTCTACATACATGTTTTACATACAATATATAATTTATATGTAAAAATTTTGCGATTTTTTTAAGCTTATTTTTTTGTATAACTAAACTTGAAATTAACGTATTAGATGAAAAATGCCCTTATCCACAATTCCTTAAAGTTATCAATAAGTATTGCATCGTATTTTAAATCGCGATAAAACGTCAGAAGCGGAAATTGACTTATTGTGGATGATTTAAACATAATATATATGACTTGGAGTATTAAAATTAACTGCTCCCAAAAAATGTGTCTTGTATGAATGTCTGTGCGAGCATTCTTGCGCGCGTATGTGGTATGAAGCTCATATGAATAGCTGCTTGAAAATTTGAACGAATATGGTTAGATCGTTTTGATTTTATTGCCATTTTTCGAAAATTTTTCAATAAAGGAATGGTTTTTAGGAAGCAAACATTTTACAGAATAATGTGCTCATAAAATTCTTTATTTCGAGACGTATGTTGTTGAAACTATGTATATAATAATATAATATTTTGTATAATAGAGAAAATTTAGTTAAATATTCAGTATCATTGATTAAAATACCGCTGCTAACTGCCTTAGCAGAATGCTTTCTCAAAGGGAGGTCTTGATTAATCGACTTAGAGAATCTTATAATGGAAATTCGCATTAAACAAATTAATGCTAACATTAATTTATGATTTCAGGGTTCAGACTAACCTTAAAAGAATTAGTTGCAATAAAACTTTACGTATATTTACATTTATATACATTACTCAAATTCACGTTTGTTTTCTTAAATAGCTTAAAAAAAGCTTCAATAGACAAATCAAAAGATAATCACGCGCATTCTAAGAATATATGTTTATCATTTATATATATATATATATATATATATATATATATATATATATATATATATATATATATCTTCAATACAATCTGGCGAAAAATAGTACATAATGCAACAAGGGAATAAAGGCGACTTTATTCCCAAGTTGCATATGGAACTTGATTTCCGATTTAATTGTGGCCACAATTTTTACCGTTCATAAGGGTAAATTTTTCCCAGAATAAGTCAGAATGTCCCAAGTTTACAATGACTTTTACGGTAATTTTTATCAGAAAATTCTCTCTGTGTTTTCGGTTTAATTATTTTTTAATTTTATAAAATTCAACATAAAGTGTTAGGTATATAATAGCTGAATATTTTCATTTATCCCTTTCATTTCCAAATTATGTTCTTGAAATCGGTATTTTTCTACAAATTAGTCATTCTAAAAAATAGTTTATTCAAAAGAACGTTATAAGATTCTTAATAAGAATACTAAGAATGCGAACCCAAAAACCAATAATTCAACAGCATTAGGTATCGATTCCTGTAACGATACTTCGATTCTTTATAAAATAATAAATTCTTAGGTATCGATACTTTTCGTGATTCAATTCTTGGGCAATTTTGAAGAATCGCCCTTCTTTTGAACACATTTGTATTTTTTATTGAAATTTTGTTGGTTTATCATAAATAACTCAGTATAGAACTGATTAAATTTTGTATCCAAAAATGCACCATTTCAATCTAACTGAACATCGTAGTCTATAACATTGTCTATAATTATCTATTATTCCTAAACTCATTTTTATCAATGTAAATACTCAATAAATAATTCTGCATTAAATCTCTTAAAGAAAACATTTTGCTAAAGCAGTTAGTAGTGGTTTTTAGAAATGATTTAATTCAGTTAGGAATTTTAGAATGCAAATAAGTATTGAAAGTTTGTATCTTTTTACTTTTCTTGCTCTATCGTTTTTGAAAATTAGAGTGTGTGACTCTTGTATTTTATGTGAAGTTCATTTAGCACCAAGTGGATTTCTTATGCAGAAGAATCTCAAGAACATGAAAATTCGTTAAAATTTCTAATCCGAAAATATTCACCATTAAAAATTGCTTTGTCTTGTAGGAAGATAAACTACTTAATCAATATACTTTTAGACAATTGCTAAGGCATTAGTACTTATACTTTTTCTTTTAAGTGAGAACTACGTTTTTGCTTAGCTCTGGTCAAGGGTTAACAATACATTTCAATTTCATAGGGTTTCTTAGATTTTCAATTTTGTGCAAAAAGTACCTTACTGGTGCTTATTCACAAGCTAATTATGAATTCATCTTATTCCTTACCTCAACGGCGGTGGCAGTTGCAGTTCTCGCCAATACAGTCAACGAAAAGCATATGAAGAGCAACAGAGTCACGCCTTGCATGAATACGATGATCGACAGCTGATTAATGGTGACGTACTTGATGATGAAATAACAGTGTGTTGTCAATAAGAGGAACATATTCATGGTGTAGACAAGCATTGGCAGAGAATAAAATTTCGACACGTCCCAGGATAAGTGGCTCAACAACATATGAGTTTTTTGCAGTTGAGAAAGTTTTTTCAACGTATTAGTCACCCCGTTATTCGCTGGATTATCGTCGAGCTCACGAATACAGATTGAAGTTTCAAGGATTTTGTGCAAACTGGCGTTCGTGGACTGAAATAGATGATGCAGAAGTTTCAGAATTATGCTGTACTGCACTACCATAGCATTGATGACTAAATTGTATAGAACGAAGGTGAAGTAGACCAGAAGAGTTTCAATGTTAATCACTATAGAAATTGCGACGAGCCACAGAAACGCTGTTGCAACGTTTCCAATAATAATTGTTTTTACGATTAGCAGTATTGACGGAGTCTCGTTGTTATCTACTGCTTGAGTCGTCGACATTTGATATATTGTGTTGAGTTCGTTAGCGATTTTTACCATATTCTTCTGATGAACGCAGAATACTATCAGTATACAAATGGTCGTAAAAGTAGAGGATATCGATTGTATCATGTAAATGCCCCATTCAAATTCATTGGTGATTATAATATTGCTGATGCACGGCAATATAATGTTGAAATACGTCGCGATGATCGCCAGACAAACTAGAAATGCGTTGTACAATATGCCCGTTTTCGTAAATGAGAACAAAGAACCGAACGATTTGTTTTTTCCAGATATCAATTTTTCATCAAAATTCATCGTTGCTACTCCAAAGATCTTAAAAGCGGAGAATAAACACTTGATGAACAGCGTATCATGAGCAAAGTTATCTATGAAATGCATCGCATTTCTTGTTTAAACCTCCGAAGCGAAAGGTGGTGATGTACTGTGCTGACAAAAGCATGATACCGTTCGTAAGCATTAAATTTTCATTACGTGAGTAACAGCAATCAAGGGTGTATCTTTTTTACAAGTAGTAATTATATAAAAAGTAGTTTAATGAGAAGTGTAATGAGTTAAGTAGATTAAAGTGTAAGTTTAAAAAATAAGCTAAAAGAGGCAAAAAAATGTTGCTGCCATACGTGTGGTATATGACAGCAGAGCGGAACGAAACTAAGAGCTATACAGTATTTTTATACCGACATAATACATGAATACGGTATGTGCAAATAATCGTGAAGTGTTGTAAACGACTACAGTAAACGACTACAGTGATCGATAAATTATTCTTCTAAATAACCTGAAGCTTTACGATTTAATAAGAGTTGATTATCAGCGTAAAGAATATATTCGTTGTAGAATCGAACATCGGTAGGGAGTAAAAATTGGATACGTTTTCGGACGTGTGACTCAGCGAGATACGAACTTTGTGCAGCTGAGACAGTCTGTTTACTGTGAATCTTACGCAGTTATTGACGATGAAATTATAAAGAGTCATAGCACGCTAATACAAGAAAAAATCAATGGTGATCGTTGGAATCACGACTGTTAAAGTGTTAGAGTGTAAGAATATGAAGAGTTTAATATAAAGAAAAAACACTATTATATATAGATTTAACTACCTTCTATATTATCTATATTATCTTGGTAACATATTGAACAAGCATATAAACGTGTGCCTATGCCTATGAGTTATGCTCGGTACGAATGCTGGTGGCGAACTGACTCCAGAACAATGCTGCGCAAAGACGCTCGTGATACTAAAATATTTGTTCAAATTTCACATATACCAATATATTCAGTACATAAACCGAAAACGATCTCTCGGTAATGGTTTTGTGAAAATATCCGATTTCTGAGTCTCTGACGGATCATACCGAAGTGCTATTTCACTATTTACATTCTTCTCACGCAAATAATGGTATCGGATGTCGATGTGTCTTGTCCGTTTATAATACAGCATCTTTCGCTACGGCTGCAACTGCCACATATTGGGATTCGGTTATACTCAAGACCACAAGCTTTTGACGTTGAGAAGACCACGTTACTGGACTACCTACAAAGCCAACAGTATATCCAGACGTAGATCTTCATGTCTTTATATCGCTCGCGTAATACAATTGTAACAGTATTGTTTGAATTATATGTGATAGTTTAGCCGATGACTATCATTTGAAGAAGATTGTTGCATTGGAAGTTCTTTTTAAAAGCATTTTCTCTCAAACCAGTGCTTTCGATTACGAGTTATTAACTTTAAGTGGGATATACGATAGTGGGACACATATTTCGTTCCAGGTTTAACGAAATTGGACCCATTTCAATATTATTTATAAATTATATTCTTGAGCAAGAT
Organism: Gastracanthus pulcherrimus; assembly: GCA_949152435.1. Classification (NCBI taxonomy): domain Eukaryota; kingdom Metazoa; phylum Arthropoda; class Insecta; order Hymenoptera; family Pteromalidae; genus Gastracanthus; species Gastracanthus pulcherrimus. The sequence continues at coordinate 159,265,194 of OX424576.1, forward strand.
ACTACCGTCACGGACCCTATTGTGGATCAGTGCCTCTATTGTGAATCAGTTTATGTTAAAACTATATTGTGAAAGTTTTGCGTTACTTTTATTGTTATTTTGAAAGCACTTATTCTTATGTATCAAAATAATTAAAGAAGTAATGCAAAACTTTTATAATGTCTATTTAGAAGTAAATGATTCAAGTCAAGAATTTCATTTCATTTCAAGTCAGTCAAGTATTTTTTGGAATAATCGCAGGACAAACATAAAATAAAAACGCCAGCATTGACGTAGTACTGGCTCAATACTGGCACCGTAATACAATGGGACCAACATGAGATCATTCTCTTTCATTATAAAAAAAATATCCAAATCGGTTCAATAGTTTGCAAATAATCGGCGGACAGAGTCGGCAGAGGCCGAAATGTACAGAAAAAATATTCATAAAAAACTAAATTACTAGCGAGATACTGGACCAATAATCACAATTTGAATGGGACCACCGGAGGATAGTTACCTTTCATATAAAAAAATTTCATCCGAATCGGTCGAGTAGTTTCGGAATAATCACGTATTCTGTGCTACGTATACTTCCGCTTGAGACTCTATAAAGTTATATTTGGCTAAGAATTTTTTGAACTTACGGTTGCAGCAGCGAAGAGCTTGATTCAAACCATATAATGACTTATTCAATCTACACACTACTTTCACGCTTCCATTCTTACACTCAGTCTCACTCTCACTTGCATTTTCGCATTTGTTTTCTTCAATGATGATCTTGATCCCTTCCGGAACTTCCATATGTATCTCCTCCTCGAGTTCATCGTATAGAAAGGCTGACCTAACATCAAATTATATAATTTCCAAATCCTCTTGTGTGATGTGAACTAACACTACTCGAAGGAAGTCGTATCTTACGACATGTGAAAAAATTTCAGTGTAGTCTACTCCCAGCTGCTGTAAAAAGCCGCGAGTGCATAATCTTGCTTTGTATCGGGATCTACCTTTTGACACATTTTGAGATAGTTTAAAAACCTATCTAGAATCGACTATTTTCTTTATTGCACTTCTTGTTATAAATGTCCAAGTATTATTTCTTCATAAGTTCTTCGTTTATAGCAACAATTCACTTCTTCCTTGCGGAAATCGATAGTTTTTAATGTGGAAAATATGTTCCTAAAGTTTCAAATTGTAAGTCGCGCTCTAAAAGTATCTACAGTCTAGTTTAGATATGCGCGTTCGCATGCGCGTCGAGCAGGTCCGTAACTTTAAACGCGTTTTTCTCAAAACTACATTTTTTAAAATGGTGGGACAGATAACTTGAAAAATATGCGGTCAATCGTGGTCAAATGACGCACACAAATACTTCATCACATTCTTCACCGACTGAACCTGCAAAATAAACAACCTCTTTGAGTCTTACAACTTTTATAACATAATTAAAGGATTTTTTTTTCGTAAAAATGTAACTCTTTTCAAAGTTTCATCATTTGACAATTTTACTTTTTTTTTTGTAAAAATAGGTTCAGTCGCTGCGTATTATCATAAAATAACAAAATATTTTTAGTTTTTCTATTTTAGACACCTGCAGTGGATGCTGCATGTCCCACCATTTCACACCTTTGATGCCTAAGCTATTGCAAACGTCTCCAATATATCTATAGACATGCTTGCGAGAAAACCTCAAAACAAATTTTATTATGTTTTCAGATATGTATCTAATACACATAAAAAGTTTTAGCGCTTTTTAAAATGGCTTTTTCCCCACACCTACATCGAAAGTGCCACTTTTCCTCCCGTACACCTGGAGAGAAATGTGTATTTTCGGTGTTGGTGTGAGGAAAAATAGTGTACGCACCAAGGGAGGTAAAATGGCGATCCAATAGCACGTGTTTGCCACCCGAGTGGTACGGACTCGTCAATTCTTTACTTCCCTAGATGCGTAATATACTATTATATTACAAAATCATGATACATTGCCTTCATTTTAAGCGTTTACATGGAGCGCTCCCCTTAACAATGTAATAATTAATATATGCAGTTATAAATCAAATAATGATTTTTATTGAACAATATTTATTCAATATTCCTATTAAAAGAAAATATTATTATTAAAAAAAAAGTTTCCCGAGATGGAACTCGAACCCGGGATCGTCGTGGTAAAAATCCTACAGTACCAATTAATCATTACCCTAATTCGGTACTAAGTAAATGGCCCGGTCTACCGACGACTGCCGAAGCAGTACAAAGAAGTCCGAGCGTAAAATGCAGGATGGTTTACGACTCTTGTGACTCTTGTGACAGAGCCACGTGACCAATTATAAAATGACTAGTCTTTTTGTAACGGTACAGTTGGGTGGAGTATATGGAAAGCGTACTACGGCACACATACAAATGTCGCAACAAAGTGAAAAAAAACCGGTCATTTTTCAACACTATAGACAGACATGTACACACACAGTTACTCATTTTATTAACGCTTAATACATACCGTTGATAATATTCACTCGAATATCCAAATACCCAAGTACACGTTACTCCCCAAGACCCTAAACCACAGTATGTCAAGCTCTAGCTTATAAATTTTATAAACCTTACCCTTACACATTACCAATGCTCTACTATACTACTTTACTGCATCACCCACAACCTACAATCACTAATCGTCTCCCCCCTAACATTTACCACGTGCACCCTACTCCTACCCATCAATCCATACCCTACCGACTTCCAGTATCCAGCATACACTCCTTACCCCATTCTTACTACACAACATCCGCCCCTATTTTCCAACATTAGTAGGCACCTCCTACCCTTACCACCCACCACCTCCTAACTGCACTTCACCTCTATCATCAGCTATCCACTCTTTTACACATAGCCTCCATTACCCACCACCCAACACCTACTGTCTACATATTATCTATATACCACGTGCCTACACCACACACCATTAGTGTGATTCAAAAATTGAAAAAAATTTGAATTTTCTTTCTGTAACCCCTTTAAAATGCTGCAAATGGCTTAAAAATCAGATATATAATACAGTCGCCAATGGGGACTTGCATTAACATAATTTTTTTTAAATCGATAGTTTATCATAAAAAGAGAAATTTTACTTGGCAGTTTTATTAGATTTAACATATTTATTTTAGAATCAATTGTTTTGTTTGCCTCGAAATCAGATCCTCGTTTAAATCGATATCACGTGATAATATGACGTCGATGCGTCTGAACATAAAGTGGCGTGATTTGCAAAACATCGTGACGGTCGTTTCTCTATTGGGACAATAGAATAACAATGTATGACAACCACTTATACCTTTGACTAAACCAACAATTTCCAACAATGTCCAAACACCCAAATCGTCGTTACTGTACACACTTAAGAGGGGTTTCGACCTTTGAACCTACAATTTAATCCTTTAATTTTTATATTTTAAAATTTTTGGTAGCAAGTTGTATATCGATTTTGAAGTTATTTTAAGCTTTGCATCCGGATTTATGAACAACATTTAATCATTTTTAAAGCAAATCCCATTGTCTTTCAAGAGCTCTTGGTGCAAAAGGAAATTTTTTCGTGTTCTGAAAAAAATTGTACTTACTTTTTATGTTATATTTAGGATATTTGTACATTCTCAATCAAAGTAAATGTTATTTTAAAAAATTAAAATTAAATCATTGTATTTAATAATATTAACATGCAATTTCATGCATTTTGATAATAAATTATAGTTTATTGATTTTTAATTCATATTTAATTTTCACATTGCCTTTCGGTAATGCGTAATTTTCTTTATAATGTTAATCTTTTTAAAAAAATATGTATAATTAATATCAAAAAATTTCGAAACAACCTCGTTGACATAAGACTTGTAAACTATATACGACTGGAAGAGGTGAAGCATTTAAAGAGCTACCCATGCAAAAGAAATATAGTCATATTAATTATTATTATTATTATTATTATTATTATTATAAAGGCCAAGTAATAATGGTAAGCAGCAATGGTGCCTTCAAGACAAGAGCTATCACATAGTCTTTATGTCGACTGTGGACTTCCTTGCATCATCACCATAGCTATCATAACTACTTGTTGGGACTAGATATCTGTATCTGTGTAGTCCATAGCCTTGTTCACAGTTACACCATATTTCTGTATTGTTTACGAGTTGTATCCAATCCTCCTCATAACATCCTATTTTTCATAGGTCAATTTTAATATTGTCCTCCCATCTTCGTCTTGGTCTACCTGGGGTTCTTGCTCCTGTCGGCTTCCCTACGAGCAATCTAAGTGCTCCTCTTTCGTTACCCATTCTAGCTACATACCCAGCTCACCCTAGTCTTCGAGACTTAATCACTCTGGTAATGTTTTGCTTCCCGTATATCTCGTGTATTTCTTGGTAATGTAAAATTCTCCATTCTCTAGTAATCTCATCTATTTTGCCCCCAAATATCTTTCTAAGGACTCTATTCTCAAATACTCTAAATATATTTTCTTCCCGTTTGGTTAACGCCCATGTTTTGCATCCGTATAGAAGTACTGGCATTATGATTTTTCTATATATTTCTAATTTAGTCTTTCGCAATAGTAATTGTGATTTTAGTAAGTAATTTACCGGATATAGACATGCATTTCCCGAATGTAGCCTCTTCTTGATTTCTTTATGAGTTTCATTTTTGTGGTGTATTATTGTGCCAATCTATTTAAAGTCGTCTACTTTTTTGAAAATTTTGACGGAGACTTTCAAGTTGCTGTCAGTGTACGGAACGTAATTATACGAAGGATTTTGTTATAATAATTGATACGCAATTTGTATTTAAAGTAGTTCTTATTATATACATTGGCCGGGTTGTTACAACGCGCGTTGTAACTGCTGTTCTGTACGAGGGCTAAAGTACATCTGGCCTCTGCATCATTCTTTGTGGAGCTAGAAATGAGCCGTTCTTCGCGCTGCCGAAAGTTATCGCGTTTGAACTAATTGAGATAAAATTGAGACCTTTTGCAAAACAAGTTATTATACATTTATATTTTCTTATTACTAATGAATTCTATCCGGAACAGTCAGCAATCTCGGGCCCTGCTCTGATAGTGAATATGTACTGGGTTTTCTCTTCACTTACTTCTAGGCCTATTTCTTTAGCTGTTTTTATTAATATTTTTACGTTTTTTATTACTATTTCTCTGTTTTTTCTCTGTTATTAATGTCTATGTCATATGCTAGCAGTTGTGTTAGAGAGTCATTTATTGTAATTTCTTCTCTACGTTCTTGTACCACCCTGGCCACGTATTCTAAAACTAAGTTAAATAGAAGGGTTGATAAAGCATCTCCCTGCTTTAGCCCATTGTGGTTGTCAAATGGCTGCGATAGGCTCTTATAGATTCTTACCTAACCTGACTATGCCCCGACTATTATCTAGGATAATTCTGATTAAATTGACCAACTTTTTTGGTACCCCTAGCAGTACTAAGACGTAAAACATTTTACATATTATTATTGAGTGATACGCTTTCTTGAAATCAATGAATAATTGGTGTACTGTTTCCCTGTATTCCCATTTATCTTCGAGGAGCTGCCTAACCGTGAACATCTGGTCGCTTCTGAACTAGCAGTACATTAGAGAGAATTTTGTAGCATGTACAGATAAGAGAAATGCCTCTATAGTTATTACAGTTTGTTTTATCTCCTATTTTATGTATTGTGACTATGATTAGGTCTCTCTATTTTTTGGGTATTGTTTATTTCTTCCATATGGTGCAAATAAAATTATTAACTATTTTCTTAAGTGGTCCCCTCCCTGTTTAAATAGTTCGGCCCGTAAATGATCTATTCCAGGGACTCTATTGTTTAACTTATTAATTGCCTTACAGACCTTCTGCAGGCTAGGTTTCTTTTGGACCTAAACGTAGTGTAGGACGCCCAACCAAATTTCGGTTGCTCCAACAAACCTTTTTTCTTAGTGTGCGAGATACACTGCAAAAACAAGCAGATAGCGACGAAAGTTATTGATCGTGATAAATGTCAAGGGTGTTACTCAGGTAGCAATTATATAGAAAGTGTTGTAACGAGGAAGGTAATGGATTAAAAAAATAAACATCGAGCCGACACGAACGGCACAGCCGCACGCGATGGTTAAATAAGTAACTGAGCTATGAGCTCGCAGAGACATTTTTAATTATTGGAGTCAATAATACTTTTGAACATATTTCTTACGTCTAATAATGGACTACTTTAAACAAGTTATCATGAAACCAAAATAAAACTTCTGCCTGTTCATTGGCACTCAGCTTCCTCAAACTGTATAAATTGTTTCACTATGAATTTATTTATTCTATTTAATACTGTAGTGAAAGAAAATAACAAGCCTATTCCTTTTTAATATGTCGAGATATATGTATATATTTAAATTTTGTAATTTGTGAATTCAAATTTTAACTCAATTAAATATTATTCTTTACAAATTGAATTGGAAAAGAAAACACGAAAAAATGTATCAATTAACTACAAAATGCTGTACAGTCTTCTCTTATTTTGAAACTATTAAATTAATTTTTTTTACAAGTTATTGGAGTAAACGCATATTTCTGTGATAAAAACATGCGTATTTAAAAATGTTCTTTGGGCAAGCCTATTAGACAAAATCTATTTTAAATAATTCAAGAAAAATTTTAACTATAAATGAATGAAAGTTAATATTTTTGACTATGTTTAAACTCAATTTGTAGTCTAAAATAAATAAAACATTTATTGAACCTATGCAAAAGTATAGCATAGATTACGAAAAAATATTTAAATTGTGTAAAAACTTAAACAGTTTTTGCATATCAAGTTACATTTTTTTCAATTGTGAATAATAAATTTTGCAACAGTATAATTGTTGATTCAATTTTATTTATGAATATAATGTATACTACTTTTACAAATGGAAATTTTTCGTATTTCTGTAACTTTGTTCAATTTATGAACAACGGATTTATTCATTAATTACAAAAATATCATAAAAATGTAAAAGCGGTATAAAACAAAAACGAATCGATGGTTCTTAATTTTTTCTTTTATTTAAAAATTTATCAAAAAATAAAAAAGAGCTTTGAATGGCCAAAAAATAACGCATAGTACTGAAGAAAGAAGTGAATAATTTCCTTTTTTAAGGATAAATATCATAAAAATAAAAAAACGATATAAATCATAAATGAATCTAAAAAATTATTTTTCATTTAAAATCTTTATTAAAAAACGAAAAAAATAAGCATTCATTGGTCAAAAATTAAAAATGTTTTTTTTATTAATGTTACTTTACAGTAAAAAAAGAAAGCTTGAATTTATGCCGAGACTCGTTGAAAATGACCACTCCGTTGAAAAGTTACAAGCTTTTGAAAACAACAAAATCTCTTTTCTTACGAAATTTAGCGATGTTCGCGTATACTCGAACGCTGAGAAACTTTTTATCTGAGTATCTAATTTAAACGAGTCTTGTACTAAGATGAAGCCCTATTTTTGTACTTAATTTTCATCTTATGCGAAAAAATTTTACGCTCTCGAAACCTATATAATATACAAGCAAAGCATGATACATCTTTTCCGTTTTATATATATATATATATATATATATATATATATATATATATATATATATATATATTTAACATATGCCTTCACATCAACAATCGAAAAAGTATAAAATACTGTATGTATAAGGCAGAACAATTAATTGTTTATAAAAATTTGTGAAAAATTCGCCTCAAAAACCATTTATTTATGTGTTTAAACATATTTTATAGGAGTATTGTAAAAAGAAAACCGCTGCCAATTTATTGGCATTTACCTTCATCAAACGAAATAAAGTGTTCTGTTCTGAATTTCTTTATTCTAATACAGTATTTTAAATCTAGCTATATTTCTTTCTTATAATAGCTCCAAAAAGGTGTGATTTTAAAATATCGTAAAATAGAAAAATCGTAATAAAACAAAAACGAATTTGATTAAAAAATAATAATCTCGACATTCTCGAGATATCAGCAATCAAAATTAAAAAAGACATAACCTCAAGTATCTTGAAAAGTAAAAGTCCTTATGATCTGGGCAAAGAACTTGGCCAAGAGACAGTAAAAAGCTAGATTTTTGAAAATTTTCAGAAGGAATGCTGGCGTTTTACTCAAATTATCGTACGACATAGAAAATCGATTTCTTTCACAAAAGGATTCTTTTTTTTTTAAAAAAGGATAAAGATTTAAAACATTTACAAAATGTTCTACTCCATATTCCTAATCACCTCAAACTTTTTCAAAAATTTGTCGTCTTATATTTCACAGATATCACCGTTTAATCAAAAAACGGCAATTCCGCGTATAACAGAAAACGGAAAATAGCTATTCTTAAATTTCGGGTCGGAAAAGATAGGTAATTTTATTCTCTTTTAAGTGCATTTAAACTGAATCGATAATATTATTTTAAACGTACAAAAAAACTGAAATACGGAATAAACTCAAAAATCGAAAAACCGCTATAAAAACAAAAAAAACATTTAAAAATCAAAAAATAATTTTTCGTTCCCATTCCTTAAAGAAAAACAAAAACAATGAGCCCTAAATGTAATTTAATCGTGAATTATTCGAGGTGTAGAGGGATACATACCTAGATACATAATATTTTTTATAGATTATTTATTAATAAATTATTTTAACACTTCGACTGCAATCTTGTTTACTATATTATATTGTTTCTATATAGTATATGATTAAAACACTAATAAATAAATTATAAACCATTTTCGTATACAGTAAATAAATTCAGAAATATAATTTTGGATTAGAATAAAGAAATTTATTTAGTTTGAGGAAGCTAAGTGACAAAGAATTGACAGCGTTTTTTTCTTATTGTCTTTGGTAATTTTAGTAGTTGCAAATAGATTTCTGATTTTTCGATTGCTCATGCTCCAAAAAAAATAATTAATTGTATTAAAGATATTCATTAACTATTGATGAGCATGCATATAAACATGGCAAATTGAATATCAATTAATGCCTAGATACTTAAGCCTTCCACGCTTGTGGCCGTTATAACGCCAACAATAGTATTGTTGCTAGCATTTGGTAGTTATATAGATTCTGTTTCTAATTTAGTACTTAGAAAGTATCTGTATATGTCAGGAAAATGTCATATAAACTCTTATACTCTATTTGTATCTCTCACTCATGCAAAAGTTCTAAACTGTTAATGAATATGTTATTTGATTTAATGATTAATTTAATGCAAGGAATCCGTTTTCTCAATGTGCTTTTGAAACAGTACGATGGCGGCAATGCAAGTGTATGCATTGTGTGTAAACAGCAACAATGGAGCAGCAAGAGTGATTAGTTAAAGCTATTTCGAAAGCATTGCACACGACATTACGCGTACAACGTAGTAGAATGATACGAGTAGTACTGTGACGGAGGCACGGGTCTATGGGAACCCGCGGCGTCAAGGAGGAAGAGAAAATTAAGTATGTAAATTGGATTAGGCATGATTTCGTTAAAGATTTAATTCGGAAAGGAAGAGGGGAGGAGGTATTTAAGGTGAAGACCAAGAAACACATATCACTGGAGTTAAGGGGAGGTCGGAGCTATCCTGATTGGTGCAGATTTTACCTAACCTCAAAAATTAATATCATAAAAATAAAAATTTGTGGTCATTTATGGTACAAAAATGCGGTTGTCCGGTGTTCTTGTCATAATAATAAATGTATATAAAGCTTCAAGCGTACATAATTGCGTACAATTTCGTAAAATAATGAAAAATACGGCGCGAGGTGAATCTGTCAGTAAGGCTAAGAAACGGTAAGATGACCATCACTTTTACCTTTTCCATTCGTCAATTGTAACAATATTTTATAATAAAAAACTTTTGAGGCTACTAATAAACAAAATTGCTGTTGTCCGGTGTTCTTTACATAATAACAAACTATTATCAACCTCGATTTGGATGTTACTATGTGAATTTTAGACGTATAATGAAAAATACGGCGCGAGGTGGAGGTCACAATGGTAAAGTTCGCTCCGATCTCCCCTTAATCTGATCTTTCAGAATCAACGAGATATGAACACGAGCGGAGCGAACTGATTATTTATTGCGCGTCGCGGCAAGGTCGAAATTCCCCGGGAGGCGAGGGATTGGATATTCGACTGAACTCTTTGCGTGATGCGCTCGGGTCTTTTAAAGGGTCCGTCCTCTTCGCTCGAGAGGAATTTCCTATGCGTGTCCCTATAGGTTTCCGCGGACGACCAGGAAATCCGCGACGAACAAAATTCAGCACAAAATTTGTATGGCGAGGTGCGTGCGTACGCGGGGGCCCTACGCGTGACCGCATTTTCACAGTTCATTCACACAGGGTTGCAAATAATAGATTTACTTTTTAATTAAATTACGTACTAATTAAGAATTAAAATTGTAATTGTTAATCAAAGCTTATTTAATTAACCATTACAATTTTAATTGTTAAATGATACTTATTCAATTAACAATTAAAATTTTAATTTGTAATTGAAACTTATTTAATACTTAATTAAATTTCTTACAATTAGAAATTGAAATGTAATTGTTAATTTCTACAGGTATACGGTTGGATGTATGCACATATATATGTGTGTGTGTGCGTGCGTGTGTGTGTGTGTGTGTGTGTGTGTGTGAGTGTGTGAGTGTGTGAGTGTGTGAGTGTGTGAGTGTGTGAGTGTGTGAGTGTGTGTGTAAAAGGCTCTTGTTAAATGTTCAACAGAAGATCAACCTCTCCAATTGTTCTTTAGTTTGAAATCAGGAAGATAGGTGAAGCATGTCAATCGTCTCTCAGAAAACGTAAATCTTGTATAAAAATCATCATCTTTAAGAACTAATATAAAATTAAGTGTCTTAATAGGACAGGAGGGTGGGTTCCTTCTAAGTGTCTAATGTATATAAATATAAGATAAATCTAGATATACAATCTGTCAGATATATAGCATTAACGAATCACCGAATTACCATTATTTAGGATTACCGAATTACCGAAAAATGAATCAAAAATCAGGTTCTGATCAAGAAGTGGGTTCATTATGGTAATACCTCCCGATATTAATACAGATTCATCCAAAATTAAACAGCGGGAAAAAATTAAACACGGAAAATTATATGTTTTTGTGAATTCAATAATTTTAAAACTGGTTCAGCTAGGAAGTACACATAAGTACAAAGATTTATAAGAATAAACATCTACTGCAAATTGAAAATCATAAAATTTACTTTGCATACGATGTGTAGATTTTCACAATTTTCTATCCATTCAGTTACAATCACCCCTGTTTTTTACTCTTTCCATTTAAAATTAATATATAGGTATCAATGGATAGAACACCAAAATATTATCAGTATGCATACCATACGTTCAATAAAAAAAGAATAAACTAATAAATAATTGAATCAATATAAAGTTTGTCAAAATTTGATCTATATGCATATTTTAATTTATATTTTTATAAGTTTCATCTAAGTTTTGGTCACTGACTGAAAGAACGACATTAGGAAAACTAGAGTTACTCATAGCAACTTTACCGAAATTCAATTATAATTTCGATTTCATTATTCATATTTTTTAATGCCTGACTTTGATAATAAGTTTTAACTTTTTAAATGTCATGAAGCTTAAAAAATTTAAGTTCGAAAAACCTGAAAATAATATTAATATGTTCATGAGATTTTTATAGAATATTTTCAATCTTTACATCATAAAGAATTAAATAACAAATCCCAGTTAACTTTATTCTCATTTTAAAATGTTGATATAATAATGTTTAATACATCTGTTGTTACGAATTGCACCTGTATTATTGACTAATCATTACAATTGATTCGGAAAAGGAATACGGCTGCTTTACAAGTAGTATCGTGTGTTTAGTGGTTATCTTTCTGTAGTATTGTAAATAAATGATGTACAGAACAGGCGCAAAGAAACTCACAAAAACATTCAAAATTAGATAAGTATATTATTTTGCAAAAAATCAATGGATTTTTAACATGTTAGTTTGAGTGTTATTTTTTTGCAGGCATAGAATCCTTTGAGTATATAATCGGTGATTTCATAAAAAAAAGTGAAAGGAAACATCAATTGTAATACATCAAGAGAGGTGATACATCAAATGATAAATGAGTCAATTAATAGTCTACAGCCTAACGAGTATGACTTTTATAACTCTAAATGAATTCATTGAGTTGTACATTCTGTAGGTCACGTGCCAGCAACAAATATTGAAAATCACATATCTGAGATCGTAAAAGGAGTTGAATTGGTCAATACTCTGTTGTACTTTTAGGAAATAATCTTTTCAATTCTCTAATTATTAGAGTTTTATTATTCTAATTATTATTATTATGACATTTAAAGGATTAAAAACTCGAGCCCTCATTCAAACCATTCCTCACCTCTATAACCGTAGCACTAGTAGCTCTCGTGCATATAGTTAATGAGCAATCGAGTAGCATATAGATCATGAGCAATAGAGTAGCGTAAAAAACGACTACATTATTCCAGATAACTGAAAGCTTTACGGTATAATAAGAATAGATTATCAGCGTAAAGAATATATTCGTCGTACAAAAGAACATAGGTAGAGAGTAAAATTGGATACGTTTTCAGACACGTGATTCAGAGAGATATTAATTTTGTGCAGCTGCAACAGTCTGGTTACTCTGTGAATCGTACGCAGTTATTCGATCGAAATTCATTTATGAAGTTGGAAACTTTCTGAAACTTGAGTAAATCTGCATTTAAGACTTGAAATAGATGATTTATGAGTTTTAAAATTATGCTGTATTACATGAGCATTATATTAATGATGATGTTGTAAAGTCATAGCAAGAAAATACAATTATAAATCAATGGTGATTGTTGGAATCGTGACAAGCCACAGAATTGAAGTCAGGACGTTTACGATGACGACTTGTTTCACGTTCGAGTACAAATCCTGCTTGATTGTTATTTGCTTTATTTCTTATACTCGTAGATGTTTGGTAAATTACGCCGAGTTCGTTGGCGATTGTCACAGTATTCTCTTGATAAAAACAAAATATTATAAGTATGAAAAAATGATTCTGTTTACTTTGACATTTATAAAGTACGACGCTTGAATACCAATATAAGTTCAGAGTATCGCCAGGCAAACTAAGAATATGTTGTACAATATGCCCTTTCTTGAAGTTGTGAATAGAGTACCTACACCATAAATTATCATTTGCCTTGTAAACCCAGGTTGTTCTAACTTAGGTAATCTTTAATAAAATTATTGGTAATTCTCTTCTTTGTCTTTATGCCCTTTCAAATGAAATGAATTTCTGGGAAAGTCAAAATATATCCTTTGTCCGAAAAATTTTGCAACATTTATAGCTATGAATCCTTAAAAATTAGGCATTTTCAGAGCGGCAAATAAATAAAAAGGAATAAATTTTGTAGAAAATCAAAACATTTATAAAACCTTGTCGTATATCTATAATATTTTAAATTTCGGCCTACTTTTAGATTAAATAGCAAATATATTGTAATGTAAATCCCAATGTTTGCTATTATAACAATTTGTTTTGAAAAAAATCGAGTTAAACTTTTAAAAGTCTAGGAAAAATTCTAATTATTATAATCGGTTTGTAAGAATTGATTTTTGATACATGTATATATACTGTTTCTATAAACCATTTCAATGCCGAAAAAAGGTCATAAAGCACATTGTGCTAAATCTTGATTATATTGCAATTATTATTTCCTATCAAAAAATTATAAGAAAAAAAGATGTATTTTCCTAAGTTTAAAGTTTTTTGATAAAGATATCTTAACTAAAAATATAATCCTTTGACATTACCTAAGTAGTACTGAAAAATCTCCCATGGCAAAGATTCTTTGTCATCGGCACTCAAGTGCTTAATAAAGTACTTGTATAAGGAATATTTTATTATAATAATTTATGATAAAAAAACTTAGTTTTTCCGTTAATTATTAATCTAAATATTCTTTAAAGTATATTTTTATAATCTATAAGTAGTTTTAATATTAAAAAACAGGATATTTATAATTCCACCTTTTTCCGGTTGATTCATATTATTCATATTCACGAAATGCGTCTTCATCTGTAAGATACCTAGTATAATATATGTAAGTATTTACATATGAGTATAGGTGCATGCGCTACTACAGCGTCGCGCAGCTGCGCGCGCAGCTTGCCCCTTCCAGCGCTAGACCTCAATCGCTCAAATTCTCATACCGCTCATACCGAAATAGTGTGAGCGGCATCGTACGTGAGTAGCAGTCATGCTTTTAAGATGTGTACTCATAGTAAAATAGTAAGGAGATCATACTATTCTTGTGCAGATTCTATACTTCCACCGCATACTAGGTCTGGTACTTATATAGCGTGATACTTCTACACCAAAATAGTTAGAATTTTCTCTCCATGTAGATGTGTCCGTGATGCGGGCGGAACAGGGCGAAGCGCTTACTTACACTTGTGTTTCATTTAATAATAGTATCTTAATTTAAAAAGAACACATATAATGTAAAATAAAATTATGTAAAAGAATTAATAGGAATATTTAATTGAATAGTGAATATGAGAGCGTCCAGGGAAAATATGCCAATGGGTGTCCGCACGGCGCATTTTTCGTATAAAACCCTCTCTTTTTGACTCGCTAGAAAAGAAACTCATACAGCAATTATACATAAACTATGCATATATAAATAGAAAAGTTTTTCAGTGCTCTATTCGTGTCACTTTTTTATTATAGAACTATAAATTTCCTCAAATTGAGACTTGGGGAATGCATCTTTTAAAAGAAACACTTTAATCTGATACATTTTATTTTAATTGTTAAAGTGTCATATTTTGAGAAAAAAGGCTCAAAACATTCAATGTAATTTTAAACCTAAAAAATTACACTATCAATTAAAAATTTTAATTTATATATGCATAGTTTATGTACTGTTCTATGAGTTTCTTTTCTAGCGAGTCAAAAAGAGAGGATTTTATATTTAAAGTTTAGGATCTAAACGGATTAAAGTATATTGTAACGGATTGTAACGTTTTGTTTGTTCCAATCCGTTTCAAACCATAAAAAAAATCAAAATGTAGTATTCAATCCGTTTCAATACGTTGTAATTCGTATCATAATTGACACGAATTACAACGTATTGACACGGTTTGAAACGGATCCTACTGGATTAAAAAAACGGATTGAATCGGTTTAATTCATTTTTTTGAGTGCCAATCCTAAATTTTAACGAGGGATGTGTACGTGTACGCATGTGCGAGGGCATATATTTATATGATTGTGAATGTGTGTATACGTGTGCATACGTGTGTAATTGCGCGTTTGTATATATACCTATGTGCGTATGTGTATCAGAATTACATATATACTTCTATATGACTTCAAAATTTCATTAAATTATATCTTACATTTTTCGAGCAGTAGAGATTTAAAAAAATTGTTAATCACACAGTATGACAAATAAACAGTGATACATATCATAAATTCATTGCATAGATTAGAAAAAAACATTTTTAAATTTCAATAAATAGCTTTAAAACCAAAATAAAAAAATCGATTCTTTTTTGCTCAAAATAGGGAGAGCTTATTCATTATTTGTTAGCAGAAAACAGGTACCATAGTTTTATCCAAATCCTCAAACGGCTAGTACTCTTCTTCTAAGTGGCATCACTCCAAAATCATTCTAGAACTAATTGCAGCCACTCACTGTCTCAGCTTGTTGAATCGTAGCTCCTGCAGTTTCTATGAACCATCTGTCGACGTTCTCGGGTACCAAAATAGTTCCATCTTCCCACTTTTCTTTGGTAGGTAGGATTATAGAAAAATTAATAATCGTGCAATTTTATCATATATACCACAGTGTATATATATATATATATATATATATATATATATATTCTTTTTACTTTCCAACCTGTACACCCTTTCGGGTTTTTACAGGATACCTCTATCTATGTGTGGAGGTATTTGATCCTAACACCCCACCTTCCCCACTCCGATTCCGCATTCGCCCAAGTTACCGACATGGCAGATTTCTACCTATGCCGATAAACTGTGACGGAGGAAAAACCCGTAGGAAGAAACCTCCGCCAAGACCAGTGCGCAGTCTGTGTTCCTTTCCGGCAGGAAACAGAGAGAAAAAATCCTCTATCTGCTCCCACCGGGAATCGAACCCAGGCCGCCCAGGCGAGCGAATCTCCGCTAGCTAAGGCGTGCGTCTTAACCAACTGATCTACGCAGGCCTCTTTTCAATCACAATATATGCTGTGATTGAAAATATTAACCATAAAGTAACCAAGTTATCGAATTCCAAGCTGGCTGACTATTATCAGTTTTCACTACTGGCGATGACTATAGAATATAACTACCTTGTTTCGAGCAAATAATAATAAAATAATAAAATAAGTACTTGTTAAATAATAACTTTATCAAATAAAATAAACAGTAATTATCTTTTAAATATTTTGTCTGCAAAGATTTATTTTCAACTTACAACATACAATAATTAATAATTACATATCGTTGTTGTGATAAAATTGAATGAAAAGTATAATAATCCGTAACGGGGTAGTCCTGAGTTAAACTATTTTTTTGTGATAGTATAAAATTTGTTATAAATATGTTTTGAGACTAAAGAAATCAAAATACACTAATTTTAGCAAATGTCTGTATGGATCTGTGTACGTGTGTGTGGGTATGGACGTGGATCAGCATTCTTTGCATATACACGGTGAGACTTAACGTTTCAGGGCTCATTTTTTGGCTTTTTTAGAGTATGGGGAACCAAAATACTTTTTTTTTTATTTTTGATATCTTTTCTTGTTTTTATAGCGGTTTTTCAATTTTTGTTTTTCGGTTTTTTTAATACATTAGAAATAATATCTTCGATTTAGCGATAATGCATTGGAAAGGACATAAAATTGTCTAACTTTTCTGACCTACAAGTTTGGATACCGTCATTCCCTTGCTTTGTTATATACGAAAACATAATGTTTTGTTTACTCGGTTATATCTCGGAAACATATGAAGCAAAACTTTTGAAAAAAATTGAGATGATTAGGAATATGGAGAAGAATATGCAGTACAATTTTTGAGTTTTGAACATTTTCTTTTATCGAGAAAAAATTAATATTGTAATAAAATCGATTTTCTCTCTGTCACGATAACTGAAGTAAGTCGGCACCATTTTATCTGAAACTTTACAAAGAGGTAGCTTTTTACTATCTCATGACCTGTATGTTTTTTTAAATCATGAAATCTTTTAATTTCTGAGATATTGAGGTTAGCTGTTTTTTGAAAAAATGTTTGGAACGCTTATATCTCGACAACGGAGCGGTCATTTTTTTACGAAACAGGGCTCATTTTTTCCGTTTTCAAATGAGGATTCAAAATTCAAAAGACATTATAAGTATAAATAAATAATTTAGGAATAATAGAAACGTGCCTATAACAGTATCTCTAAGATGACGTGAGCAACTATAATTTAAACTAAATGTGTATACATTATAATTATTCATAATTACTAATACTTGTACTGTCTTGCACATCGTGGAGTACCATACAAAATTTTCACTTTTTTTTAATTTTTCTGTATCTATTATCTATGTATATGATTATGCGGCAATAGAATTTTTTTTCTTTTATGATTTTTTATCAATATTATGACTATTATATTTATTGAATTTGTTATTATTATGTGTTATGTTTTTTATGATAGCGAATACTGTATTTTCGTAAAATTTTGTGGATTTAAAATTCTTTTTTATATTGTTGACTATTATAACGATTAATATTTTTAT
The DNA here is from genome assembly GCA_949152435.1 of Gastracanthus pulcherrimus. NCBI lineage: Eukaryota > Metazoa > Arthropoda > Insecta > Hymenoptera > Pteromalidae > Gastracanthus > Gastracanthus pulcherrimus. The sequence goes on from OX424576.1 coordinate 159,283,015, forward strand.
ATTTAATTTAATTATATATTTTTTTCGATATTATGGTTTTTATTGTTTTATAGTTGATATGTTTTTCATGGTTCTATGGGTTTTATAGGGTTTACATTTTTGATCAAACTAACGAATTTTTATTTGTTTTTATGAAGATACGAAATCAGAAAGAAAATGAAAGATTCATCAGTTTATTCTCGATCGATTTGATAAGTCTCACCAATAAATATCCATTAATATGCGACTTACTATATCAATTAACTACGTAGATAGATTAATCCATACATTATTGACAAAATATATTAATTCACCATTGGGACTAACAATAAAATTTAAATTTTAAGTACCACATTGAATAATTACTTAAAGGATATTCATTTTAAATAAACATTAAAAAGAAAGAATAATAGCTTTTACTCAAAAACCGTTAATAACACTCTTTTCGAGCTATTATTTAGAAAAATATATATCATTTTAAAATAATCTTTTAAAACAAAAAATTTCATATTGGAATAGTTTATTCAGTTTGAGGAAGCTAAATGCCAATGAATTGGCAGTGGTTTATTTTGTATGAGTCCATAAACATTTTTTTGGTTTAGAAGCATTCATTTTGAAAAATTTTCTACTATAAATACTTGGTAATACTTTCGCATTTACCAATGTTAAACCTGATCAAAATCTTGATCCTACACATCCTAATAAATCACCATTGCCAATACCGTATAAATTTCTGTTTCGACGGTAATTCAACTCATTTTGACATATCAAAAATTAAGCACTACTAATAATTAATGCAGTACTCTCTTGTTAAAAATTATTTTTTATAACACATGTAAAAAAGGCCATTTTTGGCGCCTATAATGAAGCGGGTCTAAAGGACCATTTTTCAGACCGGCGGGCGCAAAAGTAAATAAGCGGGCGCAAAAGTAAATAAGCGGGCGCAAAATTAATAAGCGGGCGCAAAATTAATAAGCGGGCGCAAAAGTAATAAGTGGGCGGAAAAGTAATAAATTTATTAATAAAGAAAATTTTTCGGAAAATTGCTATTATATATATATATATATATATATATATATATATATATATATATATATATATATATATATATATATATTTAGCCCCGCTTAATATGCCAGAAAATGCAAAAATAAATACATGCGTTACAAAAAATATGGTGTGCCCCAAGGGCAAAGTGGGCTTTTTTAGACCGAATGTGGACATTGCAGTACGAGTCGAAGACGAGCTAGACGAGCATTTGCGAGCCGAAGACGAGTACTGCAATCTCCACACTCAGTCTAAAAAAGCCCACTTTGCGCCCTAGGTACACAATATACTATTTCCGAGCGTCAGAAATAAAGTGGAAATGACCGTTTTCTCTCCCCTTTTCTTTATTTTGCTCCATTTACGTAATAAAGCTCCAATCTTAAAGAACTTTAAAAAAGTCAATCCACTTTGTAGACGACAAAAAATGGTCTTCTTTGTGCACTTTTTATAATCGGTGAACAACAAGAGGCAAATGGACTTTTTCAGACTTCGACGATGATTTAAGCACTCATGTTCGTCTCGGGTGCCTACGGCGCCTTCGACTGCCACTCGTGCTTAACATTATCCTCGCTTGGCAAATCCCATTTTCGCCGCTAGTTGTACAATGTACTATTTATCATTATTTTCTAAACATCAAATTAATTGATGAAAATTATTATATTTTGATTCCAAATGACCCAAAACATGTTTCTAACATGTTTCTAACAAAAATGTTTCTAACATGTTTCTAACAAAAATGTTTCTAACATGTTTCTAACAAAAATGTTTCTAACATGTTTCTAACCAAAAAGTTTCTAACATGTTTCTAACCAAAAAGTATCTAACATGTTTCTAACAAAAATGGTTCTAACATGTTTCTAACAAAAATGTTTCTAACAAGTTTCTAACATGTTTCTAACACGTTTCTAACAAAAATGATTCTAACACGTTTCTAACAAAAATGATTCTAACATGTTTCTAACATGTTTCTAACAAAAATGTTTCTAACATGTTTCTAACAAAAAAATTCTAACATGTTTCTAACAAAAATGTTTCTAACATGTTTCTAACAAAATTGTTTCTAACAGGTTTTTTTGAAAACCTTTTTGTTACTTTTACAAAGCTTCCTCTCGGAGGAAGCAAAACTAGAAGAAATGGATAGTTTTGCGATGGCAGAACACAAAGTGAGAGTACACTTTTCATTTTTATTAAATCTTATAGCATTCTAAAACATAACAATTTCGTATTTTTACCATTTACAATTTGCAAGTACCTTTTTACAACTTACCTAGTTACGTTTAAAATTTCAGTAACATTAAATAATATATCATTTGATTTAATTTCAACAATATGTGCTCATGGCGATGTTTATGTACTGCCTTTGAACTCAAGGAGTATTACCAAATATGTAGTAATAGAAGCTATAATCTAAAATAAAATTTTTAATAATTTTGGTATATATATTTTAGAATAACGCGAGTATTTGTTTATATATTTATAATACGTACCGACATTAATAAAGACTCATCCAATGGGAAAAGATGAAACACAGAAAATTGTACGTTTTTGTGAAGTAAATAAATTGAAAATTGATTTAACTAGAAAATGCAAATAAGTACAAAAATTTATAAAAATAAAGACCACCTTTAAAATTAAACAAAATGAATCATATACTTTACCTTGCTTAAAATTTGTTGATTATCACAATTTACTATCCATTCGCTTATAATCTCTCCAGTTGTTTTGCTCTATGCATGAAAAGTAAAATATACAAATGAATGGATACAAAATAAGAAAATAAAATGATGTTATCAGAATGTATATCCATTATCCACGTAGTAAATATAACCCTCTGCTATAGTTTCTTTAGTACAATACTTTCTCAAAGAATTTGTATCAACTTTGTTACTGTAATATTTGTTAATAATTATGCATCAATAATTAAAGTAGGTGCAAGGAGTGTGGCTACTTTAAGGAACTTTCGGGTCTCAATGAATATACACCAATTTTGGGATTTCGGAAACTGTTAGTACTCATTATTTAAACCTTTAACAGTATTTTAACTGTAATACCTTATACGTCTCTTGCAAAAAATGCACTCTCTTAATTATAACTGAGAAAGTTTTAACAGTCAAAAATTGGCCACTTTATCAACAGTATTGGTAAAGTGGCCTATCTGCCAATGGAAAAGTCATGTATATATGGAAAGTGATAATAAATGCTTTAAAAAGTCAAAGCTAGCCTAATTGATGCTTCCGTTTTTGTATTACTTCCGATCGTCATTTATCATTAAAATAAATTGTAAACTAACATAAATTTCACTTAAGCTTTCACTTGAAATTTTCTTTAAAAGTGTAAATTTCTTAAAGTTTATATATGAAACTTCACGTTCAGGATATAATTGTAAATATCTTACAAACAAAAATTTGTTGTAATAGGTGTCAAATCATACAAATAATTTTTTACACATATCCTCAATAAGTAATTGATGCATAGGATATTTGGAAAGTATACTAATTTTAACTCTAAAAACAGACTTTTTATTCATAGCTTGTAAGGAATAATATGAAAAAAATTTCAAAAAACCATATTCTTATGTTTAATAAACCATAACATTATGAAACCCCTTACAGCCTTTCTACATGTATTGCTGGTGATGTTCCCATATTTTTATGCACCGGAACAAAGTAGGATTTTGCCACCAACGTCTATTAAATGATATTTATGTTACTATCAATTGATCATGAATTCCAAACAGAAGAAGATTATTCCTTAAAAAGTGTATAAAGGTCACTAAAATCATATAGATGGCAAAATACTGCTTTGTTCTGGAGCACAGAAATGCAGGAACAACACAAGGAACATGCATATCTACACGACACATCACGTTCATGTAGAAAGGCTCTTCCTTTCATTCCCGAATTAATTTGGCTCAATAAATAAAAATTTCTTTCGATAAATACAACATTAAAATGTTGCTAATAGTACAACGTAACTTTAATATTAAATATAATATGTCAATAATGCAAAATTCTTTTGGCAGGTCGATTGGTCCTAATAGGAACAGGGGGTATGGAAGAATTAAATGTAATATTTAAGTAACATAATTTATTTCATTGTTCTATTTTATTTTTTCTAAACATAATCTATTTCTTAACCCATTTCTTCACAAGCGGCCATTTTATAGTCGATTGGTTTTTTGCCTAAAAAATTGTCGAAAAAAAAATAATAATAACCAATAGCACTTTTCTGAAGTAAAATTGTTCGCTCTTTCCGATTCTGAAGTCAGAATTTTGAAATTTCCGTTGGAAAATTTCAAAATGGCGGTTTTAGGCAAAAAACGAATCGACTATAAAATGGCCGCTTGGGAAGAAATGGGTTAATATCACAAGACATTGAAATGTATTTTGGAATTATCAGCAAACGCAATCATCATCAAGAAACAATAAGTTAAATAACGCGAATATATATACACATAGCTACTATAGTTCCCCTGTTTCCGGAAGGCTCATTTAGTCTTCGTCTGCATATGCATATGCATTTACGCATGTGTGCTTGCGAGTCTACAGATTGATACACGGGTGATTATATGTGCATAATTTAATCACACATTGTATCGTTCTCACTACAAATTTCTATACTCCCTGTTCCCATAAGGATCAAACGGTGCTCAACTTACTTTGACTTATAAAACAAAAAGTATAGTTAACAATAACTTTACAATTGATGATTTTGATCTACTAGATGTAGATGAAACTCTCCATGATTATTTTCAAGACCATAAATAATTTTATTATCTAAGAATTATTCCTAAATTATAAGTAAAAATATGGTATTGCAAAATTGTCGAAAACGAAAAATAACTTGAAAATATCTGTATATACTTTTCTAGTTTACTAATATGAAAGATATAATACTTTATTTATTAACTGATAAGAGCGTGTCATACCTCCGGGTCACAAATTTTTATGAATCTTTGGGAGGGGCTTTCTGGTACCTTAAAATCAAACCTAGCACCCGTAGTTCATTCTAATGGGCCCTTATATTCGAGATATAAGTTTTTTTACTCCGAATATACGTTATTTTAGTGAAAAAAGGTACCTCTTCTAGTAATTATAACTATGCATGGGTCAGCCCTAGAAAGAATTGTCCAAAATATAATAAAAGTAGGCGGAAACAGTTTTAATTTGTCAAAGCCAAAGTTATTAACAATTGAACATATAGTCACTTCAAATGCATTAAAAATTAACGAAACTAAAACAGTTAAATTTTTTTTCATTTAATTTCATTCTAATGGGCCCTTATATTCGAGATATAAGTTTTTTTACTCCGAATATACGTTATTTTAGTGAAAAAAGGTACCTCTTCTAGTAATTATAACTATGCATGGGTCAGTCCTAGAAAGAATTGTCCAAAATATAATAAAAGTAGGCGGAAACAGTTTTAATTTGTCAAAGCCACCCTGGTAGAAAATTAATCTAGAACTATGTAGATCTATCTAGTTTGCCAAGGAAATAATCGAGGGCCTCGATAAAACTAGATAATTTTCTACCAGGGCAAAGTTATTAACAATTGAACATATAGTCACTTCAAATGCATTAAAAATTAACGAAACTAAAACAGTTAAATTTCCTTTTTAAATATTTGAGGACAAATATTCATGGATTTTCAGTTACCATCTTTCATTATTAATAACTTTGGCCCAGATTAATATTCTTCAATGTTTCTGGTCTTAAATTAAAGCTCTTTCTGTCTACTTTTATATAAAACTTCTGAGTCATTTCTTATCCCCATGTATAGCTATAATCACTAGAAGAGGACCTCTTTTCACTAAAATAACGTATATTCTGAGTAAAAAAGCTTACATCTCGAATATAAGGGCCCATTAGAATGAACTACGAGTGCTAGGCTTCATTTTAAGGTACCAGAAAGCACCTCCCAAAGTTTCTTCAAAATTCGTGTCCCAGAGGTATGACACTCTCTTTGCGAGATCTCACACAGGACTTGTAAATACCTTCACTAACACAGTGGACCGTTTGGTCCTAGTGGAAATGAAAGCGTTAATAAAAAAAAAACTCTTCTTCATTTTCAAACGAAGGTATTGCCGCCACCTTAAAGCAAACCAAGTTCCCAAACTACAAGATCTGGATGTTCTCCCACGTGCATTCGCAATCTCTTTGTCTCGCTATATTTCTCTCTCCGTACTCCTCTCACCTCGATGGCCGTGGCGGTGGCGGATCTCATCAGCACTGCCAGCGAGACGACGATCAACAGCATCATAGCCACGCCGTGAACGAGGCCCATGATCAACCGGTGACTAGTGACAATGAGGGAGTCGACTGTGAAGTACGAGTAGATCGTCAGCGTGAGGAACGTGTTCATCGTGCAGACGAGCATCGGTAGTGAGTAAAACTTCGACACGTCCAGCGAGACGTGGCTCAGCAACATGTGAATCTCGCGGAGTTTCGACAGTTCGTTCAGAGTAATTCGCACGCACTCGTCGTTTGCTTGTTGTATTGTTTGTACTGTCTCGTCGTCGGACTCGCGAACGCAGATCGAGGTTTCGAGGCTCTCGCGCAGATCGACGTTCACCGATCGGAAGAGATGATGCAGGAGTCTCAGGATCGCGCTGTACTGCACGATCATGGCGTTGATGACGAAATTGTAGAACGTCAGGGCGAGGTAGTAGAGGATGTACTCGTAGTCCCTGTCGATGATCGGCGTCGTGACGAGCCACAGGATCGTCGTTACGACGTTCGCGATGACGATTTTCTTCACGATCGGTAAAACTGTTGTTGATTCTGCTTTATTATTCAGGCTTGACGATAATCGGTAGATTGCGATGAGTCTATTGGCGATTTTCACGGTATTTTCTTGATGAAAGCAGAATATTATCAGTATGATAATTGTCGTGAAACTAGCGAACAGCGACTGGATCGTGTCGATGAATAATTCCAGTTCGATTTTGACCATAGCATCGTTGATGCCCGGCAATAGAATATTGAAGTACGTTGCAATGACGGCCAGGCAAACTAGAAATGCGTTGTACAGTACGCCTATTTTCGTAGATGCAAACGTAATACCACATGGTTTGCTCATTTTCGGTACCGGTTTTTCGTCCAAACTCATCGTGGCTACCCCGAAGATCTTGAAAGCGTAGAATAAACACTTGACGAACAGCGCATCGTGAGCGAATTTGTGAATGAAATACATCACAATTTTTGTACAAAACTTCCGAAGTGGAAGTTCCTGATGCACTGCGACAACGGAAACGAGATGCGGATGAAATGCACTAAATTTTCGTGACTAACGTGACAGTTATTATCAAGGGTGTTGCTTTCCTGCATTGTGGTAATTATTTAGAAAGTTTTCTAACGAGAAGTACTACTGTATTAAGTGGATTAAATTTAGTTTAAAAGATAAGCTAGCAGATGCATTTTTAATTAAAACTCGCGCTGCTACAACAAATCATATACATAAATTGCATTCCCGTGGTGCGGCTTTACACATACAGTGACATTACTGATTCCCCTCACTCACGCTCAAATGCTACCCTACTCTCACTATCGCTCTGCTGTATTAAGCTTCACAATTCGAAGCTTTCTAACAGAGATTAGCAAATATTTGATCTCAAATTCTATCGAATACTTTCTTTAAACGATTTTATTGAATTTGTCAGCCGTTGCTGCGTGACTGTAAGTCCTCAAATATTAAAATTGTTAATTAAGGTACTTTCTGATGGGCTACGAAATCGATATTTTTATGGCCCGTGTAAGTTGGATGATAATGCATTTTTATTATTATCAAATATATTCTCCTATACACTATATTCTCTATATGCACCATTTGAGATTTTATCAAATAAATTCGTATTTTTTTGTTTAAATGGCGATATCTCGAAAACATGATAGAAAATCTTTAAAAAAATTGAGCTCATTATTATGTTTCTTCTTTTTTTATGAAGATACGATATAAGAAAAAACATTAAAGATATATCGATTCGTTTTTGTTTAATAACGATTTTCTTACTTTACGATATTTTGACATCAATAATGCAATTTATGATCATAATTGATCATAAGCTTACAATTAATGTAATTTATCTTTTGACAAAATCTTAATTAAAAATAGATAGATATAGCAATTTAAAATGAATGCATCAGAATAAAGAAATTCACATTTGAACAATTTATTTAGTTTAAGGAAGCTAAGTACCAATGAATTGGCAGCGGCTTTTTATTTGCTTTGATGTCTGAAATAATTATAAAAAAAATTTTATGTAAAAGTGTTTCACTTAATTTTTTAATTCAATTCACCTAGAATCGTGCACGCCGCAAAGTGCTTCCAATATATATGGTTTTGACAATAGTGACTTATCGTGACGTATAGGATCAAGATTTTGAGATTTTACAACATTGAAATTAAAAATATGACATAACATAAAAATTTGTATAACAAAATTTTCAGAAAGTTTGCTTTTAAATATTAAAAGTTTTATGGACTCATAATAAATTTTGTTTAGGGAAGAGGAGGTCGGAGCTATCCTGATTGGTGCAGATTTTACCTAACCTCAAAAATTAATATCATAAAAATAAAAATTTGTGGTCATTTATGGTACAAAAATGAGGTTGTCCGGTGTTCTTGTCATAATAATAAATGTTTATAAAGCTTCAAGCGTACATAATTGCGTACAATTTCGTAAAATAATGAAAAATACGGCGCGAGGTGAAGCTATCAGTAAGGCTAAGAAACGGTAAGATGACCATCACTTTTACCGTTTTCCATTCGTCAATTGAAGGCATCGATTCTAAAACGTCCTTAGCGCTCGGCTCGGGTTGTCGCTATATACAAATTGACGTCATGGTGACCAATTTTTAAATTTGCGGAAATGAATTTTTAAAAATAGCATCGTATAGAGGATAAAAAATGGCAACATTTTATACATATACTTTGTTTGTACAATGTTTAGTATTTGAAAAAAGAAAAATAAAAACGGCAAAATTTTAAATCATATTTGCACCACGTTTTTTAAACTTAGCTCGCTGCAGCTCCGACAAATATGAACGGATCTTGTTCATTTTTTGAATAATCTCGTAAAATAGTCTAGCGCTGCTGATAAACTCATAGATAGTTAAATATTAAATATTTTTCTTTCAACAATTTAATTGCAAACCAGTGAGTTACATTTTATATGGTTAAGTATATTCAACGAAAAAAAGTATCGAGGGAAGTTTAAGACTCAGTGAACTTTCAACGAGACATTTGTTTGTTAACATTTGAAGAAATTTCTCAGAAAATTACAGATCAATTGGATGAAAAGTGGCAAAGATAGAGCGATTTTGCCAAACTTGCACGCTCCGCGCGAAAATTAGCGGGTCTGCGCGATACATGACGCTCGCAGCGTATGTCAGTCATATAATGCCGTTTACTTGAAGATTTGCTGTCCTTTTTTTTTAAAAATACATACTTAATCAAATCATACTATTTAATACTGTCGATTTATAGCGTAGAAGTTAAGAAAAATAAGTATCTGATGAAACAATAAGAAATTAAATAAACAAAGCAAAGGCAAAATCAAACGGCAGTTATTCATAAAGTTGTTGAATTTTTAAATCTTTGTACGAAAGTTTTAGAAATTATTGTTAATTCTAAATGTTATATACACTAGATAATAAATGGTTATAATAAAGCGTTCAAATGAAATTCACACACATTAAAAAGAATATTGCAGCGTAAATGAATTGAATAGTAAATTACAATCTTTAAAAATATAAATTTCTGGGAAACATATAAATTTCACAGATTTTTGACATTGTTCAGTAAATTAGAAACTTCAAATAACTAATACTTATATTTATTTATATTTCTACATTAAGATTTATTTACAATTTAGTCGCAATACATACAACGCGTTTCAAAAACATATTACTTTTTTTTCCTTTTATTGTTTTAGTTTTCTTTTCTTTTTTATTAATTTTTAATTCTAATTTTTGCTTTTGTTCGTCGCTTACTTTTCTTCTTTTTGTTGAGACAACTTCCGTTTTTCGAACTTTTTTGTTACCATGTTCTTCTTTCACATTCTTTGTTTTACTGACAACAGTTTTAATAGAAGTTGTTTTTAAAAAATTTTCACCAAAATGTTGTCCATTAGTAATACAAAATTGCAATAAATGTTTAAAATCCTTTTCTTTTTCTTTCGTTATTTCTACCTTTTTAGCTAATGATACTTTCGACAAATCTACTTCACTGCTGTTTCTTAGTTTAATTGTAATTGGATTGCCATCATAATCGTAATACAAATCAATTTGTCCGTTAGGAAAATATACAATTCTAACTACTTTGCTTATTTTAATTACATTTTTCTTCGTCTTTCGCAAACAGTTTTTCATAATCTTTTACTTCGCACTGTGAAATAACAACCATTTCGAATGGAGGATTTCTATAATTTTTTATTAGTTGCACATAATCATTTTCTGTTTCAATTCTTTCTTGCTTTTTTTTCTTACTACCATACAAACCGAAATTTCGGTCACACTGGCAGTAGGAATGCCCTCTAACAGGAAATAAATGTTGGATTTCTAATTGCAATTTGTAAGATAAAAATGAAAAGAATTTCAAATTAATGTAATTTCGATTTTGACCTGCAGTATCAGAAATATTTTATCGAAGACGTTTAGTTGTAGTTCTTTCCTTATCGCATACTCAACCATATTACATACGCTGTTGGCGCCCTTTTTTAAAATCCCTTCAAGGAAATGGAACATGTAACTTCGATCACTATCGAAAATGTGTACATTAAACAAATACATCCAAACTAAACGACGAAAAAATTGAGAATTAACTGGTAGTTTTGGCAATGGCAAGTTTTGACCAAAGTCAAATTCACATTTTAGTACATTTACAGTGGACAACATTGAATTTTTTAAGTTTTTATACTTTTCAACTTGCACGATATGTTCAAAATACTCATTTTCTCGTCCTTTGTTAGTTTCATAAGTAAAACAAAGATCACATATATCAGTACGTGGCAGACCAATAGAGAAATTCACAAAATGATTAAAATAATTAAAATATGTTGTTTTATCAATAGGAATAGCTTCACTCCCTGTTACAGCTGCATAAAAATCCAAAAAGGAAAAATAGAGTGAATGTAATGTTAACGATGTATCAAGAAAATAGTAAAGCTTTGAGCTTTCTCTAGTATAATGTGACTAAGAATGTGGAAGGCTTTTACAATGTTCCAGAATTAAAGTTTTGACATCTTCAGTTAGCTTTACCTTGTGATTATCTTGTTTTCCTCTATTATCAGACATCGTTTTGCCACTTACTATTTTTTCTTGAACCGTTTTTATTCTTCGTTCTCCAATTTGGAAAATACTGCAAACAAACTTTCGACAAATATCGATACTAGTGCTTTTGTAGTAACAATGAAATTGCCACTGTAAACGTTTTAATTCTTGTGTCGATTCTTTTCTTACAATCATATTTTCTAATATTGTATTCTGTACTTGAAAATCTCCACTGCGCCAAAATTTATGAAACATACTTTTTTGCCATTCATGATCTACTTTTAAAAAACACTTTTTAGGACAACAATTTTTGATTTCTGTGAACGTCTTTTCAAGCACTTTCTTTCCACTAACTGATTCATATTCTAATCCCTATATAAAAGACGTTTGGAAATCATCATTTAATATATACGTATTAATGAAAAAATTTATTTTACAAAATTGATTACAGCTTCATTTTAAAGGATTTGAAAATAGTGCATTTTGACACGGATGTGGAAGTTGATTAATGCATGGGATGCATATGTAATTAAAATAATTAACCTCAAATTGTTTATTTACATAATATTTCACAACAGCATAAAAATTTAGAGAGTTCTTCGTTTTAATTAATTTCGAGTTTTATATACATGTCATTCAATCATATTTGCAACAGAAATTCTTTTTTATAACACGTCTTACGATATTTTACTTACCTTATTTTTACAACTTTTATTAATAGTTTTTTTCCATGCATGCTGCATTTCTAATTCTTTTACGTCCTATATTGATCGACATTATGCTTATAATTTATTTAGCAAGTAAAACGTTTTTTAAAAAGATTAAAGAAATTAACAAATTTGTGAATAAATGCAGCTTGTAAACGAACAAGAAAATCAGTGTGATTTCAATGCGAAACGAGTTCGACTTTGTTTTGTTTATTTCAGGATAACTTTTATCATGTTTCTTAAATTATTTCTTATTCTATGACTGACATACACTGAGCGTCATGTATCGCGCAGACCCGCTAATGTTCGCGCGCATCGTGCAAGTTTGGCAAAATCGCTCTATCTTTGCCACTTTTCATCCAATACATCTGAAATTTTCTGAGAAACTTCTTCAAATGTTAACAAACAAATGTCTCGTTGAAAGTTAGTTGAGTCTTAAACTTCCCTCGATACTTTTTTTCGTTGAACATACTTAACCATATAAAAGGTAGCTCACTGGTTTGCAATTAAATTGTTGAATGAAAAATATTTAATATTTAACTATCTATGAGTTTATTAGCAGCGCTAGACTATTTTACGAGTCTATGCAAAAAATAAGCAAGGTCTGTTCATATTTGTCGGAGCTGCAGCGAGCTAAGTTTAAAAAACGTGGTGCAAATAAGATTTAAAATTTTGCCGTTTTTATTTTTTTTTTCAAATACTAAACATTGTACAAACAAAGTATATATATAAAAAGTTGCCATTTTTGATCCTCTGCACGATACTATTTTTTAAAATTCATTTCCGTAAAATTGCCAATTTTGGTCACCATGACGTCAATTTTGATATAACGGCAGCCGGGCCGAGCGCTAAGGACGTTTTAGAATCGATGCCTTCAATTGTAACAATATTTCATAATATAAAACTTTTGAGGCTACTAATAAACAAAATTGCTGTTGTCCGGTGTTCTTTACACAATAACAAACTATTATCAACCTCGACTTTGATGTTACTATGGAATTTTAGACGTATAATGAAAAATACGGCGCGAGGCGGAGGTCACAATGGTAAAGATCGCTCCGACCTCCCCTTAACGGTGTATTTTATCCCCTAGTATCCGAAAAAGGTATCTGTCCATAGTTCCATGCAGTTACCCTTTACATAAAATATATAAATTAATAAGGTGGTGAGTGCGCACTTCTCTGGCGATAATATAATAATAATAATAATAAAAATAAAATATAAAATACCATATAAATTAATAAAAAAACAATGAATAAATAATGACAAGAAACACATAAATAATAATAAAAGCGCAAATAAACACTTCTGTAAGGTTAAGAAATCAAGGCAAAGATTATAAGACCAAATTTTATCAGATATCTTAGTATTTGAAAAGGTATTCGACAAATATTATTGTTTGATGCTTTTCCAATTTATGTTAAACATGAAACTGAAAACTTAATGTGTAACATAGGTCATAGAATTGTCTAAGCTTCTGCAAACACGTGGTGCAATCCGAATGGTGTCCCATGTTTAGGGGGACCTGACCACTTTCAGGAACTACATGTTACGCATTCAATTTTTCATTTCATTTTTAACACGAATTAGAAAAGTATCTGAAAATAATATCCATCAGATACCCGCCAAATGAATAGGCAGAAGTTTATATGTACAAAAATACTAGTTTTTATTCACAATGGAAGAAAAAAAACAGTTACAAATGTTAAAAGTACATGATTCACAGTACAATTTTACCATTATATAAATATATAAACATCCCTAGCGTTTGAACGTGATTACAAAATAAAATTAAATAGATAAAACAGATCATTAAATCTGATCTAATTATCAAATAGTATAAGTTAACAAGTTATAATAATAAGTTAAGACACTCCAAATTACATTAAAAAAGTATGTAAACATGTATTATCTATTAAGGCAGAGAGCATACTAAATAAAAAACGTTAAAATCAGCAACGCATATTTCCTGGTGGTCTTTCAGTCATATCTGCACGTTGAATTGAAAATCTGAAACTGAAAAAGAATATACATAATGCATATCGACCAAGTAAATGAATATCAATAATATATACTTTCTTTAATCAGATAGCAAATACAAAAAAATAATCATGGCACTCAGAGATCTTGGTGGTTGCTAAGTTCATCATAAATGTTTACAAAAAATGGAAAGATTCGATTCTACGAAAATTCAAATTCTACCAAAATCAAAACTTTTGAAACTTAGAGGATTTTAGTAATTAAAAATATAATTTTACTCACTTTATAAAATTATCTGACCAAGTGTGAATTTCCAGATGAAGACCCTAAAAATAAAAACAACAATATTATAAATGCAAAAACAAATATTATTTATAGATTCACTACAGATGAACTCTCAGATAGCAAATACAAAATTGTAATCATGGCACTCAGAGATCTTGGTGGTTGCTAAAGTCATCATCTTAATAAGAAAAAATGAAATGCTTATTTGACAAAATTGAAACTCACCTCAGGTTTGTTTGTGATTTACAATTTCATCCAAATACTTTTTCTGCATTTCACGTAAATTTAAAAATCCTGAAAATCAAATAATTTATTAAAAATTTTGATAATAAAATTCAAATGTTTTACAAAAAAAAGTGAATTTTCAGATTAGCAAATACAAAAAATGTAATCATGGCATTCAGAGATCTTGGTGGATGCATATTTCATCATCTTATAAGAAAAAATAAAATTATTATTCTAGGAAAACAGAACTCGCCTAATGTTTGTGTTGTAGTTCACGGTTTCATCTGAATAATTTTTCTGCATATCAAGTTAGACGAAAAAGCCTGTAAATTAAAAAGTATATTAGCAATTTTCATAATAAAATTTGTATTATATGCAAAAACATAAGTAACTTTTCAGATTAGCAAATACAAAGAACATAATCATGGCATTCAGAGATCTTGGTGGTTGCAAGGTTCATCATATAGTTACAAGAACTGTAAAATTTGAACAAGAATTTTTACACACCTAAATTTCATATTATAGATCGTTATTCATTGATGAGGGTCTTCAAATGAGAAAAATCGAAACGTTTGACCATTGTAGTAAATTTGGTTCGTTCAAAACACTGTTGTTGATTCATCGGACATTGTTTAAATCTGAAATGCAATATAAAATTATTAACATTTTCCATAGAAGAATTTGCCTAAATTTTTAATGAATAAAATCTCAGATAGCAAATACAGAAATATAATCATGGCACTCAGAGATCTTGGTGGTTGCTCATGTCATCATATACACTTATATAACTAAAAATACTTATTCTAATACAATGTAGTACATACCTAAATTGGACTTGGTGAGTAAGTATTCAATCAAAGGAACTTTTACATATGATATCACTGTATATTATTCAAATAACCTCTTTTGATTTGTTAATTGCTTTAATTTCCAAAATTCTCTAGACTGTCACTATTCTTATAATAATTGTAAAATCTGAAATATAGAATATTATGTATAACAAAATACAATTTATATATTCGACTTAAAATAATTTTTATTAAATCTCAGATAGCAAATACAAATAATATAATCACGGCACTCAGAGATCTTGGTGGTCGCTAGTGTCATCATTTACTTTGTATGGAAAAAAAAACTGTTTTAATTACACCTTAGACATACCTGAATTATATATGAATGATCATTGCTTCTAATAATACTCTTGTGTATCAGCATATACTATCCCCATGATTTAGAAAAAAATGGTACTGTAACTATGTGTATTTAAATGAGTTGAAAAATCTGAAATGTTTAAGTTCATTTATTAAAACAGCTCATTCATGTATTATTAACAGTAGTTTATTTTGCAATATTGATCAGATAGCAAATACAAAAAATGTAATCATGGCACTCAGAGATCTTGGTGGTTGCTCAAGTCATCATTTGCAAGAGAAATGAAAATATTTAGTTTTAATAAAACTTTGAAAGTACCTAGAATCTAAATGGTAATAACTTTTCCATGGCTTCTAGTTATACAAATTTCCTCACATAATAATTTCCAACAATGCTTTGAAGAATTATTAATCCTGAAAAATAAATTGTAATTCATTAATGATTGTATCATACAATATTAATATTTATTGATTTCGATTTATTTTTCAGATAGCAAATACTAATGATATAATCATGGCACTCAGAGATCTTGGTGGTTGCTAATGTCATCATATATATTATATCAACATATATATTATCAATAGTTAAGATAAATATGATTGAATACTTACATCAAACGAATCTTATGCATTCTGTTTGATAATCTGTTATGTTGGAAAATTTGACTGTGATGTGCATAGCTATTTTGAAAATGTATAAAACCTAAAACATAAATCTTAAATTAATTAAGGATTTTTTAAACAGTGTTTAATTACTTATATATAATTAAATTTATCAGATAGCAAATACAAATAATGTAATCATGGCATTCAGAGATCTTGGTGGTTGCTTACATCATCATAAAGTATTGTAATAGAAAAATTACAGAACTCGAGTGTTTTGAACCACTAGTAGCAAAGAGCTAAATAATGATTTGAAAATTTTACAGATTACAAATAATAGTCAAATATGCTTACAAAAATTTAGGGTAGGTTACCGACTTTAAAATCGAGAAAATATTTTAAATTAATACATTATTTATTTATTACACAGTCATCTAGATACCGGAGATGCTACAATAAACTATGTTTACATATAACAAGATATTACAAATCAAACAACGAAAAAGAAAATACTGCGTCGACCTTTCAAAAAAGTTTTTAAGTAATATACATGAAAATTGTGTATGTGATAAGTTTATCAAAGTTTTATGTAACATACTAAACCGCACTGAATATCCTGTAATTTTTAAATGGAAATGTATGCTTAAATCATTTAAATGATTGATTATCTATAATAAATCTTTCGCGCAAAAATGTTCAAATGAGTGAAACAAATAAGAAGCTCTTTATGTGCTATTGTAGATGAGCTTTTAGACATTCAAACCACTTTAAAGTTTAAATAGAATATTATAAGTTGATACGTGTGACAAGTTAATAATAGATATCTTGTTATTAATGTATAAACAACAATTTTACTTACAATTTCAGATCTTCCAAATTTGTTCAACTGAATTAGCCACTATAAATATGTAATACTTTTTTAACGTTTTTTAATTTATTATTTATTATTGTTCTGTTGATTCTTAAGTATAGGAAAAAATTCTACTTTAGATACTATATAATAATACTTGTTTGGACTTCAAAGTGAAGAACAGTACTTATAGTATCACAGATATTCTGAAACAATATTTATTAACTATTAGACCTTCAATCACCATACTAATTAATTTTATAGTTATAAGAAAAAGTTTGTCAGATTAGCAAATACTAGAAATAATCATAGCATTCATCGATCTTGGTGGTAATATTAGTATCATCATTGTAATTTTATTTTGCTAATACACTAATAATTTAATTAACTGATTAAAGTACTTACATTTATAAATAAATTTATGCTATTAATAAACTACAAATGATATTAAGTCTCAATAGATTGGATAGCAAAGTGAACATCGTCTGTAGATACATTCAATAGTATCCTTTGATGAACATCCATTCTCGAATGGTCGCATAAAAGCAGTCTCCAGGAACCCAGTCTAGAGCACATAGAAAGTGCCTCCGTAACATTAGGAACTTTTTCCCCTGTACAATCAAAATAATAAAACATTTGTAAATAAAAATTTATCCATACATTTTTAATATGCAACCAAAAAAAAGATAAACTCCCACCATTAAATCGGCATAAAGTCTCAAGCTGGAAGAAGACGTTTTTAAAAACAACTTCCTCGACACCAGTACGATGGACTTCCGAGCACACAGCCTCGAGGAAAACCCTCTCCAAGTCCGAGCAGTGCTTGATGGCTTGAATTTTCGGACTGGCGATCATTTCGTCCACAGCTCGCTTGACGTCTACCATGGAGACCATTTCACGTTTGTTGTTCTCTGCAATTTCAGTTGCTCTACGACAGATATCCAGAGCTCTTCGAGCATCGCCAGAGACAGCAGCGACTTTTCTGTAAAAGTAATAAATGTACAGTGTTAAACTTTTAAAATGCACACTTATCGTCAATACAAAAAAGTGTATGGGATTCTAAAAAATCTTGATGTATTACCGAGCTACTAGCTGGATAGTTTCGCCACTAAAAGCGTTATGACCCCTTAGTCTGGATACTACGATCTCTTCAAGCTGTTTGTGATTGTAAGGTGGAAACGTTAATCTAGTCAAACCCAGACGTGAGGTGACTTTGCCCATCAAAATACGTTCAGGAAGATCCATCGTGTTTGCTATAGTAACTACAACTAATTTTGCACCTGTTTTGCTAGGCCAGTCCAAAAGATTGTAAACTACGTCTTGACGTTTTGTGCATAAGAGATCCAACTGTAAGAAAGGGCGTGTTATTTTATAATTGTAACATTTTTCAAAAGATCATAAAAGTTTGAAATTTCACGTTAAATACCTCATCTACAAGTAGTAAAGTCATTCCTCGCTTAGAATCAGGTTTGGCGAATCTATTCTGTAGCATTTTTTGAGCCTCTTCCCACGTTGTAGACCGTCCCGTTAACTGCTTCCATATTTGTACATAAGCTTGCCGTGGTTCCGACAATTTCATTCCATTTATATCTATGAATTTAAATTCAGTAAGTTTGCCTGCAGCCATTGACTTTTTCAAACAACGTATGACTTCGTTGACTGTAGCAGTTTTGCCTGTTCCGGGTACACCACTTATGTAGATACATCTGTAAAATATTTATTGTAAATAAATTAGAAACTTTTCTACAAATCTATAATCAATCAAAAAATGTAGAACATACCCTCCACTGTTATCAGACAATCTAGCATGTAAGAAAGTGTATATATCATTAAATTGTTCTTCTCTGCAAGGCAGTGATTTTGGAAGAGCGCTAACGTGCAGTTTGTGTCTGGCTTCTTGCAGTGGAGTGCTAGGTTTAACAATATTTGCAGTTCTTTGGTGCATCGAGGGAGTCAAAGAATTTTTTAAACTCATTCTTGAAAAGGCCTTGGTAGGAGTATCCATTGAAATTTTCTTTGCACTCTTTGATGGTGTTTTCATAGTGTTTTTAGAAGGAGTTTTCTTTGGTGTGTTTAAATTTTGTTTTATAACTTTTTGGCGCTTTGGAGAATGATATTCATCACTTGAACTGATACTATCATCACTCTCATCTTCATCTGATAAACAGACACTATCGTCACCATCGTCACAGCTTTCAGAATCAGGATCAGCAACAAACTCATCATCGGATGTATTTGTTGCAGTTCTTTTTCTAGAACTAATACTCTTTGAAGACTGATAGGTAGATCTTTCAGATGCATTCATAGTTCTTAAATTGATTTCTCGTAAGGGTGTGCTAACTTTTGCATTTGCTTTTTTAGGTGTGAAACTTAAGCTCATCTTTGCCATATTCTTAATAGGTGTATTTACTGATACTTTAGATGATCGTGCAGAACTTTTTGATGGTGTTCTGTGACTGTACATAGGAGTTTGCTTTTGAGTAGACACTGATCTCAAACGTTTTGGGGAAAGATTGGAATTGGCATTATGCATTTTATTTTCATCGCCTTCGTCGTCCTCATTGTTCCATTCATGTTCATCCTCCTCTACACTTTCACGTATATAAGTTGACTGTACAGATCCTTTTCTTCTAGGAGTATTATATATATTTGCAATATCGTTCTGTTTGGTTGCCTTTCTAGGTGTACCATGCTTTTCTTGTCCATGTTGGTTTAGTTGCCGATTCATTAAATGGTCTTCATTGAGGCTTCCAATCTTACTGTGACGAAGGTTTCTTTTATTTTCGTTTCCATTTTTCTTACTGTCACATTCATGTTCATCTTCGTCTACACTTTCACATATATAAGTTGACTGTACAGATCTTTTTCTACTAGGAGTATTATGTATATTTGCAATATCTTTCTGTTTGGTTGCCTTTCTAGGTGTACCATGCTTTTCTTGTCCATGTTGGTCTAGTTGCCGATTCATTAAATGGTCTTCATTGAGGCTTCCAATCTTACTGTGACGAAGGTTTCTTTTATTTTCGTTTTCATTTTTCTTACTGTCACATTCATGCTCATCTTCCTCTACACTTGCACATATTTTAGTTGGCTGTACAGATCTTCTCACGCTTGGAGTATTAGTTCTTTTTGTAACATCCTTCTGTGTAGTTGGTTTTTTAGGTGACTTTGTATGCATAGCTTCTATGTTTCTAACAGATTGGGCTTGATGTTCATTCATTAAAAAATTTTCATTTAGATTCATGTCACGTCTTTGACGAAGTTCTCTTGGAGTCTCAGCTGCTTTATCTTTGTTATTTGCAGGCTTTTGATTCTTCTCAATCATACCTAATGCATTAACAATTTTATATGTCTTTTGGTCTGATAAACGTTTTATCTTGATAGTAATCGAATGATCGTCCATTGCCAAATTACTAGAAATATTATTTTGACTCTTACCAACACCTCTTAGCCTACTATTGGGTGCCTCATCTTCATCATCTTCACTTTGAAGTTGATTTTCTATCTCATTTTGTTTTAATTTCTTTTTGTGTTGAATGCCTGCAATCTTGGATATGCTTGGCGTTGTTGAGGTTGCACTGCTCATCATACTTTTCCTTCTAGTCACTGTGGGTTAAATAATTTTATACAAATTGTAAGTTTCTTAGCAGGTTCAGTGCTAAGAATGTATAAGTATTTGGATAAATATAACTTAGCCTACTTGAGATTTTACCGACTATAAAATATAAAATATACAGAATATATATTCATATAGTAAATTATGATATACGTATAATATATATTTTATTTATACAGTAAATATACTTTATATATAGAATTTACCATTACAATACAAGATTTAAGGATAGTAGACAAAATTTCAAGTAGGCTAACCATGGTGAGCTTTAACATGATTTAATTCAAAGTTGTTTACACTGTAAAATTTCTTTCTGGATTCGAATATGCACTGTTAGTAGAGTATTTACGAACCAAAATGATAATAATCGGTAGAGCCGTTTTGAGAAATGGCACTTTTGTTCACCATATTGGATCCACCATTTTGAATTTTGAAAATCTGACAACTGATTCGTAATCAGCGACTGCAAAAACACTTAGATACCAATTTTCATAAAAAAACAATAGTTCGAAAAATTTTTGCTTCAAAGGTCCATTTAGGCCATTTTTGTTATTTAACTCTTTGATGCACAAATTTTTCTAACCATTAGTTTTTTATGAAAATTGGTATCTAAGTGTTTTTGTAGTCGCTGATTACGAATCAGTTGTCAGATTTTCAAAATTCAAAATGGTGGATCCAATATGGTGAACAAAAGTGCCATTTCTCGAAACGGCTCTACCGATTATTATCATTTTGGTTGGTAAATACTCTACTAACAGTGCATATTCGAATCCAGAAAGAAATTTTACAGTGTAAACAACTTTGAATTAAATCATGTAAAAGCTCACCGTGTAACAAGGAAAGTGTCAGACCTTTGGGTCGTGGTATTTTATGAAACTTTGGGGATCATTTTCTGGTACCTTAAGATGAAGCGCAGGACCCATAGTTTTATCGAATGAGCCTCTATGTAGTAGATATAGCATATTTTATTAACATTATTAGTATATATATATATACACAAGATTTTTAACATTGAGCATATGGACAATGCTAACGTTCTTAGCTGTATGTCAGGTTTTAGGTCCTATTAGATCAATCTATGGGTGCTGGGTTTCATTTTGAGGTACCAGAAAACTATATTCCAAATTTCAGCAAAATTCGTTTCCTGAAGATCTGACACTCTCCTTATAAGTTACATCTACCCATTTGTTTGCTTCCCATCCTGATGACCAATTGAAAGAATTTTAAATATAATAGAAATTTAAAGATTTTTATTTGGTATTCCACGTACTTTAGTACTGTCATAGCGTAATTAATAATTAATGCGTCCATTGGCTCATATAGAGGAATAAATTGATTAGTATAAACGATTTAAATAATTTCTATTTAAAAAGTTTATAGTACATATATGTCGGGACCATGCTGTATCGCAGACAAACAATTCATGATACATTTGTACATCATATAGTACTGAAACTGATTATAACAATACGTACTTTATAAATTAATCAACTTACCATTATCCATAATCTGTTTTTGGTCATCCATTGTCGAGGATGCATTGTTCATCATACTTTGTCTTCTAATACTCCTAGTCTGACGATCTAAATTTAAAACGATATTAAAATATTTGTACATCTCAGAAACTCAAGCTGCAAACCAATAAACTAAGAGAAACTTACCATCTTCGACTACCCGTTGTTTGTCATCCTGTATCCTTGTACTTTGTCGCCTTGCCTTCGAAGCCATCTCCTCTCTAAAAAGTCAAATTTTCACATTTAACATACATTCAACAAGCCAATGCACTTAGAACTCGCATGCAATCTCAAGATTCCGATTAAATTAACGAAACTATTAGAGTTTGCAAAATATTCGAGACGTGTGCTCGCTCGTGCCACGTGGAGAACACGAGGAGCTCTACATGCGCAATCTCCAAAGCGAACAAGAGGAAAAATCGAGGATAATGCGAGGCAATACCGCGTGGCTATGGATTCACGATTCGGTCGGAAAATGTTCAGCAAGTGTAAGGATCCATCGCCCATGGCTAAAGGGGAATTTCGTGAACTTATGATATATGAACTCACCGACCAGTGCGGGCCTGTCGCGCGCGAACCAACCATTTTTAGCGGGAAACGGAAATGATCGTCAGCCGAGGCGACCAGCTGCTTTTCCGTATTGCGCACTGGTGTAGTGCCGAAGTATGGTGGAGTGGGTCGGAGTAGGTACTCGGAGTGCCGAGCTGACCGTAAGTGTTGAAAAGGCGCGAAAACGACGTCTTTTTGAATTATAATAATCTTGAACTTTTATATTATGATTATAAAACTTAAATAAATTAACTTTGACTGTTTATGAATTTTTGTATCGTTATTGTATTGCTTATAGAAATATACGTGATTTATAATTATATGCTTATGTGTCTATTTTTTATATTAATGAAGTAGTATATCAATCATTATACATTTATCTTATCTTATGTATTTATATTAAATAAGGAACTTTAAAATAAATTACTTTTGGATCATTTTATGAATTAAAGTCCTAATTTTGCGTTTATTTTTAGCAATGTTTTTAATATAATATATAATAAATTTAATTAGCGTTGACTATCACAATATTACATATAACTATAATTATATTTAGGTGTAATAAATTTTAACATTAATTAAAAATTTACATGACTTTAACTTAAATGCAAGTTTTGTTAGATAACAAAAAATAAGAATTTAATATAATAAACATAAAATAAACATAAAATAAAAAAAGATATATGGAAAGACATATATAGATATACATTTTGTACTGTGGTACTACATCAGAAAAGGAAATTCGTGTTTCAAGATGCGCAGTATAAGTTCGTCTGCGCATTGAATTTACCAATCAGCTGGAGGAATCAGCTGGAGCCAATCGGAAGCGAGCTACGCGAGAGGTGGATTTTTAACCTCAAAATAAAATGCAGTGTGTACTTACAATAATATTATTATAATTTTACTAACAAACAAAATAGATTTAAATAAATTTATCAAGTTGTCGAGGAAAATTTAAGTTTTTAATCAAGATAAAATGAATGATGACGAGGATGATTTTGTTACTTACGGCAATGCACTTGAGCCGCTGGATGAAGGTTTGTTTATTTACTGTAATGTTGTTTAATAGTTGATAATTTATTTATATTTTATAATATCTACTTATTATTATTACTTAGAATAAATACTTAAATTATTGTTTCATACTTCTTTTGGTTAGCTTCTGTTAAAAATATTTCAGAACAACAAAGTACAATAATGTCAATATTCAATATTTAACTGATTTAATTATTGCTTTTGAAAAGAGAATTTTAATTTCTTACAACAAATACAAATTATTCTTAACATACAATTAAAAATATGATACTTAATTTTTTGCAACATATAAAAATGAAATAATTTATCAACCTGTATAACCTATATTTTCTAAATATTCTATTTAAATAAAGTATTTTTATGCATCCAATTATTATTGAATGTGTATTTATTTATTCTATTTTAAAACAATATAATAATATTAGTAATCCTAGCAAGTCCAATTTCAGATAAACTGTTGGGTTTATTTATCAATGGTCACAATTACATATGAGCAATATGATTTTGTTCTTGTAAATATATACACTGTCTTATAAGAATATGCTTTACTTAAATTTTTTCAATAAATAAACAGGTTTTTAATATTCGTTTTGAAAAATATAATTGATTTCTTACAGAAAATCTTCCTCGAAAGAAGCCTGTAACCATAGAAGAACAGTTTGCGTATGATGGACAGGGAAGACGAAGATTTCATGGAGCATTCACAGGTGGTTTCTCAGCTGGTTACTTCAACACAGTTGGCTCGAGAGATGGCTGGCGTCCTCAGCAATTCAAGTCAACCAGGAGCAGCAAGGCAGGCGGCGTTGTTCAGCGTGCTGAAGATTTCATGGATGAAGAGGACACTGGAGAGTTCGGTATTGCGCCAACTGCGATTCGAGCTACTCAAGAGTACAGCGATGAAACGCACAAAGGTAGAAAACGAGAACGTGCTAAACAAGATAGCTCTGGGCCGATTCCTGGCACTCCAGTTTTGAAAGAACTTCTTAAACCAGTTCGGTGAGTGTTTTTGTTATAAACTTATTACGTATTATTTTTATTATTTTTATTTGTTTTCTTAATTTTATTGGTATTTTTTCAGAGAAAGAGTTGGAGTCATGTTACTAAAGCAAATGGGATGGAAGCCAGGCCAAGGTGTCGGTCCACGTCTTACAAAACAAGAGAAAAAACAGAAGAGGAAACAGAGAGAGAGAATTAAAGTATACGGTTGTTCTTTGCCTAATCAACAAGAAAAAGACAGCGAGAGTGAGTCAGAATCTTCTGATGATGAATATGCAAATATAACTTTTGCTCCTGATGATTACGAACCATTCAGGTACACTTTATCCTAAATCTAAGAATAAAATATAAACAACTTGACTCTGCTAGTAACAATAATAAAAAAAAATCCTTTTCTCATAGGTGCAATCCAAAGGACAATTACTTTGGCATTGGATACAGTGGTCTTGATCGTCGGCCGATTCTTAGTCAGCACATAAACCTCTTCGACGAACCATCCTTCAGTGTACAGGGCAAAAACAAAAAGCTGTCCATAAAGGGGCAAGCCTTCGGGGTGGGAGCTTTCGAAGCTGAGGATGATGACATCTACGCCAGAGACGACATGTCGCGCTACGACTTTGCTCTCGGACCCGAGCATAAATCCAAGAGCAGGTGGTCAAAGAAGGAGGAACCAAAGCCAGACTGTATCGAGGGTTTTGTGCCAGCAAAGGAGCAACTTCCTCAGAAAAAGGTCTTCATTGCACCCACGTTGCCCAAAGACTTCAAGCCTATACATAAAGTGAGAAAAAGTAGATTTTCACCCCTAGCGGAAGAGCAGAACAATGCACGAAAAAGGTATTTACTATTCACTTTTGAAATCAGCCATACAGAAAAAGGTTTCTTGTGATATCGCCAGCATAGGTATTATCTACTAAACAGAAATTTATTTAGAATTCAATCTAAATTGCAGAGTTCCATCTACATACTTAAATTGTAGAACTTTTCTATGTAAAAGGATTAATCCCGTATATATCAAATAAATAATAAAAATAGTTGTACCTCATTATTTTATTTATTTGATTAGAATATTTCAGGTCTCATTTCTCTTTTCAAATATTTTACTATACATCGCCTGAAAAACAATTTCTAATAATTCCTTTGTAAGAAAAAAAAGTAAGAATTATTTATGCATTTATAAGTTTATGTATAGACAATTAGCTTTTTCTTGTTACACATTTATTACTTGAAATTTTTTCTGGTGGTTCGTAGTAAAGTATTAAAAGAAAAAGAAAATCTAAGATATTAAAATAGAATAAGATATAACGAAATGTTAGCATTTTAAGTAACTCTTTCTTACTGAAAAATATGTAATTTGAAAATTAATTTTCGGGGAAATCTACCTAATAGTCTACAAATCTCAATCTTATTATATAAAACTTTTTTAATGTATAAATTATTACCTTTAACTTTAAACTTTAATCTTTACCACATCTTTACTAACCATAATGAAAATTTTTTTAAATACAGACTTTTCGATTCCTAAATTTAATTAATTTAAATAATAAGCTTAATAAGTTTAATTATGAAAAGAAATTTCCATTTTAGTCTTTCTCGACAATAGGCAAGAAAGTATAAAATGCAAACTGATTGCTCGTTGGGTATTTAATTATTTTAAAGAGAATCTAATGGACTCTACGAGCTATAAACCCTTATACTACTCAAACGGACTCTTGTCATTGTACTTGTCATTGTACAGGTACTTGTCAGCATTGCATTGACGATGGCTCACTGGTAAAGTACTGGAGCCGAAACGCTATTATATAATTTTATAATTATTTCTTAATAAAAACTTATTCTTAACTTTTATTTACATTCAAAATATATATTCATTTCTTTTTTCAAACTCTCCTCTCTTTCGGATGTTATTTTCGCATTAATTCTCTTTCGGAGGGTAAAAGACTGTTATAATACAGTCACCTATCCGAATTGGAGAAAGCGGAATGACAAGAGTCCGTTTGAGTAGTATAAGGGTTTAGCTCATAGAGTCCATTAGATTCTCTTTAAAATAATTATTAACTTTAATTAATTTAATTAATAATTTAATTAATTTAAAAAAAATAAGCTTAATTCTCAAGCCCATTTTTCACGAAATTCGTCTGATGAAAATTGTTATCAACTGTATAAACTCGTGCTTACTTCACTTCAATTCGAAGCTTGAAATGTTGACCCAGGCTTGAATCACAGAAATGACGAATTCGGATAGTTATTCATTAGGAACCCTTCAATCATCAATACAAATTCGTCTTTCCTTAAGTTCAAGCCTGGGCTGCGAGTGCCGTTCATCCCAAATCCTACATCCACCTTAATCTTCTTCATTCCAGGTACGAAATGAACGCCGAGAGCCGAGCCAAGATCATCAACGACGACCGGCCGAGCATCATCGACTCCTCCAAGAAATCCGAGGCAAAAACCAGCAGCGTGGCGTCCAAGTTAATAACCCGCACCTTGAATCTCCACGGCAAGGAGCAAACGGCCGAGCGCCTGAGGCTCGAGCAATCCCAGCCCAAGAAATCGGCCATGTCCTGGCTGGACAAGCTCTCCTCCACGACCTTCGTCCGCGGCGAGACAATCGGCAACGATCCCAAGATCCAAGGTAACCTGCAATCCGCGAGCACCTTCTCCAAGGACGAGCAGCAGGAAGCACCGGTGGAGCCCATCGAGGAGACGAACTCGACGAAACCGTCCTTCTCCGATCTGGACAAGCAGGGTCGCTTCGAGCAGTACTTGAAGTACTCGGAGGGCGAGAGGAAGCTCAAGTTCGCCAGTGTCCAGCCGCTGTCGATGACCGAGTGGGAGCGCGACCAGGAGGTCGAGGAGTTTGAGAGAGCGGCCGCTTTGTGCGAGAATATAGACAGAGCATTGGAGAGCGAGAGTAATAAGAAGGAAGAGAAGAAGGCAGCTGAGGTACAGGTGGACCTGGAGAGTTTGAGTTTGGAGGACAGGATGACGGCTGCCGCCAAGATGAAGATGTTCGGCAAGCTCACGAGGACGGATGTTGAATGGAAACCGGCCAAGTTGGTCTGCGTTAGGTTCAACATTGCCGAGCCATCGGTCGGCGTGGCCGAGGACGACCGGAAGAAGAAGAAGTTCTCGATTTTCGACTCTCTCGCCTGGAGCGAGATGTCGAAATTCGAAGTGGGCAAGAATCTGGAGTACGAGTGCGTCGAGTCTCGACCTTCAACTTCGTCCAGGCTTTCGCATACCGACGAGGATAACGAACACAGAGACGAATTGCCGAGCGAGAAGCAGACCGAGAAGGAAAAGGCCTTCGAGGAGTCCTACAAGAAGGTGTTCAAGAAGACCGAGGAGAAGAAGGACAAGGAAACGACGGAAGTCGCGGTGGCCGAGACGAGCGAGGAGCCCGCGGCGGAGAAGCCGAGCGTCCAGGAGAAGAAGGACCTCTACAAGTCGATATTCCTGAGCAGCAGCGAGGACTCGGACTCGGAGGCGGAGGAGACGCAGCCTGAGATAGACGAGGAGAAACTAAAAGCCACGTTGATCGGTAAAAGTGCGGCCGAGTTGAACGCGCAGCGTAATACCTCGCCGCCAAGAGGGGTATTCGCTAAATTGGATTTGGACAGTCTGATGAAGCGACCGGAGAAGAAAGACGATTCAAAGGACAAGGTGAAGGTGAAGGCTGAGGGGGTGGAGGTCGAGAAGAGGGAAGAGGGCGAGAAGAGAGAAGGAGAGAAAGAGAAGGAGGTGGTCGAAGTGAAAATGGAGGAGGAGGAGGAGGATAATTTACCACCGGATGTTTACGGTCCTGCACTGCCCAAGGAGCTTCCGGCTACGAGCGATGCAACTACGAGTCTGAAGCCGGTGTTCACAGGATTAAGGTGAGTCTGCAGATGGAAAATACAAAATGTCTGAATGAGAAGGTGTTAGAAACTGCGAACTTTGGTTACTAAGGGTAAAGCAAGTGTACCGTAATTTGTCACAATATTTATCTGGTAGAATTACGTCTTGTACATAGTAGATTGTATTTGACACGTTAGAGAAGAATTTTTAAATTTGATGAGTAACCTTTTTAGCCACTTTTATACGCTGTGAAAATCTAAATTAAATTGTAATTCAAGTGCTAGAAAAACTGGATATTATAAAAAATTCCACAATCCAGAAGGAAAACTATAAAATTCAATTATATAGGTGAAGCCAAAATTTACAACTTTTTAAATTATTTATGAATCATTTTGAAATGTTCATTCACGCTTATGGCCACAAAGCTGAAACAAATTTTGGTTAATATTTAGCCTTTGTATCGACAGTTTTATTAAAAACTGACTAAAAACAAAAATTGTATCGAAGGCTCGATACAATACATATTAGGTTTTGCCATACACCTTTCTAATTTCTTGTACTGATTTTTCATACCAAAATAGAAAATTTAGAGTTTTATTTTTCTTCAACTAAATTCTATTCTAACCTTCTCTATTTTTTATTAAATTTTTAGCGATTTTAGAACATTCAAAGGACATTCAAAGGCATCCTACACCAAAAACTCAACGTTCTCGACAATTACCCTATTATGAAAATACAATACTCAAATAAAAATTAAACTTCTATTAAGTTATTTATTATCAAATTGTAACATCTTATATTGCATTCTTACCAGTACAATAATCTCATTCGCTTAGTATTATAAATATACTGTTATTTTATAATTGTTTCATTTACAAATAAAAAACGTATTCCTCTATTTTGATTGTAGAACCACCTTAACGAAGAAGATAACGGAAGTAGAGGGCGGCAAGTGGGTGGAGAAGTCAAGGGACAAGAAGAAGTCGAAGAAGGAGAAGAAGAAGCACAAGCACAAGGAGCGTTCGAGGAGTAAGAGCCGGA
Organism: Gastracanthus pulcherrimus; assembly: GCA_949152435.1. Lineage (NCBI taxonomy): Eukaryota > Metazoa > Arthropoda > Insecta > Hymenoptera > Pteromalidae > Gastracanthus > Gastracanthus pulcherrimus. The sequence goes on from OX424576.1 coordinate 159,312,698, forward strand.
AGAAATCGAAGAAGGAGAAGAGACATTAGGAGTATAGATATAGCAGAGGGATAAGTTTTGTATATTTGGAAATAATGGACGTAGATGATTTTGTATTATATGAGTGTCGACTTAATCTGTACATAATTTATAAAAAAGTGATTTACAAAGCAATTGTCAAGCGTTGTATATTGTGTTTTATGTTCATGTTTTATATAACTGAAGCATAGTCAAGCGATCACTATTGTTTAAATTAAATATAAACGTTATAGTAATAAATATTTTTACGTAAATAACGCGTTCTGAATTATTTCTAAAATTCTATATTATGAAAGTATAGTTAACAAAATTTAATACATCGAATATTAAAAATGAGTGTACTACAATAATTATTTTCAGAGCTAGTATTTTCAGAGATAGTAATTACAATGAGTAAAAAGAATATAAAATATTGGCTCGTAAATTATCTGCCCCCTAGTGATCAGATCTCGTAAGTATTAGTCAGTTTAAAGACGGAACACATCAACATTTGTACTCATTTAACTCCTGTTTAAAACAAATTACATCTACTCTATGTGAAATCAATATTTTTTACAATTTTATTATACGCATTCAAAATGTGCTTTTTGAAATGTTGACGTTCACAATTGTTAATCGTTCTGGCAATTGTGTTATAATCAGCTATTTCCTTTAAAGCAATAATGGCTTTATAAAATATATATACACCCTGATGAAACGATTCGATAAAGTTCGGAAAGGTCCGAACAGATAAGAACCTTTCCAAACCTGGGCGGATTTTGATACTGGTCTTGTCCAAAACTTTCTGGACTATGGTGAAATATTTTATATATAATCCGAAATGAACCTTTCCGATTCTTTCAGCTTTTTTTGGTAAATATTTTTAGAACTTTCCGATTCCTTCTGATCTTATCCGAATCTTAACGGTTCTTGGAAGACTTATCCGATTTCTTTTTCGTTGCTTCTATCGACTATTCCTTGACAGTCCTTCTGGATATTTTTCTAATTTTATTAGAACCTTTACGTTGTTGTTTTACTATACTTTTCTTGGGGGATGTTCCGATTCGCTCTGCTTTAATCAGACTGCGCTGCTACCCACAGTCCTATGTGATAGTTTCAGGAAAGAAGAGAATGAAATGGCTACCTTCCTTTCTTATTTCCTCAGCGTCCGACGGTTTACTGTCCTCAGCTAGAGCAAAAAGGGTGAAAAATTTCACCCTTCGCGGTTTATACCGAAGCAGTAATTTCGTGGCTTTATATATATCTACCTTGCAGATTTATCCGCTCCGTCCTACGTACTCCCGCTGTTCCTGCTGTAGTCGAGATGAGTCTTCTAGTAGCTGCGTCATACACGAGGCGACGTGAAGCAAAAAAATAGGGCCCGCACCCACTTACAGGTCCTTTTGTTTCCACGTTATCTTGCCTGTATCTATTATTTGCGTGCGCAAAATAGCCTCGCGCTATTCTCATTTTATGTGTATGTGGACCTCATTCGATCTCTCTCTCTCTAAGTTAAAAATGTTATAGATTATTACATATTAAATTAGAACAGTAAGTGTTATAGATTATTACATATTAAATTAGAACAGTAAGTGTTATAGATTATTACATATTAAATTAGAACAGTAAGTGTTATAGATTATTACATATTAAATTAGAACAGTAAGTGTTATAGATTATTACATATTAAATTAGAACAGTAAGTGTTATAGATTATTACATATTAAATTAGAACAGTAAGTGTTATAGATTATTACATATTAAATTAGAACAGTAAGTGTTATAGATTATTACATATTAAATTAGAACAGTAAGTGTTATAGATTATTACATATTAACTTAGAACAGTTATAGATTCCTGAGAACTCAACCGATTCCGAGCGGATTTAGTTATGTTTGAATATTATCAATTAAATTCGTTAATTATTATTTAATTATTTCCTTATATTATTATTTTGTATTATATTTTCTTATTTTCGAATAAATATTATGTTAGTCTTTTTTTCAGAAATACACATGTAATTATTTATTCAACAATGCTTCTCATTAACCCCCCCCCCCCCCCTGAATCGAACCCTGATGAAGCTCTTGAGCATCCGAGGGGGTCCAGTTGTTACAAAGCTTATCTATGCACTTTATTTAGTAGATGATTAATATTAACCGATAATTAATACATTTATTGTAAAGTATTGAAATTTATACTACAAATATGTGATTTTAGTAAGAATAACTTGTAAAACATTATAATTATACAATATTATGAAAAATTCGTAAAATTTGCATTAGATTTTCTCTGTATTTCAAGTGAGAACCATATATGAATTTTAATTCAAATAATCAATCGAAAAGAAAACTTAAAAGCGGGTGTTATTCTTTTTTACATTCTTTGTGGTTTTAATTGTATAATGAAATTGACATAATTATCTGAAACAGACCACAATAAACTCTTGGCTGCGAGGAAAGCGACGTTGCTTTGATGGTTCGCCGCGCGCGCAAGAGTTTAAATTCGAATTGAAATTTTGTATATAACTATGAGAGAAACGGTAGATAATTCTAATTTTCATTTTTATATACAATGTTATTTTTTAACTTATATTATGGTATATAATAGTACATTACGCAACGAGTGCGTGAATCGCCTCGCGCACGTATTACGTATATTATTTTTTAATACACCGTGAGAGAAATACGGATATTTTCTGAAATTAAACAAAAAAGATGACGAGCCGACTTTATCATCCAAATGGTGCGAGACGAGTCAATTACAAACATTACGAGTGAATGAAGAAAAGTTAAATATCAAATATCTACAACTACATTATTAACATATAAATCAATTTACTTTTTAGAAGTTATTATTATGAGTATAAACTTTTATATATAGTTCAGCATTATAAGAATTCTAATTTATTATAAATTTAACTGAACAATTATTAAATTGCAAATTGAAACGCTTATTGTGCAATAGATTTCTGGTGATGAACAATTATTGTTGGTTAGCCAAATTTATCGACTGCTCTTATGTATTGTATCATCATAAGCTGCGTCCGAATCACTCTCTAAAATCGCTTTTTTACTATTACTTAGAGCTACTTAAAGCTAGACAACTCAATGATGAGAGAAGTCTCAATCAAAATCCTAACCATAATATGTATATAATAAACATCTACGTCAAGTCAGTAAATAAACAATTGCGTATCATTCTGACGAAACGAGCGCATAATTTCAAGCATGTTTCGCACATGCTCCCGAATGTTTCGCACACACTTCTGAATATTTCTCACACGCTTCCGAATGTTTTGCACATGATGAAAAAATCAACTGTTTCGCATACGGAAAACAAGCACGAGAATCCGTGTTTCGCACACGGCGTGTTAAAAACATTTTTATATATGTGCAAATGCGCCGTTGTAGCTGCGACTTCCGGTCCAACACATGCTCGGCAACCCTGAGGCAGGTACCGTCACGGACCCAGTTCCTAATCAGTACCCAGTTCCTGATCATTTGGTTACATTTATTACTATTTTGACTTTAATGTATACAAAATTTGTTTTAAAAAAATAATTAGTAATAGTAAACTATTTCGTAGTCATATAAAAGAACCTTAAAAGTTACTAGTAAAATACACTTTTAAGATAAAAAATGTTAAAGTTGGACGTTGTTGGCAACATCATGATTGACACCATCTTACTGCAGTTGACTACAAGTGAGCAATGCAAAGAAATTTACATCATTTCTTTAAAATTTTGTAATAGATTGTAGAAAAACTTATGTAATTAAGTTATTCAACAGTTTAGTCGTATAAATCATTAAAACATTCATATAAAATATTACTGATATTTGTAAATACGTGTGATTAGAAATAGGGTCCAAATTCTTATCGTTTACACAATTCCTGATCAGTATTAATAACATGTTTTATGTGTGTTTAAAAATCTTAAAATACAATAATATTTGTAATAACAATTCTATAAGTAGTTTTAATCCATGCGTAAATAATTTATCATGCTAAAGTCGCAGAAAACGTGACAATAAATCACAACACTATGTGCATTTTATAGGTTATAATATACGCTCGTACGTGAGTCTATATCGTGCAGTAGACAGAGTACGAATAACCGAATACTTTTACCTCGCCTAAGTTTCATATTTATAATCACAGAACCAAAAAATGTTATATTTTAGTATATCTACTGTATTAGTATTGCTTAATAAGTTTTTGTTTATCATATAAAATACTTATGCGTCAATAATATTTGTGATCAGGAATTGGGTCTTGATATGATCAGAAACTACTTCCATATAAACCTCAAGTGATCAGGAATTGCTCCCACAGCTTTTTTTCTTTGCGTTTTTATATTTAACTTAATTTTGATTATTTATGTATTTTTTCAATTTTATATTAAAGATTAACAGTTACATTTGTTATTAGAAAATTCATTTTCCATGAATACCTCATCTTTACGCTTTGACATAACAAATAATGTGACGACGTGCCTTAACTGATCAGGAACTGGGTCGTTGACGGTATTGCGGTTTTGACGTGGAATATCTGGTTACCGGGAGCAGCCGTTGAGGGTGTAGGTATATGCGACCTGTTACTACTAAGTCCGAAGGTCCCTTTTTAGAACGTTAAGAATTTTTGCGTATATCAAAAGTTATAATTAAGCAATCAAAGATAGTGATAGATGCCGTCAAGAAGAAGTGATTTTGTGAAAATGCAGAGAAATACAAGATCTTCAATTTTCTCGCATTTATTTTTATTCTCGCATTAGTAACTTATACCACAAATAATTATCTTATACCATGCAGAGCTTTTCTTACTTTTTAAGCCATAGACCACTTGGCGAGCTGATTTAAATAGAAGATTTACCATTACAATAAAAATCCAACCCATTAAACATAATAATAATAATAAGTCTTAACAATAAAGAAACTAATTCATATAGAAGGACGGGCAGTGTTGAGATAAAAAATAAACTGCTGCTATTTCTGCAAGAAATTTAACACATTACTGTAAAGGTTTCAAATAAAATTAATATGTTTTAATGGGAAACTTGTATCATACAACACCCCATTGATAATTGAATAATTTAAGCGGGGCGGTCCCTTACTTACTGGGCTAATCGTCCCTTGATGTATAATGAATGAACCTCCCTTGGCTCATTGTTTTGCAGTGGATGCACAACTAATCTTAAGTTAAATAGTTCTTTGGTAAAGTTAACTCTATTATAAGTATTTCCTGCTGATCATCTTTCTTACATCTATATGGCACAGCAATTTACAAATGTACGTTTGATCACATCAACCACCTCCACTTCAGATTGCCGTCCCCGCGATAACCAAAACTTCTAAATGCGTTGTTTTTTTTTCCTTTTCCTAAGACGACTTCAGGATACGCCGCAAACATTCTCTGCCTTAATCCACCCAGGCATCAAGTTACCAAGTGACATCTCCAGTGTACATTCCAATCGTTATTACAGAAATTAAAAGAAGAATCCGTCATACCCAATCTCTCCCTACTTACTCTCTTTAGGCTCTAGGCAATATGTCGTAATAAACACGCACATATTTCAGCTTGACAGGTATACCATGACTTTCTCATCATTATTATATTACAAAATCTCCCATCTACGTATACTCTTACAATTAAGAGGGGTTTCTACCATTTTACCTAAAATTGCCCCTTGTTTATGACTTTATTCAATTTTTCACATATGTTTATATAATCAAAAATGAAAGATTTTTGATAAATTTCGGCTATATAATATTCTAGACTAGAACTTTGTATGCAGTCTAGAACAATTCCTACTTACTTCTTATACCATTTTAAAAATATTTGTGCAATCTCATCAAAATTGAATACAAGTAACAATAATTAAGATTCAGATCATTTTATTTAAATAAAAAAACAGTGTTTTTACGTAATTTATAGCTTTCCTTCATAAATAATTTTTTTTTCATTTGATCTAGATCAATACACAGCACTTTGGCGTTACACAAATTTATTCACAATGCTAAAAAGAATATGTCAAATTAATTTTAAAAAGTTTCAAAAGCTAATTTCTGTGTTAAGAAAGGCTTGAAGAATCGAAAATGGAAATAAATAAAATCTTTTTTTTAGGTTATTAAATGGTAGGGATCCGCCTTAGTCGAAAGGAACTCTTCCATTCACGCGAGCGAGATTCGCCGAGAGCAGGCAACATTCGGTTTGCAGAATAGAATTTTCCCACGTTTACGTTTGTTTTTACCGATTCTTGATTAATTGTAAATATAAACATGCAACATCATCAATATATTATTTAATGAGGTTGTGCATGCACCGACCTTTTATAACAACTTGTATACAAATGCAATTTAACGCAATAATTTCGACAATATTACGACATAATATGCAGTTGTCGCTGGGTTGATTTTGTTAGATGAAATAAAACCCTGACCCTCTATTAAGCACTTACTTATAATATACGTCGTAGTAAAGCACGTGTATTTCTGCGTGAGGAAATTTAGCATGCCGCTGATAATATCTGTTTGCTGAAATTCCTCTTTACGTTTTCCTATTACTCCCCCACCCTTCCCACTTTTTTCCCATTTTCACCCCCCCCCTCCCCACCTTTCCCTACTAGAAGAATCTTGCACACTTGCGTAGAGCATGCATGGTCTATTTCATAATTGCACTATGTTTCTGCTGGCAAACGATTTTGTAGCAGACACTTATAGCAGAATCACGGTAGACTTGCAGGAGCCAAAATACACTCAAGGGGTTAATACTTTGAACTCGCACGTGCAGTAGAATTGTGACAGAATACATGCGCGAGTGGAAAATATTAACCCCTCGATGCACTTTAGGTGCGTCAAGTCAATCGTAATTCTGCTGCAATGTATTTGCCGAAATATACCGAAATTCTGATGTTACTATAGACTGCACTTTACCTTACACGCATTTGCCACAATTCTGTTGCAAATCGTCTGTTGTAATCGTCTGCAGGCGAAAACATGGTATAGGTTTGCTACCAATATTCCCAATAACAATGAGAGTGTCATACCTTTGGAAAATGGTTATTGATGAGACTTTGGGAGATGTTTTCTGGTGCCTGGTATAGATAATATATATACATGTAATAACTACAGAAGAAAATGACCTAAATGATAATAAAACTAGGTTAAAAGAACTTACTAAATAATAACAGTTAAATAATCTATAGAAAGTTTGAATAACTACACCAATTGAATGGAAAATCAATTATTTGGTATTTTAATTTAATATGTTGATAAATGTTTAACACAATATTCCAAATATATGGAGAGAAAAAATAATAACGGTTAATATGAAGGGCTACGACAGATTACTAAACATGCCTAATAAGTAAAAACCACAAAAAAATACAGAACCAAGTTTCACGGCTAAAAAGTTTGCTATACTAAAAATCCTCCTACTATATGGATTTTCTTTCTTGTTCAGAAATGAAAATATTCGGACTTATAGACAGCAGTTACTGCCCATATTTCATGTAAAGAGTTCTGGTTATTTGGGTAATGAATCCATACATTTTTTATTGTATCAAATTCACAAGACAGTTTCGTAATAATTATTATTTTTTTTCTTAGTCTAAAAGAACAAAAACAATAATGTAAGTATAAAGGACATTATAAAAAGGGCACATTTTGTAAATCCAATAAAAACACAGACGACATGCAATAGAAACATTTATTTGGTGAGTCCATATTCAAGGTACAATGGAACTTTGATATTGTAGAATTCGTCGTTCGCTTCATCGTTCCTTCGTCTTTTCACTCCTCGCACGCGCGCGCGCGTAAAAAAGAACGCAGAGTGAATCTCTCTCTATATATATATCCTTTCAGTGTACATCATTCAGTCCGCGGACCGCGCTCGCTTAACCCTTCGTTCCTCGCCCGTTCTCTTTTTCCTACCGAACATCACTTCTCTCCGAATCGGCGCAGACTGCGGATTTATTTCTTTCATTTTTTTTTCTTTTAAGTGCACACAAGACACAAACAGGTGGTTGCGGAGCTTTTCGAAATCGCGAGCGCGCGTGCCACCATTTTTTTTTAGGAGGTGGGAAGGGAGGGTGGCGCTCGCAATTTTAAACGAGGGAAGAGCTCCGCTGGAAATTAGAGACGCCGCCGCGCGCTTCGCGCATAATAGGTCATATCGTGATTGTATGCGACGGAGGCGCGGGGCGATTCGCGTTTTTCGTGTGTGACAGCGCCGGAGTGAATTTCGCTCTTGGAAATTCGGTATTTCGATATTCATGTGTACAAATTTGTGCACGAAAGAAAGGGTCGCCAACAATATTACTCAGAAATAACATTTTTTAGAGAACTTTGTGAATGTATACAATTATTGTAAATTTTTCAAATTCTCAATATTGTATAGAGAAAAGATTAAAATATTTTCTTAAATCCAATGTTGCTGTCCGTAAGATTGATAAATTGTAAATGTTTAAAATTTCTTTTGGCGTCGTTCGTTAGGAAAATTTTCAAGAGCAAATTCAAATCCAAGAGATGATGAGAATATGAGTAACAGAGCGATGAAAGTGACGCCGATGACAGTAGGAACACACAAATATTCTAACGGCTGAAGTGCAACGAAATTTTTAAGACTTTTTTGTCCATGGTGACGATTTCATAAATTTACAAACGTTTTACTTTCATCGTCACATTAACATTCTTCTATTAATTCTCAACTTCATGATTAAAAAGAATCTATAACCATAATTATTATATAAGACATTGTAATAATTTTCGAAGCACTTCAGGTATGTACAATTCGTTAAAGACTTTTAACGCTATCTTTCTCAAAGATTCACATTATGTATATATTTTTTCTTTTTTTATTCGTTCGATCCACTGCCGATGCCTTTGTACCGCATCTGTCGCGCATATATTATAATGACGTCGTTTTTTTAAATGACAGAATCACAGAATATCGCACGATCATGTCGAACGATTACTTTTACTTTTTCTACAACATTCGAATGTTTGTGTTTTTCTGGTGATGCGACGAAAATCTCTTTGACGCCGAAGGAAGGAAGACATTCGAGTAGTATACGTAATATAGCTCAGTTCTCTTCGTAGGTACATTATGTATATATGTATATAATAATAATACTTTTTGCTCGAGGATACAATGATACCGATGTTTCGCTCTTTTTACTTGTTAAAAACATGATTTTACACCTCGCCGAGTAATCTTTGATCGTTATATTTTTTGTTTCGTTTATGACGAAATGTTTAATAATGCATTTGTGCTCAGAAAGACAACTTCTCAAAAAATTTTAAAAACCAGTAACTTGTGTTTGATCCTTGTAGAATCAATTTAAAACTTTATATATATTTTTTATGTTATAAAATCACTTTTATTAGTAATAAAACTGTTTGAATAATTGGGTATCTATTTTTAATTTATCCTCCATGCATTCAATTAATATTTTCATATAATTACACGAACACAACTGTGGGGGGTAGTTTAATTAAGTCATTTTATACAAAAGGAAGGCTAAGGAGTAAGGCTAAGAAGTTTGTTATACAATGAAAGTATTTTCGTGCAGCATGAATAATATTCATTAATTATTTTGATAAATGTTATTCACTTTAGTCTTAGACTCGTCTATACAAGTTATATTATTTTCAATTTTGATAATTAAAATAACGAATGATTTTACAGTAGCTTAATTATTATTAAATACGCTGAAATAACTTAATTCAACATTGGATGTGCTAATATTCTAACAAATAATTTTATTTTATCTTCTAACATTTTTGTTTTAATTTGAATGCTTTTATTGTATTTCATTTAATTTGAAGTATATTTTTAAATGATTTATTAATATAAGTAAGAGAAAGGTTAAAAGTTCAGATTAAAGCCGTGTTATTAAAAATAACAACACTCAAAATATGCGATATTTGAAGTAATCTTTTGATTATTATCCCAAAAAATATCTCTGGTAGAAAATTAAGCAGTTTCACTGATCAGTTTTTTATGAATACCATTAATACAGCTTACTTTTTGCAAAATGAAACGAATTTTATTGCAAGAAAACATACTATAAATAAAATTAATGATCGATGAACGTTAGAACAATAGACATATTATTTTATAAAATAATTGGTTAGTGAGTTAATACATGCGCATTCGGACAATAAATATCAGTATTGTTTTCATTAACAATATGTTTTTTATTAGCAAAACGCTGTTACTTGCCAATAAAAACAATATTTCAAACAGAAATGTTCAGCAGCAGTCCAAAAAAACATTCTTTATTCTACCGAAAAAAAAGAATTCTCTTGCTATCATAAAAAACAATCGCATTAAAATTGAAACAAAAATCGAACGGAGTAACAAATGCACGCAGCTAACCGACAACGTATTTCGGGCAATACATAACGTGGACAGAGTACAATTGTTTTCCTCGCGCTTCCCACAGCGCGCGATCTATATTATACGAACTTGCAAGAAGACAGAGTGTGCATTCATCACTTTCAGTCTGTCGAAGGAACACCGACGGAAGACGGAATCTCTTTTCTCTCGAACTTATAACTTTTAAAAATTGCATTAGCACTTTCCTCTTTCTTACTTTCGGGTCGCAGCTACAACACCGATCAATCCCGTGTATATATACACGTAAGTTACCACGTAAGTTCGGATTCGCATTTCGCGCGGAGAATATTCAAGCGCAAACGAGACTTTCGAGAATGCTAACGAGCCGAGGGGAGGAAAGAAGTCGTTTTAATTGCTCAAAAGCACGTCATGCGGATCCGATAATTGACCGGGTAATTAGCGACGGCCTCCTTTTTTTACGCCCTCGCCTCGCGAATCCTGCGCGAGCAACTTTTCGAGAGGACGACCACGTGGTTAAAAAGGGGTTTCTTACAAAAGCCGCGGGATTGTTTTTCTTTGAGGGAAGTTGCTCTTTGAAAAAACGAACGAGCCTTGCGCTCGTTCTAGTGCTTTGCATGGGTAGACGAAAATATGTCTGTAAAAAGAGTAGAGTGATCTTGATTGTTTTGATTTTCTTCGACGAGATTAAAAAGGGGTTTAAGAAGTCTTTTATTCAAAGTTTTAATAAAATGTGATTTTTAATATACTGTTAAAAACGCTTTTTTCTAAAAATTGGCATCCTCATTTATTGTACAATTATTTATTTATAATCAATTTATAGTCAGTTTTTTACTGGCCCTTCATTCACAACTTTTACTAAAAAATGAAATGGAAAATTTGCATTTGCAACGAAAATGCTCACGTGGAGGGATGAAAACCGTAAAAAACAAACATTTACCTACCGATGTTAACTTTTACGGTAAATCTCAGTGGATCGAAATTCCATTTTCTTGAGTGAAGAAACTAGAAGTGCAGTTAAAGCTTACGAGACGGATGGAATATCATTCTATACATGCACGTGTAAGTAGATATGTGCCTTGTCTGCCAAGGCGCGGCTTACCAGTCCCGGTACGTATCTACTTATACGTATATATTACTTGATAGACATACTGTCCACGTCGCACGCACGCTTTAACTGAGATTTTCCCAATAACTCGATTTTCGTTTTATTTGAGAAATTTTGGTTTCAAAATTCTTGCAACGTATGATTACTTTTTATCGGAAAATGATACATTTAATGACATGACGATGTGCTTGTAATATAAAGATAGTGCGTGTATGAAATAGAATACCGTGAAATTGAAATATATTTTCGAGAAGATCAATAGTTATGACTCTACAAAATTTCCAATATGTAAGATAATTAACTTCGAAAATCTGAATTTTTAGCTTATTTGTGGGAAATTGCTATTTTAATTTGTTAATTTGAATAAAATCAATATAGTTTAGCCCCAGGAAATCAAAATAAAATTGAGTGTGCCTATATTCTAACGATTACAAGAAACTCAGATTCACTTTGAAAACTGTAAGTCATTCAAAGTTTGGATCGAAGAAGCTATTTGGTCTTAAAATTGACATGAAACGGAATATGAATAATCTAAGCCGCCTTAAAAGTTTTAATTGTACGTAAATCTTAGTTTTATGTGATAATTGGTATGAAAGTTTTCAAGCAAAGTTTCTATTTATCTTTTTAAATACACTTAGTAATCTGAAACTCTATCAAAAAATATGAAGCCAATTAAAGCATCCGCAGAATACGTATCTGAGTGCAAGAACTATCTTAAATATTGACTTCCAATGACTTTTTACATCTACTTTTGGGGAAGTTGCTTCGCAAAATCGAAAATTAATATTACCTAATTTTGAAATAAAAATATATTATTATTGATAATTTATCAAATATGTGTTTAGCACCAGATCTTCAAGATATTAGAGTAGATTAACGACCAAATAAGCGCGAACAACATTGTTGAAAAATTATTTGTTTAGTATAATTCAAATCCTAAACCATCAAGAAAGTTCAAAGAATTTATTCAATTTATTCAATGCCAAAAACCAAAGATAAAATGATATGAAAAGTTTCAACAACGTTGCAAGATTCTGAATTTATTTATATGTCAATATTACGTTATAATTTATGTGAAAACATATAATAAAAGATTTTACTATTTATTCCTGCACTTAGAAATCTGAAAAATATATTAAAATGATGAAATACAACTCTCTGCGAAATACATATCTTCCACGGTGAAAATATATTTGTCAAAAACTACTAATTATTGTTAAAGAAAGTGAATAACCGTGAAATGTAAGAAAGGTTTTGAACATTTTTCAATATTTTCTCTAAACATCACCACTTTCCGACTATTAAACAAACATATTTAATTAACTACACATCAAAAGAAACAATTTTAAACTAATTTTAACATTTATCAACACATTAAAATAGTTTATCATGAATTGTCGCAGTTTCATATTATCACAATAATTTAAGATTTTCAGAAAATTTACTTTAATTTTAAACATTTTTTAAAATCTTTGTATCTCTCTTTAATAGCTTTTAATATGTTTGTTATGGATTTTGACAAATTTAAATATTTTTTTTTTTTAAGGACAACTTTATACATTGTAAAATAATTTTTAATAAATTTGAATATTTTTTTACTAATATCAATACAGTTTTTATTTAATTCTTCTACCGAATATAATATAAAAAACAAATTAACAAGTCGTAATATTTCTTAACATAATGTATTTTAACGTTTACAAATAATTTTAAACAATTTGAAGCATTTTTGGCATCAGTTGTGATCAAATTTCAACATTTATATAATGATTTATATGAATTAAGTATTTATTTAAAATTATTAGTATTGTTACGTTTATATTCATTTTTGTTTAAATCGACGAAAAAATGTGATGTCTAAATGTACGAAATCAGAGATTTTATTTCTCCAATAACTTCTAACATTCACTAACAACCTTTTTTAAATCTTGATTCTCTTCTACAAAAACTATTTCCACCAGGTTATTCTATAATAACAAATATTTATTTAACACAAAAAGTTTTCTTCAATGTAATAAAGATTTACATTATTCAAGTAAATAATGTCATTACTACTGTTGAAAACAAAAATTCTTTAAAAAATCTTTTCATCCCACAAATTCGAAATTCGTAAAGAACAAAAATTGCAATTCCCCTCGCCTTGTAAACCAGAGCCATTCGTTCAAAAGAAACGCGATAAAATACGACATGCTACCCGTAACGTCTCCCATTATCAACAGCCTCTACATCTCACGGATTTCATCCCTCCAATTTTTCGGCCTTCTTTTTCTCTCTTTCTCTCTCTCTTTCTTTCCAGAAGACGCAGAGCGCGAAATTCGCCCTCCGGAACCCTTGGCTCCAACACTCGCTGTGCGCCGTCTATCGATTTTCGCGTGATCCCCTCTCGTCGTCGTCGTCGTCGTCGTCTTCCTCGTGTGCGGTCATAAATTCATATATCGAGAGAACGCGCCGCGCGCCGGATGTGATTCGGTATTTTGTAGGATCGAGGAGGGCGATGCTTTTTTTTTCTTCTTTTTCCTCTGCCGGGGAGGTGGAGTATGTGCGTGCGACGGATGGCCGACGTTCGGTTGATTGGATTTCGGGGATTAGTTTCGATTATTTCGCGGTGGCTGGGAGAGTGGTGGTTTTGATTTTTCTTTTTGGGTGGGGCTTAAGGATGTTGCATGATTTTCTGTTTTATTTCGTGTTTTAATAGATTGTGGGGAAATAATTCGGTCCTATTCTTTATCTCTTTTTTCGACTGAACAGAAATTAAAGCGGATAGAGCGGTTTTAAATTCCCATTGTAAATCTGTGTACATCGGAAATGTTAAAACTATGAATGCCAATAACGTATGAATTTATCATTTTTTAGAGAGAACAAAAAATACGACTTTTGTAAGTTATTGTACCTAATACATTAATGAGAAAATTCAATTTATTTTTATGCAACATCCTAATTTTGTATTTTACAAAGCCGCTAATTGATAAAAGAGAAGTAGAATTAAATGTATTAAATTGTTTAATAAGTAAAGCATTAGAAATAAATGTTTTTTGTTTAATTCTTAAAATATTTGAGACATTGTTATTTTGTTCTCCTGTATAATTTTCAAACATACTTTGGTACTTTAATACATTATATATTATTATTTTAAGTAATTTCATTTTAAATATTTAAATTTTTAAAACGTTATTTACATTTTTTACACGTATTAGAGTTAATAATACTTTTTGTTAATGTACCCCATCAGAATGGTATTATTTTCATAATAAGATCTATTAATATTTTACAAAAGACCGCATTCATTGCCATTTTTACGCATTCTTTCCGTTTGCTCTTTATTTTGGTTCAGAGTATTTAAAGGTATAAATATTACAACAAAAATATACGTTGTCAACGAATGATTTTTTTCTTCACTTTTTCATGTATGTACGTTGTATAAAAAACGCATTTAGTTATGTCGGTATTTTCAGTATAAAAAGTTAGAGTACGAATTTTAAATGAAAATCACAACCCTTCGTTAGTGCATTTATAAAATTCTCATAGGAAGTAAATATTTTTATTGCGCGTTTGATGATTTTTTAAAATACAGATGAGATCTTATTTACTTAAAATCAGCTCACTGTAGTACCAATCATGGAAAAGTTAATTTAGTATTCGTATTTCGCTTGAAACATCGATGAACAAATATTTGAATACAATTAAAAATCAAAGTTAACTTCTATGGATTCAGCGAAAATTTAACCTGCTTTTAAAATAATCATCAGTGATCAAAATATCTTGTTCAAAATAACACGAGCGCAATATTATAGATTTAAATAAAATTGAAGCCTTTTGCGCGAATTCGTCAAAAGGATCGTTTCGAAAATGCATCGAATTCAATCAAACAGATAAATATTATAAAATATGAACTCAATTAAATCGTATCAAATCAATTAAAAAATATGATAAAATTACTGAATCCGTTTAATAAATTCTGTCACATCCCGAAATAACGACTTCAGTTCACTTTTTCATATTTTTAATAAATTGAGATTTTAATGTTTGCATTTATAATATGCTACATCAAAACATAAGAGATAGCAAATAAAATTGTACTTGTTGAATAACGCATCAATTATAATATTAATCACAGTACTCGTGTAGACATATAATAAGTACAAGTTGTTGTTACAATTACACCGGAAAAGTACCAATCATAATGAAAATAATTAAAATAATTAGTTACACCATGATTTAATGCGTTTTGAAGTTATTACCAACTCTCTGAATAAGTTGCATCTAAAATAGACAGTGTTTCTTCCGTGGATATAAAAATTTTGTTTTTGTAAATGATATAAGTCAATAATAAGACATTAAACTATTTGTAAATATTAGGTTAAGAATTGCCGAAACGAAGTCTCATAAAATACATAAAAAATGTAGTTATAAGAGCAATTTTCAAATAGAAAATTAAGTCATTTTACCGTTTATTTTACCTTTTTCAATCACAGGTTTATATTTCTGCGACTCCTGCTCTTTTCATATGAAAAGTAACTACTTAGACATATAAAAGAGCAATGTTAATATAATACTATAAAATTTGGACAAAAAAAAGAAACGCTAGAAAAATTTATTTTCAGCATTTTCTTATCATGTAATATTTAATTTTTAACCGCTGAATAGTCAGAATTGTTTAAGTAGACTTAAAACATCTTTAAAAAAATTCAATTTTCCATACTTCCGTAGGATAAATATTATACAACACAGTTCTTAAAAATATAAAATATTATAGCACTTTTCCGGTGAACCAAACAGCTCAATTTCTTAACAATGCTCTTTGCCATATTATAAACTCAATTTATAAAAAAAAAACTAAATCAGTTGTCATTCCAGGAACAAGCCACAGAATGTCAGCTTCCATTCATATTCACACATCCCAAAAACCAAAAGAAATACACACACACACACACACATACACACGAAACAAATAAATCAGCAATCTCGCACTATCACGATTCTCCTGCGCAGCATTCCATAAATCGCTTTATAAATATCTACATCGACATCTCGACATCTCGACATTCTCGGCTAATTCGGCGATGCGTTATACATTACACACACACACACACACACGTTGTTCTCCACCCGCATCTACACACACACACACACACTCACACACGTACGCGGGTCTGTGCGGTGAATGGATGCGGCGGCGTGGCGCGCTCCAGGGGCTAATAGCTCCAGTAGCCGCGCGCGCGCGCGCGCGCGGCTCCGCCAAGTCAAAATCGAGGCGCGCCAATAGTTATTCATGCGCGCGCGCGCGCGTATACCGCACACTGCACATATACATATACACACGAGCGCTCTCGCGGGGGTTGGGTGTTCTCTCGCTCTCTTAGTCGATTTTGCGAAATCGCGCGCACTACGATGGCTGGAGGTGGGGTCTCAAGTCGGAAACCCTATAATTCAGAGCCGAAAATCGAACGCGATACATTCGTTATGGAAGCGCGCGAGGGCGCGCGCCCGAAGTTGCGAGTTTATGTGTGGGGTGGGAGGGGGTGACGTTGAATTGGAAATTCGGACGATCGATTCGAGGGAAGTTATGAGCGGAATGTGCCGGCCGCGGCCGCGGCGGCGGCGGCGATGTGGTGGCACCCGTGATTTCGCCGACTGAGTAAGTTTATTAGTTTCGAATTTTCGCGATGTTTGAGATTGCACGTGGTTTGAAGGTGCATTGAAAAGAGAAATTAGTAATAATTGTATGTGTGTTTGTTTCAATCTTGATTAGAGATTCATTGAAGAATTCGAATTTCCCGCCTCAAATGTCACCAACCTAAGAATTAGATAATTATTTACACAAAGTTTCGAATAAATATTTCTATACCTCTCAAGGTCGTGTCAAAGTGAATCGTAAAAATTTGTTCGAATGGTACTTATAAACGTGTTACTATTGTCACCTACAATTTCAATAATTTGAATGATGCGTGTATGTTGACTCGGTCGATAAAAAATTACTTTAACAACGCCCGACCGAGGTATAAATAAATATAGTTAATAATGTAAGGTTCAGTCAAATTCAAGTAAAATTTAACTAAAAATATAATCAATATTTTTTATTCCAAACAAATTTTTTCTAAGTAGTGTTGAGATGGACATTTTTTTTAATTAACTAAATTTGTTTGCAGTGTAAGACAGATAACTGTATAACATATAAATTAAAGAAATAATTAAATATCTCTGTTATCAGTTTACAATTAAAAGAAAATAATTTAGTTTGTAAAAATTAAATTGTTCGTTTCTGACATTTCCTGGAGAAATATTTACAAAAACGCAATTTTTTAGAATTTCACAAGTAAAGGGAAAAAAGTTGTTAGATTGAAAATATTCCGTTGGAAATGAAAATCGATTTCCACCGACACAGCAATATTGCATTAGCAATTCATTTTTTCGAAAGTTTACAGGAGCTTTATTCAATTATAAATATTCATGCTGCAAAGATCAACTTCAAGGCAATTAATATTCACTTTTTCGTGGAAAGTCCAGATTTCTGTTGGAAAAAGCTATTCGCGGAAAAAACTCGTAATTATGTTCGCCTTTTAATTGCGGTATTGACTTCCAGAAGCAACACTGCGAGACAAAGTTTGCAAACAGTATTGGTTTCCTATATCACTAACAGAATATTTCCTTATTCAAAGGATTAATTAATTTTTTCACAATAATGTCAGAATAAAAATTTATTAAACTTTGTACAAACGCATACCGTATATCTTTATAATAACTACCAATATTATTCTACATAAAGGGACCCTATTCAGAAATAATATATTTTAAGACGTTTTACAAAACTACAGTTCTAAAAATTTCAATCAAACATATAACCTATACAAATTGAAGAATATTTTGCTACTCATTCGGTAAAATTGATCAACCACATCCCGCAATGACGAAGAAATGATTCAAAATAAAAAAGAACAATGATAATAAAGTAACAATGCTCACGATACAACGTTATTCTCCCTCATACCCTACCATACTACACTCAATCCTCCTCGCAATCATCATCTTCTTATTCTTTATTCCTCGGGTCTCAACACTCGAACACACTCGCACACAGAACCATCGTCCGTTTAAAACTGCGTCTCTCCACCTCCGAGGTACACAAACACACGAGATAGATATACATATATATAATATTTTCATAAGAGAGTCATCGCGGAGTTTGCAGAGTCCTTGTCTCTTCACTTATTTGCAAAGTGTGTGCATGTGTGTATGCGTGTGTGCGGGGGCGAGAGAAAAAACACGCACTACGCGAGCAGGGAGGGAGAACGACTCGTCGTAAAACGGTCGCTTCTTCCTTCTCTCTCATCTCTCCTATACACGGCGTGTATGTATGTATCTATGTATATATATATATATATATATATACTGCTTTGTTTCGTCGCGCGGCGTCCTCCTCGTCTTCTTTTTACACCTCCATGGCGCCGCGTTGCACGGAGTTTATGTCGAGGGAGCAGCTGCCCGTCGTGTCGGGGGAGTCCAGGACCTCCTCGGACGGCATCACACCCGCGTTCCTCATATCGTCCCGCACCCGCTCCACCTGCAATTTTCAAAGGGACGCTTGGGTATATATATATAGAGGGATATACGCTGGGCGATTCGGAGGGTGCATCGAGGTGTATTGAATTTTAGGGGGACTATGGCCTTTCTATTTTTAAAGGTAGGTTGTACCCAGGAGTATGCTAGCCTGTGTATTTGTTATTTTGCCTTGAAAAAGGATTCATCGTGTCAAATAAATAAACAAATGAACAAATAAAAGATGAAGTATGTGCTTACAAAATAAAAGATAAAAAGTGTACTTAATTCATTTTACGTAAGTCAAGTAAACAGTTAAAATAAATTATATTAACAATTTTATCTTTGGTTAAAAGAAAACTAAAATAACTTTGAAAATTAAAAATCGAATTAGTTTTGTAGACTTTCCAATAAAAAATAACAAAAAAAATAGGCTAACATAAGCCAGGACATAACTATGTACCTCATTAATTTGAGTATCAAAGTTTATTGAAAAATGGAGCTCTACACCTTCATTGTAAATATCTACAAATTTTTTTGTATTTAATGTAATAAATTAAGTTTCTCATCATTTTTCAAACCATTTTATAAATCTTTTAAAAGTTATGCATAGTTGTGAATAATAATACTTTTTCAAAGCTAAATCAGTGCATGCACAAATCTCATGCATCGAACGAACGAAACACGACAGTTATAAGTGTCTACTTTTTGTACTTCTTCAAACCATGCAAGAACAAGAAATGCTTGACTCGTAATTTTGTATTCTTTATTTATTTATTAATTAATTTATTTATTTATTTATTATTTATAATTTTTTTCTTAAGAAGTTAAGCATTATTGAATTTGGATCCTGATTATTTTCATTAAAAAAATTGAATTTTTTATATTACATATTCTTCATCTACGTCAGGTAAGGTGATAGCAATCGGGTCAGGATACTCTAAAGTAAATCAGTAAATTAACATTTTCAATCAAGATTTCCGATCTCGAATGAAAAATGTACTATTGGTTAGCCATTTTACGTATCCGGATAAAAAATTCTAGTACTTCACATTTGAGCACCCTGACCTAAATTCGATAATCTTACGTTACTTTTATTAAACAAATTCATATAACATTGAAACTTTAATCGCAATTTTTTTAAGCTTCAAATGATCTATGCGTATCCTTTTTTGATGAAAATATAAGAAATTATTTTTAAGTTTATATCCTATAAATACTGAGTTTGCTATTAGTAAGTGCTAAAACGTAGTATATAACAAAAATGTTGTATTTTTTTTCTTAGTATTAGTATGAAATGACAGAAAAAATGTAACTTTTGTTTGTGTCCGCGTAAAAGAATACATGAATTGTTTCAGCACTTCAGTTTTTAAAAATTCTTTGCGCAATCAATTTTTTGCATAATAATTATTATTATTATAAAAATACACAACATTTATATTTAACTCCAATAAAATTATATTTTTTACTAAATAATTAGATTTTAAAAATTTATATTTTTTAGTATATTTATGAGACATACTTAGCGTAAACTTGAACTTTAACTAAAATTCAAGACAACTTATTTACGAAACATTAAAACAAATAAATCCTGAAAGTTTGGATATTTTATGTAAAGGATTTTAATGCATGGAACATTTTGAAGTCCTAAAATATAAACTTGAAGAAATGAACACTTGCAACGCAATTTTTATTTGAAAACTTTGTTTTCGTTAGTGTAAAATTGGCTTTTATGATAAAAGTTAATATAGACATAATTGTATTAAGTTCTTTAATATCAATGAAGATTTTATATTTACAATTAAAAAATTAATTTTAAAATAAGTTTTTTTCGCTAAAATAAAGGTATAATGCATACCAGAAAAGAAGTAAATAACAAGTAAAGACTACTGATCAAATTATTATCTTCTTAATAATAATGAAAAAGACTAACTGTAAAATTATATAATGAGAAAAACGATTCTTAAAATTATTGGTAAAATCATATTTTAATGAATTATAAGTATTGTACGTGTATATAGAAAAATAACAGAGAATATTTTTTTATTTATTTAGAGCTTTAAATTAGTAGTTCGTCATTATTTAATGATACTGGCTATTTCACCACTTTTGGAATGAATATTATTGTTATGTTTCAATTCTACGTAATGAAATTCACAAGATCTACATTTTTGAAATCGTGAACTAAGAATGAAATTGAATTGTGCATTCACCAAAGTCAGATCTCTAGCGGAATGTTCTTGGCTTTTCGATTTGCTTTGGGTTCTCCATGTATAAAGCAGCGCATAGTTGGGATCATTGAGTTTCTATAAAGCGTGAAATTGTTTTGGCGCTAGATTTATAGCATTGTTCTCGAGATTCTAAAGAAAGTTTCTGTCAATTTAAATTTCACCCTGTTTGTAAAGTATTAAACAGTTTAGTTTATAGAATTATTGCAAAATAATTTTCATTAGTAAATTTCTAAATTACAGTAAATATTAAAAAATTCAATTATTATTCCTAAATTTCCATATAAAAATTGCGTCAAATCAAAGCGAGGAATAATTAAATTAGTTCATTAATTTTTTAAAAGATTGTTAAAATTACATGTTTGAACGAGAATTTTAGCACAAGACTTACTTTGATAGTCATTATTAAACCATGCAATAAATTAAATTACGAAATAAATAGATTTATAATTTATAATAATATTTTTTAACCGTAAACTCAAAACTTTTAACTTTATATATCATAATAAAATGTTTCTAACAAAACTAAATACCTATAACAAAACAAAACTATAGTTCCAATAGCTCATTTTTTCATTATATTAGACAAATATCATGGATTAAAGCTGAAAAGATGAAATTTAAAGTAAGTTTCGTGCGAACAAAACTTAATACCCCTTCTAAAGTACACTGTTACCGAAAGGATTATAGCCCTGGCAAAAAAAGAAACTGTGCCAGCAACTATATACATGCACTGAAAGTACAACTTTTTTAGCTGCGTAATAACGCGTTACGCTCGCAAAAAGAAGAGCCAGAAGAAAAAGTTCGACCCTTTTAGCTCAGGGGAAATTAAAGATAAATGTAATTAAAGTTGGCTGCGAAAAGCCATACAACGTGGCGCGCATATATATCTGCATTGTATGCATGGCGCGGCCGATCAGTAGAAACAGACCGCTCGAGACAGCCGCGTGTTACTACTGATTAAACCTGCGGTAAGGCTCTGTGTTCGCCGCGGTTTCCAGGGATTTGAAAATACATTCCCGCGAATTCGCAAGCGCTTTGCGTAAAAGATAAATGCGAGTGTTTTTGAACGCGATGGAGCTGTGCAAAGTTGGATGGGTTTCATTGAACGCGGTGTTTGTTGGCTTAGAGGAGACCGGGGCTAAAGTGAGCACTTTTTATGCTTTGAGATTCCTATATTTTGTCATTGTATAAAAGAATACTCTTGTAATTAACATATATTCATCAAATAAACCCAGTTAGCTGACTATTTGAACATTTTTAGATCGTTATTTAATCAACTTTATAATATTAAATATAAAATGTTTCCTACTTCGTGTGTATTTCTATTTAGTAAAATTAAAACCTTGATGAATTCATAAAATATATACAAACCGAATTTACTTTTGTATAATAGAATCTGCTAACTTGAAAAAGTTTTTACTATTATAGCACATATTTTAATATTGTGAACACAAAGCATCGCATTATTTGAGAATGTATTATGTATGAATTTATGTCGAAATTTTTTACAATTACATACACCATATTCAACTGATTTAATTAATCCATTAATGAAATTTCTTTTATACTGAAAACAAAGAATGTATTTAATTAATCCGAAAATACCTCAAACCTTTCTCTATATAATTTTTCTTGCTATATTAATTAAATTTCGTCTGTACAAAGGTTTAATCGTGTTTTAACGGCTTAAGGTACTAAAAATATTTCAAGATACAAAGGATTATTATTATCTCTATTCATCAAAAAATTAATATAAAATATAATGTACGAAAAAAAGTAGGTTTTAACAATTTAATTTATATAATACTGCCGAAATTTCTTTTGATAAAAATCCACGAGAAATATTCAGATTCAATTTCAAACAACTTCTCACGTCTTACACGAATGCGCCTTAAATCTGCGCTTGAAGGGTTAAGCGCAACCTGCGTTTTTCATTTCTACTTCGCGCGCGCTCGTATACTGATATATATATATATATATATATATATATATATATATATATATATATATATATATATATATATATATATATATATATATATATATATATATATATATATATATATGTCAATTTCCCGATAAAAATAATTTCCGGATCGAGATAAAAATACGTATACACATACCCTCTTGCTCTTTCTATCCCTCTGCGCGTGCACGGGGGGGATGGGAGGTAGCAAAGATCGATACGAAAAAGGCGCGAGCAAAGAAAAAACAGCGTGCCGCTCGCGAGCACACAAACGCGCGCGCGTATACTCTGACAGAAATGAAACGGTTTTTCTTTCGCAGCTTTTTTTGGCGAGAGTTTCGCTGAGAATGCTCACTTTTTTAAATAAAAGAAACGGATGATTTTTGCGAAGCTACCGTACACTTTTATTTATATAAAAGAAACTGCAGAAATTACATCGTGTGCTTTTCAAACTGCCAGAAATAATTAGTATCTGACATGACATACATTTTTAATGACTTGAAACTGAATATTTCATTTTCATATCTGCAAAAACTGATGTATTTCGATCAAAATATTACGCCAGGGAAGTGATATTTTGATAGAAGACACATTTATTAATAGCAATTTAACATGAACTTCAAGAGGTGGATGGTCCATAAGATCTGTTTTCGGCTGCAAAACAACTCAGTTTTTGTTATTTAGATATTTTGAATGAATAACATATTCATAATACAAGGTAATTTTAAGCTTAACGGCTTTAAGTCGACGATAGATGGACGCTTAGATATATTTTTAAATGGTGAAATTATAAGGAAGAATAACTAATTACTTCAAATTCTTTTCTCTTTCGCCATTTTAAAATTCATGCAAATGTTTATCTAACATCAGTCATCAACCGTTTGCGTTAAAATTACCATTTGTTATGAATAATTCGTTAAAATTAACAAAAATTGAGTTGCTTTTCTTTGAACCGAAAACAGCCCTTATCAACCCCCCTCTTTTAAATTAGAAGTCGATCGACTTTAAAAATAATATTTCTACTTTGAAATTTCAAATTACAATAAATTCTTTTTTTATATTGCTTCATTCGTTAGTCTATGAGATCTAAAAAAATAGTTAAAATAATTATTCCCGTATAATAAATAAACATGTGGTATTAAAGCAATTATTATTGTTTTTCTTTTACTAAATGTTGATCATCGCAACAAAATAAAAACGATTAGAAGCTCTACTAAATAAATTAATTGGTTTGTCTATTTTTCGAGGCCGTAGTCATTTGTGTTTAGATCACGCGACTGCTGCTCTCGAACGGCTGCTTGAAATTCTAGCTTTGATGAAACAGATTGAGAGCGTAATTACTAAGAAATGCTCTTTCAATGTTATTTAAAAGCTCGACAGACGACGAAGAAAGTAAACATACCTCAATGTTGTAACTATCGGCAATGCTAATTAGAGTATCTGTCGAGCACGGCATGTATGACAAATATAAACAGTCGAACGAGGTTTACCACAAGTTTATTTAACGTTACTAAATTATTAGTTTCACCCCTCGCTAAATGAAATGATTGAGGAGTATGCAAACAAGACAAGATATTCCACCTTTGGTGAAAATTGATTTTATGTGTCTTTTCATTGTAATAAATCGTTATCTGTACACTTATGATGCTATTTTTCAAAACTCAAAATTAAGCCATTAAAAAAGTATCTAAAATATGTTATTCCGTTCAGAGTAATAGAAAAAGATTACAGTTGTTACGATTGTACGACAAAGAATTAAAAGTCTGCACGTATGAAAATCAGAAACGTTCGAATCAAGACAATTTTATATCAACTTTACTTCAAAATATTTAAATTTTAATCCTGGTAGAAATGAATCTAATTATAAGCCATTAATATCTTTAAATGGTCATTAATGTAATTTGTACTTAAAGGCATTCGATCGAAGTTAATTAAAAATTCAATTTTCCTGCCTTCAATAACCAACCAAATTAATGATAGAAAAGTTGCATATATTTTTGACAATAAATCAAATGTAAAATAAAGATAGCCTATTTAAAAGTAGCGCCATTATTTTAAGTAAACAGATGTATTGACGTCATAAAAAAACTTTAAACAGCTATAACTTTTTTACTTTTGTTTATTTTTAAAAATACAAACAAATCTAGAAATCCATCTTCTGTCTCTAATTATAAACAATACCGAGAAAAGAATTTTCGTCCAAGTTCCCTAATAGGAAGTAGATCTAGTTCCCTATTAGCTCCATAATAGTTCCCTAATTAGGTTCAATATAATTATAAAGATACTTATATTCAGACAAAACCCAAACTCATTTACCCTTCATTGAGTAATAATAGATACGAATACAAAGTTTCAGACTTTAAAATCAATAGCACCCTCAAAAGTTATTAGAATGAAATTTCGTCAACATTTTATGTGCCAATAATTTTTGAGAATGCTATTGATTTTGACGTCTGAAACTTCGCACGCAGAACTATTATTACTCACCAAAAGGCAAGTGAATTTGAGTTTTGTCAAAGTATAAATTACTTACTTCTTGGTAGGTAAAATTCAAGGCGGAAAAGGTGAATTTTGAATTGTAAATTTCATTAAAAGATAATTCAGGCAACCCAAAGTAAATTGTGTAAATATATATTGTTTAGTAGCATTTTTCAATTACCTTTCTTCATAAAATACTCCGAAACTGACCAAAAAAACCATGACACATCTACACCAGGCCAACACACAACTACAAACTACAAAGGAAGAAGAAAAAACAAATAAAGCAAGAGTTTTTTCCCGGCGTACCTGGCGCAAGACCCTCAGCAGATTTAATCCCGCGACCTTTTTAAGATCGAGCACGTTCCACTTGTCGCTGCGCAGTAGCTCGGCGAACAATTCCGGATATTTGGAGACGTCCTCCAGACCTCGTGGCGTTCTGCGAACAAGAAGAAGACGAAGAAGCTGCAGCACAATTTCAATATTTCAGGGCATTTAATTAGGGGGGGTCTGAAGATTCTCTCTCTATCTCTCTCTCTCTCTCTATTATCACGGCTACCGGCCGCGATTAATGCGCCTGCCGCATTTCCCTCCGCCTCGCAAAAGTAAGTTCTTCGCGGTTCTGCGAAGATTCTTCCTCGTCGTCCTACCGTACCCTTCTCTATCCCTCGTCTTGCTCTTTTTCTCCCTGTATTCGGCCGCGGCCCAGACTCGCGCAAGATATTCGACGAAAGTTCCGAGGTATGTCAGTTTCTTTTTTCGCGCGAACGAGCCGGCTGCAGAAACGAGCTAATTGAGAATTAATCGCGTGGCGTGCGCGCGCGCAGGCGAGACGAGAGCGCAGTTTTTTCTTTTATATTCTGCGGTATTCTGAATAATTTTTGCCTCGGGTATATTTAACGCGTGCGGTGCAGTGGCGGAGAGTTTTATTCCCATGGAATTTTTATGGAGGAATGATTTATGCTTTTTATGACTGCCGCGCGAGGTTTTTTTTTCTTCTGCAGGGGGGACGGGAGGGAGGGACGAGGCGAAAAAATTTTCGTAAGATAAATTTACTCTTTAATGATGCTTCGTTATGGTTCATTATGAGAGCGAAAAATTTATTGTGATTATTTTAGGAATCTGAATTGGTAATGTGTTTTGAAGCTTTTTATTTTTACATTTTTATGAAAATAGTTAGTGAAATGCGCTGTACTTGTACTTTTTGAAGTATAAATCAAATTTTAAATAATTTTCGTCAAAGTTACAGCAATTATTTATACACTGAAAGAATTTAAATTATTCAATTATTTTATAACGTAACTTTATAATTACAATTTCTTGTTGAAACATCATACTGATTTAAATAAAATGTTTAATTAAATTATTTGCTTTGAGTCGGCAAAAATAATTTGTCGGTTTATTTATAGTAAAGTTTTAACTGATAATTAAAATATAATGTACACAAGTATATAACAAAGAAAAATATGATGTTTTTTGTTAATTACCAAAGAGGAATGAGTATAAGCGTAACTAATAATAATTAATTATGTACGATAAAAGAAAAGATCATGATAACAACTTTGCCGGACAAACCGCCTTATCAAATTACGTAAATACTCAATAATTCATAGAAAGTTTCCAACTGGTCTTGACGACTGTGCGAAAAGATGGCGATAATATGCTTGTGGTAATAAATATTCACTCAGTCAAGCTATTTATCACCCAATGCAGGAAACATTGTATTGTAAGAGAAGTTTAATGTACCGAAAATAAAGCTGTATTTTAACTGCAATTCATTAATTGAAGTTTCTTGGCACGAATTTAAGTTTCTTCTCTGCACATTTTATGCTACAGTAATTCGAAACTGTCTTATCTGACCATGAAAGAAGTTGTAAACTTTGAGTAAATCTCAGAGACTTTCCACAATACTTTTTCCAGATTATTCTAAAATATCTTTAAAATATTTAATTTATCATCGTTCTCTGAATTATCATTCAACTTTCAATCTTTAAATATATTATACAACTATGTTGTTCATAATATTAACCTACAAAATTTCAAAGATTCATACAGTATGGATCGTGTTACGTACAGTATAAACACCCACGAGTTTTAGCCAGCCACCACTATATGACAGCACTTTAAATGCCTAATTAGATGCATGTTCTAACACCATAGTTCTAACACCCCAACCACTGCTGCTCAATTCAATTTGACAAAAAACCTAATTTATTACTTCAAAATCACTCGTATCATTCATACAAGAATTACTATTTAAAAAAATCGGATGATAAAGCAACTGATAAATTAGCTGATTGAATCGATTATTAATAATGAAATTAGAACAGTAATGAAATGACCAAATTTATCATCTGATTATATCAATTAATTTATCACCTGATTAAATTATCTGACGTAATCATCTGATTTATCATCTTGAAATACTGTTGCACAAAAATTATTTGCAAGTTTCTAACATTTATTGTACATTTTTTTTCGTAACGATGGTTTTAGGTGATAGATCGGGTGATACGCAAGTGACTTTATCAGTAGAATCCATCAAGTGACATATCCCGCCAAAACAACAGGTAATTTATCAATCGAGTTATTCAGTAAGGATTTCTGTTTGAAATTTTGAATTTCGTGCAATGAAAAATCATAATAGCTAAAATAACTAAGTTACCTGTCCATATTGTACAACTTCCCCCGATATTCAGACAATATAACGTTTTTATAAGATGCTATCGTTCACTTTTCATTTGAGCGCCAACTCACTACATCAGAAGGCAATCATTTGTCCTCACATCTCTAATACAACACTCATTACACGCCTGCATCACTCCTGTACCCTCGCTCGAAAAATCGTCCCGCGTGATTCATCGTCCCGAACTCGCCTATTTTTATTCCCTCTCCGTATACCCAGCTACACGCTTTATATATACCTTCTACACCGCCACGCGACCATTAAAACAATATATAACTCGCGGTCGCGTCACACGGCGTTCCCGCGATTTTCCGCGCGCGGCAGCAGCTCGTGCGTGCGCGCGGTAGTTAGTATCCCGGCGCGCGCTATATATATACCCATTGTATATATCCCTCGTGCTCGGCTGGCGCTGGCGCTGCAATTAAAATTACCATTCGATTGTCCCAAGCCGTCAATAATTGGAAGCGCGTATACAACCGCGCGCCGGTGGCCGTGTATGTAGCGAGGCCTCGGACAGAAGCCGTCCGTGCATCGAGGGACCGACACAATATAACGTCGCGTTATTTCGCAATGCATCACTTTGGAAAATGCAGATGCCGGAAAATATGGCGCTCTCTGGAAAATGTACTCGTGCACGGGTAACGTGCACGCGCGCATACACGAGCGCGACGTACGTCCACGCACACGCGTTACGTGGCACGTATGCATGCGCAAATACACACACACATGTGCGCATATAGATGTACGGTGTACACAGGCATGGATGTACTGCACATGCACGCATGCATTTACATACACGCACGCATACACGCACATACATACGCACACACCCATACTATACTACACACCTACTATATTATATACTCATTGTATTCGTATAAAATCTCAAACTTTGATCTAAATTCGGTTGTTGTATGATTATTTTTTATTTCGAATTCAAATAGTTTATGCTAAAATTGAAGTAATTACAGCCATTTGAAATTTGCGTGATGTCACGATGGTATACTTTCATGATGTCACGTAACATTAGAATATATCTATATATATTGAAATTTTGGAAACTTTAAACGTCTGTAACTTTAAAATTTGTCATTTTTATGACAAAAGAAAAAATTATTTTTCGCTATTCTACCTGTATCATTATGAAAGATCCACTTTTTATTTTTATGCAACATCCTAATTGTAGTAGAAAAAGGCCTTCAATAAAAATCAAATTTTAGATAATATATTTATTTATTCTAACAAATACAAAATGTTTGAGCATATTTAAATTTGTAATGTTACATACTAAATTCACGATATTTAATTACATCTTTGACATAAAATCACCCCTCGGGCTTAATGTCACCCCACGCTACTGTATCTATAAAACAATAAATTATTTTTTATTTTATTCTGAAACGTATGCGTGGGACGCAAAAACGCAATGTTTCTGAAAGTCACTGAATAGACAGTCAATTAGTGAGTCATACAGGAGTTTTTAGTTTGATGCATTTCAGTATTATTATTTTTTATTTGATCT
This sequence comes from Gastracanthus pulcherrimus, assembly GCA_949152435.1. NCBI lineage: Eukaryota > Metazoa > Arthropoda > Insecta > Hymenoptera > Pteromalidae > Gastracanthus > Gastracanthus pulcherrimus. Next base: position 159,342,579 of record OX424576.1, read on the forward strand.
CAAAAAAGAGTACTGGAATGGTAACGCGAATTTATACAGCTGCGCAGTGAAAATTTTATTTGAAGAACTGTGGTCACTTAATTTCGAGCACTCAGCAATGGAATTTTATATTTACTTTTTTACACGAGCTAACGTGCAGCAGTCATACACACTGCGCTTGCTTACAAATTCATGTACTCGCATATATAAGCTTACATGCTATTCATGTAAAGTTTTATCCTCGTTATCACAAAAAAGAATTTGTATTCTTCTTTATTGTAGAAACCAAATCCTTGTATTTATATTACAAAAACAGAATAGTATTATATCAATATTGTCTTTGACTGGTCTTTTTCGATGAAAAATAGTTTTACATTAATAAAAATGAAATTGTTGAATGAAATTTGTTCTAAAAGTTTTAATATATTTAGATACTAAATACTATAGGAACAATTTAAAGTATATGTATTTAAATACTTTAAATTGTGCCATGATACAGGATCCTTTATATAAACAAGTTCAAATTTTATTATTTATTTTAAGCATCATTTTTAAGCATTTGGACCAATAATACTCTTCTAATAACTATAGTGTCCATACTGGGAACCATTTTTTTTTAAATTGTAAATATAAAATCGATTTTCATTAATACTTAATTCATATAATTAATAAAAGAAGCTAATAACAGAAAAAAGTTAATTTATTTTTGTTTTAACACACTACTTAATGCTTGAAAAATACCTGATATTTTCACTAACTTCATCAAATTTGTCATTCTATTTTAAAGTTCCTCTTCACTTTCCCGGATCACATATTTTTAATTATCATTGACAAGCTCTAAAGAATAGAACTAGTTTTGTTAATTTCTCCGCGCATCCGTATGGACGTAACCCTTTAGACTAAGAGTAATTTATTACATAAAAATGTCCCTTCATACGAAAAAATTCCACTTTGAAATTTTAATCTTTAACCTAGGCAATTAAATGTTACAGCCAAAATATGGATGTCACTCCTGTAGTACTCTCCCATGTGTACATTACACCCGCACATCTTACAGAAACACAGACATACAGTCGCATTATCTCGTACACGTATACACATTATGATCATTGCACTATATGTCATTTGCGCGTTCAGGTGCGTATATATACAGTACTGTACACGTACTTGTTAATGCCATCGAAGTCGCCGCCAACGCCGACGTGGTCCACTCCAATTAAATTCCTAATGTGATAGATGTGCTCGGCGACGTCCGCGACTGTCGCCTGCTCGCCGCACTTGACGAAGTAGTTGTAAAACGTGATCATTACCAGTCCGCCGTTCGAGGCCTGCAACACACAAAGAAGAAAAAAAAACAACTCAAACAAACTCGACACACATGGATATATATATATATATATATATATATATATATATATATATATATATATATATATATATATATATATATATATATATATAACAACGTCGAGCCGCGACAATAACACAATGGCCCCATCGTTTGGGAGGATTTTTTTTTCACCTAGTGTTGCTCTCTTCGTTTTTTTTCCTCGTTCAATTTTCCACGCGTTTGCCATTGTTTTTACCCGTTCGTACGTTGGTTCGTTGGTTCGTTCGTTCGTTCGCTGCGGGCTTTTCAATGTGTAAAGGGGGGGGGGCAGCGTAATTAATGCGCCCCTGACACTGTGTTTGCGCAGCGCGAGGCATTAACTTATCGGATTTTTGGGATTACGCGGTGTAGTAGGAGCTCGTGTGTGCCTAGTAGCGGTCGGCTGCGTGTAATATTGGAAATCCATAAGGCCGCGGGCGAGCTTTGTGTAATTATTTTCGTTTTCTTCGTTTGGAAAGGGGGTGGAGTGTATGTACTTATGTCTGGGAGGGAGGGGGGTAAGCTTGGAGGGTGGAGAGAGGAGGGTGTTCGTGTGTTAGGGTGATCGGGATTAAGCGAGATTAGGAAGAAGTGGATACGTAATACGTCTGTCTGGAGATGCTGTATGAGGATTTCGATTATGGTAACGAAGGTTGGGAGGGTTATTGACCTTGTGTGTGAAACAATAGCGAGGATAATAAGTATGGTGTAGTTGGAGAATTTTGTGCGTTCTTATGGTTAAAAGGGTCGTAAATTAAACTATAAATTCAAATTTCCCGCCTTGATTTTTACCGACAGAGAAGTAAATAATTGATAATAATTATGTTCTTATATTTAGACAAAATGTTAACTAAACTTCATGTGGTGATCTATTGCTACTTATTTATATGGGATAGTACGTTTGGGTGTAGTTGAAAAGAGGTATTTTGATCATTATAAATAATTATGTACTTCTCAGTCGGTAAAAATCAAGGCCGAAAATTAAAACTTTTAATTGACTTTGGGACCCCTTACTACTTTAGTCCCAAAGGGTTCATAGGGGCCAATAAGTTTAGAGTATGTAATGGATAAAATGGGGAATTTTCCAGTTTACTTTCATCAGGTAAATATAGAAGAGAATACATTAGAAGATGATTAATATTGTTTTATCTTGCTACAGCAGCAATATTAAATTGGTATCTCTGATGAGATATTTATTGAACATTTAGAAAACCACTGATCCGGATGTTGTTTGGCAAATAAGTATTGCTAAATGAAAATTAACATACGTTTATGTAACATTAACTATTCAAATATTTTTATACACAGAATAGGCCTAAAAAATACACTGTTTTGCCTCGTGAAGAAAAACATACTTTTAGATATTCTTTGCTGACTAAAACTGCGGAGTGGGCGAACAGAATCAGATAATTCCACATTTCCTAATTATGAGAAAATTAAAAAATGTATTATTCTTATATCAATTTAAATAGAATACTGGTATTTAGATGTGGCTAAACGAGGTGAGATAAAAAATAACACCATAAATGTAAATACAACAATGTATTATAAGTAAACCAAACACATAAAATAAATTTTCATCAAAAGTGAAATTATTCGGTTCTGTTTCCCCCTTATACGTCAACTGTTACCTAAGTAGTGGAAAACTATTACTACTACACTAAAAGTTGGGACAAAATTAGCCAAAATCAATGCAAAAGAACATTTATTTTTAATTTTTAATAGGTCTGAGTACTAAATAGTTAAAAGTATAAATATTTAAATAAATTAAAACAATATAACTAAAACTCAGATACATTATGTTAAGCTCATGAACAATGTTACTGCTCAATTTCAATATTATTGATTCTTTTGAATTCGAATTATAAAATCAAACACACCATGAACTTTTACGTCTGCCTCGTGTCCCCAATTCCACTTTTTACATATATTGTTTAAAAATTGTATTACGAGATAATGTTTCAAGAGGAAGCAAACAGAATATCGTTATAAAAAATCAAGTGTAAAATAATGTTAAATAATGTAGTGTCTCAAAATTACATCCTGTCAGTATTTAAAAATTGCTTGAAATATGACCTTTAAATTAATTTAAAATATATAAAAAAAGTAATTGATCAAGCACATCAAAGTTCAAAACAGACAGATTTAATTGATCTTTGGAAATATATAGCTACTTACAGTAGAAATTAGAGCTACCGACAATACCAAGACTTTCATGATCTTGTCTTAATCTAGTCTCGAAAAGACTATTAAATGTCTCGTCTTGCCTTGTCTCGCGGCAGCCCTCTAGTAGAAATATTCAGTCAAAATTTAGTAAAGTTAAGGAAACTTGTTAAGAAAATTGAATTTTAGAGTTAATCTTAAAATCCACTTTTCTACTTAACAAGCTTCTAAACTTCGACATTATGGTTCGGCTATAAATATAGCTACGTATTCTCAAAGTTTCAACCAAATCTGTCCGCTTTCAATGAATCACTTTCTTTTGAAACAGTCGCAATTTTAAGCATTTTCTATTATTTATCGTTCACGATTTTTAAACGTAACATCTCTTACTAACATTTTAAAATAAATTAGAAAACTGGTTTTTAAGAAATAAAGCAGTATAATGTAAACATAAAACTGCGCTATTTAGAGATATAATTTATATAAAAATAGGTATTAGGTCACTTCTTTTGTGTATACCTACTTATAATTTCTCTGTATTAATATATCTTAATTTCAATAGTAAATTATATAATATACATTCAAAACTATTTCTTACCTTGCTCTAATAGTTAAAAGTTAATAGTTAATAGTTATACTCATATTTTATTGTATCTAAATAACTATACTTTTTGCTGAATTTTATTTCATTGAATGCATAAATAAATTCATATATTTATTGAAATTTTCAAAAAAATATTTAAAAAAATTATTTTCTATACTCATGAAAATGATTTGAATGAAGAACATTTGTTTGAAATTGTGCATGCTAAGGGGGGAAACCACTTTTGTTACCTGTAAAAATGCATACATTTTTGTATCAAAATATATTATATTCATCTATAATTTAAGTCCTGATTTACCTAATTTTGTCAACACAGCATTTATTGCAACGTTCCATGTTGAGCCGCTGGACTATTTTACATAAATCAGAACTTAAAATGTTTGTTTTTGAAATAGCTATAGTCGGGGTCGAGCAGAATTTTAACAAAGTACCTCATTTTAATTTCACGAGTAAGTAACAAAATGAAATAAAGTATTATAAATAAAGTATGCAAAACATTACTTATTCAATGTAATTGAAAATTTATAAATTCTACTCGTCTCCGACCATAGTTACATTAAAAAGAAATTTCTTAAGCACTGGTTCATGTAAAATGGTCTAGCCGTTAAACATGGAACTCTGCAGACTCCTGAAACAAGATTCATATATGCATAGAAGATTAGGGATGCTCTTGTCGATAAAATTAGTTCAACCTTGGTTTAAATTATAGGTGAATATAATATATTTTTACATAAAATGTTTAAAATTTTGTCTTAAAGACACAAAAAAATTATCAACGTCCAAAAATTATGCATTTTTATATGTGTCAAAAATGGCTTGTTCCCAAATCAGGATTTTACCAAAACCGTTTTTAAAAGTTAATCACAAATATAAAGACATATTATTTTAGATAAACTTAATTTTATTTTATGATAGCAATTACTACATAATTAAGTTAAGATAATGAAATATTTGTAATACTTTGTCATATAATGTAACTATATTAAAACTAAAAAACATAGTTGAATAGTTAAAGTACTCATGAATGAAACGTAGAAGCAACTTTAAATATTCGGGCAATTCTAAATTTATAAGTGATCCGATGCTCAAGAATACTTTATTTCTTCATTATACTTCTTTAACGTTCTTCAAATAACGAATAATGAATTAAAAACGAAAGCATGGTTATTATTAAAATAGAAAAAAATGAATGAAAACGAGTCATTGTTTGTTAGTATGTTTTATGCATGGCATTAAAATCAACTTTATTCAATGTACTTCTCGGTAAAAAGGTTTAATAACGCAAAAGCATACAGCTTTCGTCAACGTTTAATAGCACTCTATTTGATTAAAAAAGTAATTGCTTTAAATGAAATGTTATAAACCGATCATAAAAAGGAACAATTGAAGAAGCAATTGACAGCTCGTTAATATTTCCTAAAGAATATTAAAATTTCTTTCATATGAACTCTATTGTCTGCATCATAATAGAAGAAATTAAACCTTCTTTAAATCGGACTATCAGTACACAATGAAGTCGTTTGTTATGTAAGATTCGAAAGTATCTTTAATAAAAACATTTTGAATGATACGATTTCTTTAAAAGCGTTACTATTATCGTGTTAATACAGTGTCTATTTATAATGTCAGAGGATATTGAAAACTTTCACTGACTAATATACTCACGACTTTTTATGTATGATTTATTCATTTATCTACATATTGTATATGTAATATTTATAATATTATTTCATTCAAAATTTTACATAATTCGTTAACTTTATCTCAAAAAGTTATTATAACTTTAAAAAGCTGCAGATTTATAGTTTATTCAATAAGCAAATGTGTTCAGTGTAACAATTATTGCTTTGTAATACCAATCAAAAACTTTTGTTTCGTTGTTTCAAGCTAACTCAAAACTTAGCGTAAGGATAATTCCTGTTATAGGTAACGTTAATCGCGATACATATAAATCGAGAACATCCTGTACAACATACGAAGTCCTCACTTTTGGTAAGCTGCATTATAAAATATTTTATGTAACATTGCAGCATCGAATGTACAAACTAAAATGACCTACTTTCAATGCAGTAAGTAGGTATTAACATAAAATTTTACCAGTTTCGTAGTAAAATTGCACTATTCAATGCCATAAACTCACCACATTGAAAGTGGGTCACTTTAGTCGCTCTACTTAATATTGGTTTACATTTAGGTACATTTATGACACATGATTTATGAGCTGTTAAAGGGTCGAAATCATGAGAATTCACATTCATTTTCAATCAGTAAGTCTAGACGTCTAAAAAGATTGTCGCTAAAATTAGCTTTCTCATCTTTATCTATCTCTTTGTTAAAATAAAATATGTACATTCTATTTATAGTAAAAAACCGCTGTCAATTAATTGACACTTAGCTTCCTCAAACTAAATTTATTGTTCTAATATAAAACCTTTTGTTCTAATAAATTAATTTTAAATTGCTATATCTCTTTTTAATTAAAATCTAAAATAATGTATGCTGATTTATCATTGATGGTTTATCAAAAGATAATTTTTTATTAAAAGTACACATTTAGTTTAAATTACATATTTCTACGTCTCCTTAGAGATACTGCTGTAGGTGCGTCGGATTTATAATTATTAAAAGTTTCCTTTTTTAAACAGCTATCTGTTCTTTTTTTCATTATGATTTAAATTTACTTTTTCTTTTTATTTTTAAAATTCTTCTTATTTTCAATTGTTCATAAAAATACGAAAATTAAATATAATGTATATAAACTTAATTATCTTGAAAATTAAAGAACTTCATGGTCTAAAAACAGAAATCACTTAAGCGATAGGAAAATGTTACCTTCTCGGAAAGTTTTAGATATAATGCTGCTGTTTTGCTACATCATATATTTCCCTGATTTACCGTTTAAACTAAATATATGACGTTTTTGTTTATAACAAAAGAAAAGAAAGTATCCATTCAAAATTTGCTGTTATAAAATATAGGTAATGTTATGCTCTTTTAAATATAATTACACTAAAGTACAATGCCCATAGCGGTCCCCTCGAGGGATAAAAAATAATAATACCCTTAAGTGCGGGGAAAACTGAAAAAATAATATCTATCGATTTGTCCCATTTAAAGCAATGTAAAAAGTCTAATCATAATCGGGAATTTCTACTTATTTTTACGAGTTTTCACTGCGTTTTTCTCTACTTTCCTGGCACTTAAAGAGGTCAATTCTTTTTCCAAAATTGATGTTTTGACGAGCTCTAAACAAGGGTATTAGTTTTATACGTCCCTTCAACGGCTTAATTATTATAAATCTATGGACATCCTCCTTTATCATAATATTTCTAACGGATCCAAAAACTTGAAAAACTAAAATTCAAAAATCGAAATATCGTTATAAAATAAAAACTATTAGATAAATCTTAAAATTTCATTTTAATTTCGAATCTTCATTTAAAAACGTTAATTTTTCGTCAATGTCCATGGAAAATATGTACGCTAAAGTAGAGAGAAATTTCATTCTACTTAAAAGTGAAAGATTTCCACTCTATTTGTAGAGTTAAAAATCCACTCTAATTAGAGTGATTTATTTCACTCCAACTGGTTTAGCGTGTAATTAAATCGTTCATACGTATTATTTTTACCCAGATTTATAAGAAATAAAACATAAAAAATACTGATATACATTATTTAATTAATCGTCAAATATCTTTCAATCAATATTTCAAAATATCAATGGAAAAGTTATAAAAAGAACAGAAATATCACCGGTTATAAGTAATTTTATACTCTTTCAAATGCAAAATGAAGCAATCATACAGGACTATCGATACAAGACCCTCAAGTAGTCGAGATTTCGATTCCCAGTGAAAATTCACGAGAATTTTTCCTTCGAGTTTCTCGTCTGGAAAAGATCTCCGACTACGCATTGTACTTTGATACAGGACGTATGCGCCCATATAGCCTCCTCAAAAATGTCTGAGACGCTAGTAAGCAGGTGATGGGTTTCGCTCGACCGACATCGTACAACACAACAAACAAGTATATAAACTACAAATGTAAAATACAAAATCATACATGCATTGTAACATATCTGAGTCTCAAAAAGGAGGAGACACATGACCATTAAATACAAAGAAACAAAGGAAGAATTAAACAATCATATCATTTCTAAAATACAAAAATAATTTACCTTACCAATGTCTGAATATTGTAAAATATCGTAAAATAAATAAATCATTGCAAAACAAAAATGGATCGATGAATCTGAAAATCTTTTTTCAAATCAGAATCTACATTACAAAACGAAAAAAATGTTACCTGGTTTGCAAAAAATTACCGCGTTGTTCTCGAGATATAAACGAAAAATAAAAATTAAGAAAAAATATAACCTTAAATAACTCTGAATGTAAAAGTCGTTATAACCTAGGCTTCTAACAGTCTTAAGAAATAGTAAAAAGCTACCTCTCTGGAAATTTTCAGAAGGAATAATGACATTTTACTCAAGTTAACCCTCGCCAAGAAAGAATGACTTTTTACAAAATTATTTTTGTCGAAAAAGGAAAATTATAAAGGCTTGAAAGTTTAACAAAATATTCTTATCCACATTCCTATGCACCTCAAATTTTTTCGAAATTTTTCCATGTTATATTTCCCAGATATCACTGTTTAAACAAAACACGACGTTTTCATGTATAACAGAAAAAAGAAAGTAGTTTTTTTAAATTTCGGGTCTGAAAAGATACGTAACTTTATTCTCTTTCAAATGCATAGAAAATGAATTGATAATATTATTTCAAACATACCAAAAACCCGAAAAACTAAAACTCAAAAATCGAAAAACCACTAAAAAACAAGAAAACATTGAAAAACAACAAATGTTTTTTTTTATAGCCCCCTTCCTTTAAAAATACAAAGTCATTGGGCCTTGAAACGTTCATTTTGACCGTGAATCTTCAGAATACTCTTCATTCACATCCGTACACATGCACACACACACACACATATACACGCACACGCACACGCATATGCACACGCACACGCACGTACACACACACTTGTACAAACTTTTTCTAAAAAATAGTGTATTTTGACTCCTAATGTCTCAAAACATGTTTCTAACATGTTTCTAGCAAATAAATTTTTTACCATCATAAAGCTTTGTCTATGAGGAAGCAAAAATTCTTTTTTATTATATAACGCAGAAACTAGTGACCATACACGCTTAAATTAATGGATTTAATTTTTTCTTTTACGTGGAATCGACCTCTTATTACACAGTAAATCATCTGACCAAAATAACACTAAAATTTTTTGTGTGAACACTCAATTTTTGTTTTTTACATTGAGAATTGAATGTTGACTTGACACTCAAAGTTGGGTGCAAATTTGACCATTAGGTAAATATTCTAGTATCAACGCCAATATTTGCGTATTGACATATGAATTTTAAACGTAGACACTGTATGTTTTAGTATATTGACTCTCTAAACGTTAGGTGTCAACAACAAAGATCAAGTGTTGACTATCTAAACGTTGGGTGTCAACACCAGGGATTAAGTGTTGATTCAGAAATATTTGGTATTAACATTAAAGTACGAGTATTAACTATATGTAACATCTTAGTACGTATCAACATTAAAAATCAAGTACGTTGACTTTACAATTTTAGGTGTCGACATTACTTACGTTCGAGTTCTGATCATAAACGAGGATGCTATAAGGTTTAAAGTAGATTTTAATGTTAAAGTTTTAAAACTGAGTACAAGTGCCAATTTAAAATTTTGGGTTTTGGTAATAAAATAACTGTGTTCATTTTCAATTTGCAATTTTGCTCAATCGAATTAATATCTTAGTACTCCGGTTATAGACTAATAATAAGGTTTAGCTATATTTTCCTTATGAAATTTATCATCTGTTAATAAATGGTTGACGAAAATATAACAAGATACAAATATACCTAGTTGTTATAAATAACAATTCACTTATTTGATTACATTTTATAGAATAACTGGAATAATGTATTATGGGAGATTCCCATGTAGTTAAATATATTACACTGCATGTAATCATTACAATGAATTTTTCACTGAACCGTTATAACATCCTCGTGATTTATGAGCTACCTATTTTGAAAATACATTGCTTTTGTAGAAATCAAGATATTGCAAAAAACTTATTATGAAAATAGTTAATACAAAATAATGCTTTATGCTTTAATCTCTATCTTCCTTACAACAAATCATAATTTGAACATATATTTAAAAAAAAACATTGTATTGCAGTAACTTCCTTTTATTTCCAGTAATCATAAATAATATGAAATTTTAATAAAACAAATCTTATTATAAAAGAAGTACTAATAATAACCCAATACAACTACAAGTCCTCAATAAACTCCACTATATTTTCTATAAATGAAAGTACACAGTTACCGCGGTATACGGTACACATGTACATATGTAGGAGTTTTCAAGTAGATTACTATTCTCAATTTTGAAATAATAGATCTAATTTTAAGATTTTCATTTAAAATCAGCAGCCCCGAATTTCCATAAAATGCCATTAGGTGATTATGTCATCTGTTCACAGCACAACTGCGAATGTACGAACAAGATTAAAATAATATGTGAAATTTGACTATTTACATTCAGTGAATATTCATCCAAACAGGATTAGAATTACCTTAAAAAAATTTAAGTTATTATTTTTAATTCAAATCTTAAGTTTCAACAAGTAGCCCAAAAACCCCAAAAACCGCACGAAACGACCACAAATCACGCGCAAACGAGCTAATCAACCCTGCCGTTTAATTAAATTCCATTAAACATAAATCAAGAAGCAAATACACACGTGTGTAAATCTATATAAACCCACCCACACACCCACACCCACACCCCACACAGTTTAACAGGTAAATACACCATTCGCCGGCGCCCTCGCGGAATGCAGCCGCACGCGTCGAACGTAAAGGCCGCTGCCGCTGCTGCAAATACGTATAGACTCGAAGTCCATACGCCGCGGAGCGCGCGCGCACGTTGAAGAGAATTCAGAGGTAAGCGCGCGCGCGCGCGAGAGGGCAAACGCGTAAAAGCGAGCGTAAAATGCCGAATGCAAGCAATCTACCCTCGCGCTGCAGTGTGTGCGTATATGTGTGTGTGTGCATGCAGTGCAGTGCAGTGCAGTCTTTCCGTGGAGAAATTGAATTCCGTCCGTGCTTTTCTCGCGCGAGCAAATGCAGGGGGCAAGAACGCGCGAGAGTATAGCCGCAAAGAAATCCACCTACCCCGGTATACCCTTGTTTGGCATCTGCGCTCTTATTTCATTAATGGAGCTGGAGCGCGCGGGGTCGAGGTTTTGATTCTGGGTTTCTCAGTGGTCTGGATTGAAGGGTATAGGTGGAATTGTTTTCCTGTGTTTCTCTGGCAAATAAGAAAGTGATATGTTAGGATGTAGGATGGAGTGAGGTATTTGAAGACGGAATATGATTGGCTGGTTGGAGAGAGGCGAGATATTTGCGGAATTTCAACTGGTGTAGAACTTAAATTTAAGGAATTTGGGGAGGAGTTAAGAAGTTATTGTTTCCTCAAAATTTTGCTAAAAAGATGTTTGAAACATATTTTGAGACTTAATGAATTTTGTGTGCGTGTGTATGTGTGTGTGGGTGTCTGTGTTTCCTTCTTTTCTTTTAAACTTTTTTTTTTTTTTTTAAATGTTATATATCTAAAACTTATGGTGGAAATTTATTGAAGATTTTGATATGATTAGTAACATGGTGTGCAATATACAGCAAAATTTTTTAGCCTTTTTATTTTTCTCTTGCCGAGAATAAAATTCATTTTGTAAAAAAATCGATCTTCTATGGCCCATGATAATTTGAGTAAAACCACATGAATTCTGCTGAAATTTGTAGAAGGTTGCTTTTTAGTATCTTTTATCTAAGTTATTTGCCCAAATCATATTTTATTTTTTGAGATATTTGAGGCTATTCTTTTCATAAAATCTTTTATCGCTTATTTCTTGGGGATTATGCGGTATATTTTGAACAATCAAAGCGCGTATTTTTCTTTTTTTGATGAAGATTTAAAATCATAAAAAAGTTTTAAGATTCATTCATTCGTTTTTTGTTTTATAACGTCTTTTATTTTTATGATATTTTTATAATAAATGAATAAATTTGTTGTTACTAAACTCAACTATTTTATAAATTAAAACTATAGGACTTGTCATTTTGACTTTTCAACATAAAATTAAATAGAACAAATAATTTTATATTGGAATAATTAATAAGATTTGGGGAAGCTAAATGCCAATGAATTGGCATCGATTTTTTTATTGTTTTACTTTGATGAAATGGTTCGGATTAGTTCCAAATTAACCGTATACAAAATAGAAAAGAGTATGGAATGTTACCATGCCAACTATTCCGAACCATATCGGATTTTGCGTGCGGTTATTTCTGAACTCATTAAAATGTGGAGTTTTTCAATAGGGTATTTAATATTTTCACTTATTAAATTAAACCAAAATTTTAAATATTTATTTTGCAGTAGAGTTTCGCATTAATATTAGGTTTGTTTTTCATAAATTATAACCCTTTCGGTTACGATTTGTTTATTCGGACAATTAAGTATAAGTTCTTCGGTAAGATGAAAGTATATACTTACCCTAGCATTTTTGTGCAAAGTTTGGTTTGATAGTCTTTATAAGACGCTAGTTTTGTGGACTTTAAGAAAAAAAATATTTGTGACTGTATGCCATTTTCAGAACTTTTAATTTATTTGTGTACGCATGTATGCACATATGTACGTATGCATGTATGTATGTATGTATATATGTATACATGTGTGTATGTATGTATGTATGTTCATTTATGTAATTAGACTATTAAACTTAATAATATGTTTTATAAAAATATAAATAAATTAAATTATCAGCAAAAAATTACAATTTTTCATTAATATTATTTTAACCATAGTATCAAAAAAATTCAAACCTTTTTTACATTTGAAAGATACAGCTTTGATAATAAAATTTGTTTAACAAAACCAAAATTTCAATAGCTTTCTTTCGTTAGATTAGACAAATATCATAATTTAAAGCTATACATTAAATTTGAAGTAGGTTTCGTAAGCATGATATACATTTATTTTATTATAATCGGTGCTAATATCAACAAACTTATCATTTGCAAAATTTCAATCGAAGTCCGTGTACCGGCTTATTCATATTTAAAGATACATTCGACGGAGTTTATAGACAATGAAAATTCGTATTTATTGAGTATCTGTCATTATTGTTTACCTTTAATATGTAAACTTTTATTTAAAATATGTGAAAATAGTATTATTTTACGTCCAAAGTATGATTTAAAAGAAGTAAAGGAAATATATAAATAAATAAATGAATAAATAAAAACGAGAATAAAAGCAGACTTGGGTGAAAATCAACATTTAGAAATTATTAAAAAATACTAGATAAATATTATACATTTAATTGTTACTGCTAGAACAGTTTGATCAAATTGAAAATCAGTCTAGCATTTAGTAGTTGTAGATTCTACTCAAATCAATTTGTTAAATTTTATTTAATCAAAAAATAACATTTTTATGCTGAATGAATTTAAGATATACAACACTGGTCACCATTTCAATACCGTTAAAAATTCAACATTTTATTGTAAATACCTCTGAAAAACTGGATATTTCGTATCGATGTTATTCAATAGTTTTAAAACGAATTTATTTCTCAAATCAATTTGCAAAACTGTGCTCCATCCTGAAACAAAGTTTTCACGCCCAACAAATCTTTCCTATCTAACATTCGACGAATCTCCCCTAATTGGCCAACCAATTATTTCCCTAAAAAAGAAAAACTATGCATTTTCGATCCTGCACGATCCGTCTACTCCAATCGCGATTCAAAAAAATCATGATACACACCGGCATCCGCTCGCAAAAATATATTTACGAATTTATTTCGCCCCATGTTTCCTCCATTTAAGCGGACAATTTATCTCGGGCGCGAGTCTGCCGGCGCGCGTTAAACAACTCGAACACGTATACAACAGAAAAAAAGCGCAGCAAAAGCGTTTACACCCGCGTATATATACAACGAAGACTAAGCACCGTGAAACATCGCGCTGCGCGAACAAAATGAAATCACGTACGGGTAATCTAGAGTGCACAGCGCGCTGCCGCTGCTAGAAAAATCACCCATGCATTTTAATCGAACAGCGCGCGCGTATACATAAAACTGCAGCGCCGGCAGCCCATCAACTCGCGTCGCTCTCCTCGCGCTGCTCTTATCTTGAATGGAAATAAAATAAAGGGAAGAACGAGAGAATTGCGATGATTTTTCAGTCGATGCACCCTTTAAGCCCCCGGCGTTGCTTTAAAGAAACATGTTGAAGTCGGGAGTTTTGTATAGCGCTTTGTGAAGAAAGAATCATTTTATGGTAAAAGAGGTGCCACGTGAGAAAGCAATCTTCTATTTTTGAAAATTCAATTGATGAGTATGTGTTTGGAAGTGTTTAATATGTATAAGCGCTTCACAACACTTTTTTCATACTTTTGGATTACAAGCAAAAAGCATACCCTAAGCTTATCTCCGTTATTATTAGTTCGTCAACTGAGTTTTTATAATAAGCTGATAATGCTGGATATTTACCTATCACTTATAAACATAAATTTATTTCTTAATTTTCAAAACATTTTTTACAAAACGAATTTTTCTTTTCTTTTAATGTCAATCTATTTCTATACTGATAAATGAGTAAAAATATTTTTTGCATATTTATTTTTAGAAACATATGGCTCGTAATACAGAACAAATGCATTTTTACTTGCATTTCCTGTCAGAATATTTAAAACTATTCCGGATAATTCGTTATTTTTTTAGGGAAAATAAACAACAAACGTTTGCTTTTTACATAACTTTATATTTAATCATTTAGTAGTTAAAAGATGAACATGATTTTTGTTTTAAAAATTGCTAAAAATACTATATTGTTTTTAATAATTGTATTCACAACAAAGTTTTAATTTACAAATATAAGCATATTTATATTTGAAATACCTTGAAGTATTATATCTTTAAAATTTCATTCAGTTTTCTCAGATGTCTCTTTATGTCAAAATTTTTGGGTGTCGATGAAACAATCCATCCAAGAATATATAGGTACAAATGAACTGCTCAGAAAACTTTTAAAGGGGTGTAAAAGTTAAATAAGAATTACAATTTTCCGCCTATAATTATAGCTTGATAAGATGGCCAAATTGTGTGGGTACCGTAATAAAAATTTTAATATAAAAGCAGAAGATATATTTTTAGAAAATAGTCTAGAATTGTGAAATTAAATAATTAATTAAAATAAACAGATCAATTGATAAACTTTAAGGCGTAAATATCTAATCGAGCTAGCAGCCTTAAACGAGGAACTTTCGTTAATAATTATTATATAAAAACTTATATTTAGACAAAATCCAAACTCACTTGCACTTAATTGAGTACTGGTGGAACTATTATGTACAAAGTTTTAGACGTCAATCGACGACACTCTAAGAAGTTATTGGATTAATGTTGTCAAAATTTCATTCGATGTCTTTTTCGATATCTCAACGAAGTGCAAGTGAATTTTCTGTTTTGTCTAAACATAAGTATTGTTATAATTTTATTATAGTCGATTATTCATTTTTTGGCCTTGTAAAATACAAATTTTTAATTCTGAATTAACTTTTACTTGTTAATGTATAAGTCTTAATTTTTATTACCAATACAATTATTATAATAATATTGTCTTTTTCGTGAGTAAATCATTAATGAATAACATCGACAATAAGTCAGCCGTTTGAACCATATGATACACCTTTTCCACAACTGATTTTTATGATATACACTGATCTTTTACCAATTTAACCGAAAATTTTTTACGTGGAAAGATAACTAAGGGGTAACTGAACGTAAAAATAAGTCGAACAAATTTATGTTGTTAATGGTAAAAGTGCTATGAATAAACAAAACTTGTAAATAGCATTTTTTTCGAGAAATATGTAATCATTCCAAAATCATCTGAAATATCTTACTAAAAATTGATATACTGGAGTTTTCGACGTCGCTGACTACGAATTCGATGTCAAAATTCAAAATAGCCGATCTAATAGCCGATCTCTATTTATGGAATAGCTTACTAACTGAACTGCAAAACTGATTAGTGTTTAAAATACTTGCAAAAAAGCATTTTTTAGGGTTGTAAGTAATTTTCTTATTTATAAAGCGATGTATGCAAAGCCTATTTCATTCTTAAGCGCTTTTCTATAACACTGTTTTTCAACTGATACTCAAAAATATTTTTGCTCAATAAAAATAACATTATAAATAAATAAATAACAGCAGCATAGAATAAATTAAATTTTAATTTTCAACATAAAAAAGAAAAAGTCAATGCTGTATACAGCAAGGGCAAATCATAAAAACAACAACCCAAAGATCAACCATAACGACACAATCCAGCTCGGCAATATTGCACTATACTGTTTTTGCGCAGGACTCGCACGCGCGCGTGGGGTAAATTGCGAATAACCGCTATAACGAGGAAGACGAAGTAGCGCGGAGAGTAGGTAACGTTATAAGAGAGTCGCTGGCTCGCATTAACATGCAATCAATTTGGAGAAACTCGATGAGCCGCGCTACGCGACTGGAATAATGAATTCCCATCCCGGAGGGCGGTTACTGTGCACTGCGGCCTCTCCGGACGCAGCTCGACATATAGCAGATAGCAGTCCATTTACGCGGGGATATAGAGGATGGATATTGCGTCTGTGCTCGCGTGTATGTGTGTGTGCGCGGACGAGGCGATATATACAGAGACTCTGGGGTTATATGA
Source organism: Gastracanthus pulcherrimus (assembly GCA_949152435.1). Taxonomy (NCBI): domain Eukaryota; kingdom Metazoa; phylum Arthropoda; class Insecta; order Hymenoptera; family Pteromalidae; genus Gastracanthus; species Gastracanthus pulcherrimus. The sequence goes on from OX424576.1 coordinate 159,359,562, forward strand.
AGTAGATGTAGCTGTAGAGACACTAGAGGAGGAATATAAAAGGGAACGACGGACGTATTAATATGCCGGAGGTATGTGAGAGAAGAGAGAAAGAGAGAGAGAGGGAAAGAGGAGAAATGAGCTGCGGTGCGATGAGAATGAAGCGTTGGTGTGTGATCAGAGAAAAATCGGTGGAACTCGGACGATCGTGTAGTAGACGGGTCGAATCGTCTTGAGGACAAAGGGATTTCTTTTATCGGAAGTCTATTATGTTGGCAGTAAGAGGGGTTTGTTCGTTCATTAAGTAACAGGGGGAGAGTCATGAATATCGCATTTATGAAGATGAGACATTGGAAGGACAAAATTTGAATGAATCGTTGAACCTGCAAGCGCCAGAATGTATACTTTGTCTGTCAAGAAATATAATGATCTTATTGCTTAGTTTATACCAGAGAGTATCAAAGTCATTTTGTAATTCAATTTTTTCCGCCACAAATTTTAACGACTGAACAATAAATAACTAGTTATAATTGATTGAAGATAGAGATAGAATTTAGCAAAGCCAGGACAACAAGAGCTTGGGTTATATATTAATTTACTACAAGTAAAATATTTCAGTCTAATCAAGTGAAGCTAATTGTTTTTTCAAATGGCATTTATAGGCAGGTTATTATTTTCATTTGAAACTTTAAACGATGATACGTTTATGTACAATAACAGAAAAGGAAGGGCAATAATATTCGGGATTTTCATAATATTTTCTATGTATGTACTTACAGTAGTCTCGAGTTACAATACCGGCATTATAACAAGTGGCACTTATAATACTCAATTTTAGTTACAGAATGATTGTCGTCATTTTCTCCAAGCATTGCATTCAGAATTCACAGAAAAAATCACCATAATAAACGGTATAAAGTACTGAAATTTACGGTAAAATTTATTCTACTGAATAATGGTAAAAATTTTGTGAATAACAGTATTATCATTCATCAAGATAATTTTTCGAATGAAGTCAGGATGTCGCACGTTTACCATAATTTTCATTGTAATTTTTATTGGAAAATTCTAAGTAATCTTATTTATGGGTTTTCTCATTAAATAAATTAGACAAAGTCAATTTTTATATTTTATGGGTGAAAGTATAATAGACATCCTTAGTAAAAATGTCATTTATAGTTTATCTAGCTAAATAAATAAAATAAAGCCAATCTTTCCTAAACAAATTACGAAAATATTACATTTTCAAAATAGGTACGATTTTATTAAAAGAGAATCATTTTTGCTAAAATATTTAGTACAATGAATCAATAAAATAGCTATAGTACCAATGAGAAATAGTATCATATACTTAATGAAACTAATTTGAAAGCGATAATACCCTGTATCTATATACTTTTCACCTATACATATTACGAATCATCAGAATAAGATTGTAACGACTCGAAATTATTTATTTTGCTATGAGGTAAAATGCTTCTACGTGAATTTTATTATAACTTTATAGATTTACAATGTATTTTTTTGTAACACAAGCACGACTTTCGCGTTTTTCTGTATCTATTAAGCGGGCCTACAGGATCATTTTTCAGATCGGCGGGTGCTAATACACATAAGTAACTTTTGTGCCCGCTAAAATTTGTTGGAAAATTGCTATTATATATATATATATATATATATATATATATATATATATATATATATATTTAGCCCCGCTTAATGTGCCAGAAAAACGCAAAAATCAATACATGCGTTACAAAAGATATGGTGTGCACCAAGGGCAAAGTGGGCTTTTTGACCTCGTGTGGTTGCAGTACGAGTCGAAGGCGAGCTAACACGTGCCGAGGGCGAGTCTATCCACACTTGGTCTAAAAAAAAGCCCACTTTACGACCTAGGTACACAATATACTACTTAATATTTTTATTGATTTTCAATGTCTTATAAAAAAAATTTCTGCACGCTTTTCTACATAATTTGTAGTCCTATCTATTATTTGTATAAATATAACAGTTAAATCTGCAAGCAGCACCCTAGCAGAAAAACATATGAAAATCTCTGTAGAAAATCGTGCAAGAATCTCATCAGAATTCGTATACCTCCTATTTCCTAATAAACACCTTCCCTACCGAAAGATCAAGCTAAAAGTCAGGATCTCATACTCACGCCTTCCTTCCCAGACCGCTGCGACAAATTCCCCAATTACGTCGATTCGCCCCTTCCTTTGCAAGCGCGCATTCCAAGTTAATATCGAACTGCGCAGCCCCCGACCTAATACAACCGCACCAATACTCGAGGCTCCGCCCTGTATCCAGCCTGCCACCCCCACCCATCCACGCTACAGCCTCGAAACATTTGCATGTGAGACGCTTTTGATGATGCACGATTGTCGAGCAGCGCCCGGGTCATACGGATATACATACATCATGCATGTACTTGTACGGCGCAAGGCGCACCACTGCAGGACCGCAGTGTACTCCCGGGCTATATATACACGCGCGTGTATATGTATATACGTACCAGCTCTCGGAGTATGTCGTCGGGCACGTTTCTCGAGGAGTTGCAGATCGCGAAGGCCGACGAGTGGGAGAATATGAGGGGCGCCTTGCTCGTACGCAGGGCGTCCCTCATCGTGCGCCGGGCCGTGTGGCTCAGATCGATCAGCATGCCCAGCCGGTTCATCTCCCGGATCACCGACTTGCCGAACGTCGTCAGGCCGCCACCTGCAAGCAATGCATAAGCAGAGCGCGGGGTCAACTGGGTTGCATAGTGATATAATTAGTACTTTTAGACACGAATGGGTGCCTTGGCTTTTTAGCGCATGGGACGTTTTTCGCCCGAGCGAAGCCACATGCGCTAAAAATTAACTTACCCACCCGTGTCGAACGATATTTTATACCACGAGAGCCTAAAAATCATGAGCAATCAAAGTTGCGATTTTTAGGTTAGAGTGGTATAACATATGTAAAAGGCGGTTAGTGGTCTGGTCTTTTGTGTAGAGAGGGGCAGGGGTGGGGGGATGCGAGAGTTGGTAATTACACGAAACAAAAAACCTTGGAGCAGTAGTAAGCGCTTGATGTTGGGCAAAATCTGACCAACTCCGAAGTATAAAAAGTGCTTGAGTGCGAAGAGTTCCAAAACTTGAGCAAATTTTGTGTTTTTGGAGCGTTTTTCGCTTGGGTGATAAGTAAAAAGAAGTTGGCATTCAGAGGTTCCAATGCGTCGCTCTGAAAAAAAATCTTCGAATATATCTAAAAAATCTTACTTTATGTAATAAAAAACCGATGCAACTTCATTGGCACTTAGCTTCCTCAAACTTTAAAAAATGTTCCAATATGAAATTATTTATTCAATTTAATACTGGGGTGAATATTAAACCTTTATTAAAAAAAGGAATATTATAAAAATATAAGTTATAAAACAAAAACGAATCAATAAATCTTCTTGATTTCAAATCTTTATCAAAAAACATATAAAATGAGCATTGTTTGGTCAAACATTACTGCTTTTTGAAAAAGAACATATACAAAATGAAGGGATGTTATAAAACATAAACGATTTGATGAACCTTGAAAATTCTTTTTGATTTAAAATCTTGATCAAAAGATGAAATAAATAAGCGTTCATTGGTAAAAACATTACCGTGTAATACCCAAGAAATAAGCAATCAACATTTTTTTAAATAAAACATAACCTCGAATATTTTACAAATAAAACTCCTCGTGATCGGAGCAAATAACTTAGTCGAGAGATAGTAAAAAGTTAACTTTTTGGAAATTTTAAGAAGGACTAATGCCATTTTACTTAAATTATCGTTTGCCATAGAAATTTGATTTCTCTTTACAAAATGATTTTTTTCTCAATCAAAGAAAAATGAAACATCTCAAAAATTTGACAGAATAATTTTCTCTATAGTCCTAATTACCTCAAATTTTTCCAAAATACACACGTTCACTCGCACGCCCACACATCCATACAGACATTTTCTATAAATAGTGTATTTTGATTCCTTATATCTCAAAACATGTGTATATCATGTTTTAGCAAAACATTCTTTTTCACTATCACATAGCTTCCTCTTTGAGGAAGCAAAACAGGTTGCCAGTAGTTTCAGATAGCCTCAATATTCAAAAAGAGTTCGAATAGAGTGCATAAAATTAATTCTTAAAGAGTTCATAAATTTTGAACTTTATAAGAATTCATAAAAAGTTCTTAAATGTTACACGATTTAGACATGTAAATTAATTCTTTATGAACTTTTATGATTACTTAATGAATCCTTTACTAAGCTCTAAATGAGCACTTTTAGAACTGTTAATATAAATATTTTAAGACCTTATTATGAATTATTTTAGGCAGGTATTCATGAATTATCTTATAATACTTAAAAACATTTCTATGAATTGAAAGAGAATTATCTCAGATAATGTTCTATATATCGTAAAAAAGAATTAATATTGATGAATTTTAATAACTTATAAGCTCTTTATGAACTCTTCACGATGTGACATTAGATACTTTATTTGAATTATTTTATAATTCTTTCAGAATAATCAAATGAATTTTTTTTAATTTTGACCTTTAAAAATAATTTATTTTTAATTTATTTTGATGTCTGGGGTAAGGAAAATTTATTATTAGTGCACAGGACAAAAAATCGTATGAATGATTATAAAGGTCCTATGATAAAACTAATGAAATGTACTTAATAATAATCCATAACTACATGAAAAAAAAATGTTCCTAAAAAATCGTACGTCACAAGTGTAAATATTGTCAATTTAAAAAATATTTAGTAAAACTCTATTTTTTTATTTCTTAACCAATTTTAATGTTTTGGGGCTTATTTTTTTCCTTAAACATTCCTCTATAAAGTTAATGTAAGAAAATTTTAAAATAATATATCTGTGATTAGATAAAGCCAATTGTTTTTAAAATTTTACTCGTTTACTTACTAATAATTAGCTTTCTCTTATTACAGATATATTATTTTTAAATTTTCATTCGTTAACTTTGTAGAGTAATGTTTGAGGAAAAAGTAAGCCCCGAAACATTAAAATTGGTTAAGAAATAAGAAAAGAATTTGGGTTTAACTAAATATTTTTTAAATTGACAATATTTACACTTGTGACGTTAATTAAGTACATATAAGGGGAGGTCAGAGTTTACATGCAGTTACTTAGTTACCGACAATTTCGTATTTTTCAGTATTCTCATTCAATTTTTAATTTTTTTCAATTATTTCAGTTATCCGGTGTTCCTTAGTAAATTGAGAACACTGGACAACTAAAGTTTTTAACTTTTATGAACAATTAAATTAGAGTAATGTGAAATTCAATGCAGAAATCTGTAATCGGCTTCGACCTCCTCTTAAGGAGCTTAAGGAGGTTAGATCTAATAGATCTCCCGTGCGGGGTGAGGAAGGGAGAGTCCTCCCGCACCGCAAACCGGCTCACCTCTCCCCGCGCAGCCGACAAGCTAGTATTTTTATTTACACTTTAGCTTAGTACTCGGAATCAGTATTATCATTCGTTCTAAAATTTTGCGTACATGGTCTTTAACACTTTTCTAATATTTTGCATTGTTTTTATTTCTTTCTTATCATTATTAACAATCGCACTCTAAGTTTATTGTTAGTTTACAAGTTGCTCCCATAAGAGGTCATGTATACGAATCAAACTTTGAAGTTAGTTATCTTTAAAACGGTAATGGCTAATTCTTTAAAATCTCACATGCTATCGTAAACTTGATAGAAGAATGACATATTAAATTTTCAGAAACATCTTATCATTTTAACTTCACTTTGAAACCTTCTTAAGGTGGCTCTTCGGTGAGTTTTTTGTAAAATTTCAAAATTTTTAAAATGTTTTAAAAGTTGGTTCATACCTTCCTTAATAAGTAGAAACAGCAATATAATGATATTTTACATTTTAAGCTATAAAGTTTCATAGTTTCGTCAAAGCTATTTATTGTAATTTCCCATTATTTCGCCTAATTTCGATCGTTTAGGCTGTGAAAATTAAGTAAAAAAAAGTCTTTTTTGTTTTTAAGTTAAAAATGATATATATTTTCTTTTAAAAGCTTTTTATTTATTTTTATAAATATAATAACTTTGGTAAATTTGTAGTAACGTATTATGAAATACAGCTACATTTTTCATTAATTTTTTACAATTGCTGTTTTCTCATTATTTCAGTTTTCAATCTTCAAAATGTTGTTGGCGCATACCAAAATAATTAATCTTGATGAAACTTTTAGGATACGTTCTTTGAAGCATTCTCAACATTAGTTAGCTGAAATATTTTGAAAATATCATTGGCAAAGCTCATGTTAAATGATTCTATTAATAAATTTGCATTGTTTTTAACAATTTTTATTATCAAATATTTATTATTTTTAAAAAACACATAGTTGAGTAAAAATTAGTAGTTTCAGCTAACTTATTTTTATTTTACTGTCAAAAACACTATCAAATTTTTTGGTTCATAAATGTCATTATGATATGCGCCAACAACTTTTACCGTACAGACTAATTTTAATATGATTTGATAAAATTTTTTAAAAATGTGTGTATGAATTGATAATATTATTATAAACATGCCATGTAAATATTATTTTGTTAGCATTAAAGCCACGGAAATTTTATTTTTCACCGGAGAGCCCCCTTAAATAAAAGAAATATTAGTAATATTTATGAAATATTGCATGCTCAATAATAATATGACTGTAAGAATTATATCAGTTTTAATGATAAAACAGTTTGTAAATTAAAATTTTACAAATATTTATTTACTTTAGGAAAGTAAAGTCCAAGTCGGATAACTCGACGAACACTTCTGTTAAAAGCATAACATTTTCGTTAGCAAGTACCTTTAGAAAAACAAAACAAATAGTTTGCTAAAAATATAAGAGCTTTCAGGATTGAATGAATAATGCATATTCATGTCAGTTAAACATTTAACGAAGCTATTTACTGCAAGAAATGTAATTACTTCAAAGGCTAAAATGAGCAGCAATTAGAAACGTAAAATTAATTCGTTTAGAATGAAGAATCACTTCAACTTTAATTTACGCGTTTTCAATTATTTCGCGTGAAGCTTTGCTCTAATAGTTGTAATTGGAATTCTTCCTTTGAATAGAAATTTAACCTTTTGTAAAAACAGTACATATTTTTATTTCCTGCCCAAATAAACAGAAAGCAAACAAAATTGCAAAATAACTAAGGGCATGTTTTTGTTGCGATGGAATAAAATAGTAACCAAAAACCATCAAACTGGAAATAAGTTCTATGAAAGAACATTTTTTTAATTGCAAGTTTGACATAGAATTTTTTATGTATTTTCTACTGAATTAAATATCAACATAATGCAGTTATTATGATGGAATGTATACGATTGTTCCAACATTTACTTTTCTCAATGTCTTCCTTAAATCCATCCATCCACGCCGGTGACCCGGGTTCGAATCCTAGTCTCTGCCGATTGATACAAGCACCTCTGTAAAAATTACATGTGCTTTGTTTACAAACACACCGCAGACCCCCGTCGTCGATTAGCACCACATGGGAGCACAAACATGGCGACGTTAAAAAAAAAAAAAAAAAAAATCCATCCGTCTCTTAAATTTCTCGTGATATATTTTTTAATTTACAAAGTTTTATAACTTTCAAAGAAGAATAATATTATCTTGATTCAATGCAAGTTCTGATGATAGCAATAGCTTACGTTGTAGATTAAATATTATGTTAGAGAATATTTTTGGCCAGTTTAAATTATTTAAAGATACGGTCGTAAAATTAATAATTTACATAGCTTGTCTTACTAATTATCGTTTTAATTAACCACGTGTGGCTTTTATTATTTTAAAAATGTGCCTTTAATTGTAGTTTTATGTTATACAAGGTATCTACGAGTTTAATGTTTAAATATAAATCTCATTAAAAGATCTAATCCTACTAGGTGGGGTGAAATGAGTATCATCCCTTTAAATTAATAAAATAAACTAGTAATAACATTACTTTATATTTAAATTTATTTACAAAATAATTTCATTTTTTGTTTAGTCATTACATTTAAACTAATTAAAACATAAATTTAATGTTTTAAACTTTATTTTTGAAAATTACTAAGCACTTTGAATTAATGCAAGTTATAACAAATCCCTGAATAGAACATTATTTAGTTTTATTTGGATTGCCTACTTATAATTGAAGCCCCCAGCTTAAAAAGCCTGGAACCTCGATACAACTAAATAATTTTCTACCTGGGATACGTTATTTTTTTATTAACTTAATTATTATAGAATTATTAATAAAAACATTTTCTTCCTGATACTTTAGTTTTAGTAGCGAAATAATTTCTGCAATATTGTACTATTATTTTTCGAAAAAGTCGATTTATACATATTGATGTTTTCTTTTTCTTTTTAAGAGAACCTAAGCTTAAATTATTTAAAAAATACTTTTTTAAATTTAAAGTATGTTATACTCTGAAATAAATTAAATACTAACTATTCACGGCAAATTAGTGAATATGCACTGCTAAATTAGTGGATTTTTCACTAATTCAGAGTCAGTGAAACTGAAAAGTGATATGCTTTTTAATTTCATTTTTAGCGAGTAGGCCCCTTGAATGATCATAATGGTCACCTGTATATAGCGTGATGCACCGTACCGAATGGCGTTTTATAAGGGTTTATTGTGTTAAATGCACGTATCCTTATCCTTATCTTCCGAAGTTATAGTCTTTTAAAGCCATATACTATGATAAAATTTTAAATATTAAAGTTTTGGCTTAAATAGACTACAACTTCGGCCAATAATTTTCTTTTTCAAATTCCCACATTGATAACCAGAAGAAGTATCTACTTACAGTCCTAATGGCTTATAGCACCCAGAACCTTGCCATTCCACAATAGATCCTTCGTACATATTCTCCTAGTGAGGGCAGAACGGAGTAACCGCTTAGTAATTACAAAAAATGCCAAGCTTCAAGAACATTCATTGGTACAAATCCTTACCAGTATAATAATTGAAAGCTTAAATCATTTCGTACTCCATTTACTCCATTCCATTCTACAGTACCTCTTTATTTTCCATAAACAAGTTGCACATTAAGCAACTCTATAATTATGATAAAATCTCGCCACATGGCAAAAAAAGCACCACAATACAGAACTGAAAATCACGTCGCAGATAATTATGATACATCGTCGGCCCTCCTCCTCGATCGCGCGCGCATAAATTCACGTCCTGTGACGCGCGCCTCCTCGGCAGCTGCCTTATATATACTCGCGAACACGTCCGCGAACACGACGTTAAACAAGGATAAGCGCGATTAAAGAGCCGACGACGAGGAGCGAATCCCGGCTGCTAATCGCGCCAAGGGGTGTATATAGTGCCATTAAGCGGCTCGCGCGCACACGTGTTAACGTCTTCTCTCCCCCCAAACTCTCCCTCTCTCGCTCTCGCTCTCTCTCTCTCTCTTTTTCTCTCTCTTCCATGCGAGGAAAAAGAATAACACGCAGCGTAATAGGAAGGTGATCCGGATTCCCGAGTGGGAGAAAAGAAATGGAGCCAGTCGGCTGAAGGGGGGGGAGAGAAAAGCTGGGCACTACTAGATGAATTTATGTAGATAGCAATCAGATAAAGGACTATCTTTATTTAAGAAATATCTATAAAGGAGACTGTTTGACTACGGATATACGGATTGATAACAATTTGAGAACAGATCGAAATTTTATAGTAAAAAATGTTGAAAGTATAGATATGTAGTTATTTTTTTGTTTTTTTTACTAATTATAATTAGCAACAATTTAATTGCGCATTAATCTAAAATGAAGATCAGAGAATTATTTGAAGCTGAAAGATAAATGTATTTATCGATAATTCGTTACCTTCGTTAATTATAAATTAATGGGTACGGTATATACTTTAATTAAGGTGATGCTAAAGACACCTGTCACCGACAAATACGAGGAACCAGTCTTCTCATTTAATTTTCAATTTTTAGCAAATATCTTTATGAAACTTTATTGTCAGAATCAAAAACAACAACTTTCCAGAGAGATATTTTCTTAAAATTGAAAATTGAATGAAATAACTGATCCCCGTATTTGACGGTGACAGGGGGTTTAGCATCACCTTAAGTACGATGTATACTTTAATTTTATGATTTCATGAAGTCATTCAAAATTTCGAATATTAATATATTCATTGATATATATATATATATATATATATATATATATATCAATACTTCATACTTTCAATTTTATGAAACTACACTACATACAATTTGTATTTAGTCCTATGTCAAAAATGTAACATTTGAAAATTTACAAAATTGCGCCATTGTATTCACTGTAAATACTTATATTATGTTGTATTTTTATTGACCGTAAATTTTATTTTATTCATGTCAGTTTATTCCTCAAGAAAAACTAAACGATTTTCTAAAAAAAGGAAATGTGATAGTCTTCATAAAAAGCATCGAGATGTGATTTATCGGCTTCTATTTAAGAGTATTTCTAGATCAACGTTTATCTAGGTCAAAAAGGTAACTTTATTTAATAAATAATTTAAAATGTATCTTTTTTATTTTGTACAACGTTTATCTAAAATACTTATTATCTAGATTTAAAAATTACTATATTTTATCTGTCTTTTTCATTAAATAATTTATCTAGATATTAATGTCTTAACTAAATATTTTGTTATTTAAGAGGTTTGCATCCTGTCTCACTGTCAACAAATCGATGTTTTGTTTATTTTCGATAGTTTACTATCCATAAAATAATATGCTAAAGTATCACAGTCGGATCTGTAATATTTTTTAAATGGCAGTCTGCTGAAGCGTAGCTGCTCCAATAAGTTAAAACAGTTGACTGCAAGAGCTTTATTTTTAGCTTTGTTTCGTATAATAATATTATTCTGTTGCAAAGTTATGAACAATAAAAAATGATGACGAAAAATGCCCGAGAAATTACTCAATTTAAAGAGCTGAAAATCCTCCAATTTTCAAGCATTTTTCGTCATCATTTTTTATTGTTCATAACTTTGCAACAGAATAATATTTTTATGTGAAACAAAGCTTAAAATAAAGCTCTTGCAGCCAAGTTTTTATCTTATTGCATCATTTCTCTAGCAAAAAAACTTGCAGAGTTACGATTAGAAGTATAGATACCATTATTTACTGAAATAACGCGTATTTTTAATACAAAAGGTCATATTTTGACCCCAAGGGCCTATGAGATTAAAATATGGGTGCTAGGCACCATTTCTAGGTACCAGAATCCATTTCCTAAAACCTTATCGATAACCGTTTCCTGCAGGTCGTGGTCTCTCCTTGTCAGTACATATTTTATCATGCTATGAACTAGGATCTTTTTAATCCTTTAAAAAATGCCAATTTGCAATGCAAAATACGGGCCTGTTACTTTGCAAAATTTGAGCACTTTTTTTCAAAATACCGCCATTTTGTTAGTTTTCCATATTTTTTCATAATCCTAGTTGATGGTATAGAAAATATTATCTAGTTTAGCGTCATTTTTGGTTTCTTTTATTTCAAACACTTCTCACATCACTTACAGCAGGGGCTACCATTTCTTATTAAGCTCCGAGAAATGACTCGTATCTTGAATATGACTCAATATTTTTACGGGAAATCCTTTTTGTATTTGTATGAAATGTTGCTAACTATAGCTCAAAAATTGCAATCCATTTGACTGAATAGTTTTTTCTATATAAATCACGGAAAATTCACCTCATTTTCAGGGTGCGACACTATAGGCAAGCCTCTTAAAGGGATGTTGGAGCTAAAAACCCGTTTTTTCTTTCACTAATAACTTTTGAAATATAAAATGCAAAGAAAAACTGAAGAAGAACCGTGTATATGAATGTTATCAACGCTACTGGGCAAGGCAAAGCCATTCTGTTGCGTCATTTTTATAAATAATAGGAAATATTAAAGGTATTTTATTCTCTTTAAGACGTTACCAAAATATTGTGTCTACATTAACTTATGAAAAATTCACGGACGGTTTAAACAAAACTTGAATACTAGATAAAAAATTTACATTGATTTAAATGGGTCTAAAAATTTAAAGTGTTTCTATAGTTATGAAACAACGATAACTTCTTTAATGTTGATGCGAAAGAAATATTCTAGTAATGTTTTAAAGAGAATATATTTTCCATTCATTGGCTTTTTGCAAAATTATCCTCGGATTTTTGCTTCCAAAGTTACAGGTTCTTTAAAAAAAGGTATAATATACACATTTAAACGTGAAAATTTGTGGTGTTTCTATAGTTATGAGACGCACTGTATTTCAGTGTAACGTAACCTAAAAATATTTTGTATTTCCAATTGTTTGTAAAAACAAGGCAACATAATGCCTTTTCTTTGTACAATAATATTGATATCATGTACATCTAGGCGGCTCTGCTTTCAGTTTTTCTTTAAATTATAAGCAGTCAAAGATACACATATAAATTGTGCTTAGACCGGACGAAACCTACTCCATCTCAGCTCCGACATCCACTTAAATAGAAATTATAGATAAGCAACTTTCGTAACACGGGATAACTTTAATCTAGTAATTCAAAGGCTTACCTATAGATAACGCATTGGTAGTCTTATTTCAAATAAAGCACTTCCAAAATATCATTTTATATCAATTAAATCATATTTGTTCGCTCTAGAATTTTCATTTTTATATACACAATATAGACAGTTTGTGATAACTACTTCAAAATACGGCCAAAATCACCCTATTCCACAGTATAAATCTTTTATCTTCATCTTTCCTCCAAGATAAGCATTTTGCTCATGACCGGACAAGCGACAATGGCTTTGCTTCCGTGCGTATATATGCGCGCGACCTCCTTTTTCTCCTCTCTGCCGCCTTTCGCTCGCTGCATTTATCGTACAATATATATATTGGACGTCGCTGCGGCAGAGGGAGGAAAAAGCTTGCGCGACTCCAAGGGAGGAGAGGGGACGAGCAGGAGCTTAGTTCGAAACGGAAGAGATAACGAGTTTTTATGGAATCCGAAAGAATCTTTCTTTTTTCTTCTCATTCTTCTCGGTGGAGGGTATATCTTAGTTGATTTGTTTTGAGCGCGCGCGCGACCGCGGTGAATGGGTTGCGGACATCGATTTTCAGATTTCCTTTGTGCTCGCCGGCGGAGACTTTTGTTGCGCTGCCCGCTGACTTTTCGAGCTGAAAAGGCTGATTGTGTACAGCACAAGAGGAGAGAGCGCGTGCAGGGTTTTTGCCCAGGGAGAAGAATTATTGTGTTCGTCTTTCGTTGATGCGGCCCGCGGAAAGGTATATACATAAGTTGGGAGCTTTTTTTATGGTTTCTGCGCTGTACGTAATTTAGCTGAGGGGAACTATGAGTAAATGCGCTGTTTGTGTATAGAGATATACGAAAGTTTGAAATTGGCAAACTTTTGTGAACTCGAATTCTGAAATTGTACTTTTTTTCAAGATGATTTAAAGTTGACGTAGATGTACGAGAAAATGTTTTGCTCGGGAGCTTGCGAAACGGCACAGATTTATGTAAAAAATTAATAGGACAGCGTACGAAAATTTTTTTTTCATTGAAATTCTGAAAGAGGAGACCGTTGAAATATCACAGACAATAATACCCTTCATATCTTGCAGAACGACTGTGAATTTCGATCAATATGGCGCCGCGCTGCGTGATTTGAAACGGAGCTGGTCTATAACTTTAAAAGAGCTACGGCTTTGCCGTTTTTTGTTACAACGTATGTATATAGAACGTCTAAAAGCGAGGCGCCCTTTTTCATTTCCGCACCGGCGTATATATGTCGATTTGCTCGACTAAGAGATTTCTGCGTGCAGCCGTTTAATATAACGAAAACGTGCCTTTTTGCTGGATACCTTTCTCTGTCTCTCTTGCTCTTTTTTTTATACGTCACATTTTTTAGGTGAAAATGAAGAATTTTTTCGATTGGAATGGTATCTGGCACGCGTGCAAGTGCGCAGTGAAAAACAATTTTTTTTTATTATTTTTGAACGGCTCTGTGAAGTTTTATAGCAAAATATATATACGGTCAACATTTTTATTGAAATTTTAGCACGGTATTCATTAGCAAAATAGAAAAAAAAATAGAACGAAATAGAAAAAAAACGATGCCAATTGCTTTAGTACTATGCTTTCTCAAATTGAGGCAATTAAATTGTAATCGATAATATTTAATTAATTTCTGGATAAAATAATAAATTTATAAAATCTTATAATTACTTCTTTTAACAAATAAGTGGATATATCGAGTTGACAACCATGAGATAAAATTTAAGGATTAATCTATGTTAATTTTTAGTCAGAATTTTATTGTATTACTTATAGTTTCCAAAATAAATTTTAAAAAAGTAACAATTTTAAATAGCAAAGAGAAACAGATTTTGAATAAATCTGCAGGTAAAATTGAATAATTCTTATATCCTACTTATATGACAAGTAATCACTAATTCATAGGTACAAAAGCATTATATGACAAATTACTTGAATGGCAAAATTTACATTGAGTTATATGATATACTTTTCGAGACATATGAGATCCAAAAATTAAATACTATTACATTATTAACGCTTTAACGATCATTATATATCATTATTGTTCAAGTGAATGTATACTAATAACATTTCCAATTTTAGACTTAAAGGATTCTTCTGGTAAATACTTAAATGTCTAAAAATAGCTTCAAACGAAAATAAATCGACGGATTTCTCTGAATTTTGCGAACATGCAAACCACGCATCCGCAACAAACATCTGTACAAAATGTAGGAATTGTTCAGGAACGTTGATACCCGTTAAAATTCCACGAAAAATTCTCGTCTGCGCAAAGCATTCTTTTCGAGAAAGCAATAGAATTATAACCACGTCAACTTTAAATTCATAACTTCTTTAGGTTAATCAAATTCTTTGAATAAATATTTAATTAAAGCTTCCGCGTTTGAATTCTCATACGGACTTAATTTTAAATGCATTCAAAAAGACCACTTCATAACGTCTCTATTCCACTGAACACCGAGAGCGAGAGCGAGTCGACGCGCGTATATATATATCGAGCACTTTTTCCATTTGCACAGTTCATTCTCAAGAATTTAGAGAACCGATTTAATCCCCGCGACGCTGTATATATACGCGCGGCAAAGAGAATTCCGCGGCGGTGCTGCGCGAAAAGAGCATGGGTAATTTGATGTTTGCTATGTTATGTTTCAACGAGGGAACTGCACGCGCGCGCTCGAAATTCAACAAAACACTCGATTGAGCTTTTATCGCAAGCTTTCGAAATTGATTTTCGTCTGGCGCGTTGCATTAACTGGCGTGCAAAAACAACGGAGTCAGCGGCTTTGTACATGGGTTTTATCCCAAATGATGCGAAGAATTCTTAATTCGAAAATTGCGCTGGAAGATTATCGAAATTGATAATCAAAAGAGGAGATTATTTGCAAAAGCTCGCTTGATGTTGATTTTCGTTTATGAGTATTTTCGAAAGTAACGTTCGGACGGGCTTATAGGTTATTCAAATAATGTGAGTTCTTTATTTTAAAATTGAGTTACATGATTATGATAATATTTATATATTATCATGAATAATTTTCGTATTGTAAAATCCCGTGTTACTGGCACGATCAATCGCTCCGAGTCATTTATTTGGAATAAAAAAATTCTTGTTTTGGGATTTGGTGCTGACAAATTAGTATATAAGCATTAACAATTACTTTATGTGTATTTATTAAACAAAACTTCCTAATTTAAAAAGAATAAATTCTAGTAATAATTTGTAGGTGCAATTTTAGTAAATTGCTAAAAATTTACGTTTATAAATGAAAGTAACAAATGGAACAGAATACATTAAAATTTACTGTACAAGTCTGAAATACTTGAACTTTATGTAATACACGATGTTTTATGATATTACATTCTCTTTTGGCACCTCCAGACGGATAGGAAACAGCTGTTAATCTCCCCTCTAGCATGGAATCTTTCTTATTTTATGTAGCTCTGTATAATCCATCATACGCAAAGAAAATTACATAAAGGAAGTTACTATTTTTACGTTATTATTTTTGTTGTTACATTGAGAGAGTATCTATTTTCTTTACAGAAATCGTTACATTCATGGTACAAATTGCTATTTTTATACTAAAATTTTTATTTTTTGAAAAATTCTAACAAAAACATTTTTTTTCTGTACGAACCTCCTTTATGAAGTTTTAATCTGAAACCCAAGTAAAACTTCCAAAAAATAAACCTAATAATATACCGTGTAATGAAATGAATTGAGTACAGATTGATTTAAATTTATTTCAGTGCCGGCTTTAGCCCCCTTGGTGCCCTCACGTGAAATTTTCCAAAGCGCCCCTTTAAGGGCATGAAAATCGGTTCAAACTCATTCTCTATGACTGGATTAAGTTTTGATTTAAATGCTTAATTCAGAAAAATATCATTAAACAAAATATCAGAAATCTCCTAAAGTTTGTAAAATAATTTGGTTGGTAATTGGAATCGATATAATGATTTTCTAGAAAAAATACATGATATTTAATAAAGTAACTTGTGCAACATTTCCCATTTATCGCACTTCTACCCAAGCGGCCATTTCATAGTCGATTGGTTTTTTGCCTAAAAACTGTCGAAAAAAAAATAATAATATCCAATAGCACTTTTCTGAAGTAAAATTGTCCGCTCTTTCCGATTCTGAAGTCAGAATTTTGAAATTTCCGTTGGAAAGTTTCAAACTGACGGTTTTAGGCAAAAAGTCAATCGACTATAAAATGGCCGCTTGGGAAGAAATGGGTTAAGAGCCATTTGTATTTAAGAATACTATAAATAAAATCGTACACGCTAAATCCCAAACCCAACTACCAATCTGATCAATAACTAATAACAGTTCAAATTAACTCATAAACCATAAATCTGAAATCCAACTACTCCAAGCTTCCCAAGCGTATTGGAACCCCAACCCTACATACATCTAACGCAATCCAATGGAACCTTAAATAGTAAACTGGAAATCGGACTACCCTAACTTAGCACTTTCTAATTAAAACTAGTTTAAGTCAAACCGTAAACCACTAAATCCATACTAGCCCAAGCTTAGCAAATTACAATTAAAAATAGTTAAAATTAAACTATAAATTAAGACATATACCATAAGCCGAACAGTCACAAACTTAAGGCAGATATCCCCTAAAATCAAAAGTCTCGAAATACTTTTGAAATTTTTAACAAATCCAATTTTTATCTTAAAGAATATCCTTGCAAAATTTCAGATCGCTGTGCCATATAGATTTTGAGTTATACTTATCCAAAGTTCACGCGTTTCGGATCTTATTTCAATATAATATGGTCATTTCAAAGAAAAATCCATAAATATGAGATTATTTCAGCAAGTCTCGAGAAATATCTGAAAATATGAGAAAAATTAAATTATACCCTGAAAAAGCATATATTTTCATTTCTAGAAAGTCGTCCATACAGTAATGAAATAATATTAATCCAAAGATCGTAAATCTCACTTTTGATCATAACTACGTGAGTCAAAAGTTGATGTTTCCTTTGTAATTTATATATTTTTCGTTTTAATTGCATTAAAACAACATGAAATAATTCTTTCGTGCTATTCTTATTTTACATATAAGGAAATTCATGTATATTGAGACTTTTATTTATCAGCTTTGTTTTGACTCACATAGTTGGGGATAATTACCCTGATTAAACCCTAAACCAAACTACCCCAAGCTTAGCATAGAATGCCAAACCGAAAACATATGTGCCACAAACTTAATGAAACCTTAAAAGGTTAACTCTAAATCCAACTCCCCAAGCTGAGTACTTTGTAATAAGAAAGATTAAATAAAACCGTAAACCTCTGAATCCAACTACTCCAAACTTAGTAATTTGCAATTAAAAATAGTTAAAATTAAACCACATACCCTAAACCGAACTACTCCAAACTCAATGAAATTCTAAACCCAAGATTCAACTACCACAAACTTAATGAAACCTTAAACCGTAAACTCTGTATTCCAAGTACCCCACGCTGACACTTTATAATTAAAAACTATTTAAATAAAATAATTTATCCTAAGCCGAACCACATCAAGGTGAGAAATTTGCAATACAAAAGTTATAATAATGAAACTGTAAATCCTAAACTAACCCAATACATAATTTTGCAGTTACACGCAAATGACTGCGTGCGTATGTTAATTGGGTATAGGGTTAGCGAATTTGTTATTTGGGTTTAAAGTTTCAGGTTTACGGCTTTAGGTTTTATTACGCTCAGAATAGTTGCCCTTAGGGTACAAGATTTATGTTCTCTTTGTTTAAACTTTCTTTATTGAAAATTGCTCAGCTTGAGGCAGTTGGGTTTAGTGTTGAGAGTTTCATTTAGTTTGGGATAGTCTAAGGTTTAGTCTTTACGATTTATTTAAATTATTTTGAAACTGGAATTGCTCTACTTGGGTTAGTTGATGAGTTTTTAGTTTACAATTACAGTTTAGGATTTAACTGAGCTTAGTTAGATTCAGGATTTAGGATTTCTGATATTATTGTTTAAATTTCTTTTATTGTATATTCCTCAACTTGAGGTTGTAGGGTTTCTGAGTATAGTTTAGGACTAACAAGGAGAGTCCACGACCTGCGAGAAACGTTTTCGATAAGGTTTTGGGAAGTGGTTTCTGATACCTAATAATGGTGCCTAGCATCCGTAGTTTCATCTCATAGGCCCTTGGAGTCAACATATGACCTTTTGTATTCAAAGTACACGTTATTTCAGTAAAAAATGGTACCTATACTTAAAATCATAACTCTGAAAGTGTTTTTGCTAGAGAAATGATATAATACGATAAAAGAGTTCATTAAGAGAGCTTTAATTTAATTTGTTTCATGTAAAAATATTGTTCTGTTGCAAAGTTATGAACAATCAAAAATGATGACAAAAAATGCATGAAAAACTACTCAATTTAAAGAGCTGAAAATCCTCCAATTTTCAAGCATTCTTCGTCATCATTTTTTACTGAAATAACGCATATTTTAAATACAAAAGGTCAACTTTTTACTCCAAGGACCTATGAGACGAAACTACGGATGCTAGAAATCATTTTTAAGTACCAGAAACCACTTCCCGCAGTCTCAGCGAGAATCGCTTCCCGCAGGTCGTTGATTCTCCTTGTAAGTAACATTATAAACTGAAACTTACGTTGTTTGGGGTGGCATGGTCTAAGATTTACGGTTTATGATATTCTGTACTAAGAATTCATTAAAAATTGAACATTGCAGTTATGGAGCTACTGAGTTCAAAGAGTATTGTCTTTACAATGCATGATTCTGTCATTTGAGGATTTATTGTAAATTAAAAAAATTTTCTTGAGATGTCTAAGTTTAATATTTATGGCTTATGATTATATTATGCACACATCAATTATAAATTAAAAATCGGTGTCGTTGGGATATCTGAGTTTCCAGTTTTTTATATTACTATTTAAATATTTATTGCAAACAGTTCCTGGTGCAGCTGAAGTAAATCTCCCGCCCTATCTATTTTTGTAATTTGGAAGGCCCTCTTGTTTGGAGAATCAAAATATTGTCCCAATTGACTTACCCCCCCCCCCTTCCTGCCCTCTAAAATCGGCACTGTATGTATGGTTCATTTGTACCAAATTTTATGGCTTATATTTATTCATTTGTACTTTTATTTTTTTGTAGTTTTTAACAGTGATTGAAAGGTCAGATTCTTATCCAAACAGCAAAATTAATTTAAAACGACTTTTTTTTGAAAACTAATTTTTTTTAAGAAATCATTTGCATATTTTGAAAGAAATATAAAATGTAATTAAAAAAAATCTTAAAGAATATATATAGAGATACGATTTTTCTTATAATATAAGTCATAAAATTTATTTCGAGGATTCAAAAAGAAATTTATGAATACTTGTCTAAAAGAATTTATTTACAGTTCATAAAAAGCTTTTAAAATATTTAGACAGTGTTATAAAAGAAAAAGTTCCGTTAAAGCTTGAAATAATAAATTAACTGATCATAATAAGCAGCTCACAAAGCATTTATTTAGAATATTTGAATAATGTAACATTTAAGAAGTATTTGTGAATCCTTATATATTTAAATAAATTTTAATTCTTTTAAATTTATATTAACTAACTATTTTCAAACTCATTTTGAATACTGGTGTTATCTGCCCAGACATCAACATTACTAAATATTAATTCTGAAAGAGTTCTTAAAGGATTCATGAATGCCATTGATATTAGAATTCTTTATCAGCTCTTTAAGAACATTTAAGGAATAATTTTCTAACTTAACTTCAGAATGACTTCTTAAAGAATTTGTAAAGAGTTCATAAAAAGAATTCTTTGCATAAAATTTTTACGCACTCCTTAAGAACTTATAAAGATAAATTAAGAAAGAATTCTTAAAGAGTACTTAAAGATTTCATTAATATCTCATCTCATTAAGGATCTTTTTAAGAACTCTTTCAGAATTCTTCTTCAATAATGGTGCTGTGTGGGTGATAAAGACCCTTTCTAAATCGTAGACGAAAATTGAAACTTCCTAGGTAGAAACTCCTACGCAACGAATTTTCCTCGAACATTCTTTTTTATCTATCAAGCTTTGGCCCAGGGTCTACACCTTAGAAGATACTCTCATCAATCCGATAAAGACTCGTCTACCTCCCCCCTCCGGCAAATCAATACGTTTCCGCTCACCTTTCTCGTCGTTCTCCTCGACCTTCGAGCTCTTGGCCCAGGGCGTGTTGCAGGTGTGGGTGAGCGTGAGGTAGCGCACGCCCAGCTGGTACAGGGTGCGCAGCACCGCGAGACTGCTGCCCAGGCTGTGGCCGCCCTCGACGCCGATCAGCGACGCTATCCGGCCCTTGTCGTGCGCCTCCAGTATCTCTGCGTGTACACAATGGAAATGGATTCATGAATACAAAGGAATATGCTTCGTTTTGATCGTTCATTGAGGGAAGTATTTGTGGTGAAGTGTAGGGTAAGTGTGCTAGGGAATGAACGGTTGGGGCCCTTCTGCATTAAAAATTGGTTAGGCCCAAATTTGCTGTTTTATCAAAGATCGTATCAGAGAATGTCACAGGTTTTTTGCGATTAAACGATGACAGCAGCGGCAAAAATCCTGTGTAAATGTCACCTGGTATCGAAATTTTAAACCTGTGTAAGAATAGCATTCTGCTATATATAGATATACTGTACGTTTAGTCTTAGATAGTTTCGGTATTTATCCACCTGGGTCGCCATAATATCGTTTAATCGCAATATACTGAGTTGGACATACTAGGATATACTGTAGTTTACTATTGCGGTCGATTACGGAGTTAACGACGAACGGGATGAGAAACGAATTTATTAATATAAGATTCGAGAGCTTAGAAATTCTAAGTTTTCAAAAGCTGAGTTGCGCCGTACGACTATAAATTCGGACCTTACGTTTGTAATAATACGTATGTACCAGATAACGATGAACAGTTGTATCAGAGTTCAGATCCCCTGATGAATATGAGATTGACATTGACCCATCCAAACTCTCGATACAACGGAAACGATCTTTTATCGATACGTTGTACGTATCATTATTAACGTATAAGACATTTAAGATCCCTTAAAATCAGCAAATGAACGTTCAAGCCCAATGAATAAACTGATCAGTGATATTTTTATTTGCTTAAAGTTTTTTTAATTGTTAACTAGTTAATAGACAGCTTATTTAAGCTTCCTAGGCGGCACACATGTTCGTGATGAATATATAAATAATTCGTGAAATTAATTCTAAATGAATTCTTTCACAACAGTTTTAAAACAATTCCTAATTAATTCATAAGAATTCAAGCAGCGTATTAAAAATCAATTGGTAAAATATTCTTTCTCTAATTCATAATACGTTCATAAAAAGTTCTTAAATAGTTTATTAAGTATTCGCGCTATGTCCAGTGATTGGAATACATGTAAAATTCCGAAATAATTCATGGAGCTATGATTCCAGGAATACACCAGGTGATATCAAATTCTAACTCGCAACTGGCTAAGATTTGTCTCAGTCACTATACGAGTATAAGAGGACTACTGTATAATATATATGTTGTTTGGTATTATGCGATGAAATAGTACATGTCACGATGAGTGGATTACAATTTATACTAATGTCGAGTATTGAATATATTATAATATTTGTATGAATTGAGGTCAAAATTAATTCTTTATGAATGTTTTTGAAGAACTGTTTATGATTGCTTTAAAAAAATGAACTATTTTAGAATAGTATAGCAGTTTTAATCACCAGATATATCCTATGTTCTCAAAGAAATCATAAGGAACTGTTTCTGAACATATATGAACTATATTATGAATTCATGTGAACTCTTACGAACTCTTTAGGAATTCTTTAAGAATTGTCTTTGCCCTTTGCAGTTACAAGATCAGAAGAAATAAACTGTCATATCTATTAGTATTGTAGAAAAGTTCTCAGTTCAACATTGTATTGAAAAAGTGTTGATTCACAGGTGAATGTTTACATGGTGGTGCGGTAACTCTAGTAAGATAATCTATAAGTCTAATTCTAAATTCTATAGTTTTAAAAATAGACAGCTAGTGGAACATATTGGGTTACACGTGTACCCAATATGGCCCATATTATTTTGCATTCTTCAATCAAGAATAAATTGCACATATATATATATATATATATATATATATATATATATATATATATATATATATATATATATATATAGATATTTATATCGGAATGGATTAAAAATAATGATTTGATATAGATAAATATTAAAAGTAATTTATTTAATTAATTTAAATAATGTTTAGGCATTCTAAACAGATACAATAATCTTTGTCGGTCGTAGTAAAATCTAAGCGGATTTTTGAGAACATAAATAACGTACAAAACGAAAGAATTACTTAAACGCATATTATTTACATCTTTTCCACAAATTAATTAACAGACTAAGTATCCTTGAAAAGTATAAAAGAATTCTAAGGCTGGTTATTAGATACAAATCTTGTATGCTTTCGGTTACGTGGGCCGTATTAGATATAATGAGTGTGCAGACGAATATATTCTCTTATACGAAAAAGGTACATAGCTGGATGATACAATAAACTATGCTACTAAAAAGCTGACAATACGTAGTAATATTCAGGGCAGTAACGACTTAAACTACTAAACTTTCTTATTTAGTATCACAGCAAATATAATGACTTGTGCAACATTAAAGTGACAAATTCACTTAAGTGGTTCTAAGATAAAATACACTGTAGGTTGGTCTCCTTTTGCTTCCATGAGAAAATTTTCCGATGAAATAGCTTCTACTAACATCATTTATAATGTATCCTCGAATGCATCAACTATTTACCCGCTAAATCGCGTAATAGGTAGGATAACCATGTTGGGACATATTAGGTATAGAGACCATATTAGGTACAGTCATCTTACATAAATATGTATAATAGTAGTATTGACTAAACTTGCAGATTTTCTTATCCGACTGTCTATCTTTGTCACAAGAGTTCTGTTACATTAAATTGAATTCAGTCAGTCTGAAAGAGTCACAAAATTCAAGTAGGTTGCAGTATTAAACGTCTACGTTATAAATTTCTTAGCAGTTTCCGATCTCTACTTGTTTTATCATAAATTATCATGCCAACCTCTCGATAAATTTGATTAGTAGAACCCTTAGCCATTTTCATTTTGTACCAATGATCAAAATTAAGAGAAAAACCGATAATACTAATACGTAGAATTACTAAAAGCTATTTACGTAGTGGAAATAGTAATGTTTATAGTATCACTTTTCTTATTCAAAATTAATTCTTTTTGAATATCGAAATTTTGAAAGAATTTATTTAAATATTCAAAGTGAATTATAAAAGAATTCAAAAAGAGTATCTAATAGCACATCGAAAAGAGTGCATAAAGAGTTTGTAAAGAATTATTTTCAAGTTCAACGTGAGTTGAGAAAAACGTTTATAAAAGCACTCATTAATTAATTAATTAAAAATACGTAAATAATATATAAAGAGTTTAAATACTTTTCTAATATAATTCTTTAATGAACTCTTTTCATAAACTCTACTTGAATACTAGCGCTAACTGCGTGATTAATCAATAATAAAAGAGTATAAAATAAAACTATATCAAGCAAACTTTTCAACAAATACTCTCGAAACTACCTAAATAAATGCTATATATTTATTTATTAATCCTTTCAAATCTCAAGACATTCTTACTTTTAGGTTTCAAATGTTCATTTTTACTATTTTTACTCATTCGCAAGACCTTTATATTATTGTCTGTATATCCATAAGATACACTAAGCCCAATTACTTAATCCAGCCAACCAATTCGCAAAAAATGTAGGTAATATCCAGTTCACGAGAAAATTGGGAGCCCATTAGACCCGGCCGCACGGTCATCCTACCCCAACTCTCTCCCCTAAATAGCGGCGAATCGGGATTTACGCATCGGCGAGATTCTGCTTTTAGCGGGATTGAGATTAAGGGGCTCTCCGAGGTGGATTTCTTGTTTACGCGAGGCTGCGCCGCCGCCGCCGCCGCCGTTGCGAGAGAGAAAGTTGGGACGGCGCGCTTTATTAAAGTGCGGGTTTATTTGCATTTTTTGGACTATATGCAGCGAGTGATACCGTTTTCTTATCAGTCTGCGAGCGGTTTGGATTCGCTGGCTTATCAAAATGTGCATGTTTTGTCGAGTAACTTTTTCATCTTTAGAGAAAGCATTTAATCTGGGAGATCATTTCGTTGTAACGAAAATGAAATGTTTTAGTATTTAAATAAATGTATAATGACGAACTGTGTATCTCGAAAAATGATGGTGTCATATAATAATTTCGTATTTTTTAAAGTGCAAAACGATTTCAAATTTGACGATATTTCGCAACTTAGACTTTGAATAACCTTCGCTATATTTTGGTTACTCAGATAGCACCAGTATTCAAAAAGTATTTGAAATAGTTCGTTAATATAATTCTTAAAGCATTTATAAATTTTAAATTTTATAAGCACTCGTAAAGAATTCTTGAATGTCACACGATTCAGACGTTCTGAATGAATTCTTTATGAACTGTTTATAATCAGTTAAATCATTTTCTCAAGCTCAAAATTAACTCTTATAGAACACTCAATATAAACTTTAAGTACTTTTTACAAACTATTTATGAACTTTTTTAGACAAGTATGCATGAATTCTTTTTGAATACTCAAAAAACTTTTTATAAACCCAAACAAAATTATCTCATATATGTATCTATATATTATAAATTTCTTTTTATATTCTTATATATTCTTTACGTGTTCTTAATAAATTAATAAATATCTGCTTTTACGACCTTTTTTCAAATTTAATGCTAACTCAAAAATAATTTTTTTCGAACTCTTTATGTGCACTTTTCGATGTGACATTCGATACTCATTTTGAATTCTATTATAATCTTTACAGTATATTCACATGAATTCTTTGAAAATTTCGATATTCAAAAAAATTCATTTTTAATTTATTTTGTTGTCTGGGAAGACACTTACATTGACAAAGTCACTAAATAAAATAAAAAAGAAATTTTTTTTTAAAATGGCATTTTTTTGGTTGCATTGTATAGCAAGTCCTTAAGAGCATAAACATTATTTTTTTAAATCTGATAAATTGTTTTGAAAGTCATTCATATAATGTATTTTTTCAAAGGTTCTTAAATGTTATTTTTATAGGTTTATTAATTCATAAGCAAGTTTTAAACTGCATTCTTTTTTAAAAACTTTATATTATAGCTAGCTTACAATGCCCTACAATCTTATTAGAGCACGAAGTACGAAAAAATCATGTTTAGTTTTTTGCCCCTCGAATCTGTTGCCAAAGTCAGAAGTGTATACGCTATCATAATATAATTAGCGTTTCACTAAACGGTTACACTCGAAACATTGTAAGATAAGATCATTACGATGCGTGCATAATTCAAGCGTAAAATGAATGAAGAAAGTAGGGCATTGTGATTTTTACGTCGTAATCGCAACAGATTCAATATTAAAACGTTAAAATTACTATGTCTTGATTACAATATCTTTTACGCTCTTCTAACGTGTTAAATGCACCATTTAGATCATCTTATCTGATAATTTTTCAGGTAATGTTTTCTTCACACGGATAATACACTTTCTCATAACAGATTTAATTTAGTAACTTTATCAAGCCATTTGTTTCTCTACTTGCATAAAAACCGTAACTAAACATTTATAGATTATATATAAATTAATCGATCAAATAAAATGCTAAGCAATATAATTTGTAGTTAATTGAAAAAAGCAATATGATTATAATCGCAAACAAATCAAAATAAGGATTCTACGCTGTTAAAATAATTAGAAACATAACAGGAATGGATATTGAGTTCTTTTTTGCTTCGCCATTCAATTTCGTGGATTCACTTTACTTTTAATTCAATTAAGAGAATCGCATAACATTTACCAGCGTGCATTTTACTTGTTTTTTTTTTCATCTCGCTTTGAAATGGTATCATAATTCATTGATTAACTTGCTTTCAAATAAATTAATATCAATTTTTCAGTGGCTTCTTGAATAAGTAAAGTACTTTATAACCTGATTAATCCGACTGCAAACAAGATTTACGTAAACAAACTTTAATGGTATCTATTTTTTAGAAGAGACTATTTTTTCTCATTATGTAAATAATTTTTAAAAGTCTTGAGAATGAAATACGCCTCTTTTTTGTTTCAATAAAAGGAATTATTCTCGAACTATAACTTTGCAGATCCAAGGATTCGTCTGCTCGTGAAATACGACCCATAAAAAAATTGATCAGATTTAAACTTTTTATACACGGAATATAAAGCGATAAGTTACATCACATTGTTTTAAGCTCTAAAAAACTTGGCACTTTTTATTTCGCGTAAAAAAGGATCAAATAAGATCAATCCTTTACGATTCATATGCTTCAAGTTTGCTGTTTGATTATCATATTAAAATGACAATATGAACATCTGGATAAGTAAACTAAAAAAGTTTATTATTTATGCACGTTAAAAAATGATGAAGTTTATACGATGTTATGTCGTGTACGAAATTAGCGAATAAACTTAATCTATTGTTATTCATTGCATAATGCGTAAGTCGAAAACACGCACCTTTATGCAACCTATTCATACTCAAAGCATTTTCACATCAAAGAGTTTGTTTGTACCACGCGCACGCATACTCAACATACGAAAATAACTCCAAAAATTATGTACTCCTTTTTTGAAAAAAGACCATGCTCAAGCCAGCGGAAGCACGCAATAAAATTTATGGCTGGAAATTTTATGAAGATACGTTGTCGGGTCTACAGCTACCGAAAACAAAGAAAATGCAAAAAAACTCGCTGCTTTTCAAAGGTAAAACCTTGCCCTTTTTAAAAAAAAAAGGAAGTGAGAAAGAGGGAGAAAGAGAGAGAGAGAGAGAGAGAGAGAAAGAGAGAGAGAGAGAAAGAGGAAAAAGGAGTACTCTTTGAAATTTATAGCTTAAAAATTTTAAAAAAATCTCTACTGCGGGGAAAAAATTCTCAAAACACGCTCGTCGAGTCGAAAATCCCGCTAATAAAGAGTTAAAAGCCCGATTTGCGAGTTGAATGTTTACGTACCTGGGGCATCGAAAATGTTACCCGGGGGTAGAAGCCGCGTAATCCCCGGCAATAACGCCGCAGCTTAACTCTTTTCAAGGGTCCAACAGAAAAATACTCGTTGGACTCTATGACATGGTTGCAGAGGGCGACAGAAAAATGCAATTTTATTACCCGCAAAGACGAAAGAACTACGGGTTTCTTGTTAAATATTTGGAATTATAAAGTAGAGTTCGGAGGATGGATATTCATTTATTGCGGCTACGGAAAACCCCAAGAATTGTGTAAACTCTCTAAAGATATACCAGTTCGTGTGCTGTAGTTTATATGGTATTGAGTAAGAAATGGAATGGAATTCTTATGCATGCTAAGTGCAAGACTAAGTTTAATTATTGTTCTAGATTTTATAATTATCTCTATTATCGGTCTTTAATTCTAGAATACAAACAGCACACCCCATGCGAAGTTTTAGAATTTTTTTAAAAGTTCTCTTGATGCCGATACGGATTTATCGGGGCGAAAATCTAACTCGTACTTGATCAAAGTCGAAATGTTATTTAATCAAACTTAAAGTGCAGCAGTGCCCACGCATAATTTATACAAAAAATAATGATTTAATGTCATTAATTATATAACAACTATTTATTTACCGTCACCTCAAATACATTGTGTTTTCTGTTAAGCATTGATAAATATTATTTTTCTTTTCTTTGTACATAATAATACATAAAGAGAACATTTTTGCACTAGTTAAGATCTCCTTAAACCGCTCTTAAGATATCAGTGCAGCCAGAAAACCTTCAAAACAAGACATTATTTTGATTATCGTTTTGCGCAACAGGCATCGATGAATGTTGATCAGCTTGAATGTACGTATTCTCTTCAATAGAATTTAAAAATGTATATTGCAATATTATTTATTTTGCATTTAAAAGAAATCATGTATATTATTATTAATATTGCCGAACCAAAGTTTGCAATTAAACTTTTATTAAAAAGTAGCTTACCATAATTTTAGAACATAAAAATAAAATCTGGTGCACAAAATGCAACCGAAAGTTGTGAATATAAAGAACTTAGAAAAATGACTTTAAAGTTAAATAATAGTGATAATTAAATAAAAATCAATTCATAATTATTTATGTGTCCTTTTTTGTTTTATGGAATAATCTTTTTTGTCTACCAGTGATATAGTTTTGACTTTTGCTAACTAAAGGTTAGCCTTATTTAGGGCGCACCTATTTGACTTTTGTGTGACTCAAATATTGTAAAACTTAAAATTACTTAACTTATAAAATTGTTTTTTTTACAAAATAACTGTTAATTCTCCCCTTAATTAAGGTAGTTCTTATACGAAAGTAAACATTAAGGGCAAATATATTATTGATAATACATAAATGCTCATTACCCTGGTGGAAAAAAGTCTAGTTTATCCAAGCCTGTCTATTTTGGTCTAGGCTACTGAACTGACCTCGATGATTTTAAATAGTTCTGCCCATCAATATATAATCTTTTCTACCAGAGGAGAATGCATAAATTTAAATAGGGCGATTCACCAAATATTTAAGATAATTTTACCTTTGAACATCGAATTTTTTGACACAGGATATTGGCAATTTAGAAACGCAAGTCGTTGACAACATGCGACATCTTAAACC
The DNA here is from genome assembly GCA_949152435.1 of Gastracanthus pulcherrimus. Taxonomy (NCBI): domain Eukaryota; kingdom Metazoa; phylum Arthropoda; class Insecta; order Hymenoptera; family Pteromalidae; genus Gastracanthus; species Gastracanthus pulcherrimus. The sequence continues at coordinate 159,388,901 of OX424576.1, forward strand.
ATCCCATTTTGCTACCTAAATTTTGAATCGAGCGTAACTTTTCATCCAAATATTCTCAATGATGCTCCGACCACTCAAATTAAAGGTTTTAATGTCAGCTTTTCTTTTACCGTGCATCTAATTGTCCGTAATGTATAATAACTTACGTAAATTACGTCAGACTTTAATAGTATGTCGTTTACTTTAGGTGGAAAAATAAAGCTAGAAAGAAATTGACAGTTATGCTATATGTTCAAATAGCAATGTTCAAATGCATTAGTTTCTAGGATGTTTGAACTATGTTTCTTAAAAGTTAGAGCTCAAACGGTTGCAATAGAATCAAGTTACAGGGGTGCCAACATGACGATTTCAGAAAAAGTACCTATCTTCCATAGGCTGTAACTTTGGTTATACAAAACGATATTGAACGTACCAAAAAAGGAATTAAAGATCATTTCATTCATTCATTATCATTACGTAAAATAGCAATCGATCAAACGTAACCTAAGAAACAAAAAGAAATCAGGTTTACGTTCATCTATCTAGAGGTGGCCCATTGAGCTGCCAAGGGAGTCTAATATTTTTTTTCTGAAAGTTTGTAAAAAAATGAAGAAATTCTTTTTTTGGCACTTTCGAATTGATAATAATGGTAGCTCTCTAGACTTTTTTGAAAATAGCCGTTTTTTGGCCATCTTTGAAAATTCAGAATACTCTACTGAGTTACACAGTGGACTTTAGGGGTTGAAATATTTTTGAGAGCTTCTTTTCATGTGTACTTTCATATAAAACATCGGCGGCAAGTAACAAAGACTCGAGTGCGCACGGATTTTTAAAATTTGTTTGGAAAGACTCATATATATATTTGATGATATAGTATATAGTCCATTTTGCGTTCTCATAGAGGAAGCTTTATGGTGGTAAAAAAGAAATTTTGCTAATAATTTTAGTATACGTCATATTTTGTTAGTGACAGTTACTATAAATATTTAGTTGTGATTTTCTACTCGAAAATCCAGTACATTTTTAGTAATCGATACTATAAACTTCTCTCAGTGTATTGTATTGAATTTTATTTATTTATTCGACATTCACATTTTATCTCATCTACACATTATATTTATATTACAAATTAGAAACTAAGTTTCGCATATATTATTAGAAATAGTTAAGGTAAAGCTGTGTTCATTTTCGGTCAAAAAGTCAATTTTTTTACTAAGCAGTTAAAATTAAATTAAAAATATGAAATTTCTTGTATGTCAAGAATTAAAAAATGTACCGAGTTACTGTACAGCAAATTTTAATTTTGATTGGTCCAAATGTCAAAGTAAACAAATTTTGTGTACTGTTGATCGATGGAACAGCCGCATAAAACATTTTGAATAATATCATTCAGTCAAATAAATGAATGTACCTTTCAATTTTGAATTCACCAACAAAATCAAGCTAAAATTTTAGTAAATGTTGTTTTAATTATAATAATAATTCCAAAATTGTTTCGTAAGATAATAAAAATGATAAATTTAAATAGTGTCAGTAGAGCTCCACATCCATATTTCATTAAACAAAATGGTTCAAATTAAAACATTTTAATCAAACTGCAAGCTCTTATACATAATTATGTTATAAATTTATTCACAATAACATCTTTAATGATACGCTCTTACCCTCTTTAAGTATCCCTCATTATTTTCAAAACTACAGCAACAACAATAACGCACTTGATTATAAATTACCCCGTTCTCCATCCTAATATCCTCATCTCTCTCTCTCTCTCTCTCTCTCTCACTCGCTCTCTCCCTCTCTCCCACACACTCCTATTTAATAAGTAAATACTCTTGTACGTGGAGAGTGTAACGGTCTGCATACAGGTATTTATGTGCCACATAATATACACTAAGAAAAAATAAATTGTTAGTTATTACTGTAAAGTCAATATAATAAAAATATAGAAGCGTGGATACTGTATTTTTTAGAATAATGAACCATATTATTGAAATACTAAGTAACATGCATGAATTTAGATTTTAATTTTATTTGAATATTCATGAAAAGATAATTAAATTCCCAAAACAGTTTTTTTTTCTTATGCGATAACTTTTATAATAATAATATATTAAAGTTGCTCTGAAATTTGGTGGTTGTTTGAATTCCTGTCACGTGACTTTTTCTAGATGATGACGTAGGTATATAGCTGTTCAGTGCCTCTGTCGGTGAGTCTGAACTATTGAAATACATATAATAATGATGATAGCTGCCGATGGAGGAACTGAACGGTGATATATATACATCATCATGAAAAAGTCACGTGATAGGAATTCAAACTACTACTAAATTTCAGCGCAAATTTAATATATTATTATTATAAAAGTTATCGGATAAAAAAAGTCTTGGAAATCTTATTATTTTTTCATGAACAATTAAAATAACAATTTAATTACGATCTATGCATGTTCAATAGGGGATAGTAACAAATACTGTTTTGTATTGTTATTGTATATATTACTAACTATATTTATAATATAATATCAGTAAAAAAAATCAAATATTCTTTGTAAATCTGATTTTTAATGAAGGTTACTTTTATTAAATTTTGATGAAAATACTTAAATATTTTCATATTGTGATAAAACGCAGACAGGAAAATAAATTGTTTGTACGCAAGAAACATAGATAATCTACATGTTATTGTTAATCAATATCAATTGGCTAAAAAAGGCTGAAAATTTTTCAAAAACACATTACTTTTTAGTATGATGTATTTATTTTATAAAAGATTTTAACAAAAATAATAGGAATACCCTTAAATTGAAACGAAATTTTACTATATTTTCTAATACTATTACAATAACGATCACTGTGAATTTCATTTCAATGCACCCCCTGCCCTCGCGCAAACACGATGCACGCGCGCAGTAAAACCACGAATGCTACGCACTTTTTTTCTATTTTTCTCTTCTTTTTTTTTGTAAGCTAACCAATTCGTGTTTGCCTGTCAGAGCCTATACACGTGAAAATTCCGCTACCGCTGCAGCGTTACACCCACACGTGGCGCGGAACTGTAGCTCCCGTGTAATTGCATTGTGCATACCTCGTCAACCCTTAACTCGGATTAGCGCCGAGGGGAGGGGGGGCGCATCACCAAAGGGGATTCCCCGAGCCCTTTTTTTCCGCGCGATGATTAGACAAAAACGGCGGGAGCAGCGGGTACTCGTATACCTATATACCTACAGGTCGTAAAGTAGCGGGTGTTTTACGATGGGTAGGTCCTTCGGCTTCGGTTATAGCGAAGCGTCTCGTTGCGAGGGATTATCGCGCGGACTCGATTATATTGCAGGATTACGTTGTACCGTATAGGTATACTTATATTTCCGTCCCCGGGACGCGCGGCAAAGGCAAACTGTGTACCTTGAAGTTCGACTTGGAAAATTGAAGGGTTTAACTCGTTAACGGGATGTTTGAGCGGAGGCAGAGTTTTTCTGCTCTTGTTTTTTTATACATGAAGGGACGGCTGCATGGCGTCAGTCGTACTGATCGGATTTGCGTGCCCGTGATGTTGAGCTGACAGTCAAAGTTAACAGAGTTATGTTTTCTCGTGATTATTATTATCAAGTCATTTTTAAATAATAAGTATAATTTGATAAGTCATTTTTCAATTTCTACGCTTTTGTTCTGCACATCGAAATTTAAACAATTTTCATAGATTTTTTTTTACTAATACGAATAGTTAATTAAACAATTTGCATAGGTTTTTTGTCAAATATGAATAGTTAATTAAATAAGTAATATACTAGAAATTCATGCGAAGTGCGGTAATCAATCTATTTTTTCTAATACATTTACACTTTTATTATTTAAACCCATTAATGTGAATCATGCATTAGTAGTAGTAAAGTCATAAAATCTATTTTGTTCGATTGCCCGCCTAATTTCTTACTTTCTAAGCTGAAAATGCACTTATATAATTGATCATACGATACTGAGTATACATAAAAAGTAAAATTATTAATATTTTAATTCAGCGTTTAAGAAAATGAATCCGAATCCATAATAGAAATTAATATACTTATGGCTACAACAAATTTTCTCATAGAAAAAGATCAAAATAAATATTGAAATTTTTATTAACTTTGTGCAGGCTTAATTTAGTATTCAAACGTAACTTTATCTTTTTGTACGTTAGAAAATACCAAATAATTTTCCATATATGTATCTTAAATATTTCATCATAGATAGCTTTGCTAACCAAGACTACCTAGCTAGAGTTAAAGATATTTTACATTTTGTATGCATACCCAACAGTATAATTAAAATCTCATACAACAAAAATCGTAACTATATAATAGAATGTTTAATTTTATTAGTATTTCTTAAAAATAATTGTATTACTATTACGATACTGTCCGTCCATTATATTAATGCAATATTTATTTAATATGCATAATATTAAAATTCAATATAATACATTCTGAAAATATTCAAAATTAATCAAATAACTGAAAATATTCAAAATTAATCAAATTACTGAAAATATTCATAATAAATCAAAACATTTTATAATTATAAATTTTATACTACATTATATTTATAAGGAAACACGATGCAGGCATTATTTGAAATATAAATACAGAACGAATTTTCATAAAATTTATTTTATCAGTATAACGTAACTGTATGAAATGTACCCTTCATATCGTATCTCTAGTAAGTACACTAAGTAGCTTATGCAAAAATAAAAACCTTTCGTAGACTTCGAAAATTGGTCAAAGGAAACTGTAACACAATGGTAAAATTTAATTAAAAAAATTTATTTCACGTATAATTTATATTACTTGCATAAATTCACAAAAACATAGAATTTCGAATTGTCATAAATCTTATTCTTTTTCTTCTTCGTTTTTTCTTTTCTTATTCTTTCTTATCTTCGTATATACGCATATCACAAACAAAAATACAAAATTGTCAAAAAACGCTCGAAATTTAAATTCAATTCGACACCAATTCCCAAAACTTGAAATTAAACGAAAGCACCCTGGAGCACGAGCTTCAAATCGCTCGTTCAATCTTAATACGCTCGTTACCTACCCCGCGCGACTCGTCCTCCGCGCGCCGTATATATACCTATAAGCACATACGAAACCGCTCTCCCATGCGCATAAAGCATCACGCAAAACGCGCATGTGCAGAGCTATAAGCCGCTGCGCATACCTACACCCATACCCATACACCCACTTCGAATGCACCTACGACAGAACCCCGCTGCGAAATACGACAATCCGAATGCATAATCCACCGGGCGTTTTGGATTTAGATCGAACACATCTTCAGGGGAAAAACAATGCACTGTACCTATACTACGCCGCTTTTTTCCCAGTTTATCCCTGCGCGTGCAGGTGTATGCGTAAAGAGATGCGCCCTCTGCTAGTTTCGGAATTCCCCGAGGTCCCCCCCCCCCACTTTTTTCTGCGATTGTACTTTTGAGATTAGGCGAGGAAAAAAGTGCTGTTCGGTAGTAAAAGAGAGACGAGCGCGCGTTGGGTTTTATTGCGCTGGGGGAGGAATCAAGCGCGGCTTAATTATACTGCGCGCGGATTACGCCGGGTCTGCATGCCTGCGCGCGTTGTTGTTTTTGCGTTGAGGTATATACTTGGGTGAGTGTAGGGCGCAACCCCTGCTCCACCTTGACTCGCGCAGGTATAGGCGAGAGAAGTAAACATGGAGTTTGAGCTGTGATAGAGAGTTATACCTTATTGTGTACGGAACTCGGAAATCAACGACGGCTTTGAGTCTTTAACGAGATGTTTGAGCAAGGGGCAGAGTTTTTCTGAGTGTTTTTTTTGGGAGGATTAGGAAGTGACGAGAAATACTTGAGGAGTTTACTGAGGAGTTTCAGCTCGCGCTCGCTCGCCTTTGACTCGTACTGCAAACTCCACACTCGGTCTAAAAAAGCCCACTTTACGCCCTTGGTACACAATGAAGTCGGTACACCAAACAATATACTATTCAATACAAAAATACTTTTATAATTATAATATAAGGGGCTGTTCATTTTACTGATGATTTACCATGCCGAATGTTAACAGCATGAACAAAATTTAATATGATAAAATTGACTCTTTAATTCCAAATTTTCCTTAATTTAAGTTACAATTATACAATGTCTATATTCGTTTCTCTTGCATTAGCTTTTCTGTAATATTTATAACTTATAAAATCATTATTATTACAGCAGAACAAATTTTTATAATTCGTGTTTGACTCTATAAAGCTTTAGCATTGCCAAAACTAAATTGGATTAAAAACTAAATTAGAAAAAAATTGTTCTCGGCTAAATAAAAAAATGTTTCTCAATGAAAAACGTAAAATAAAAATGTATAAACAATTTTGTATGCAGTGAAACTGTCCTAATTTGAGCCTTTGATAATTCAATTCGAACTTCTTTTTAGATCGTGCCAATACTCATATACTATTTCTATAATTAAAATTTCTAATAACGTACAAGCAGGTATACCGAGGGATATACATATAAGACTGTCTGAAATTTCCAGGATGTTAATAAAATTTATTGACATGTATATATTTAAGTTAATTTATAAGACCTAAGGATTGGTTCTTATTTCTTTCTTTTGAATCCTTAAATACAATGTTTTTTTTTCTTCCTTAATGAATATGCCAGTCAGTTATTTGGAAATACAATGTCTTAATTAATTCTATCTAAAAAAATCGCTCGTGTCATTATGTAATGGTTCGTTTACATGCGGCGAATGCTGTACTAACATATAGGTGCGCGAGAGGGGGTATAATCATACTTTCTCTCTCGCACCTATTCGCCCAGAGCACGACAGAAATTGTACGTAAAAATCGCGCCATCTTACGATTGAGTGTCGCGATCGGGGTAGTACAAAATACACAGGTTCTAGTTATAGTCATTCAGTGAAAATAATTTGTTATAAGTTTCAGACAATCTGTGTGATCTCAATTATTTTTCCTTGAATTGACATATTTATGTATTATTAAAATAAATTATAAGGATATTCTCTGATTCATTAGTAATTAAAAAAAAATTATTTTCATTGAATGTCCATAAGAGCCTGTGTATTATGTACTACCCCGATTTCATCACTCGGCCGTAAGATGGCGCTATTCTTGAAAATAAGATAGCAGATAATATACCACATGCTCATAGCGAATATGTTAGTATAGCATTCGACGCGAATAATTCGCTGCATGAAATCGAACCTAAAGGCTTATAAACGTCATTTGATTGATCACTGAAATCGCGCGCGAATTCGTATTCCTATTTAAACATATCATTTTAGAGTCATTTTAGATCTTAACTTAATAATAGTTATTTTGGATTTGATCCTTTATTTTCTCATGATAAATAGTTAACAAAATAATTAATTAAAACATTCAATCTTATAGATAGTGAATGTGAACGTTATAAATATTACAGACTTATACGTATATAGTGCGGTAGGTAAGTAGAGATGCGCAACCGACAAGCACGTGCATATACAGCCAGTAGGCAATAACCTGCAAATTTAATGATGCAACCGATAACACGTCATAGGGGAAAGCGGGGCATTACGGACGCGAGGCCTAGCGCGAACATTGTGAATATGCAATTCGAATTTAATAAAGACTATCGCCTGAAAAGCTACAAACTAAATTTATATGATGAAAAAAATGTATAGAGAATATGAAAATTGTAAAACCAAGTATGTTAAAAGAATAGTTATCATATTAAAATACCTTAATTTCAGCATGCCGAAAAAAGTTTTGTGATCATATTAAGCGTAACGAATCTTGAGGAAAGCATTTGTATATAAAGGTTTTTAAGTATTTTTAACCAAATGACGAAGACTCTTATTTAACGCTTCATTAAAAGCGCGCGTGTATTTAAAAATTTAATTTTCAAATTTTATAATCTGATAGATAGAGTTTTGCTCATGAAGGAAAATTAGGTCTAGGTGCTACCCTCTGCAGCTTTTAATGTCTACGTGCATATTGTACTTGAGTAGAATGCTAGGTGAGACGAAGCTCTTGGAGATGAGGTCCAGGTATCGCGCAGCCAGAATAAATGATGCGCACCGAGGAAAGTCAAGTGTAGTTTCTGCGCTTTGAGACTTTTGATGTCTACGTAGATATTTGCTTCGAGTAAGGCATGTATGTCACCCAGGGCTCTAAAAGAATTAAATCTAGTTTGTGCGCTCCGAGGTGTAACAGACAGAAGCAGTGTACATTTTTTGCAAAAAGAAAAATCCACGTGTTCAAATGAATTTATAAAATGTAATCAAATTATTAAGAATGGTTTTAATAAATGTAATTATAAAAGAATCAGAAGGTTCGAGAACGAAGCTACTTCAATAGAGCGAGTTCAGTTGCGAATCAAAGCTCGAGACGTACACATCGCACCGAATTATTCTCATTTTGATTTTTTATGCGAGCACGACACAGGATAATTATGATTTAAAAGTTAACAAAAGAAACATTATTAAAACTGAAAATAATCTTTAGTGAAATTATTTAATGTCCTCCGTGAAACTTGATTTGTTGAATAACACGAGGTTTTTGAGGAAAAGTAAAACTATTAATATTATAATCCTGCATTTAAGAAAATTAAGTAGAAACCATGATTTACTAACACCAACGCAGATCACAACGATACGGTTTTAACCGTTGTTCGCGTTAAAGGGTTAAGCAATTGAAATCAGAATGATAAGTTAAACGGAGTTCCTGTTTTGTTATTAGAAATAAAAAAATTCTCTTCGGAAATAACATTTTAGGCATTGTTTCACATTTTTACGTTTTCGTTCGACTTGGATCATTGGATAAAGTCCTATAATGAGGACTATGCTGTACCAACATATTGCTAATGATGTGTAAAGATAAAAGAAAGATTACTTGGGATATATTAGTACATAATATTAATATGATCAAGAGTTTTATAGTTCAAACACTAAAGGTTAAAAGTTAGGCGGATTTGCCCTATACGATTCTAAAATCATATTATAGGTAAAAACGAAATTTAAGTATACTATTCACTACAATGAAATAAAAAAATATAACGTAGAAATATATAATAAATTTGCGAGCGTACGCATAACTGTTTCTAGCTAAAAATATAAAAATCAGTTGATATTCACGCAAAGGAATCAACATTCCATAAATAAAATGTTTTTTTTTTCCTTTTTCCGCGGCACTGTGAATTAGAGAAGTTTCACTTTACTTTCGTATTATTACGATAAAATAAAAAAATTTAAATATAGTAAAAACTTTAAAGATAATGTAAAAAAGACATCTGCAGACAAACGCAAGTAACGATCCACAAAATAAAATAAAGCCCACCCAACACAAGACGCACCGCTTCTTAAGCACACGTTCCGCAAGCGCAGCAGTCCGTATTTCAAGACCCACCGCATTACATCTACCCACCCGACCACAGCGCAAAATCCCATCCCAGCGTACTATACCGACCTATATGCGCGTAGCACTCACCTCGCTTTTCGGGGCTTCGCATTATAACGGTAAAACGCGCGCCAGCGCGAGCGCACAGCTAGGTAATTATACGCTACCCGAGCAGCCAACCCCCTTTATAACTCGCTCGCTCCGGTTTGAGACACTGTCGCTGGGATTCCCCCGCCCCTGTCAAGACGTAGCAGACGATTTGTAGACAGCTACCATCAGCTACATGCGCAAGAAGAGTCCGCGCGGGTGATGCGGTCGTAAAAAGAGAAACAGTGAGGGAGGCCTCTTTTTATTGCAGCTACAGGGAGAAGCGCATGATTGCGAGGAATTAAGGGGATTGATTATATTGCGAGGGATTAGAGTAAGCACGATGGAAAAGGGGAGAGAGAGAGAGAGAGAGAGAGAGAGAGAGAGAGAGAGAGAGAGAGAGAGAGAAAAAGTCGATCTTTCTTGAACGTCGCATTCGGACACCCGTGAGGTTATCCGGACGGAGGTCCCTCGACTCTCAAATCGACGCTTTAACTCTTTAACAGGATGGGCGCGGCGAGTCGGGGCAAGTTTTTTTGCCGGCCTTTCTTGCGCTGCTTCTGGCGTTTAAGTAAATACGTTCTTCTGATTTAGCGGCGATGACTTTGCAGATGAAAATTATATATTTACGTTATGAAGAAAACAAACAAGTTTATAATTCGTCATACTGGAACAAATACAGTATGTTTAAATAAAGGTTTAAAATTAATTTAATGCTGCTAAAATTCTTTTAATTGGAATTAATAAATATTTTAAACTATGATCTTTTAGCAAACTAAATGTTTACTGAAATAAAATAAATATTATTTATATAAACTAGTGCTAGATTTATTGACAAATTTTAATCAATAAAAATAGACACAATATTCTTGAATTGTATTACATTAGATTTAAATAAATTCAATAGAAATATTATTTGTTTGGCATAAATGATTTTTGAACTATTGAAGTAAATGTTCTACGACCTTTTTTCAGCGCCGCAGTTTATCATACCATATTCAAATATGTTTTTTTGCACAGAATACTAGAATTACAGTTACATTTAAGAAGTCTAATGATAATGTTAACGAATTATTTCTTTTCTTGTGTTATCAATTTATTTTTTATTTAACCTTACGATTGAAAGCATATTTAGCTCAGATTTTAATACAAACATAAATTTATAATTGGCAACTGTAATCCAAAATAAATAATTTATCAAATGCAATCTAAATCGTCATGAGCATTAACATCAAAATATTGTAAATTTATATGCTATTACATTTTATAATATACACATACGCACATTTACAAACATAAACTTTGGCAATAAAGTATATATACAGATTTATTGATTCATCGTTCACAGATAAAGTGAAAGTCAGTAGAGTTTGTTTGTTTAGGTGCTACAGTTTATTAACAACTGAATGGATATCGAATAACAAAACGGAAACGTTTGAATGAATAACTGCAAAAAGTGTGAAAATCATTCAGTTTGAAAAGCTTTTTCGTTAGCTTTGTTACCAACTTTTTAAAATTCAAAAACTCTAGTGGAAAAGTGGCTATTTTTCAGCTATATATGAAATGATTTATTGACTAAGTAAGCCGCCATTTTTTTGCACTTTTAATCAACATGGATTGGCTCTACTCTATAAATCGTTTCATAAATGGTCAGTATTATACCACAGAAGGCTTTTATATGAATTATTCAAAAAGCATGTTACAAAAATTAAAAAAGCATATTACACAAATTAAAAATGCATTTTACAGAAATTAAAAAAGCATACTGAAGAAATTAAATAAAAAAGATATTAGTTTAAAAATTCTCACAATTTTCTTCAGACTAAACTTCAAATGTAACCGTTTTTCCGTTCAATCACACTTTCCAGTCGTTTCAAACAATCCATTACGAATTTTCCCGAACTTTCTCTCTACTCTTCCAAAAAAATAAATCACCCGAAAGAGGCTTTACCCCGGCCGCACGCGCGGAAAACAATTTCCCCATCTCTCCGCGCCTCTCGCAAAATCACGCGCAGAAATATATATTCCGCGCGCAGCGGCGCGAACACTTCCCATCGAGCAAAAGAATCACGTATGACAGTCGCACGCGCGCGCTTACATCTACATATATGTATAAATATAATATGTATCCGCATGTACAGTGCATGGCATGCATATATGTATGTGTGTGTGTTACGTACCACGCGACGAGGTAGCGAACTGCATGTGCTGCGAGTACTTTTCTATGAGCCTCTTGATTAGATCCACCTGCTCGAGAGTCATCTGCACGGCGTTGAGATGCTGCGACTCGCACGGCACGTACGCCGCCCAAAACTGAAAGCATAGACGTACACGAGGGCACGCTTGTACTTAGGTTTCATGTGCAGTGGCAATTCGTATAGGTACGTGTATGCGTGTGACATTATGAAATAACGACTTGAGTGCACTTTTTGAAAGCAAAATATTGAGTTTGCTTTGAATTTTGTATGTTTGAAGAGGATGGTTATTTTATAAAAAGAATCGTAACTGAGACCGAAACATGTTCCTGTGATAAAAGAAAACCGTAATATAGATCTTAAAAAGGTTTTCTGCAAAATCAAAATCACTGCAGTTATCGTATTAAATAAAAATATATTATAAATAATATTATGGACAGTATGCCAAAATAAACTTAAATTACCAACACCAATAAAAGGCTTCATTTTAAATGACTCTGCTAAACAATCATGCATGGATGATTTTCAGTAAACTGTCAAATTACATGTCCAGTGTATTTATCAGCATTAAATAAGCTGCATATATAAATCTCGCAATGAAATATGTTTAATATTTTACGTATCAACTATTTTAAAAACTAAGTTGAGCACAAAAAAGTTTTTTTAAGTCACTTCTGTGGTATTTAATTTGCGGTTAATTCAAAGTTCTACCATTTAGAAAGTATTTTTTATAGTGATTTTTCTATATTTAAAGTATACATGATTCAATAGTACTTTCGACACAGTTGGGTACGTTGGTTTTTTAGCGCATGGGACGTTTTTCGACCGATCAAAGCGATCAATTAATTGCTATCAGTTTTTATCTATGTAGCAAATGTAGCACGATTTAATCATTACAAAAAATTATAACACATTTTTTACGCCAAAATAGTTAAGCTTTTATTCAATACAGTGCTACTTTAGATTGATGAGAACAACAAATTGTAATTTCAATACTTTTAAAGCTCCAAAGTAACAAGGCAAGACTAAAATTTTCAAATATTGATTGTTTTATAATTAAAAGCAGTACACTTACATGATTGAAATCGCGCTATAATTGCTATATAGAAAAAAGTTGCAGCTAAAATTAGCAAATATAGATTAATTTTGATGTTTCATTTAAATCTATGGCTATAGCGTTAATTATTATTACGCCAAACTTGAAGGAAATTTAAACCATGGAAAAAATATGTGCTTTATCAGAAATAAGAATTACAGCTTTCAGGATTTTAAAAGTTTGGGCGACAGAAAAGTTAAACGTCCCTGAGATTTTCCCATATCCTTGTACTTACAACAGAATTCCAATGGTAATCATCGACGAATTTTACTTTTATAAGACACATTTTACTTACAAGAAGAGTGTAAGTAAATAAAGTGAAAGTACAGTGCACACCCTCCTGGAAACGAATTTGGATTAGATTTTGAGATTCACATTAAAATAATGGTTTGCACCCGCCGATTCATAATTAATGGATCCACGTTTTAGATAAATGAGAAATTTTACTTCGATATGCGTTATTTTAGAAAAAAATGATACATCTTCTTCTGAACAAAAATCTGCAAGTTTGTATAGTAGAAGAAACGTGACTCACATGATAATAAAAATAGACGAAAATAACTTAAATTTAAGCGTTGTTTCGTAAAAAAGTATTAATAAGTATTCGGTATTATTTCGTATTAAGTATTAATCTGATCCAAAGCCAAATAAATGAACATAGTGACTTAATATAGTTAATATGCATGAAAATGCAACGCATTTAAAAGAGTTAAAATCCCTCAAATATATTCATGCTTTTTCAATCATACATCTATAAAATACATTTATCCTGAGCAAGATAAGACTTATAAAAGCCAATTCGTTGATGTTGACTCCCGCCTGAGGTAGACACAAATTTAAGATCCTCCAGGAGAGCTATTGAAAGTGTTTCAATAATCGAAAGAAAGTTATTACTTATTTTTAATAATTATTATAGTTTTATGAACATTTTGAGAACTGCTGGATGCCAAATATTTAAATTATACCAAAGTTATAGCCAGTAAATTGAAATAATTTACATCGGATAATATACCAAATTGAAACTTAAGTATACATTGGTCTTATTGGTTCATACTTTTGCTTGTCTTCTCGAATAAAAAACAATGGTACAGAGCTATTGTCGGAATTATTCTCCGGGAAAGAGAATCGCTCTTGCTCGGAGTCGGAGTAATTTTAAAAGGCTCTTGAAAAGAGTGATTATCTTAAAGATAAATTCTATGAAGTGCGAAATTAAAGAAAAAATGGAGGATCTATATTTGTTTTTACTCCCTGAACACGTGGTATCATCCGGAAGGTACCCCATGTTTAAGGATCCAGAGAAAACTTAAGTCTCTTTTATTCTTAAAATCGTTGATGCTACGATTTGAAAATAGAATGGGTTTCAATTTGTTTATGCTCTTCCCATTAATCATGGGATTCTATTCGAATACTACCATATGTTTAAGGATAGAACTTAGACCTTATTTGCTGAAAATCATAAATTCTAAAAAATTATTACTGATTTATAGAATCGCTCTTTGAGAAAATCGCTGTTTTCAGGAGCTATTCAAAATCACTATTACGGAGAGCACTATGTTAAAGAGTTATTCGAAGTCACTCTTTCCGAGAGCACTCTGCTCATAAGTCATGCATAATCACTCTTCCGGAGTGCAATTTGTTTAGAAGTCATTCAAAATCGGTCTTTCCGATGGCGTTTTCATCGAGAGTTGTATAGAATCATTATTGTAAAGAGCACTTTTACAGAAAGCTAAATATAAAAACTACATAAAAGAGGAATAAGGGATGACTCTTTCTGAAACGCTCACTTTAAACTCCTAGTATAAAGCAAGCATTTTTTATTTTACGTTTGATTCTGATGTGATTAACATTATTTTTGATTACTTATTCAATAAGTATATTCTTTTACTCGCTATCTCTTGAGTACGTCTCTCTCTAGTATATTTGTGCAAATATTAAAAAACTTCGATATCTGGAAAAAACGAAAAACGTATCTTAAATCGTTATTCCGGGAATGCACATATATAGATACGCGTACAACGGTACAAGCATGCAAAAAGAATAAGAAGAGATACGATCTCCAACGTTTTTTTTTAACGACGACCCACTGCACAGCTTCTTTTTCCATTTACTTTCCTTTTTTTCATATTGTTCCTGCTTGCGCGAAGTTTATGGGCGTAGTTTTGTCGTGAACGCCAGAGGGCACAACAACAACAACAACAAAAAGGGTCACGCGCGTACTATAATGAATGCGCCTGAAGCCTATATTCGTTTTTTAGGCAGGGGTGAGTGTACAGGGAGAACAGTAGGACGCACGCAGCGCAGTAGTGTTTTCTGCGAATCGAAATTTTATTGCCGTTGTGCGTTGTGTTTTTTTGCTGCTCGCTCCTTCTTTGGTTATATGGAACGGAGAGGAGTTTAATCGATGGAGGGTATATCGTAACTTTTAATGTACTCGCGGCCTAGGCGAGCGTGATTTACGGCGTGGTACAGATTTTTTGGTTTATGTATTTGAGCGTGAGCGCGTGTAAATCTTGTCAGAAGTAGGAAAGTAATAAAAATATTTCAGATTTGTGCATGGGAGTTTCACCGAGGTAGTACAAGAAGTTTGTTGTAATAGTTTTGTTTTTTAGGTTTGATGTCCTATTGCTTTATTGCGGCAGATTTCAAGATATAATTTTGTTAGGTTCATATATTATGTTTTTATGATAGTAAATATTATATTCATACATATTTTCAGATATATAATTATTAAAGGAAAACAAAGATTTCTGCTACTGAACTACGTGTCAGATACGTAAAATATATTAACAACATGTTGAACAATCAAAAAAATCGTATTATAGAACATCGGTACTGATAATACAATGTAACGATTTTAAAATCAAATTGCTTTTGTTTCTTTCAAATGCTCTTCGGGCCCCTTAGGTGCGACACGTATAGCATGACTTCATTTTTAAGTTTTAAAGTAATAAAGGAGTTCATAAATAAAGTACCTCTCAGATGTCTTTTTATGGTATTAGCGTAAAATGTTAAGAAGTACTACATTATTGAAAAAGATATTATATTGATAATCAATGTCTTACAACGAGAGTTACCACCCTCCGCGAAACGAATTTTGATGAGGCTTTGAAAAATGGTCTCTGGTACCTAAAAATGAATTTGAGCACTCTCAGTTTGGTCTCATGAAACCCTCTTCTTAAGATATGGCCCATTTTATTCTGACTTTGCGTTATTTTAATGAAAAATGATACATTTTCTTTTGATCATAACTATTATCATAACGTATATATTCAGACTTGAATAATGACCAAAAAGTATATAAAAGATGGTGGAAGGAACTTTAATTTGACAAATATAGTAACAAAAATTCTACGGAAATTCAAGGTCTTTTTAATCTTTGGGATTTTACAGTGCGTCTCGTAACTATAGAACCACAAGAAATGTTCACGTTTAAACGTATGTATTATACCTTTTTTTAATAAACCTGTAACTTTGGAAGCAAAAATCCGAGGATAATTTTCAAAAAAGAAAATGAATGGAAATTGTATTCTCTTTAAAACGTTACCAGAATTTCTTTTCTACATTAAATTATGACAAAATCGCGGATGGTTTAAACCAAATTTGAAAACTAGATAAAAAATTTTCATTGATTTAAATGGGTCTAAAAATTGAAAATGATTCTATACTTATGAAACAATCATAACTTCTTTAATGTTGATGTGAAAGAAATATTCTAGTAATATTTTAAAGAGAATACATTTTCCTTTCATTTACTTTATGTAAAATTATCGTCGGATTTTCGCTTCCAAAGTTACAGGTTTTTTTTAAAAAAGGTATAATACACACATTTAAACGTGAAAATTTCTGGTGTTTTTATAGTTATGAGACGCACTTTATCAATGATGTATTTTTTGTTATAATTTTTGATCATTAATAATTCTGAAATAAGTACATTAATATTGTTTAACGTCACGTGTGTGAAATTAAAGCTCTTTCCGTCAACTTTCATATACTTTTGGGTCATTGTTAAAGTCTTTAATATTACTATAAACGTGTTCAGCGATTAGATATAAAGTTTCTTTAGGTTTGGTACGCGAAAATTCTACGCTGACACTTTTTCGCTTGATTAGTTGAAAGTAGATGAGATAAACTTTCAAATGGGCCTATTCCCGATTTAGCAATATTAAACTGTACCTACTATGATTTATTTAGGAATTGAAATTATGCAAGCGCAAGGTTAGAGTACCCAAATTTCAATATTTTCTTGTTAGGAGAGGATCGAGTATTTTATATCGCTGCATGATTACCAACATCATTAAGTATATTAGTTTCATTAACAAATAGATTATCATTAAAATGTACATCCCATTAATAAAAAATAATGGTGCCCCTTTGACCCGCCGTGCCATGAGTGCCGCTCTTTCCCCCACATTGTAAAGCAAAATTTGAATATATAATGGCGCAAGCTCAATCATATCATCATACCTACCCATATATAAAGGAAGGCGTAGTACAATGGACAAAACACTTTCATAAACATACTGATATTCGAAATTTGATTAAATAAATTTAGTAAACATGCAAATACGTAATTAGTAACTGAATAGATTAATAGAATTGTATTAATAAATTGACAATACATAATTGATAGTTTTAATTATGCGTATTATTGGTATTTCATCCGAATTAACAACTTTTTAATTTATCAAAATATAGTAGCGTCTACGGTCACAACAAAATATACTGAATTACGTTAAACCAAGATATTTTATTTCGCTCTGTTAATTTAACATATGCTTGATTAGAATTTTTCTTCATTACCTACTTTTTTTATATGTAAAGAGATATTAATTCTAAATGCTTTATTGCTTTAGCTACTACCTGCCCCGGACATATGGACCTATTAATATAACATAAAATCGGTAAAATGAGCCCTTAACATTGGATTTAAAATCACCGATCCAGATAATCTTCATAAACAGATTCTAATGAGTATATTTCAATTTTTTGCTCGCATTACAAATTTACTACAAGCTTTTGAAAAAGTCTACTAATGAGCTGGTTAACATTCTAAATATAACATTCTTATTACGCTTCCTAACATACCGCGACACGTATCACGTATAAGTATTTCCATTAGCAAATTATACATTCATGAAAAAAGAATCGAATAATAACCCTAATTGACTATCTCCAACGACCAACGCATATTCACATCTTGTTTACACGCGAATCTCCAATAAAACGTCCCATCGACTCAAAGATCGAACACACTTTCATTTGCACTTCCACACTCGCGATAACACATCGAGAGGAGACCTGGAATTCAATCTAAAGGGGAATGCCATCTTTTAGATTAATCAATTTTTTCCTTTGCGTCTCTTTCTCTCCCTCGAGTCGAGCTATGAGCAATGCCGCGGCAGAAAAATTCTCCGACGACCGCACGCTCGCGCGCGCGCGGACTTTTTGCCAGGCATATAGTCGAACCCACGGGAGAACAGATTACAATCCGCCAGTTGGCACAAAGACAAGAAAATAACTGACGTTTTCATATATACGTGTACATGTACGTGTATATACGTGACGAGAGAGAGAGAGAGAGAGAGAGAGAGAGAGAGAGAGAGAGAGAGAGAGAAAAGAGAGAGACGGAGAGAGACTACTCAAACAGCAATAAACTCTCTCCATCATCGCGATAAATCGCTCGCGGGTCGCTTCTTTTTCTTGCGCAGAAGAGGAGAAGGGGGAGGAGAAGGAAAAAAGGAGAGCGGGAAAATGAGAAGGAAAACCTAGTTAACCCTTTGAAGCACAATGGCACATAAACACACCAGCGTTTTTCTGCTATTGTCTTTTTTCTCCCCCCTCCACCCACCCGTTTTATCTCTCTGCTTTGCCTTTGTCGAGAAGAAAAGAACTCGAGCGATTGTATTTTTGCTGTATATAAAGAAAGATTAGCTCGAGAGCTTTTTTGTTACAATTTCCAGTAATTATTAGTATAATATAAAATGTCTCTATTTGTATTATATTCGTTTGTTGATTATTGTTGAACGAGTAGGCTTTGAAACTTGACTCTCGACTCTCTGTAATGTTTATAGGGAAATTCCATACTGCTTGAAAATTCGATGTTTTAAATAACACTGCGGTTTACAGGGAAAATCTCACTTTACTAGCTGCATATACGGATACTGATTTTGAAACTCATACATTATTTATGAAATATTACGTTGTACAATCTGTCTCAAAAATATACGTAGAATTATGGAAATTAAATTTTACCTAGAAAAATTCATTTTAAAAACACTGGTATATTAGTATTCATGTTTTAAAATTTTATTTTAAAATTTATTTTAAAAATATTATTTTACAAATCATTTTAAAATAGCTGTCTGGTGATTTTTCTATAATGTTTTAATAAATTCACTTTTGTAGATCAAGTATAGAGTTTTCGCTGAAAATGGACCTTCTAGAAGATATTTGTATTATGAATGTGTACAACATAAAGTATAATTGTTTATAAGCTCTTGCATACTTACATATAAACAATAAGATTGTACATGATTTTACTTTATAGATAAATACTTAATAACTAAAATAAGTATTTAAAAATCAAAATGGAATGAAAAATGAAAACAATTTTTGTGGTTTGAGTAACACTTATTCTTTTATCATTTTTTACTTTTTTCCGTAGTATGGGGCAAGAACATTTTTGTTTTTATTGTTCATTGTCTCAGGTACGGTTTGTAACCTAGTTCCAAAAAATTCTTCACAAGGTCTATATCAAAATTCTTTTTCAATACATCAATATTAAGATGCTTTATTATACTAATGCGATTTTCTAAATTTTAGTATTTAGAATAGTACATCAGAATGCTTTAAAAATCGATAAGTAATTATCTATTCGACTTAAATGTTCGATTATGATATAAAGTTATTATTCACTGTATCTATAATTGTAATCTGAAAATTAAAAGTCGAGATTCTCCCAGAATATTAACGTCCGCCACAATTATATTTATCGCGATGAGCGAAACCCCCTTTGAGTGCAGCCAAGAGTGCCAATGCAGCTGGCAGCGAGTTCGCTCGGCCCGTTTCTTAGTGCATTTAGACGACGGTATATCACGGGAGGAAGATTAGTTTCGCTTTTGAGAGCCACCGAGAGTGGAGTAATTTTTCATGAAACAAGTAGCGCGCCCGCGCTCTGACGCTAAGGAGCTACCAGAATTAAAGCGTTCACATAAGAATTCCGCTATTTTTCAAACAATTCATGAAATAGGTTAAAAAGCAGTTTTTAAGGGGAGTAAAAATTTCACTTGAATTTTTCTGCCTGTTTGCTCGTAGTGGACGCTTTGTAATTGTAAAAAAAATTTGCTTATCGTGTTATAATGTTTCGAGAATTTAAGAGTACAGAGTTTTGCATGAATCGTTGTTTCCTCGTGTAGGTAGGGCTGAAAATATATTATACTATTATATTATATACTTCAGATCTTTTTTATTTCTGTTGTAATATAATGGTTTTAATGCAAATATATACGAAAAAGTTTAAATTATCCATTTTTTCGCTCAGATTATGCACTTTTGTTATGTCCAAGGACGTTATTAAAGTAAATTATATCTGGGACCCAAAAAAATTATAATAAACAGTAACCATTTAATAAAAACCGTATTTATAAAAACTTGCAAGTCTTTGAGAAAAAGATATTTCGTTAAAATAAATATTATTGTTTATAAACGTTAAGTAACGACAAAAATAAAAATGTATATTTAATCAATTAAAGTTATATTCTCAAAATATTATGTATGTTATGTACAGTTTAACTTTATTGTCTTAAACATCGTCATAACGTTTTGTATGTTTATGAGTGTTAAACCGCTAAGTGTTTTGGTCTTTATTTAGAGAGGAAATTGCAGTCCGAGAAATGCAGAGTAGGTATAATAAAGTTATGCGAATACAACAGCAGGTAACCGTGAGAATAAACATTTAAACCGTGCAGAATTGTAAATTGTATTCTACATCAATAAAATGTCGTATTTTAGACAAATAGAAGTATTTATATAATGAAACACGCAACTACTTTACTTCTCTCAAACATGTTAATATTCAAATATTTGCTGAGCGTTTCCGATAATAACATTTTCATTAATGTTTATAGTAAAAAAGGCAATATTTTTACAAATGTATGTTAAGACTGGATTGAGGATACGTTCCAAAATTTGCTTTTAGTAAATTCATAGTTAAATAAAAGATAACATTTCGCAATACAATTCACTGCCAACTTTATTGGCAACAGTCCGAATCAGTTGATTGTTTTAAATCATATGACTCGAAACGTTATCGCCAAACCGCAGAATATCAGGGCACTGTAATAAAATTTAATGAATTCTTACAAAGCAGTAAATCCAGCGTCATAAATATGCAAACTTTAGTACATTATTTTTCATTATTAAACAGCAGTGCAGATGATGATTATTATAGAATTAAAATTCTCTTCAAAATCACACATTTCTGAATTTTATCGTTATTATTTAATTAAAATGCATTTTTTATTGCATTTGAATAGATTTTGACATTATATTCGAGGTAAAATTTGCCAAGTTTATGTATTTTTATTGATAAAACTGTTATTTTCTCATTCAATATAGTTTTATTACTTTTTTCACTTTTAAAACGTATGCCAATTATATAAAGTGATTTGTAATTCAATTGCCAAGTTGCTAAATATTATAATGAGCTTTTATTATAATATTACATAAATAAATTTTTATTTATGCATATATACATAGAAATAATTTGCATTAATAGTTATAAAGATTTTGAGTCTAGTTATAGCTCTACTACAAAATTGAACATTTTCATCGCTCCAATTAACGTATAATTAGTTGGGCTGGCGAATAATTTAGCAATTAAAGCGAATAACATCCACCGAAAATGTTTGCTGTGCAGGTAAACCTATTTTCTATGCATATAAGTGCAGAATATAATCATGGATCGTAATAACAGAATGTTAAATTACTTTTATAATTTTTTGCCTACCTCTATGTAATCTAGATATGTATAACTCAATCCATAACAAATATAGTCAATTTATTTTTCAAGAAAATAAACAAGTATTAGATCGGCTCTTCAACGATCATCACGCTTAAGAAAAATAAACTTCGAGACTTTTGCTTTTGTCCCATTTGTATCTATAATTTAATATTATAATATATATAACGAACTTTTGCTTTTTTTAAGGAAGTGTCGATTAATTCAATTATTACAGCAAGACCAATTTCAAATTACATTAGGGGAGATTGGAGATTTTTTAATAAGTACAGAGTTCCAATTTGTTGACATAACTAATAAAAATAAAAAAGATACAAATTTTGAAGGTGGCAAGACGCCGTTGGGACTGGAAAATCAATATGAAAGTTTAATGCGTGACAAATTAATACCCTTTTATCAAACTCGGTACATTTTTTTTAAATATAAACTTCTTTTTCACCACACTGCGCGTAAAGTGCTGACTGTACGCCCTCTCAGCAGGCCGTACAGTACCGCATGGACTGCCTAGGGAATAAAGTGACTTGCGCATGCGCGATGCGCCTTTTTCCGCTCTCGACTGCGTCTCGAGCGGTAAAACAGCGCGTCGCGCGTACATAAGTCACTTTACTTCTAGGCAGAGCATGGGGTACTGTACGGCCTGCTGAGATGCGTACAGTCATTTCTTTACGGGGGTGTGGTGAAAAGTAGTATACGCACCTCTGGAGTACAGTAGGCAAGCATGCACTGTGTGAAATGCCGACCTCGCTTCGCTCGGTCAGCAACGTCACACAGTGCGTACATTGCCCACTTTACTCCCTTGATGCATAATGTACTATTAAGGTATCTCAAAAGGCGTGGAGATCATATTGACGGTTGGGTGAAAAAAGAGGCTATTTCGGAAAACCCTTGAAGAAGAGGCTAATTCAGTTTTCGCTTGAAGATCGGGCTAACTCGGTTTGCGCTAGAAGAACAAGCTAACCCCAAAATCGCTCAAAGAAGGTTTAATTTAATTACATATTTCTCGAATTTAATTTTGTAATAGGCTATAATAAATTTAGAAAACTATGTATTTGAGAAAAAATAAATGTTATTATTGCGTATTACAAAATTAAATGTAAAAAATAATTAGTTTAAGGTGATGTTAAAGCTACCTATCACTGACAAATACGAGGAACCATTTTTTTCATTTAATTTTGAATTTTTAGCAACAACTTTCCAGAGAGATATTTTCTCAAAATTAAAAATTGAATGAAATAAGTGGCTCCCCGTATTTGACGGTAATAGGGGGTTTAGCATCACCTTAAATAGCCTTTCTTTGAGCTAATTCTGAGCTATCCCGTTCTTCAAGCGCAAACCGAGTTAGCCCGTTCATCAAGCAAAAACTGAGTTAGCCTCTTCTTCAAGCGTTTCCCCTGATAGCCTTTTCTTCTACTCAACCGTCGATATATTTCATCCTTGTTATTAGTCCATAATACTTCGACACGTTCAAATAGAAATTTCATGAAGGTTAAAATTGCCTAGCTCAATGCATTTTAAAGGCCTACAAATTCTCACCACACTCAACAACACTACTATTACATGAATGAATTCGCTCACCTGTCCCCCGACCATGCCTTGCCTGAGCCTCGGCAGATCCGTCTGGCTCCAGGCGCTCTTGCTCCAGGGCACGACCTGCCTCAGATCCGTGTCGAACTCGAACTCCGCCAGCTGATTGTGCACGAAGTTCCTGATGTTCCAGGGCAGATCGTTGTGGCCGTCTATGAGGGGCACCTCGCTCAGCACCTGGCGCACCTTCTCCATGCGCTCGCGGCTCGAGGCGATGGGCCCGATGGCCGAGTCTCCGCCCACGGGCCTCGGACCCACCCGGCCCACCCACACGCTCAGACGCAGGATGATCAGCAGCGCCAGACGCGCGTCCCTGCAGCCCTGGAAACGCGCAAGGTTGGGACAGATCGTTAGCTGTGGGACAGCGATTGGGAGACGTGGTTTGTGGAGGTTTGAGCTGATGCTGTAGAGTGAAGCCTAGCAGGTGTAGTTTGATTTAACCCCTTAGGTGCCGACAGAAAGATCATAGAAGCA
Organism: Gastracanthus pulcherrimus; assembly: GCA_949152435.1. Classification (NCBI taxonomy): domain Eukaryota; kingdom Metazoa; phylum Arthropoda; class Insecta; order Hymenoptera; family Pteromalidae; genus Gastracanthus; species Gastracanthus pulcherrimus. The sequence continues at coordinate 159,412,743 of OX424576.1, forward strand.
TGTTGTGATAAATCCCGATTATATTGAAGTTATTAGCTCCTGGCGAAAAAATTATCATAGAAAAACGATATGATATCGTGTGTTACAAATATTATGACCAAAAATCTAATCCTTTGAAGTTACCCGCGCAGTAAAGTACTAAAAGATCTCTCATGGCAATGATTCTTTGTCACCGACACTCAAGGTATTAATAGGCCCTATATCGCAATATATAGCTGTATACATTAACATTTGCAATATATCTAAGTCTATGTATATGCGATTTTTTTTAACTAGGTGACTAGGTATTTTCGGCGAAAGAATGTTTCGCCGAATAATTTTCGACAAATGATTATTCGCCAAATATTAAATTTGGCAACATTGCAAGAGAAACCAAATAGATTCGGTTTCCCGGGTAACGACTGCCAGGCGGTCAAACTTACTCGTAGTATAGATGCTCACATGATTGCATGCGAAGAATGTTAATGTTTTTAGGTATATCTCGTGATATAGGTTAAATTCAAACAAACTATAATACGGGTTCTGGGCTTTATTTTAAGATATCAGGAAAATATTTATATAGTTTCATCAAAATTCAGAACGCGTACCCCTGATTATCTCCTTGCCAGCACAATTGGTGGTTATACTTTTTTTAAAAAGTTTGTTCATCTTTATTAAATGATACCTACATTCTAATTTTTATGATCTTTATTTTTGAATAGTCAACTAATGATATTTCTCTGTAAACCCTTTTATTCCGAAATTATTTTCTAAGATTCCATTATAGCCATTAGAAACTTTTCTTTCCACGCATTATTTCACGTTATTTCACTAATAAATGGTACCTCTAGTTGTGATCGAAACTCTGCAAGCGTCTGACACTCTTCTTGTTAGTACAAACTCGATTATTACGAACTTCAAGTTAACGTAAATCAAATTCGAGACTCTTCAAAATTGTATGAATTCTCATGGAAATTCTCCCCCACCTTAAATCAAATTCCTCGCTAATACCAATTAAGAACTTTATTATCGATCCCCTTAAACTGAAATATTCAGTTAATATATACCGTAAACATGAACAGTATTCCATATATCAGTCGTTCTGTCTTACAATGAGAGCCCGCAATCTGTGAGAAATGGATTTTGGTTAAGGCAAAAAATGCATGAAAATTTGAGAATTTTAAATTCTTTTATTCGCTTGAATTTTATATGCATTTTTCAACACTATTTTTGATTGTTCATAACTTTGGAACATATTTATAATTTTATACGAAGCTCATTCAGCCAATCTTGTTTACTAATTGGATCATTTTCGTAGCATAAAAACTCGCAGAGTAATGATCCGAATGGATCGATGAGGTATATTGCACCATTTCATTCAAATAAATTTCAACGAACTCATCAAGCTACTGAGGATATGTTAATTGGTTTTGATCAAAATAAATGCTACATTGAACTATTTAAGCGCACTTATCCGCACTTATCCTTACTTATCTTCAGTAGCCACGGTGACCCTTAATCTGATTCAACTTGAAGATGCTTGTACTGTAAAATTTCTATCTGGATTTGAATCTACATTGTTTATAGATTATTTACCAATAAAAATAAAAAGAATGGTTGAGCCGTTTTTGATCTAGTCCATTCTGTTCACCATATTAAATCAGCCAATTTGAATATTTTTAAATTTGACAGCAGTTTCGTAATCAAAAACCCCAAAAACTCATATATACCAGTTTTTATGAAAACCGATTACCATTGGGTTTTTATACTTCAATGGATTAACCAAAATTTTTTGTTTAACCTATTGAGACACAATAACCCAATGACAATCAGTTTTTTTGTGAAAATTGGTATCTAAGGGTTTTTAGGGTTGCTGATTACGAAACTGCTATCAGATTATTAAAACTCAAAATCGCTGATCCAATATGGCAGACAGAATAACATATCTTAAAACCGGCTCCGCCATTTTTTTTAATTTTCGGTGGTAAATAATCTATAAACCATACAGATTTGAATCCTGAAAGAAAATTTAAAGTGCAAGCACGTTTAAGTTGAATCAGATTAAGTCGGCTAAAAAAGATTTCATATATAATCATATGTGATACAGATTTGAATTCAGAAATAAAATTTAGAGTGCAAGCACGTTTAAGTTGAATCTGATTAACCCGGCTAAAAAATGTTTCATATATAATCATATATGATCATATAATATATGATCATATATGTGTATATCCGAATTTTGGTTACATATATGATTGATGATCATATATTATTGTTTAAATTAAGCTTAATTCCTAAGTTTGAGTGTTAAAATCCGCATGATACATCCTAAATACGCAACTGTATCTAGAGTAACTACATTTGAGCACGAAAATTCCATAAAAAAATTCATGTAGGTCGTATCTATTATATATGATTATATATGATCATATATGCGCTTTGGTTACATATAATCATATATGAATCTTTTTTGCCCGAGAAGGGTCGCCTTATAGCTCAATACGCTACACCTCAATGAGACAAGAAACCCCACTTTAAGATACAATAGATCTATCTTAAGGTGATGCTAAACTCCCGGTCGGCGTCAAATACGGGGAACCACTTATTTCATTCAATTATCAATTTTGAGAAAATATCTCTCTGGAAAGTTGTTGTTTTTAATTAGGACAATAACGTTTCATAAAGACATTTGCTGAAAATTGAAAATTAAATGAGAAAAGTGGTTCCTCGTATTGGTCGATGGCAGGTGGCTTTAGCATCACGTTAAACACAAGGACTTTTGAGATGAAACTGCACCTGTGGATGTAGGGTATCATTTTTGGGAAGAGAAACCACTACCGAAAGCCTGATCAAAATACGTTTTCTGTAAGTTGTATAGATTTGTCAATATTAAGAACACGAAATTAAGCAATCCGATGTCGACATTAATAAAAGTCACAATTATGCACTGAGGAAAAGGATTGGATATCACATCAATACTTTTATATTTATATATGATAACTATACCGGTATTGCTGGAGTAACCGTACATATTGTTGTTTTAGCTATATTATGGGTGCCGATGATATTGTATGGTTATCCCAGGAATATAATATAGCTGTGAGAGCAATAACAAAGTATTGTTACAGCAGCAATAAGCAATTTAGTTCGAACATCCAGAATCTGGATGCTGAAGCAATACATTTTTTCCCTTGTGGTTTTTGCCACAAGACGTTTTGAATATATCTGCTGAATATATAAGTAAAGGTCTAGGCACTGTGAAACCAGGCAGTGTGAAAAAGTGTACTGTGAAAAATCAGATATGAATACTGCCTAAAGTTTAGATGATTGGAAGCCATTACACAAATAGGAACATTATTGCTATGACACAAACATATTTTAGCTGGATTATTTTAGCTTTTATAGCATAGAGATTTAGATAGAAAAACAAAGATATTAACTCTTGTAGTAAAAATATTTTCCATAGTTAACAAATACCGCTTTTTCATTAATTCAGCAAACACTCTCGTCGTTTTCGGAAAAGTTTTCAGCTGTTACATCAAATTTTTCTCCTATGGATGTAGGTTAAGTCGATGAGTGCTTTTACCAGATTGGTGGACGTATTCACAGTGCATGTTTCGAGGGGTGCCGTCGTTTCACAGTGCCCAGGTTTTCGCTGTACGTACAAAAATCCTTTATAACATTTAACGCGTTAGTGTTGTATGCGTCATGAACAATACACGTCATGTTCTTCTCGTTTTACTAAATCGTCTAGGGGAGACCAGGGCAAAGCGAGCTTCAGGGTAAAGTCAGCTTACTATATATTTTTTATACAAATAACACATTTATATTATTTATATAGTGAGCCAGAAATATATTTCAGAACGCTAAAATGTTTCGCGCCACAATAACGGAATACATCCATAATAAAATTATCTAATATAACAACATATTAATTGTATACGTGAAATTAGTAAAAATGTTTTATTTATGTCAGAAATATATCGCAGCTACCCCGAGACTCGCTTTGCCTCGGTCTCCCTAACGTGATAAATTCCAAGTTTTGAAAATGGATTCTACGAATCACATCATTTTTGGTCGCATAATTGACGAAATTCTCGTAAAATTGAAAAAATTATTGCTAAAATCTCTTAATAAATAACTAAAACAGGTTTATAAATACTATTCAGAATTTTTCAAAAGTTTTTAAAAGTTCTTAAAGGACATAACATAACAGATTTAAAGATTACTTTCTACCCTAATAATAATTTGATTGCAAAAGTGATAAATTAATAAAATTATTTATTTTTAAACTGTATATACCTTGAAATGATATAATTTGTTATATAATATGAACAAATGTGTATAAACGTATTATCGGGAGGTTTTATAATTCCCTCTTTAATATGAAGATTTCATTAATTCGAACACGTACTGATAAAGATTTACTTGATTATTTATAACTAATTTAAGTCCCTTAAAATCTTAAATTTAAAATATTATTTATTCCCTATTTATTGTTCTTTGGCTATTCTCTTTTTAACAAATAATGCATTCATCTGTCAGTGTACATGTAAAAAAAATAAAACTAAATTCAAGGGAAATTATAGTTTTAAAAATATAGAATGTGAAAAAAATGTAAAATGATATACCCGCAATTGTTTCAACAAATTATGCAATTTTCAGAGCATATAGAAAAGAAAGCAATAAATTTTATTACCTGATAGTGTTCAGTCAAAATTTCATTGAACTTATGTGATATAGATGTCAAGCTAGAAAATTTTGATAGAAATATCGTTTATGGTCTTAAAATAAAAAAAAGATCCCTGTGTAAATTGCGAATTTCTGTGCGTAACGTCAATTTTTTTGCACACGTATATGACGAATTCCTAAAAAAATGCACTTTTTTGAGTCCAGATATGCCACAAAAAAATTTGAATGCTCGGTTTCCAAAACCTTTTCTGTCTTATTTTAAAGACCAAATTATGAATAAAAACGCGTTTAAACATTGAAAATTGGCCATGTGACAATGTTTTTCTGGAAATTGGGTGTTTTCACGGATTTTTATATATAGCAAAAAAAGAGGGTTTTACTGCGCAGTTAATAATTGTGCACACAAAGGTGGAAATTTTTTTCCCACAAAGTATATAAAAATAGAAGAAAATACCTTTAATTTAAGTTTTTGTTCGTTGAAAATGGATGTTCCGGTTCAAAGTTATGACAAATTAAAAATAGGGTAATAATTCGTAAAAAATCTCGGATTCTAAAACCAAATGGAAAATTCTTCCGGTTTTACCCTATTTTCAACAAATTATTACCCTATTTTAAATTCGTCATAACTTTGAACCGGAACATCCATTTTCAACGAACAAAAACTTAAATTAAAGGTATTTTCTTCTGCTTTATATACTTTATGCGGAACAATTTTCCACCTTTGTTTGTATAGTTATTAATTGCACAGTAACACACTTTTTTTGCTATACATAAAATTCCGTTAAAAACACCTAATTTGCCAGAGAAACATAGTCACATGGCCAATTTTCAATGTTTAAGCGCGTTTTTATTCATAATTTGGCCTTTAAAACAAGATAAAAAAGGTTTTAGAAACCGAGCATTCAAATTTTTTTGTGGGATATCTGAACTTAAAAAAGTGCATTTTTTGCAATTTCGGCAAATGTAAATTAATTGTGTATAGTGAAAAACTGCGTGTAAAGTGACTTACGTTACTTTACGCACAGTAGTGGAAATCGCCGCGCGGCACGCGATATACCGCTCGTAACGTGAGAGTAAAGAGACAGATATAGAGGTTAACCACCGCATCGCGATCCCAAAATTTCTCCTATTCTTTCCATCCATCTCTCTAAATCTCGCAGTATATTAAACCTACTGCCAATTGCAGGAGCCAGAAGGAGTGAGTGATTTAATTTCAGAAACGTGACATTTAGTCTCGCATTTAGTTTCATGAATTAACACGGATAATAAATTTATTTTTGTTGGAAGGAGGGGGGGGGGGGGGGAGGCTTCGCCCAGTTTCCACCGGGATTTCAAAGAAACGTCCATATACGGTTATCTGTTCTAGCTACTGTTTCACGAACTTTACGCACTCCTGAGCAAAAAATATTGTATGCAAATTGGGCGTAACGTTTTCGCGATTCGTGTGATTCCTGTAGACTCGTCGCCAAAGTTCGCTTTCTGCCCTCGTTGCATAAAGTACTATTATATTGTTATAAAAAAACGTAATAAATTATCGTATAAAAAGATTTTTGAAAATCATAAGTTTTTAAATTAAAAATAGATAATGTTCAATTCATCAAACATTTTAAAAAGTTATATACATTCAATTTTTAATTTTAATTTTTCATAATTTAAACCATATTTGGTTACATTATTAAGCGGTTTACGCGTTACGATCAGTTATACACATACACACACAAACACACGACATACATACACACATATGTACACTTACAGACCTGCATAACGCATACATACATGTATGCACGCAAGTACACACAGATTCGCATGCACACGTGCACAAACAAATAGATGTACATATACGTACAAGTTAACATTTTTGAGAGGGTAACATATTGGTACTCACCAAGTAAAATAATATATGGTTACGTTAAATTCTCAGGCATAGTGCGTTTCTTACACATAATAATTGTACACGTAATAATTGTGCACAATTTAGTATTGGTCAAATATATCTATACATAGTTTGACCAATGCTAAATTATGTACAATAATTACGTGTATAATTCTTATGTGTAAGAAACGCGCTATGGCAATTCTCACATAATAGAATTAAAATTCTATAAATAAATAAAAACACATCGTTCACTTAAAAATAGCAAAATGCTGTCCGCAAGTGAAATACTTATGTACTTTAAGAAATTAATGTCATGTATGTATTTTAGTAAAAAAAGCTCTTCAAAGTCAAATACTCTTGGAATTATAGTTATGAATAGTTCATAAATGATATTTTAACGTTATCGCAAGTTCATTTACATTAAAAGCTCATGATGCATTCATTAAAGGATAAAGTCTTAAAAATTCATAAGTAATTAACTAGAGTTTAATGACTTAATAAATATTTATGAAGCGAAGGTAATTGTTAAATTCATTAAAGAAATATGTAAGAATTACTTTTGACAGAGATGTGACATCTTAATACTTTTCGACAATATAATAACTTTATTATTAAGAAATAAAAAAGAAATGAGTTTAATTATTGTTATATTCGATGCATATATAAGTGCATAGCCTATATCGTAAATAAAATACTCTGCCAATTTAGAGAGATTGCATTAAATTTTGAAAGCATATACGTATTTAAATAGCGAGACTATGCTCCAAAAATTATTAATAAATAAATTAGTTATAACAATACCGAATGAAATGATATTATCGGAATTTCGTAGGAAGCGATGAATTATGTTTGGGGTTTACAGAAAAAAATTAATGGCATGGAGCTCATACCACATGCTATCACTTGCAATTAAATTAAATCGTTCCTCTACATCTACGCGAGTTAACTTTACATCATTAGACCAAAAAATGCTTTTCAATCGTTAATCAGAGTAAATTATAAATGTAGGTTGTATGGAATTCATAGTGAATTATAGCAATATGATTCAATTATCTATGCATACGTGAACTGTACTAAATACCAGATTTGATAAATTCATTAAACGAACTGTACACGTACAAAGAAGTAATTAATTATCTACAGAATAAGTAATAAGTATGATTTTGTTGAATATTTGCTCATGCTCCATGTAAATTACTAATTGTCAAACAAACAAAATAAATTTTCAAAACATATGAATGCGGATTCATCAGAGATGTTCTAATTATTTTAGAAATTCAAGAGAAAATGTTCTGAATATCAATTATTAAAATAACGTTTCATAATTTTTCTGTTCTATTAATTTTTAGATTTTTAACTATTATATTTTTCTCTAAAAATTATTGTTTTTTTTTAATCTATAACAGGGTGAAACTTGGCTTGGAACACGTTCACATAACGTACGCAAGGTTGGCAGATAAATCAGATAAAACGTTCTAGTTTTCAGTTATGCCTTCCTTCGTAGTTGCTCTCGTATTGTAATTTCGCTGTATTAAGGTCAGCTCGTATCATTATATTCATAATACTATGATTGAAGTGAAAAATTCTCATGTTTTTGCGGTATACAGATGTTGAAAATGTTAACGGTTCAAGCAGAAACGTACAGCGTCAAATATAAATTAAAATTATAATATTAGTTATATTAATAAATACAGAATGTAAAATTCTCGATAATTATATATATATATATATATATATATATATATATATATATATATATATATTACAAGTGGAACGAACACGAGTACTCAAATCATCATCCGAGTCTGAAAAAGCCCTTTCCACCCGTGGTACACATCGTATTCTTTTTAATAAGTGTGTGAATAGGGCTTTTTTCATGCATGCAAAGGAAATGGGGAAATGGGCGCATTTACTAAGAAATTCAGGAACGGGAGGTAATCAATATTACCTCCCACTCCAGAATAGACGCTCGGAATGCCCAATTTTCCATTCGTTTTTCAAGCATGGAAAAGGGCCTTTTTCATGCACGTGTTGAGGAAAATACATAAAAGAATTAAAAACAAAAACTAACATAAGAAAAGTTTAAATAATTAAAGTTCGTAAATATGCACAATATGTTTTGCACTCACCAACAATATTTGCAAGGCTTTTTATTGCAAATTTTCTGAATTTTTCAACAAAAATCGTTTTAAGACCATTTAAAGTACTTTTCGATTAATTAGGCCGAATCAAACCTATCCCTCAAAATCCTCGAAAAAGTGGTTTTGATCACTCAAAGCATTTCACCAAGAATCATGAAGATAGCTTTTTTCAGTATAAAAATGATTGCCATAGTCACAAAATGGGCACAGAGCCATATTTATATAAAAAAAATAAAAACATCATATAAAATTGATTAAACAATTTTTGTAGCGCATTATATCTTGTTTTATATTAAGCAGCATTCATCTTATTGTTAAATTCAATAAAAATATTTTATTACTATTAATTTATTGTACACTCGACGTGGGAAATTTCTTGTCGAATACATTTGAAAACCTCTAATGAACTTAGCGAAAACGTGCATTCGATCCAATGAACTCAATAAAAATGCAGTATTTCAAAAAATTCAAACGCATTTGACCAGAAATTTCCCACGTCGACTGTACAATATTTGACATTAAGTAATAAACTTTGATTTATTAAGATATATTAAGCAACAAGTAATTATATATTCAATTACAAAATTCGCTAACGCGTATATCACTGCTAAATAGGATATTTCGGACTACCCAAATTAACTAAAACGTACTCTACATATTTGATCAAATTCAGTAACTATGTACTCTATACTTCCATAAAATTTTAATTGCATTTAAGACGCGTTAATAGTTTCGCCCGAGCGCGAAAGGATAAATCATCATTGTTTCGCACTCGCAATAATCAAAATTCAATTTTTACTAGCGATTCTCATTCTCGCGCGCGTACGCGCGAACGAACTAAACAAACGGAAGGGAAAGTTGGGTTCGTTTAAAGTTTCGTTAACACCCAGATCCTCGAGAGCCGGAATAAGAACTTTACCTCCTCCCGGAGGCACATTCAATCTAAAATCCCATTTGAAATTTTCCCATCATTCTCCGCGTACTGCTTCCGTTAAAAACACAGTATCGACTTTATGGAAACTTCTTTTTTTTATTCCTAGAGATGTACAGAAAGACGCTGCGTGCTATCGATTCTTCATCGTTATTCATTTATTATTGGTTGCTTCGAACGGCGAGACTTTATAAGCATCGTAATGTTTATACATACTTAGCTTGGTAATAATGTTTCTGTATACTGTTGAGTTAAGCTACTTCAATACTAAAAATGTCGGAAAATTTAATTCAACTTTCACGTTACAATTTCTTTTTCTTAAATTTAAATATCACGTATATTAATTTTTTTTAATATAAACTAGCTTAGGGCAAATATTAGATTTTCTTAATATGCGTATTTTAAATCCAGCGTTTAGAATTTAATATTACACTATATTTTTTCTAAAAAAAGAAAATAGCTCTGAATTAAATGCATGAAAACTTTCACACTATACGCACATACCATATTAATTTTACTGCACTTTGTAGACATCGCAAAAATGCAAGCTATAAAAACATTTCCAATTTCTCAACAGAGTTGTTAAAACTCTTTCTCTCTCCCTCTCTCGCTTCCCGAAAAAAGCCGGCGCAAAGCACGAGCTTTAAAGCTCCCAAGATATTTTGTAATACGTTTTTTCTTCTCACGCGTGAAAATCCTCTATATTAAAATTTCTCTTAATAGAGTCGCGCGAAACATAATTTCGCGAAAATTTCCTCGCAGCACTGGAAACTCTTCCTGAATAAGAAAAAAGCGTGTTTGCTTAATTGCTGGAGAATGAAACACAGGATGAAGAATAATGATATCTTGGTGTATTTCGCGTTTTTTGCGACGGATAGTAAAGTTCCGCAAAGAGAGAAACGAAAAAATAAGCGGTTATTTATCATCGTTTGACACTGCTTCGAATCAGGAGGAGATATCGGAGCTGTAAAAGTAGCGCCGAAAAATTAAGCGTCACTGTATTGAATGGCTAATCCGATTACAACTTTATATTTGTTTCACTTTTATTCGTTATCTGGCATCACTTATTTTCTTCTGTATATGTATTATCTGACATTAGTCTGATATAGTGTTTGATAAAAATATTACATATTTCAATGAATAATAACTTGTTTAAGGGGTTGACAAAGTCATGTAAAAATTCAAATTTCTCCGCTTCTGATTTTAATGACAGAGAAATTAATGATTTTAATTGGTTTAATTGAATACGTAGACCGAAGTTGCAAAATAAAAATGATGTGCAAAATCAAGATAACATTGCTCTTTCTTATATAACAATCTACCATTGTACAAAGTTTTAAGAGAATATTTCAATATTTCGACGAATACCATTCAAACAAAGTTTCAAGCATACAGCCTGAAGATTTTATTCGAATGGCATTGGTTGAAGCATTTAAATATTTGTTTGAAACTTTGGACAATGGTGCATTATTATATCGTAACTCCTTACGAAGAGTAATAAACACGTTTCAGTTTTTAGCGAAACTTGCTGTTTCTATACAACAAAAAATTGATTAAAATAACAAGAAAGTTCGTAAATAAAATATGAAAACATAAATTTAGATAAATCGAAGAAATTATCGTATAACTTAAACTTTTAAGTAGTATATTGCTTTTATTTTATCAAAAATAAATAAAATTATGTATTTTTTGTGTAAGAAACGTGATCCTTTGAGCATAAGGTTCTTTTACATAAAGAATAATGATGTCTTAATATGACAAAATCTGATCTTCAAATTTAACTATAATAAGTAAAATTATGTAATATTATGTAATAATTATGTAATAATAAGTAATTATTTATTTTTAAACTGGTAAAATTTAAAGCCGGACATTAAAATAATGTTAAGCAGCCGTAGTTTGAAGCTATTGTATCAAAATCGAACAATTATTTTTAAGTTTTTGAGTTAACTCAAAAACTTTTACGGTAAAAAAGATCCAAAGTGAAGATGAAACTACACGACAATCTTTTAATTTAAGCTTTTTTTCGTATAAATATATTAATTTATTATAAAGTTATATAAAAGAGAAATCCTTAAATTTGTATACATATTTTACTTTGATAAGCATTTATTAACATTCTTTCCATCTATTTAAAGTTATTTTTCGATCGTTTTTTATATATCAGAAAAAGTTGCAGAGTTACATAAGAATTAGACATACAATTTTTTTACCGAAGAATCGTAGATTTCTAACGTCACTTTCAATCTTATATGAAGAAGAATCTGTGCGATAATACTGCGGATGCATCTGGACTTTTTTTATTACTTTTAATTAGGTTCACTTCTCTAGAAATCGCGATAATAAGCTAGAGAGATAACTTTTAGGGCAGGTGTAAGCCGGATGACAATACACTTGACGGCATTTTTAATACACTGTGCCACAATGGAACCATATAATTTCCTAAAAATATATATAATATATATATATATATATATATATATATATATATATATATACATATCATTCCTACATTCTATTAATTTCCCTGTTTGTGCATACATGCATGCTGTGTGCACGTGTGTGTATGTGTATGTGTGCTTGTGTTTGTGCGCGCGCTTGTTTGATTAATTAAATAAAAAAGATATTTCACATTCTGAAAATACTAAAAGAGATAAAAAATATTTATAAAAAAAGCATCTTTTAAAACAATCTTTTATTCAAAACTTAATCAAAATTTCAGGCTATGATTAAAAGCGTGGGTATAATTATTTTATTGTGCTTCTTTATAACTTGTACTTTATTTATTATTGTTACTTGAATAAGTCTAGTGTTTGAGGATCCAGTACTTTAGATTGAGTAATAACTGGCCCAGATTATTATGCTTTTACTCATAGCCTTAAGTTTTGATACTAGAAAAAAATAATACGATTTTTATTTTGTTTTTCATACATTAAATATAAATGTATATTATTAAACTTATATGTTATCACATACTAGAAAACGCGCGAGAAACACTTCCGACCGTTTCATTAAAATCCATGATCCAACCGGAGGGTGCGATCTCTCTGGGAATAAGGAACTGTATAATTTAACGCTGACTGGGAAATTCTTTTTAAAAATGTAATATTCAAATTGTATTTTAACTTATAGCACGAGCAAAATACCGTAATAATCCACAATCTTTCGGAAAAATTGCAAGCATCCATCAGCAAGTCACGCCGGAACAAAAATCCTCCCTCTAAATTTCAAAAAGCATATCGCCCAACATACAACCCTCCATCTCCTTCTCAAAGTCAGAAGAATTCCAAATCTCCCCCCCCCCCCCCCCCCCAACAATCCTCCCATTCAAAACCGCGATATCCCACCAACATTCCCACCGAATTTCCCGCCATAAAAACCCGCGCAGAAGAGAAAAACCATCCAATTTCTCTGCAGCGGTACGGCGGCAGCAGCCGAAGCGCGGCACGGCAGAACTGCTAAAGCGATCCTGCGGCCGGGGCGCAATAAAACATCCTAAAGAGAAGCATCGCAAGCAGGCAGCGGGAGCAGCGGCGAAATAAGAGCCGCGGCGCAGAGAAAAAGAAGCTCGAACTGCGAAACACGAGCTTTAAAGCTCCCCCAAGACACGGCGCACCCGCGCATCGCGAGCTATCACGTACGGTGCTCGCGCGCAGGCGCGCGAGGATCATCCTTCGAGAATTTTGCGTATACCTATGTCGCGCGCTCCGACACATGCGCGCCGTATACACAAACGCGGGGAGAGGCACACATCCGCCGCGCGCCATTAAATATGCATGCCGCCATAAATAACGTCCTCCCCCGGCGTTTCCGGTTTTTCAAATGCGCTTTGCGAGTGTTCGCGCATCCGATTCAACCACGAGCTTGTGTGCGCGCGAGGTGATACCTACGTGAAAATCCTGAGCACACTTTCGAGCTTTCGCCGTTACTGCGAGCGCCGCGCGTCGTATTAAAGAATTTATTGTATGCACGGTGGGCACGTACGTGTGTGTGTGTGTGTGTGTGCGGACTGTAGAGCTTGTATTATAAGGCTTTTTGATGCTGTTAGATCGTGATTGGTTGCAAGGAAGGTATGGATTTTGAGGGCAGGAAATGTGTCTTGGAATTTAAAGAATTATGTAAATGTTTAAGGTTTGAGCAATGAATCGAAATTAATTAAGATTTGTTTCACGTAGAGTAGGGATTTTGTTAAGGTATTAACAAATCTTAAGGGAATTATGAATTCCGATTACACATTCCTACTATCTCGAGTAAAAATGATTTTATATATAAATTATATATCCTATGTACGTGGTTATATTACCGCTAAATCTTTTTTCGAATCTTAAAATAGGCGTAACTTTTAACCACTTTATCCTTAAAACTTCTTAAACCCCTGAAATTCAATATATGTTAATGTCACGTTTATTTTACATGAAAAGCGTAAGCTAGAAAATCATTCGTGCCTAATGAACGAAGCTAATATCCTGTACGATACTTTAGGTTACTATATGTTCTGATAGTTTGTGCTGAAAGGATTCTAGACGAATAAAGCTACAGGGATGCCAACTTGGCGAATTTCGGAAAAAGATATAACTTTAAACAACTATATCTCTGATACGTTGATTTTGGTCGATTCCAAATAGTATATTGTGTAGCAAGGGTGAAAAGTAGACTTTTCTGTCCGCGTGAGGTTTGCAGTAAGAATCGAGGCAAGCAAGAACAAGCCAAAGGTGAGTGCGTATTGCGAGTCGAAGATGAGTAGTACAATCACACAAGGGCAAAAATAATGCATTGCACAATAACCGAGTGTGTGTTTGCAGTACGAGTCGTTGGCGAGCAAAGCACGAGCTGAAGACGAGTATTAACCTTATTTTGCATTTTATAACTCTCTGAAAAGCGAAACAATGTTAAGTACTTTTGACGCTCAAAATATTCAATATATGGAATAGATTAAATTTAATAAGAAGGGAAGAAAACTGTTAATTTGAAATTAAACAAATTACATAAATTGTTTTTATTTATGTATTGGAATCTGTCGAAAAACTTAGTATTAATATACCTACTAAACAAATTACTATTTAGATAAACAGAAAAAAATAGATTAGACAAGGACAAACAATCTAGTGTCCTCTTAAAACATATATAAATTATTTATCTTTTTTTGTTGCGTCATTCTTGGTGACGTTCAAATTCAAAATTTATCACCAATGTTCTCGCAGCGTACGCTAGTAGATGCTACATACTTTTAACAAATTAACTTCAAAGTTAGAAGAAATCTTGAAAAAACAGTCTCTTAAAAGGGCAGGCCTGGGTTAAACACCAAAAATACTTTTTTACGAGTCCAGAAAACTTTCTATGTTTAATAGCAGTCATTCTAAAAATTTTGATGCTATCAAAATACAATAATATCTTAACTGTACCGTTGCAAAACTTCACAATCTTGATCCTACACGTCACAATAAATCATTATTTTCAATACCATATTTATTAAAGAAATTTGACGAATGAAATTTTTTTTCAACGGTTATTCGATTCCTTTTGACATGTATTATAAAAAAAGCGGAACACTTTTTCGTTAAAATTTGTTTTTATTATTCTTTTTCGTAGATCTAATAAATTTAAAATTATTTTTTTAATATTTTCAAAAATTGATTGGATCTACGAAAAAGAATAATAAAAACAAATTTTAACGAAAAAGTGTTCTGATCTTTTAGTAATACATGTCAAAAAGAGTCGAATATCCGTGAAAAAAAATGTTTTTTTTTGTTTAACCCAGGCCTGCTTCCTTAATAATACGTGTAACAGAATCTGAGAATAGGTGGGATTACTTAAAAACTTTATTTATATTTTTTGTAAATTTTAAGTACATATACAGATTTCACTAATTGAAACGGAATGAAGTTAATAATTTTCTGAAATTTTTGAAGTTAGTTGATCATTGCTTTTACAATCGTACACTACGCGGACGTTGATGTCAAAATTTTTATTTGAACGTCCCTAAGTATTATGGACCAAATTCGAAATAATCTTTCGATATGCTTTTTAGAATATTTAAAATGTTTTTAAAGATTTATAGCTTTTTAAGTTTTACCACAGGGTTATCCTGTCCAGTCTGAAGGCTATGCATGTTAATCATAGTAAATAATTATTTTTTGTTTTCTAGTTCAAGGATTGAAATGAAGTTATTAAAATTTGAGGATTTTTGTATATAAAAATAAGAAATTCGATGAAAAAATCAGTAAATGAATTTTGAAAATCTTGAAATTTTAATACTAAATAGTATTAAAATTTCAAGATTTTAAGATTCATTTACTGATTTTTTCATCGAATTTCTTATTTTTGTATACAAAAATGCTCAAATTTTAATACGGCATTGATAAACAGAAATAAAATGTAATGATTTGTTGATTAATGTTAAAATCTATAGAATATAATATGAACAATAGAATCAATCAATTGTAAGTTGTAAGTGAAATTATTTGTTGAAGGGTTGAAAATACACTTTTATATTGGTTCATTTTCTTAGTTGAAGCTATATCTAGATACCAATCATTTTTTATGTAAAAACCATTTCCATTAACAATAAAAACTATATTAACTTCTCTAAATTCTTATTCAGAGATAATGAATGTGCAAAATGTTATCGTGCAATAACTATTTCAAGTGTATACCGAATGAATATACTGAATACACTGAAATTATAAAATTTGTGTGTTATTCATTACTTTAAACTATATTTTTTCGCGCATTTTTGTTATGATTAAAAGGAATATCTTGAAATTTTTCGTTGCCTTTGAAATATATTTAAACTATAGACAAAGAATTCCGTAAAATAAAGTATGATTCTTTGATCAGTTTTTGACACATAAAATGATATCTAATCTCATTCTACCACGAATCAATAGTGTTCAAAAAAGGACTGAGCCTTCAAAACTTAATAAAAGGAGTTTTTTTACGAAAAATAGTAGATTAATCATGTTTGAAGGACTTCGTTATAAAAATTTTAATGTGCTTTTTCCTAAGACTATAACTTTAACAACTGAACTAAGAAAAATATATAAACCCCATTTTCAATCTTTGCTGATAATAAATACTTGATTCAATACTGAAAATATTAATAAATAATTATAAATACATAAATAAATCATGGTAAAACAGGCTAATGAATAATTTTTATTATAAAAATATTCAATGATATAAGTTTAATCGTTACTTTATTATTTTTAATTTTTAATACAACCAATATATATTTTAAAAGATTACCGTTGAATGCAATTTTCGCATTGTAAAATTATATTAAATAAATTAAACTTGATATGAACATTATTATTACAATTACTATCAATATGTGCGTTTATTCTACAATTAAACAATAAAATAATAAAAATCAACAATAACAAAATCCTATTAGTATAATACTAATATAATAATAAAATAATTATAAAATAGTTAATAATATTAAAAATTATAATTATTTATTTGGATTTTTTATTAATATGAATATTATTGATAAATATAGTAAGTTTTCTATTCAATAAACTAACAATCGACTACTATACACAAATCTTGAAAGATAAAATTTCCATTTGAAATATTGAGTAATTTCGCGTTTTTACTCATTGCAGCAGGATAAGATAATAAATTTATTGATTCGACCGCTCTTGTACTTTGCTTTGAAACAGTTTTTGTTCAGCTGTCCATCTATCTGTCTCTATTTCGCTATCGATTTCTGTTAAGAAAAAGATTGTTTGAAGAACTTTCATCTTCTTCAACTTTATTACCTTCATACAAACATTTTTACAGTATATTGGATAAAAGTTTATTCATAGCGTGTGTCAAGCTTTGCCGTTTTTGCAATTAACTATAAAACGGCACTGTCATATTGATATGCGTATCATGTGTACAATTAAAATATTGAAAATATGTATAATTTTTGCAAAATTAAAAATTTCGTTACTACATAATAATGGCAATTTTAATGTCATATACAGAAATAAAAACTAAAAAATTAATAGCGTAAAGTAAAAGGAAAAAATTATTTGCTTCATGTAGGCAAGAAATTCAATATCATTTGTGGTTTTCTGCATTTACAATACCAAGCAGTAAAATTTGACGCAAAACTGATGCATCAGATTAGAGTGCGCTCGTTAAAATAGAAATACCTACTGTATCATTAAATATTTCGGGAAGGATTTCCGCAAATAAGTTTTATTTGCGAAAATAATACTTCCCATAATTTCGTGACAAGACTAAAGTGTATGAATCAAACAACACTCAATCCTCTAAAATATTATATTCGATTTGATTAATGTGTAGGTATTTAAAAAGTAGCATCACATAAAATATTCAGATCACAATTTTGACGTCTTCGATGATGGACATTAAACATTTCTATGACTAATACGTAATTGAATAATGCAGATGAATGCTAAGCAATTTTTTGCGTTATTTCTTTGCGAGCTAATTTAAGGCGGAGCTAATTAAATTTAATAAAGAGGAATATAATGAGCTTCATAGATGCTAAAACAATACTTGATGCACTTCAACTGCTGTTAATAAAAAGAAACCTAGATATTTTTTTATTAATAAATAATAATAATAATACTCATCTTATTAAGAGTATTAATTATAGAAAGATCAAGACTATATGACCACTCAAAATTTTATGTTTTGTTAAAATTAAGCATAAGTAAAGTAAATTCTTAATGAAATAAAATTATTTTACTAAAATTGTACTATTATTATTGTACTATTACTTTTTACCGTATACATTTTTTTTATTTTTATCTATGAGCTATTTTGTGAACAAAATCAATTTAAAGAAATTTGAATTATCATAATTTTGATCTGGTGGTATATGAAAGATGAAATTTGTATTTCACCGTTGGAATTACATTGGTAAACTGTTGAAATTTTGACTTATGACGCCGAATTTGCGTTGCTTCTGTTTTTCAGACGAGTAAGCTAGAATTCACTAATTGGTTACGGGATACTGAGTAACTGTCTGCATTTGCAGGAATAAATACCAATACTATTATACATGTGTTCACAGTTTACAGTTGTTTCTGTAAACTTGGATAAAAAGTATATAGTATCTACAAAATTTACAACAATTTAATGTAATTTGTATTTACATTAATTTATTAAAATTCTTTTATTACATTTCAGATACTTCTATTATTTCAGCAAAATATACCGTGCTTTTGAAATTATTCTCCTTTAAATTAAGTACATACATTTCTACTGCACCTGAATTAATCCCGTCACCCAAATGCAATTTTAGTTAAATGTACTTTATAGCGTAGACTGTTAAATATTCATTTAACCATAATATTCTGATTGCATTAAAAAAAGAACTTTAAAGGCTGTCTCTTAGCGTACGAATGTTTTTACATTCGTGTGTTAAGCTCTACAATCATACTTAGTTTGAATTTAATGAAAAATTAATTGCATATATAAGTAACTTCCGAAAAGGGAAAGTATCCGATTGAGAGTATGTATTAATAATAGAAGGATAACTTAATTAGAATAAGTAACTTAAAAACAAGTAAGATTCATGAATAGAATACCCAACTTTGTGAAAGATTATATCCTTTAGTTGCATTTCTAAAAACAAAAAAGTATTGGAATATCATTAGTTATCCGATATATAATCGATATTATTTAAAATATGTAGTTGAAATTACTAAAAACTAAAAAAAACTAAATACATATTTTTTTAAAGATTATATTTTTTTTGGTGATGAAAATTATAATAATTTTGCCATTTAAATGTGATTCATTTGAGATTAAAAAAAATTAAGAATGTTTATAAACCAGAATATCATTTGAGTAATAATATTATATTACTACCCAATCTTTTGCCATGTTCTACGCTCTTCAGGACATTAAAACTCAAAGGGATTGAAAGACTACGTTCTTTGACAATCATCCATCCATACAAATTCTTTAAATTCTCATACTAAAATGAAAAATGTTTCTTAAAAATGATCAAACAATAATTTATTCACATTTAATCCACCAACTTTTACCATAAAACCCTCGAAATTAAAGCGACCCGGCATACGTCACGTACGCCTCATCAAAGCGTACAAGCCCGTAATCCAAAACTCGACTTGTCATAAGCACACCTCAAACAAAGCAAACAGAAAAGAAATCACGCGTTCCTCTCGTAGGATCCTCCTGACTCTCACTCCTAACAACCATGCAGCAGTAGCGCATAACCCCCCAGGCCACGCGTCACCCTCACGAAAATCAAGAGACACTTATCCTCCAACGCAACCCTTACACGCACACATATACATACATGCTCACAGCCCGATGCTCGTAAAAAATCCTTCGTCGTAAATGGAATGAAAGATAAAATGTATCAAAATTTGTCAAATGATAATTACTTCAAGCATAATAATACAATGAAATTTGAAATTTGTTTGTTGTTTGTATTTCTGTGAACTGGATTATCGTGTATATTTTATTGGAATGAATAAAACAGAATATCTTGAAATATTCATTGCGCTTTTGAGGTGCATATTTATAGTATAAAATAACAAAGGATTTCGTGAAACAAAGTATGATTCTTTGATAAGTTCTTAAGATATAAATACGATATAGTAAAATGAAATCTATCTAGGGTTAACATATTTCTTTTATTATGTACTAAAAACAACTATTTATAGCAGTTCAATAACCATAAAGTTAAACTATTTTATCTTGCTAATTTAATTTTTCATTATATTCATCTTTAATATTTTTAATTTTTAACTTTTCATATTTAGTTAAGAAAATATATATAACTAATACTTTTAATTCCTTTCTTTACTAATTATTTGTACTAAAAGTTACGTACATTGAAATAAAAAATATTTAGCCTTAGTTACTAAATATTCTAGTGAAACATAAATGAGTCTAGTAAAAATAACTATTTACAAAAAAAACTTATTAATGTTAATGCTAATATATATATAAGATAATTTTCTTGTTTACATCTTCAACTTTCAATTCTTAGATTTTTATGATTAATTAAAGAAAATAGCAAACAAAACTTCTGTCTTTTCGTACATATTGTGTCAAAATGTTCTTAGCATCTGTTACCAGAATAGCTTAATCGTACGTGTTTTATACTCGAAACTCCAGTATTCTTTTAGGAATAGACACTATAAACTTCTCTCTGTAATAGTACTCTTTCAGCTAACAACTAAGGTCACTGCATCAGTGAATGACCAGATACGAGTGACTGGCCATTGACTTAAAAAGTATGTAAACAAATTTTTTGTGCTTTTCTTTATTGTAAAGTATAAAATTATTAAATGTTCTTTCATAATTTCATGGTGTACATAGATTATATTAAAATATTTATATGTAGGTTAATATTATCTGCTATTTCTGCATGTTTTGCATTATTTACAGCTCTTTTACGCATTCCTGCATAAACCATTAACCTTCATTAGATACCTTAAGTATTAATTAATCGTATTTTAACAATTATTTTCATCCTACTAATCTATAAACATTAATAATAAATAGTTACAACCGGGTAAATCCTCAATCGGTCACGCACTGCCGCAGTGACTCTAGTTTCTGATTTTTCTCTCTCCCACCCCCAGCCGTACCCCCCGGCAAAATCGCGCATCAACACCTTATCCCCGCGCAGCTCAACCCTTACAACTCACCCACACACGCGCGCTCGTAAAAACTCCTCGCTCATAAATTCTCACCTTCATGATCGCCTCGCGCGCGCTGCCGCTGTCACGTCGCTCTTCTCTCTCCTCTTCTCTCTTCCTCTCACTATCGCACGCGCGCACTCTCTCTCTCTCTCTCTCGCTCTCACGTCATGACATGTATGTCCTGGCGATGACTCCCGGAGCGCGAGAGGCTACAGAGCCCACCGCTCCCGCATCACCTTCTCGTGCAGCCAGCTGCCGCCGCTACTTCTGCCGCCGCCGCTGCCGCCGCCGTCGTGGCCACGAGCAGCTCCGCCATGTTCCGGCAGCCGCACTACCACCACCGGAGAGAGTGAGAATGTGTTCACCTCGAGGACCCTCCAGATTCAGCTTCAGCTTCGGCTTCACACATCGTGACTCTCTCAGTCTCTGTATCTCTCTCTCTTTCTCTCTCCCTCTCTCTCTCCTTTCTCCCTCGTACGTATATATATATAATACACAAAAGCTTTTACTACAAGCTCGAAAGCTCTAACGACGCGTGAGTCTGCGAAGCACGAGGATTGCGCGTACTACTACAACTACTACTGCCGCTGGAGAGCGAGACGAGAGGACGCCGCGGCGCCGGTGGTGCACTGATGCCACTGATGCATCGCAATCCGCGCTGGGTGCTATACTGTCGCAAGAAGCGCGCGCGATTCGCATCGGACGGCCAGCGTGAGACTGGCGGCTGCTGACTGTGCGCGCACGATGACAGGCTCTGCAAGCTCTATAGCTCTCGGAAAGCTCGAGCGGTGGCGGCGGCGGCCGGAGCTGCCGCCCGCGCAAGCTCCGAAGGATCCGGCCTGACTCTGTCTCGCTCTCGCGTGATGCTGGAAAAGGAGTAGGGAGTCCGTGAGCGGCGTGCGAGGGGTGGCAAAAGAGGAGAGAGAGTGAAGAGAAGCTGTGCGGATGCCGGGGATATGTTGTTTTGTGTTCGGGAGCTTTTTTTGTTGGCGTTTTGAGGGATGGGGGCTTGGAGGGGTTGGAGATGTGGATGGATGGATATTTATTTGGGCGCAAAGTTTCGCGTGTCTGCTGCGAAGAGAATGTTGTTGAGTTGGATGGTGTAAATTGATGAGGGGGGTGGGATGATTTTATCTTCTTTTCTTTTGGGATGGTTGTTGCTGGAGGTTCGAGCATGAGATTATGGGAGGATGAACGTGTGGATGTGTAAGGGTGCCGAGTAATCGTTTGATCCGGGTTATAGTAGGATAGGCTCATACGGATGAATTGTGAATAATCGTGTTGTTGTTAGAATATTGTTTTGACAGGTATAATTGAGAATTAATTATCTATGAAACAAGCACCATTGTTTATTAATATGTAAGAATATTTTCCAATTAAGGCCATGCATTATGTCTAACCATACTTAGATTTTTCCACTTATTTTAGCGAATTTCGATCGCGTTTTTCTCACCTTTTTGAACTTAAGGAACTTTATTTTTATTTAATTCTTCTTTCAATAAGCTCTAAACAATGGTATACATATTTTACATTCTACCTTCAATCATATACTATAATCCGTGTGCGTCCTCCTTTTCTATACAAAATGTACTAATAGATTTGAGAATTCGCGCTAATACATTTTCTTAGATAACCTACTTATATTTTCAACTGGTTGAATATTAACAATATCATTAATATTACAGAAGATATAGCGCGATGAAAAATCTTGTGACCCCACATCGTAGATACATTGTTATGTATATCGAGTTTTCTTTGGCATTCTGAGGCAAAAAAGATTGAGGGAAGAAGAGTTAGAGATGTGGATGGATGGATATTTATTTGAGCAAAAGTTTCGCGTGTCTGCTGCGGAAAATGTTGTGGCATTTCGTGGTGTAGATTGATGGTGGGAGGAACGATTTTTTTTGTATGGTCGTTTTGTAAGCTTGCTGTTGAAGGATCGAGCGTTAGATGTGGTCGAATACAAGGATATAAGTGCGAATGTGTAAGGATACAAAAAAAAATTGTTTGATCTGCGTTACCTATTTTTTTAAACTCATAAGCCTTGAAAACATTCGAATTCATGGGAATCTCTCATTCAAAAATGATCTTTTCTACAAAGCTTTCTCTATCACGTAAATCAAGTATATGTTAAAACCCTCTAACGTTTGTAAAATATATCTCTTATACAAAATGCATAGGTCATAACCTACCTTTAATATAAACTTCTTCAATTTTTGCAATATCTTCAAAAAGAAGATGTAAAGCAACGACAAAACTTGTAACACCGTACCGTTGCTGCAGAGAATACGATGTTTTGTGTCAAGATTTCTTTTGCGTTTTAAAGGAGAAAGTGGATGGGTGAATATTCATTTGAGCGAAAAGTTTCGCGTGTCTGTTGAAGAGGGTTGTTGCATCAGGTAGTGGTGTACATTAATGAGAGGAGTGAAGATTCTTTATTGAAATTATTTAGACGTTGATATTGTTGTTGTTGCTGTTGTTGTTGTTGCTGTAGTTGTTGTAGTTGTTGTAGTTGTTGTTATTATTGTTGTTGTTAAAGCTTAGCTTTCAAGAATTAACATCTACTAGTTATTAATATTACGAAACTGTGTCAAACAATATTCACTACATTATTTTAAACTGAATTTTTTAGCGTTTTTTGTTGCTAAATATACAGGGAATTTTTTTAAATCTTCACTACCTTTGAGGTTCGTATATTTTAAGCAGATACCAGGAATTTCGTGAAATAAAGTATGATACTTTGAGGAATTATCATGATGATTTACCACTGATCAAACGATGTTTTGAAATAGGACTGAGCATTCAAAAATAAATACATAAAAGAGAGATTACTATATTTCATAAAAAACACGATTTATCAGTTGCTACAAATGAATGAGAATACAATCATACTCATGCACTAGAACAAAATATATTTCTAACATAAAACAAACTGAGATTCCCCTCAAAATTATTTTATCAATATTTATGTAATTTAATTTTTAATGAAAGTTGTATTTATGAATCACAAATATTTAATCAATAAACTATAATATGTATGCTGCAATATAAAGTGAATTTGAAAATAAACTTCGATTCTCTCAAACTACTTTAGAGATAAAAGATAAAATAGCGCGTAAGAAGTAATAATTGAGAAACTGGATAGAAACTGCTCTGGAGCTTCAGAGCGAGCGCTTCGCGATGCAAGACATGCAAAACGCTTCGCGATTTGCATTAGAGGCACGACCGAACTCAGCTCGCGCTTCGCGCTAGCTTGCCTTACCGGTGCTCGCGCTGCGCGTTCGCTTGATTGCCTGACACTCGCGCGAAGCGCTAAACTAAAGCTTACATTTAACGCTGACACTATTATCTGTTTGTATTTATTACAAAAAAAAAATACTATCGTGTTTAAGTGGTCGTACTTTGGATATAAAACTTTTATTGAAAAAGGGACATCTTTAATAAAATTTAAGTTCGATTGGCCGTGCTGCACCGCAATTGTTATTAAATGATGTGTATGAAAAATCATTTTTTAGATTTTTCTTGTGTAAAAGCATTTTAAAAAAAATATTTGCTACCATAAAAAGTTGTGTTTTTTTGAAATCTACAACTTTTTCATCCAACTTCTTTACGTAAAATGCATACATGTAAAGTTTTATAGTAAAAAGATGCATTTTTCGATTTAAAAGCATTTTCGCATCTTGGTGCCAAGAAAAGAAATTGTATTTTTCAAAAATCTACAACTTTTTATTTAACTTTTTCATGTAAAATGTATAGCTGTAATGTTATATAGCAAAAAGCTGTTTTTTCGATGTTAAAATTCGTTTTTGGCCTGTTAACTCAAGTTAAAAGTATTTTCATAAAAAGATGTCAATGGGGAAAAGTTGTATTTTTCAAAGATCTACAACTTTTCTATATAACTTTTTTCCGTAGAATGCTTAGTTTTCAAGTTATAGCCCAAAAACCGTTTTTAGTTTAATCCCAAAATAGAACCATCAGATTGTTATACTTAGGAGAGTTCCCAAAAAAATGTTAAGCCTGATCCGCTGAGATTTCGCGGAGTTAATCGTGTAACATGAATTTAAAAAAAAGAAACACGTAAAAATAAGCAAAAAGTGCTCGCGATTTAAGCACTACGTACAGGATCGGGATAAAAAATATAGAATTTCATATTGTGCTGGAGGAGATATCTCCTAAAATTTCAGCCCGATTGGTAAAAAATAGATATCCTATCACACACATTTTTTGCTAACGAAAATATAAGGCACTTCCGTGTCGCGGTTGTGCCTAAAAAAGCGACAAACACATGTGGAACACTTCCGGTTAGAAGTGAAGTAATAAAAATGAAATACTCAAATAATTATACAAATGGTTATACAAACAATTATACAAACAAAAGCTAAAAGTACATCACAATCCTAGCTATTAAATTTACAGGAACGATATTACTTTTATTTCTATAAATAAGCTTAGCAATATAATTTAAGATCTTTACACCTAATTTGAAGTACTAGTAATTTGAAGCTGTTTTATTAACCTATCATTATACTGATTATCTAATTTGTAGCAGAACACAATTGAACAAAATACCATATGTGGCTTATAAGCCAGTGGTTGTGAAGGAATCACATTTTATTCTAAATGTACAATTTAAAATAATGAATACTACTCTTAAAAATCATTGTTTCTATAATTTAAAAAAGTCAAATGTTTACAAGAGTTATTCTCAGTAGAAACTAGAATTTCTTTTTACTAGAAAAAATGCATGAATAACGTGGATAGGCGAACAGACACTAATCTAGCGAAATATGAAACAAAAAGAATCTTGTTAAGACTGGATTAAAATGTTTTCCTGCAAAGCACGAAATTCTTTAACGCTTTTACTATGGCGACGCATTAGCGACCAACTTCCGCCATCCACTTTTATTTATGTCATAAAAGTAAACTGAAAAAAAATTCAATTAAAAAGTATTCGTGTACTCACGATCAAAGCTTCAGTGAACATCGAAAAATATGATTTTAAGGAATATACACAAGCAGACATGAAAACTGTATAAAAATTGCAATATCACGTTTTCAGGATAGAAAAATTTATGGAATGCATTTACAGTTCTGTACATATTAGATGCTAAATAACTTTTTTTACACACAGCTTATTTGGTTAAATAAATTAAAATCAATACTTATGTTTAGTTTCGTACACGGAATTAGTAAACTCCTATTAGTTGAACAGCTCAATTAAAACCCTTATTAAATATTTTCTTTTAACTTTTCAAACGCTTTTGTACACATAGAAAATTGTCTAATAAAAACTATAACGAAATTCATTACCTTTATCTTTATCTACATATTTTTTAGAATTTAATAAAGTTCAGAATTTTTCTAGGAAAAGTTTGGAACACTTTTGTAAAATCAATAATAATAAAACGATAATATTTTATGAAATTTTAGTTAATCAATTACGTTTTATCTTTATTGTTTTCAAAGATAATGACTTTGTCCACTACTACTCACATCAGAATCAATATTTTCTACAGAGCACTGAATGAACGCTAATACGAATTCCCAACATTTTTGTTCACTCGCGCATTCAACGCAGTCAACAACAAGTGCTTCACCGCTAAAGTCGAATTACAAAATCCGTCAAACACAGAGCTCGTTAAATCATCAGCGGAAGTCCGTCCCTCAAAACTCCCCGGAACAAAACAACCACCGTACCGCCGTCGCCACCAGCCGCGCACCTTTTCATTTCGGCTGCCGTCTCGCACTCTCGCGGATTTCCCGCGTCTGCTCCCTAACGCGCGCGCGCCACGTCGTGTCCCTCCCTGTAATTCGTATAGGAGAGAAATGTCGAGGGAGAGTATAACATGAGCAACGGTAGCGGCAACCGGATGGCTCTGACGAGATTGAGGCCGCGCGGGGGATTGATGATTGATCGAATGATCATTCGATTTATTTGCTTATTACGAGGCAATTTTGTAGGCTATTGGCTCGGCCGGGAGATAGAGAGAGAGAGAGAGAGAGAGAGAGAGAGAGAGGGGGAAGGGTGTAAAGGGAGGAAACGAGCGGAGACGATAGGAGAGGCGCTAAGTGATTCGTGCGATAAGTGTTGCCGCGGCCTGTTGCATTGTGTATGTTGTTGGGGGGAAAATTTTGGCATGGTTGTGAATTATGTAGAGAATGGAATGTGAAGCCTTTTGAGCACGGCAAGAGGGTTGACTTATATTATGAACGAAAGTTTCTTAATATGAGTTGCAACATAATTTTAGAACGTTTTTCTTCTTACATTTGGAATTTTTGAAAAGTTGATTTTTTTAAGATAAGATTAGATAAGATAAAACTTTATTCTAAGACAAGCAAAGAAAATGAATACGTATTATTACATAGGTGTGCGTAAAATACGTCACATAATATACAATACAATACATATATCAGTTCTGAAATAGTACAATCTAGAGGTTACATGTCAGTCTTCGTTCTCTATCACCGCAAATGCTTGTCAATGTGCAATAAAAGATAAAATTAAGGTATATACGTATATACATTAGTTCGGACGTTAATTTTTATTATTTTTATTTTCACTCGGGCCATGGAATTTTAACTTGAGAAGTATCTTTTCCAATGTCTTTTGAGCCGCTGAATCGAATGGTGCTATTAGTTTTTGCCAGGATAGTGAAATAAAAAAGTTATAAGTCAAAATAGACGAAAATCGCGAAAAATTGAATAAAAAATTTACTTCTAACGCTTATAATCAGTAAATTCTTTTTCTATTACACATATTTCTATGTATTTTGAGCTGGTAAATTCAATGGTGATATTGGAATTTGCCAGCTGAATTGAGAAAAAAAGTTATAAGTCCGAAATCGTCGAAAAACTTGGAAAAATCGCGGTAAAAAGGACAAAAAGCTGATTTGTAATATTTTCATATAATTTGAACTACTGAATTGAATAGAATCACATACACTGATCAGTATGAAAAAATAGAAGAAAATTTATAAGCTGAGATTGGGAAAAACGATCTTTTAAAGCAAGATTTTGAAGGTAAAAATTAAAAAACAACTCAAAAGTTAAAGAAACACAAACAAAAAACTTTAAAGTTTTTTGTTTCTTTTTTTATTTTATTAGCTGTGAATCATAGTTAAAAAAATGTCCAGTTTTTTTTCTATAAGTAACGCTTGCTCACATATTTAGTCAATCAAATGTTCTAATCACATATTCAAACAAAATATTTATTCATATGGCTGTATCAACGTTTCCTTGTTGATATCTGCTGTTTCCTTGTTGATATCTGAAAATTTGCTGTTAAAACGTGTGAAATGGTAGTTATGCAGACAAAAAAGCGAAGACGAAAGCTGGTGGACTGCGAAAAATGACAAATATGTAAAAAATTTACAATGTTAATTTTTTCATATATGTTATAACGCTTATTAAGGTATTAACATATATCAAATATGTCTATTGAATCTATATGCAATTACAATAATATTTGACAAAAATGGTCAACAAAACATTTATACTAAACTATTTTTAAATAAAAAACCAGTGCTAATATCGATACAGAGCTAAGTAAATTTATAATTTTTCATAATATACTATGCATTAAAGTCAACATATTTCTTTTTTGTTAAATTATATGATATTTTTTGCATTTAATACTAGATATTTGTATTTTTGAACATAATTGTATCGGTATTCAATTAGTATATTTATATTTATAGAAAACCGGCGATTTCAGCGCTTCCTGCTGCTTGAAGTTCTACTTAGGCGTATTAAAAAATAGAACATTCCTTAAACGTTACATTCGTACTCCTTTACTCAAGTCTTCATGGCGTTGGCGGTCAAATGTCACTCCACGTCACAAAGCCAATTTCAGAGCGAATAGAGCGAATATATTTGCGTGTTGAATAGGGATAGGCGATTATACCTAAAAAAATTATCGATACCAAAGTATTGATACCGATATCGATGAAAGTTATAATTATTTTGTTATTATTAAAGATTTCTTCGATTGACTGTAATCAAGTAATTTTTCAAAATGAGAATTAATTTTATTATGATAAAAAACAAACTATTAAAAATTAATTGTTAAAAATGTAAGTAACTATTATCAGATAAAAGTACAAAGAATTTTAAAATGGGAAATACTTTTAATATGCATTAATAATAATAAATATATTGAATTGGTTCAGACAGAAAAAATAATAAATTTTTAATAATCTTTAGTGGATTAAAAAAACTTCCTAGAAAATGAAATGTGACATCAACCGTTATAAAATGGATTTTCTTTGTTTTAAAATGAAGATACTCACCTAAAACAGAAAATAACTATACAACTACACATTTTTTGTTAAAAAAATTGACTCAGTATCAGTAACATTGTAACAAACTCGTTGATTGGCCTTTTTACCGTGATTTTCGAGTTTTTCGACGATTTTGGTTTATAACTTATTTTCTCGATTCAACCGGCAAAAGCCAATAGCACCATTTGATTTAGGAGCTCAAAATACATGAAAATATATGTTATTGAAAAAAAATTGTCTACTTTTCACTGATTATAAACGTTTAAAGTCAATTTTTTACGCTATTTCTTGCGATTTGTCGAGTTTTTCGACGATTTTGGTTTATAACTTTTTTATTTCACTATCCTGGCAAAAAATAATACTCGTAGCAGCATTCGATTCACCTGCTCAAAATACATG
The DNA here is from genome assembly GCA_949152435.1 of Gastracanthus pulcherrimus. Lineage (NCBI taxonomy): Eukaryota > Metazoa > Arthropoda > Insecta > Hymenoptera > Pteromalidae > Gastracanthus > Gastracanthus pulcherrimus. Next base: position 159,442,688 of record OX424576.1, read on the forward strand.
GAAAAATATGTTTCTCAAGTTAAAATTCCACAATTTCCACTGGTTTTCCAAAGGATAAAGGTTTTGACCCGATTTTTACATATAAAACCCATAATAAACTTCGGGTGTTTTGAGGCACGGGAAAAGTCAATGCTATGTGTTTAAAACCTATGAGCGCATGGTTTTTGAGGTCTCTAGAAGCAATTTTAGCCCAGCCCGAGTGAAAATAAAAATAAAAAAAATTACGTCCGGACTAATATACATAGATAAAAAATAAATAAATAAATAAATAAATAAGACGATGACAAATAAGAAATAAATAAAATAAGAATAAATGTTTTTATATATATATAAAATAAAATAAAATAATAATGTAAGAATGTTAAAAATATTGCACGTGTGCAAACGGCACATTATTATCACAGACAGAGAATCGATAATTAAAAACTAAGTCACGAAAGGCACGGAACCCTAGGTTGGAGCGGACTGACACCATGGATCTGCATTAGGTTCGGTTTGATCTTTTTTTTTTAAATGATGCGAGTAAATGAATGCACCTAATGCTGTGGGGAATCGAGTTCCAGAGTCCTGCCCCGTGCACTCTGAGGGACTACAGGCCAGCGTTTGTGTACTACCCTGGAACTGAGAGCTCTCTCACATCCTCCCTACGAGACGATGACCTAGCCGTGCATTTTTGGAAAAGGGCCGCAAGATACAGCGGCTGTACCATGCGCACTGCTTTATACATTAGCACCGCCGCAAAATACGCCCTTCTCCCCTCCAAGTTCAGCCAGCCAAGTCGGACTCAATAGGGCATGATGTGCTCATCCCATCTAGCACCACATATGTACCGCACACAGGAGTAACTATTTTCATGTTTTAAGTTAACAATTTCATATTTTACTATTTACCAAGCGATAAGAATCAACGAAAGTTGCAATTTTCGAATCAAACTAACACATACTTCTTATAGTACGTTAAAAAAGCTATAATTCTATGTAGCGTATGCTTTATTTAATAAAACACAGATTCAAAATAGATGTCTAATAAAAACAATAATTATAAAAAACATTTTATTCAAAATAAAAATTAATCGATGTTTTCAAAAATAAATATATTTAAAGGTAAATACCCTATTTAAATTTATCTCTTGTTTTTTTATACAAAGATAACATGAAAAATGTTAACGTTACCAAATTAAAAAATATATCGTTAATGATGAGTCTGTGTTAAAAAATATGATTTAAATAAAATTTTACAATCGCAATGTTTTTTCAATCACAATTTTAATAATTAAAAATGCTGAATATAGGATTTCAATGATTTTTTTCACATTGGATTGAAAAAATTGCTATAGAGATATATATATATATATATATATAGAATGAAAGTCAAATTAATTTTTGTATGTGAGCACAGAATAATAATATGCTTCGATGTAATCCGAATTCGATGAACTTGTAAAAACATTATATTCAAACACAAAAAAAGTTAAATATACATTAATTATTAATCGACTATTATATTTAATTGATTAAAAATCCATCAGCAACTGTTATTCTATCGCTACGCAACTCATCAATACTGCATTTATCAGATTTCATAATTGTGAGAAGTATCTCACGACTCTAAAATCTAAAAACATATACATTCCACGCAACGCAATCACTTCACCTTGATCGATTATCTCTCTCTCTCTCTCTCTCTCTCTCTCTCTCTCTCTCTTTCTCTCTCTCTCTCTCTCTCTCTCTCACTCTCTCTTCCCGCAATATTTCATATCTAGGGTACCACAATTATCGTTAAATAAAAAAGAATTTGTACTTAAAAAAAGTGATACCACGAGAATTGATTTAATTAAACTCGATACCGAGCGTTTCAATAAAAAGTGGATTCTGCCGTGCGAATTGAATTTGAGACAGGTGTCGGATCAGATTGATTCGAAACAATGCTCGGGTAACAAGAGGCGAGAAGAGGCTTTCATGCAGTTTTCAAAAGAATGTCATTGCTACGAGGATATACGTATATATATTCGCGCGAGAAGTGCGAATCCGCTGCCATGGGTCATGCATTTTGTGCAGAAAAACTATTCGCTTGGTTTACATCTGAGAGATCAAATATTTGAATAGCAAAAATGTCTTTTGCCCCGGTGAAGCGGGTATAACGCTGGGGATATGCGTATTTGAAAAACTAAAAGCTTCAGATGAATTTTTAAAAAATGAATACTTTTTTCTTTGTTTGACGAGAGAACTTTTGATAGAACAAAGGCTTATACATTACGTGACATTGTATGCAGATTTAAAAAATAATTTTGAATGTACGATTCAACTTGGTTTAATTAGAATTATTATCTGCTCAATTTCGGTAAAAGAATAGTTATTTACTTTTTAAAATATCTAGAATTCATTATACTATTTTTAAGTGTAATTTTTGTGTCTAATTTAGATGTTATTAGTATTATAACTGTATAACTATACACAAGTTAAAAGTTATCATATTTTGAAAGAAGAATCTAAAAATGTATCTAAAAAAATATAGGATTATAGAAAAAAAATTTTCTTTTTAGTCTCATTGTTATTATTACAAATAACATAATTCATGCCATCTTATAATAATATTTTTGTGATACTGTGCGTAAAGTACTTTTCGAATTCGTTTTTAGTTCGTTAACGTGATTTAAACCCTAGTAAGAATAATGTTACTTTACGCACTGCTATAAATGCGTAAAATATTTTACACACTGGTATACGGTGTCTAAAATTACGAAGTAACTTTTCAATATTTAGAATTTCAATATTTAGAAAATTTGAAAAAAATTGAAGAAAATTTGGAAATAATTGAAGATAATTTGGAAAAAATTGAAGAAAATTTGGATAAAATTGAAAAAAATTGGCAAAAATTGAAAAAAGTTTGGAAAAAATTGTAAAATTTGGAAAAATATAGGAAATTAAAAGTAACTTATTTATTTCTAATTTTTCTTTTTTAAATTTTGATATAATTTTTTTCATTTATTATTTTAATGATTTATAAGTATATTTATTTACTGGAGGGGAATCGCCCCTGTGGTCCCACAAGGGGCTCCGCCCCTGGACCTCGTCGATTCCACCCCATCTCTCCCTCTCTTCCCTCCAACCCTTTACCCCTAGCACTTCTGCCCTTCATATCATCATTTACCCGTAATGTATTTCAAAATAAATATAATACATCTAATGATCGAGGCGGTATTGCAAAAACACACTCGCGAGATCGATACTATTATTTGTTAGTCCCGTTTGAACCTTTCGTACAGGAATCACAAGAAATAGCGTAAGTAACACGGGCGCATAACTTCTCTTGCTCGCCACCGACGACTCGTGCATAAAAGCGATTCGATACTCTCGTCGCCGATGAACAATGCATAAAAAAACTTTGTACGCACTGTTCATCGGCAACTCATGCGTAAAATCGCTTTTACGCACGCTTCGCGATGGCTCGTGCGCGAAGTTATTTTTACGCCCTTGTTGATTAATATACTATTTTAACAATATTTAAAATTCACTTGGTAATTTATGTATTTTGAATATTAAAATATTTAAAAAAATTTCTTCTTATATTAGTTAAAATTTGTCAAAACGAAATACATAAATAAATAAATACTAAATGGATGTTGTGAATTCACATTAAAGCACAGTCACATGACACCGTCCTTGAAATTCCATTCGGTTTATCTGGAATTTGCTTTGTTCCCGTAACTTTGAAAATAATGAAGAAAAACTGTTAAATATATATTGATGTTACTTAAGGTAAGGTTACAATGATTTTAGATAAAGAATTTTAAAAACTTTACTTTTGTTAAACTCCTTTTATACATTTTCATGATAATATCCAATGTTATTTTGACAAAAAAAAAGCTTTTGTTCAAAATGCATATTTTTATTATTTAAAAGATCTGGATGAAATTTTTAGGAGACATTCTTAGAGGTATTTGGATGAAAAGTTAACTTAGATAATTGTGTAATTCATGCATAAAATATGATTTATCCAATTTGATTACTAAAAGAAATAGACAATCAAACCGATTTTTTTACTTTTTAAATAATATTATTTTTTATTGTAACAAGTAATGTTTAGATAAGAACTAAAGTTTACTTTTTTGTATTTGGTTTGCAATGTATGGACTCACAAATTTTTTGGAGATGATCCGCTGAGACCATTTACGTAGGAACATTTTGGTAAAGTACCTATTGTCGCTGATAATTAATGCAATTATTGTCATAACTTAAATAATAATTAATACAATTATTTTAAATTTGATTAAATACATTACTATAATGTTATAGTGTTGTAATAAAATTGGAGTTGATAGCTTAAAAACTGTGGAAAATTTAAAAATTACTGTAACCTTACCTTAACTATCTATCGATTAAAATAGGAATGCAAAAATAAGTTCCTTGTTATAAAATCCATATAACTTTCACCTGAAACCCTACTTTCCAAAGTATTACTTCAATTTTACACGTCCTTCACCTACTTTAGAAGATACACACAAAGTTGTTTACCCATTTCCCACCCACCAAGAACACAAACATTCCCTACCTACAGCATCTTCCACGTGACATAAATTCCCTCCCCTCTTTAAAACAAGTACATAAACAAACCAGCAAAAAATAAGAAAAGAAAAGTCCGCCGTCAAACTTTAAAGCTCTCACCTGTACCCATGTGTGTACAGTGTGTACACTTACCTACCGCATCTACATGTGTATTGCACCGACGAATAAGGGAGATAAATACTTATACACTTTCCTTTTCAAAGCTTCTATTATATACCATTTTACTAGAATTAACTTTTACAACGTATTGTTATCAAGGTTTTATATTAATCTAACTATACAAATTAGTTGCATATCTCTGCTTATTACATTTATATTAGTTTTCTTTGTTGTTAATTAAGTCACGGAATATGATGATTAGTTAAATCAATTAAAGTTAAAACTTGATCCTTTTTTTTCATAAAAGGACGTTACATACCTACTAAGATTTTAATTATATTTTACATGCCACTTAATAAAAGATAAGTATCTAGTAACTATACTGATCAAGGTTCACCTGGCCTTAAAATCTTCGTTATAATAAACTTTCAAAAAGCATTAAAATAAGTCCATTAAAATTTGATCAAGTAATATTTTGGCTTGCGTATTTATACAAAAAAGTTTATCTATATACATTGTTTCAATTCAATTTGTTTTGTAGCTGCAAATAACACTTCGAGCAGAATATAATTTACTATTTGCGAATTAGCCCCGATCTCTCTCACTTTGTAAAGATAACGTACTTAGATGCTTCTGTATTCTATTATCTATGTATAAAAATGATTAAATGATTTTAGAAATCTAAACGGTTAATAATAAGTACATCAATCGACAAAAAAACTGTTATCAAGCGAAACTTAAGACTACTGATTAATATAAATTAATTTATCACAAAAACATAATCCTCGCCTCAAACCGCGTTTCAGAATCTATAACTTAAATTTTAAACGTCGTTCACCGACTTGACTAGTCACGCAAACGGCTTCTTACCCATTCCCCACCCACCAAAAACACAAATGCAAACAAACCAGCAAAAAGCCAGAAAACAAGTCCACCCTCAAACATTAAAGCTCCCACCTTCACCCACTACCTATGTGTGTACACTTATACCTATACCGCATCCACTCGCCGTAAGTGTAACGTGCTGCTGCTTCTGCAGCGCGCACCAGTTTTTCCACTTCATCGTCGAGTGCAGGCGCGCTCTGCACACTGTATCGGCGTCCCCGATCGCGAAAGCTCACTCTCTCTCTCTCTCTCTCTCTCTATGCTTCTTTTTTTACCCTCCTCCGCGCGTGTATAATGAGAGATGACGTATAGCCGCACGGCGGCTTTTGTACAATGTGAATGAATTAAGAGGGCGCGCCCGAGCTGCGTCTCGAGGGCTTTCTTGCTTAATCGAACGCGTTTAAAAGAGGGGGTTTTGCAGTGCGTGAAGATTGTTTTCGAGGGGAGAGGAAGGAGGATTGAGTGTACGCGGAAGGGTGCTCGAGGTCGCGTGTTTTGTCGTTTGGAGGGTGGAGGAGTGCATTGGTGGGTGGAGGTATAGTTGATATTGGCGAGTTGAAGTAAGAGAAGGATTTCTTATTTTTATAGAACACATTTTCCCTCAAATAAGCGCAATTAATTTGTTTTTATATTTAGAACTGTAGAAGAGTTTCTTATTTTAACCCATTTCTTCCCAAGCGGCCATTTTATAGTCGATTGGTTTTTTGCCTTAAAAATTGTCGAAAAAAAAATAATAATAACCAATAGCACTTTTCTGAAGTAAAATTGTCCGCTCTTTCCGATTCTGAAGTCAGAATTTTAAAATTTCCGTTGGAAAATTTCAAAATGGCGGTTTTAGGTAAAAAACCAATCGACTATAAAATGGCTGCTTGGGAAGAAATAGGTTAAGTACACAAGTAAAAATTATTTTATACGCAGCTGTATATAACTACATATAGTTATATATGTTTTATATAGTTATATATAAATTAAATATAATTATATAAGATTATGTAATGTGATCATATTTGGGTTTTGAATACTTATGTATGGTTATATATAATTGGTATATATATATCTATACATAATTTATATATAACTACAATATATAATTATATTGATTATATATAAATATATATTATTTTTTGAAACTGTGTGAAAAGCTCGGTTTCTCATGCGCGGATAGCGTGCGTGAAGTGCCCAATTACGTATTATCACCGGATCGTGCGCGAAGCATTTTGCTTCGCGTACGGCGTGTGAAAACAATCATTTAGTCACGGAAAAACTGTAGGTATCCATTTATAATAATTGAACAATTACGAAAAATTTAAAAATTTAAAAAAAAAGGATAAATGTTGAAATAATTCAAAATTTTATTAATAAATCGAAAAAATGGAAAAGTTAAAAAAAAAGCTAAAAAATTTAAAAATTTTTAAATTTTGAAAAAATCGAAACATTTTGAAAACAGTGAAAAATGTTACAAAAATTGAAGAATTATTAAAAAATCAAAAAAAATTTTTAAAAATGCAAACATTTTGAAATAAGTGCAAAAATGTTGAAAAAATTAAAGAATTTTTAAAAAATCAAAAAAAAAATTTTAAATTGATAAACGTTAAAAAAAATTTAAATTGATAAACATTAAAAAAATTTGTAAATTTTGATAAAATTGAAAATTTTTGAGAAAAGTGAACAATTTTTAAAAAATTAGAAAAAACTGGAAACAATCTAACAAAATGTATCTATTTTGAATTCATAATTTTTATATAATTTAAAATTTTTTTTTTAATAATTCATAAGTAATTAATTTTTCTTGAAGCCCCTCCCCCCCCCCTCCGCCGCCCCTCCGGCGGCGGTTTGGCCCGCTGCGACCCTGCTTCCTACCCAGGGCCTCACCCTTCACCCAGCCATGCTCATACAACTTTATTTCTCTTCTTTCGTATATCAATATTTATTAAGGACGTAGCCTGTATCAGATATCCATTTTAGCTAATAATATATTACAATTCACGTACCTCACGTACTCGACCTTCTCACACTCGTTTTAAAATAGTATGTGCAACGCATGCACTCGGGCGACAAACTTCCTAACTATTTTAACTAAACATGTAACTATTTTTCTGCGAACACATAATCTCAAAAGAACATGTGGTTTTGTGGAATGAGTTCCTTCTTAATTAAAATAAAACATTTTTTCTTATTTATTTTTATAACATGTTTGTTATAATAAGTAAAATTAATCTTTTCATTAACTTACTTTAAGAACAACAAAACTGTTAAGAGGCAACAGAAATAAGTCTTTTTGTTATGATGGCGATGACAGTCTATATTTTCAATTTAATTTAAAGTTTAGCGTATAAAAAGAAGTCTTATATATATACTACAATATACTCTTTAAGAGGAGAGGACTTATAAAAATGATATAAATATTTAAAGCTTAATGTAGTTCTTGCACGCACTATTAAGTATTGTGCGGATGATTTAGTTGGTCGCATAATTTTTTATCTATTTTCCGATCGCACAGTGTATAAAAAGATAAATGAAAACTTTATTGGTAAACTTTCATATGAATTATTATGTAAAATTAGGATTTACAAAGAATTTAAAACCGTTTAAGGTCCTTGAAATTTGTTCATATTTGCCTTTTTACGTCAACTTTTGAGGCTTTAATGTCAAATAATTTCACCGAACTTTCAATGACTTACAATATTTAAAGTTAATTTGAATGTGTTAAGCTAGTCAGAGATTGCGATTACTTTCTTTCACATTTTTTGCTTCCTTAAAGAGAAAGCTTTGTGATAGAAAAAATTTTCTTTTGCTAAAGCATGTGAGAAACATGTTTCGAGATATAAAGAATCGAAATACACTATTTTTAGAAAATCTCAGTACGGATGTGTGTGTGTGTGCGTGCATGCGTACGTGTGTGTGCCTGTGTGTGTGTGTGTGTGTGTTTGTATGTGTGAGTGTGTGTATGCATCTATATCATGAGTAAACCACGGTAACATTTAATGTTTCAGGGCTCATTTTGTCTGTTTCTTCTAAACGACGGGGGCACAGTAATAATTTTTATAGTTTATCGGATTCATTTTGGTTTTCTAGCGTTTTTTCGATTTTTGGCTTTTATTTTTCGAACGAATTAGAAGGATTTAGAACGATAATTTAGAACGAATTGATTTTAAATATTCGACATATCTTTAGAAACTCATTTTCTGGAAAATAAGCGGACTAACGGAACTTGCAATATTAAAATCTATTCTATAGTAGTATCATTATACATACTTAGTGAAAACCCCATACAATATACGCTGAAAATATAAGCTAAACAAATAAAGGTTTTTAAGAGAACGCTCTGAAAATTTTCCTACAGCTTTACAATTTGTTACAAATTTCCTGTACAAGCCAGCACCGAGTGAATATTAAAACTAAAATTTTCATTTGAAAATTTCCAAGGAGCAGCAACAAAAGATTTTCATTGTAAAGATTCAAAAGCGAAAAACTTTACATCAAATATTTTAAATCTTTTCGAGTTTTCACATAGTATTGTCCCCCAAATAATTTCTAATAAATACACTTTTACATAACAGATATATAATCCCTGAAACACTAAATTCAAAAATAAACTAAATGTGTATGTCTCGATAAGATTTTACAAATTAAAAAAGGCTGAATCTCTTTAAAGATCAAAGGGCCCGGACGAGAGTCGAGTGAGAAAAAACGCGCGATAGAAATACGCGAGATAGCACTGCAGAATATTTATGCATGCGCGCAGATGGATATCGTGAATGTCCGTATAAGCATCGTCTGACTAGACTCGTCTGTATCTACGCGCGACGTGCTCATACAGAAACGGCGACACATCGGGCTGCACTACATCACGCCGTGAACTCAGTGCATATATGCAAATACATGCCATTTCTCTTTTGAACTTTGACCGGTTGCTCCGTGGCTATTCTCTGGTTGAAATAGTTGAAATTAAAACTAAAATTAAAAACGATTAAGGCGTACGTCTGTGCAAAATATATCAGGTTATATATAAGCCATTATGTAGTAAAACCATCTAAGTCGACTTAAGTGGTATTATAGAAAAATGAATTAAAAATGAATTTATGTATTATAAGTTATTTACAATAATATATACTATATCACACTAATGCTTAAGCACAAGAACAATTTTAATTGAAGTTCTCAATGTTATGATTGCATATTTAAAAATCACTTAGGTGGTTTTTCACTGAACGACTAAAAAAGCAAGTACAACGTTCTCGGCACTGAAAATAATTGCTGCAATCATTTATAAATAATATCATGATTACAATTAAATAAGAAAAAAGTAAGTTATATTGATTTGTTCTTTATCAGACTCCTCCTTGCATTTGTTACGTATACGTAATTGCAACAATTTGTTTCGGCATCAAGAAAGTTGCAGTTGCTTTCCAATCCATTCTGCGTAAAAACCACCTAAATCGAATTTTACGTACGTAGTTATAAAATTAAATGCGTTAACTCTAAATCCGTTTTTATACATTAACGTTATTGTCATATTATACCTTTGTAATGGAATACAAAAAACTGAATATTATATGTTATATAAGTTTTACTACATCAATAAATGTTTAATTTTCTTTTTTGTGCAAATAGTTTAGCCGACTTAGGTGGTTCTTCTAAAGAACGGCCCATACGTGAATCGCTAATATAAAGATAGAATATTTTTGCTTGCATATTTTGTTGGGTTCATAAGTTAAAAAAGGATTCAGAGCATTCTATCTTAAGGTCTAAACGATATCATTTTATAATTGAAATAGATGACTTAATAATATATAGCTTTAAAAATTAGGCAGATACTAAATCTTTGAAGAAAAATTACTTAGTTGTAAAGTTTATTTTTCATTGCCCTCATTAGCTGTTGACTTGACAGAAACTCATAAATCCGTTTGAAAAAGAAAATTTACCCGTCGGGTAAAAAATAATCCAATAAACTATCACTAACGATATAATTCTTACGTCTCGATGAGTTATTGCTTCTCGAATTTAACAAGAACAAAAGACTCTTCCCAGTCTTTCTACCCCCAACACAAATCATCCGCTCGACTTCTATTGAGAGCAACATATAGGTTGAAACATAAAAGGAAAGGAAATTCAAAACTGAATCAATCTATTCAGCAACCCTCTATAATATAGACAACAAAGAATCACGTAAATTACGGTATTTCCTTTATAAGAAAGTATTCGATTGTTCGACAGATAAAAGTTACAGCTTTACAATATCATTTTTTATTTTCGTTATATTGAACTACCCAATCGCGTAAATCCATCTTCGCTTAACAAGAGCTTTATACTAAGTTTTATACTATTTCTTAGTATTAATCTTTATTGTTGCCAAGAACAAATTAATTTTGAAAAAAATCGATTTTCTATATACTGCGATAAGTAGAGTAAATGTACAGCAATCCATTTATAAAGTCTAAAAATGTAGCTTTTTAATATTCCAATGGATGAGTTCCTTGCGCAGCTTAACATATTTTTGAACATTTTTTGAGTTAGTTTTCTTATACACTTATGTAGAAAAATGTAAAACACATTTTGAATCAATAAATTTCATACTGGAACAAAAAATTTCTTAGCAATTCAATGAAAATTACGTCAAAACAATGAATTACATATCAGAATAATGAATTTCATATTGAAACAATGAACTTAATATTGTAACAATGAGTTTTATATTGAAACAGTTAACTCCATATTAAAGCTATGAATTTCATATTGAAACCATAAATGTTATACTAGAACATTGAATATTATACATACTAGAACAATGAATTTCATATTACAATTATGAATTTCATATTAGAACTATGAATTTCATATTAGAACTCAGAATTTCATGATGGAAGCATGAATATTATATCTGAACAATGAATTCATATTGAAATAATAAATTCATATTCGAACAACGAAATTCATATTGGAAGAATGAATTTCATATTAGAACAATCAATTTCATATTGGAACAATGAATTTTATATTTAAACAATGAGTTTTATATTGAACAATTAATTAACTTAGAAGACGATACGTTTAACGAATTTGCAGCGTTTTTTCTTCTAAATTTCCAAAAATCCTTATTTAGCGACTTTACTATCTGTATATAGTTTTTAAATATATTTATTTTTAACTATCGCTGTTTTTAAGAACGTTGATTATGACACCAAATTAATTTAACCCTTAGTTGCTACACTTCATTCGGGATTATGCTACATTACCACACTGATGCAAACTGGCAAACTGGGATTAAGCAGATATTTTAAAAAGAAATGAGCTTATAGGGTGTTTTCTGTGATAAATTCATTTAATAAAGTGATATTTGAAAAAACAATCGTTTTTACCTTTATGTTAAATCTAACTAATACTATAAATGTATACGTATAAATATATTCATATCTAAGTACATACCTTAAGTCACAAAATTTACTTTAATTTGTTATATTTATATACAAACATAAAAAGTTAGAAGAAAAAATGTACGAAATGACTTTTGTCATTTATCAATTTTTTCAATTTTTAAAGCATCTCCTTCTTAGCCTTGAATGCATCCTGGCCATTGAAGGCATTTGAAGGCATAATGGTATCCTTAACTATGACATTCAATAATAGACCCTTAGTACGTATTTGTCGTAGTGGGTGAAACAGCCGTGCAACTGGTTACTAAGAAATTCCAAGCTTTAGAAAAATTCACGGGTGCGAATTTGCACCAGTGTGATAACCGAGGGTTAAAACTATTTAATGTACTTTATAACATTACTAATTTAATTACATAAAAGTTTCAAAGAGCTACATTGCAGATTCCTTAAAATCGATGCCACAAAATGCCTGCACTTCAAGCACTATTAGACTACTTCCACCTTAAGTAAAATCAATTTCCCGCGAGACACGTCATCCTCCACCTTCCAAAGCGAGAGCAAATAAAGCCACGTATCCACCCTCTCTACCCGCGATCGCAAATCGCGTCCCTGACGGCAAATGACATAATAATCCGAGCTCTACCTATATATACCATACCCCCCCTCTCTCTCTCTCTCTCTCTTTCTCTCTTTCTCTTTCTCTTTCAAGACTTCCAGATCGCTCCGCGTGCTCCGACGCAGTGAGCGGCGGCGGTGCAGAAAATAATCGCGCAAGGCTCGCTCGCTCGCTCGCGCGCGCGCGTGACCCCGTAAAAGCGTACACACTTACGTACGTATATATACACACGCGTGAAAGTCCGACATCTGGGCCTCGCGAGGAGAGGGAGTGGGAGGAGGGGGAAGGGGGGCAGAGACGACGCTTTTTTTCTTCTTATCCGAGCGTGCAGAGCAATTTTAACGACGGGTTTTCCTTTTTGCGCGCTCGAGCTTCGCGCGCGACGTTTAAGACGAGATTAGAGCGCGAGGAGCGATTTCTTATCGTGAGGAAAGATGATTTGAGGTGATAGAGAAAGAGAGAGAGAGAGGTTTCTTTTTTTTAAGTGGGGATGGGATTTTTATTGGGCGGGGATTGGGGCTGTTTATGGTGGTGATTTTGGAGCGCTGAGGTGGTTTTCTGCAAGAGGGTGGTGCGATGGGCAGTTAAGAACGTTAATTCATTTTTATTGCTCTTGTTGTTGGATTGTGAGTGATTGAAAGTTGCTTTGTTGTAGTAGGGTGGATATCTCCTTTTTGGAGATTTTCTAAAATTATAAAAGAAGAATCAATTTAGTTTTAATTTTTACGATAAATAAATTTATATTGTTAAATATAGTTTTTTCATACGTGAAGGAATATTGTTTGTTCCATTAAAAATGATTTCGAAGAGTATTGAGGCTTTTCGGTCAACAGACTTATTATTATCAAAGCCATCACTTTGGACATAAAATGCCTTCTGAGAATTTGATAACGTCTCCTAAAATTTTATTTAAACACTTATGAGAGTTTCATCATTTGATTTTGATGGATAATTTAGCTTAATGTAACGGACACAGATAGACAATAAATAACCTAAATTTAAACTTGTGCGTTTCGTTACAGGTCTGCCTACTTGACTCGTCAATATGGGTTTAACAAAATAAAAACTTACATATATATATATCCGTATAAAACTGTCGAGTGAATAATTCACTAAACCACAAACTCGGACCTTTTAAACTTCGTGATCAAACAGAACTCGCCCAATATCGATTCCATGAACTGTACTACCAAAATATCGTATTTACATTCGTTTGACCGTTGCTATGATTACTGATACGGAGCTCTCTATCGCGAGGATTCGAATTTCTATCAACTACTTATTGCGAATGGTATAGAAACACCTTCTTTCATGAAAACATACGTTTAATGTATAATAAATTTATTCGTCTCGTGCATAAAGAAAATTTTAATTATATTGGTTTATTTCGTCTTATTTTTGTATGAAAAGTATGAATAATATCATTTAATTAAAATTTGATAAAAACTTCGCTTTTAATTTGTTTAAACACATTATATTTTTAGATCATAAAAAGGTAAAGTATAAATTTTAGAATTATGGGCGGAGATCTTCCTAGAGATCTGCTTTTTTTTCTTCGTATTTCGCCGTTACGACAACCATTTTATTCCCCAAGCGCTTTCTTTAAGTTCTTTTAGTTTTTCCTCTTACAATTATTCTTCCTTCCGCCTTTTTACTGTTGCTATATTGTGCACTTCATCCCCTCCTTTTCTTCATTCTTTCAATTATAGTAAGATCACAAATGTTCAGCTTTTTTGCACTATTACGATAGAACTTTCTTTTCCAATAGTTTGCTTTCAACATAGTATTTTTAATGTTTTCTCAATACTGTTTACTTTTTAACTCTTATTTCTATTTTCTTTTCTTCAAACATTACACGTCGCCTCCCCACTCCTCCTGAAATTCCTTTAATTTCTCGGCGCGTTCTTCTCAATTGTAAAAAATCAACAATTTTCATAAATTTTAGAACATTTCTTCCATTATTTTTTTTAATATCTCTAAAACTTTTATGCAGAGGTTTAGGATTACATTTTTTAACATGATTATTTCAAAAACCTCGAATCTGAAAGAGTTCTTTCAAAAATACACTTTTTACAAATCGTAGATTTGTTCGTTAGTACTGTATACTAATCCATAATTAGATATCACTCAAAAGAATCATTTATTTTCTAAGATTTCTATTAATAATTTACTAATAAAAGCAAATCTAGTCACTCGAATCATAATCTGTAAAAAAAACAATAAACTCCTTTTTTCATCACTCAGTTAAATATCTATAACGTTTTGTAAAAACTCGAGAAAACCTTCACGAGTTCCGCAGCAAAATTAAGTCGACCTCAAAGACAATTTTACCTTCTACTACAGCGCGCAGTCCCGGCAGAAGGACGTAAAAGTGCGTCTAAACACGCCGGAAATTTATCGATCTTATACATTTTATCGGGAGCGAGCGCCAAAATGCGCATATAAAAACAGTATTTACCTTCGAAGTTTCAAGGGATAATACGCGCGCGGCTACGAGCGAAATCCTCGAAAGTGCCACTTTCAACGGAATTTATTCCCTTTAGCGCGGTAAACGTTAATAAAAACGCAGTCAAACTTTACGAGACAACACAGACGGCGCTGCACACACTGCGCGCACAAGTGTATGCGCGTGGAGTTCTAAGTAGATTAGTGCCGCGCACGGTGAGACGCAGTCGAACTGGGCGTCACTGCATACATACTCGTATATTTGCATATTAGTTATGCATTCGTCTTATATTAGTTTTGGTTATGACATTCTTGGAATTTTTTTGGTCTTATAAGTAGACTTGAAAAGTTGTCATTTCAAGGACTTTCGTGAAAATATTTTACTTACTGTGCAATGAGATAATGAACAGAATTCACTTTAGGGTGGGATAGGAGTTGAAGAAACATTATTCAAATACTTCACGTGTACATTGTGCATTGTTGAATAGTAGAAAGTACAGTAAAAGTACCACAACTTTGGGAATATTTTGATAAACGCGAAATTCGGTCCAAAATGTCAAAACAAGAAATATTGAGCTTTTTGGTATAAATCATTCGATGGATAAAAGACCAGAAAAAGCTTTTTCGTAAGAGTGAACACAATTCCAATATTTTTTACTGATACTATAGTTAGACTAAAATACATTTTTGTAATTTATTAATTGTTTATATATTTATTTATTTATTTATTATTAAAATAATATAAAAATTCAGACCTATTGTCTCAAATATATCCAGATATATAAGAATACACAAGGTATATAATATGTAAATTGTTTAACACAAATTAAACTAATAATAAATTAAAAATATAAACATTACATTAATATTTGAAAAAATAGAATAAAATTATGAAAACCAATTAATGTAAATGCAAGCTTGAAAGATTAAAATTTAGTATCTTCGAAAGGAACCCCGCAATGAATTATACAACAAGAGGCCAAATATTTCTCATCAAGTTACAAATAGACGATACTAAAATAAATTTATTGAAAACAATGAAAACGAGAAACTATACAAATACCTAACAGTACAAAGTATCAATTACGATTGAATACATATTGATTAATTATCAAAAATTCATCAATCATGTAGTTTTTCTAATATATATACATGCACATATTCTTATATATTAACTATATAAAACTATTCATCCACTAATAGTACGCTAAGTAACCATGTAAAGTATGTTGTAAAATATTGTAATTGTTAAATACTGAAGTTACAAATATTTAATTGATAAAATAAAACATAAATAAATAAAAATAAACCAGGTAATTGTATAAAAAATAAATTTTTATAAACTGATAGTAGAAATATACTGATAGTAAGGCAAGAATTAAATTTAAGTGAAGCTTATAGTAACTATTAATTATCTGCAAAAAACGAGTTTACAATTTCCAGCGTGTTAGTAATCATAACTTCAAACTGAACAAAGAAACAAAAAAGAGCAAACGTTATAGTCAAGACTACTTATACGCAAAATCCAACAGCTCAGAAGAAAAAACATTTTTTCCACTCTTTCACTCAATTCATTCGCAGCTATTCATAAAAACAGCCACTCCACGTGCACTGAAAAATGCACGCTAATTTTCTCCATTACCCCCTCATCCGCAGCCACAATAATGCATCAAAACATTCTAAGACAGCGCGAGGAAGCGCATTTTCATGCATACAAATAGGTTTAAGCGAGCGCAATGTAGAGCAAGCAGCAGCAGCAGCTGGCAGCAGTAGCGAGGAACTCGCGCAGCGGGAAAAAGTCGAAAGAAGTCAAAGACTCGTGGAGAAATATATAAGAAGGCAGGAGGCAGCAAAGAAAAAGGAAGCCGAGGGGAAAGAGTGTAGCGCAGGCGCTTTTCTGCGCAGAGTACATACACTTTGAAATGTCAAAGGGAGTCAGCGGGTTAACCTCTGTGTGTATGAATCACGTTTCACGGAGTGAGAGAGATAGAGAATATACTCTCGTTGTGATGCGCGTAAGTAGGTTAATTATTTTTTTCGTTCGTGGTCCGAATGGAAAATGTTAAATTACACATATGGTGGTATAATATTTTGCGATTTATTGTTGGAAAGTGCGATTCTTTTTATTACGAGGTGGGGCGATGATTGACAATGCTTTCAAAGCATTCTAATCAAAAAAGTGCATTTTCATGATTGGACGGGTCGTAAAGCGCGAACTTTATAAAGCAGCGGCATGCAAAGGCAGCTAGAGAGTCAAAGAATCAAAGTAAAAATGAAGGGTATAAAGGAAGTTCAGAAACGTGAGAGGCGAAATATCGACGTGAGAACTTTGGAAAGTCGGTGGATTAACCCCATCGTGTGTAAATTGTGTTTTAATGTAGATAATGTTGAGTCTTTATGATAGTGCAGCTATTGCTTATGTATGTTTGAAACTGCAATCAGTGAATGTTCAACGACTTCATTAGAATATCACTGATTCATCTTCAAATGCTTAGCGTAAGAGCATGTGTAATACAAAGTTGCATTTAAATAGTCGCCGTTGCACTGAAAAATTAATCTCTTGAGAAACAAGTACAGGAGCTACCTATTCATCGTTATGTAAATCAAAAGTATATTATAAGTACACATTCTTTTGCAAATCAAAGGAATATTTGAAAATTTCTTTATTTTAATTATCTGCAACATGCATTATATTAAAAGTATTTAGATATATCTATATTCAGTTATAGACCAAATATTTATCTTTAAAAAAAGATAAATTAATATAAAAGATAATTAACTAAAATTTTGCATTAAAAATATCTGTTTCTACAAGTTGTGTAAAAAAGTTTGCAAAATGATAAAAAATAGATAAAGTATTATTATATAACAAAGTATCGACATAAAGTGATGTGTACATAAAACAGTATATAGATAAAATGTTATATACATAATAGTGAATCTAGATAAATTATCTAATTAAAATGCCGAAAGAAATAATCTATTTTATGTGGCTAATTTCGTATCTAGATAAAAAATATAATGATTATATCCAGTATTTAGTTTAATAATTTATCTTGATGGGTTATGCAAATAAATTAACATCGGATGAAACACCCAACAAAATTATCTAATTCTTCATCTTTCAATTTTAAATTGTTATCTGGTATTTATTTTACCTGCATACGAGTGCCCATGTGCAATACATATATATTTATAATTTAGATATTTTTATATTTATTATCTAAATACTTACCCATAAATGCTTATCAATAGATCAACAATTAATTTACAGGAAATACAATAAACATTATTTTAATTCGTTAAAATTATCGCATATCTAACGTAATATAATTGTACCCAAACTTCATAATCAGGTCATAAAAACAATGCAACATGAAACTTTTAAAACATTCATAAATACTTAAGTTTCTAAAGTAGACATTCAGTCAATGATAATACCAATTTAACAACAAAGGAAAGCGTAAACACTGCACCCTATACAAAGGCCATCATAGAAATCGAGCTCCATGACTGCCCATCTCTCGGGACTCGCTCGGCTCCTGACTTTCACGCTAATCTATCTCTCCCAAGATCACCTCTCCAATCTCCACGCACCAGCAGCTCCGACTACAACAGCTGCAGCGCAATCCATAACGCCCAATTATAAAACGCGCATTTTCACGCCTGACGAGCCTCTCCTCCGTTAGGGTCCATTCACAGTGATGCACCGGGAAAGAAATTGGAGTTGGGACACAATCGAATCCTTCTCGATACGATACGGCTTGTTGGCGTTATAAACTATGATATATATATATATATTTACAATTATTACTCCAAATTTTATTTGTATTAAAATGTTGAATTTTGTACTAAAAAATTAATTAAAATACAAGAACTATATTTATCTTTTTTAAAATCTTCTGGATTAAAACATAATTTTATGTCAAACATTATACGAGAATTTCAGGTTCAAGAAATAAATGAAAATATATTCATGTTTAAGGAGTCTTTCACTATATAGGTCGCAAAACCAAAAAAATCATACGAGAGTTTATAAAAGTTCTATGATATAAAAATAGTGAATTGTACTTATAAACGTCTATATCTATATAAAAATATCAAGAAAAAGATCAAGATTAAAAAATTTAATTAACATTCTTATCCGTATTCCTAGTCATCTCAATTTTCTTATATTTCACAGATATCACCGTTTCAAAAAAATGACGTTTTCGTGTATAACAATACAAGGCAAATAGGTAATTTTATGCTCTTTCAAATGCATTAGCACTGAGTTGATAATATAATTTCTAAAGCATTTAAAAACCCGAAAAACTAAAACTCTAAAATCGAAAATCCGCTAAAAAACGCAACGAAAAACAAAAAAAATTATTTTTGATCCGCCTTCCTTTAATAAAACAAAAAATGAGCCTGACATATTAATTTTTCGCCGTTTATGGTCAAATAAAAGCTGATCCACATTCATACATACATAATACGCACGCACGCATACACGCACACACATGCACGCACGCACGCACGTACACACGCACACATCCATATGGACATTTTCTAAAAATAGTGTATTTTGATTCCTTATATCTCAAAACATGTTTCTATACCGTCACGGACCCAGTTTCTAATCACGCAAGGACCTTACTCGCGTATTTTATTGAAAAATTAATCTAGAAAAAATGCAATTAACATAATTTTTGATGTAGTAAATACAAACCTTTATCTTCAATTAGAATCCAGAAAAAGTAAAATTAAATAAGATAATAGTTTTATTAAAAAAAAGTCTGGAGGAGCAATTTCTGATCACCCAAATTGAATGTAGAAGCAATTTTTTATCACATTGATACCCAATTTCTTATCAAGTTTATTTCTCAAAATATTTTATTTAAAATAAAAATCATCGAGCTCTGATTGCAATATTATTTTTATTAAGTTTCTTCTTCATAATATGATTTATTTATAAACTAATATTTATTTAATTAGTGTACATCAGTGTTGTGCGTGACATAACCTATTTTATTTATATATTAAATGACAATACCAGTGATAGCAGGCACTTAGTAAATTTGTGATAAAAGTGAAAACTGTAGGATATTTATTAAGAATTTAATACAATTTAAGTAATATGCATTATGTTTTCATTTTTATCACAAATCCTATAGAATTGGTAAGTACTGTTAATAACTAAATTAATGTCCAAAATTTTTCATTGCATAAATATTTAAAAACAAATATCTTTCATAAACATATTAACGAGATATCCAATATGTTGAAAATAAATATTAAATAAATATAAAACAGTTAAGAAACTATTTTTCTTTAAGTGTCGGTAGTTTTCTTCCTTCCTTTTTTAGTTTTCTTATTCTCTGTCACTTTAGACATTTTCTTTTTTTTTCTTCCTCCAATTTTTGTTTTATATTTGTCTTTAGCAATTTAGCATTCCTTCGTTGTTCTTTGGCATATTCTTCTTTTCGCTTATCTTCATTTAATTTTTGGTGGTATTCTCTCCATTGGTCTGAGGTAGCTACCGCTGGGATCTTGTCTTTCCTTCTTCTTTTAGTGTTTTTGACTCTGTATATTATCTTCTGGCCAAAATAGGCATCTTTTAAAAGGAGAATGTATCCTATCACATTACCCTATAATAATAAAGTATAAATATATTCATGTGCACTTTATAAATAATATATTGATAATAATTAATTACATACTTAATAATTTACCTTTAGTACTCGGTTCAATATTCTTATTTTTATCGTTCAAAGGTAGTCTTTGGATTTTTTGATTCTTTTGAAACATCATGTGGACAAACTTCACTTTAAAACAATATATCTGCCTGTTGTTCTGATAATGTGCCATCGCCATTAATGACAAAAATGGTTTCTTTATCTTTCAGCATGATTGGACTTTTTAAAATAGCCTCATCGTGTTGTAAATTAGATCTAAAAGAATCTAGCTTTCCTGTAAAATATTTTCTTTATTATGATCGAATTGTTCTTCACATTCAATCTTCTCTTGCAGATCCTATTGAAAAGTACAAAATTCATTGTTTTTTGGTAAAAACGCATATGTGATTGATTTCAAATAGTAAAAAAAACTAATCACTCATGATTAATAATATCATAAAAAAACTAATTCTATAAAAATAAATATATCCATACAAAATATAACTAATGTAAGTGTAAATGTATATAAATTGTAAATATTTAGTTATAAGCTTTTTCATTGACGCTATCAATTAAAAATAAAGAATTCTCCAGGATTTAAAATTAAAATACCCCATCAGAAGTCTCATTCATGAGTAGGTTTTCTAAATTCTGTTGATCAGCTTGGTTATGTTGCTCTTTTCACTAATGACGAAAAACCAAAGTTTGAACAATGCTTCTTTCTGAATTTCTCCAGTCCAGACTCCTGTTGCTTTAAATTGCTGAAAAATGTGAAGAGTCGCTGAATGAATATGCTGTTCTAAAAACTGAAGGTGAGATACATCGATTTCACAGACAATTTCTTCAGGTGTATCAATTTATTTTGCGCTATGTTTAACAAGTCTTTAGTAATCTACGGCGTCTGGTGTAAAAGGGCACAATCTTGAAGCCTTAAATTCGTTGCATAGTATTCGTTTACTGTCAAGATGATTTACTGTTTTTTGTAATAAAGGAGCAAAATTTACGTTAGTAACACCAGCAGCATTGTTCTCCATTCTCCATTGAAAAACCACTTTACTCCACTGAGCTTTTAAAGGTCGACAATAAGTAACATCCATAGCTGGATCAAATGAGTAGTATTCGAATATAATGCTATTAATTCAATCTTATGTTCTACGCATAAGTTACTGAGAGCAAGATTTAAATGAGATGAATGATCATCGACAAACATCAAGATTGGAAATTCAATTCTGTTCTCGATGCACCATGGATATACACAGAGAGTCATGTACTCGTAAAAACTTTCTAGTGTCAACCAGTCATTTTTTGAGCTTTCAAGAATCCAACCTATTAGTGCAGCAGTTGCAATATCAAAGGGAACTCTTTAATAAGCATAGAGGATCATTGGAGGAAGTACCTGACCCGCCACATTTCCTGTTACAAATACACTAAGTGATTCCTTCTCATCTCCATTGATTCGCATATAAACCGCTATTTCCTCCTCTGCCACTGACAATTTGTTTGGTTTTGGATTTAACAGGAAACCACTTTCATCGCAGTTAGAAATTCTTGATGAGTCAATATTTAGCATTCTTCTGACACTTCAGCTCTTCTTAAAAACAGATTCTGTTCCATCTTTTGTGATAATTCAGGATGGCGATTCATGAAGGCCTTATACCAATGTTTAGATTTGTCTTTAAAAGGCGTTTTTCGAGTAGGATCTTTCTTTTTTATATCAATTATTAATTTCTGTACACTATCGCACAATTGATCCTTGTCTATGCAGAATCCAGTTGCACTCAAATGCCGAATCCACTGCACCAACATATCGTCTTCTGCACTTGTAAGAACGGTAGATGGACCAGGTCTAGTTTCAATGGGATATTTACCGTTATACTTTGCCAGCAATGTTCAGAATGAAACACTGTATGATTTACTTGCGTCTCGTACAGATAACTTTTTGTTTTCCTCTGTGTCCAAGGCTTGCTTCATAGCATCCGGGCAGTATTGTTGATATACTTTCTTTGTCAGTGTCTTATTTTAAGTTATGTCTTGTGAAGTTTTTTGTAAAAAATACATGCATACATACATTTAGAGCCTTATAATTATTTTTCAAATGTATATTTTCAATTATTAATCATAAATTCACGTGCCTTTTAAACTTAAAACTTGTATATAAAACATTTTATTTTCAATCTAAAACTATGATTAGAAATTGCTCAATTGAAAGTAATTACTCTTATCTCTCATTTACCTAATGTATCATATTACGTTAAAAACACAGTTTATTTGTTAATTTAACTCTAGCAACAAATAACCTATTTTCTGATCGGGTGATTAGGAATTGCGACTGTATAGGAACATGTACTCAATAACTAATCACGTACTTTAATACATAAAACTAATACAAAATGTCGTAAAACCTATAAATATATGAAAATTAACTAACAAATAAATAAAATATACATAACTTACCTTAAAACCATCCAGAATCAGGTTAAAGCATTTCATTGATTTTTTTAAAATACAATGTTTGAATTGTCTTGTTCAAAAATTTGTTAAATAAATTTTCAGATGTTCTTTTTTACTTAATAATTTTATTCAAACAAATTTATATTATAGATCGCCTAATATAATTATTTATTTCAAATCTTGATTAGAAATTGGGTACCGATTAGAAACTAGGTCCATGACGATATAATGATTTTAGCACAACTTCTTTTTACCATCACAAAGTTTGTTATATTATTCTTTAACTATTTATATCCTCCTTATAGCATGTACATTTTCGAGATCTAAAATAAATTATATCATATAAAAATATATCTATGACACAACAGAAAATGCCTTTTCTGTAGAATCAACCATATTGCGTTCGTGGCGCTAACGCTAATATTACATTTCATAGTTTATGACGCAAACAAAACGTATCCGATCAACATAGCAAAAATCGTTGCAGAATCGTTTCTTTAATATGTTTTTTAAAACGTACAAATATCAGAAATGTAGAAAACTTCAAGAAAGTCGCAAAAACGTTGTAGAAAGATTGAAATGTCCACTTTCGTGTTAAAGATACCTTGTAGAAACGTTTCTGCGACGTTATTGTCTACTTTAAATTGGCTATTACATGTTATGTTGTGCATTGTAGGAACGTTTCCACAACGTTTAAATGAAAACGTCCACAAATTTTGTGAAAATGAAATAATAAAAAAACGACAAAACCTTGATTAATCTACCATTTTGGTTGTATCATGCGGACGGTCGATATATCGATTTAATTGAATTGGGTATAGTTGGGTCAGCTCACCCGGGAGCTCACAGGACCACGAAGTTTAGATCACGGTTTAGGATGAAACTTTGGAGATCGCCTTCTGGTGCCTAATACTGAGGCCTAATACGCGTAGTGCGAACCAATGGGTCCTATAACCTGAGCTAGAACTAGAAACATTAGTATTGTTCATATACGCAATGTTAAACATAAGACATGTATACAAACAAAGTAAACTAAATACATTGAATAAATCTATGTGCACTGAACTTCATTCTTAGATACCACAAAACAATCCCCAAGCATTCATCAAAACCCCTGACTCAAGCTCCACGCTCCTTCTTCTCACTTCCACACCCAACTACTCTCACCTCCCAACACCTTACTATGAACGCACCCTTATACCCTACAAAAAACCGTCACCACAGCCATCATCGTCACCGTACGTCCAAAACACTCATCGCCGCACACTGCAAGAAACGACCATAATAAATACCCTCGCTCCCGGCTATAGCTCTTCACACCAGAAAGGACTTATAACACAGCACCGCGGAAAGAAAGGAGAGAAAGAGAGCCTTATCCCAGCCGAGCCGAGTGGAGGGGAATACACGCGGGGCCTGCCTCTCTTTTTCCCGCGATGGGCCCTGCAGCGGCGACCGCGGCGGGCCAGTCAGTTCGAGCGCGAGTCTCTCGCCGGTCACAACTCTCTCTCTCTCTCTCTCTGCAGCCTTTCGCTCTGCGAGCGAACTAGCGCGTGTGTGTGTACTTGTGCGCGGGGAATCAGAGCGACGGCTCGGGGCCGCGACCGAGTGAACGGACGAACTCGAAGAGAGAGAGAGGAGAGAGAGTGTGCGCGGTTTTGAATTTGCCGCGCGTGGATTTTTGAGTTTGCGGTGACGGGTTTGTGGAGGTTATTGTTGTTGAGAAGTGCTGGATGCGGAGGTGGTGTGAAGAGTGAAGGGAGTAGAAGCCGAAGAGGGTGAAGAGAGTGGAGGAAAGGTATAGGATTTGTTTGGAGTTGGGGTTGTATGGTGGGTTAATTGGGTTTGGCTTTCAAATGTGGGAGTGTATGTAGGTTAACATTTATAGTGATGACCTTGTCTTTTAAGTATGTTAACTTTTTCAGTTATGTAGCTTATTATAACCTGCCTGTGCGTTAACCCGAAGAAGATTGGTGATTTTTTATGCGGTTAGCAAAATAACTTAAAAACTCTTAATCCGAGAAACATTTAATATGTCATGAATTAAACTCCTTCTTATACGAAATTAAAGTTATACGAAATTATATAAAAACTAGTTAAACCGCAGTGAGGTTAAGCTCATAAAAACACACTCGGTACATATTCTCAAGCTAAATCCAATTCCAAACACGTGGTATTCGTAAAATTATGTTTATTTTTTATAATCTACCTATCTTCAATACAATAAACTATAGTACTTTCTTAAATGTACTATCATATTTTTTAGATTCTGGACTATGAATTAAAGAGAGACGGAAGTTTAATTTGATGCATTACAAGCTAAAATAATATGAATGATTAAAATTTCGATGGGTATTTCAAACCAGATATAGTGATAAACCTGACTTAAACAGTATGCTGTATGAGAATTAAATATAAATTTTCATTTCTTAACTTTGATATTTGTCTAATGAAAACAAATCTAAAC
Organism: Gastracanthus pulcherrimus; assembly: GCA_949152435.1. Lineage (NCBI taxonomy): Eukaryota > Metazoa > Arthropoda > Insecta > Hymenoptera > Pteromalidae > Gastracanthus > Gastracanthus pulcherrimus. The sequence goes on from OX424576.1 coordinate 159,468,244, forward strand.
TAAAAGTATACTATTAAAACTGTTGTTTCGTTAGTTTATCAAACTATTACAGATCCATTTATCAATAAGCTAAACAATTTTAAATTAATATTATTAACATTTTGAACGAGATAGCAATATGCACGGAATTTATATTCGTATTAGATACGAATGTAACGTACGTTTAATTTATTGAACCCACGTGTCTGAAAGTTCATCAGAAGTTCGTAACTGTCTGTGACTACTGAAACTGAAAATTAGGACATAGATTAGTTGATGTAAAACAAAGTTTAATTTAAAATTGTATCATTGCAATCGTTTTGCCTTTGAGATTCAACAAATGTTAGTTAATGACCCATTCTGAATTTAAAAATTTGAATACAATTTTTAATATTTTTAATATTAAATGAAACGAAGTATTTTCAATGATATAGCATACTTTATGTCTTATTTGCGTTATATATAAATTTTTTGTTGCTACTTTTACAAAATAAATTCACACAGATAAACCAACACAAACACCTCTGCTGCTCTTTTCGGATTTCGATCGATATTCAAAAAACCCCGTTTACTAGCGCGTAACAACTCTCCAAAATCGTACATACCTACGGTAAAAGTCAAGCGCCGTGAGAAAAGCAAACAATGCGCGCGCTGGCGCGGCACTCAAGTATCGCGGATAAAGCGCACTGTACATAGTGATACAGACGCTAGATCCACGCGGCTGACCCTTTGACCTTATCTACTTGAGCGATACGGCAAGTGATACTTTCCTAGTCTCTTCGCCCTGCAGTTCTCACCAAGTTCTTTTTTCTCAAACCGCACACACACTCAAATTTATTCAGAGACGGTATAACCAAAATCGGAAAAGAAACGTCGATAATCTGTGCACACAGCAAAATGGATTACTTATACATATTGCATTATTTTTAAAGAAATGGTACAGATACAAGTTAAATTTTACATTAGCTAATAAATTATAATTTTACGGTTTACTTTAAAAACTGTACAAACACGAAACACCCACAGATTTTCAAATCCCTTTATGCGCAACAGATTTTATTCGATTGTAACCTATAACCTTATACATGTAAGTGATATAGTGTAATTATAAAAAAAGAGAGAAGGCAATAGATTTTTCTAACTTTTTTATATCCTCATAAGTAAATTTTGCGACTAAATTTGTTCAATGTTTTGTCAAAAACTATTACGTAAGAAACTAAGTAATTTGAATTCAAAAAACAAAGTTTCTTATGTAACGTATCAAAATCATTCTGGTTAAGAAATTAGCTAGAAATCAGTTTAAAACGACATGCTTT